>CAKJTW010000125.1:0-1200000 GCA_917880005.1 Nanger dama
GGGACATCTCAGTCCACTCGGATCCAGCGTTGATTACCGATCCTCTTGGTGGGGGGAAGGGGCGAGCTACCCTGGTTTGTGATCGCAGCCAGTCCCATGCTGCCTCCAGGGGTGGGCCCTGCAGCCAGGGCCCCATCTGCAGAGGAGGAAGCAGATGCCCACAGGGTGGGGAGGCCCCAGGAGGGTCCTCTGCTTACCCTCGAGGGGGTGAGGTCTAAAAAGTTTTCCTAGACCAGCCAACACTCTGACGTGCTTCCAGTGACATTACCAGCATATCCTGGGTTAAAAGGATGTCAATCTAAAGTACAATAACAGTCTGTGAAAACTGCTCTCTCCCCTAATTGTGGAACTAAAGACTGTGTGATATAGCTTCAAATGTTCATTATTTTTAAAACTGAATATTCTCTTTCAGTGCTTCTAAAACTACCAAAACACTGACAGGCTTATCCCTGAAAAGTGTGAAGACAGCAAAATCATGCGTCCTATGTGAAGGCCAGAAGCTCCCGAGAACTACCATTTTGAGCTCAGGCACTCAGAATAACTAGCCAACATTTTAAATGAACTGAAATGAAATGAATTCAAAGAAATGAGAATGCTCGGCAATGACAGCTAACAGTTCCCTATAACACTTCCCTACAGAAGTTTATCTCACTTCTATTCGGAGTGATTTTCTTGAAGGAGACGAATGCCGCTGAGTCAAAGGTCATCTTGACAGCTGCCTGAATCCAAGCAGTACATGCACTGACTGCCCTCTCCTTCCTTCCGTTTGCTTCTGTGAAAACATCTCCAGAAATAATTCATGGCTGTAGACACAAGTCATGGATTCTGCTGAGCTGAGTTCTTCTGAGAGTCACTCGGCTTCCTGAATCACCCTCTTGGACACATCAAACCGCCTGGCCAACACCCTAGGACTTCCTTCTCCAGACAGAAAACCCAGGCTGTGGGCACGCTCAGGGGACCCTACCTGCACGCTCTCCCCTTCTTTGCAGATCAGAGGCGACTCCACCATGCTGTAGTCCCGGCCCAGCTGCCAGACTCTGTCTATCAGCTGCGCATTGTTCCCCTCCTGGGAAGTGATGCTGTGCGCCCCAGGAGTCCTTCTTGGGTGGCTGTGGCGACCGCTTGGAGTGATAGATGTTAAAGACAATGTCCCCTTTGCACACATCAAAATCCCACGTGATCACTGATGAGGCGTCCACGATCTGAATGAGAATCTGGAAGGAGAGGTTGGCTGCATCAGCCCGCCATGGTGAACATGAGCCTGTGAGCTGGCGCCACGGCAGCACATCCCCACTGCCCCCCAGCTCTCCTCTCAGCTGGAGGAGGGGGGTCCCAGCCACCGGCCTCTGCAGCCAGGCTCCGCACTCAATCAAGCTCCGTGCTCCGTTAGCTCCCCCCTGCAGCCTGAGCACATGTGCTTTAGATGCCATTCTAAGCTACCGGGTCCTGGCTGTGAGGAAGGCCTTGACACAGAACAGAAATAACACTCGACACCACAGAAGTGGTTCCGAGGGCTGCTCTGGGCTGAGGGGCACAGGGAAGGTTCCAGAGTAAACAGCCCGGAAGGGACAGAAAGAACCCCCTCGGGGAGGAGAGGAGGCGAGTACAGGCTGAGGGGTTTTTGCCAGCGGCCACCAGGCTGAGTGGGAAGAGGGAGCCACATGGCCTGGGTGGGGAAGGCCCCCGGTGTCGAGTGCCAATCTAAAAGCTGAATTTCATGCAGGGCCCATACAGCTTCCCAGCAGGGAATGATCAAAGTTACAGTTTCCAAAGATTACTGTGAGAATTAAAACCAGCTGCAGAAAGTTATGTATTCACTTAAAAATCTCGGCAGAAGCCAACCCCGCGCCCCACCTGCCCTGGGAGCCGCTCGCTGAGCACTGCGGGCAGGGTGTCCGCTTCCCAGCCAGCAGCCTCGGCCCCCCGCCGCCACTGCTCACTGCCCTGGCTCTGCAGCTGCAGACTCTCCCGAAAGAGCAGACTCCACACGCACACGAGCCCCGTCCCAGCAGCGGCGGCACCAACACCACGGGCCCCACGGGCTAAGCTCCTTGGGACGCCAGCCCCTCTACGGACCGGCCCCTCGCGCCTGCGTTCACTGCAGGGACAAAGAACTCAGTCCTCGTTTCACAAGACCCCTGTCCTCGATGTGTGCCCTACTGAATCCAGAAATCAGAGCCGAAGTTTTCAGTGTTCTGATATAGAAATCCTCTCACAAATAGCCCTGCGACCCACAAGAGCACACTGCACACTGAGCTCCCTACCTGGGGCGACGCAACCGTGACCTAAGCAGAGACGCGAACGCAGCCTCCAAGTAAGGAATTAATAAAAATAATCCTTGAGACACAGTTGTCTCCTCCCAAAGAGGCTGGGAGTAGAGCACCTCAAGCCCGTCTCTGCTCATTCAAACCACAGCACCGTGTCCGCTCACCCAAGGAGGCGCGGGCGGTGGTGAGGGAGACACCCTGGCCAGGAGCATGGAGGAGCAGCATAGCGGCAGCTCGGCCAGCTTCAGCCCGGATGGATCCCACGGCCCTGACCCCCAGACTTCGGCCTGGAGCCCAGGATGGGCTGAGCCCACTCAGTGCATGAGCCCACTCAGTGCAGAGACGCTCATGACAACAGAGCACACGCGTGTGTGAAAACAGGCACAGCCTTGCTTAGGCACCGCCACAGGACAGCAAGGAGAGAACCCACGACTGTGAGCTTCTCCTCACTCCACCAGACTAGAGAAACGGGCAAACTCTTTAAAAATAGTAAATAACCAAACCCAGTCAAGAAAAACAGAAAATGCTGGAAACAGTACATTGAGAAGGTACAAACCTCCCCCAGGGGGAGACTCGCGAGGTGCCCCCGTGTGTCAAGGGTCTCGGGTGAACCCGATGTGGAGACGCTCTGCCTACTCTCCTCCTGGGGGCCCTGACCAAGGGCAGCCAAGGTCTGCTCTGCGAGAGCCTGCTGGCCAGCATCGACAACTACCTTAACTGCAGACCAAGTGTCAACAAGACCCTAAAGACCAAGACGGGGAAAAGCATCTGATTCTCCTTAACGAGCCCCCTACTGGGGAGACCCACAGAAGAACCCCTGTGGGGAGGGGGAGACCCAAGCCCCGTGGCTTCCAGCCCGGCGCCTACCTCGTGCGGGGCCCCTTTGAAGACGCTGGCGGACTGGTAGATGGTTTCGGTCCAGAGCTTGAGGTCTTCATTCTCCAGTTCCTCCGCGGTCCTGTACAGGGACTTGGGCACCAGGCCCCCCTCCGGCACCTCACACTGGAAACGTAAACATGGCCGTGAGAGCAGTGCCCACGGAGGCCGATCCCAAGAGCCACACGCCGGTCTGACATGCACGACTCTGCGGAACCGCTTAGGAAATGGGAAACACCGGCCATGTCGTGAAAGTACCACTTAGGCAAAATAATTGAGAAAAACCACTTAAACACATGTGTCTCACTTTAAGTAAATGAGAGCAAGCTGAAGCTGATCTGCCACAACATTCACAGTAGTACGTGTGTGGGGTGGCATCCAGTTACTGAAGCTGGTTTATGTAAGAAGCGCTAGGTATTATATTGTGCTGGAAAGGAAAAACATTATGTGAAGAAGAGTTCTATTCTCTACAGCTACAGGCATTATTTCTATCATATGCAAGTATGCGCAAGATATATAATTAAGGGAGAAAATTTAGTGTCTACCCCAGGTCAAATGATTAGTCCACAACACCAGCCAAAAAACCAATAAAGAGCGGCACCTTCTGAATTTGCTTGAAACAGGCTGAATTAGAATTTGCACATTCATGAATGTCCTAATTGACCCGTATGTAATGACTTAACCCTCGAGTTCTTAAAATCCAAGCGCTTCCTGTGTTATCTGCCCTGGGAAGTGACTACACAGGGAAGAAGCATGGCCGTCTCCGGCAGGCAGGGCAGCAGGACTCGGGAAGGCCACTGCGATGATGGCGAGCTGGATGGCGTCAGACAGAGGCGAACGTGGCCTCCTCAACGCCAGCCCGACGGTGGCACAGAAGAGCCGAGCCAAAGCCTTAAGAGCCTGAGCGGGGAGACCTCTGCTCTTGTGAGGGGAAGTCTCTGCCCTTACAGGATTCTTACCGTTGCTAACACAGCACAGGGAGTGGAGTCTCCGCCCACTCCAGCCCCGCTGCTTTCATCGCAACCGGAAGAGCAACCTGAGTGGTGCTCTGGCACACTGCGTCTGTGTGTCTCACAGATCTGACCCCAAGCTTTAATCTCAGGGGCGCTGAGTGGGGGTCCCTGGCTCACTAGCTCCCTGCACTGCACTGTGGCTCCATCTGTGACTCCTCAGAGTGGGACTGAAGGGCTGAGAACTGAGTTCAGCTCTAAACTCTAAGAACCCCCTAAGATCCCCCAAGTTCCCATCAGCAGCTGAACACGCAAGCCAGCCAGGGTGGCGGCACCTCCACATCTCAAAGCCTCATTTACTGTGAAGGGAGTGGACTCCCGCTGGCGTCACCATGCTGCGCCAGCAGGGCGAGTGGACCACCCAGGCTTGTTTCCTGGCCCTCACGTCAGGCCGTCCTGCTCCCGGGGCCATGCAGTCTTGAAGGAACTAAGCAGCTTTGACCCATTACACACCCCACTCATCCCAGTACAGAGGCAGAAATGGAGCCATCTGCCTGCTAACCCAGCCACACAGTGTACTTCAAACCCTGCATCACGTAAAAGAGCTCCCTTAATTACCCTTTTTAAGATGTGTTCCTGACATTGTCCACGGGGCAACCTTTTGGAGAATCAATTTGATTTTTACCGTTTTAAAGAAATGCACAGCTGCTCTAAAACGGGTAAAGAATCTAATTCACGCAGAGCTGAACGTATAGAGGAAGCTGCAATCACACTGATTCTGAAACAAGCTCTCATTAGTGTTTAACAACGAAGAGTGTGTATGTTATCAAAATTACCTAAGTGGCTCTGTTTAGTTTAACCCAGGATCAGACAGATGCCAGCCAAAACCCTCAAACTGAAAGACAAATAATCCAAACGGAAAGTTCTGAAAATCATTTATGTCAACCACACCCACCTTCCCTGCCCTCGTGAGTAGTCAGACGTGTTACCTGCCTACATAGGTACATACCATGCACTCTCCACTCAGGAAACCGGAATGATTTCTTTGTCGATGTAATCCAGCAGGCCTCCAGGGCCCTGGTAGTCATTTCCTGCATAAATCAGAATTTCCTTCTGGTGTTGTCGTCAATGAATGGACTAACCTATAAATAATTGGAAAAGAGCACGCAGTTACACTTGCTCTGCTGTCTGTACTTCAAGGGTGAAAATTACACGCCGATATTGGAGGGGGCAGGATTCAAGTTTGATGCGCTCTTTCTGTAAAGTCCAAAGTGTATGACATGAGGACACTCGGGAAAACTTTCTTCCCTTAAATAATCTGAGACACCTTGATCTCTCCATGCTTGTCTTGTTTCTTAACTAGTTATACAACTTGGAGTCACAAACACACACAGGGACATGAACACATGCGTGCACGCCTTCTGGGCAATCACCCGCCGCGGAGACCCACCAGCGTCCAGAGCACGGGGAATACGCGAGGGGCACGCAGGATCAGCAGGCGGCCCAGTGTCTCGGGGTAGTTGGCCTCCACCACCTCGATGATACGCAGCAGCGCCTTCACGCCCGGCCTCCACAGGTGCCGCATGTTCAGCCCCTCCAGGTCCACCAGGCAGGTCCAGGAGCTGCAGGTGAGACAAGCTCCGTTCAGCGTGCGCACACCTGGCCAACCATGGCCCAGAGTGACTGGCTTTCCTTTTTATGTTCTATACGGTTATTAAGTGTCCATTTCAAAAATACGCTGTTTTAAAAATTACAGTGTAATGAACTCTACTGCTATCTGCCTATATTAAGACATGGGCTGCGTGTAGTAGGACCAATCCCTGAAATACCAAAGCCACCGAGGGCTAGAGAACCAGGATCAAAGGTGCAGCCGTCCATGAAGGGAGGCCACGTGCTGCCCTGGATCTGCTGAGCCCCGTCTCACTGACCCAGCGGGGCATGTGTAAGGCGTTTAAATACACGTGTGACTGAAAGGCGGCATCCTGGTCTTCGACAAACATTAATGAGTTAAGCACTGCGGCAGGGGCCAGGAACACAGGGAGTGAACAAAGGCCCTCAGAGTCCCTGCCCTCCTGGAAGTTATGTGCTGGTCAACGATCCAGACTCTTCCCAGGGCCCACCTCTGAACCACTGCACATCTTCAAAACAGTCCACCATAACTGCAAGTTTGGTTTAAGAGCAGAGAATCATTTTTTTCTGTCTCATCTCCTCAGCACCAAAAAACAGAGCAAAAACCAAGCAACTGCGACCCCGGCCTCCCAAGGACCATGAAACTACCACAGGCTCGACCCACGCAGGCCAACAGGATAGAAAGGCCTGGGGCAGAAACACCAAACCCCAGCAGCCACCCCACAGCTGACTGCAGCACACACCCCACGTGTTTATCTGTCCTGCCTGCTAGGACACCATGGAAAAACAGGAACTACTGAGACTTGGTCCTAAAAACCAAAGCGGAGTCTGGCTTTTAAAAATCAACTAGAAATACGTGACTCCTATTTCCAACAAGCTAGGAGGGAGAAGCAGCTACCTGATAGGCCGGCCGAAGACCTTTGTGTTCTCTTCACACCGCCGCAGGCCTTCTTCGTTGATGGAAAGAACCTGTGCACAAGAGCCAGAGACGTTCGCTATCAGCCTACGGGGCTGACACGGCTGCATCCAGCAGCGTGGGTGACGGCAACCCCGTGTGCCTCAGGGAGACGTGTAAGCCCAACGTCATCTACGTCCTGACACAGTTGTGTGCACAAAACATATCACGGAAGCAGCAGCTCGCTCTTCTCATGGGGCATGAGCGCTGTCCTCTGCGGACCAGGGGACAGCTCCCCGAGACGACAGGGGTGACCGGGCAGGCGGGGAGGGCGCGACCTGCTGACCCACGTCCAGAGCGAGTGCGTCTGGAAGAGTCGGAGGTGAGTGTCGGCTGAGTGGCAACACTGTGAAGCTTCACGCACCAGCTAAGAGAAAGGGAAGTGTGACAACCGGCCTCAAGTCTGGCTGAAGGGACCCCTTTGAGATGGAGTAACAAGGCCTTCCCCCACAGACGCAGTCCACCCGCAGACGTGTGTGCATGTGTGCGGAAGGGCCCACGGAAGCACACGCACAGTGCTGGGCACCACAGAAGAGGCAACAACATGCCCACAGTGGGTAATTCAGGATGGTGGCTTCTCCATGAGCCTTTTTAGGTTCTGCTTGCTTGTTTCTACTTTAAGGCTAATATTCTTCTCTTCGTGACTACCCACGCTGTGCAGGCTGCCTGGGAGGGGTTGAGGTGACAGGGAAGGAGGCGCTTACAGCCCTGGGACAAAGGACGCTCAGAGCCAGGACCACGCTGTGCTGGTGCAAAGAGCATTGCTGAGAGGCCTGATCTGAGGCAGCCCCAGAGAAGAGCGAGGGTGGGGGCAGGACCCGAATCGGCCTCGGGGTGCAGGTGCGGGGGACAGCGCCCAGCCTGGCCCCCCGCATCACCTAGAGCGCCTGTGCCTGTGGCTGTGTTCCTGCTGCCCCACCATGAAAATCATTTTCTTAACTTTTGGGCCCTCTTTTGAAGTTTGTAGAATCTATGAATAGGTCCTCTTTTCTAATTATGAAAGTGATACATGCTGCGGTGACAGGACCACAGTCCTCTCCCACCCCCACCGACAGAGAAGGAAGTGGAGCCAGCGGGCAGCACTCACGTATCTCAGCAGGGCTCTCTCGCCGAGGGCCCTCACCAGGCCTTTGGTGTCCATCTGCCCCAGCCGGAGCACGTAGAGGGGCCGCCCATCTGCAGGGGAAGGACAAGCGGCGTGAGCACTGCTCCTGACCCGGACCGGGGATGGGCGCTCCTGCGGCCAGTGGGGGCCCACGCACTCTCCCGCTCTGGGAAGCAGCAGCTGGCTTCGGTGGTGTCTACAGAAGGCCCATCCAGTCTTTTCCCACCAGAATTGTGAAAGGAGAAAACAAAAGCCAACTGACGGAGCAGGTCATTAGCAGGGCCCTGGAGACGCCCCGCCGGGGTAAGGGAGCCCCGTGGAGCTCTGCCTCTGGCTCTACCCCTGCACACTGACTGCACCTCACTCCACCTGCCACCAAAACCGAGCCAGGAAGCCTGTCCTGCCAGGGTGTCGTGTGCAGAGCAGTCTGATCAGATGGCCCCAATCTGATCATTCATTTAGGGATGCTGCTCTTGGTTTACGTTTTGTTCACTCCCCAGGTAGAGCTAAAAATTCTCCTGTTGTGATGTACAAAATCTGGCTACATGTTGTTACAGATACTGCACGGGTTAAGTCACTGGAAAGTACCTTTACTAGCACCCTACTTCTGAAAAACTCAGCCTTCAAAGTTTTTTAAAGTAAGTCAAACAAACTCCACCTGATTAAGGAACGAAGTGGAGCAAGCTGCTGGGTGGGGGAGTGAGTGGCCAGGAAGCAGCGGCCTCGGGCCCTCCCCTCTCCACTTGGCAGGGCATGCCCAGGGCAGCGGCGATAAAACAGGCACCCACTCATTCACGCGGGGATGAGGAGGGACAGCGCACCCGAGGCCCCTGTTCGTCTCAGTGCGGGTCCCAACGCCAGGCTCCCGGCTACCTTTATCGTGATGGTGCCAGCCGCCCGCGTAGTAGTCCTGCAGGACCTGGGGGGGTGCCAGGTGTCGAGGATGTAGTCCACCTGGTGCTGCTTGCGCCAAGTCAGAGACTGACACATGGTCTCTCTGGCCTTGTCGATGTTGAAGTCCCGGGCGCGTAAGAACCGGAGAATATGCTCATCTTTGGGGATCTATTGAGAGAAGGAGATGTTTCTAAGCAATGTGAAAAGTTGCTAAGGGGAAAAAGCAAGTTACCAAGGGAATAAGACTCTAAAAAGTCTCACTTCTTACTGACAGCGAGCTGCATTATTACACTATTTAAAATTAGCCACTACCAGAAATACCTTCCTAATGCTTTAGAAAATCTGCATTATTAGTCTGAATAATCTTTAGACTATTCCCGCTTTAGTTTCAGTGAAGGAGAGTGAAGGCGTAAGTAACTTCTTACACACCAGCTGCTTTGACTCACTGAGTAACCTGCCAGCTTCTGTGGTCTGGGCACCTTCCGGTACAGGTATCACACGGGACAGAAACGCAGGGCGCAGAGCAGTGCTGTTGGCTCTGACAGTGGTGCTGGTGTCCTGACACACCGGAACCTTCCTCAGGTTCCACTCCTAGCAGTTGACAAGTCTGACAGGTTTCCCTCAGTAAAACACAAGGTCAAGACCGTGTCTGGGTCTCCTGTGGACCGGCTGTCCTCGCCCGGCCATGTGCCCACGCTGCTGGTGCACAGATGAGGGGGGCATGCCATTGGCACCCGACTGCCCTCGCCTTGGGAAAATAAAACACTGAGATGGCACAGTCTCAAAAAGACTACCATTACATGGGAGTGGCTGGGAATGTCGGTCCCAGAACCAAGTGGCCTGGCTTCAAAGACCGACCCCGGGAGGCACTAGACGTTAAGGCCCCCAGCAAGTTACTGAAATTTGTGTGCACAACAGGGGTGATAAAAATAGCACCAGCTCACAGGGCTGTTGGGAGGATTTAATAAAGATCTTAAACCAAAGTCTAAAGCATGGTCAGTGCTCAACGATGGCAGCTCTGACCACAGCGGGTGTGTTCTTGCGAACAGATACAAATGGTCCTTGGATACTGGACGCTGGAGACCAAGACCAACAGAATGAGACGCCAGCCCAGCACAGGAGGACAGGAACTACCCAGACACACGGACCTGCCTCTGTCCCACACTGGTCTCCCATGAGATTACAAAAATTAGATTACAAAAATCTAATTCCTTATGAGGCTACTTACTAAAAACCTCGAAATTAAAGCCCAGGTAATTTTTAAAGAGGATCTTTTTTTAAAGTATTTAAGTTTTAACAATACTGTTTTTGTTTCACATTTTGGTTTTTTGGCCACAAGGCACCTGCGATCTTAGCTCCCTGGCCAGTGATGAACCTGCAGCAGATGGCAAATCCCTGACCTTAAACTGGACCACGAGGGAAGTCCCGAAGCCCAGACAGCTAATCTCTGAATGACCTGTGAGCTACATCCAAACCTTCTGAAAAGTAAAATGAATGAATATTCGTAGTTAATTCTTACAATACTGCTTTGTAACTTGATATGTAATTGTTTTTAAGGCCATTCTCTGTAACATCTACAAATACACAGCTATTTATACACAGCAGGGGGTCCTAACTTGCTACGAAGGGCTCAGATGCCGCACACAGGGTCACAGATCCAGTGCCTTTTGACTGGAGGGACATTCCCACCTATGGCCATCAGGCACATTGACAGTGAATCACTCGAAAAGGACCAGGCATCCGAGGTTGAACAACAGCACCCCTGCACACGTGCACGGATGCACGCGTGCACACTCAGGCAGATGCTCACTTTGCCCTTGTGGGTCTCCTGGAGCCACTGGCGAAGCCGGATCAGGCAGCTCTCCTGCAGTGGAGTCAGGTCACCCAGGTATCTCTTGATGTAGTCTGCATCTAGTTTGTCTGGAATATAAATTATGGACATTCTTAACAGTAAGAACATTGAGGCTTGAAGGCTTCCAAACTGCCCCACTCGGTGACGTTGCCATGTGGTCCTGGAGTCTAAGAGATAAATGACCCCTGGGGGACAGTGGACTCTAACCAGCCACCAGAGGGACCCCCAATGACTGTCTTTAAACCCAGTCACTGCAAAGCCACAAGGCAACGTGCGCATTCCCAGACACACCCAACTGCCACCAGGTCACCTCTATTTGCCAAGTATCAACTCTATTCATGATATCACTGCTGTTATCGATATTTAATAATATTTAATTCAGAGGGCAAAGCTGAGCCAATGATTCAACAGAACTTCTGAGGGCAGAATTTTCTTGTACTGTCTTACTTTACAATGGGCATGACACTGAGCAATCAAAAAGGGGTGTGTGTGTGTGTGTGTGTGACACACAAGAAAGCCATGGAGCCTGCCACCTACAGCTGTGTCTCTCCATGAAAGTCATTTGGTTCCTCTGAGCCTTAGTTATTAACTCAGTTATAAAACAAAGACAAAAGCATTTCTTACCTAAAAGGAACTATTATTAAACAAGCAAACATTCACAAAGTGCTCAGAAGAGTGCCTGGCATCTAGGAAGCCGAAAATGGGTATGCTGATGATATAACTGTGTTAACCCCTTCCTGACCATTTAAAAAAAACTCTTGTTTCTTCATTTTAAGAAAAAAATAAAATGAATGTGTTATGTAAGCCAGAGGCAAGGGGACAGTGACAAGATCCATTTTTTGTTCGTGTCACAGCTATGTGTCCCAAGAGGCAAGGGTTCCAGGTCAGCCTGGAGTCTTGCCCTTAGAATGAGGCCCCTTGCAGACTCACCGTCTGGGGTCCCTGCGGTGGGCTCGGGTGCCCCGCTTGGGGTGCTGAGGGGCTCGCTGCTCAGCCCTTCCTTGAGCGTGGGGTCGGGCACGATGACAGTCAGTGACGCTGCTGGTTTCTTGCAGGACAAGGACGTCTCCAAAGAGGGGGCGGCAGCAGGTGGAGTCCAGCGGGGCACAAATGTGATGCCTTCTTCCTCTAACTGACGAAGGTAGTACTCAATGATTTCCTTGCCCTTGGGAGCAAAGCCCGTTTTGAGGTTAGCATTGTTACACTGAGCTTTCAAGTTACTCCTCATGGGTTTTGAAAACTGAGTGACTACAGAACAAATAGGGAAAAGAAAAGCCAAAGGCTTTCATGGGCTTCTTCCCCCATAATTTTACTTCCCCTTCTCTAGACGTCTAGGAAATCGTGTCTCAGGTGGCATTTTTTATAACTAGTTCCAAGCACTGGTTTACCACCCTTGGGCACAGCATGTGCTTTGTGTCTCAATCCAAATGCTTTCCAGCAGCTCTGAGAACAGGCCTTGGGAAAGCACCCCTAATCCCATATGATAACATCTGACACCAAAATGCCATGCTGATGAGCAGCAGCAGGAAAACAAGAAGGAAGCTTCCTCCAGGGAAGACGCACCTCACCTCCCAAGGTCTGGGACCCGAGAGGCCGCCCCCCAAAGTGCCTCTTCAGGACAGCAGGGCTCCTCCAGCGGGCCCGGACTCTGGTCCCCACCTCTCCCCGCAGTTCTGAGCAGGAAGCGCCTCAGCCAGCGGCTGCACACTCGCCCCTGACCTCCACCAGCAACCAGCGCAGTCTGCGGCCCCCACCCTCCCCTTTCACTTAGCAGGACCCCTGACTAACCCACCCCCAGACTCTTGAAGGGACCAGCTTGGACCATCTCAAGGGACCAGCTTGGACCATCTCAAGATACTCCTGCCCACTTCTCTCCATAAAACCCCAAGGGACACTCACTTTTTAATGTTGCTGGTATATTGTTTCATTGCAATTTTTTCTACTGTACTTTCAAAACCAAAGAAAGATTTAATATCTAAACTTGCTGACTGTTCAAAACAGGTCCAGTCTTCATTTTCAGGGTGAACCTGCAGGTAAAAGAAAAAGTATTTTCATTAATTATAATGACAACTGAGAATATTATTTGCTCCTCAGTTCACTGGTACCAAGGGGAAGAAAAAACACTTATTTTACTAACAATGTTATTATCATGAAAACAGCAGATGGAAAAATTACAGAGAGATTCAGAAATATGAAAAGGCTCACATAATATTTTTAAAATATTCTAAAGATGACTATTAAAAGCAGAGCTTTATTTTCATGCTTGGTCGTGTCATTCATTTATTCATTCATTCATCATATTTATCGAGTAGTGTTCTCTATCACAAACAAAACCAAGATCCCTGCCTTGTGAAGGTTAGGCTCGCAGAAGACGACTGGCAGTTGGCCATAAACACAATAGGTAAGAAGTTACTTCAATGCTGGAAGAGAAGCAGTATCGGAAACAAGAAAGTTGGCAGCAGGGTTAAAAGGACGGGAGGGCAGTTCACAGAATTAAACAGGGCTCTCAGGGCTGGCTTTGTCGAGAAAGGCAGACCTGAGCGAAGCCCGTAGGAGGTAAGGATGGGCCTCAAGCGGAGGTCTGGGGGCAGAGGGAGCAGAGAGACCAGGGGCCCTTTGGGAAGCACACCGATGTGGTCAGAGACCGTGAGACGGCGGACAGGCCTGCACGAGGCAGGCAGGACACAGAGGAGAGAGAAAGAGACAATGCAGGGCCTCATGAGCCACTGTGAGGCTTGTGGGTTTTTCCTCTGAGTGAACAGCAGACACTGCAGAGCTCTGAGAAAGTATGACGTGATCTGACACACTTTAAAAGGATCACTCTGGATTCAGTGTCAAGGATACATTATAGAAAGGTGAGGGTGGAAGCGAGAGACCTACTGGGTTATTCCATTACTCTGGTCAGAGAAGTTCTTGCTTTGGGTGGTGAGCAGATAAGACGGGAAGCAGATAAACGCACTCAGATCCAATCTGAGAGGGACACACATTTCAAAAGTGTTATCGTGGGTCCGAAACGATGTGGCGTATTCATATTAACAAACCAGGGCATCACTTGGCCCCTTAACTGCCACAACAACGTAGTCCATTCTGCAAGACACCCCAGCTGCCACCCTGCTGACCCCACGCATCAGAAACCAGGAACTGTGTGTGACCGAGAACTGCCCTCTCAAACAAAGACCTGCCACTGCCTAAGGCGAGGGCCTGACAGCTCTCAGAGACCACGCCCCCACTTCCGGCTCTCAAAGACCACGCCCCCACCTCCCACCTCCGCGGGGTGCAACTACTCACGCTGTAGCAGCAGTGCTCATTAATGATGACCCTATTCAAAACGTTTCGTTATGGGCCTCAATGTGCAAAGTCCGTTCCCGAGAGTTCAGTGAGTTTTTCTGGATAAAATAAACGTAATCTACTCCTGCAATCTTCAAAACAGAAAGAAAAAAGGGTTAATGAATAACACCCAAGTGCAACCAACAGAAGCAATAAGCACAAATTCATTTTGGTTTTGGGGGGATGGCCTTTTAAGGTGTCCTTTCCAGTTACCTTTTTTAGCAGCCGAGGAGCATCTATATCCAGCTTGCAGCGCCTTTCTATAACGTGAATAGCCCCATCTTCACTCCTGAACTCATTCACAGTGTCACTGTCCACAAACATTGGAATCAAAGGACACGTAGGGAACCTCCTTTCATAGGCCTGTGAATACAATTTTGAAAAAAAGGAACTGAACAAAGATATAGCCTGGCTGTCTGGCATTGATGGTCTCCCTGGAATAAAGGCATCTCTTCATACATACCAACAGTTACATCACAGCTACCTTCATCTTTACACCTTAAACTTTCATTTTTGAAAAAGAAAAAGACATTCTGTGTGCATGAATTGGAAGACTCAACACAGTAAAGACATCAATTCTCCCCATATGGATAGAGAGGTTTAACATAATTCTTTTAAAATCCAAGCAAGATTTTCTTTTGCATCTTATGAGCAAGAGTACTTTAAAACTTATACCGAATGGCAAAAGAACGAAAATAGCTAAAGCAATTTTGAAAAAGAAGACTATGTTGGGAAGCTCCCCTTCCCATCTCAGTATGAATCCTCGTTCTGCGGCTACCGGAATCCAGATTGTATGCACGTGTGGACTGAAAGACACAGAGCTCCGTAGGCGGAGCTGGGAGCCACAAACTGATCCACACAAATGTGCCCCCAACTGGTGTTCCCCCAACAAAGCTGCTAAAGCAATTCAATGGAAGAAGGATGACCTTTTCACAAATATTATTGGAGAAATTACACATCCATAGGGAAAAAAAAAGGAACCTGATGAACCCCATACTTATAAAAACTATCTCAAAATAGATTATGAACTTAAATATGTTTGTAACGTTGTTTTAGAAATTTATTTTTGACTGCATCATGCAGCCTTGTAGGATCTGGAGTTCCAGGACCAGGGATCAAACGTGAAATGTGGGCCCCTGGTAGTGAAAGCACAGAGTCCTAACCACTGGACAACCAGGGAAGTCCCTGTAACATTCTTGAAATGACAAACTTATAGAAATGGAGAACAGGTTAGTGGTTGCCAGGGGGCGAGAGGGGAGTGGGTGTGACTGGAATAAGGTAGCAGGAGGGGAACCCTTGTGGTGATCAACTGTATTTGCTTTTTAAATGTTTTTACTTTGGGACTTGAAAATACATTCTTCATACTTATCTACTCCCCTTCATTCAAATATATTCTGAATCCCGTAACTGCTAGCGTGGGGTATAAATCACAGGAAAATTTTCTTCATGCCTTTTATAATAAACAACATTTAAGACGTTTATTCAACTGCTGAGATCACACCTCGGATAACTGAGGCCTATCATACATACGCACCTCGGATTTTTGAGGCCTATCATACATGGACACCTCGGATAATTGAGGCCCTAAAATGTGTTAGTGTTAGGCACTGCACACACAATTCTAGAAAAAAAAAGCTGAGTATCCTTTGTTCTACACACTGACATTGTCTAAACTGACTTCTAAATTTTCCTACATTAAAAAAAAAGGCTTGTACATTTCAGCACTATGACATGTCTAGAAACTGAGAGTACAAGGGCTTCAAAAAGAAAACAGTCCTTCTTAAGTGACATAAAGGGTAGAGTAAGTCCTTGGCAAGAAGCAACCTAAACTTGGTCCTCTACCACTTAAGTACCTGCTATATCATTTGCAAAATACCCACAACATCCTTTAAATTCCTGAAATAGAGTGGTCAGCATAAGGCATTACCCACACAGGCTAGTCCCGAATTTAAAAGAGGAAAAACTTTCCATTCCCTGTGACTCTATCCCTCCACACAGACTCGTACTCGCTGAGACACTCATTTTCGCCTCGGTATGCCCCCAACCAGATGGCATTTGAGGCATCCAGGCTGAAGAGCCACTAGCACAAGAATCGGCATGTTCCTCTCCAAAGCTCAGTCTGTGTGGAAAGTGGTTAGTAAGCATCGGGCCTCCTCCCTCCACTCGGCTACAGGGCAGAGACCAAGTCCTACTTCTCTTTGATTATCCAGAAGAAGGACCTTACTCAATGTCTGAAACAGAGTCACTGTTCAATAAACATTTTTTGAAATACGGAATAAGAGCTTCCTAAGTAAATCAATGAATCCAGCTTTGTGTTCTGTGCTCACTTACCCTGGCTTATCTTTAGGAGATATGTGAGGCTACTGAATTTTGTGTACTGTTAGCACAGAAAACTCTAACTTTCTAGAGGATTAAGGGAAAGAAGACTGAAAGAAGCTGACAAAATTTTAGTTTCTAAAATTGCTCAGGATATCAGCAGTATTCTTGCCTGGGAAATAAATCCCATGGACAGAGGAGCCTAGCGGACTACGGTCCACGGGGTGGCAAAGAGTAGGACATGACTTAGTGACTAAACCACCACCAACACCACCCTAGTTTTTCAACACAAACTAAAACCTATAAAGTTTCTGAAGCCTCTGAAAATTAGAAGCATTCTAATTCTATTAAACTATTTTATTAAAAGCATTTACGTTCTAGCTCTATTGGAAGGGCCTAGAAGATATGACACCTCAACCCCAACAAGCAAACTTGGCATCCAGTTCCTATTTTCCAAATACCACTCCCTGCTGCTGCTGCTAAGTCACTTCAGTTGTGTCCGACTCTGTGTGACCCAGTAGACGGCAGCCCACCAGGCTCCCCCGTCCCTGGGATTCTCCAGGCAAGAACACTGGAGTGGGTTGCCATTTCCTTCTCCAATGCATGAAAGTGAAAAGTGAAAGTGAAGTCGCTTATTCGTCTCCGACTCTTAGCGACCCCATGGACTGCAGCCTACCAGGCTCCTCCATCCATGGGATTTTCCAGTCAAGAGTACTGGAGTGGGGTGCCACTGCCTTCTCCTACGACTCCCTACTAAAAAGGAAGCTGTGCTCCTTGGAGAAAAGGCTAATTACAAGTCTAGAGCAAATAAAGGTCAAGGTGAGTCTGAAGCATTTCTTACCAGAAACCAAGAAAGTGCTCAGCGACTGTCAATCTCCAGATAACTGGAGCACCAGAAAGAAAAAAGGTGATAAAGCATTATAAACCATATAGAAATACTCAAGAAAAATGGGCAGGGAAGGAAATTTAACAGAAAAAGATCATCCAATAATCACAGAAGGAATGACATAATTAGAAAAACCACAACCATCAACCATCAATTTATAATAACAGACTCAAGCAAGGCTCATCAAGGGATGCTACAGAAAGGGAGTTGCTGGAAGACACCACAGCCTCAAAGTATGCTCCTGCTAGTTGTGAGTGACACAGGCACAAGAGAACCACTACCATGGAAAGATCTAGTAGACATCACCTTCACCAAAGGACTGTCTGGGAGCAACCTGACAATCTGTTGGATGCAACGGAAGCACACGCAAGCCTGAGTCTTCATGATGCAAACGGCGAACTAAAGCTAATCAAGAGGAACAACAAGACAAACCCCACTTAAGGAATATTCTGCAAAACCACCAGACCTTTAAAAAAGGAAAGCTGTCGATGTCCCTGGTGAGGCCAGTGGTTAAGAGTCCGCCTTCCAATGGGGGGGGCGTGGGTTCAATCTCTGGTCAGGGAACCAACGTCCCATATACCATGGGAGTGGCCAGAAACTTGAAAAAGAAAAACTGTCCACGTCTTGATAAACAAAGAAAGCAGCGGAGTGTCTAGAATTAAGACAACTGAAGGGACAGGATTATCCAATGCAATGTGCCCTGGCTCCTGGACTGGAATAAACATAGCTCTAGAAAACAGTTAAGGAAATGTGACCATATTAAGTAGTATTAATTCCATATTAAGTAGTATTATTCTATCAGTGTCAGATTTCTCAGTTGTGATAATGACAGTTACATAGGAGAACATCTATTCTTCAGTATTTAGGGCAAAAGTGTTAAGATATACACAGCTTACTTTCAAGTGGTTCTGCGGGGGAAAAATGGTGTATGTGTGGGAAAGAACAAAATGAAACAAACGTGCTAGTTTAGGTGGAATGTGTTCAGGTACTCACTACATTTCATCAACTTTTCTAATAGAAATTTTTCAAAATAGAAATTTGGGAAAAATATTAACAGGGAAAATTCACATGAAAACCAATGGCGCCTCTGCACATAACTGAGTAAGTGCAACACTGTCGCATTTTACCCATGAAACTGTTTACAAGGTCAGGTGCGCGCCCACAGCCCCAGCCCAAGGCAGAGGCCAGGTGTGCAGTCCAGGGGCCCTCCTCACGGGGCCGCCTCCCTGGCGGCTTGCTGTCACTCAGAGGTGAGATACAGGCACAGGGAACTCAAGCCTCTGGTTTCTAAATCCCGATTTTACAAAGTGACCCTATTTTTAAAACCCTGTTTGAGACAAAGAGCCCACACTTGCAGGCCTTCATTTTTATTTCTGCAGGAGGAAATCTTCAGAAGTGAGGAAGAACCCCACGTTTCAACCACCACCAGGTTCCAATCACTGTATCGGAAAGAAGAGCCAAGGGAACTTTCAAATGCCTCTTTTTTTTTTTTTTTGCCAACTATCTGCAGTACTATCAAGTCATTTCCTAATCACTCAATATTTATCTAATACAAAAACCAAGAAAGGGTGAAGGAAAGTAACTCTTCTAGAAGTAATTGCTTCAGAGGGAGAGGCAAGTTCTTTGATGTTTCCTCTTAAAAGGAAAAATTACTTCTGGAAGAAAAATAACCGCTGTAGTCATCTGCTGCCTCTCTCTAACACAGTGGTCGTTTCGACAGTAAAAGCAGCCCTACGTTCCACTCGCCTCTGGGAGGAGGGCCGCTTCTCGGTGACAGCTCCCCTCCTACCTTCCGACACCCACCCTTCCTCTTTCAAAAGGGATTTCTGAGCCTGCAATTTGGGAGCTTGGCAACAGTACTTTCAGTTTTTAACCAACCTTTGAATGCAACTGTGACATACTAAAAGCTAGTACTGTGCTAAAGAAAGCCACAGTTCAGTGAAGACATTTCAACCTGTAAATTAATAAGCTTAACACTGCGTTCTGCCAGGAAAACCCATCTGAAAGAAATTCCATTTAAAGAACCCACCTTTAAATTGAACTCTGTTCATACTCAATTTAGCCAACACACTAAGCCAGCTGCTTTCCATGGAGAAACCTGGCTATCCTATGGCACCAGACATGACCTTCATAAACAGGTCGGGTTTACACTGGAAGAATCAGTCAGTGAAAAAGTTAACTGTCGCTTTAGACTCTCTTAGAAATTGAAGTCATGAAGTGAACTGTTAGTTGCTCAGCTGCGTCCGACTCTACAACCCTGTGGACTGTAGCACACCAGGCTCCTCTGTTCACGGGATTTTCTGAGCAAGAATACTGGAAGTGGGTTGCCATTTCCTACTCTAGGTGATATTCTCGACCCAGGGATTGAACCCGGGTTGCTGGTGCTCAAAAAATATACAACCCATCAAGAAAATGTGACAAATTGACTTTAGTCCCTCAGAGTTATATTTCTATTAATTCTGCCTTTCAAATTACACATATGTAAAGAGAGCCTGTATATGCAGCCCTATGCCAAGGTTCTAAAGCACACACACGAGAGAGACATAGGAACACGTGCCTGTACACAAGGCAGCAGGGGCCCCCAAGGAGAGGTGAGCAACACGGGGTGGGCTGACAACGCCCTGGCTGAGTGGCTCCAGAGGCTTCGCGGAGGCAGTAGTCTGCAGGGGGTCTTGAAGGGCGGGCAGCTTTAGAGAAGTAACTTGCAGAGAAGGGAACATTCCGGGTTGGGGGAACAGGAGTAGAACCAAAAAGCCAGCCAAGCTGGATGAGTCTGTGGCTGAAACTCAAACGCAAGATGGCCCTCAAAGCCAACTGCAGATATGAAGAGTGACAACAACCCAGGGAACCCAGGGGCCCTGTGTGGTCACAATTCAGCCCTGGGTAGGCCCCTCACACTCCACCTGGAAACTGAGGTTCCAAATCAGATGTTACTTGTGAATAACTGCTCATACTTAACAAGATAGTAAAAAACCAAAATCTGTGGACATCTGTGCCCTTTGAAGGAAAAGTTATAATTCAGTTAGTCATAACATACTTTATTCATACAATTACTTAATGACAACCCAGCCAGATTAGCTATCTTCAAAGCAGTACAAGAGTAGCAAACAAACCATGGTAAAATGGCACAGACAACTACAGTAGGTAAGTTCTGTATTTATCCTAAGGCACTTCTCTCCATTCCTAGTCTTCATATGGACCAATATATCAAGTCATAGCAACAGGACTGGAACCTGCTAGTAAGATCAAACAAGAAAATATAATGAATATATTAAAACTAAAAATATACATATAAAAATTTAATCTGCCCCAAACTATTTCCCTTTCAGTTCAGTTCAGTCGCTCAGTCATGTCAGATTATTTGCAACCCCATGAATTGCAGCACACCAGGCCTCCCTGTCCATCACCAACTCCCCGGAGTTCACTCAGACTCACGTCCATCGAGTCCGTGATGCCATCCAGCCATCTCATTCTCGGTCGTCCACTTCTCCTCCTGCCCCCAATCCCTCTCAGCATCAGAGGCTTTTCCAATGAGTCAACTCTTCGCAAGAGGTGGCCAAAGTACTGGAGTTTCAGCCTCAGTATCAGTCATTCCAATGAACACCCAGGACTGGTCTCCTTTAGGATGGACTGGTTGGATCTCCCTGCAGTCCAAGGGACTCTCAAGAGTCTTCTCCAACACCACAGTTCAAAAGCATCAATTCTTCAGCCTTCAGCTTTCTTCACAGTCCAACTCTCACATCCAAACATGACCACTGGAAAAACCAAAGCCTTGACTAGACGGACCTTTGTTGGCAAAGTAATACCTCTGCTTTTTAATATGCTGTCTAGGTTGGTCATAACTTTCCTTCCAAGGAGTAAGCGTCTTTTAATTTCATGGCTGCAATCACCGTCTGCAGTGATTTTGGAGCTCAAAGAAAATAAAGTCTGACACTGTTTCCACTGTTTCCCTTTGTATTTCCCATGAAGTGATGGGACCAGATGCCATGATCTTCGTTTTCTGAATGTTGAGCTTTAAGCCAACTTTTCCACTCTCCACTTTCACTTTCATCAAGAGGCTTTTTAGTTCCTCTTCACTTTCTGTCATAAGGGTGTCATCTGCATATCTGAGGTTATTGATATTTCTCCTAGCAATCTTGATTCCAGCTTGTGCTTCTTCCAGCCCAGCGTTTCTCATGATGTACTCTGCATGTAAGTTAAATAAGCAGGGTGACAACATACAGTCTTGACGTACTCCTTTTCCTATTTGGAACCAGTCTGTTGTTCCATGTCCAGTTCTAACTGTTGCTTCCTGACCTGCATATTTCCCTCTAAGATCAAAGATATCTGAAGCCTAAATTATGAATTCATCTTACACAACCTCAGATTCCATGATCCCAATAACACACTTTTTCCAGAGGTAGTATTTAGTCTGAGAAAGACTTCAGTTCAACCCATGGTGCCACAGGTCCAAGGAAAGGGCATTTAAGAGACTTACGCAACCCAACAAAGGAAGCTGATTTCTTTGCTAGAGCCTTCTCACTGAAATGTGATTCTGTGACGACTGCGGAAGGCACAATTATGGCTGAAAGAACAGATGGTGAGAGCACAGCTCACACACAGAATGCACCAAAACGCTCGCAACTACAAATATTTTAGACAATTTTTTTTTAAACCAGGAACACATCCTTTTCTCCCAACACCTACCCTCACAGTTAGCACACAATGATTTAACCAGCTCTGTTTACTTTTGATAAAGGAGCCATTTCATCGTTTATTACTCTACACAACAGAGGAGGACGGGCAGGCCCTGGAAGAAACGCTGAGGGATTTTGCATCAACACATCACAGTTCCTTTTACTCACATCTACTCCTTTGCTCCAAGAGTTCTAAACATGAAATGTTTTTGTTAAAGGATAAGAACTTTTGTTAACACGCTTTAACAGACTGACAGAGCTACTGGATTTTCAAATAAAACTCAGAGGATAATCAGTATGCTTGACTAACTGCATCTTGCGCATGTTAATTCAGATTAGAAAACTATGGCCCATACTTGTCCAAACTGCTTGTGTTTCTGAAAGATCTCAAGACTGACATTTCAGACAACAGCCTGGGGGCTCCATATTTCCAGTGGGCTTATCATCTTGAAGACAACCATGCAGGACATTTCTGATCGGTTACCTGGAGTCTGTCCTTAAAGCACTGTCAGTTGGTGCAGAATGCCAGAGGTTCCCATATTTGGGTTCATGGCACCCTTGGAATCTCGACAACTTTTTTCAAGGTGCCCAAGGCTAAAGGAAATACCACTTATTAGATTATGGGGTCCGAACAACTTAAAAAGCATCTGGGTCTTAATAACTTAGTAACCATTTGAAAAATAATACACTTCTTAAGTTGAAGGAAAAGATTTTTTTTCAGTCCTAAACAGCGAGACTGATTTGAGGATGTGTGCAGACATCCTCTCAGACTCACGCTGCCGCTGTTCTGAGTTCCTCCTGCACACAGTCAGTGTGCATGGCAACCACCGCAACCCCAGCCACACAAAATTCAACACCATCGAAGGAAGTGCAGTGTGATCCCGAAAACGTGAGCTACCCTGAATCAGGAGTTTGCAGTGTTTATGAAATGTGGAGTATCATGGTGCTTCCTCAAAAACTGAAACTGTCTTATGGCCCACGGGTGCTCTGGGGTGCCTCAGAACACACTTTGGGAACTGTGGCTCCAAGGGCTCTAAAATTTATTCATTCGTTCACAAATCCCTCTGCCTATAGATACATTATTCAAAATACAAACATGGACTTCTTTGGTGGTCCAGTGGTTAAGACATCACCTTGCAAAGCCAGGGGACAAGGGATCGACCCCTGATCAGGGAACTAAGATCCCACATGCGGCAGAACAACTAAGACCACGCGCCACGACTGGTGAGCCTGTGCGCCACAATGAGAGCCCAGGTGCCACAGCTCAGACCCAAGGCAGCCAGATAAAGCAGTGACTGTATTTTTAAAATGAAAACAAGTGAGCTTCAATCCAACCGATTATCCTCTACTATCAAACCTTCCATCAAATACAAAAGGTCCAGTGTTCTAGTTAAATTTCCAACTTCTGCATAAAGGCCTTCAAAAATCTAAGAGGTGTGAACAAACTTTTCACATAAGTGAAGGGCCAAACAGTAGATATTTTCAGCTTTCTGGGCCAGACAGTGTCTGGGACAAATATTCAACTCTGCCTTTTGAGGACAGAAGCAGCCATAGACAATATGTGAACAAACTGCATAGAGCTCGGTTCCAATAAAGTTGTTTTTATAGAGACCGAAATCTGGATTTCATATAGTTTTCACATGCCATGAAACAGTCTAGAATTTTTCCCAACCGCTAAAAAATATAAAGACCTATTTTAGCTGGTGTACAAAAACAGACGCCGGGAAAACTGATGCTGGGAAAGACTGAAGGCAGGAGGAGACGGGGACGACAGAGGCTGAGACGGCTGGATGGCATCATCGATGCGAGGGACATGAGTCTGAGTAAGCTCCGGGAGCTGGTGATGGACAGGGAAGCCTGGTGTGCTGCAGTCCGTGGGGTCGCAGAGTCAGACACAACTGAGCGACTGAACTGAACAAAAACAGACAGCAGGCTGCCACTCCTGATCTAAGTGATTAATTATAACGGGCTCCATTTAATTATTTTCCCATGCCAACCAGTCAAAACGATGAAGGATAAAAATTTGAAATAAAACAGAAAGGATCATAAGGCCCATGGACTATCACTTGTACATAACTGCTCTCTGTTACATACACAAGGGAGTCTCAACAAATGCACTTCTAACTACACACACAAATCTGACTACGTACATTTAGTGCAAGAGAGAAGTGGGGAGGAGAGGAGAGGATGAATGTGAATGAGGAGGGTAACCCCCACCATTCTACGCACAGATGTGCTCTAGAGCCGCCTGTCTATAATCTGCAGCCACCAACCACATGTGGCTATTTAAATTTAATTAAATATTAAACAACATTAAAATTCAGTCCCTCAGCCTCACTAGCCACATTTCAAGTTGAAGAGGTTGCTCTGATCTTCTTGGCTGACTCACAGTGCTAACTTAACTATGGTGGTGGTCTCACAGGTATATACACGTCAAAACTCATCCAATTACATATCTTTAAAAGATATAGTTTATTATTTGTCATTTACATCTCAATAAAGTGGGGAAAAAAACAATAAAAACATAAATCCATATAGTTTTAATTGGGAGGCCAACTCTGGGAAGCATTCTAATAGTGACCAGTATTTCCTGATAAAGAAGCTTGATTTACCGTCATCAGCACAGCAGGAAAACTCAAAGTTAAGTGAAAAGGAAAGCAGCACCAAGACATTATTCATAATTGCCAAAAAGAGGAAGCAATCAAGATGTCCTACGAAAGGTGAATGAAACAGTCTGTGCGTGGTACATCTACACAATGGAGTCTTATTCAGCAATAAAGAGAAATGAACTCTGGAGCCACAAAAAGAGGTGGGAGAAACTTAAATGATTACAGCTTTGAAAGAAACTTATGTGAAAAGGCTGCAGACTGTATGATCCCAACTCTCTGATAACTGGAAAAGGCAACACTACCGAGAGAATAAAAAGACCGAGTGCTGCCAAATGTTGGGGGAGAAGGTAGGGATGAAGGACGGGCACAGAGAAGTTTCAGGGCAGAGAAGCCACTCCCAGGACATGGTCCTGGTGGACATGGGACGCTGGACATTTGTCAAAACCCAAAGGCCTATAAAACACACAGTGAATCCTAATGGAGATGGTAGTTTTTCGTCAATAACAACATATAAACACTGGCTCACCAATGAAAGAAACACACCACACAAGATATTAATATAGGGGGGCGCTGTAGAGGGGTATACAGAAATTTCATACTACCTGCGCAATTTTCTGTAAACCTAAAACTGCTCTAAAAATTATAATCTATTAAATATGAAGAAAGAAAAAAAGGAGTCGAGTAACACCTTGGCCAAAGGGAATAGCCTATTACCTGAGCTATTGGAAAATTAAAAAGTTCTTCTAAGAAGAACCTAGAGAAGTTTATAACATCCTTTATTCAACATTCTCTCCCACGACAGGCACTGCAGAGCAGGCACCCGGGATGCAGGCAGGAAAGACCAGGGCCGGCCCCACCGAGAGCGCTCACGAAGGGGCAACAAGGCAGGAGCAGCCCCCGAGCCGCTTGCCCAGGGGGCGCCTTCACAGCCACGGCAAGCTGGTTCACAAAGGACAACGCACGCACCAGGCAGACTCTTGCTGCGAAATGAGCTTCTTCCCACTTTAAAACGAGGAAACAGAGGTAGAGAGAAGTCAAGCCCCGGAATCTGAACCCAGAGCAGAGGAGACCCAGCTCCAGTCCCACAGAGGGCCTTGGAAAGCTTGCTCGGCATCGCTGAGTAATTCATCTTCTTTATCTTCCATTTCATCTTAGTTTCTTCATTTGTGATGTGCACAATTGTAGATTAAGAAAAAGAAAACGGAAGAGTGGCAGCCCTGACAAAGAATTCGTACAGTACTCAGAAAGAGAGGAAAAGGGTGTCTGATCACTAAGCAAAGACACTGCCACCCACAGTCCAGGAACTGATTTAGCTTGGCACAGAAAGAGGAAGAGAATCTAATGTGAATGGCTTAAAAAACAAAATTCACCCTCAAAATCCTTGCTCACCAGGCTAAAATGACAATTTTATCTTCCATGGCCCTAAAAACACAAGATGTAAATAACATGAGACTTGGCTGGAAACCATTTTAAGTTTATAATTAGCCCACTAAAAAAAAAAGGAAAAAAAAGGAACCAGGTATGAATAATATCATGAGGTCTACTTCTGTAAGGAAAAGAAAAAGTCAACAGAAATAAAGACAGAAATGATACCATTTCAACTTAGAGACTGAGAGTAAAATTGTCCCTCTTGTATGAAGAAAATACCAGAAATATATGGATTTAGTTATCTAACTCATTAATTCTACACTAAACTCAGTTGCTAGAAGCAGATATGGTCCTGAAGATTAACATGATCAAAGCCGAAAGAGAACTTTCATAAAATAAGTGGGGGGAGAGGGACTGCTGAGGAAACAAGATGTTCCCTGAAAGGTTTTGGTTGCAGGGAGCCCTGAATCAGGCTTAACGCTAATGGTAGTAACATGTTCCACAGAAGGAAGAAACACAACACACTTGGATGGGAAACAACTCCCGTCAGGAAACCAAAGGCTCAGCTCCCATCTCGGCCTGAATGAATGTAAACATGAGACTATTCCCACAGCCCTGGAGAGTCATCTACTGTTTCAAGGACAAAGCCCTCGCCGCCGGGCAACCTTGTACAACTGTCTACCCAAGTGCGCCAGCACGCGTGGCCTCAAACTGTTTTAAACTCACAGCTCCTAGCAACTTCCGAGCCACTCCCTCCCCAACGCCCGCCACCCAACTGTCTGGTACTGGACTGAGCTAGCCCGCCGCGTCCCTTCCCTCTTCGCCTCCAGCACTGTCACTTCAGGACGAGACACCAACCCGGGAGCCAGAAGGCAGAGCCTGGGCTCATGTGTCAGCAGGCCCGCATCTGAATCTCAGTGGTGCCACCTACAAGCGACGGCCTTCTGTTACAGAAAAGAGGGAGACTGGCTGCGAGCCACCGAAGATGGAGCACGAGGGGAAGCTTACTGCCTGGCTGGGAACCGGGTCAGCACAGATCAGGCAAGAGGGAGGAGGAGGCGGCGGGAGGAGGGCTGGGAGGAGCTCAAAGCAAAGGAGGCAACTGTCTTTGTCCAAAGTCAGCAAAGCCCAGGGTCCGCGGTCCTGCTGACAAGTGAGATCCGGGTTTGTGTGGAGGCGAGCCAACCTGCAGGTGGTCTGGGCGTGTGTGCAGCCACGCAGAACCATGGCACACCAGGTCACTTGGCAAGCAGTTTAAACCTCAGTTTCCTCATTTGTAAAGTGGAATAAGAGAAGCGCCTACCTCTACAGTTAAGTCCCAGTTGTAAGTCCTGGGGATGTAATATCCAGCATGGTGACTATACTTAATGACACTGTATTGTATACATGTGAAAGTTGCTAAGAGATCTTAAAAGTTATCAGCACAACAGAAAAAAATGTGTAACTGTGAGGCGATGGATGTCAATTTTTATGGTAATCATTTCACAATGTACATAAAGTATTACACCTTAAACAAACACTAAGGGTTTCCCAGGTGGCGCTAGTAAGAACCCACCTTTCAATGCAAAAGACATTAAGAGCCACAGATTCGATCTCTGGGTCAGAAGGATCTCCCGGGGAAGGAAATGGCAACCCACTCCAGTATTCATGCTTCGGAAATCCCACGGACAGAGGAGCCTGGCGGGCTACAATCCATAGGATTGCGAAGAGTTGAACATGACTGAAATGACTTAACACACACACGAATACACACAATGTTATATGTCAATTACATCTCAACAAAGGGGGCAGAGTCGGGAGAAGAGCCTACCAAATAAGTGTGAGCCATGAGTGAGACAGGAGCACACTGAACCCCATACAAGCTCATCCTTAATCCTCTATCTTTTAGATGTTCTTCAAGTGTTTCTTACAGGGTGGTTCAGCTCTGGGACCCCCAGGGGCCTAGCAACCAGATCTCCCCAATGGGTGGTACACTGGGTTCAGCTGCCCATGGGGTGCCCAAGGCCCTGCCCTGAGGCCTGCCCTACCACGCCCCTCCAGGAGAAAAGAAGGCCCCCGAAGGCAGGACTTGTTTGGAAATTGCTTCCTGTCTCTATGGCTCCAGCCCGACTTTGCCTCTGGTTATACAACTGACAATCTCTAACGAAACAGACTTAAAAGTTTTAAGCTTTAAGTTCAAAACATAATACCGTTGATTTGAGGACTTCACAATCAAAAATTTCCATCATGAAAAGAAGTGACCACGATAATCACAAACTTCACAGAAGGACATTTCCCCGCCCCTCCCCCCGCCCCCACCATTCTCCCGCAGGGTGATGAAGCAGCGTCCAGTTCCCACAGCTCTAAGTCAGACGCGGAAGTTGGAAGACACTGCCATCCCAAGTTTCTACTCTTAGCCTCACCAGTCAATACCCAGTTAAAACAACTGTCAAAGAGCTATCACTCATGACCTACTGTGTGGAAGGGCTGCCCACTACCCCTGAGAATGGCTGAGCCAACAAGCCACTCAACTGGATGTTTATCCCCCTCTCCAACCTCTAGTTGGTTTCAACCTTAGTTGCGTGTTAAACAAAACCCGATTTAAGGAGCTGATGGATCTGGAATTCATGAAAGTATAGCCAAACCTCTAACTCAAAGAGAAATGGCTTGAGTAATCCCTTTTAAAAGATGGACCTTTTGACCAGTTATTTTTCATTATAATGTTACTTAAATATGTGCAAACTAGGCAAAAACTCATACCATTATAAAAGTCAAACTAACACAATATACATTTAACAAGAAGGATGACAATTTGTTGAAGACGAAGTCCTCCTTCAAAATAGGACTGAGCAGCAGGGCACCGTTGCCTTCAAACCGGGCAGGCCCTCACCAAGGGACGCCTTTGGTGATTCACCACTCCTACCACTTCTATTTAAGTCTTTATTCGTACAGCCCCTTGTCTGCAGAGGAACTTCGCATACACTTGGCTCAAACACATAATTTACATATTAATTCCACCTCTATTCTTTTTGTATTTGCTTTCAACCATTAAACCAGTATTGTTAGGCAAACAACCACAGTCAAAAAATGGGCACAAGACCTCATGAGACCTAATTTTCTTCAAAGACATATAGATGGGCGACAGGCACATAAAAGATGTTCAACATTGCTAATTATTAGAGAGATGCAAATCAGAACCACAATGACATCACCTCACACCAGTCAGAACTGGCCTTCATTAAAAAGTCAACAAATAACAAATGCTGGAGAGGGTGGGGAGAAAGGAAACTTCCCCGCACCGTGGCACTGTCGGCAGGAATGTAAGCCAGTGCCGGCACAATGGCGAACAGGAGGGAGGCTCCTTAAGAAACAAGAGTTGCCATATGATCCAGCAAGTCCACTCCTGGGCATGTACCTGGAGAAAACTCTAATCTGAAAAGATTCGTGCACGTCTAAAGTTCATGGCAGCACTATTTACAATAACCAAGACATGGAAGCAACCTAAATGTCCACCAACAGATGAATGGATGAAGAAGAAAATGGTATATTGAAATGAAAAGCACAACATTAACCAATTCCAGTTAGAAAATTACAGGATACTAGTCAGAAAACAGAGGTACACACATCTTTAAGTAGATCTTTATACTTAAGATATCTGTCACTGTCAATAAATCTTGAAGGACAAATGTTTCAGAGGCCACAATTACTCGAGCCCTAGGCAAACAAGAATGTCTGGAGTGTTACGAAGGTTTCTCTTTTCTTAGTTTTTTAAATTTAAAAGTCAAGTGACTGATTCATGATCCAACAGAATCCAAAACATGCCAGGACCTTCCAAAACTATTTCTAATCCATAAAATTTTCTAATAGCAAACTGAGTATATGTGACAATAAAAATACCAGCTTTGCATATTCTTCTTCAAATGAAGCTGGATTTGGCAGAGCGCTGTTTCACTTTTCCAGAGTGTAAAAAATGAGTCCGTGGACTTCAGAAGAGCATTTGGTGTTCCAGGGACTTGCAGCTGTCAGCTTTTATAGATGCCATGTGTTTGCCCACATAAAAGAATGTAATGAGCTATGGAAATATTATCCGGCCTCATGAACCAGAATAAAAGTGCCTTCGTCAGTAGGCTGATAGCAGGAGTCGGTCTGCTCCATCAGGAAAGTATCTATCAAGCACCGTTTATTAAACGCCTATTACACAAGTTGTGCCTCACGGACCGTGAAGTGCTCATTTCTGTTTCCTCTACCACAGCCCTTCCTTTACGGTGGGAGCCCCCCACAGCACATCCCCCGCTCATCATTCTACACCTGCTCTCAGATGCTGTTCTCTGTTATTAACTAACGGCAAAGGCAACGGTGAGATGCAAACTAGAGCTGTATCTTGAACAGGTGGAATAAAACACAGTGGTTGGAGTCAAAGAAAAAAAAATCTATAGAGATGTGCACTTATTTTGGGCTGATATACTAAGTCAACTAGACTTTAAACAGTAAACACAACAGCCAAAAAGTGGAAACAGCTCAACTGTCCACCGATGAACGAATGGATAAACAGTAGTGTGTGTATACACATACACACACACATATAAGATTATTCAACTTTAAAAAGGGAAAAAATTTTTGACATGTTACAACATGAAGGAGCTGCGAGAATATGCTAAGTGAAATAAGCAAGTCACAGAAGGATAAATATTGTGTAATTTCTCCTATAAGAGGTACCTAGACAGAAAGTAGAGAGGGGTGGGGATGGGGAGTCAGTGTCTAATGGGGGCAGAGTCTCCATTTGGGAAGACAAGAATGTTCTGCAGATGAATGGTGGTGATGGTCATACAACCTGTGAATGTCCTTGAAAGTGAAAGTCAGTCGTGTCCGACTCCTTGCAACCCCATGGACTACACAGTCCATGGGTTCTCCAGGCCAGAATACTAGAGTGGGTTGCCCTTCCCTTCTCCAGGGGATCTTCCCAACCCAGGGATCGAACCCAGGTCTCCTGCGCTGCAGGCAGATTCTTTACCAACTGAGCTATCAGGGAAGTCAAACTGTACACTTGGAAATAGTTAAAATGGTAAACCTTATGTATATTTTACCACATACAAAAAGTATAAATCTTTTTTTATACTCCACCTGAAAATTAGCAAATAAAGCCACACAAATAATTCAGTTAAGACAGGCACAGGCTTGGTAACGTAGTTTTGGTATCACTAAATAAACTTGCAAAGAACAGTCTGGAGAAGCACATACAGCAAACAGCCTCCTTTTAGTACACACTAAGTCCTTCTAAAGAAAGTATAATTAACGAGTCTCTATTACACAACCTGTTAAAAGAATCTATCCTTTCAAAGATTTTCAAGTAAGGAAAAGCTATAACTGAAAACAATTTTCTTTCTTCCTACTCCTTTAGGTACAAATCAAATTAAGGACATCCAAACCAGTGGTCCTCCAACCCGCGCAGGCATCAGAACCGGGGCTTGTGAAACCCGACTGCTGGGCCTGTCCCAGAAATCCTGACGCAGCTGAGAATGAGAATTTCAATCCGTCACAATTTGCATCCCAGACCAACTCTGTGTTAAATGAAATAAAGATAGGATATGTTTGGGGAAGAGCTTTCTAAATATTAATAGTATAAGTACTGCAATACAATTGTCTCTTAAATTACTTCTTAAAATATATACCTTGCAGCTTTTAGTTCTGAACTTGGTTTTTAAGACAGATATAGGCACTAAACTAGGAAAAGAAACACATTTTATGATTAGAATTACCTAATGTTACAGGGTAACTTATTCAATTAAGAAAAAGGGTCATGTAATAACCAACCTCCAGGTTTAAACCTATAGAGATAGAAAAAAGAAAATTACAATACCACTCTATCAGAGTCAAGAATTTTTAAATGAATTTTATGTTCTATAGGAGAACCACAGAAAGGAAGTTTTTTGGTCGCAAAGAGTCAGACCTGACTTAATGGCTGAATAAATTCATCACTATGGGAAAAAAGCCACTCAAACACTAAGTAATACATAAAACCAGGACACATTTTTCAGACAACTATAGTAATTATAAGCTTCTGTTCACTGAACATAAACTTTATTTTACTCAAAACCAAATTGCATCAGATTCCTTCAAAACATAGTATAAGCAGCAAGTTCAACCAAAGAGTATGTTAGTATGTTCCAATGCGACCTTTTGTTAAAATTTTCACTCCCAGAAGCAGAAGTAATGGCAGAAGCGAGAGTGTGCATCTCAGGACTGGCTTATTCTTCAGACAAATCAATTTCTGAGGCTTCTCTGCAGGCTCGGGAGAAAAAGCAAAACATTCTGGTTCCTACCCTGAAGATGCCTGCGTGGAAGGAGAGGTGACAAGCTGCAGGGACCAGCCAGGCGACAGGAGGACAACAGAGCACAGGGTGGGAACTCCTCCGAGAACTGATCTGACCGGTGAGGGGAGGATGGAGAAAGGCCCTCCAGCACAAAGCCAGCAACAGACGCACACTTGGGGAACGGCCAGTGACCCCAGAGACGCGACCAGGTAGCACGTGGGGGCCTCGCCCGTAGAGATGAGGCTACAAGGAGGCTTAGAAGCCAGGGCAGAGCTAAGGATCTAAATTCATCTTGAAGGTGGGGTGCAGCCACTTGAGAATTTTAAACTAGCAAGCAATGCGGTCAGACGTCCAACTGGGAGACTCGGCGTCAGCAATCCTGAGAAAAAGTGAATGGGGCAGACAGAGTTGGGATACAGGATCCAGAGGACGTGAAGGAAGCTGTGATGGAGGCTGAGCCCACACCATCAGAGGGGACAACTCAGACCCAAGTCAAGAGACACCCTGGGCGGGCAAGGGTCCAGCCATCACTGGGGTTGGAGGGGTGGGGGCTTTCAGGGGTGCCTGGCCTCCCGGGTCTGAGGGTCGGCACATCGCGGTGGCATTCCTCAGAAGCAGCAGTTCAGAGGAAAGGCAGAGCTTTTCAGAGGAATTTTATTGTTTTTATCGTGCTTGCGTGTGTTCCATTGGGTGTGCTCTTTGTGTGGGCACAAGGAAGGGTGGGTACTGTTCAGACCTACTAAGTCTGCCTTGGAATGGCCAGGTGGGGCTCTCCGAGCACGGAGCTGGCTAGACGCCTGGAAGCGCCTGTGTGTAGGCTGAGGGAGAGCCCTGAGAGCTTTGGTTTATAAACTGACAGTTGAAGCCACGGGTTTAGATGAGGCTGGCCAGGAAGGGATGTCGGGTAAAAGAGCTGGATATTCATAATACAGCATTAACCACAAGTTAAAACTGTGACATCCAGAAAACACAAAACTAGCTGAATAACTAGGGGGTCTTGAAATAGCAAAACAAGTTATCATTAGAGGAAGAGCCCATATGTACCCAAGGCAGCAAGGAGGTGAGTCGAGTAAGAAAAAGAGCAAGGGTGACCAGAGGGAGGGGCCGAGAGCCAGGAGGAAGAGAACCTGCGCCAGTCATCTAGTCAAGTACGCGAGACACTCAGGCACTGGACGCCTATCACTCACTCAGACTCGCACTATGCATGTGAATAGTGCACTGGGAATATTCTAATGCCAACTGTGAAGGAGAGAGCTATGAAATAAACATGGCAGATTTCTGAATGGAAAAAGGATCCAGCACACATCACGATATATACAGCAATTATCTTACAGGGTGATAACTATATAAATCTACATACATACATACAAAGATTTTTCTTTAAAACAACAACAAATAAAACAAGGCCAGTACTCTCAAGATCAACTGTACCTTTCAAGGAATTGTTACCGCAATACATGCGTTCTGTTGCAACATGTAAAATTATCCCACTAGAAGTATATAAAACTGTTTTCACTCATACAGATTAAAAATCAAGAAAGAACAATGATCACACCTGCCCATCAAAAATTCTCTCTTCAGTGAATCTCTGGGCACTTCCCAAACCAGACTGACATCCCCATCCAGGGCTGTAAAGCAAGAAACATGAACAAAGGACAAGGCCAGGCTGCCTGGGACCCCTCCTTGTACCTTGGTGGTCCCCAAGCTCTTACCACGGACACTACATAGGGAGCCTCTTAGATCTGCCAATAAATGAACTCCCTGCAACTGCTCTCTATAAACAGTAGGATCAACGAAGTGGGTTTGGAAAGACCCAGTTTAATTTGAGAAAAAATGCTTTGCATCCTATTTGCAACTCAAAATTACAAAGGATAATCGCTGGCTTCAATATCTATCAGCAATATCAGCAAATGTTTAGACAAAGCTGCTAAAAAGTAGCTGAACTGACTGACTTGAGGTCTGTGACTCCTCCCGGTGCCAACTGGCCGTAATGAACAATTAAATCAGCAAAATGTTAAGGTAACTGAAAAGGACAAATGACCCAGTTTCTGTAACAAAGCGATGACATGAAAGGAAACAAAGGGAGAGGAGGATGTGAGGGAACAGAGGAGGCTGAAGAAATATAATAACTGAACGCTAAGGTTTATCTGAAGGAGGATCCAAAGAAGGTTAAAAAAAAAAAGACATTGTGTAAGCAGAAAAAGTCTGAACAAGGATTTGGCACTGGATGATGTCAAGGAATTATTAGTCCTCTTCTCAGGTGCGATAATTACACTGTGGTTACTTTTAAAAAGAAAAAGGTCCTGGCACTTCCCCGGTGGTCCAGTGTAGGGGACGTGGGTTCGATCCCCAAGTGGGGAACTAAGACCCCACAAGTGCACTGGAACTAGAGAGAAGCCCAAGGGCGACAATGAGAGACCTGACACAGCTAAATACATACATTAAAATAAAAAGTCTTTCCAGTGCAAGGTATGTTTCAGGATGAGTTAACAAGATGCCCGAAATCTGCTTTTTAGATACACCAGCAGGAGGAAAACGGAAAGAATAAATGAAACAAATTGGCAAAACGTTGATGCTTTCGGAGCTATACCATGGGCAAGCGGGCATTTATCAAACCTTCCTTTCTACTTCTGCATACTTGAAGTTTCTATAATACAAGGTTTACCCCCCTTTTTTTCTTGACAAAAACAGGTAAATCAAGAAGGCAAGGAGCTGAATCAGATCCTGCTTTATTTCTTGAAATATCCCCTACTGAACCATGGTTGTCTTCATTCTAGCACATTAAAAGTAATTCAGGAGGCATCATGTGTTGGGAGAGTGGGTTTAGGAGAAGAGAAAAAGCCTGGTTCTGTACAAAATAGTGTGTGATGGAAGCACAATATGATTGCTCATTGTCAAAGCTAAGTAAATTTGACCACATTCCAGGTTTTAAGAAATGGAACAGAATTTACACTACGGCATTCAAAAACTTGATAAATGAAGAGTACAATCTCCCTCACTATTCATAAACTGACCAGGATCCTTAATGTATCAACAGATTGTGGATTGTTTCCCTCCACTGAACAAAACTTTTAAGCTGGTGACCCCCAAATGCAGACTGCTTATTCCTTTGAGTAAAAATAAATTCTACTGCATACTAGGCTGACTGAAGATATAACTATACCTCCATTAATGAAAAAGATGTATTTCAATAATACACCTAATTATCAGAAACTTGGAAAGCGTAAAAAGGCTCAGGGATAAAATCTAGGATGAGAGGCAGAGAATATGCTTCGAAAAGAAAAACAAAAGATGGAATGAAAGTTTTTCATAACTAAAATAAAGGTACAAACCAAATACACATGGGACTCAGGCCAGCAGAAGAAAACAAAATCAAGAAGAGGGGTCGGGGGCTCCCAGGATCTTCGGGCAAGGAGGAGGGGCGGATGGGCACATGAGGCTTCAGGGGGCAGCCACCTGCCTCGGAGCAAGAGGACAAAGCCAGACGGGCTCCAGCAGGACAGAGGAACAGCCCGGAAACGGCTGCACAGGGGTGGGTGGGTGCGCTCTACCTCTCAGATTTCTGCGCACCTTGCCCTCACCCTGGAAAGAGCAGACTGGACTGCATTTGGTGTACAGCCCTCCTTAGACAGCTGCGATGCACAAGCACACCCCAGGGTCCCCCACATGTCTCCCCAACTGTCCTGATGCATAAACTGAATGCATCGAAGTAAGGTTTACATATAAATACAAAGGTCTATTTTAAAGAGACACACATTCATAGTTCACATGTCAACAAATGACTCTGCTGATTGATTTCACCTTGCATTTGAGCGTGGGACAGGGGCTGGCTTTCAGAAAGGGATAGGGGAGGCCATGGATGTTTCCAGGCCCTGCCTCTACCACTGGCACGTCTATGGTCTGCTTAGTTTTACAGACCTCCCAACAGTCTACACGAGTGACCAGCCTAGTCACTAGGTTACAGAGCAAGTCTGAGGCAGGGCCCAACTCTGCACCCAGAATCACAGCGAATCTTCTTTCATCCTCTATTCTCGGTAGGAAGACATGAGATATCTGAGGAAAGAGGAAGGAAACAAAACAGAGAACAAAACAAACCAAAGGAAAGCAAGAGAATGAGAGGAACAGAGGCAAATGCTGCTGTGGGAGCCACTGGGTCAGCAAGTGCACGCTGCAAGAGAGGGTTTCTTGGTTACTCAACCTGTAAAAGCATACCACTTAAACTACTACAAAATTTGTCAAATGGGTTCTGCATAATTTATGAAGGTGTTAAAAAAAAAAAGCCAACTTCATCACAAAAGGGCTTTGCTCTTCCAGGAGGCATTGGTTAATTGAAGGCTCACAGCACACTACCTCTCTTCTATGGAGAAAACACAGAGCCCTTGTCTGAAGACAGATCACAGATCTGAGCTTCAACCATCAGACCTACCTCCCAAGTCCTCACATGGAGAGCTCAAGGGAACAAATGGACACCAGCCAATCAAACGTATCTGAGTGCCTACGCGTGCCTGGTACCAACACTGGAGGGAACAAGGGAAAAACAAAGTCTCTGCCCTTGAGAACACATACAATAGTTAGAGAGGAATACTCGGGCACCTTGGAGAATAAAAGAAACTTAACCACCTACCACTGACTGCACCATGAAGGAGGAGTGAGAGGAAAGGGCGAGAAACACGAAGGGCTTCTTAGCTGCCATCAGGGCAAGGGGTGGGCCAGCTAAGATCAAGATTAGATGGGGTGAACATCTAAGGCAAGGAAGGAAGTGTCAAAAGGAAGCGGGCGGGGGGCCGGAAAAGACACAATGGCAAACAGGGACAGCACAGAATAGATGGAAACATTCACGCTGGGAAGTCGGCACAATTATGAAATAAACTTGAACAGGGAAGGCAGGATACCAAGGGCCTTGGAGAAAATGCAAAGCCATTTAGAACAGATGTCACTGATAAGAGCGATCACTTTCCCAGAGGGCTGACAGGCGGAACCCCGTCAGTCCGGCAGGAGGACGAGGCCCAAAGGGGATGAGCGGGATGAGTGTGTGAGTGAGGAGGCGGCGCTCAGGAAAGGGAGGCAGACAGCTGTGACTTGAGGGCACCATCTAGAAGGTGCATCGGCTAGGGATCCAGATGGCCAACAGGGTCTGGGAGCCCACAACAGGATGGAGAGAACAGGGAACTCGGAGGGTGGACGCGAGCAGAGCTGTCGGGTGACAGGAAGCCCACGGAGAAACAGGGCTTGGGACTTCCCTGGTGGTCCAACAGCTGAGATTCCGCGCTCCCAACAGGGGGAGGCCCGGGGTTCGATCCCTGGTCAAGGAACAGGATCCCACAAGCTGCGACTAAGAATTCACATGCCACAACTAATGATCTTGCATGCTGCAAGGAAGACCCAGGGCAGCCAAAGAAATTAATAAATAAAATGGGGCTGCACAAGGTCAGCCGCCGGGCCTCTGCCATCACGTGTTCCAGCAGGCCAGGAGCAGCTGTCCCAGCTGAGAAGAGCATCCAAGACCGGTCCTTGCCTCCCCGCCGCCCCTGACCACAGAGGCATGGCTCCCAGTTCCCCCTCTCCCTCGGTCTCGCCTGCACCCTGACCCCCCTTTACACCTCACACTGACCTCTGCTCCATGGACTCACTCTCCTCTGCATCTTTTGTGAAAGGCCATGAAGGCCAGGAGGAAGGACCTGAAAATGTTTACGCTCTGAAATCAGTGTTTTATCTCAGAACTTTCCAAATTAAACACTCAAATCCAAGCATCTCAGAACCACACCGGGCGCTCAAGTCCGTTCTCGGAGGTAACCTCACTAGGCCAGGGGAGACCACAGATATACCAGAGGGCACAAGCGACCGGAATGTCCTTCACAGATTAAGCTCTCCTCCCACAGGTTGGGCAGAGCAGCCCCAGGAAACATTTCTGGTTGAGTCTGGAAAGGTCACTCTTCAAGGATAAAAACCCTCCACAAACATTCCAGGACACACATTCTAAAAAAGAAAAACAGCAAACACTACCCCAACTACCTGCAGAAGCTCTCTCTTCTCTGAGCCTCAGACTCCTCACCCTCAAAGGGGGCTCAGCCGGGCACTTCTCAATTCACCCAAGCACCAACCATTGTTTCTGGGCTCACACCTAACAGAATACAAATGCCTGCTGAAACACCTTCACTTCAGTTTTGCTTGTTTACCATTAACTCTTAGATGATTTCTTAATTCTATCAAGTATACAGACCCCAAAACAAATGGTAGATTGTCATTATATCAATCAAAATAATTAACTTACTTGATACCTACCATGTACCTACTACTGACATAGGCACTTCCCACCTCATATTCTGGCGATTCTAAATTACAACACAACTCTTGGTTAAGACGGATAGAGGCTTTAAGTGGACGGCATGGCGCTTCCTTCCACGGTTGTCACAGGACCCTATAAGTCAGGACTTGGATCACCTGTGAATGCCACAAACTGGCCACCTGACGAACACGACTGTCACTGCCACTTGCTGTGACTACTGAAGCACAGTCACTTTCGGAGGGTCTCAAAATATTCCTGTTCAAATTATAGTTCTGTTCTTGCATTAACTGAACACCTCTTTACTCACTCTGAATAAACTGAAAAGAATATTTTAGAGTAACTCTTTTGTACTTCTCTTTTCCTCAATAAGAGAAAATAAAGCAAGGAAAACACTCAGGATTTTATGTCATACAATTACAGTGAGAAAAGCACAAGGGACACCACAAAAATCACTAGACTTTACATTCTAGTTTCTACCTAAATCTGGAGAGAAAGGGATAATATATTTCATTTTCAGATTACAAATAATTTCTTCCAAGTCAAAAATTTTACTACTGCTTAAAACAGAAGCGAGTGAAAAACCAGTTAATTTTAAAAGACTGAGGGGTGGCTAAGAAGGCCAATTTCAAATTCTTTTGTAAATTCCTGCATAAATATGACAAGGCAAACTATAGCATTTTGAAAACCGTGAAGAAAGGAAAATAAGGAAGCTGACCATTAGGCAAGCAAAATACCTCTTTATTATCAAGTGTTTGCCTAAGAGACTAGCCTTTGCCTCAAATGATCAGGGTTGCAGCAATATTTAAAAATTGTCCTTAACATAATAGAAAACCTAAGGCACCAGTCCCATGCCTGTCCCCTCCACCCTGGGGCTTCTCCCAGGCTCACTGTCCTCCACTGCCCCACACTAATCTCCTAGCACCACAAGCCCCTGCCAACCAGAAAGGGACAGGTGACCAAGCCCCATAAGGAATCCACAGGCCAGCCAGCATCCTGGGACCCGAGTGGGCGGCGGGGAGGATCAGATCAACTATTTCTAGAATCTGAACTAGGAAATGCGAAAAGAACTGTTCACTTAGAAACTGAAAGAAGGCAACAAGAAATGCCGCAAAGTCAAACTGGGGCCAGAGTTCTGACCAGCTGAAAAAGCATGTGAGCAGTCAGTGGCGAAGGCAGAGTCCCGGGGTGAAGGGTGAAGTTCCGGGGACAACTGCTGCTGGGAACACCCTCCCTCCCCCAAGCCAGGTTCCTGGAGTTCAGCCCGTGCAGGCTCACATTCCTGGATTTCTGCACAATCCCATCACACACAGCATGTGTTCCAACAACAATATCCCCTCCTCTCAGGCCACAGTGGGATCTCTGCTCTTTATGATCAAACAACCCACCCAGCAAACAGGAATCAAGCCTTCCTGGTAAGCCATTAACATAAAACACTGAACACTCCTAGGACTGAAGGAAAATACAGAAATAAAAAAACAACCCCCATACACACAAATCTCACACCTGACAGAAAAGGGGCACCAGGGAACTTTCTGAGGTAAAGGAGGGAATGGTTCTGCATCTTGACAGAGATCCATGTCACTCTCTGTCAACACTGATCAAACTATAAACCTAATGTGATCATTTCACTGTCTGTAAATTATACCTCAATTTAAAGAAACAGACGCCCTAAATCTAAATTGTTCCCTTGAGAGGACCTGAGTTTTGTTTTCCAAAACTAAATTGATCTGGATAAATCTCACAAATGATGTTGAGCAGCCAGCCAGATGCAAAAACACTTGAGTTTTTGTACACAGAACAGACACAGAAAGTCATCTCTGGTCAGAGTCAAAATAGGGACTAAACTAACTACAAGGGACCAGGAGGAGCTGAGGGTCTCTCACTGGGCTGAAAGGTTCTGGTTCAGACTGGCACTTTCATCAGGGTGTATCTCATGACCGAGGCATCCTCCAGTCATATATTACACCGTAACGGTAACACAAAAGAGACAGGGAAGAAAAAGGATTTGTTGTTGTTCAGTTGCTAAGTCGTGTCCGACTCTTAGCGAAAAGAATTGTTCACTTAGAAACTGAAAGAATGCAGTAAGAAATGCCACAAAGTCAAACTGGATCCAGAGCCAGAGTTCTGACCAGCTGAAAAAATACATGAGCTGAAGCCAAGAGAAAGGATACCTTACAGTAATCCAAAAGAGACTGGAAAAAGTTTGTCTGGGGTTTTTTTTTTTTTTGGCCTCTAATGAAATTATTATTTCGAGCCAATCTCTTTAGATAAATAACAAAGAAAATTAAGACTTTTAATTACCCCTTTTGTGGAATTCTAATATGACTCAAGAATTTAATATTAGTGGAGGAAGCTCATTTCAGCACAGTCCTTAGAATCCTGTAAATTAAGCTCCATCCTTCAGTGCTCAGCTTCATAGAGTGAATTCACCCTCAATCTAAATGAGCAGCAGAAGAAAAAAAACACTCTTCACATCCCTTTTCTACTTAAACATAAGAAAATGGAGCAAAATCCAGAGGAAGAATTATTTAGTCACAATCCCACTTCTGTATTTTCAAAAGGAAAACTGACTGAAATTCACACACAACCTTGAGATAAATTTTTTTTAAATGCAGATTTTGATTTTCAGAGACTTATAGTTTAAAAACAATTTCACAAACTTGCAAAAGTTCATAAGCATAAAAACAGAGTATGTAAAAGTGGAGCAACAGATAATCAAATTTGGACACCTAAGAAGATAATATGCAAGAGAGTAAACTGGAAAGTACTTACAGCCATAATTAGTTCAAAGGGGTGTTTATACACCCTCACTGGTGACTGGTATTTTTGCACCATGATTGCAGTAAAACAGCAATCCTTTCACATCTGCAAAACACCAACATTTGTGATAAATAACCATGATATGGAAAAAATTTGCATTTACACAACATACTACACTCTAAGGAATCTCAATAGATCACAGTTCTATGCACACAAATGTCAAAAGATGATACTTAATTATACAAGGGCAAGGGAAGGCAGGAAGACAGGAAGAAAAGGTGAAGAAAGTCCAAGTGGAGCGAGGGAAGGAGCGCTGGTCTGAGGGCTGGAGGACTCAATTACCTTACCAGCCTCACCGCCTCTCCTGGGGCTGCCCTGGGTCCTTTCCAGCAAGTGAAATGCCAAGATTCAATTATTCTAATAACCCATACAATTAGTTCTTGAATCATTTTCTCTTCAACTTCCATGAGAAGCCAAATAAAAATGGTGGCACTTCAAGATATTAAGCCCAGGACACACAAAAATACAAGTGGAAAAAAAATACTACTGTGTCTTAAATTATGGGATACTCCTCAAAAGCTCTTTTCAAAGGAAACTTGTCAATCTCCATTTTCTAACTGCACAGGCTACAACTTCAGGGATCAGTCTTCAAATGGCAGACACTCTAAGCCCTCTGGCTAGAGGCTCCACTGACTTTTTCAGCCTCAAATAGCTGTAATATCAGGACGCAATCAACCAAGTGTTCAAGCCTACTTTACCCGTCAAGAATCCTTCTGCCAGGGGCACATTCAAAGGCTGGCCTCAGCCTATAAACTGGATTTTTCTGAAAAACACACTTTTATTTGGAGCCCTCTATGGGACTTCACTTCCCTATTTAAAAGGGAGGAAGAAAAATAAATCCAAACAGCCTACCTGTCCTGCTGAGGATAATCATTAAGAAAGTTATTTTATGCTGAGTACAATGAGAGGATATTCAAAAGTACAAAACAGAATATCCTCAAGGAGCCCAAAGTCTAGCTGTAACAAAAGAAAAAATTACAAAGGTAAATTTTATTTCATGATTCCTACCCATATTAATTACATTTAAACAGATCTGGAACTTCCTCTGGTATGATTCACATACCTCTCGGAAAGACCAGGTTCTGGCAGCAAATAGCTACATCTGGCAGCTAAAGAAAAGTTACTGCTAAAGAGTAACTCGGGCGACCTCAAGCAAGTCATTTGACTTTCCCGGGACTCAGATCCACTTCTGTGAAATGAGTTTCAGGGTGAGATAACATTCTAAGACTTCTAGTTCTAAAAACAGGAGTGAAGTGAAGTGGCTCAGTTGTGTCCGACTCTTTGTGATCCCATGGACTGTAGCCTACCACACTCCTCCATCCATGGGATTTTCCAGGCAACAGTACTGGAGTGGGTTGCCGTTTTCCTTCTCCAGAGGATCTTCCTGACCCAGGTTTCGAACCCGGGTCTCCCTCATTGTAGGCAGATGCTTTACCGTCTGAGCCCCCGGGGAAATCTTAAAATCAGGAGACTCAGAGCCAAAACTCCTGAATCCACCACAATCAACTGGAATGCCGTCATTAATCTTGATTCTGGGACTGGCAGGTCCTGGTGCGCTGGGATAGAGTTCTGTTTAGTTTTACCAACCTGATAATACTGGTGCACAGCAGGAATTCGATAACCTTTTAAATTTTTAACTAGGAAAATTTAATTTTAGGATATCTTCCACAGAAAGGCTCAGAGGTTAAAGCGTCTGCCTCCAATGGGGAGACCCGGGTTCGATCCCTGGGCTGGGAAGATCCCCTGGAGAAGGAAATGGCAATCCACTCCAGTATTCTTGCCTGGAGAATCCCATGGACAAAGAAGCCTAGTAGGTTACAGTCCACGGGGTCGCAAAGAGTCGGACACGACCGAGCGACTTCACCTCACCTCACCTCCACAGAAAGAGAGGATACTTACTGGGTATGTAAAGGGGTTGTAGAGATGGGGAGACAATGTTAAAAAAAAAAAAAGAGGAATGCGCGGTTAAGACCCCCGTAAGACCCATTCGGGATCCACTGCCTGGCAGAACCCGAAGCGACTACGCTCAAGAACCTGGTAATTCCCGAGCTTCTGAACTCCTGCCAGTTCCCAGCTTCGGATGCTCCGGTCCAAACCAACGTCCTACGTGGGAATCCGGAGTTACAACGGCCAAGCGGCACTGTGGACCAGGGCAGCCCTCTATCGCAGAACAATCGGAGCTTTAAAATTAGCCAATGGCTGGACTCAACGAGTCCACCCCAAACAGGCTGGAGGGGCGGCCGGGCCCTCGGCTCCATCTGGCGGCGGGCGGGCGGGGGGGGGGCGGGGGGTAAGGTCCCGGCGCGGCGGTTTCTCGGGCCCCCAGTCCCGGGGAGACCCGGGGAGACGCACCATGGGGGGCAGGCTGGGAACCCAAACTCCGCTTGCCCCAGGAAAAGGGGGGTCTCCGGGGTGGGAAGATAGGGGGTGATGGGGGCGGGGAGGGGGCGACTGTAGGAGCCTCACGAGACGGGGGCGAAAGGAAGGCCCGCTCCCGACCCGTGCCGCGGAGCTGAGGCGAGCCAAGCGGAGCCGAGGGGCCGGGGAAGGGTGGGCTAGGCGGGGGAGGCCGCCCGCAGGGGCCGGGACGGGGTCGCGCTCGGAGCCCGCCGCGGAGACGCGCGCCTACCTCTCGTCAGAAAAGCCGGGCCGGGGAGGCGGGGCGGCCGAGGGCGCTCATGCCGGCGGCTCCGTGGCGCCGTCGCCGTTCCACTGCCAGCCGGCCGCAGCTCCGCCGCCGGTTCCGGGGAGTGGGCCGGGGGGTCGGCGGGGGCGGGAGCGGGAGCGGCCCGACGAGGCTGGAGTGGTTGTTACGGGTGACGGGGAGGGCGGGGCCGGGAGGCCGGAAGGGGAGCGCGTGCGCGAAGGCGGCCGAGGGGCGGAGGCGGGCGCGAGGACGGTTGCTAGGGAGGGGGGAGGGCTGACATCGGGGACCCAGCCGAACTGCGCAGGCGCCGACTCCAGGCCGGGCGGACGTGGGCGGCGCTCGGAGCTGGCGATCGCCCCGAAGCGCCAGGAGCCAAAGGCGCCTGGCCCCGCCCAGGGTTGCGTCAGGGGGCGTGTCTTGGATAAGGGGCGGGGGCCGCGAGTAGCCCCTTGGAGGTGGCCGAAACAAAAAAAGAAACCGGCGGTGAGCCGAGACCCGGGGGAGTTCTGCTGACTTGAAACTGGAAAGTCTGCGAGGCATGAGAACAGCTGGGGCCTTCCGGCGCCCACGGCCCTGGCTAGGCCCCCCTGCCCGGAGGCCCTGCCCTTGGTCTGATCGGCGCAGGAGGCTCTCCGAGCTTCCTCGTTTTTTGTTGACTTCTGCAGCGCCCTGACCACATTCTCGCCGAGTAATGCAGATGAGGCAAATGCCAGGGCTGGGGAGGGACTGGGTGGGACCCAGCAGCATCTTGTCAACACATCCAGGCTGTGCAATGGAACTAAGCCAAGCGAATCTGGCGTTTCAGCGAAAGCTCCAACTTCGAAGCACAAGTGTGATACACACTGAGACCTTTGGGGGGTTCTTAGGAGGAGCTACTGACTAGAGAGGGGCCGCACGCACGTCCACCCACACAACAAGGCTGGTTTTATAGCCAACATGCAGTTTCTCCATCAATGTCCCTGTTGCTCCGTTCTCATTAGTCACCCTGGGTGGCTGTGCGTTTGACGCTGCCAGGGCAGAGCACATATTTGGAACTGTTTTAGAATTCCCTTCAGGGCCAGTTTACCAGTCACACAAGAAAATCATTCATTACTCGATCACACCTTGTTTTTCAACTCAAACCATCATTCTCCAACATGATCACCTACCCTGCTTACTAGACTCATCTAGGAACTGGCTTTTGCCTGTTTGTAAAAATCACATCCACCTTCAAAAGATGCTGGGAGAAAGAGACAACCCAGTAAACAATAGCACTTATGAAATGGTCTCACCCCAGAATTGACCTCATCTGATAAGGCTCTAGATGCAACCAGAAATTTACAGGAAATAGAGAACAGAGCAACATGTTAAATGACACCAAGGGGAAAATTATCAGCCAAGCATTCATCATGGGAAATACTGCATGACAAATATATTGTTTATCAAAGTACAATGGAAAAAAATAGGATAAAGGCCACACTATAGATCAAAAGAGACTGAGGAATTTATTAAGTCATACACTTACAATTTGTGTGCTTTGTATGTATATTTATACTTCAGTGAAATTTTTTTCACACATAAAATTACTTTCTTGAAAAATCCAAATTGTAGAGATTTTCACGTGGACTTCCCTGTGGCCCAGTGGTTAAGAATCCACCTGCTAAAGCAAGGGACACAGGTTCAATCCCTGGTTGGGCTAGATCCCACAAGCCTGACCTAGATCACATGCCCATCCTTGAACCAGTCTTTTGATCCAGAGGGCTCAGTGTCCAGTTCTGAGTCACACAATCCCAACAGCGAAACCAGGGATAAGTCTCCAGTGAAACCTTGTGCACGTACAGTGACAGAAGGTGGTTTTAAAAAGAAAAAGATACATGAACAGTATCTTTAAGCAGTATCATCAAGATACATGAACAGATTCCCAAGGTGAACAGACTTGGGAAGGGAGCAACACTCCTCTAGATGTATAAGGTATGGTGTGTTTGATTGTTTTAAAATCAGTTCCATTGGGCAGATATCCAAAATCTATAAGAAACAGCACTGAACACCACGCCGCAGAGTTAAGCAAAAAGATCCAGTTGTTTTAACACACGTGCACAGAGTTCTTATTATGTGTCAGACGCTGGGTGAGGCGTAAAGGTGAGCAGAGGAAAAGTATATCGGGATAAGGTTTGGCCGCCAGTGACCAAAAGCCAAAGTAAAAGTGCCTTGACAAGATAAGTCTGTGTCCCTTGCACATGAATCAAGTCCAGGAAAGTCTAAGGTGGGAATGACACCTCCCTGATCACTGTCAACTGCCGACTCCCCCAAGACCGCCTGAATGTGGATGTGGTGGCCTCTGGTCTCATCATCAGGGACATAGGTTCCTTCTGTCTTGCTGCTTTCCCATCATGATGATGTATCCTCTACCCGAGGTGAGCAGGAGGAGAGGATGAAGACCAAAACATCCTTCCTTGAAAGATGCTTCCTTGAAAGTAGGGTGTGTGCGTGCAGTAGTGTGTGTGTGCATGCAGTAGTGTATGTGTGTGTGTATGCAGTAGTGTGTCTCTGTGTGTGTGTGTGTGTGTGACAAGTAGAGCAAAGGACAGGCCTGGCACAGCAGCAGTGCCCCAGCAAAGACCATCCTGCTGCTCCTATCTTCCAGTGCACACCGGCTCTCTTCCTCAGACAGACTCTTTAAGGTCATATTGTGAGAGTCTCTGAAACACCTTGACTGACTCCCTAGCTTGAGGAGCATCTGTATTCCTCTTACTTGTTGGACGGAAGCCCTGACAGGTGCTTTGTATAGGCCATTTATCAGATGCCTTTGGAATGGAGACAGAGGATGGCTGAGCTCTGGCATCCTCAGCAAGACACTGGTTCCCTTGGGTAACACAGCTGAGTCCCCACTAGGAGCCTGAATTTGAAACTGCCATTCCTGGTGGTCACCTCTTGCTGACAACAGGATATGGCATCTACAACCTGGACACAGACCCTCTGGCCTGTTACATCTTTCCCAACAGGACTAACCTGCGCTGGGGACATGGTTACTGGTCCCTCTGACCACATCTTCTCCACCCATCTTAGTGCTCTATCAAGAGTCATCTCAAGAAAAGATCATCAAGTTGTTGACACCTAAGAGGATTGGGGGTATGGATTAAAGGAAGGGTCATTGCAGAAAGGACACTGGGAGGCAAGTGATTGTCTTGGCTAACATTTCAGCCTGCTGAGCCCAACCTCTTGCCCACAACAGTGAAATAAACAGGAGGTAAGTCTGGACAAATCCTTGGAACGTTACTAAATCTCAAGGTCAGTGAAATATTCAGGCTGTGCTGAGAGCTCGTAGGCTTCCCTGGTGGCTCAGTGGTAAAGAATCCCCCCACTAAGACAGGAGGTGCAGGTTTGATCCCTGGGTCAGGAAGGTCCCCTGAAGAAGGAAATGGCAACCCACTCCCAGTATTCTTGCCTGGGAAATCCCACGGACGAAGGAGTCTGGTGGGTTACAGTACACGGGGTCGCAAAAGAGTTGGACAGGACTTAGTGACTAAACAGCAACGAGAACACTGAGTTATGATTCTCTGGTGGCCCTACCCACCTCAGCATATACACTCTCTGCTTTGGTCAGATCCTGGCACGTTTCAGGTCTCTTCCACTTCTGGAAGAGATCACTTTCTCATTTGGCAGTAGAAGGGTAAAAGACAACCTTGCAAGGCATGACAGTTTCTCCTGACGTGGACCATCTGGCAAAGTTTCCGGCTTGGAAAAGTACAAAAATATAGGTTACCCTACAGGCACAGTTTCTTCATTGAGCCCTGGCAGTCATCCCGTGGTTCTGAGCTAATATCATTGCATCACTCCCAACCTGGGAAAACTTCAAGCCAAGAAGACAGATCTGCAAAAGCTATCATCCAGCCTTACATTTTTCTAAAATATTTTATTTCAATCTGGAGAGGCAAAGCTCTCCATATCCTAATTGGCTTCCCCCTCCTCCAAGTCTTCCCTCTTCCAAGACACTCTCCATGCTACTGGCAAATTTCTCTTTCAAATCACACACACACACACACACACACACACACACACACACAGACTCTCACTCATTTGCTCAAAATCTAATACTGGCAACAGAGATAGATTTCAGCTTCAAAGCCTGCTATCCGAGATCTTCTGTAAATCTTTCTTTTGTTCACAATGATTTTACTTTCATCCCCACTTTGTCTGCTCACTTATTCATTCCTTTGTTAATTCAGCAGACATTTATTCAGACACCATATTTAGCACAGGAGTGTGGGAAGATCCTCTCTATAAAAACAGATTTTTCCTTCAAGGAGCTCAGCCTACTGCATGGGACTGACAAGTAAACAGTGACAACACAGCCTGTTAAGTAAGCTCTGTTCAGTTCAGTTCAGTCGCTCAGTCGTGTCCAACTTTTTGCGACCCCATGGACTGCAGTTCACCAGGCTTCCCTGTCCATCACCAACCCCTGGAGCTTACGCAAACTCACGTCCATCGAGTAAGCTCTGTAACCCTTCCCTAAAGCCTTTCCTTTTGCCTCTTCTCCCCTGTGTCTGTGTACCCAGCACTTCCCTTATAAGGCACTGATGGAGCGTCCCTGGTAGTCCAGTGGTTAAGACTCTACACTGCTAATGCAGAGGTCTCAGGTTTCATCCTTGGTTGGGAAACTAAGATCCCACGTGCCTTGCGTGGCAGCCGGTGGTGGGGGGTGGTGGTAGGAAAAGGGCACTTGTAAAAGAATTGAGTCTTTCTCTACCCTCCACTTGTAAGCTGCTTGGTTCTCTGCCTCTGCACTTGGCATTTTCCAGAACCCTGTTAAATGCTGGTTGGGTTGAAGTGATGAGTCTTAAATTAAGCCTTTATTCTGAGAGCATTAAACATGTCTCTCCGGCCGCTGCACTGAGCTGATGCCTCCTTGGGAGCGATGCTCTCAACCCCTCCCCTGTTGAGCTGTCTCCTGTGTCACCCAGTGAGGACACGGAACTTAGAGAAGCAGCCCAGCTGAAGAAAATTGCTTAGCCGTGTGCCCTGGACAACCTAGCGCTCATCTGATGAGATTTAGGGACAGAAAGGATGACCTGAGGCCTTTTAGCTTCCGGCTCAGAGGAGTAAAAATAGGCACCCAATCAGACTTCTTTTGGGTTTCTTTCTTTCAGAAAATACTGTCCTTGCTTCTCCTACCCGGGTGCAGCTGTGTGGTGCTTTCATAGACCAGATGGGGACTTAGATTAGCAAGTCAGCAACTTGCCCCCAGCTACTCCACCTTGGGTCAGCTGGGGTGGAGTGAGGTCACCTCGCAGAAAGGAGTGGAGTGGGGTCACCTCGCAGAAAGGAGCGCTAACAAGGGACAGACCGAGGGCCACAGAACAAGGTGGGACCTGGTGAGGATAAGATGCAGAGCACCCAAATCCAATTAGTAAATCATTTTCCCCAGGGCTAAATAGGGAAGAGAGTATTACCACCTTCAGTTCTGTGGGTGGAGACTGGACCACACAGGGAAGAGACAGACAGGGGCTGTCAGGACCCAGAACTCCCCACTTCCTCCTTGATGTGGATGATAGACAGGGCCACTTCAGACCCCCAAATCTCCTGTCCCCCGATGGCTTTTTGTCTGGGGTGTGCTTGCCTGCTAAGTCACTTCAGTCATGTCCAACTCTTTGCAACCCTATGGACTATGTATGGCCCACCAGGTTCCTCTGTCCATGGGATTCTCCAGCAAGAAGACTGGAGTGGATTACCATGCCTTCCTCCAGGGAATCTTCCAGGCCCAGGAGTGGAACCCCCGACTTTTATGCGGGGAAGTATTTATTCAGGGATGTATTCCACAGCCAGGTATCTTACAGCTCTGCCTCCAGGTTATTCTGGGACCTTCTGCTGAGAATCACCCTTCTGCTCATTTCACACCTGCAGAAAATCCATCTCCAATCACTTCCCACCATGGCAGATCCTATGTGCCATCTCAGTAGCCCAACTTTTCTAAAGGGGAAAAAGAAGCACTTTTTTTTTTTTAAATGGGAAGTTGATGCAGTTTGGTGTCAGAAAACTCTCTCACAGGGTTGCTAAGCCTGGATAAGAAACTGTTTCTGAAAACATTTTGGAAATGATTAGGCTGTTTGCAAACACTGCCCACAGCCGGCATCCTTCACAGCTCTGCCTCTGGAATATTCTCTAGGCACAGATTATTATTCTCCTATCTACTACTGTGATTGCTTACCAGCATCGTCCTCTACTATTTAGAGAAGTCCTTCCCCATCTTTGGGCTTCCCTGGTGGCTTAAACAGTAAAGAATCTGCCTGCAATGCAGGAGACCGGGGTTTGATCCCTGGGTCAGGAAGATCCCTTGGAGAAGGGAATGGTTACCCACTCCAGTATTCGTGCTTGGAAAATTCCATGGAGAGGAGCCTGGTGAGCTACAGTCCATGGGGTCACAAAGAACTGGACCTGACTAAGTGACTAACACTTTTTAACACACTTCCCCATCTTCAGTTTCCCCTAATAGAAAAATAATAAGAGTATTGTTCAAAAGAACAGTCCTCTCTTGAATTGCTGTAAACACAGACATGCTGAAAAATACAGGGGTCTTTCTTGGGAAACCACTTGCTAAAATTACCTCGGACTTGAAGAGATCGGGGGATGCATGCAGAGATGGTCACCTTGCTTGGCTGGATGCAACAGCCCCTGCCATCCTCCAGACTCACAGAGCTCACTGGACCAAATGCCAAAGTGTGAACACATCACTGATACTAACAGGGATGTGCCTGCCAGCCCCTGCTCCCGCTGTTACCTCTGACAGGCACCGTGCTCCTGCCAAGGCATGACCCTTGGCTGCCTCCGGGACACCAGCTGGCCTTCTGCTGCTCCCCAGAAAGGTGCAACCACTGCGAGGCAAAACCAGGAGTCTGCTTGCCCTCATTCTACACCCCGGAGGGACAGAAGCGACATCTCTGAACTTCACACAGCAGGTTCAGCACATGGACTCAGGAAGCACCTGGCACTGGAGTGATGGTTTTCTGGGGCTGTCAGAACAAACTGCCACAGAGTGGGGAGCTTAAAACGATTGAAATGTATTTTCTCCCAGATCTGGAGGCCGGAAGTTCTGGAGGAAAGTCAAGGTCCAGCTAGAGTTGTGTCCCTCCTGAGGCTCCAGGGCAGCTGCGTCCTGCCTCTTCTGACTTCTCAGGGCCCCGGGCATCCTGTGCCTTAGGGCTGCGTCTGTGCCTTCCCATATCTATGTCTGCCTCTTCCCTGCATTTCTCCGAATGCCAAGCCTGTCTCTCCTTTCTCTCTCTGAGGACTCTAGTCATTGGATTCAAGTGTTGAAAGTGTTAGTTGCTCAGTCATGTCTGACTCTCTGTGACTCCATGGACTGTAGCCCTCCAGGCCCTTCTGTCCATAGAATTCTCCAGGCAAGAATTCTGGAGTGGGTTGCCATTCCCTCCTCCAGGGGATCTTCTCAATCCAGGGAGAGAACCTGGGTCTCCCACATTGCAAGCAGATTCTTTTAGGTCTCCCTGAAATCCACAACGATTGCCTCTCCCCTCCAGACCCTCAACTGTGTCTGCTAAGACCCTATTTCCAAATCAAGGCATCTCCCTACCTGGGGTCAGGACTCGGACACATCTTTTGGGGCACCCCCATTCCATCCTCTGCAGTTGGCTAGAATGGAAGTCTACTTGGAGGGATGGGGGTACTTACTGCTTGTTCCCCTTCCACCATCATTTCAGCCCAAAGGTGAGAAGAAGAAGGTGTTTGCAACCCACAGAGTTGGGGGAGGGAGCACCAGGATCCCAAGGGTACGTGCTCTTGCCTGATCCCAACAGCTGTGGCCTCTAAGGAAAGTGAGGCCAAAGGAAGGACAAGGCAGAACTACTGTCCAGTTTAGGGTCCAGGCCCTGACAGAGTCAGAGAACAAAGACCCTGCTGTCCTTGGCCCTCAAGGGCAGCCTCTATGTCAGCCAGCCCTTGCTCAGAGGCTCACCATGTTCGTCTGCAAAGGAGCCCACTTCCTGTGACCCGTTTGGCAACACAAAAGACTTTTCTGCAGACCAGCCTCTCAACAGTTCAGGGGAGCCTCCTAGGAACCCCTGTGATGCTGGTGACCTAGGCTTATTCCACACCCAGGGGAACTGAGGTAGTAGCTTGCTTAACCTCTACAGAGAATTCTGATCTTTGGAGCCAGGGGGTGGTACCTCTCACCTGCTCTGGTAACTGAATATGGTGCCCTATTTAATTTATCCTGCATTGGGTTTCCTTGAGGATTCATGCAGCAAAGAATCTACCTGCAATGCAGGAGACCCAGGTTTGATCCCTGGGTTGGGAAGATCCCCCAGAGAAGGGAATGGTTACCCACTCCAGCATTCTTGTCTGGGGAATTCCATGGAAAGAGGAGCTTGGTGGGCCACAGTCCAGTAACTGAATATGGTGCTCTATTTAATTTAGTACTGTTTAATAACGGCTTCCTTTGCTGTGCTAGGCACTTTACATGCGACATCACAGGTCCTCATAAAAGCCCATTTTGCAGGTGTGAACACCAAGGCACACACATGGTAAGTAACTTCTAGAGCAGACTGTGACCCTAACACTGACTCCAAAGCTCACGGGAGTATTTCCCTCGCATTAACCTCTCTCTGCTTCACCCCCAGTTCTTGTGTTTTTGCTCTTTCTTCCAGGTCACCAGGATCAAAATCTGAATGCCCAGGTGTCTTGGTGAAAAGCCCATCACCCCTAAGCATGTAGGCATGTGGATGCCCAGGTGTAGTCCGACTGGCCATGTGGGAGCATGTGATGGACAGAGGCACCTGTGTATCCCAGGACATCCTACTGTGCCCATGAGCCAGGACTGGATCTGGCCTTAAGCTACTTCCATATGGCCTCTGTAGCAGTCAAATAGGCTTGACTCACAAATTCTTTAAATAGCCAGTGGCAATAACCTGTATGACTTTTTAACGTTCCATTTATTCTTCCATCCGCTCATTGTTCTGAGATTTATAATCATCGAACTTCCGAGTTCCTAGAACATGACGTAATGGAGGCAAAAAAAAAACCTTGATAAAGTTCAATGCTGAATGAAATTAAAGGTACCTTAACTTGGTGAAAAACAAGGAAAGTTTTTTTCCCTGTCTTTTACTTTAAATCTACTTATTTTCATGCATTGAGCAGCAAAGACTTTGAGGTCAATTTGGGTCTTGATTCAAAACAAAGCTTATTCTCTGATAGAAGATATTGAGCCCTCTGTCTTAATTTCTGTGTCACTTGCATTAAACAGTTTAGCTACTGTGCAACAGCCCGAAAGGAACCGATGACTTCTCTGCAGCTGGTTCAGACTTGCTGCAAGCAATGCTGAGAAAGTTATGGATGCAGGAAAACCCAAGGTTACCACAAGTGGCTCCTCATATCCCTGCCCTCAGATTTTCAATGCTGGAATCCAGGTCATTTTCAGGACCATTTCATTCATCTTGTCCAAGTCCTTAAATGTTTAAGAAGTTTGACATGAATTGTATGTGTGTGTGTGTATATATATATATATATATATATATACATACATTGTATGTATATATATATAGTATGTATATATACATATATTGTATATATACAATAAAATAAAATATTACTCAACCATATAAAAGAATGAGATAATGCCATTTGCAGCCACATGGATGGACCTAGAGATTATCATGTTAAATGAAGTAAGTCAGACAGAGAAAGACAAATATCATATTGTTAGGTAGGTAGAATAGGGAAAAGGAGTCCAAAACGGCGGTGGCTAAAAGACAAAGAAGGGAAAAGCCTGCGAAAATAGAACAAAAGAAGGTCCGAGGACCAAGGACCAGATTGAGGACCTCAGGTAAAACAAAACATCCCTGGCTGGCCCAATTTACATAGGACAGGCCCAGGGAGAGAGAAACAGATAAATAGAGAAGCCAGAGCTAGCTCGCGCCGCGCTCTCTCCTGCTGGGGCGCTCTTCTCCTCGTGTCTTTAGATCGACGGGCCCTCATGCCTCGAAGATGGATTTTCCTGCTGTCTTCTAAATAAAATAGAGCTGTAACACTGATTTGTCTAAGAGCTATAACATGGTCCGTTCAAGACCTGAGAGCTGTAACACGGTCTATCCAAGACCTGAGAGCTGTGACACGCCGAGGCAGCTTTAATGTCCGTCCCTCCAAATCTTTGTTGTGATGGAACAAAAACCGAGGAGCATACACTCGCGTGACAATATGATATCACTTATATGTAAATTCTAAAATAATGGCACAAATGAACTTATCTACAAAATAGAAACAGACTCACAGACATAGAGAACAGGCTTGTGGTCACCAAAGGGGAGTGGGAAAGGGATAGATTAGAAGTTTGGGGTTAGCAGATATAAGCTATTATATATAGAATGGATAAACAATAAAGTCCTATTACACAGCACAGGGAACTACATTCAATACCCTGTGATTAAATCATAATGGAAAATAATATGAAAAAGAATATACATACATACATACATACATACATATATATATATATAACTGAAACACTTTGCTACTTTGCTGTACAGCAGAGATTATACAACATTGTAAATCACCTGTACTTTAGTAAAATAAATTAAAAAAATTTTATATGTTTAAGAAGTCTACATCAAATACCTTCTGATAAAAGCTTAGGACTTTTCATAGTTAAGGACAAAACTTAATTTTGAGCCATGACACCTCAAGAAAAAAACTATATTAGCAAAGCAAGGAGCCCCAGTCAGTGGTCTGGCTGGTGTGACCTAAGTGATAGACACACCCAAGGAAATCCTGGCCCTATAATGACTGGCTGGGACCTGTTTAGTTCTTGATGTCCCCAGAAAAAAACAATATCCTGAAGCAGAAAGATAAGAAGGCTTTTGTTCCTGCTTAGGCCATGATTGCTCTCCATGAAGGAGCAGAAATCTTTAATAAACAGAAGAGATCTATCAACACCAGTTTAGTTCAGTCGTTCAGTCGTGTCTGACTCTTCACGACCCCATGAATTGCAGCACGCCAGGCCTCCCAGCTCCCATCACCAGCTCCCGGAGTTCACTCAGACTCACGTCTGAGTGAGTGATGCCATCGAGTCCGTGATGCCATCCAGCCATCTCATCCTCTGTCGTCCCCTTCTCCTCCTGCCCCCAATCCCTCCCAGTATCAGAGTCTTTTCCAATGAGTCAACTCTTCGTATGAGGTGGCCAAAGTACTGGAGTTTCAGCTTCAGCATCATTCCTTCCAAAGAAATCCCAGGGCTGATCTCCTTCAGAATGGACTGGCTGGATCTCCTTGCAGTCCAAGGGACTCTCAAGAGTCTTCTCCAACACCACAGTTCAAAATCATCAATTCTTCAGCGCTCAGCCTTCTTCACAGTCTAAATCTCACATCCATACATGACCACTGGAAAAACCATAGCCTTGACTAGACGGACCTTAGTCGGCAAAGTAGTGTCTCTGCTTTTGAATATGCTGTCTAGGTTGGTCATAACTTTTCTTCCAAGGAGTAAGCGTCTTTTAATTTCATGGCTGCAGTCACCATCTGCAGTGATTTTGGAACCCAAAAAATAAAGTCTGACACTGTTTCCACTGTTTCCCCATCTATTTCCCATGAAGTGATGGGACTGGATGCCATGATCTTCGTTTTCTGAATGTTGAGCTTTAAGCCAACTTTTTCACTCTCCTCCTTCACTTTCATCAAGAAGCTTTTAGTTCCTCTTCACTTTCTGCCATAAGGTGGTGTCATCTGCATATCTGAGGTTATTGATATTTCTCCCGGCAATCTTGATTCCAGTCCAGTGTTTCTTCCAGTCCAGCGTTTCTCATGATGTACTCTGCATATAAGTTAAATAAGCAGGGTGACAATATACAGCCTTGATGTACTGCTTTTTCCTATTGGAACTGGTCTGTTGTTCCATGTCCAGTTCTAACTGTTGCTTCCTGACCTGCATACAGATTTCTCAAGAGGCAGGTCACGTGGTCTGGTATTCCCATCTCTTTCAGAATTTTCCACAGTTTATTGTGATCCACACAGTCAAAGGCTTTGGCATAGTCAATAAAGCAGAAACAGATGTTTTTCTGGAACTATCTTGCTTTTTTCCATGATCCAGCGGATGTTGGCAATTTAATCTCTGGTTCCTCTGCCTTTTCTAAAACCAGCTTGAACATCAGAAAGTTCATGGTTCACGTATTGCTGAAGCCTGGCTTGGAGAATTTTGAGCAATACTTTACTAGCATGCGAAATGAGTGCAATTGTGCGGTAGTTTGAGCATTCTTTGGCATTGCCTTTCTTTGGGATTGGAATGAAAACTGACCTTTTCCAGTCCTGTGACCACTGCTGAGTTTTCCAAATTTGTTGGCGTATTGAGTGCAGCACTTTCACATCATCATCTTTTAGGATTTGAAACAGCTCAACTGGAATTCCATCACCTCCACTAGCTTTGTTTGTAGTGGTACTTCCTAAGGCCCATTTGACTTCACATTCCAGGATGTCTGGCTCTAGATGAGTGATCACACCATCGTTATTATCTGGATCGTGAAGATCTTTTTTGTACAGTTCTTCCGTGTATTCTTGCCACCTCTTCTTAATATCTTCTGCTTCTGTTAGGGCCAGACCCCTTCTGTCCTTTAGCGAGCCCATCTTTGCATGAAATGTTCCCTTGCTATCTCTAATTTTCTTGAAGAGATCTCTAGTCTTTCCCATTCTGTTCTTTTCCTCTGTTTTTTTGCATTGATCGCTGAAGAAGGCTTTCTTATCTCTTCTTGCTATTCTTTGGAAGTCTGTATTCAGATGCTTATATCTTTCCTTTTCTCCTTTGCTTTTCACTTCTCTTCTTTTCACAGCTATTCGTAAGGCCTCCCCAGACAGCCATTTTGATTTTTTGCATTTCTTTTCCATGGGGATGGTCTTGATCCCTGTCTCCTGTACAATGTCATGAACCTCATTCCATAGTTCATCAGGCACTCTATCTATCAGATCTAGGCCCTTAAATCTATTTCTCACTTCCACTGTATAATCATAAGGGATTTGATTTAGGTCATACCTGAAAGTTCTAGCGGTTTTCCCTACTTTCTTCAATTTCAGTCTGAATTTGGTAATAGGGAGTTCATGATCTGAGGCACAGTCAGCTCCTGGTCTTGTTTTTGTTGATTGTATAGAGCTTCTCCATCTTTGGCTGCATAGAATATAATCAATCTGATTTCAGTGTTGACCATCTGGTGACGTCCATGTGTAGAGTCTTGTGTTGTTGGAAGAGGGTGTTTGCTATGACCAGTGCATTTTCTGGGCAAAACTCTATTAGTCATCAACGTAGTGCCTGCCAAATTCCTCAGCTGTGGTTCTAACCACAGCAAGGGTAATTTATTTCATTTATTTACTTAGTACTTGGCTGTGCTGGGTCTTCTTTGCTGCTCGAGGGCTTTCTCTAGTGGCAGAGAGTGGGGGTTGTGGCATGCGGGCTCCTCATTGCATGGCTCCTCTTGCTGTGGGCACAGGCTCTGGGGCTCAGACTCTGTAGTTGTGGTGCATGGGTTTAGTTGCCCTGCAACAAGTGGGATCCTTCTGGACTAGGAATCGAACCTGTGTCCCCCACATTGCCAGGCAGATTCGTAACTACTGGACCACTACTGAAGTCCAAGTGTAATTTAAACATTTTAAATATCAATGTGATTTTTAAAAAATTATAAAACTGTATACAGCAGACTGTCTACACAGCATCCGCTCACCATGTCTTCCTTCCCAAAGCCAGGTTCTGTTCAGGCACCCACTGTCCTCCACGTGCAGTGGGCTTCAGGAGAAGCTGGCTTTTGCCCCAGCTCCAGCAGGTAGACCAGGCAAGTCTAAGGCAGTCCTTCTCCCAGGGACTGGGTTAGGAGTGGGCTTGTAACCCAGTTCTAACCAATGAGCCCCCAGGGAAGTCTGTCAGGGGTTTTGGGAAGGGCTTCTGCATTCTGAAAAGGAGATATTGAAACAAAGTGGGCCCGTTTGTGTGTCTGGACACTGCTGTGTCCATTCTGATTCTTGGGACTGTGACAGCTGCGCTGTGCCCACAAGGGGCAGCAGCCTTTGCTGAGGCGGAGGTGGGGGGCAGGCCACAGAGAGGAGAGATGGAGAGAGCAGAGCAGGTCACTGGTGAGCTGGTGAACGTACCTCTTGCCTGGGGCTCCCTTCCTGCTAGATTTCCCATCACGTGCGTGCCCTTGTCAATGTCTGCATTGTGCAATCCAGCTTGAGGAAGGGTTTTCTGTTCCTTGCAGCTAAAAGTAACTTGAGTCCATGCTCATTTTAGAAATATGTTTAAATGCAGAAACGCATAAAGAAGAAAATAAAAATCCCCCATCATCCCATCATCTGGTAAGAACCTCAATTTGTGTTTTGTTGCTTTCCCATCATTTGTTGGGGGTGCTAATTGTGATGTATAGCTACAAAAGGCACACAATTTGCTTTTTGTAAAACATTCGACTTGCACAGTTGTTGAATACAGCAATAGCTGCTGTAACCCCAGCCCCTCAGTGATGGGCTCTTGGCAGTTTGTCGTCTATTATGGAAATTTCCCCCACTATGTCAGTGTTTTCTAATGTAAGTGCTGTTCCAGAAGAATGAATTGCCCACCTAACCTTTTGAGCACAGACGCAGGTAAACTGCAGAGTGACTCAGACTTGCAGAACATCTGGGCTCTGAGAGTGGGAAGCAAAGCGGAGGAAAAGGAAAAGGAAAGGACCTCCCTTCTCCTCCTTTCTGCAAGCAGAGCTGGTCTGGGCAAAGGGAAAAAGTGGAGAGATCTTGAGCCTTGAGCACAAAGGATCTGGATTCAAATTCCTGATTCACTGTTGAAGGCTTTGGGACCTTACGCAACTTGCTTAACCATTCTGAGCCTAGTTCCTCAGCTGTAAAATGGGCATAATAATGCCCATCAGGTGGGCTTCCCTGGTGGCTCAGTGGTAAAGAATCCACCTGCAATGTAGGAGATGCTGGTTTGATCCCCAGGTCAGGAAGATCTCTTGAGAAGGAAATGGCAACCTGCTCCAGTATTCTTGCCTGGGAAATCCCATGGACAGAGAAACCTGGTGGGCTACAGTCCATGGGGTCACAAAATAGTTGGACATGACTAAGCGATTAAACAACAAGGCCTGACACAGTTGTAAGGGTTGAAAATAAGGCACTTGGTACAGACACAGTAAATGGTAGCCATTATTCGAAATATTTGCCAACTTTCCATATATCTTTCTAGACTCTTCTACTACATCAGAACATTTCTTCCTACCCCCTACCACTCTCCCCACCCCGATCTCACCATCCTCTCACCCTTCTACCCTCCCATCCCATCTTAGCTTCATCTGTATTAGCCAGGGGGTTAACTGGGGACAGGAGTATCCACTCTAGTTAGTTCAAGCCAAAGAGGGTTTCTGAAGGGCTGGAGAGTGCACGGAATTGTTGGGGGGGACCAGAGCTGCAGGTACCAGGCAGGCTTCCAGGAATAACAGTCTCCTCGTGTCACCCTGGCTCAGCGAGAGGGCTGCCACCTCTCCAGGATCAGGAAGCTGCTGACTTGGCTGGGTCTCCAGAACCCGGCTCTCTCTGCCACAATCCATGCCAGCAAAATGAGGCACTGCTTCCCATCTCCGTCTCCACGCGTCAGTTCTGAGTCAACCTCTCCTGCAGGAGCACGTGATTAGTTGAATCTAAATCGTCCATTTGAACCCCAGGTTTTACATTTCTGCATTGGAAAGGAGATACCTGCAGTCTGGCGATCTGATTACGATCAGAATGGGGAGAGAAGGTTGAAAACCAGGGGGCAGCTGAGATTCTGGGCAGGCCAAGGACGCATGCTCGGAAGTCCTGTGCTTCTGTCCTCGACCGTCAGAGATAGCACTGGGAGATGCTCTGGTTATTAATACATTCCCCTGCCTGAGCTCAAATGTGAGCAGCAAAGCCGCGTGATTCAATAATCCCTAGGGGCACAAGTTTAATGGGTACTTCACATTGCCCTTTTAAGAAGGTGCTTAGGATGTGGGGTTCAGAACATGCTCCCCCATAATACGGCCCCTTGGTATAGTAAATATTTTAATTTGAAGGCATTTGAGAAAATGGCAGAAGCAGGAAGTTCATGCTGATCTTCCCCTACTTCTCCCCAGGGCAGGTCATAACACCCTTATGGAAGTGGTACCCTCTATATATACCCAGAGGAAGGGAGCATCCTTCTCTACAAAGACAAAGGGATACCAGGAAGAATCCAAACAGGACTTGCCAAGTTTCCACCACTCACTTCATACTCTGACCTGTCATATTGCTTCATAGGAGCTTCCCAGATGGCTCAGATAGTAAAGAATCCTCCTGCCAATGCAGGAGACATGGGTTTGATCCCTGGATCAGGAAGATCCCCAAGAGAAGGAAAAGGCAGCTCATCCCAGTACCCATGGACAGAGGAGCCTGGCGGATACAATACACAGATGTCCACCCCATCAAACCTAGCAGAAAAATACTCAGGTTTAACTGGTTTTTGGGTCTTCATTTCCATATGAAGTCTCTCATGGTACATAAAATTTGCATTACATATATCTGTATGCTTTTCTATATGTTCATCCATCTTTGTCAGTTTAATTTTCAGGGCCCGCAAGGAATTCGAAGAGAGTCAAAGAAAACATTTTCTTTCCCTACGTATGTCACCTCTAATCTCCGATTCATGAAATTTCAGACAGTATAACAAATGAGCTGAAACTGTATCCAGTGCAATACAAGAAAACATTATGAGTAAGGACGAATGCGGCCTGAGGGTCAGAGCAGTATGTAAGAGCCCCCACAATCATAGTCCTGAAATTTTTCCTGGGTTTTTTTTTTTTGGGGGGCTACATGGCTATGTCCTGTCCTACTCTTTTTGACCCTGTGAGTGAACTGTAGCCCACCAGGCTCCTCCACCCACGGGATTTCCAGGCAAGAATACTGGAGTGGGTTGCCATTTCCTACTCCAGGGGATCTTCTTGACCCAGGAATTGAACCCGAGTCTCTCCTGCATCTCCTGCACTGGAGGCAGATTCTTTACCACTGAGCCACCAGGGAAGCTGTGGCATACGGGATCGAACCCTGACCAGCAGGACCAGGGATCAGACCCTTGGCACCTGCATTGGAAGTGTGGTGTCTTAACCACTGGACTGCCACGGAAGTCCTGTTCCTGCTGTTTTGAGCTTCTGCCTTTTCTGTGGAAAACCAGATCAGAACATATCTGTCCTGGCTCTGATTTTTCTAATAATCCCAGCCTTTGCTCCTGCAGCAAGGGAGCTGGTGGGTGTGAGCACAGGCTGGCTTATCTAACTCACGGATTATACACAGGATCGGAGTATGAACTGCTGGAGAGTAAGAACCCTTCGAGGCAAGCCAGACCATAGCCCTTGTCTTTAAATGAAGACGTCATTCATTGTCTGAGACTGAAGATGCTATTTTGCGTTCACTCATCACAAACAATTTCATCGAATATTGACTCTTTATCTGATAGGCAGATGCAAGACATGCTGCCTGTTGCCCTACCAGAGAGCTGTTATCCTCGACAACAACACAGTCTGCTTTTCCAGGGGATTGTTGTTATTTAGTCGCTAAGTTGTTCCAATTCTTTTGTGACCCCATGGACTGTAGCCCATGAGGATCCTCTCTCCATGGGATTTCCCAGGCAAGAATACTGGAGTGGGATGCCATTTCCTCCTCCAGGGGATCTCCTGGACCTAGGGATGGAAACTTCGTCTCTTGCATTGGCAGTCAGATTTGCTGAGTTACTAAGGAGGCCCCTCCAAGGGAATACCAGCTCCTTTACGAGGTTTTCCTCCAGCTAATGACATGATTTGAAACTCTTACTTTTAGCTCCTGAAAGAAGCAGGTATTTGTCCCAGTGTAGGACAGAAGCCTTGAGATCACTTAAAACCTCTAAGGAAAGGCACCTTACTGATCTTCTGGACTGTTTGTCTTCCCTATCACTACATTCAGAGGTAGTTCTTGGGACCCTGACTATAAAGCCAGCAAAGCCAGAGCTGCCGTCCTTTTGTTGAAGATGGTGGGATGGTTACTGGAAGGTACTAGTCATTTCTTTCTTGTTCTAACCCCCTGAGATTACACTGCCAGTCAAAGCCTGTGCTCCCTGCATAATAAGATAGGAATGCTGTGCAGAGGCGATGCTAATGGCAGCTAAATATAGACGGCAGCTTCTAGGTGCTTGAGTGCCTGCACGCACTTTAGAACAATTACGGGAAGGAGGCTTCGGGGCTGCCTAATTATAACCTTGGCTTTAGGAAAGCATGAACTTCTCTGGCTGAGGCCAGGGCTCTCCCGCTGTTCAGTGGCATTCATTCCTGGACCTTGGCTGAAAGTGCTCTGTCCTTTGTTATCTTTGGACTTGGTGGTGCCCGGGGTGGTATTATGTAACAGGAAAGTGTCCATGGTCACTCAGAATGTGTGAGGCTCAAAGGACAGTCCTATGTGGGTGGAGATTAATAGGCCTCATTAATGAGTCGTTTTCCTTGTCTTCTCCATCCCTTATAATTAGGGCATCAGACATCCCTGTTGGCCTGAGACAGTCTCAGATGATGCCCAGTGACTCAAGGGAATTATCAGTAACATCCCTTTTCATTCTCAGAAGTGACCTGGTTGGGTGATACATTTTTAGTTTAATTTAATTTTTAAATTGAAGTATAGTTGATGTACAATGCTGTGTTAGTTTCCAGTGTAGAGTAAAGTGATTCAGTTACGTACATACATATATATTCTTTCTCGGATTCTTTTCCATTATAGGTCATTAAAAGGAATGCTGCTGCTGCTGCTAAGTCGCTTCAGTCGTGTCTGACTCTGTGCGATCCCATAGGTATAACCTGTGCTATACAGTAGGTCCTTGTTCATCTATGGGTGATAGGTTTTAAGATCACTGATTTGCAAAATCTCAAGGAGAAGAGGGAGACAACACTTCTTTGTAGGTGTGAATTCCCCCTCACCACTCCCTGCCACCCCCTGTCACCCCCTGCCACCGAGAGCCAGCCTGGGTAAGGGGGCTTTATTTATATTTTATTTTTTTTTAGTGTTTGTTTATTTGGCTGCCCCAGGTCCTAGCTGAGGCATGCGGGATCTTCAGTTGTGATGAGCAAGCTCTTAGGTAGAGCATGTAGGATCTAGTTCCCTGATCAGGGATCGAACCCAGGCCCCCTGCACTGGGAGCGTGTAGTCCTAGCCTCTGTACCACCAGGGAAGTCCCTAAGAAGACTGTAGAGTGAAGAATGAATAGGGAGAAGCAGCACTTCCAAACCCTTCTAAAGAACTGTCTACTGTTCCCTTCCTCAATGGCCCTAAGCAGCCACACCCTCCTAGCTTCTGGGGTGATCAAAATAAGCCAGAGGGAACTGTTGACCAGGGCAATATGGTCACACAGGGAAAATCAAATGGTGCCTGCCATCCATCTGACCTTGGAACTGATCAAGGTGAAACAGTCGCCTTGCTGTTGGCCTCCGAGCCTTAGGCCTTTAGGTCATAATTCAAGAGAATGTCAGAACCAGGCTTATGCAGGGTGTTGGCCATCTCTGGGGATGGGCTTGTTTGTAGGGTCTTCTTCCCATGCTGGGTCATTTTAAAGCCCATTGTAAAAAGGCAGACCATTCTCTTAAAATTTTTTTAATTAATTAATTTGCCTTTTTGAGGTCTTAGTTGCAGCACTTGGGATCTTTGATCTTCATCATGACATGTGGGATCCAGTTCCCTAACTAGGGATGGAACCCATGCCCTCTGTGTTGGGACCATGGAGTCGTGGCCACTGAACAACCAGGGAAGTCCCTCATCCCCTTTTCTACATAGATTCTCACCGAGAGTGATGAGGATGAAGGGGGAAGGACTGATAATAGCCTTAAAGGATTCTCAAAGATCTGACACCCCAAATTATACCCTTTCCCCCAACTCCACTGGTATGAAGGGCTTTCTTGCCCTCAGCCCTTCTGCATGTTTCTTCCTGCTGGAGATGGCCAGGGCCAATAGGGGACTGCATTTTCTTGGGCAATCTGTTGGTAACAGGCCAACTCCATGGGGAAAATTCTCATCCAGGGCTTGATCTTGAAGTTGCCCTCTAATTCATCATCTCAGTCTAAAAGCTGCAGAGCACATCGATCACCATTAGGCTGTCAAAACATTCATTCAGCCGATGAGAATAGCTTATTAGGGATTTTAAAATTACCAATCTTTTGCAAAGATGTTGGTTGGGTTGCTGTACGTACCTAAAAAGTGCCCTTGCATACAGATTATTTCAGTAGCATTTACTGCAGAGAATGAAGACTGGAGACTATCCAGTAGGTGGTACTCCAAGACCCAGAGATAAACAGTTACGGCAGATGAAAGAATGCTCAAGATTTAATTTTTAAAGATAGGGTGTTCGGGGCTTCTTTGGTAGCTCAGCTGGTAAAGAATCTGCCTGCAATGCAGGAGACCCTGGTTTGATTCCTGGGTCAGGAATATCCCCTGGAGAAGGGAAAGGCTACCTACTCCAGCATTCTTGGAATTCCCTGGTGGCTCAGACAGTAAAGAATCCACCTGCAATGAGGGAGACCTGAGTTCGATCCCTGGGTTGGGAAGATCCCCTGGAGGAGGTCATGGCAACCCACTCCAGTATTCTTGCCTGGAGAATCCGCATGGACAAAGGAGCTTGAAGGCTACAGTCCATGGGGTCGCAAAGAGTTGGACATGACTGAGCGAACCTGGAATCACGGTCCAAAAACTCCTCCTACCTGCCAATCATAATGATGTAATCACTTACCTACAGCCAGATATCTGGGAATGTGAAGTCAAGTGGGCCTTAGGAAGCACCACTACAAACAAAGCTAGTGGAGGTAATGGAATTCCAGTTGAGCTATTTCAAATCCTAAAAGATGATGCTGTGAAAGTGCTACACTTAATATGCCAACAAATTTGGAAAACTCAGCAGTGGCCACAGCATTGGAAAACTCAGTTTTCATTCCAATCCCCTAAGAAAGGCAATGCCAAAGAATGCTCAAACTACTGCACAATTGCACTTATCTCACATGCTAGTAAAATAATGCTCAAAATTCTCCCAGCCAGGCTTCAACAGTACGTGAACCGTGAACTTCCATATGTTCAAGCTGGTTTTAGAAAAGGCAGAGGAACCAGAGATCAAATTGCTAACATTCACTGGATCATTGTTCCAGAAAAACATCTATTTCTGGTTTATTGACTATGCCAAAGCCTTTGACTGTGTGGATCACAATAAACTGTGGAAAATTCTGAAAGAAATGGGAATACCAGACCACCTGACCTGCCTCTTGAGAAATCTGTACGCAGGTCAGGAAGCAACAGTTAGAACTGGACATGGAACAACAGACTGGTTCCAAATAGGAAAAGGAGTACGTCAAGGCTGTATATTGTCACCTTGCTTATTTAACTTATATGCAGAGTGTATCATGAGAAACGCTGGGCTGGATGAAGCAAAAGCTGGAATCAAGATTGCTGGGAGAAATATCAATAACCTCAGATATACAGATGACATCACCCTTATGGCAGAAAGCAAAGAACTAAAGAGGCTCTTGATGAAAGTGAAAGAGGAGAGTGAAAAAGTTGGCTTAAAGCTCAACATTCAGAAAACTAAGATCATGGCATCTGGTCCCATCACTTCATGGGAAATAGATGGAGAAACAGTGGAAATGGTGGCAGACTTTATTTTCTGGGGGCTCCAAAATCACTGCAGATGGTGACTGCAGCCATGAAATTAAAAGATGCTTACTCCTTGGAAGAAAAGTTGTGACCAACCTAGACAGTATATTAAAAAGCAGAGACATTACTTTGCCAACAAAAGTCCATCTAGTCAAGGCTATGGTTTTTCCAGTAGTCATGTATGGATGAGAGAGCTGGACTAAAAGAAAGCTGAGCACCGAAGAATTAACACTTTTGAACTATGGTGTTGGAGAAGACTCTTGAGAGTCCCTTGGACTGCAAGGAGATCCAACCAGTTCATCCTAAAGGAAATCAGTCCTGACTATTCATTGGAAGGATTGATGTTGAAGCTGAAACTCCAATACTTTGACCACCTGATGCGAAGAGCTGACTCATTTGAAAAGACCCTGATGCTGGGAAAGACTGAAGGCAGGAGGAGGAGGGGACAACAGAGGATGAGATGGCTGGATGGCATCACCAACTCAGTGAACATGAATTTGAGTGAACTCTGGGAGTTGGTGATGGACAGGGAGGCCTGGTGTGCTGCAGTCCATGGGGCTGCAAATAGTCTGACATGACTGAGCGACTGAACTGAACTGAACTGAACTGAACCTGTCAACCAGCCCCCATCACACTCACAGCGTTCAATGAAATGGGATGAGGAATTCTTCAGTCAGCTACTGGGTATCCTGCCAGGCAGCTCCTCAGAGAATGGAAGGAGTTTGCAGAAAAGTCTGTGAAATTGTTCAAACATGCTGTTACTGATAAAAACGTGCTTTCAAATCCCAAGTCAAATGCTCTGACTTTTAAGCAAATTTATGCCTATGCTGGACTTCGCAGGTAGCAGTAGTGTTGAGGAACCCAATTGCCAATGCAGGAGACATAAGAAACTTGGATTCGATCCCTGGGTCAGGAAGATCCCCAGGAGTAGTGCAGGGCAACCCACTCCAGCATTCTTACCTGGAGAATCTCAAGGACAAAGGATGCTGGGGGCTACAGTCCATATGGTCACAAATTGTCGAGCACGACTGAAGTGACTTGGCACGCACAGCATGCCTGCCTATGCCAGTTCTCAGATTAAAACACAATATGGAAACGATGATAAAAATATGATATTTTCATTTTGCTGTGTCCCAAGAGCCCAGGGCTGAAAACATGGCCCATGATGTTGCCTGAGAGCTCGTTGTCCCAGGAGCACATGCTTCTCTAGGATTTTGATTCTCTCCCATCTGAAAGGTCTCTCCCCATCTCTGCTCTCTGAAATCCCAGCTCATCCCTCAGATGCAAAGGCCAGAATTCATTTCTCCTTCCTCTGGGTTCTGATCTGGTTTTGCTCACTCTATTATTGAAGCTCTCACAAGATTTCGCTTGCACATGGATCCCTCACACAAACTTCCTCCAGCAGCCAGGGCCCAAAACAGCCACGCGAATTTCTGTAGCATTTCAGAATGTGTACAAGTCCAAACTTTTCAGTCCTTTCTTTTCATTTTCTTTGCCACACAATGAACTGACTTCAACATCAACCTTGATAAAGAGGATTTTCAATATAAGTGTTCTTGCTTGATTTGGCCAAGTACTCCTAAGAGTCTTGGAAAACATCTCCTACATCACTCCTGGTGCTGATTTTGTTCCTTCCCATTTAGCAGATGGTGGGTTGTAAAAGCAAGAGAACATGCAGCTTTGGCTGCAGTAACTCACCAGGGTAAGACTTCCCTGGTGGTCCAGTGGTTCAGAATCAGCCTGCCAATTCAGGGGACACGAGTTCAATCCCTGGTCCGGGGAGATCCCACACGTTGCAGAGCAGCTAAGCCTGTGTGCTACAACTCCTGAGCCTGTGCTCTGGAGCCTGGGAGCCGCAACTCCTGAAGCCCAAGCACCTAGAGCCCGTGCTCCGCAACAAGAGAAGCCACTAATGAGAAGCCCGTGCATGAGAACTAGAAAGTAACCCTCGCTCTCTGCAGCTAGAAAAAGCCTGAGCAGCAATGAAGATCCAGCCCAGCCAAATATAAATAAAGAAATAAAATTTAAAAAGAAAAAACAACTCACAAGATAGTCAGAGCAAAATGTCCCTTTTCTTGGAAGTGGGTGACATCAGGAAAGGGCTTTAGCCACCTGAAGTAAAGGCCCCAAGATCTTCTTCTCCCCCAGTACCCACCCCGCAGCCAAGAGCAAGGATCTGTCTGATCCCAAAAGGGCCTGAAACAAGTGAAGTCGTCGGTGAAAACACCTGATCCCAACTAAGCTGCCACCAGCAAACCCAAAGGACAAACAGAAGCTGCAGATGTGCTCAGACTGATTGCTCCCAGTGTAAAAACCCCACATCTGTGTTTACCAGTTGAAACTGGTGGAGGGTCAGACCCAAACAGGAGCTGCCAGGGGGCAGTTTTCTGGAGTGAATGATTAAAATAAGTGGCTGAAAGTCTGCTCAATATTCTGTAATAAATGGGAAAAGATGTTTAAAGGAATGGATACATATATACGTATAATTGAATCTCCTTGCTGTATGCCTGAAACTAACAGTATAGTATACCCCAATGTCAACTATACCCCACTATAAAGCAAAAATTTTTAATTTAAAATGCAAAATAAAATAAATGGCTAAAGATAAAACAAGAGCACAGCTCTGCACCTGGGGATTGAGAGGACCCACATTCCCATGGTTCACAGCCAGAAGATGTTCTGGGTTCCTCATCTCTTGTTTCAGGTTTGTGCCTGACCCCTGAATCATGGTGGTGGCGGAGGGGTTGGGAGGAAGGACTCCTAGGATCCCTAGGATATTGTCTTTTATCACAGATATCCAGGTGGTCACACAAATTGTTGCTGTTCACTTGCTAAGTCGTGTCCGACCCTTTGCAATCCCATGGACTGCAGCACGCCAGGCTGCCCTGTCTTTCACTATCTTCCAGAGTTTACTCAAACTCATATCCATAAAGTCGGTGATCCCATCCAACTACCTCATCCTCTGTCGCCCCCTTCTCCTCCTGCCCTCAATCTTTCCCAGCATCAGGGTCTTTTCCAATGAATCAGCTCTTCACATCAGGTATCCAAAATATTGGAGTTTCAGCTTCAGCATCAGTCCTTCCAATGAATAAGAATATTCCAGGTTGATTTCCTCTAGGATTGACTGGTTTGATCTTCTTGCAGTCCAAGGAACTCTCAAGAGTCTTCTCCAGCACCTCCATTCAAAAGCATCACTTCTTCAGCACTCAGCCTGCTTTATGGTCCAGTTCTCACATCCATACATGACCACTGGAAAGACCATAGTACAAATAGTGTTGTAAAAAGGATGTCACTTGGGTGGAGGTGGCAGGCTGAGCCTTACATCTCCTTTCCACCTGGGGTGACCTTTGCTGATCTTGTTTGCACCTACATTAGGCAACTGGGATCTCTCTCCTGAGACCAGAAGGCATGTGCCTGGGAGCATGTTAGGCCTCTGAGTAGGGTAAGAGGTTGTGTTTATTAGAGCAGAGTTGGGAGCAACTGTGGCAGAAGGTGGGAACACTAAGAACTTGTGTCTCATGTGTTAACTCCTTGGGAAGAACTAGACCTTAAGGAACCTCATTTTTGAATTGTTGTTTGTGCCAAAGGCAGTGATAACCTCAAACTGGCAGTATTTCAGGGGTGGGTGAGCAGAGAGACAAACTGGGTTGGCATTTCTTAACTTGTTCTTTATTGAGTTTGTGACTGCAGATTTATTCACCCTGTGACCTAGAAAGTACACAAGAGAGGAGAGCTGGCAAGGAGGGCAAAGGGGTGACTTGGAAGAAACCTGAGTTGACTTCACATGCTCTGTCTGTCGTCCTGTGGGCAGAGGTGGGGCTGCCCCTCACAGACCCCAGAAAGTAACCAGGCAAGCCCCCAGGGAAAGGGATGTTAAGGTACCGTGGGTAAGTTACCAATACTCCTTCCCCAAAACGTAATTCGCTTGTTTCACATATTTTCAAAATTCTATAATAAAGCATCCTTTTACTTCAAATTTTCAACCTTAAAGTTCAATCAAAACTTTAAGCAGAAAAGCTATTTTTCTGGATAAGAAGATTGCTCAGCATGCCTGGAAGCAAGGGTGGTGATCTGCTCAAGGCTTAACTGCTTTTTGCTTTTTCCTTCTAATTTTATAATTGTTTCTTTGGTTTTAAATTGAAGTAGGCATCCCTGGTGGCTCAGATGGTAAAGAGTCTGCCTGAAATGCAGGAGACTAGGGTTTGATCCCTGGGTTGGGAAGTTCCCATGGAGAAGGGAATGGCAACCCACTCTAGTATTCTTGCCCAGAGATCTCCATGGACAGATGAGCTTGACAGGGTTTCAGTCCATGGGGTCGCAAAGAGTCAGACACACGATTGAGCAACTAACACTTTAGCTTTATAGTTGATTTGCACTGTTTCAGGTGTACAGCAAGCAAGGTGATCCAGTTACAGACACACACACACCCTCTTGTGCTTTTTGACTCATCCTTTCAAACGTCGAAGGCTCAGGTACACTATTACCAGCCAAGATTGTCCTGGCAGGTAGACTGACCACACCTTGGAAAGACACCATCCATATAGACAACTGAGATTTAATTCTTCCCATCTCAAAATCAGTATCTATATTCCCAGGAAAACTTATGAAGATAATAGATAAGGAAGCTAACATTCTTAACTTTGTATTGTATGCCTGTGGATGGCAGAAGGAGGGGCCCTGTGAATTTGTTAGGTCATATGGCAAAGGGGAATAAAAGTTGCAGATGAAATTAAGGGTGCTAATCAGACGACCTTTAAAAAAGGAGATTAGCCTGGATTATCCAGATGACCCAGTGTAATCACAAGAGGTCTGCCTTCAGCTCGATTTCAGCTCAATGACACCCCAGTCACACTTCTGACCTCCAGGACTGCAAAACAATACATTTGTGTTACTTTAGGCAGTTATAAGTTTGTGGTAACTTGTCATAGCAGCCACAGGAAATGAACACAGTGCCCCTCCTAAGTTTTTCCTTTGCATATGTATTTTCAACCTCCCCCAAAAACAGACCCTACTGTACATAATATTTTGAATGAATATTTTCAGATAATCTTTTATTGAATGACAGCATCCAAACAGAGAACCACAGACACGCAGTGTGCAGCTGACAATCACAAAGAGAAGACACTTGTGTGGCCACAGCTCCAGGCAAGAACTCCTAACACGACAGCCCCCCCAGAAGCCCCCTTGTCCCGCTCCCTCCCCAGACGCAGCACTTCTGGACTTCTACACATGGCCCAGTTTTCCTGTTCATGAACTTTCTAAATGAAACCACATAGTATGTCCACAGTGCTCTCTTTTCTATTGTGGTCAGACTTACACATGAGGTGTTCCAGGTGGCTCAGTGATAAAGAATCCACCCGCCAAGCAGCAGACACACGTTTGATCTCTGGGTCAGAAAGATCTCCTGGAGAAGGAAATGGCAGCCCTGTCCAGTTTTTTCCGCCTGGGAAATCCCACGGGCGAAACAAGCCTGGCTGGCTACACTCCATGGGGTCACAGTAGAGCTGGACACGACTTAGTGACTAAGTGAACAACAAACTTACACATAGTGAAAAGCACAGGCTTTAGGTCTGTTTTCACATGTGTAGACGCTCAACAGCCATGTGGATCAAGATAAAGAACATTTTGCGTTCCCCAAACTCCCTTTCCTCTGCCCAGTGTGTATGTGTGCGTGCATGCTCAGCTGCTCAGCTGTGTCCAACTGTTTTTGACTCATAGACTGCAGCCCACCAGGCTCCTCTGTCCATGGCATTTCCTAGACAAGAATACTGGGGTGAGGTGCCGCTTCCTACTCCAGGGGCCTCGTGCATGTACCCCTCTCCCAACCACTTTCCTGACCTAATGATGCTAAAGCTGAAACTCCAGTACTTTGGCCACCTCATGCGAAGAGCTGACTCATTGGAAAAGACTCTGATGCTGGGAGGGGTTGGGGGCAGGAGGAGAAGGGGATGACAGAGGATGAGATGGCTGGATGGCATCACTGACTCGATGGGCGTGAGTCTGAGTGAACTCCGGGAGTTGGTGATGGACAGGGAGGCCTGGTGTGCTGCAATTCATGGGGTCACAAAGAGTCGGACACGACTGAGCGACTGAACTGAACTGAACTGATCACCATATAATTATTAATACTTTTGCCTGACTTAGGGCTCTGTGGCTGTAAAGGTCGGGAAGATCTACTGGAGAAGGGATAGGCTACCCATTCTAGAGCTGTAAATGGCACCATGCAGTATGCTAAAACCTGTTTTCTTCCTTGCTCATCAAAATATCATAAGTAACTTTCTGCCGTACAGTTGGACCATAATTAGTTTAATCCATTTTCCCCTTTTGTCAATGGTTGCTTCCAGTTTGGGGATAATTTTAAGAATTAATTATCAAAGATGCATCAGGTTTCTTTTACTCAAGGAAGTAGGTGGACCAGGGATGAAAATTTACGCACACACTGCGTTCTAGCTGGATCTTTACAAGTTGTGATTACGGGACCCACTTCTCTAACAGATCCTTGCAAGACCCAGGCTTTCTGGAGGACACTGAAGACTGTCCCTGCTGAAATAATCGTTTTCTTTTTTTTTTTTTTCCCTTGCTACTCCATGAGGCATGCAGGATCCTAGTTCCCTAACTAGGGTTTAAATCTGTGACCCCTGTAGTGGAAGCACTGGACACCAAGGACATCCCTGAAACAACTGTGTGTGTGTTTTTTTCTCAGTTCCCCAATACAGCCATTTCCTCTCCCTGCAACCCAGCAACCAAGAAGGTATTTCCTCTCGGAGTTCAGTCAACTGTCTAATTCCTCCAGCTGACAAGCCACTGTTCAGAACCTCATGTTCTAGACAGGAAGACTTCCCTGTATTCCTTGGAAGATAAAGAACATTCCTCAGCAAAAACTGAGTAAACAAGTCCACACCTCTATTCTGGGTAACATGGCAAAAGTTAAAACCAAAGCAGTTGGCCTGAAGTTGGTTCCAGCTATTATACTGTTTGCACAGACACCATGGAATCGAGAAACACAGGGGAGCCCAGAGTATTCCAAGGAAAATGTTTGTAGGCTGACAAATTATGACGCCACTTTCCAAAAATGTTCATATTAGGATATTGGCGTTTTCTGCATTTAGCTAATGTAGTGGATAAGAGCCTGCTCAACTGGAGTGCAACTGGGGACTCTGATGGCTGGAAATGAGTAGGTACTAAGCACTTGTGGATTATTTTGGTTCTTTTAGAATATATGGAACAGTATAGGCTTCCAATGCCAGGCATGAAAAGCAAATGGTACAGAAGGGAGACAGAACGTAGACTTTCAGGGATTTTCCTGGTAATCCCGTGTTTAAGACGCCACACATCCACTGAAGGAAGCGCAGGTTCAATCCCTGGTCAAGGAACTAAGATCCCACATGCCATGTGGCCAAATGAATAAGTAAATAAATAGATTTAAAATAAAATACTGTTATTATCTTTACATTTGGTTGGCTTAAAAACCAAACAAATGAGACTCTTCACTTCACGTGGTTGTGAGAGTTGCACATGACCCACATTCAAGCTGCGAGGCTTTCCCTGTGTCCCAGGCCCTGTCTCTACAAAGCAGAGAAAAGAACCATCCAATATGGCAAAACAAATATAGTATTGTAATTAAAAAAATAAATAAATTTAATAATTTTAAAAAAAAAAAAAGAACCATCCAGTTTCAGAGACCTGTTCCAAGGAGGAAATGAAATGCAGGTGCTATGGCGAGCCCAGCACCAGGTGTGGGCTAAACGGTCATTTGTTATTGTTCAGTCACTAAGTCGTGTCTGACTCTTTGCGACCCCATGGACTGTAGCCTGCCAGGCTCCTCTGTCCATGGGATTTCCCAGGCAGGAATACTGGAGTGGGCTGCCATTTCCTTCTCCAGGGTATCTTCCTGACGCAGGGATTGAACCCCTGTCTCCTGGGTCTCCTGCATTGCAGGCGGATTCTTTACCGCTGAACCAGTGGGGAAGCCCTAAGTGGTCCTTAGGTGGAAGCTGTCTTAGGTTTGTGGCTTTTGGTATCTTCCCCTGTGGGTCTACAGTGCAGTTGGTTGAATAAATAAGAATCTTTATTTCTGCTCCAGAATCTGGAGTCATTAAAACCCCACACAGAGCAGCTGTTTCCCCCACTTGGTAAGCAATTCCCTGGTAGTAAATGCACGCCTAGGGAAACAAATGAACCCTGTAGGTGACGCACGAGCTGCTGGCCTTTTGCAGAGTGGAACTGTTACCAAGCAAGGACTCACCGGTGAGTCAGCTGCTGGGAGGTGAGGGCATAGCATGGGGACACTCAGAACAGGGGCCCCTAGCCTGACCCCACCTGCCTCTAGGGTGGATCTGAGTCATTTCAATTTCCTCTTACTTGGGAAGAGGGAAGTAAATGGTGATTTCCTTGATTTGTACCAAAATTAGAGAAGAAAAAAGGTTGGTGACGGGATCCAGAATAAGAGTTTGTCATTGTTTTATTTTCTGAATTCTCCCTTGTATGCCTAAGCAGAACTTCCCTCAAAGAATTCAATAGTCACAAATCCCCTCCCCAGGCTCCGATCATAACTTGGGAAGACTGACTCCTCTTTCTGGAGAAGAGATGTCAACACCTAAATGAGAATTTCCTGAAAGTTAAATTGCTTCAGTCTCATCTAACTCTTTACAAGCCCGTGGACTGTAGCCCTCCAGGCTCTTCTGTCCATGGGATTCTCCAGGCAAGAATACTGGAGTGGGTTGCCTTTCCCTTCTCCAGGGGATCTTCCTGACCCAGGGATGGAACCCACATCTCAAACCCACATCTCAAACCCACATGTCTCCTGCTTTGGCAGATGGGTTCTTTACCACTAGTATTGCCCGGAAAGCCCCCAAACTACCATAGCTCTGGTCTGTTCTCCTAAAGGCCCATTTATCTTTCCGAAAAAGTCCTTTGTTTTCCCATAATTGTCCTTCCCCTCCCCTGCCCCTACCCTTTTAAGATGGTTTGCTGTTGTTCAATCTCTAAGCTGTGTCCGCCTCTTTACGACCCCATGGACTGCAGCACACCAGGCTTCCCTGTCCTTTGCTATCTCCTGGAGTTTGCTCAAACTCATGTCCTTTGAATTGGTAATCCAACCATCCCATCCTCTGATTTACAAGCCCCCAATTCTAACTACCTCCTTGAGTCACATTTTTCATGAACTCCTGCATACCTGGGTGAATTTAAAAAATATGCCTTTTCTCTCAATAAATTGTCTTTAATTTGCAGGACTCCGAGCAATAAACATAAGAGGGTAGAAGAAACATTTTTCATCCCTGACACTGGAGTTCATGTCTTTACTGTTACTCAATAACCCTTGTTAGACATGGTTAAGAGAACTGATTCCAGACTATCACGGTGGGTGTGAGACCATGGCAAGGGGATTTTACAGTGGGAGAGAGAGACTAGGCTCAATTAGGAATACAATGTGGGCAAGTGGGAGTGTATGGAAAATTACTAAGAGCAAAAACTGTCAGGAACAGGGGGGTATTCTGGCTGAACTGACCTAACAGGTTTCTTACTGAAGGCAGGCCGGGTGGGGGGTGGGGTCTCAGACATCACCTGGGGGTTGGTGAAGGGTCAAGAATCTGATCAAGGTATCAAGATGTGGGGCAGGGGTGGTTCTGGTTAAAGTAATTCAGCAAGACTTTTGTTAAAACTAGATTTTACAGGGAGGTGCAGCCTAGGGGATGGTCCAGGGCCTAAGGAAAGTTTGGCCAAAAGGAGAATCTTTGTCATAACTTAAACTCAGGGGCTTCCCAGGTGGTCCAATGGTTAAGACTTCATGTTCCTGATGCAGGGGATGTGAGTTTGATCCCTGGTTGGGCAACTGGATCCCACAGACCACAACTGAGAGCCCATGTGCTGCAATTAAGACCTGGTGCAAATGAATAATTTTTTTAGAAGTGAAATCCATTGTTTTTTAAAAAATTGCCTTCATTTAGTACTTTTTTTAAAAAGTATTTATTCATCTAGCCAGGTCATGTTTCTGTTGCAGCACGTGGGATTTTTCGTTGCAGCCAGCAGGCTTGTCTCTTACTGTGGCGTGTGGGCTTAGTTGCCCTGCAGCAAGTGAGATCTTAGGTTCCAGACCAGAGATAGAACTCATGTTCCCTGCGTTGGAAGGCAGATTGTTAACTACTAAACCACCAGGGAGTCCCCTCATTTAGTCCTTTTGAGGCTTAATTGGAATGTTCTCTAATAAAAAGATACATAATGAAAAGAGAAAAGTAGATATTATATTGTGAAAAGAGGATAGTAAGCATAATTTGTTACAGGCCTGGTAGGTCCCAAGTGCTTTGCAGATGTCACCTCCTCGAGCCTCTCATGTTCCTAGGAGGGCATGGATTCAGGGAAGGCCGGCGACTGCCCAGGATCCCAGGCTAGTATCCACCTGTCACTCACAAACGTGGGCTGCACACTCAGACACTGTGCCAGGCCCTGGGTATAGAGGCGCAAACAAGACAGTCACCACCATCCTGGGACAGACTGGCTGGCTGAGAGAAGACCCCTTTTAAAAGTAAAACACACAAAAATGAGGCCTTCAGGGAGAGCTCACAGGGTCCCCACCTTCAGAGGAGAGGGGAGGGGACACTGGTGGGGCCGGCGCTGAGAGCAGGATCACAAGGAGCATCGGGTGGAGGTAGGTGGGGCGAAAGGCACACCAGGGGCCAGAACAGCAAGAGCAGAGGCCACACGCAGGACGGAACTGTGCTGGTTCTGTGGTCCGAAGGCAGTGCCACCCAGCTCCAAAGTCCACTCGACCCCACTGAGGCCTCTTTGCACCTGTAACCCAATAGAACTGGGCCTTTTGGCTGCCTAACGTCAAGTTCAGTCGCTCAGTCATGTTGGACTCTTTGCAACCCCGTAGATTGCAGCATGCCAGGCTTGCCCGTCGTTCACTATCTCCTGGAGTTTGCTCAAACTCCTGTCCGTTGAGTGCGTGATACCATTCTCAACTAGCCAGCACTGAACTAGGACACTTTCATTTTGCTCCTAGAACAAAAACATAACCAGATGGGCCTTCTTGATCAAGTCAGGTGTTTAACCAATACGAGTATGATGCCCAGGCCAAAAAGACAAAAAGAGGGACTATTAAAAAAAAAAAAAAAATTGGTCTGAACTAGACTTGAGACAGAGGCTTTTAGCCTGATATAATTCATGCCCTCCTTCTGGGGAGAGATTAGTGTTCCTGATGAAATTCATAAGCCTAGTTATCTAGGAAGCCAGTTATCTACCCACTCACCTGACTGTCTGGACCTTTAGCCAGTGATTCTTATTGTATTTAGCCTTATGATGATATTTTCTTAGAAAATATACCTACCTAAAAATAAGCTTCTTTAAAAAAAAAAAAAATTGAAGCACAGGACTTCCTGGTGGCCCAGTGGTTAAGAATCCTTCTGCCAATGCAGGGGACACGGGTTCCCAGGTCCCTGGTCTGGAAAGACTCTACATGCCGTGGGGCAACCGCGCCCATGCACCACAGCTGCTGAGCCTGCTCACCCTGGAACCCGTGCTCCACAGCAAGAGAAGCCACCGTGATGAGAAGCCTGCACCCCGAACTAGAGAGTAGCCCCTGCTCGCCACAATTAGAGAAAGCCCTTGCGCCGCAGTGAAGACCCAGTTCAGCTCAGTTCAGTTGCTCAGTTGTGTCTGATTCTTTGCTACCCCATGGCCTGCAGCACGCCAGGCCTCCCTGTCCATCACCAACTCCTGAGAGTTTACCCAAACTCATATCCATCGAGTCGGTGATGCCATCCAACCATCTCATCCTCTGTCGTCCCCTTCTCTTCCTGCCTTCAATCTTTCCCAGCATTGGGGTCTTTTCAAATGAGTCAGCTCTTTGCATCAGGTGGCCAAAGTATTGGAGTTTCAGCTTCAACATCAGTCCTTCCAATGAACACTCAGGGCTGATCTCCTTTAGGAAATGAAGACCCAGTGCAGCCAAAAAGAAATTAATTAAAAACTAAAATATAGAAAAAGGAAAATTGGGGTAGAGTTGATTTACAGTTGTAAGTTGTATTAATCACTGCTGTACCGCAAAGTGATTTAGCTATATTTACATTCTTTTTTAATATTTGTTTTCCATATGGTTTATCACAGGATATTGAATACAGTTCTCTGTGCTTTGCAGTAGAATCTTATTCATCCGCTCTATATATAAAAGCTTGCGTCTGCTAACCTCAGCCTCCCACTCCGTCCTCCTTCAACCTGCTCCCCCTTGGCAGCCATCAGTGTGTTCGCTATGTCCTGATTCTGTTTCTTTTTTGAAATTAATGATTGACGCGGGTTTTCCTTGCTGCACTGCCTGCAGGCCGGCTCTCGTTGTGGTTCGCGGGGGCTGTTCTTTGTTGCAGTGCACCAGCTTCTCACTGTCGTGGCTTCTCTGTTGCAGAGCACGGGCTCTAGGTGTGGGGGCTCCCAGCAGTTGCAGCTCACGGGCTTAGTTGCCCCACAGCGTCTTCCCAGATCAGGGATTGAACCCCGTGTCCCCTGCGTTGGCAGGCAGATTCTTAACCACTGGGCCACCAAGGAAACCCTGTTTCTTGTTTCAGAGATATGTTCATTTGTGTCATATTTTAGATTCCACATTGATATCATATGGTCCTTGTCTTTCTCTTTCTGACCTACTTCACTTAGTATGATAAACTCTGGTTGCAACCAAAAATCAACTTCTGCTTTGCCCTACAGGGGCCTCTCCTTGCCTACAAGATTGTAATAAAACTTTAATAGATACTTGTAACTAAATTGTTTTAAGTCTTCTTTCTCTCATCTAAAAAAAAAGGAAAAAAATAGGGACTTTCCCGGTGGTCCAGTGGCTAAGACTCTGTGCTTCCAATGCAGGGGGCCCAGACTTGAAGATCCCTGATCAGGGAACTAGATCTCATGTTCCTCGACTGAAGATCCCGCATGCTGCAACTAAGACCCGGCGCAGACAAACAATAAATAAAATAAATAAGTACTTAAAAATTAGAATGCATAGATTACTTAATGTGGTTGACCTGCTTGTGTCAAGTTATGCTAAGAGGCTACTGTAAACGTAGGCAGAATCAGCAAGAGGTTCAAAGAAAGCTCAGCCAAAGAAATAGTGAGACAACTATAGGGAAACAGTAAAAACTAAGAGTGGTTTTGCACATGCGCAATAGTGTAACCTCTGAATGGTGAAAACAGATGATATAAGATGCTTGTGCTGGGAGGAAGGGCAGAGGGAAGCAGAGGGAAGGGGGTGAGAGCCCAGCCTGAATCCACCAGGAGGAAAGGCAACAGGCCAGGATGAAGAAGTCGAGTCAAAAAGAGCAACATATCTGTTATTCAGAAACAGGGAGAGAAAGGGCTTCCCTGGTGGTCCAGTGGTTAGGACTCGGCACTCCCAGTACAGGGGGCCTGGGTTCAAACCCTGGTCAGGAAACTAGATCCATGTGCTGCAACTAAGACCCAGAGCAGCCAAGTAAATAAACACATATTTAAACAATAATAAGATAACTTTTGCCATATGCCAGGTACTGGATAAATTTTTTTTTTTTTAAATAGGAAGGAACAGGCAGATGAGGGAATTTCTTGGTATTACAGTGGTTAGGACTCCATGCTTTCACTGCAAAGGGTGTAAGAACTAGGATACCTCAAGTCACAAGATGTGGTGAAAAAAAAAAAAAGGAAACAGGGAGATAAGTGAACTTGGAAGGAAAATCACTGCAGATGGTGACTGCAGCCATGAAATTAAAAGACGCTTACTTCTTGGAAGGAAAGTTATGACCAACCTAGACAGCATATTAAAAAGCAGAGACATTACTTTGCCAACAAAAGTCCGTCTAGTCAAGGCTATGGTTTCTCCAGTGGTCATGTATGGATGTGAGAGTTGGACTGTGAAGAAAGCGAGTGATGAAGAATTGATGCTTTTGAATTGTGGTGTTGGAGAAGACTCTTGAGAGTGCCTTGGACTGCAAGGAGATCCAACCAGTCCATCCTAAAGGAGATTAGTCCTGGGTGTTCATTGGAAGGAAGGACTGATGCTGAGGCTGAAACTCCAGTACTTTGGCCACCTCATGGGAAGAACTGACTCATTAGAAAAGACTCTGATGCTGGGAGGGATTAGGGGCAGGAGGAGAAGGGGACGACAGAGGATGAGATGGCTGGATGGCATCACTGACTCAGTGGACGTGAGTCTGAGAGAACTCAGGGAGTTGGTGATGGACAGGGAGGCGTGGCGTGCTGCGATTCATTGGGTTGCAAAGAGTCAGACACGACTGAGCGACTGAACTGAACTGAACTGAACTGAACTGAAGCCAGGTGGAGAGGGCTGTGGGAAGCAGGCAACTGCTGCTCAGTGCCAGCATTTCCATCCTAGAAATTTTTAAACTAGTGCTTGATTGAGCGCACACACACCAAAAAAACTGAACGAAAAACAAACACCCAGCAGTGTTGATGTAAATCTAACATGACCGGAGAAAGTGAGGCCTTTGTTTCATTTTGACTTCCGAATATCTTCTTTTTCTTTCTCCCCATTAACTTACAAAGAGGTAATCAACTCTCAAGTAATTGGGAACAAAGACAGCACAACAGTGAAGGGGATTTTTGGAAGCCTTGCCCATAGCTCATTACAGTAATTCGTCATGACAGAAAGTGACAGCCTACTAAAGTTTGTAAGTGGCCACAAATGTTGGAAATTTGACTCAGAGGGGACAACCTGCACAGGTGGAGTTCTATAGGAATTCTGTCCTGTAGCTGCTGCTGAAAGTTAGTTATGAAAAGCTCACATCCTTGGATGAACGCTTAGCCTGTTACGCAGAGTGAAGCGAGTCAGAAAGAGAAGAACATTGTACATTAACGCATATATAAGGAATCTAGAAAAATGGTATTAAGTGGTATTCTATTTTCAGAGAAAGAACGGAGTCAGATAAAGAAAACAGACTTGTGGACATAATGGGGGGAAAGAAGTGGGACAAAGGGCGAAAGTGGCATCGAAACACGTACATTGCCGCTGCTGCTGAGTCACGTCAGTCGGGTCCGACTCTGTGCGACCCCATAGACGGCAGCCCACCAGGCTCCCCCGTCCCTGGGATTCTCCAGGCAAGAGCACTGGAGTGGGCTGCCATTTCCTTCTCCAATGCATGAAAGTGAAAAGTGAAAGGGAAGTCGCTCAGTCGTATCAGACTCTATGACCCCGTGAACTGCAGCCCACCAGGCTCCCCCATCCCTGGGATTCTCCAGGCAAGAGTACTGGAGTGGGGTGCCATGCCATCCTCCAGGGGATCTTCCCAACCTAGGGATCAAACTCGTATCTCTCATATCTCCTGTATCAGCAGGCATGTTCTTTACCACTTTTGCCAACTGGCAATTATGGCTGATTTGCATGGTTGTAAGGAAGAAATCAACACAACATTATAAGGCAATTTTCCTCTAATTAAAAGATAAATTTTAAAAGACCCCACATCTTGGTTTTGTTAACAAGGAATTTGTCGTTGAAAGAAAACAGTAGTCCTATTTTAACTCCATACAGTAATCTCAATGTCCGACTGCCGGTGGCTGCCGTCCTAAAGCAGCGTTGTGTAACCATCACCCAACTGCACAGCTGACAGGCAGAAGGGACACGTGAGCTTCCAATGATTTTCTCAGCTCCACTTGAATTAAATTTGCAATAAAGACCTCCTTTTCTGCTGTAGCTGCAAAACTGCTTGGAAAAAAAAATCAGAATGACTAATTGTTTTCAATGCATTCATTATGTGTATCCACGAACAACCACAACCAGCCTGTACACTTGTAACTATCATAAAGGGATGTGCTTTTTCTAGTTTTCTGGATGGTCAAGTGAAAGTGTTAGTCCCTCAGTCGTGTCTGACTCTTTGTGACCTCAAGGACTGTAGCCTGCCAGTCTTCTCTGTCCTTGGAATTCTCCAGGCAAGATTATTGGAATGGGTAGCCATTCCCTTCTCCAAGGGGAATCTTGCAACCCAGGGATCAAACCCAGGTCTTTGGCGTTGCAGGTAAATTCTTTACCATCTGAGCCACTTTAATTGAATGATTTAAATGACACACTTCTACACTTTGGTCAAGAGACAAGCACACCGTTCCTATGAGGTGGAAACAGGCGAAAAAACAATCACAGAGCATTCGAGCTCTGGTGGAAGCTGCACAAGTGACGTGGGACCAGGATCCTTGCTGATGAGACGGGCAGGCGTTCAGGTAGCCTCTGACTTCATCTACAAAGGGAAGGGCAATGGGTGTTCATTTGCGAAGAAGGTCATTTGTCCCAGGAACTTTACTCATCACATCTAAACATTTTTCCATGTCACTCATCTCAGGACACCAAAGTTCAAGTTCAACAGAGCCAAGAGCGAAAGACTCCTCTAACTTCCAAGGCAAAGATAACTCTCTCTGATCTGGGATCAGCTTAACAGGCAAATTTGTTAGTACAAGAACAAGAAATACGTCTAAAATTAATTACTTTATTGGGTGCAGGGGAGCAGGAAAGTTCCCTAAAAAATGAAAAGAGAACGTGTGAGCTACTGATACTCATCAGAGTAAAAGCCAAAGTCCCACAGTTTCCTGCAAGATCCTGCAAGACCTGGTCCCCAGCTCCCTGCAGTCCTGCTCATAAACCCTTCTTGCCCACCGTCCGTTGTACTGGTGGCTTTGGCTGCTTCCACACTGGCTGTTCCCTCTGCCTGGGATGTTCTTCCAGGGTGCCCCGTGACCCACTCACTTCTTTTCGGATTTTGTTAAAGATCAAAGATTCAGGCCCTTCCTGAACACCCTAACTAAAATTGCAGGGACTTCCCTAGTGGTCCTGTGGTTAAGATTCCTTCCTTCCACTGCTGGGGGCACGCATACAGTCCCTGGCCAGGGAACTAAGATCCAACAGGCTGAGCAGTGTGGGGATGGGTGGGGAATAAATAAAAAACAATAAGTGAAATTGCAAACCTCACCCTCCACTCCTTCCTCGCCCAGATTTCTCCCCATCCCCCACCCCCTTCACAATCACGTGACCCCAGGACGCTAATGATTTCACTGTCTCCTCTGCACTAGAATGTCAGCTCCGCGAAGATGAGTTACCTCTGTCTCGCTTTCTGTCCTGTCCTCACTCAGCCAGCAGTGTGTTCCATATTTGTTCAATCCATCAGAAAACTGTCACCAGGTGAAAGGGCGAGCTGCCTGAAACGTGGCCAGAAAGGGGGGCATCCAGTCAGCACCAGGGGCGGCTGATGACCAAACCGGAACCAGGGAACGGACCCGACCCCCGGGGCCGGCCTTGGAGCCCTGATCCAATCGGGAAATGCCAGAAAGACCATGGGCAACCAACCCCCTGCTGTGGTCCGCACCTGTTGCCTTACATGGGAAAAACTTGGCCTGTCTGCCAGCCCTCACTATAAAACCTTCCCGCACCCCTCCCCACCTCGCAGACTCCCTCGCTTCCCTCGCTTGCCTGTCCTTGGGAGTTCTGCCCGAGAGCAACCGCCCAATAAAGGCCTTTTTACTAACGGGTCCTAGAGGTGGCTTTTTCTTCCCGCGGCGTTTTTCTTACATCTGGCGCCCAACGTGGGGCTCGAGGTGAGGCCTCCGGCACTTGCCGTTGAGGTCCCCCTTGAGCTCCACCGCCGCGGTAGCCCCGGACCCAGGCTACTGACCAACCTCCCGGACGGCAGGAAACGGGGTAAGTCCCTTCGGCTTTGAGGTCTGTACTCCCTGGCGACCACTTCCTAGGGCCCTGTAACGGGTGCGCACTTACTGGGCCCTTCCGGTCATCAGTTCGTGAAGGAGACGTCCTGATCAGCTGATCGACCTATTCCGGCTTCGGCCCATTCCGGCTTCGGCCCATTCCGGTCCCGCAGACCGTGAAGGAGACGTCCTGACCGGCTGCCTGGACCCATTCCGGCTTCGGCCCATTCCGGCTTCGGCCCATTCCGGTCCCGCAGACCGTGAAGGAGACGTCCTGATCGGCTGCCTGGACCCATTCCGGCTTCCCCCAGCGTGTCCAAAGACGTTTGGATACCGGGGTCTGCCTACGCTGTTGGTGGTCACTATGGGATCGACAGTCTCCAAACCCGAACCCAAACTCCAAGATTTAACCCCTTTAAAATGCTTATTGGCTAATTTGCAGACCTTAAGATTAAAGAGACATGTCCGCGCCAAACAGCTTACTTTTTTTCTGCTCACAGGCCTGGCCTCAATATTCTCTAGATAACGGCTCACTGGCCAGCCACAGGGACATTGGACTTTGATGTCCTCCGTGACTTAGATAATTACTGCCAAAGAACGGGAAAATGGTCTGAGGTCCCTTATGTTCAGGCTTTTTGGGCGTTGTGTTCTCGCACCCCCCCAGCACCACATGGCTCCAAGCCAACTCCTCCCGTCTCTGAGTCCTCTGCTTTCTCTGTTCCTCCAGAGGACTTGGTGGCTCCTCCTCCCTATACCTCTCCCACGGCTCCCTCCCCTTCCACCTCGGCCCCAGCCTCGCCCTCGACCCCCAACCAGCTGGCAGTTAACCCTATTCTTTCCCCTCCTCCGACCCTGGTTCTCTACCCTCACCCTCCCCTCCTATCTCCGTTCTGCCCCCGAGACTCTGCCGCCGGCCCTGGATCCTCTAGCCCTAAACCCTATCTTGTATCCTCCTCTTCCCTCTGTTACGCCCTCCCCCTCTCCGGTTAGCTCCCACACTCGCTCCCATGACAACCCTCTGAGAGCCCCCCAACCCCCTTCCCCCAGCCCCGCTACTCCCTCTTCGACAAGTAGCTGGCGCTGAGGGGCCTAGCCCAGGTCCATGTTCCCTTTTCTCTCCAGGACCTGACACAGATTAAAGCCAAACTGGGCTCTTTTTCTTCCAATCCTACTCAATACATTAAACAGTTCATGGGCTTAACTCGCGCCTATGCTCTGACCTGGCAAGACATTTCTGTTATTCTGAGATCCTCCACCACCCCCAGAAGAGAGGCAGGCCATCTAGATGGCAGCCAAAGCTCAGGCTGATCAGAGGCACATTGCCAGTCCCTCTCCCGAGCACCCCCCGGGGGCTCAGGCGGTCCCTGACGTTGACCCTGACTGGAATTATCAGGAGGGGGTGGTGGCCAGCTGCGAGTACGATATATGATAGAGTGCCTTCTTGATGAAATAGAGGTGTCCTCTCACAAGGTTGTAAATTTCCTTAAGCTAGACGAGGTGACTCAGGGGCCTGATAAAAATCCAGCTATGTTCCTCAATCGGCTTACTGAGGCCCTCATTCAATACACTAGGCTGTCCCCTGAGTCCCCTGTAGGGGCAGCCACCTTGGCCAGTCGTTTTATCTCTCAGTCTGTTCCCGATATCCAAAAAAGCTGGCCAAGGCTGAAGATGGCCCTCAGACCCCTATCCGAGATCTGATAAAAATGACATTCAAAGTTTACAATGCCCGGGAGGAAGCAGCCGAGGCCAGCCAAAAGGCAAGGCTTAAACAAAAGGCTGAATTTCAGGCTAGCCTCCTCAACCAGCAAGCAAGTCTCTTTAACCAACAAACCCAAGCCTTGGTGGCGGCCCTGCGGCCGGCTGCGGGTTCGGGGTCCCGAAAGCCCCCTCCGGGGGGCTTGTTTCAAGTGCGGCCAAGAAGGACACTGGGCTAAGGCCTGCCCTAACCCGCGCCCTCCATCCAAGCCATGTCCACTGTGCAAACAACGAGGACATTGGGCCAGCGACTGTCCCCAGGCCTCTCGGGCCCCGACCTCTAGGGGCCGGGGACCAGAGCGTCCTAGGGAGACTTCCTGCCCTATTCCGGCTTTGGAGCTGCTGAGCTTCGACGAAGACTGATGCCGCCCAGACTCGGGGACCCCGATCACCCAAGCCGAGCCCAGGGTAACGCTCCAGGTAGCGGGTAAGTTTATCAACTTCCTGGTTGATACGGGGCTACCTATTCGGTTCTTCCTTCTTTTGGGGGCATTCTGCATCCTTCTCAGATTTCGGTTATGGAAATTGACGGCCGACCTTCATGTCCTCTCCAGACACAACCTCTGTCTTGTCAGTTAGATTCATCCTGCACACCCGCTGGTCCCTAACCCTTACACTCTTCTTTCCTCAATTCCTCCTCAAACTTCTCATTTCACTGTCATTGATCTCAAAGATGCCTTCTTTACTATTCCACTTCATTCCGATTGCCAGTTTCTCTTCGCTTTCACCTGGACAGATCCTGACACCCAATTGACCACTCAGCTCACCTGGACGGTCCTTCCTCAGGGTTAGAGACTGGCCAAGCTTGCAGGGGTGAGTGGAGGACCTCAGGGGGTACGGAAGAAGCCCAAGGGGCCGTGGCCACAGAGGGTGGCCTTCAGGGACAGTAAGCGCGGGGCGTAGTAAAAGGCAGCCAGCGCTGGTGTGACAGGGAAGTAATGGAAGGAACAGGTGACAGAAGGGGGTCCATGGGCCCCGAGAGGCAGGGATGAGGGTGCATGGATTGGATGCGGGGGTTCGAGGATGTGTTGACAGGGACAGAGGTGGGACCAGGCCAAGGGCTGGGTGTGTGCAGGCAGTCACGCCCTCATAGTGGCCCATGAGTGCCCCTCGACTCACCCAGAGCTGGCCAGTCCCCAGCCCACCCTGAGGCCCCAGCGTCCATGGGGCCCTGGGCAGCAAGCAGCCAGAGCAGGAGGGACTGTATTTCCTTGTTAGTGGTGACCCAGGTCGACTACAAAACAAAATGGCCCTCGACATTCTCACAGCTGCCCAGGGAGAGACCTGCGCTATTATCAAGACAGGGTGCTGTGTATATATCCCAGATCTCTCCCAAAATGTCTCTAACACTTTGACTGAGGTAAGAGACAGTATCTCCCGGTTGGGTGACAGCTCCCCCTCTCTTCTAGATGAGATTACTTCCTGGTTCAAGTTCAGTTGGTGAAAGCCCATTTTCATATTTGTCCTTGTAGTGCTAACCCTTCTTCTTTTTGAGCCTTATATCCTCAGCTACTTGTCAAACGTGACCCTAAACATGTGCCAGCTGGGACAAAGGCCCAACGCGGTTCAGCTGATGGTGCTGCGACAACAGTACTCAGGGTCCACTCCGAAAGATCTCCACCAAATCTAAGAGCCAGCCCAAAACATCCCGACCACCCTTTCCCTTCATCGCCCCTGTTCAGCAGGAAGTAGCCAGAGAGATTCGGCGCCCCTTATCCTATATCAAAAAGGCCGGGATGAAAGGGCGAGCTGCCTGAAACGTGGCCAGAAAGGGGGGCATCCAGTCAGCACCAGGGGCGGCTGATGACCAAACCGGAACCAGGGAACGGACCCGACCCCCCGGGCCGGCCTTGGAGCCCCGATCCAATCGGGAAATGCCAGAAAGACCATGGGCAACCAACCCCTGCTGTGGTCCGCACCTGTTGCCTTACATGGGAAAAACTTGGCCTGTCTGCCAGCCCTCACTATAAAACCTTCCCGCACCCCTCCCCACCTCGCAGACTCCCTCGCTTCCCTCGCTTGCCTGTCCTTGGGAGTTCTGCCCGAGAGCAACCGCCCAATAAAGGCCTTTTACTAACGGGTCCTAGAGGTGGCTTTTTCTTCCCGCGGCGTTTTCTTACACCAGGTTCATAAACCAGAGAACGTGTAGTACTCTACTTAAAATTACACTTTCAGAGTTGTAACTGTTTTTTTTCACATCAACAGCATTTTTTCAGCAGACGTTAATCAGCCATCTGAACCACACGGGCTCTGTACGCACTTATTTTGGTCTTGATTTGTATCTTTCAACATCAAATATGAGCAATGTTCTGGCCAGAGATACTTCTAAACCCTTAACACCCTATCTGGGACTTCAAATTCTGGTATGTGTTGTACTGGATTCCTTATCAAAGAAAATCCTTCATGCTGAGTAGAACCACTTGTTGTCACCGGGAGTGACTCTGGCCAGAAAGTTTCATTGCAATGTGCTCTGATCCCCAAGCGCCAAGTGTTCAGCTGGCCCGTGACATGATAAATGCTTCCCGAGGACTCTGCAGCTGGGACACCCTGGCAGATTTCTAAGAAAGAGCCCAACCATGCAGGTTAAGTCTTCTGCATAACTTTCTAATGAAATAAAATCTTGACTAAATTCCAAAAAAAAGAAAAAAACTCACCAACCTCCAAAATAAAGTAAATAAATAAATGAAACAAAGAAACTCCCACAAAATTAAAAGAAAACAACTCTATACCAAATTACAAAAGAGAGCACAGTCTGGTATGACTCCACCCTCTAGTGGACGAAGAAAGAAGCTCAAAATCTTGATAGAACTACTCTTTAGCTCATTTTTTATTGTTTTCTGCTACAGTCCTTTGGGTCCCAGGGCCATTTTTAACATAAGAAAAATGACTTGTTAGAGACCACATGTTTGATTATGCATTGCTACTATTATTCAATCTTTGGGTCAGGAAGAATCCTTGGAGAAGGGAAAAGGCAATCCACTCCAGTATTCTGGCCTGGGAAATCCCATGGACAGAGGAGCCTGGTGGGCTACAGTCCATGGGGTCGCAAAAGAGACATGACTGAATGACTAAACAACAACTATTAAAGTAGCATCTTTTTTGAAAGACTGGAGTCCTGCTTGCTTCAACCCTCTTACATAATCCAGAGGAGCAAACATCATAAATGGTAAGGCTCATCCACAGGATGGAGCAGCCTATTATATATACACACGTGTATTCTTTGGGGAAAATAAGAGCGCGCTGTCACCACGCCTCGACCAGCGGAGGCCAACCCCACAGAGAGGCTGGAACGGAGTGATCAGGAGACAACTGGGGGACATTCCAGGAGCCACGTGCAGACGTGCCATCAGCCACACGGAGTGTTCTCACGAGTCTCCTCCCGTGGGTTCGAAGGTTCCCTCCACCACCTGCTCAGGTGCCCAGCACACTAGTTTGCATAGGAGAACTAGTGAAGACTGATGTGGGAATCCCTTGGCAGTCCAGTGGTCAGGATTCGGCGCTTTTGATCTTGGGTGGCCTCAGCCTGCAGCGGCTTGAAGCAGGGTTTCAATTCCCAGCCAGAGACTGAAGTGAGGCCACAGAAGTGAGAACACTGAATCCTGGCCCCGAAACCACCAGGAGGGCTTCCGAGGTGGCTCAGATGGTAACGATTCACCTGCAATGCAGGAGACCGGGGTTCAATTCCTGGGTCAGGAAGATCCCCTGGAGAAGGGAATGGCTACCCACTCCAATGTTCTTCCCTGGAGAATTCCATGGAGAGGGGCCTGGCGGGCTACAGTCCATGGGATCACAAAGAGTTGGGCACAACTGAGCAACTAACACACACGCACACACACACACACACACACACACACACACAGACCACAAGGAACCACTGGGCCAGTGACAAGGCCCTGGCCTGTACGGCTTTGCAGAAATCAATTCCCACAAAGACAGAAAGAAAGTAATGAAACTGTAAAGTATTTATTAGGAGGAAAAAGAGTACCTGCGGATGGCCACACTGGCAGGCTCAGAGAGAGTCCCGCCCTTGTGGTAGTTTGAATTGCTTTTATGGGCATTTCTTCCAGGTTTCCTTTGTCCAACATCGTGTTCTGCCTTGTCTGTATTTGGCACATCTCAGGGTCTTCCCATGTGTGTGCATCTCTCAACCAGGATGGATTCTACAAAGAGGCCCAGGGGTAGGTTGGCCTCACTTACTGTGGGGAAGTGCCCTTCTCCCTTTTGACCTCCAAGGAGCCTTTCTGCGCATGTGTAGTCAGGAAAGTCTCCTTGACTTCAAGAATGAGGAATGTGTGGTCTTTTATCTCTTATCTGGGGCAGGGCCCAGCCTCCACTCTCGCTGCTGCTGTTACTGAGCTTATGTCCACAGGGAATGAATTCCAGCTGCTCACACTGGGGCCTATCTCCTGTCTCTCTCTCACTGCCAGGATCCAGATTCGACCCCTGGTCAGGGAACTAAGATCCTGCAAGCCACACGACATGGTTAAAAACGAAAAGAAAAAAATTAAGACTGTTGTCTAGAGGTGCAGTCACAGGCAAAAGCTGAAGTTTCAGTGTTAAGAACCCACATCCAGGGCCTTCCCTGGTGGCACAGTGGTAAAAATCTACCTGCCAATACAGGAAACACAGGTTCCACCCCTGGTCTGGGAAGATCCCACATGCCGTGGTTCAACAAAGCCCATGCACCACAACTACTGGGCCTGTGCTCTGGAGCCTTGGAGTCACAATAACTGAGCCCAAGCACCGCAGCTACGGAAGCCCATTTGCCGAGAGCCCGTGCTCCACCACGAGAGAAGCCACAGTGAGAAGCCCTTGCCCTGTAACAAAGAGTAGCCCCCACTCGCCACAACTAGAGAAAAGCCTGCGCAGCAACGAAGACCCAGTGTAGCAAAGGATAAATATAAATAAATAAACAAGTATACATTAAAGAAAGAACCCACATCCAGGTAGCATTTCAGCAGGTGGAAATAGGACAGGACACAAAGACGTGTTTGTTTAATGTCCAGTGTTCTAGAGACTGTTCCACTGGAGGGCCCTCTGTCCTGTCTCCCATTATTCTGGGAATAATGCAGAATGAGCTGGACGGTTACGTGTCACTAGTCATTCCCGGGAACTCTATTTCCCTGTAGCGTTTCTAGCACTGGGTTTCCTGCAAACCTTTCCCCCAAACCATATCTTCCCCCAAGGCCGGGATGTGTGTCTGACTCTATGGATCCAGGACCTGAGGGCTGGAAGAGTCCTGGGGGTGTCCCACAGTGGCACTGTCTGCTTTCTGGGCTGCCAAAGTGTTAGTTGCTCAGTCTTATCCAGCTCTTTACGACCCCATGGGCTGTAGCCCGCCAGGCTCCTCTGTCCATGTGATTCTCCAGGCAAGAAGACTGGAGTGGGTAGCCATTCCCTTCTCCAGGGATCTTCCTGACCGAGGGATTGAACCTGGGTCTCCTGCCTTGCAGGCAGATTCTATACCATCTGAGGTACCTGCAGTCCACAGAACTTATGGGAAACCTCTCGAACCAGGCCAGCTCAAGGCCTCACGGGGCTGTCTCGGTTCCCCCAGAGCATCTCCTACTTTATCTAGTTTCTTTTTCCCACACATTCATATTCTTTTTTATTATTTATTCTTTAAAAAATTTTAGATATGTTTAAGTTTTAAAAATTGTTTAAAGTTTTTAATTTCTAGTAGGAAAATTTATCTGATGAACACCCTAATGGTAAACCACTCTAAGAATGTTTCAGTTGCATTTGGGGCAGAGGAGTAGGAATTATCTTCCAAGTACCCCAGCTTTCTTCATAAGAAGGTCAGAGATACTCCGGTTCGTATTATTGTGACATCCATTAGGTGACCTAAGTTGCTTTTCCTTCAGCAGGGGCTTTATTTGTCAGAAGGGTATGATGCCTAGAGAAAACAAACAAACAAACAAAAAGGCCCCCAAAGATAAAATGGAATTAAAAGAAGGGCTTTATGCTTGACCTCCAAATTTGGCTGACAATTTACCAATGAGATTCATAACCTTTGGGTTGCTGTGATATTTTGACATCTTTGCTGGGTTCTGAGCCATATCCCGGAAGGTCACAGTAACTTCTGGATCCTGCAAGGCTGACACTGAGCTCCTGATTGTCATCTGGCTTCTTCCTCCCTCTGGGCTCTCTCATGTTCTTCCCCGTAAGTTCTCATTTTCAGATTTTTTGCTTCTAGCCATCCTACTAGATATGAATGGCTTCTCATTGTGGTTTTGATGTGTATTCCCCTGATGTCTAAAGATGCTGACCATCTTTTTTTTTTTAACTATCTATTTACTTATTTTTGGCTGTGCTGGATCTTTGTCGTGTCGCACGGGTTTCTCTAGTTGCAGCCAGCAGGGGATACTCTGCCTTGCAGTGCACAGGCTTCTCATTGGGGCGGCTTCTCTTGTTGTGGAGCACGGGCCCCTGAGCGCCGGGGCTTCCTTAGTTGTGGGATAAGGGCCGTGGCACCCCACTCCAGTACTCTTGCCTGGAAAATCCCATGGACGGAGGAGCCTGGCAGGCTGCAGTCCATGGGGTCGCTAAGAGTCGGACACGACTGAGCGACTTCACTTTCACTTTTCACTTTCATGCATTGGAGAAGGAAATGGCAACCCACTCCAGTGCTCTTGCCTGGAGAATCCCGGGGTTGGGGGAGCCTGGTGGGCTGCCGTCTATGGGGTCACACAGAGTTGGACACGACTGAAGTGACACAGCAGCAAGGGCTCTAAGCACAGGCTCAGTAGTTGAGGGACATGGGCTTAGTTGCTCTGAGGCACATGGGATCTTCCTGGACCAGGGATTGAATCCATGTCCCCAGCATTGGCAGGTGGATTCCCAACCACTGGACCACCAGGGAAGTCCAATGTTGACCATCTTTTCATGTGACCATCAGCCATTTGAATGTCTTCTTTGGGGATAAATTTGAATTATTTGTCCTTTTTTAATGGTTGATGGTTTGTTTGGGTTTTTTTTTTTGTCTTTTTGTTGTTGGGTTTTAAAAAGTTTATCTTTTTAAAGGATGGGGAACACATGTATACCCGTGGCAGATTCAAAACAAGAAAAAAATAAAATAAAATTTTATCTATATTAACTACTGGATTTCTGAAAAATATTGCATCTAAAAACAGAGATTTACTGATAAATGAAGGCTGGGACCTGCTGCAGCCTTTTTATGTCACATACAGAGTAATAGAGGCCCATGAGTTAAACTACACTGTAAGTAGCAAAACAGAGTCTGTCTGACCGCTTGCCTCACCTCCTCCGCCCTCACTCAGCTCCTGGAGTGGGCAGCAGGCAGGTGCGGGCTCTGTGAGGAACTACACGTGCAAAAACAAACCCTGTCCTTCGAGACTTGCAGGATGATGAGGCTGGCGGAGCTGGGAGTTGTGGGGGCATGGTGAGAAGGTCCTGTAATTGAGGAAGGGAGAGAGTGGTGGCAGACAAGACTAGATTCTGAAGGATTTGAAAGCCAGTAAGTTGGGGGTTTTAGTCTGGAGACCCCCAAGTCACAAATTCAAGCACCCTCCTGGGACTGCAGGTGGTATACATGTGAACAACCGGTGTAAAGCAGTAGGGAGTGGAGGGGGGCTGTGGCTAACCAGAATGCCGGCCCAGCCTACAGGCAGATTCCAAGACTGCTGGTTACAGCATATTCGGAGTGACGTCAGTGTGGGGGTTCCAGGTAGGTTTACAGGGGAGACACAGTGTCCTGAGGCCGCTGGTCTGGGAAGAGGCTCCTGTTTGTTGAACCTGCCCAGTTGTGGGCACAGAGAGGGCCAATGGCTTCCTGGCTGGCCGAACTTGGAGGAGTAATTCACCTTCTCTGCAGCATGGCTCTTTTCACCTGGAAAACAGGAGTGATCATTGTACCTATCCCCAGCCTCGGGATGCGGCTCCATTCCGGAAACCTAGCGGGCCTCCTGCTTCGCTTGCTCTAGGGCCCTCCCCTCCAAGCTAGGGCGCTCCTCTCCAACATCTCGCGGCTGCGTTCCCTTTAAGGCGGCCATGGAGGACCCAGTTTCAGAGCTAAGGAGATCTTCTAGCTGTCGTCTCTGTGGTAAGCCGTCACTTACGGCCGGAAGTGCGTGTTCGGATCTGCTTTTGACTTTAGATTGGGAAGGCAGGGTCGCCACGTGTTCCGTGGTGTCGGAGCGGCTGTGCTCGCTCCCTCCCACTCGTTGGCCGAACTTCAAACCCGCAGAATGACGCTGATCCGCGGCGCCAGTTCCCGCCGTGGGGCGCTGACGAAGCTCCCGGAAACCGGACTTCAGGAATCATTCCCAGCATAGAAATTGGGTGTTGGACGGAAGAGGCCAAACTCAGGCACCAGGGTCGGGGTGAGGGGCTACAGCAGGAGGCGCTGCGCCCCCTTAGAAAAGTCTTGGATCCCAGGCTGGAAGAGCAGCGTGGGGTTTAGGGGTGTGTAAACGTCCATGAAACTTATTCTGGCCGCCGCCCCTGACCTCGGACGTTGGGTTTATTCTCCTAGAGCACGTGGATCTCTTTCCCACGTTTTATGAGAAGATGAGAGCTCTCTGGCCCCCGGCGGTTGGATGAAGGCATTGCAATCTTTGCTGCTCCTCTGCGGTGAGCCTAGAGGACATTCGGAGTGATGTCAGTTTGGGGGATCCAGGTAGGTCAAGGGTGGAGACGCAGGATCCTGAGGCCAATGGTCTGGGGAGAGGCTCCTGTGTTGTTGAACCTGCCCAGTTGTGGGTGCAACCTTGTACCAGGCAGCCCAACCCTGACCTAAAGTAAATTCCTAGGAGAACTTTTTCCTGGGTTTTGAATTTGCAGTAACAGGTGTGAACATTCTAGCAGCAGTTTGATGATCATGTATGATACTGCAAACAGAACGTTCATTGAAAGAAAAATACCTATAAACAGTGTTCATGTATCTTTGTTTTATTCAATACTTTATGATACTTTGGCCAGGTACCGAGCTAAGTGTTAGGGACACAGAGATGTTACAGACCTTGTTCTCAGGAAACTACAGCCTAGTTGGGGAAATAACCCTAAAGAGAGTATAATTCAAGCTGATATTAATGCTCTGAAGGAAAGCACGGTCTTAAAAGAATGTGTGTCTCAAAGAACCTAATGGAGACTGTAAGGTTTTCCTGAGGATGAGACCCTGAGTGGGCTCTGAAGGATGTGTAGGAGTTTGGTGGGAAGGCCAGGGGGCAACATGTGCAAAGGTCCAGTGGCCTGGCTAGTATTGGCTAGTGGAGGAACTGAAAAAAAAGGCCACTGTAGCCCAGAACGTAAAGTGGAAAATGATGTGAAAAGAAGCTGAAAAGATCGGGGAGGGACAGGCCACACAGGGCCTGTGGCTCATCTGAGGATTTGGAGCTTTGTTTTGAGGATTATAGGAGGTCAGTGTGGGTTTTAAACAAGATGATATGCTAAAAACTGTTATTTCAAAAGAGCCCTGTGTACAGAGCAGCAGTCAAGCAGAACTCCCTGTGATGCTGGAAATGGCCTATATCTGTGCTGTTCAGTAGGGTGGCCACAATCCTGGAGTGAAGTTTTGTTTTATTTATTTACTTTTTGGCTGCACAGGCTCTTTTTGTGGCGCCTGGGCTTAGTTGGTCCGCGGCATGTGGGACTCTCCTTGGACCAAGGATCGAGGCCGTGTCCCCTGCACTGGCAGGTGGATTCTTAACCACTGGAGCACCAGGGAAGTCCTTGAAATGTTCATTTAAATGTAAATGGCCACATGTGCCTAGCAGCTGCTGCGTGGAACAGTGCAGGTCTAGAAGTTACTGGAAGGGAGTGCCACCCTTGCTGGCACCTGAGCCCTTTCACTTCCTGGACAGAGGCCGAGACAAGTTCCGCTTGGAAAGAATCTTCCTGTTGGTCTTTGCTGGGGATCTCACACAGTAACTACTAGTGGACCTAGTAGTCATTTTCATCATTTTTATTTCCTTGGTGTGGCTCAGCCTACTCCGTGAAGGATCATTCCTCCTTCTGTCTTTGCCTCTTTCGTTGTCAGCACACTGATGGAGAAGCGATCCTTCATCACGTTGAAGTACCCACAGCGGTCTCAGTGTTACATCTCTGCTTCGGAGGGAACGTCAAGAAAAGCGTGGTCCCTGGCCATCCGGGGTTTGGGGTGCAGAGAGGTAGACAGCAGGAAGTGCCGGACTCCAGCAAGGCGAGTTTCCAGTGGGACCTGGCAGCATGTAACCCTGTGAGGAAGTGAAGGCTGTTTCCAGCTGATGAAACGTAACAGAAGGCGGGAAGCATGAAAGTGAGAGGATGGGGGAGCTGAAGAGTTGGGGCCAAACTCGGGGGACTACCCAATGAGAGAGAACGGGAGGAGAATGTAGGGATAGGCAGGCTGGTATTGAGTTACGGGGGGTTGTCAGAGGGCAGTTTATTGTGGCTGGTGTGGGCAAGTTTCTGAGGGCCCCAAGTGGTGGTGGGTGGATGCCCCGGTGTGCTTGGGGTGGTGGTGGGGGTTGTTGGGAAGTCACTGGGATGGGGCCTGTAGACTTGGAAGGAGGGGGGCCGCTGGGTCGCTGCAGGATGGGCACCAGCCACATCATGTTCTGGGTGAAAGGTTTTGAAGGGTATTTTATCGTATTAAGACAGTTCTAAATTCTCTGAATATTCAGACTTGCTGAAGTTGAACGAAGAACTGATGCACTGTACTTTCTTTGCAGGTGAGTTCACTGAGGAGGTGTGTGCTGGCCGAGTGAACACCTGCTGGGTTTGTTTCTGCCTGGTTCTCTGTGCCTGAAATATAGTGGTTGTGTTTTAGCATTTTCTGAGTTTGTCTGATTTCATTCTTATCTACATAATTTTTGAATGCTGACCTGCTTAAGATCCTGTTTTGTTGGAATATAAATGAAAGGAGTCGGACCCCAAGGAGACTTTACATACATGTCATGGCCTCTGCACTCAGTGACCGCTGCTGAGTGTGCACCCTTGGCCTCCAGGGGGCACGGTGAGTAGCTCAGTTTCCGATGGAAGAGTAGCTCAAGTTCACACACCCTCCGGGCTGCTAGTGCCCTGGACCTGTGACTTAGTCCCTGAGCACCCCACTCTCACCCAGGCTTCTCAGTGAGCAAGCAACCCCCATCCCCAGCACACACCCAGGGTGCAGACATATCGCAGGACCTGGGGGCTTTGTGTTAACAGAGGTTGGGCCTCTGCTGGCACTGGGTGGGGCCATACTTCCAGCAGAGGTTCTCCCAAGTCCCAGTGTCTTCAAGTCTTTCTCCCTCTGTTGATGTGGAGAAGGAGCACCAGCCGGTGTTCTGAGCTGTGACGGTGGCACCATCATCAGGCTGCCGGGCCATCTTTCTGTTGTGCTCATAAGTTTTTTTGTGGCAAAGAAAGGTCCCCAGTCCAGGCCAAGCTATAATCCGGGGCTTGCGGTCAGTGGTTGTGCACCTGACTCCAGGCTCAGGCAAACGCTTGTGATACACACATTGTCATGTGAGCTCTATAGAGTTAACTTGGCATTCAAGGCCCTCCAGAGCCTGCTCCACCGGCCTTGTCAAGCTTACCCCGTGTCACCACCTCTGTCCCCACACGGCTTGCAGAAGTCACGATCCAGAGGGGAGACCAGCCCGGGAGTGCTTGGCGGGCTGCCTGATGCTTAGCTGGGTGATTTCCACTCATCTCTTCCAGTGTAGTGGTTCAGAGAGGCCCAGGAGAAGCTGGCAAAGCCTGTCACCTCTCTGAGTGGCCCTGTCTGTCCTCACTCCGAGGTCAGAGGCTCGAGCTGTCCCAGGGTTCAGCAGACAGAGGCTGCCTTCCAAACCCCCCGAGCAGGACTCTTCCCCTTGGGGGCCCAGAGTTTGAACGCTGCAGCGCCATGGGCAATGTGCTTCTTTGCACCTGACACTGCCAGCACACCGCCTTGCGGGGAGGAGAGCATCCTGCCCTGGCTTTGACAGCTGTACCTTGGCCCGCTACCATGTCCCTCTTCCTTATAGCAGGGGAGTACTTCGGACAGGCCCAGGTTTCTCGTGGCTGATCTCATCTCACCCCACAGCAATCATGTGAAGCAGGGACCCTGATGGTCATCTCCATTGTGCAGATGAAAGAACTGAGGCCTTGAGCTTAGGGACACAGAACTGGCAGAGGCAGACCCTGAACCCAGAGTGGATGCTCTTAACGCTACACACCCAAACCCCACTCCAGAGAAGTAGTCCAAGCAGGACTGCCGCGTTTAACAAATCACAACAGGCTGCCCAAGTTAAATTTGAATTTTAGAAAAATGAAAAAAAAATTTTATAGTATATCCTAAATATTGCATAGGATATACTAAGACTAAAAATTCTGTTGTTGGTTTGGAATTCAGATCTCACCAGGTATTCTGTGTTTTATCTGGCAAGCCTTTTATCTAAAAGCCTCTGCACAGCCCGGTGAGAGGAAGTGGGCGTGGGGCTGGGAAGGCACCACCAGCGTAACAGGATGTACAGAGCAAGGGCTGGGAAGTTTGAGTCCTCAGGAGTGGAAACCTTTTGGAAAACAGGCCTAATAGTCCTCAGGAACGTTCACAAAGTCTCCCCAAGCAAAGATGGGGCCGAGTGTGGCCTGCAGTTCCTGAAGAGTTGCTCACGTGCGCAGAGAAGGTGGCCTCGGGGATGATGGGGGGCGAGGTGGGGCAGAGGCGCCTGGCTGTGTTGGGTTGCAGTTTGGGGCACCGCCCTGTGGTCCACTGTGTAGTATGGGCTTCAAGGAGTCAGCCTGGGGCTCTGCAGCCGTGGCAGCTGGCACACCGAGGAGCTGGGGCCAGAGCAGAGTCCCGTGGTGGCCCTGAGGACTCTTGACAGTATTGGAGGTAACGCAAGCCACGCAAAACATTTTAGATTGGTGATAGCCATGTTGAAAAAGTGAAACGTGAAATTACTTGTAATAATTTATTTAACTCAGTATGCCAACAATGGGCTTCCCAGTTGGCGCTAGTGGTAAAGAACCTGCCTGCCAATACAGGAGACATAAGAGACTTGGGCTCAATCCCTGGGTCAGAAAGATCCCCTGGAGGAGGGCATGGCACCTCACTCCAGTATTGCCTGAGGAATACTGTGGACAGAGGAATCTGGTGTCTCCTTTGTCCATGGGGTTGCAAAGACTTGGACACAACTTAAGCTACTTAGCACACGCGCATGCGCCACAAATAGCTTCAACGTGCAGTCGTACAAAAATTATTAGTGAGACATTTTACTTTTTTAAAACACTGGATCTTCAGAGCTAGCGTGTGTTTCACACTCGTGTCTCCTCTGAGTTTGCCCCAGCCCCACTCTGAGCCCCAGTGGCCACGTGTGGCTGCCCCATGGAAGGGGCACGTCTGAGACTTGCAGGCGAGTCAAGCCTTTGCCCTGATTCTCAGGCGGCCAGGGAGGGAGGGAGTGGGCTCACACTGTGGAGGCTGGCTTTCCTGTCTTTGGGGCCATCTGATCTTCAGCGCCCCCTCAGGATACTACTGTGCTGCTCTTTTTGCCCGAGATCACTGGGCAAATGCTAGTGGGTGTCCTCAACTGCCTGACTGCCATCACGGTCTGCAGGGATCTGGGATGTCTTCAGGGTCCTTCCAGGGGCAGGTCTCCCAACCAGCCGTTGCTCAGCCTTCCACCCTCTGTCTGGTCAGCTTGCTCAGGGTTCTGGCTGCCAGGAAAGCTGGCCAGTTCCAGTCGAGGGCAGCCCTGCCCTCCCAGTCAGCCTCTCCAGGTTGCTGCCAGGATGGGACGTGAGCCTGGCTGAAAACGTATCAGCTCCATCCTGGTTTTTGTGAAAGGAGCCACTCGGGACCCCCAAGTGCCCAATTTAAGCCCTCACCAGAGAGGTAGGGGCAGCCCCACAGCCCACCTCCCTAGTGCTTACAAGTGTCCGGGGACAGCTGGCGCATCACTATTAAACCCATTCATTTCGCCGGGCACGTGAAGGGCCCCACTGATCGCTGTGACTCTGCAGGGCGGCCGGAACCAGTTTCCTAAGGATGAGAGATTTCTTCTCATTTGCTGCTCTCAAGCTGTGGTTGCTTCTGTGTACAAGAGCAAAATGCTTTCAAGAGGCCGTCTCCTGGGACTAACCTCTGGAGGAGGGGGCTTTGGAAGGGGAGGTGTCCTCGGCCCCCTCTGCGTGGCGGTAGGGGTGACTGGCCCCCAAGGCACAAGGGATGCCAGGCCTGGGGAGAGGAGCGGAGGGATGGGCAGGCTAGGGCAGAGGATGAGGCTGGAAGGGGGGTGAGGAGGGGGTGGGAGTGGAGGGTGGGCTGACAGCCTGTAACTCCTGCTTGGATGTCCTCTGAATGGTGGTTCTCAACTTTGGTTGCACTTCCGAATCACCGGGAGATTTAAACATCCCAGTGCAGACTTCCCTGGTGGTCCAGTGGTTAAGACTCCAGGGTAGGGGACCCAGGTGTGATCCCTAGCCAGGGAACTAAGATTCCCGTGTGCCACCCAAGGGGCTTGATGTAAATAAATAAAATATTGAAAAAAAAAGAGACTTCTCTGGACTTCCCTGGTGGTCCAGTGGTTAAGACTCAGGGTAGGGGACCCAGGTGTGATCCCTAGCCAGGGAACTAAGATTCCTGTGTGCCACCCAAGGGGCCTGATGTAAATAAATAAAATATTGAAAAAAATAAGAGACTTCTCTGGACTTCCCTGGTGGTCCAGTGGTTAAGACTCCATGCTCCCAAAGCCAGGGCCCTGGGTTCTACCCCTGGTCAAGGAATTAGAGTCTGCATGCTGCAACCAAGACCTGGTGCAGTCAAATAAGTAAACAATAAATAAGTATTCTGCCAGCAGGCACCACTGACAAGAGAGACAGATTTTGAAGGGTCCGGGGTGTGGCCTGGGATCCGGACCTTTCAACATTGCATGGGTCATATTAACATCCTGGATCGAGGCGCTCTCTGCCCTGCAGGTGTGAACAGACCAAGACAATCCTCTATCTAGACAAATTGCCCAAAACTTGCAAATGGGCCAGGAGACACTGGGCGGGCCAGGTGTGGTCCGTCCCCAGGGGTTGCCCAGACCTTTGTCTTTCTTTTGAAGAGGCTGTTCTGCAGCTCAGATGGGGGAGAAATTGGGCTTTGGAAAACGGAAACAGTTCCTGTCCACAGCGATGCAAATGGATCTCGTCCCACACAGACAGGATTGGCCTCTGTCATCTGGAAAAGACAATCTCAAACATTACCTTTTATTGCCCCATCGACCAGTTCCGCATCTGTTCGCAAGTTCGGGCTAGCGTTCCAGATTGCCTGTCTACATGGCTGATTTTCAGATTTTCCTTTCAGCTGGTCTTAACATCTTATCAGCTCCCTCATTAATTAATGAGCTGGAAATAGTGACTTACATATATCCATTGTATGTGTGGGAGTGCTGTGATCAACTTTTGAGAATCGTAATTTAGCCTCTCTCAGAGGGAGTTGGGTGCGCCTTCCTGCCCCTTGGGCCTCCCGGGCCCTGCTGCTGTGTCCGCCGCCTGGTGCTGGCTACACTCCCCATCTCCCCAGCTCGGCTCAGATGTAGTCACAGGACGCTGTTTATAGCTGTTGTTGTTTAGTCACTAAGTTGCGTTCAGCTCTATTGCAACCCTGTGGTCTGTAGCCCGCAAGGCTCCTCTGTGCATGGGATTTCCCAGGCAAGAATACTGGAGTGGTGTTGGGGGCCAGCGTGAGGAACCCCGCCCATGGCAAAGGTCATGAGGAAAAAGAAGCTTGGCATACGCAAAGGCGTGATCAAGCCTCAGGAGATCCCCTGTTCCCGAGCATCTACCCCAAAACCAGAGTACTTTACCGGGAGCTCTCCCCCATAACCATTTCTCTCAGAGAAAGAGTTAACTTGCAGCCCCAGTTAATAAAAATTCCTGGGCGTGACAAGAGTGTTTCAACTTACAAACTCTGAAGGTTCTCTGGCCTGCCTGATCAGGTTTGTCCAGCCGCATGTGATTGTTTACAGCCTCCCAGCTGTGAGAGGCATGGGATGCTTTAAAACTTTCAAAATACAGACTCTTTTGAGAAGTTAGAAGATTATTAGTATAGTATTAGTGGGTTGATTAGGAATTATATTGGTGAAGGGTTTTTTCATTTGTCATGCCAATAATTACTGCTAATTCCCTGCCTTGGGTGTGACAAGGGTGGTCTCAGGTCAAACCTCTCTGCTGACAGACTAGCTTGTGTGACAACCTCTCAACCATAAACAGCACAGAGTTTGGAGTATTAGCATAGGGCTTTTCTCATTTGATTGCCCACAGGCCTCCATATCCTTAGGCACCTGAGAATATATTAATCAATGTATTTGGAATATAGGAAAGGAAATATAGTAGTTTTTGATGTTAGCAATATTAGACTTTTTGAGTTAATGAATGTTCTCTTTTGTTATAGACCACTGTACTTTGTTATAAATCACTGTGTCCTTGCTATGCAAAAATGTAACCTTATTACTATCTTAAGACTAAATAGATTGTGAAGGGAACATTGGTAAAGGGTTTTCATTTGTTGGACTGATGTTTGCTGCTAAATCTCCATATTCCCTGCCCTTATAATAAATATAACTAGCATATAGGAGAAATAAGTATTAACCTTTAAGCATATAAGAGAAATAAGTATTAACCTTTAAGATTAATCATGTTAACCTTAGGTTAAGTAAATTCTTTTCTTGATTGTAACTCACTACACACCCTCTCCCTATAGGAATGCAACTTTATTTGGAGGGTGGTGCCTGAAAAAATCACTCCTGGAAAAATAAGCTTTCTGGTTAACTGACTGGTATCAGAAAGGGCCATAAAATGTCAGCAGACCTCATGGTCAGAAGTTGATGTAAAAACTCATAAGAACTTTGTATAATTTTATATGAAACACCTGATTGTGACAAGGGTCAGGTCTGCTGACCCCCGCGTGACTCTGTATTCATCCCTATGTGTAACAAAAGGTGTATAAACAAACCTGAAAAATAAAGAAATCGGATCAGTTCCGGAAAGACGGATTCCCTCATGTCGTTCCTTTCTGCTCCCCAATTTTCTGGCTGAATTCCCATCTGGAGCGTGGGTGCCCGCCATGCAGATGGTGCAAGTTCCTTGTCTGGAATGTTATTGGTACCCCACGTAAGCCAAGTTATTCAGCCCCTTCTCTCTCTCTCTTACTATTTTCTGGTCGAATTCCCATCTGGTGCATAGGACCCACCAAGCCTACTAATTCTGCCTGGGCTTCTAAGATCGGGACCGGGGGGCCTCAGTGCCTCCTCTCCTTCGGGAAGACGCCTGCGGCCTATGTAGGTGGTGATTGGTACCCTGTGTTAACCAAGTTATTTGGCCTCTTTTTCTCTGCTAAATTCCTAGTCCCTCTCTATCTGTAATTAGATAGTTTTTCCAGGACGCCTATTCCACTCCCACCTTCGAATTACCCTGGATCCACCGGGGCTGGACCCCGGCAGAGTGGGCTGCCATTTCCTTCTCCAGGGGATATTCCCGACCCAGGAATTGAACCTGCGTCTCCTACATCAGCAAGCAGATACCACTTTTGGCCACAGTCTGCAGCAATGTGGGATCCTTGTTCCCCAACCAGGGCTTGAACCCATACTCCCTACATTGGAAGAGTGGAGTTGTAACCTCGGGACCACCAGGGACGTCCCCATAGTAGTTATAAATAATTTTTAAATGTCTCCCACATGGAGTTAGATCCCCTTTTCCATTCTTGATATGGTTTCTTACCTTTTTCCTTGGCTAAAATTTTTCATAAGTTTTTCAAAGAAAAAAAGTGTTTTATTGATGCTCTCTGTTTTCTATTTCATGAGCTTTTGCATTTGCCTTTGTTATTTCTTTTATCTCACTTTCTTAAGCTTTACTCTGCTGTCTTTTCCCCCTGGCTCCTTGAATTGCCTACTTGACTCATATTTTTCACCTTTCTTATTTTTAGAGATTTCCGGCGCCCTTCAAGTACCAGGTTAGCTGGATCCTGTGTCTCGAGGTCCTATCGGACACCTACACGCTGCTTCGGACTTCCACGGCCCTTCTCCAGCTGCTGCCAGCACTTCTGCCAGCTCCACCCGCCAGAGCGGGCATCCAGGTTTGAGAACGCCGGAGCTGCACACTCTGTAAATCACAGCCGTGGAGATCACAGCACTTCAGCAGCATCCGATTGTCAGTACAAGTCACGGGGTCAGCCAGATTCAAGAGAAAGGGGAATAGACCTGACCTCTTGTCAGAGAGCGACAAAGAATTTTCTGTTCTTTTCCAGCCACCATCACAATGACCATACGGCCTGTTTAGTCTATCTATATGAAGTTCAAAACAGACAAGACAAATCTACAGCAATAGATGTGTGAATAGTGATTGCTTCTGGGGGCTGGGGGCTGGGGCTGGGCTGAAAAAAAAGTACAAGGGGATTTTCTCGGGCACTGGCAAGACTACAGTGATTGGGGGTGTCAGTTACATGGATGTATATGTATCTGTCAAAACTCACCAGACTGGACACTTAAGAGCTGTGGGTTTTAGTGTATAAATTGTACCTTAATAAATAAACGGGCAACAGCAAATACTACAGGGTTGTCTTAGTCTTAGTTCTGCTCCCCACTCAACACAACACACACACACACACACACACACACACACACACACACACACACACACTCTCACACCGGAGCCAGAGGCTTGAGAAGTAATCTTCCCCAGCTTATTTGGGAAGTAATCCCAGTGGGCAAGAGTGAGGGATGTGGAGAACAGGAGAGGAGGGAAAACCAGTTCAAGACGCATCATCACTTTTACCACTGCTGGTGGTGACTGGTGTCTGGTTTAACCAGGACCTTCTCAGGAGCCTTATGAAATGCGTCTCAGAACTGTCTGCCCGGAAGGACAAACAGGAAGCACCATTTCACTGGCTCGTGTCCCCCATGGGTCCAAGTTGACTTCTTGACATTAACTCCCTGGTACTTCTGGGTTGTTATGAAGTACCAAGGACTTACTTGTTGCACTCAGATGTGACAGCCAGCTCCCAGATGGCGCCAACGACTCTTGCTCCTGTATTCACAGCTCTGGGTGGTTCTAGCACTTGTGGACACAGCACCACATATCTGCCATCAGCCTGGTGCACCTACCAGATCCTGGAAGACAGCTCAGCTGTGCTGCGGGAGGTTACTCCTTATTAGGTACCTTTTGTGAACCTCTGATGAGCCAGCTTCCTGCTCTCTTGAGTTCAGATGCTTCCAGATGACAGAGTATCTGCTGAGACCAGTGGATCTGATACTATCCATCATCTGCACATCATCACATCTCCTTTGCCTCCAGGAGTTGGGAGTGGAAATTTATTGAGACAGAAGGGAACTTTCTGCAGGGAGGTAATGAAGAACTTTTAGGTTAAGGAATTATAGTAGTTTTGATGTTAACTAAGCAAGGTTCTTTTGGTTAATGAATTTCTCTCTGTTATAAATCATTGTATTCGTCTTCCTGTAAAAATGTAACTTCATTTAGTGCTTTCTGAGAAGGGCACTGGAAACTTCTGGGTTAAAAGTTAAAACCTGGAAGGCAGAATGTGCCGCATAGAAGATAGCTTTCCCCTATCTCAAGGACTCAGAGTCTCCTGACTGATCTGTTCTTAACTAATGACTTAGTTTCCACTGTGTAACAGGCTTCTCCTCAAAATGCCTTTCCCTGTACCAGGCACCGCCGGGCCAGGTGGTCAATTAACTGTCTCTACTAAATCATCTGTAAACCGTCCCCATCAATCAAATGTCTCCACTTCATCCTCAGACCCCCTTATCACACTGTTCCCTACATTCCGATCTCATTCCCAGTTTTCTTTGATCTTTCTGCATAAAAATCCCTCTCGGTGAGTGCTCAGGGTTCACTCCTGGGAACGGGAGATCGAACCCGGCACGCCGCCTAATAAATCCTCCTGCTGATTGCATCGAATTTGAGTCACTGTGGTCTTTGGGGGCGACGGTTCCCGAGAAAAGGCCGTGAGGTCTTACAGTAATACCACTATATGGGTGTAATCACTCCATATAGTGATAGAGGTTTGGTTAAACAGTGTACAAATTTGTCAAGACACAGAGTGTGCACTTCAGATCTGGGCATTTAACTGTGTGTAAATTTTATCTCAAAAGTAAAAGAATATAAAGAAATAGCTCTAGCTAATGATATGTATGCTGAGTTCTTTAGGAGAAGTGTACAGATGACAGCAATTTACTTTGAAATGCATCAAAAATTAAGATGCATGGGCTGCCTCAGGCAAGTCACTGAACCCTTCTGTTCCAGTCTCAGTCTCTCCATGTATGCTAGGGGTCGAGTTAGGCCCACCTTGAAGGTAGGATTAAATGGAATCCGGTTTGTAAAATAGTTTGTGCCTGGTACAAATGCATTCTTGAAAAATAGTTTTTATTCCTCTACATAGGTAGGTAAAGATACTTGCCCAGAAATACTTGATTTTGGTCTGGAGCACCATTCAGGACAATGATTGTAGGGATTTGAACTGAGAAGATGTCTCTCTCAAGTACCGTATTTCTGATGTAGTTATTCAGAGATCCTCTGTGTCCACTGTTTCTCAGCTTATTTGATTCTCAGTGGAGCTTGAAAAGAAAACCTACCCCATCTCACCATGTGTTACAACGTGTCGCTGTCCCCCGATTTCTTCACCATGTTTGGTGTCCCGTCTTTCTTTCAGAACAGCAGCCCCAGGACGAGTAGCCTGCACCTGTTTTATAAACTCTTTCTCCCTCCTGTCGATTTCTTGGCAAGTGTCTGATTCCATTATGATATGGAGAATCAGCTTCAGGCCGCGGGAGGCTCACTGAGGCTGCTGCGATGCCGGGGCGTCTATTCATCACCCTCTCCCACGCTGCTTCCAGCCTTGTCACTCAGCACAACACTTCATGGATCCTGGCTCCCATGAGGCCTCAGATTTCACCACCAGGAGGCTCTGGAGTGGGTCTGCTGCTTCCTGCTTTGGTGGAAAAAAAAAAAAAACCTGGAAGAGGGGTAATCGTAAAGTTTTATTCTCCCATCTCCTTCTTCTCATTTGTAAGGGCTTGCAGACACACATGACTTATTTATATTCTGACTCTGAAAGAAGCTTGCTCTGCGAATGCCTGCTGGGCAATTGAAATGACAGTCCTCAGAATTTTTCTACTTCCTGTCAGCATGCTTTCAGTTATCGACAGTGGTAGTCCTGAAGGATATACTGCTCTTCTGAGCACTTGTGGAGGCTTCCCAAGGGTCTTTAGCATCCATTTTGACTTTATTTACAGTGGCTGTCTCTTCTGGTGACTTCACGGTGATGTCCTGGGTGGTACCTGGTGGTGCAGAAGAGCCCTCTGGATAGAGAATGATGGAAACATTGTAATAGGAAAGAATCTTTGTATTCTGAGTTCATCACTAAAGGGATGTTGCCATTATGCCTTAAATTACACATAATGGCCCGTCTTTGGGAACCCTCCCTCCCAGGTAATGAGCTCTAAAGTAAAATACCTTTGTTTGGGGGCTTCCCAGGTGGCTCAGTGGCAAGAGCCCGCCTGCCAGTGCAGGAGACATAAGAGATGTGGGTTCGATCCCTGGGTCGGGAAGATCCCCTGGAGGAGGGCATGGCAACCCACTCCAGTATTCTTGCCTAGAGAACGCCATGGACAGAGGAGCCTGGCGGGCTACAATGCATGGGGTTCCAAAGAGGCGGACACGATTGAAGCAGCTTAGCACACATGCACGCACCTTAGTTTAGCTCATAGGCAACATTCCGACCAGGCCCACCTGTCAGTGCCTGCAGGGAGGAAGAAACGCACACCGCCCCCTCCAGAGGCTGCCTGGAAGTGTTTGACTTAACTCTCTCCCCTTTCAGTATAGAAGAAGCCTGAATTCTGACTCAAGATGGTTCTTTGTGATGCAAGGACACTATCTTCTTGGTCTGCCAGCTTTCTGAATAAAGTCACTGTTCTTTGCTCCAACAACTCGTCTCTCGATTTATTGGTCTGTCATGTGGCAAGCAGTATGAGCTTGGACTCGGTAATAACATCTTTCAGCATACTTTTTCTTCATGGTTTTCCCATTTTGTTTTCTTTATGGGACCTCTAATAATTTGCCCAGGACAGAAGTTAGTGTAGCAGAGAGCTGAGCACACAGAGTCAGACAACCCTGAATGCAAATCCTGGGTCTGCAACTGGGTCGGTGAAATCTTTGCTTCTAATTCTTTACTCCCTCTCAGTATCAAAATGAGAAATTGTTGCCCTTTGGGCATATGGCTCTTTAGTTCTTCACTTTCTGCCATAAGGGTGGTGTCATCTGCACATCTAAGGTTATTAGGTTTCTCCCTGCAATCTTGATTCCAGCTTTTGCTTCATCCAGCCCCACATTTCGCATGATGTACTCTGCATATAAGTTAAATAAGCAGGGTGACAATATACAGTCTTGACATACTCCTTTTCTTATTTTGAACCAGTCTGTTTTTCCATGTCCAGTTCTAACTGTTGCTTCCTGACCTGCGTACAGATTTCTCAAGGGGCAGGTCAGGTGGTCTGGTATTCCCATCTCTTTCAGAATTTTCCACAGTTTATTGTGATCCACACAGTCAAAGGCTTTGGCATAGTCAATAAACCAGAAATAGATGTTTTTCTGGAACTCTCTTCCTTTTTCAATGATCCAGCGGATGTTGGCAATTTGATCTCTGGTTCCTCTGCCCTTCTAAAACCAGTTTGAACATCTGGAAGTTCACAGTTCACATACTGCTGAAGCCTGGCTGGGAGAATTTTGAGCATTATTTTACTAGCGTGAGATGAGTGCAATTGTGCATTAGTTTGAGCATTCTTTGGCATTGCCTTTCTTTGGGATTGGAATAAAAACTGACCTTCTCCAGTCCTGTGGCCACAGCTGAGTTTTCCAAATTTGCTGGTATATTGAGTGCAGCACTTTCAAAGCATCATGTTTCAGGATTTGAAAGAGCTTAACTGGAATTCCATTACCTCCACTATGGAAGGACTGATGTTGAAGCTGAAACTCCAATACTTTGGCCACCTGGTGGGAAGAGCTGACTCATTTGAAAAGACCCTGATGCTGGGAAAGATTAAGGGCAGGAGGAGAAGAGGATGGCAGAGGATGAGATGGTTGGATAGCATCACCGACTCGGTGGACATGGGTTTGGGTGAACTCCAGGAGTTGGTGGTGGACAGGGAGGCCTGGTGTGCTGTGGTTCATGGGGTCACAAAGAGTCGGACACAACTGAGTGACTGAACTGAACTGAACTGGGCGTGTGGCTTTGCAGCCCATTCTGCTAGAGTGAGCAGAGTACATGAAATGTGGGAGCCTGGTCCAGCTGAGGGCTTTAGGGCATGGTGTGTTTGGTTTACATGTTCCCCCATCTCCCTGAGAAGAAGAATCAGGGAGTCTGGTTCCAGAAGGATGCAGGAGGAGCCGAGCCAAAACCATCCTGCAGCCTGGAGATGATCCCAGCTGACCCAGAAAGCTGTTAGAAAAATAAACATTGGTGGGGGGTGGGGGGTGACTCACTTTCCTTTACAGGACCAGAGAGTAAATAGTCTGGACTTTGTAGGCCATCGGTCTCTGATGCAACTCCTCAACCCCACCATTGTGATATGGGAGTAGCCGCAGACAGTACATAAACAAATAAGCGATGCTGGATCTAATAGAATTTATTTGCTTTTTGGCTGCTCTGGGTCTTAGTCGTGATTCGAAGAATCTTCAGTCTTAGTTGTGGCATGTGGGATCTAGCTCCTTGACCAGGGATCGAACCTGGGCCGCCTGCATTGGGAGCTCAGAGTCTTAGCCACTGGACCACCAGGGAAGTCTCAGGACATTGAAATTTAAATTTCATGTGATTCTTGTCACAGTGTATTTTGATTTTGAGTTTTGTTTTTTTTTTAACTAATTAAAAATGTAAAGACCATTCCTAGCCATGGGCCATGGTGGGCTAGGTCTGGCCACTGGCCATGGTTTTGATTTCCCCTAAACCTCAACTTCTTCATCATAAGATGGAGGGAACAATAAAGTATTTCCCTCTGGGGAAATGAAATGATGTATGGGGGTGGCTTTGATGGTAAGTATTTAATCTATGATGGTTAATCATTATTAATTATGAGTAGTCATTATGACTTTACAGTTCTGTAATTCTAGTAGAGGGCGAAATAAGTGCTCTTTGCTTGAACCCAAACCAAGAGAGGGAGTGATTCCCTTGCAAGCAAATCTTCAACAAGTGGGGCTCCGAGGGGACAGCTGTGAATTGGGAGTCCCTACAAGGAGAAGCTGTGGGCAGCTCACTCCCAGCCAGGCTCGTGTGGATCTGCAATCTTCTCAACTCCTATCTCAAGACAGACTGGGGCACAGAGGAGGTGTGCCCAGGGGAGCTTGGTCTGTGTCCTCTAGAGTTCCGGGTGTAAAACAGAGAAACAGATATCTGCTTTCCCCTGGAGCACTCGAGGGCAGGAATGTGGCCGGAGCAGCTGGTGAAGGCTGGGCAAGTGGGGACTGTGATGAGATGGCCCAGGAAGAAAGGATAGAGGATCCCCCAACCTGTGTCTTCACAGGTCTTAGAAGGCACTCTAGAGGTTCTCATTGGCTCCTGAGGTTCCATGTCAATGACAGTGACCCGGGAAGAGGCGGGAGTCAGGGCTTGTCCAGGCTGCCCTCGAGTGGACCACTGGGGAAGGGCATGAGGAGACATGTGGACGTTCCCTTCAGAAGGGGATGGAGATGATGTCCAGAGTGAGTCTGAACAGCACCCTAGGAAACTCAGGGGGCGGGGGAATGGTGGTCTCCATGGAGACCACCTTGAGAGCAGAAGCTGCCTGGGGCAGATGGACCAAAGACGGAGTCGATGGGCAGTGAGTCCCTTCCACTCCTGTCTCAGAGACTTCGCTGGGCTGGGCAGGAGCCTGGGATCCTTGAGAGCTTTGAGCTCGATGTGAGGTAGTGATTTAAAGCTAAAAGGATTTGTAATAACTGAAAGTGATGGGGAAACAGCGGGATCTGCCTGGGCCCTCGGTAGGAGACAGAAAGCAGTATTTGATAAAGTGCAGCTGACGGCATTGATTAGAGAAAACATAAAACCGTTTTATGTTTATACCCCCGAGTCTGAGATGCTCAATAAACCAGCTACGCAATTGATTCCAATCCTCATATTTTCTCTCCACCCCAGCTCCTCTACCCTGGGGGAAATGTTACAAGCCAGTTTCACCTTTTGACAAAGGAAGATGAAAGGAGAGCTCTGTTGGATGGCTATTTGCAAGGACACACTGAGGCCTAGGGTACACATTTTATCACTGGAACCCCCTGAATTAGGTGTAACCTCAGTTCTCTTTCACTCTGAAGATTTGGCCTCAGGTTACACATGATCCATGTGGCTTATAAAACCAGGCGTACATGCATGTTAAGTTGATTCAGTTGTGTCTGACTCTTTGCAACCCTATAGACTATAGCTTGCCAGGCTCCTCTGTCCATGGGATTCTCCAGGCAAGAATACTGGAGTGAGTTGCCATGCCCTCCTCCAGGGGGATCTTCCTGACTCAGGGATCAAACCTGAGTCTCTTGCATCTATTGCATTGGCAGGCGGTTCTTTACCACTAACGCTACCTGGGAAGCCCGTAAAACCATGGAAATAGAGTTGAAAGAGAGAATTTATGCTTCTGAGCTCAAAGAAACCAAATGTTTGCTTCCTTTCTGGGTCTTTCCCCCTACTTTTTCTCTTAAAATTTCCCAGTTTGAACTTTATCTTCTCTACCAGTATGGTTTAAAGACCTAGAACTTGAGGTACAAGCCTTAACTAATGGAGATCTGAGGCTCCCTAGCCTGCTTAAAATACAGATTAAATCACAAAAAATAAAGCCATATTCTTTGTATGTCTTAATATAGAGATATATTCTTTATGTATTAATATATGTCTTAAGATCTTAACACATGTCTTCATATTATTTAAATGTCTTAAGAATTTGTTGACTTGAATTTATAGCCACCACACCTAGAAAGCTTTCTTAGCTTTGAGAATCTAAAAGTATACACCCAGGGGCTTGGGGAAGAAGTGATGTGTGTGTGCATGGCTGAATCCCTACCTGAAACTATCAAAACATTGTTAATCAGCTATACTCCAATACAAAATAAAAAGTTTATTAAGAAAGCAAAAATATCCACCCAGGATTTTCTTCTAGTGTTTCAATGCTTTCATTTATTACATTGATATCTCTGATCCAAATTGGATTAATTTTTGTGTTAGGAGGGAGATGAGAGGCATGGTTTTAAAACAAATATGTGGGGACTTCCCTGACAGTCCAGTGGTTAGGGCTCCGTACTCATTGCTGAGGGCCTGGGGTTCAATCCCAGGTCGGGGAACTCAGATCCCACTAGCTGCATGGTACAACCAAGAAAATAAATATAATAAAGCATCTCTTTTTTAGAAAAATTAAAAATAAAATAACTGTGTGCTCGCCTGAATCATGTAAGGCCTCGGTTACCAACTTCCCACCTCTGTCTAACACCTGACAGGCAATGTTCACATGGGTGATGCCCCGCTGTGAGCCTGTACAGGACTGAGCAGGTGGCTGGAGGCTCAGGAGCACAGGTGGGACACAGACATGGAGGGAAGGTCGTTCTCACAAAGTTAGTGGAGGAGGCTGGAGGGCTGCATTTTCCAAGGAAAGCAGCAGAAAGAGCAGAGCAGGTGTTAAGAACGGAACTCGGTGGCCTTGCTTGAGCTAGGAAGTGGGAACAGGAAGCAGGACCCTGTGGATAACAGAGTGGTTTGGAGGGTGAAGGGGAGAATGGAGAAATTTAGCGTAGTAGCATTTTGGCTAAATATCACACAGAAGGACAATCCCAACAGCTAGAATTTCCTCTGCTGCAGCTGAGATCTCATCAGCTTTGGGGGATAACTGGTTGCAGAAGCAAGAGGATCAGCTTTGGGGTGTCAGTCCTAGCCTAGCTTAGGGGACCTTGACCAGGTTAATTACCCTCCCTCAAAAGCCTCTACTTCCTCCTTTATACACCAGAAACAATTCCTGTCTCGGGGGCTGTTCTGAGGATTAGGTGAGAACATCTGTAAAGCTCGCAGCACAGTGCCTTGTTCCCTGGGAGAGGTTATATGTTTATTAATTTTTCTTTTCCCCGCCCCACTTTCTTTTGATTCCTGAAGAGGGACACAGTGGCAGAGGATGCAAAGATATACACATTTCCCCAGGTGAAAAGGGTTTAAAGGCCTTCCAGATCGCTTCTCAGCCTTTTGGGTAAGATCGAGTATACAGGGCTTCCAGGTGGTTGTTTTTGGGTCTGGAGATGGTGGTGAGAATGGCAGGGGTCAGTGCTCTGGGCTGTGAAGCAGAACTTTATAATGCCCGGCCTGGAGGGGAGCAGAACCCTAACCACACACTGTACCTCCTCTCCTAGGTTCCGCATGTCTGTAGCTGGTATTTATTGTCTGCAGATTCCAATTGGCCTGAGACCAGAGGAAAGAAACATGGGGGGTCTGAAATTGCCGCCAGTACTGTGGGGCTTCAGGAACCAACTTGGCACCAGTTGGTTGGAGAAATATAATTCCCACGTGAGACCCATCTCCTGACTCTAAAATAGAAACACACCAGCAAAGCCAACCTGTAAAGGAGGAAGGAGGCTTACTGGAGCATCTGCTTAGCTCTCGAGTGGTACCTAGTTGGTGACATGTGGATCTGAGTCATCACCAGCATCAGATGTCAATTTCCACAGGGGTCAATTTCCGTGAGTCTTGAAGTCATCTTGTAGCTGTGAGAACACAAGTCACCTCTTCTTCCATGTTATTTTGTGATTACTGCTTGAAAAAGACAGAGACAAAGAGAGAAACTGACAGATGGGTGTGTGGGGACAAGAGGGGGGAGGGGGAGAGACAGAGACAAAGAGAGAAACTGACAGATGGGTGTGCAGGGACGAGAGAGATAGAGAGAGATAGACATTATGCATGAAGGAGGGAATATCAATAAAAGAACCCCAAGTCTAGTTTTTGTCTCTCTAAAAGTTCTCATTTTTCAAGCTGGCACAGGGATGTCGGTGCTCATGTGCAAACTCAATTCTCCATAATCCTGCAGCGCTATGGCCCAGTGACAGCCTGAATCTGGGGACAAGTCACCCATTTGTTCTTCTGATCCTGCCACACACCCACCATCCATCAGTCATGGCTGCAGGGAGCAGAGTGCTTCCGTGCTCCCCAGATGTGCAATCTCTCTCCCTCTGCTGGAGGTGGCCTCTGCAGACTGGAGGCAGTGGGACTGGCCCCAGGTGGGTCCCTTTGCTTCCTCCATCCCTTTGCCTTGGGCAGTTCTCCTGCACCTCAGACCACCCTGAGGCTGACTGCCCTAGAATGACCTCCCAGTGACACCCATCAGGTTGTTCTGGAAATCTCCTGTATTCTGTGCTTCAAGAGTTCCAAGGAAGAGGAGCTTTCTAAGCAGAGGGGTCAGGCTGGCCTTGCAGTTATGTTGGTGATGGGGGGTGAAACACGGATGCAGCCTTGGAGATGAGGGGGGCCAGTGGTGCCTGAAGAGGGAGTGGGCTCGCAGGAGTGTCAGTGGGCAAAGGACACTTGGGGCCCTCAGCCCTTGCCCACCTCCCCCCTCGCCCTCCCCCTGCTTCCTGCCAAACCTGTTGGTCCCCCACCAGGTCCGCACGCTGGCCCCGTGACAGCTCGTGCTGGGGTCACATGGCGGGATGGGAGGGGGTATTATCAGTCCAAAACACGCCAGCCGCCGGCGTGTTTTATGGGATTCTGAAAGCGTGGCGAGTGGAAGAAAAATCTTCCCCTAAGCTTCCCTCAGAAGATAGAGGGGGAAAAATGAGGAATGGGAGAGATGAAAAGACTTTTTTCTTGCCCAAATAGGAGCCACACTTCAGATGAAAATAACACGTCTTGAAGGTGGTGATAAGATAGGAGAGAAAATTGCTCTCGAAGCGTTTAAGGCATGCCTCCCTCGTATCTTCCATGCCCCTACCCGGGGGAAGACAGTGTTTCCAGCTGATTGAAAAGAACCCAGTAGGTGGAACAAAAGCTGGTTTCTGAGAACATTAGCCCATTGTTTAAAGTGTTTAATTTCAAGCCTTCAACAATTTCTTTAAAAAAAAAAAAAAATCCATGAGGCAACTGTAGGGAGAAAACAAGAGTTGCCTGCCAATTAGCGCTGTCTTGCTTGCTTGTCCAACTGCTCCATCTTTTGTTAAAGCTGTAAATGCATTTTTCCAAGCCACTTGGCTTCTCGGATGCTGTATGTTTAATCTGCCTGGAACATTCCACAGATCAGGCGCTTTTCAAAGCATTTCCTTAGAGCTGTGACTGCCCCGTGAGGGTGCACACCCATCCCCTCACACACAGCGCAGTCAGTGCTCAGCTTAACAGGCAGCCTTCTTGGCTGGCTTTGGTCACAGAAAACGTGTCACTTGTGGTTATGGGTTGACATGCCTCCCCTCCAGATTCACGTGCTGAAGTTCTAAACCCGTGGCCTCAGCATGTAATTTGGAAGTAGAGTTGCTGCAGATATAATTAGTTAAAGTGAAGTGAAAGTCTCTCAGTCGTGTCTGACTCTTTGCAACCCCATGGATTATACAGTCCATGGAATTCTCCAGGCCAGAACACTGGAGTTGGTAGCCTTTCCCTTCTCCAGGGGATCTTCGCAACCCAGGGACTGAACCCAGGTCTCCGCATTGCAGGCGGATTATTTACCAGCTGAGCCACCAGGGAAGACCAAGAACACTGGAGTGGGTAGGCTATCCCTTCTGCAGGACACCTTCCCCACCCAGGAACTGAACGAGGGTCTCCTGCATTGCAGGCAGATAATTAGTTAAGGTAAGGTCATTAGGGTGGGCCCTAATTCAATATGACCGGCGTCCTTATAAAAGGGGAAATTTGGTCACAGAGACAAACCTGGAGGAAAGATGGCATTCCAAAAGCCATGGAGCAGACTTCTGTGGTGGTGCAGTGGATAAGAATCTACCCGTCAATGCAGGGAACACGGGTGCAACCCCTGGTCCAGGAAGATTCCACGTGCGATGGAGCAAAGACGCTTGTGCATCACAACTACTGAGCCAGAGCCTGTGCTCCAAGCACAGCAACAAACAGTAGCCGCTGCTCGCTGGAACTGGAGAAAGTCTAGAGAGCAGCAGCGAAGACCCAAGTACACATGCGAAAAAGAAAATGGCAAGGGCATGCCTTTAAAAAACAAAACAAAGAGTCAAGGAGAGGAGCCTCAGACACGTTCTCCCACCAGCCTCAGAAGCACCCAGTGCTGCTGACACCTTGATTTCAGACTTCTGACCTCCAGAACTGGGCAAGAATAAACCCCCCACTGTTTAAGCCACCGGTATGCGGCGCTTTGTTACAGCAGACACAAGGAGCTCAGACATTGTAGGAAAGGCCCCTTCATGGTCCAGGGCGTGCGGGAGGCTGCCTCAGTTTCTCATCAGGCCCTGCTGTGACCACCCTAGAGCTGCCACAGGTCTCAGGCGGCCTTGCCTGGATGGTGCATCCCCGACCTTCAGGCTGGCATCTTCCCCAAGGCCCTTGGGCCCACGCGGGTGAAACTTTTCCTTAACATTCTAAGAGGCGGACCACCTCCGCCTCCTGCAACCCACCTCCCAGGAAGCCTGGCTTTCTAGGATGTGTTTTTTCCACTGAGGACGATTGTCTGGACACTTGTCCTTTAGAAGCCTGACAGGACCAGTCGGGTACTGAGAACATCTTCTGAGCCCCTTCCGATCACAAGAAACAGGTTAAGGGGCTGGATGCTAGAACATGCTCGATGCAGCTGGTGCCTGGCCACCTGCACCTGCACCTGCCAGAGGGGGGCAGGCAGGGAGGTGTGACTGAACTGGGGACACTTCATGGGGCAGGGAGCACTCTGTAGCCTTTTGTTTTTGGCCTTACTGTGTGGCATGTGGGATGCTAGTTCGCCAACCAGGGATTGAACTCATGACCCCTGCAGGGAAACTGTGGAGTCTTCACCTTTGGACGGCCAGGGAAGTGCCTCTGTAGTCTTTTAAAGATGGGAAATGATGGAGCTGCTTGTGGGAAGTGATTTCCAGAGTGAACAAGGCTAGACGTGACCACTGATTTGAGGTGGGAGTCAGAAAACTAAATGGAGAGGCCAAAGTGAAAAGGAGTCCCCTAAAACCGGCTTCTTCTGTTTATGCTTCCAACACTCGTTTCCCTAAAGACTGGGGAGTATCAAAGAAAAGAGGGCCCCTTGCAGGGGTCCTCCTGGGTACAAAAACCTTTCTGTGTCCCCCCATTTCTTGTTTGTATGAAAAAGGCTTCAGCCTCCTCAACCTTCCCTGAGTTCAAAGGACAGATTCAAACAGTTACTAATTGGGGAAGGGAGTGGATGCAGAAATAAAGGAGGAGCAGCCAAGAAAAAAATAATGCAGCGGTAAAGCAGGATCCTTCACAATATACCCGAATTCTTTGACAGGAGCTGAGCCCCCTCCCAGGTGGAGGATGGTAACTTCAGGCTAAGCATAAACACGTGGACCTCAGACTAATCGGGACTGGAAGGCTGATGATGGCGATTCCTGGATTTCCTCTTCACCAACCAATCAGAGCAGGGTCACGGACCTGCAACCCACCTCCCAGATTTTGCCTATAAAACCTCTTCCCTGAAAGCCAGTGGGGAGTTAGGGCTTTCTGAGCACTAGCTGAACCAGCCCCCGCAGTAAACATTTCTCTGCTCCAAGTGCTGACATTTCAGTTTGCTTAACCTCCCTGTGTGTCAGGCACAGCAGACAGCGAGGGGCTTAACTGAGGGCTGGAGTGGAGGACATGAGTGGAGACCTGTCCTCCACTCCAAAGTAAAAGGGAACCTGGATGACAAGTGCTATATCTCTGAGGGTTACTGGGGGCTCAAATGTGTCCCCCCCGGCCCCCATTCATGTCCTAACTCTTGGTACCTGTGAATGTGACCTTACTAGGAAATAGCCATTGCAGATGTAATCATGTTAAAATGAAGATAAACTTTAAAAATTTGTTTTTATTTTGGCTGTACGGTACAGCTGGCAGGATGTCAATTTCCTAACCAGGGACTGAACCCGGGTCACGACAGTGAAAACATCAAGTCTTAACCACTGTACCACCAGGGAACTCCCAAGATGAAGATCTACTTGATTAAGGTAGATTGTTGTCGTTCAGTCACGTCCAGCTCTTTGTGACCGCATGGACTGCAGCATGCCGGGCTTCCCTATCCTTTACTATCTCCCAGAATTTGCTCAAAGTCTGTTGGATCGGTGATGCCACCCAACCATCTCTTCCTCTGTGGCCTCCTTCTCCTGTTGTCTTCAATCTTTCCCAGCACCTGGGTCTTTTCCAATGAGAAGGGTCTTCGTTTCAGGTGGCCAAAGTATTGGAGCTTCAGCATCAGTCCTTCCAGTGAGTATTCAGGGTTGGCTTCCTTTAATACTAACTGGTTTGATCTCCTTGCAGTTCAAGAGAGTTGGACCATAAAAAAGACTGAACACTGAAGAATTGACGCTTTCAAACTGTGGTGGTGGAGAAGACTCTCGAGAGTTCCTTGGACAGCAAAGAGATTAAATCAGTCAACCCTAAAGGAAATCAATCCTGAATAGTCATTGGAAAGACTGACGCTGAAGCTCAAGCTCCAATACTGAAGCTCAAGCTCCAATACTTCGGCCACTTGATGCAAAGAGCCGATTCATCAAAAAAGACCCTGATGCTGGGAAAGATGGAGGGCAAGAAGAAAAGGGGATGATAGAGGATGAGATGGTTGGATGGTACTACCCACTGAATGGACATGAGTTTGAGCAAACACCAAGATATAGTGAAGGACAGGGAAGCCTGGCATGCTATAGTCCACAGGGTTGCAAGAGTTGGACACAACTGAGCAACTGAACAACCGTTCTAGAACACTCCTGGCTACCCAGTGTGGCTCAGCTGGTAAAGAATCCACTTGCAATGCAGGAGACCTGGGTTTGATCCCTGGGTTGGGAAGATCCCCTGGAGAAGGGAAAGGCTACCCACCCACTCCAGTATTCTGGCCTGGAGAGTTCAGGACCATGCAGTCCATGGCGCCCGTCACGAAGAGTCAGACACGACTGAGTGACTTTCTCTTCACCAGGTCTGGGAAGCCACTGCAGCTGCTGCTGCTGCTGCTAAGGCGCTTTAGTCGTGTCCGACTCTGTGCGACCCCACAGACGGCAGCCCACCAGGCTCCCCAGTCCCTGGGATTCCCAAAGCAAGAACACTGGAGTGGGGTGCCATTGCCTTCTCCAGGGAAGCCGCTAGATGGCAGTAAAGACCGAATTTGGACCCAGTGTAACCGAGAAGGGATGGAAGGGAGGAGGGAACCCAGAGGAGCCCAGGAAGTGGGGGAGCTTGAGTCAGCAGTGCTGGTGAGGGACCCAGGAGGGGGACCAGAGGCCCAAGGTATGGGGAGTGTGGGCTGGGAGCCCCATGGCTGGACCCCCAGAAGCCTCCTGCTTGGAAGGACGTCCCTTGGGGAGTCTGTCTGGCCTCTCAGTTTTGAAGCAGGCTTCTTTCCAGGGCCCCAGACCTTCCTCACAGGGCTTCCAGGGCCAGAGGTTGATGGTCAGATGGGGCCCATCTGCGTGTCAGGCCAGGGGGACCCAGGAAGTTGGGGGGCCACATCTGAGCAGAGCAGAGGCTGGGAGAAAGCTGGTGCCACCACCTGTCAGCTGGTGGCCCAGCCAGCTTGCTAAACCTCTCCTCCGCTGTGAACTGGGGGTCTGAATGGTGTCTACCTGGTCGGCTTACATGAGACAGTGCCAGGCGTTCAGTCTAGCCCAGAGCACAGGCCACTGTCAGCAACACCAGCTCTGCCATCCTTGTTCTTAATGCTACAGGCTGACCTCAGAAAGGGGGGATGGGGAAAAAAGACAAAACCAAGCCAAACTTGACCCTTCTGCCTGCATGGGCAATCTGGACCCAGCTTTGAGTGGCATCGTGGTCCACCCAGCCTTGTCTTAGACATCTTCCCAGGGTGACCCCTTCCCATGGGTCTCTCGGTATATCTGCACAGATATACCTAAGCTCCTTGCCAACTCAGGAGCCACCCCATGTGCCAGGTTCCTATTGGGCGGGGCCCCTATCTGCCATTATCTGTGATGGTCAAGGGCGATACAGGAGTTGTGTTCTGAAGGAGGGGCCCACAGGGGAAAACCAAGGGAGCAAGCCCCAAACCGGACATCAGTCTCAGGGCCAGGCTCACAGTGGGAGCCTCGCCTGGAGTCTATTGAGAAAGGATTGAGGTGGGGCGGAAGATCTAAGAGGCCACGTGTGTGACGGTTCAAGGGGCCATTGGCAGGGGAGAAACCCAGAGAGTGGTGCTTGCCAGCCTTCAGGTCCTTCTGCAGCTGGTTTGGTGAATGAGGCTGGGCAATGAGTGCCCAGAGGGGAGAGGGCAGACTGGAGCACCTTCACCAGGCTCGTGGGAGCATTTGTCTGGTTCTCTGGAGGGAAGTGGGGGATGCTTGTGTGTTGGGCAGGGGCCTGAGTGTCCCTCCCATGAGGCCCTCTGTGCAGAGGGTTCGCTGTCTGTAAACGGAGAGAAAAGGTATCAGTAAGTGAAGGTCTCCTGCTCACTTCGGGCACTGTATTCTTTATTCACGTCACGTACATCACACAGGATCCTTCCGGATCCGTTAGCTCCTCCAGATCTTTGGGAACCTCTGGAGGATCCTCATCTGTCAGCGAGTCTGGCCACGTTCTGTCTCCCTGAAATCATAGCCATCCTGCAAGATGCTCCGTGGGCTCTTTGGACCTGGTGTTGACAGTGATGAAGAGGCACCAGGGAAGTTTAATGAAGATGTTTTTAGTTCTTAAAAAATAAATGCAACAGTGACAGCTAGCGTCTGTGGAGTGTATGTGATGAACTAAGCATTTTGTGTTCATTGCTGTTGCTGCTGTTTAGCTGCTGAGTCGTGTCTGACTCTTTTGCGACCTCATGGACTGTTGCTCCCCAGCCTCCTCTATCCATGGAATTCTCCAGGCAAGAATACTGGCGTGGGTAGCCATTTCCTTCTCCAGGGGAATCTTCCCTGTCTAGGGATTGAATCTGAGTCTCCTGCATTGCAGGCGAATTCTTTCCCAACAGAGTCACTAGGGAAGCAATGGTCCCCAAAGATGTCCTCCATCTCCTGGAACCTGTGAATATGTCAGTTTCGTGGTATGCAGTAGGGGTTAATCTTGCCCAGAGAGAGGCTCCCGGCAGGTCAGCTGAGCCCTTGAAAGGTCCTGCCTGATCAGAGTGTTTCGTTTACCTGGGCTCCTTGGCCAGCCAGGTAGTCCTTGCTAATGATGTGATTTGGTAGTGGGGGTCAGGGCTTGGAGAGCTTGGGCCATGTGGTATCCGCTTGAGTTCTGGAGGGGTTTCAGGCTAAAGTCAACCATATGTCTACATGACTGAAACCCATTGAAGACTCTGGGCACCAAGGCTCTGGGGAGCATTCCTGGTTGGCAATATTTCATCCGTGTTTTTGCACATTGTTGCCAGGAGAATCGAGAGCTGGCCACACCACTCCCCTGGAAGAGAACACCTGGAAACTTATACCTGGTCTCCCTTGGTGCTGCCCCGGGTATCTCTTTCCACTGCTGATTTTAATCTGTGTCCTTTCACTGCAATAAACCATAAGTATGAGAATAATAGATTCCCCCCACCCCCGTATTCTATGCGTCTTTCTAGTGAATTATCAAAACTGAAGAAGCTCTTGGGGGTTTCCAAAGTTTGGACAGGGCAAAAGGGACTTTGCAGGTAATGATTAAAGTGAGAGATCTTAAAATAGGGAGATTATTTGAAATGCTTAACAAGGGGTGGGGAGGCCTAATCTCATGAGCCTTTAAAAGTGGAGATGTTTTTCCAGCTGAAGTCAGAAGAGGAGGCAGAGACATTTGAAGTACGGTGGTCCCTCCACCTGCCATTGGTAGCGGGAGCCCATGGAAGGCGTGAGAGAATGTCAACATCATTTGGGAGCAAAGACTGGCCCCAGCTGACAGCGGCAAGGAAGGGGGAACCTAGGTCCTACAGCTCCACAGAGCTGAACTTGGCAGTTACCCGAATGACCTTGGAGACAGCATCTTCTTGGCATTTGCTGATTACTGCCCAGCCTGGCCGACACCTTGATTTTGCCCTTGTAAAACTTGGCGCCGAGAAACCAGCAGACCAACTGGACTTCTACCCTGTGAGCTAATTAATTTGTGTTGTTGTAAGCGGCTAAATTTGTGGCAATTGGTTACAGCTGCACCAGGAAACTGATGCATTCACCCTTCGTGTGCTCTTTCCATTTCTGTTTTCCAGACAAAATCGCCTGATCTCTGGCCCCCTTGCGGCAGCGTGTCCCATCCTGGGTGTCTCCAGGGTTCGTTACTCTCAGCCCTGGCTCCAAGGTTGAGGCCTGAGTGCCAAAGTTCAAAAGTATTTCTGACATTTTCAGTATGAAACAGGGTCTTGGAAGCCTGGAGGATGAGGCAGGGAAGATGTGTTTGGCTCAACAAAAGCTATTTTGAATTTCAACACAAAGATTCCAAATCTAGAAACCTTCTCCAGCACACAGACTGCATGGAAAATTAAAGTTGCTTAAATAGAATTATCTGGCTTTATGCTGAGTTAAAGAAACCAGACACAAAAGAGTCCATTCTCTGTGATTCCACTTCGGTAACATTCTAGAATAGGCAAAACTAATCTATGTGACAGAAATCAGAATAGTGTTAGTCTTGGGGTGTGAGTGGGGGGTAGGGGTTGACTGGGGAAGGACAGGAGGGAACTCTTTGGGGTAACAGAAGTGTTCTAAATTTTGATGGGAGTGTGGGATGCACTGGGGATACATATTTATCAAAAATCCTCCAATTGTGCACTTCAGATATGTTCATTTCAGCATATGTAAATTATCCTTTGATTGGAAATTAGAAATAAAATTAGAATAATTGCTTAGAAAATAATTGAGTAATGCAAATAAGCCTTTCTCATTTAGAGGAAAGGAGCTACAGCTTTGCAGATAAGACAGACTTCTCTCTAGAACTTTGTGCACGTGACCCCTACCCCATTTTAAATTTTATTTTAAAAGGCATTAAAAATTGTTTTAGTCTCCTTTGCTACATGGATTTCAAACTACACGTGTGTGTTAGTAGCTCAGTCATGTCCAACTCTTTGCAACCACATGGACTGTAGCCCACTAGGCTCCCTCTGTGCATGAGATTCTCCAGGCAAGAATACTGGAGTGGATTGCCATTTCCTCCTCCAGGGGATCTTTCTGACCTAGGGATGGAACCCAGGTCTCCTGCATTTCAGGGATATTCTTCACTGTCTGAGCCACTTGGGGAGGCACATGGAATGCAATAAATTTCATTTTTTAACTTATTTTAAAATATTTGTTTATTTTTGGTGGTGCTGGGTCTTCATGGCTATGCACGTGCTTTCTCTCATTTCTGTGTGAGGGCTTCTCATTGAGGTGGCTTCTCTCATTGCTGAGCATGGACTGTAGCTGCCGTTGTGGCGTGTGGGCTCCATCCCCCAGCAACATGTGGGATCTTCCCAGACCAGGGATAGAACTGGTGTCCCTTGCATTGCTAGGCAGATTCTTACCCACTGAGCCACCAATGGAGCCCTAAATCTCATTTTAGGTTTTATCAATCTAAACCACCCTTCAACAGGCAAACTTGGCTCTTAAGTTCAGTGGTGGTGGACAGACACTGGTCTCTTTCTGCTATTCTCCACCCATGTGGGTTCTGATTGTATAAGAAGGTTATCAGTGTGTGATAGGCTGGGAAAGGATGGGGATTCTGGTGTTGGGTTTAGTCTGCCTGAAGCAGGGGCCGAGCACAGGGCCTGGAGGTGCCCGTCAGATGGGCTCCAGGACCTGCATTTGTATCCAGAGGAGGCTGCTGCTGCTGCTGCTGCTAAGTCACTCCAGTCATGTCTGACTCTGTGCGACCCCATAGATGGAAGCCCACCAGGCTCCCCAGTCCCCGGGATTCTCCAGGCAAGAATACTGGAGTGGGTTGCCATTTCCTTCTCCAATGCATGAAAGTGAAAAGTGAAAGGGAAGTTGCTCAGTTGTGTCTGACTCTTAGCGACCCCATGGACTGCAGCCTACCAGGCTCCTCCGTCCATGGGATTTTCCAGGCAAGAGTACTGCAGTGGGGTGTCATTGCCTTCTCCGGGTGTCATTGCCTTCTCCACCAGGGGAGGCTGTGAGTGTCTTAACAGAGTGTGTTGAGAAAACATTCCCTCAGGCACTGAGGTGTGACTATTCTATTCTACATCCCCCAGACTTGGTCTGGCCTTGAGATTCGCTTTGGCCAACACAATGTGGCAGAGCTGGAACGTGATGGGTGCCGTGTGCTCAGTCACGTCTGACTCTTTGTGACCTCACAGGCTGCAACCCGCCAGGATCCTCTGTCCATAGAATTTCCCAGGCAAGGACACTGGAGCAGGTTGCAATTTCCTACTCCAGGGGAATCTTCCTGCCCCAGGGATTGAACTCGTGTCTCCTGCGTTGGCAGGTAGATTCTTTACCTCTGGACTACCTGGGAGGACACATGGCACGTGATGAGTTTTGGCAAACCATGCGCTTTGAGGGGACCATGCTCCAAAAGACTGCCCTCAATTCAGATACCAGCTGCAAATCCTGGGTCCCAGGATCACACTCACTTCAGCTGGCTGTGAACTTGGGGTTCCCCACAACTATCTTCCGTTTGGATAATTCACTTAGTAAGACTCACGGCGCTCAAGAAGGTGCTATATTTACTATTATGGTAGTATTACAGTGGGCAGACGCAAATTAGAACCAACCGAAGGGCAAGGTGAAGGGCAGGTCGGGGTTCAAACGTGAAGCTTCCCATCATCCTCCCCATGGCATCCTCCCCTGGACAGCGTTACCATCTCCCAGTTACAATATGTGACAGTACTCGAGTCTTGCCAACTGGGGAAGCTCACGCCACCACAGTGTCCCGAGGTTTTACTGGGATCCAATCACATACTGCTATACGGCTGATCTTCAGTTTTGTTTCTTGAGAAGTTGCAACTGATCCAGCATGTCCCAAAACTCCTTCATAAATCACGTTTTTTTAAAATTCTAGGGTCTAAGGCCCATCAGGCAGAACACAGCAGCAGCCTAGACATCACTTCCAGTAGCTGAGGGCAGAGGCCACACCTCCTTTTGGTTAATATTAATCCTTCACTCAGACATCATATAATTTCCAAGCCTAGACCTTAAGAGACCTTGCAGCTTCCATTGGTGCCCTCTTGGAAAACCCTTTGTTGTTCGTTGTTCAGTTGCTAACTTTGTAACCCCATGGACTGCAGCACACCAGGCTTCCATGTCCTTCACTATCTGCCGGATTTGCTCAAACAAGTCCATTGAGTCAGTGGACATGAAAGTCCCTGAACCTTGTGAGAAAGCCCAGACTAGTCTCCTTGAGGATGGGATGCCCACGGAGGGAGATGTCACCTGGCAGCCAGCGCCAGCCTCTCGACAGAGTGCATAAAGGCCAGCAGGTTGTCCAGCCTCAGAGTCTCCAGATGACTGCAGCCATGTAGGTAGAACTAGGCTAGGTTGCCAGATAAAATACAGGAGTCCCTGTTAAATTTGAATTTTATACAATCAGTAAATGCTTTGTGTAGTATAAATGGTTGCTTGGGACATATTCTGAAAAATTATTTGTGGCTTCTTTGAAATTAACATTTAACGGTGCATCATGTATTTTTATTTGCCAGATCTGACCATCCTACCATGAAGAAGACTGTAAAAGATCTGCCCAGTGGTGCCCAGCCTGAACTGTTGACTCAGGGAGTTAGGAGCAAATAAGAGAGTCTTGTGTTAAGCCTCTAAGTTTTGGGGTGCTTCGCTTCACAGCAGTAGATAATAGATGTGACATCTCCAATAGTGAGTCTGAAACAGATCTCTCAAACTTCTCCAGGCATTAGAATCACCCAGAGAGGCTGTCAGCAAGCAGTTTGGGGTGGGGGGCAGGAAACTAATAGCATTTCAGGTTTAACCTACATAGAATATTTTTAATGTAAAGTGTTTTTCATTTTGTAAAATTGTAGACATCTTTACTTGGAAAATCTTTGTTTCCTTAGGAAATTACCTTCTGTTGAGCAGTGATTAAGCCATAGCAATTGTACGAGCTAATAAATAGTTTTTAAAATGCACTTTGCTGAGGCCCCCCTCCCCCGTTTCTGATTCAGTGGTTCTGGGTTGGGGTCTAGGAATCTTCATTTCTGATAAGTTCTCTGGTGAAACTGATGCCGCTGGCCTAGGGTCCATACTTTGAGAAGCAGGGGTCAATTTGACTCAAGGCTCAGTGGTAAAGAATCCACCTGCCAAGGCAGGAGATGCAGGTTCGATCCCTGGGAAAGGGAAGATCCCCTGGAAAAGGAAATGGCAACCCACTCCAGTATTTTTGCCTGGGAAATTCGGTAGACAGAGGAACCTGGCGGGCTATAGTCCATGGGACTACAAAAGAGTCAGGCACATCTCAGGGACAAACAATAAAAATAATAGTTCCACGGCCAGTGATTGGTTCTGGAATGACCATGTGACTCCATTCTGACCAATGAATGCTGAGAGGAAGTCTGCTGAAAACTTCTAGGAAAGACCTTCATAGCTCTTCTTTTCTTCCTTTGGATGATGTTCTCTGAATTAAATGTCTGGAGCTGGCTCAGCCATCTGGCAGCCCTGAGGGGAGCCAGCCTGGGGACCTGGCCAACACCCTGGGGAAGGCAGAGCAGGGAGAGAGAGAAGCTGGGTCCTGTGTCCCTGTTGATCAGCTGACAGCAGCCTGCTCCCTGCCCCTCCCCCAACAGCTCCTGCTCCGCAGACAGCAAACTTCTCACCAGTAAAACCAAATTGATTCAGGGTCTCTATCACCTCAGCTAAAAGCGTGTGTGTTAGCTGCTCAGTCGTGTCTGACTCTTTGCAACCCCATGGAGCCTGCCAGGCTCCTCTGTCCATGGGATTTTCCAGGCAAGTACTACTCACTGGAGTGGGTTGCCATTCCCTTTTCCAGGGGATCTTCCCAACCAAGGAATTGAACTCAGGTGTCCAGCATTGGAGGCAGATTCTTTACTCTCTGAGCTACCAGGGAAGCCACTAGCTGCTGCTGCTGCTGCTGCTGCTAAGTCACGTCAGTCGTGTCCAACTCTGTGCGACTCCATAGACAGCAGCCCAACAAGCTCCTCTGTCCCTGGGATTCTTCAGGCAAGAATACTGGAGTGGGTTGCCATTTCTTTCTCCAGTGCATGAAAGTGAAAAGTCAAAGTGAAGTTGCTCGGTCGTGTCCAACTCTTAACGACCCCATGGACTGCAGCCTACCAGGCTCCTCCGTCCATGGGATTCTCCAGGCAAGAGTACTGGAGTGGGGTGCCATTGCCTTCTCCGAAGCCACTAGCTAAAAGTACCTAAACCGATTTACCAATAAGCGATTGCCAAATGCCATGATAGATGCTAGAATGGAAATAGACTCAAAACCTAACTAACACAGATCCTTTAGGGGCTTTTTGAAGCTTTTCATGGACCGAGCCAGTGGTGATGTTGGGGTGCAGATGCTGGGATGTGAGGTTGGGAGAGGATGCGAACCTTTCTCCTTGTGCCCAGGTTTCAAGGCTAGAGCATTAAGGTAAAGGAACCACTTGACAGTCGATATCAGGAGTGCCATGGGCATCGTCGATACTCAACTCTATCTGGGGGAGGAGAGCTGGTGAGGGGGACTTTGCAAGCTCTTTTCAGCTTCCCTGGAGTGGGGTGGAGGAAGTGGGGCTGCTTCCTAAAAACTTTCATGTAGGGAGACTACAGTCTTCGAGGAGAATTAAAAGGGATTTATGCTCCTGGGTTTGGCTAAAGGAGACAAATACACCCTCGGTTATTGGATTAGCATCGCAGAGGCTGCGACTGATTCAGCTTTCCTTTTGGGTGCTTCGTGAGCAGGACAGTAGAATCTCAGAAGTCCTTGGCCATCGTCCAAACCCTGCCTTGAGGCTGCTAAAGCCTTTTGTCTCTTTGGGGGCAAGGTCTAAAAATAAAAATAAAGTCCAAAGTCCTCAGCACAAACCATTTAGATGCCACATTGTGACTGATGCCCTTTTTCTGGCAAATATAGTTCCCAGAACAAACCAAAGAAAGAAGGGAGACCTGGATGATGGAGCTCGGTGCCTACAAGGCAACTTGAGGCTCAGTCCTTCAGGGTCAGAGCCTCCACAGCAGGGCTCTGGGAAATGGGCAAAACAGGAAGTCATCTGTGACCATAAAGGTAATTTGTGTGGAAGCCAGACTTGGAAGGAGTCACTGGTATGACTTCGTTAAAAAAGAAAACGGAGTTAAGGTTTCCCTGGTGGTCCAGTGATTAAGAATCCGCCTGCAGGGGACATGGGTTCAATCCCTGGTCCAGGAGGATCCCACACGCTGCAGAGCAATTAAGCGCGTCTGCCTAAACGAGAGACTCCGTGCGCTGCGAAGAAAGACCCCGAATGACACAACAGAGATCCCGTGTGCCAAAACTAAGACCCAATGCAACCAAATAATAAACATCAAAAACCAAAATGTTAGGACTAAATGAGCTAATGCGTCTTAAAGACTTAGAACAGGGCTTGTTGTGTAGTACATGCTATATAGGTATTTGCTGTAATTATAATGACTTCTGCTTATAATCAGATACTTTTTTAAAGAAAAATACTTCCTTCTTTCTTCCTTTCCTCAGGATTGGAGCATGTGCCGTGAAAGAGGTGGGGGTGGGGAGGGTCTGGTAGGGACAGCAGGGGCTGGCTCCATGGATGTGACTAGAAACACAGCTTCTCATTCCTGGCGGTTGTTCCTGGTGGGACCCAGGGAGGGCAAGAATCTACCCGGGCCACAGAGATCCTCATCCAATCTAGAAATTCTGCAAAGAGGCCTTCAACGTGCTGTCAACAGGTTGTTGCTTGGAAAGGTATAGCGTAGCATCTGACCGGAGCCAAAGTGATGCCTGAGGATGGGGTTAGTCCTAGGGGAGGTGTAGTTTTCAGGTGTTCAGGGAGCTCTGCCTGGTGAAAAGCACCCCGATAAAGGTTTCCTCCCCTAACACCCAGGGCCCTGGGGAGGAGTAGGAGAGTCAGCAGGGGACAGGAAGGCTGTGCTTATACCCCTGCCTCCCACCCCCTTTCAGGTATCAGGGAGGCACCTGGATGCCCGCTGTCCAGATGCTTTGCCTGCGTGGCTTTGCCACAAGGGGGGAGCACCAAGCACCGCGAGGAGCTTCCACACGGCACCTGTAAAAGAAAAAGGAAAACCATTAGCATCTTCTCCTGGCAAGGGGCTTCAGAAGCAGTGGGTCATTCCTAAGCCAGGTGGTGCAGACCAGGCAAATGAGGAGCTGAGGGGCGTTTGGAGTAATTTCTCTGCCTGGCCTGCGGACAGGGCCTGAAGGTGGAAGTCTGGCCTTCTGCAAAGATACTCAGTCTCCTGAGCGAGACTGATCTGGGCAGGTGCAGGAGGCTGGGAGGCAGGAGGCAGAGATTCGAGTGTCCAAAGGGGCCCTAGAGGGACGGTGGGTGGGGGTCAGAGCCTGCCCCTCCTAGGCAAACAGCCTGGCTGCTGCAGCTTCTGGGGTTAACAGAGAACTTAGGCCCCAAAGTTCTGCTGAGAACGGAGGCCTGTCTACTGGGGTCTCCAGAGCCCTCTGCCATGCAGCAGCTAAATATCTCGGTATTGACAGAGTGCCTGGCCCTGCAGGCATCGTGGGTGCTGATTGCCCACAGGACGCCTGCTGGTGTCCAGGGTGGAATGCTTCTGCCGGGGCTTGCCAAGGTGAAACTCAATCCTACCCCTGCTATCAGATCCCTGGTCTCCAGCCCAGAGCTTGTAAACACACACATGTACACGTATGCACACTCCTACACACACATACACACTCTTGCACACACATATGCACACACATGGGCTTCCCAGTTGGCGCTAGTGGTAAAGAACCCCCTGCAAATGCAGGAGATGTTAAGAGAAGTGGGTTTGATCCCTGGGGGAAGATCCCCTGGAGGAGGGGATGGCAACCCGCTCCCGTATTCTTGCCTGGAGAATCACCAGCACAGAGGGTTACAGTCCATAGGGTCTCAAAGAGTTGGACACGACTGAAGACGCTTAGCACGAGCACACACATACGCACCTCTACTGCCTGGAGATAATGTGATGAGACAGGCCAAGACGAACAGAAAAATGTAGAGGTTGACTGAAGCCAAACCTCCAGGCTGCTGGCTACCAATAAACAGCTCCCTTGAGTGTGACTGAGGCAGAAACCCAGGGATTTGCCTGCTGACATCCCGTGGACATGCCGCTAATGTCATTTGCTTCTAAGTGGGGCCGACTGTGCTTTTCTGGTGACTCAGCACCGATGGGGGGAGCGGGGAGCTGGCCAGGGAAGGGGTCGACCTGCGCTGGGCCAGGCTGAACTGGCTGGAGATTCCAGCCCCTGAGCCCCCACGCCGACCCCCCAAGATGTTGGAGAGGCAGAGTGCCAGTCCCCTTCAGCTGGCTGCGGAGCTGTGACCTCAGCCTGGCTCTGCTCTGTTCATGATCTTTCAACCTTGACCGTGGAGCTAGGAGATTCCTGTTTCTGCCCTGGGTGCTCTGGGGCTACCCCCGCCCCGGCTCACAGGGTAAGGGGCTGCTGGGCTGACCAGCATCTTGGGTGTAGGCTTTAGATAACAGCCTTCTCTGGCTTTTGGCTGAAGGACTTCCCAAGCTGGCTTCCACTGTACCTTCAAATTCTGCATCTGAACCACACCCTGCACTGCCTGTCTCTCCTGCCCCTTCCTGCCCCCCGAATTCCTTCCATCCTCTGATCCCTCAGAGTCCTGTCATCAACTCCATAAACTTTTTTTTTTAAGGTACGTGTCTTTTTAAAATAATGAATCAATTAATTTTTGGCTGTGCTGGGTCTTGTTGCTGCGCTTGGGCTTTCTCTAGTTGCTGTGGCTTCTCTCACTGCAGAGCACGGGGTGTGCGGGCTCTGGGGTGGACAGGCTCTGGGGTACGCGGGCTCAGTCATTGCGGCACGTGGACCCAGTTGCCCCAAGGCCTGTGGGATCTTCCCAGACCAGGGCTCGAACCCAGTCCCTTGCACTGGCAGGAGGATTCTTAGCCATCGGACCACGAGGAAAGTCCCTCCCCTTTTTTTTTAATTGAGCCTTTCTTTTACTCACAAAATGGCCTTTCTGCCCACCGCCTCCTGGAAGGGCCTGTTGGTGAAAAGCAGTTAAGGAGAGCCTTCTCATATGTGCTTCTCCATCAGAGTCTGTCTGCAGAGGTTTATAGGAAGGAGGCCTCCAGCAGGATCCCAGGTAGAGGAGGGAGTGAAGAAGAGGGAGTTGGGGAGATGGAAAAAAAAAAAAAACAAGGAGGGGGCAAAAGAGAGGGAAGCCAGGAGAGAAGCCCCTCCCAGTGGGATGTGGGTTCCGGAAGGAATCCTGATGACCCCACGGGGAATGGAGGGAACATTTGCATTGTCCGACCCCAGCAATTCAGTGAGAGACCTGATGTCCCTGGAAGGGACAACCTGGACCCGCCCTGTAGACGGCCTGAAGCCCCTCTCGCGGAGGTCCCCCTTGGCCTTCTGAAGCCCTGCCTGTCCCAGGATGGCCCTGTCTGTGAGGCTGTTGCCCTGAGTTCAGTGCTGCAGCCAGAGCGACACACAGAAAAAGCAGAGTCAGGAATGAACACAGCCTTCTCTGAATCCCAAGCCTGCACTGCCCTGGGACTTCCTCTCACTCTTCTCCCACGGTTGCGCGTGTGTGTGCTCACTCATGCCCACCTCTGTGCCACCCCACGGACTGTAGCCCGCCAGGCTCCTCTGTCCATGGAATTCTCCAGGCAAGGATACTGGAGTGGGGGTGCCACTTCCTCCCCCAGTTTCCCTGCGGTTGGATCTCCTGTTACTTGGATCCTGTGTCTTTGTCTAACGTATGTCCTTGTTTTGCTGGAGCACATCCACCAGTACCTTCCACAGAAGGGGTAATTGGGAGGTGATGTCTTAGTGACTCAATACTACTGTATTGAGGGTTCTACTCTGCCCAGTCCTCATATTGGCTCCCTCCATGATCCAAAGAGACAAAATCATCTGGCACCAAACCCCAGGCCAGAGCCAGGTGAGTTCCAGGTATCACAAGAGAAGGATAAACTCTGGGTCGTCAGCCTGCAGAGGAGCCTGCCTCCTGCATCTGCTCAGGGCTCAGCTTCTCTGACCTTGCAGGGCTTGTTTTCCCAACAGCCTGCCTGAGAGCTAAGGCCTGGTCTCATGGTCTGTAACCTCTAAGGGACCATCTGAAAGGGCTCCTGCCTTGGGTACCAGGCTGGGAGGCCCAGCCTCAGCGGCCATAGGCTTTCCCCAAACCCTGATTTTTTTTTTTTTTGGTAAAAGAGAACATACCTCCTGACCCCATGTAGCCTACTTCCCTCTCCAGACCTGTTTCTATTGGGTATCATAAGGCAGTTCGGAGGGCTTCCCCAGTGGCTCAGTGGTAAAGAATCTACCTGCAATGCAGGAGCCGCAGGAGACTCGAGTTCAATCCCTGGGTTAGGAAAATCCCTTGGAGGAGGAAGTGGCAACCCACTCCAGTAGGCTTGCCTGAAGAATCCCATGGACAGAGGAGCCTGGTGGGCTACAGTTCATAGAATAGCAAAGAGTCAGATACGACTGAGCAACTTAGCATTCATGCACACAAGGCAGTTCAGGTGGGAAAGGCAGTGAGCTCAGAGTCAGGAGCCGGATTGGAACCTCAAACTACCATAAGCAAATCACTCAGCTCCATTTTACAGATGAGGAAGCAGAAGCTCAGAGATCGAGAAATACTTTCCCATGGTCGTGTTCAAATGAGAACATATACGAAGGGTTTACATAGTATCTCAACCCCACACAGAGTTTGGGACTGTTAGAACTCTTGAAGGAAATAAAGCCATTCCTGGGGGGCCCGTCTCTTGGTTAATTTACCAGGTTGCTGAGGTTTTCAGGGTCCATCTTACCCATGTGCAAGTGCAGAATTGAGCGACTTTCCTAAAGCCAGAGGGATACAGAGTTTCCAGGGGCTCATTTTAAAGCAGAAGGGATGAAAGTGTTCAGAGCAGTGGTTCAACCTTGGCTGAACATTAGACTTACCTGGGGAGCTTTAAAAAAATATCTTGCTGCCTAGGTTGTACCCCAGGACCATTAAATCAGGATCTCTGAAGCGAGGTCCTGCCATCAGTATGGTTTAACGCTCCCAGAGAATTTCAACTGTAGCCAGAGTGGAGGGAAAATCTTGCATCAGAGATTCCCATAAGGGGGTGATTCTCAACCCCGGGACTTCAGATCCTCCTCTTGGGAGAACCCTGATGCCCGACCTCACCACAAAGGCCTGGATTGACTTGCTTTGGGGAAAAGTAGCTCAAGTGATTCAGAAATGCAGGCAGGTACAGAAAGTTTGCTCTAACACTGTTCTCATCCTTCTCTGAGGCCATCAAGAGTTAGAAGGAAGAGGCTGAGAGTGGGTATCTTGTGATCCCTGGAGCTTCGGGACGTAATGTTTGCTTTGCCTGGAGGAGCCAAGGGAGCTGATGCTGCCTTTCGACTGCTTGTCCTGCTTCCAGAGCTGCTGCTGGCATTTCTTCCCAAACCATTTCCCCATCGTTGTTCCCATCAGTGCAGCAGACCCTGCAAACCCCGGGGTGATGGAAGGCAGCTTTTCAGCTCAGCTGGAAAACTCCACTGGCAAAGTGGACGGGACCTGGGCTGGAGGGTGTTACTTCCTGAACACATACCTGTAGAAGAAACGTAAGGTGGTTCCTGTGCCCACCATAGTCAAGAGATCCGCCTGGGGACTTACTTGGTAGCTCAGTGGTAAAGATCCCGCCCCCCAGTGCAGGAGACACAGGTTCAACCTCTGATCAGGGAAGATCGCACATCCTGCGGAGCTGCTAAGCCCGTGAGCCACAACTCTTGAGCCTGTGCCTTAGATCGTGGGAGCCACAAGGACTGAAGCCCACACACCCTGGAACTCGTGGTCCCCAGGAGAAGCCACCACAGTGAGAAGCCTGCGTGCTGCAACTAGAGAATAGCCCACGCAGCAACGAAGACCCAGCACAGCCAAAAATACAAATAAATGTTTGAAGAGGTAAGCCTGGAATCTGGTTCACTCAGACTACACACAGACCATCCCACCCTTAAGAGTAAACCGCGATGGGGGGATTGTTATTGGAAGAGGCATGTGCCTTTTCCCTGGAGAGAAATGAAACAATCTGAATTTGTCCTACAGAGAACTTGCCCACTGGGACACGGCTCCCTTACTGCCTAACGGTGTACAGAGCACTCGCATGAAGGAGGTATAAACCCAGTCGCTTCCTGGTCCACGGAGGACCGAGGCTGGCCAAAAAGCAGCGGGATGTGGCTTTCACTTCCTGACCATCAGGACAATACCCTGTGCTAGCCCTCCTTCTGAGCTGTTGGATTCACTCTGATGCATTAACAGCCTCGGTGCCAGGCGTGGTTGAGTTACCAGAATTCCTGAATGAAGACTGCAGTCCTTGCCTTTAGGACCTCCCCTCTGGTGCCCCGTCAGTGGGAACCAGGACCAGGCTGGGCTTAGAGGCTGATGGATTCTAGGTTGGTGTTTTCACTCATCCTGTCCTTCACCTGGACTTTGGATGGGGGTTTTCCCAACCCCATATAGGATAATTGCTAATTATCAATTATCAAATAGGATAATTGCTTTACTTCAACGGGTTTTGTGAGGCTCAAACATGATAATGTGAGTGAATTGGCTTTGAGAAGCATTTCCAAGGCATATAAACACAAGGGATTATAGGGCGAGGTCCCTCTGGCTCAGTGGTGCTGTGAAGTTGTATGCACAGCCCACGATCCCCCATGGAATGGGGGATCTGGAATTCAGTGCCTTTGGAGGCTCAATTTGCTGTGCATGCACAGTGAAGAGAAACGGGGCGGGGGTGGGGGCGGCCGTTGCCTTTTATGGTAGTCTGGGAACTGGAAACACTCAAACCCATCCTTCCCAAAAAGCTTTTTATAGTCCTTCAGAAGCCGATGTCTGGGCAGATCCACATATCACAGGTATGCGGCTAGACAAGGCTCATTAAGTCATGAGCTAACGCAGGGGCTAATTAAATGATTTTGACACTTGTTACCATCTGCTGAGGTTGGAGTAAAGTCTGAAAGTTCTGTGGGTTTTATTAAAGCCTTCGAGTCCCCACCACCCCTTTGGGCTGAGGTCCTGTGTGGTTTCCGCCCCAGAAACTAAGCAAGCACTATCAGACGACGGATTCGATCCTTAACTGATTCTCATTTTAAGATACAAGCTTTGGGGATTATTACGAAATTACTTCAGTTAATTAAAAAGGGGAAAGCTTTGAAGTAATTTACTAGTGTTTATGCATTTGGTCCCAGAGTGGTCTCCGTGGATATGCTAACTTCTGGCTTTCCCTGTTACTGACTACAACAAGGAGAATCTGGGAGATTAATTATTGACATTGATTTTTTTGGGTCATCAGATGAATCCCTCAGTAACTCTGAAGAATCTTGGTCAGATGGGTTCAGAAAACGGATTGAAGAAATGGCCCTTCTTCTTCTCCTCCAGTAAACATGTGAAGAGACCGTTCCCATGGCTGAAGGGAGGTGGATGTCTCATCATGCCACCTCCCTCTCTCCCTTTTCCCCAGATGCAGCCTAAACATTCTATTAATTGATTTTCATGTTTACACTAGGTTCTAGGAGAAAGGGAAAACTTTCATTCAGAAAGAGTGTCTTGTCACTTCTGGTGGAATGTCTACGGTTTCCTTAATGATTAGTACAGGCTCTTGACATATGCCAGATACGATCCTTTGTCAGATACACGTATCGCACATACTCCCTTTTACTCTGTGGGTTGTGCCTCCCTAATAAGCAACCAACACCTGCCGAAAGAGAACCAGGCATTAGAGATGACTGATAAAGAATATTCACAGGGACTTCCCTGCTGGTGCAGTAGTTAAGAACCCATCTTCCAATGCAGGAGACTCGAGTTCGATCCCTGGTCCAGAAACTAAGATCCCACATGCCGGGGAGCAACTAAGCCCATGTGCCACAACTAGAGAGTTCATGTCTCACGATGAAAGAGCCACGTGATGCAACAAAGATCTCACGTGCCACAGCTAAGATGGGTACAGACACACACACACAAAGACTACTTATAAAGTAGTGTTATCAACACAACGAACCTGGGTCTGATCCACTGCTCTGTCTAACTACCAAGTCACAGGAAATGTGGGGGATGAAGGAACATGGTGAACCAAACCGCGGAGTGTAAGGTTTGGCTCACAGGACTCTCTACAGGACAAGTGAGCCTCCTCTTCAACAAATAAGATGCAAGGAAAACGGGTAGATTTAAAGAAACTGAAGAACCATACCAACCAATTACAATATTTGAAGCTCATATGGATTTGAAGCTCATATGGATCCTGATCATAGTTAAGACACTTAGAGACATTTGAACACTGACTGGATATTTGATGTTGAGAATGAACCAGGCTTTTTTCTTTAAAGTGTGATAATGGTATTGTGCTTTTAAGAATACTTCCCTTTCAGAGAGGCCTACAGAAATACCTATGAAAATATTTATTAAGAATTTGCTTAAATATAATCTTATGGGAAAGGAGGTTAGTCTATCCTTGCCGCCCCCACCCCCACCGCCACCAGAGACTGAAGCTGATCTTTTTTCTCTTTCTTTTTTTTTTTTTTTGGCCATGCCAGGCAGCATGCAGGACCTTAGTTCTCCAACCAAGGATTGAATCCATTCCCCTGCAGTGGTATAGAACGGAGTTCTAACCGCTGGACTGCCAGGGAAGTCCCAGGGGAAGACTGAAACTGAATTTACCAAGGGTCGTTAATTATTGAGGCTAGGTGATGAGTTCATGGAGATTCATTATAGTATCCCTCTGTGTAATCATTTGAAACTTTATCCAGTGCAAAGGATTTTTCAGCTAGGGTTTGTTGCAAGTCAGGGTGCCAGATGAAGCATCACTAAAATCTTAAAAGCAACAGGTCCCTCTTCACCCCATGATTTGATTTTTGGCTCCACATGCCACTGACCCTTGAGAATTAACCCCACAGTGCTGTTCCACCATTCATAGTTCCCTTCATTGCAGGAGGATGCTGTGAAAGCTTCCTGTTGCCTAGCAATGGCTGGCAGGAAATCGATCCCCTACTCTGTAACACAGTGGTTGAATATCGATTATCTGGGTGATTTGGAAATTTGACTTTCTGGACGAACACATTTTTTTTCCTGGGTAATTGATCAGAACTGTGGCAGGGGTGAGCAACAGATATTCCACAGAGGGGCTGAAATCAGGTAAAAAGACTGGCAAGGAAAGAAAGCGTGGTTGGGGCAGGGGTAGAGAGCAACCAACTGATGTCAGTGACATCTGAGTCTGCTCTCCAAGGCATTCCAGGGGGCCTGCTCTCAATTCAGCACCTCTGCAGCTGGACAGCACCTTGGGAGGCCAGGTTTTTGAGGGTGGGCCCCTAAGAACACATTCCTTCACGTGTTAGGATGGCCCCTGTTATAGCTGGCTAGTTCAGCAGCTTAATACATGAAGTTAAGGAGGCCAAGGCCCCAGCCTGGAACCTGACATTGACCAACTGGCTTGACCAACTGACCTAGCTTTGTTCTACTTATAATCTTATTGATAGGTATTAAAGGGGTGGCTTTTTGCTGGATATTTAATGGGTCTGACTCACGTAAGGCCCTCACTCCTGGAAAAGCGGCCCTAAGTTCATGGTCTTCTTTGTGGATGATCAGCAATGGTTATTACTGTTGTTTGGTTTCTCAGTCGCGTCCTGCTCTTTGTGACCCCATGGACTGCAACAAGCCACGCTCCCCTGTTCTTCACTATTTCCCAGCATTTGCTCAAACTCACCTACACTGAGTCAGTGCTACCATCCAACCATCTTGTCCTCTGTCATTGCCTTCTTTTGTTTTCAACGTTTCCCAGCATCAAGGTCTTTTCCAATGAGTTGGCTCTTCTCCTCAGGTGGCCGAAGTATTGGAGCTTCAGCAGTGGTAACTGCTGCCAATTTCATCTTCAGAAGACTATGATGGGAAAGGAAGCCTGTCCCCTTAAATTACTCAATTATTCTTCCTTTCCAACCAGTTGCAAAACTCAGTGGCATACAACAATAGGCGATCGCTTTCCACTCATCTGTCGGTAGATCAATGGGGGTTGGGGCTGATCTTGTTTGGGCTCAGTGGGAATCAGCTCCACCATGTGAATGGGGTCCAGACTCGCTCCATGTACACCTGCCCTCATTGGACTTGGAGTTATTCAGGGCACATTCTAGTCATAGGTGAAGGAAGATGGGCAAGAGGGCAAGCCTTTTCACACTGACATACTTCAACCTACTGCTTATATTATGTCTGCTAACGTTTCATGGGTCAAAGCAAGTCTCAAGGTCAAGCTCAGTATCAGTGTGGCAGGGAAGTATGCTCTGCCTGTGGTGTACAGTGAATATTTGGTGACCAGTAATTTATCACAGCCTACACTTGAAAGGTGATCTGTACTCTAGCTTGACTAGTCCTAAGAGAGATATTGGTGGGAGGGGAAATATTGAGTGCACATTCCAGTTAGGAACTGCATAGGCAGGGTCTGGCTCTGGCCCACCTGCCCTCTGCAGGTCCCTGAACGTGATAAGAAGTGGGGAAAGGATGCAGGACCCTGGGATCTGCTGGCTGCCAGCACAGGGGCTCTGAGAACCCCTGGAGGCTGGGAAAATGTGTCTGCAGCTTTTCCTGAGCTGAGCAGCTTTGCAGCGTGAGAAGTTCTCCTGTGTGTGCCTGTTCGTGCATCTTTCCCTCTATTTATAGACTCCTGAGAGGGGCAGGGATAAGTAAGGCCTCCATCATCACCAGGCAAAGAAGGCAAAGGGACTGTCAAGCCTGCCAAAGACGTGTCGAAGATACAGTCATGTTTGCACAGAAATCCCTGGCGTGCAGTAAAGGCTGGGAAGAGCAAAGTGACTGAAATTAAAACACAGGCTGGCTAGTTACTAAATACAATGTTTTCTGGGAGGTGTTAGCAGCTGTTTCAGTTCCAGAGCATGCAATATCATGTAACTCTGTCTTAGTAGCAACTACACAGGGCTCTGGCTGGGAACTGACACAGAGTAACCGGAAAGGCAAATGCATCCAAACCTACAGATCCCTAGACTGGCGCCAATAGCAGGTGAGTCCAGAGAGCCCCTGGTTGGTTCCCAGGGCTGAACCTCAGAGAGTGGGAGATGCCCGCCTTCCTACTTTCTGGAAGAAAGTGACAATAAATTACCTCAGCCCTGGCACACAGGAGAATTCTTTCTCTGCCTCCTACCTGCCACCATAGTCCCCCCCCACCCCAACCCTTCTTTTAAATACAAGATCAGGGAGAAGATGACAGCATTTCTGGAAATAGTAGGGAAGGCTCCCTGCAGAATGTAACAATGAATTAAATCTTGAAAGATATTTAGGCCAAGAGGAGTGCATGAGAACATTCTGCTAAAGAAAAGCAGGAGATAAGAAGTCAAAAATAACAGTATGTTGTCTGTATCAGTCAATATTTGCTGCAATAGTGCCATGTAACAAGCATTCTAAAAAGTAGGTGTATTCCATGTATATTCATTCATCTGAGGACCCAGGCACAGCAGCTGCCGCAGGAAGCCTTTCTGGCAACGACGGAAGTGCAAGAAGCAAGCTCCAGCGCACCTTTGCCCACGTCACGGCTGCTGCATCCTACTGATCGACGCAAGTCACTTGGTCAAGACTTGCCTCAGGTGGGGAGAACTGCCAATGACATCATAAAAGGTCCGGGTACAGCAGGGAGGGATGCTGAACTGGGGCCAATACTAACATCTCCCACAGTATCTGAGGGGCATCCACAAACAATCAAACAATTTGCAGGAGTGTTGCACGCAAGATGGGGTGGGGAGGAGAAGGCATTGAAGAGACAGGCCAAGTGGACAACTGGAGCTTTGGGGTGCAGTGCAAGGAGCTTGGGCTTTTTCAGTGGGCAATAAGGGGACCAGTCTTAGCTCCCACTGCTATAGACTGGGGTGTTTCAACAGCAGACATTTATTTCTTGCAGTTCTGGAAGCTTGGATGTCTAAGATAAAGGTGCTGGATGATTCTGTTTCTAGTAAGAGTCCTGGCTTGCAGATGGCCCCCTTTTCACTGTGTCTTCACAAGGTGTGTGTGTGTGTGGAGGAACTCTCTGGAGTCACTTCTTTTAAGGGCCCTAATCCCACCATGATCACATCTAATCCCAAGCCCTACCCCTGTGACCTCATCTAAACCCAAGCAGCTTCCCAAAGCTCCATCTTCAAATACCATCGCATCACATTAGGGCTTAGGGCTTCAATCTGTGAAGTGGAGAGCGGGATGCAATTCAGCCCTAGCAGAGCCTGTGAAGGATTTTGCGCTGCAGGGTGGCATGACCAGGTTTGTGTTTTGAAGTGTATTTTTGTTTTGACGGTGCAGGAGAGGTCTGAAGTGTTAAGGCTGCTCGTGGTAGTGTGTGTGTGCATTGCTCCCCTCTCTTGGAACACATTTGAACCATCCTGTGATCATAGGAAAGGATAGGAAGGCAGCGAAGACAATTCGGAGAATCGTGTAGTAGATGAGGTGATGTGAGCCACAAGGCAGACCTCCTGGGCTTCTATCTTGGGGGCTGTGAGCCCAAAACCACCCCCCTTGCCCCCCACCCGGAGACTTCAGGATGAGATGCTGGTCTGAGGAGGAGTAACAAGAATGTGCATTCTAGTGTGAACCTGCCCAGGCATCACAGACGTCTTCCTTGGGAGCCACTGGAAGAGGGGACCATGGGGACCTTCTGTGGTTTATTCACTGCTGGACCCTTGGTATCTCAAACTGTGCCTGATACCCCATAGGCACCCGGAAAATGAGCGGATGGTTGAGATCTGCCTTTGAGATCAGCATTTGAGTCTGGAATTCAGGGAGAATGCTGGCCTAGAGTCATGATTTGGGGGTCATCCAGATTTAGGTGGTCACTACAACATCTGGGGACAAATACCCTCACCTCCAGCTCTCCCAGTTTCCCATCCCTCTAAGACACACAGCGCTAAATATATGCTTTTAATTTGGGGCATATCTTGCTTTCTAAGTCTTCTTTGGGCTTCCCTGGTGTCTCAGATCGTAAAGAATCTGCCTGCAATACATATGGAGACCTGGTTTCAGTCCCTGGGTCTGGAAGATCTCCTGGAGAAGGGAATGGCAACCCCCTCCAATATTCTTGCCTGGAGAATTCCATGGGCAGAGGGATCTGGCAGGTCACAGTCCCTGGGATCACAGAGTTGGATATGACTGAACAACTCACACACTCAGGCTGAGTTGAGGAATTATTTTCAGACCACCCTGAGTCCTGACAAAGATTCCTTCCAGAATCAATACCCAAGGCCGTTTAAATATTGTCGATACCAAGCCAGCTCCCCCTGCCCCCTGCTCATCTCCCTTGCTCAGCTCCAAATGATGTTTAATTTTTCTATAAATTAACTCCCACAGTGTCACACCACATTACCACACCTTGGAACATTCCTATTTCAATCTGTGAGCAGCTGACATGCCAAGTGATGCCACGATTTTCTCCAGGGATGTTTTCCTGTAATGTAGCTGATTAAAATAGAGCTGACTGCAGGAGAAGCAGCCACGCTCCAGCCGGCCTCGGGTGAGCCAGCGAAACTCAGAGATAATGAATAATGGTTTGTGGCAAAACTGATAATGCACCTGCTATTATATTGACTGGGGCTTCGGCTTCAGTTAATCGTGCTAAATTGCTAGGCCGAAGCTCTGTTCCACTGGAGGCCTGCCTGCTACCTTCGTTTTCTGAAAATGTCCATTTGTCTGAAGTTGGGTTCCTGTTTCTTCCTCCTGTAACCCCATTCAAATGAGATGGCTATTTTTGCTGGCAGCTGCCCGTGGGAGTGTGAGTTTGGAATTTGCATGAAAGCTATGAACTCCATCTGCCGGCCTGTGTGCACACCTTCTTGGGGCACGTTCCGTGTGTGCTGGGCACTGGGTGCCATGCCTTCCAGAAGCACGTTGTCCAGAGGAGGAGACGGATACCCCACCCATCCTTTCTGTGCTGCCTGTTAAGGGCTGTGTATGGGGCTCAGCTTTCCGTCATTCAATGGTGTCCGACTCATCACGACTCCACGGACTGTAGCCTGCCAGGCGCCTCTGTCCATAGGATTCTCCAGACAAGAATGCTGGAATGGGTTGCCATTCCTTTCTCCAGGGGATCTTCCCGATCCAGGGATCAAACCTGAGTCTCCTACATGGCAGGCAGACTCTTTACTGTCTGAGTCACCAGCAAAGCCCCAAGTCTGTCTAGAAGTCGGTTCAAATCCTGCCTCCCCCACTTTTTAGCCATGAAACTCAATCCTTCACCCCTTGTCTGTAAAGTGGCAAAGGTCTCGTGGCATTAAACGGGCCACAGAAGTTGTGTTGAGTACTGTGCTTGAGATAAAGCAAGCTCCTGCCCAACGGGCCTTGTGGTCACAACCAAGGCCGGTGCAAAGGGCCACCAGGCAAAGAGGAAGGAGGGAGCAGCTCTGGGAAGGTGAGGGCAGCGTCACAGAGGAGGCGACTGGGACTTCAGTTCGTAGGAGGGGAGAGGTCGAAGGAGCTGCTTGGTGCAAGCACTTGGCATGGCCGGAGAGGGCAGGGTGAGGCCTGTCCTCCGACTTCAGCCAAGGCTGGTGGGTAGGCCTTGCTGTCTGCCAGGTGCAGGGACCTGACTCCATCAGGGCCCGCTCGGAGCAGCCTCAAAGACAGAGGCACCATCACCCCTGCAGCCAGGCCTCCACCCCCGGCCCTGGAGTCGTGGCCTCCTCCTGCCCTGCAGTGGGTAAGTCTGGGAGCAGTCCTTGTGGCTCCTAAGGGTCCTAGGAGGCTGGGCTCTCGATACATCTTTGACTGGCTTGTCCTTCCCTCCCGCTTTCTGGGATCGCTCCATAACAACCCACCCATGTCCTTGCCTCAGGCTCTGTTCTCAGGGAACCCAGCCAAGGGAGAGGAGTGTACCCTTCGCTGTCCCCTGCCACCGAGTTGACCCTTCCCCCAGCTGAATCCTGAGAAGAGGAAACGTGGATACAATCACCCCCTCCCCCAGCCAGTGACACCAACACTGGGACATAAGGGGTGGGGTGAACCACCTCCAAAGAGCAGCCTGGCGGGGGCTGGGAGCCCCAGAGTGGTAACCGGGGTTTCCGCCACTACTGTGGCTCCTCCTCTGTCTCACTACAGTCCTCAGGGGGCTGGGAAGGTGGTGGAGGGGCCTCGGCCCCAGCCACCAGAAGCTGCCCACTCTTTCCCAGTCCTGGAACTGCCCATGTGCAGCTAGACTGGCTGACTCGCCCAGTGCAGACTCTGGTTCAATTTCAAGTGTGTCAGTTGTCAAGTGCCACAGAAACGGTGCATGACAACTCCGCACATCCCAGCATCCCATGTGGAACAGTCGCTTTGGCTCCCGAGGCATCTACAGCTGGTGGGTGGAGCGGTTCTGGGGCTGCGGGTTGGGCTTGGCCCACTGCAGGCCCTTGCAGGCATCTGCTGTCGGCTGGGCAGAGTGGTCCAGGATGGACACGGCAGGGTCCACATTGCTGCCATTCTCCATGGGCCAGCCGGGGCTGGTGCTCACCTTGGTGGTGGGGAGAGGAGGTCCCAGGAGAAAAGGGAGGTTGTGGCTTGGACCTGGAAATGCTACACTTCTGCCCCATTTTTGTGGCCAAAGCAAGTCACATGGTTAGTCCAGATTCAAGGGGTGGAGAATAGTCTTTGTGCTGTCACAAAGGGTGTGGGGAGAGGGGAAGGCAAGAGGATTGGGGTCGTTCTTCCAATCACTCCAGAGGCAGCCTGTTGTTGGGAGAGAACCAGGTCCACGCTCCTTTCTGTTCCTTCTCGCTGTGCAGACTTGGGCTGGTGCTAAACCTCTCGTCTCAGCTTCATCATCTGCAAAAGGAGATTAAGCCCACCAGGAGGCTTCTTGTGTATAATAGATTAGAGATGACTCATCTAACCACATTTACTGAGCATGTACTCTGCGCTAAGCATTTTATAGAAACTGGGGTCATCAGTGAGTTGGATAAAGATGCCTGTCCTCATGGAGTTTACATTCCAGCAGCAGGAGACAGACCGTGAACAAGAGGCAAGATAAGCACGTGAAAGAGAATTTAGGAGGTGCAACCAGTCCATTCTGAAGGAGATCAACCCTGGGGTTTCTTTGGAAGGAATGATGCTAAAGCTGAAACTTCAGTACTTTGGCCACCTCATGCGAAGAGTTGACTCATTGGAAAAGACTCTGATGCTGGGAGGGATTGGGGGCAGGAGGAGAAGGGGACGACAGAGGATGAGATGGCTGGATGGCATCACGGACTCGATGGATGTGAGTCTGAGTGAACTCCCGAGAGATGGTGATGAACAGGGAGGCCTAGTGTGCTGCGATTCATGGGGTCGCAAAGAGTCGGACACGACTGAGCGACTGGAACTGAACTGAACTGAGGTGTGGTGGGTGGCAAAGTAAGGCAGAGAGGAGGTGGGGGAGTCTGGCGTGTGTGGGGGTAGTATGCAATCAGAGCAGGCTTCACTGAGGAGGTGACATTTGATCCCAGATGTCAAGGTGATGAGGAAGTTAGCGTTCCAGGCAGAGGGAGCAGTGCAGAGGCCCTGAGGCAGGGGTGTGGCTGGTGGGTTTGAAGAAGAGGAAGGAGCAGAGTGAGTGAGGAGATGAGGCACTTAGGGGATGGGGCCAGATGGCGCCAGGCTTAGAAGCCCTGCAAGGACTTTACTCGGTGAAACGGGAGCCCGGGGAGGACCTGGAGCGTCTGACTGCTATGTGTGAGAAGGCCCTTGTGCTTCCCCTTTGGAGAATGCACCATGGGAACAGTACAGCTAAGGACCAAAGAAGCAAGACCAGTTGGGGGCAACATCATAGTCCATGTGGCGGGGGGCTGGATGGGAGCAGCAGGGGGAAGTGGGGGAATGATGGTCCTACTCTGGCTCTATTTTTTCTTTAATGCTTATGTTTATTTATTTGTTTGGCTAGGTCTTAGTTGTGGGATGTGGGATCGAACTCCTCTGACCAGGGATCGAACCTGGGCCCCCTGCATGGGGAGCACAGAGTCTCAGCGACTGAAGCACCAAGGAAGTCCCAGCTGGGTCTGTTCGGGAGGCCCCAGGTCCCACCTCCACCGTTACTAGCTGTGCGGCCTTGGTCAAGAATTTGCCTTTGAAAGAGGAGGGGTTAATAATGGCATCTTCCTCATGGGGTGCCCTGGGAACCAAAGGAGCTGAAGTCTGAAACACCACCTGGTAGATTTCGGGACAAAAGATGATGCTGTGATGCAGGGCGGGCACTGAGGGCCCCATGGGGATGCCCACTGATGCCCTCTTGACCTCTGCTGCCTTCCCTTTGAACTGGTACAGAGAGCAGGAGGCCCAGAGTCCCTCCCCAGACAGGGTCTCAAGCAGGGGTTCCCCCTTGAGCTCTGCGGTGGACGCCCATCCGTCTTCCCCAGCTCCATGTCCTGGGTAATGGCTCGGAGTGAAAGCCCAGCTGCTGAGCTGTGGCTATTTCCCGGGGGTCTTTGGTGACTATTTATCACCTTCAGAGCCCGGAGGGGTTGGTTCTGCGCAGCCTGCTCTGAACTTCCTGACCTCAGGGCTGGCGGGCATACTCCCCTCCAGCCTTGGAAGCCCCCTGCTCTCTCCTCCCCCATCCAGGCCAGATAAAGACCCCCAGTGGTCGAGACTCCATCCTGCTGGTTAAAGGCGATTCATTAAATGGACAATCAGATGCGAATTGGCGTGCATGCTCTCGGTGAGGTTTTTTTTATATAAGTAAATGGCTAAATCAGGAAAACATCTTTGGGCAGACCATCTGTCTCAATTTGAGCTTTGAAAAATACGGTCACCTAGCAATGTTCCCATGTCAGACTCTAAAAAACGAAAACCAGGCAGGCAAGCGCACATCGTTGATGCTTTCAAGCGGATTGTCTGCCTCCGCTTCTTGAACCGCTGGAGACCTCCTTCCAGCCACAGCAGGCAGGGTCTGGGGCTGCCCAGAGGAGGGGCCAGGTGGGGGAAGGCCTGGGGCTCTTTGCAGAGGGGCGGGGAGGAGCAGCCCCACACCTGCCTCTGCGGCCTCAGTCTGTCCACAGCTGGCCACACCAAGAGAGGCATACACAGCATTATCCGTGTTCTTCTGTTTTATTTTCGACGTCTCTGGTGCTTGCACTGTGGCCGAACAGGGCTGGCCTTTGGGGCACCCTCATGATGCAGAAATCAGACATAGCAGCTGGGCATCCTCTAGAGAAGCTGAGACAACTCAGAACTGAAATATATGGAGGAGTGTGATGGAGACATGGTGGGTGGCAAGTGGAAGAGTTGAGTTCCAAGTATTGGAGGCACAAAGCCATCCAAAGACAGCGCCTTGGTGAAAAGGCGGTAGGGGAGATTCAAGAATGGAGCTTGAACGTGAAAGTGAAGTCGCTCAGTCATGTCCGACTCTTTGTGACCCCATGGACTGTAGCCTACCATGCTCCTCCATCCATGGAATTCTCCAGGCAAGAGTCCTGGAGTGGGTTGCCTTTTCCTTCTCCGGGGGATCTTTCTGACCCAGGGATCGAACCCAGGTCTCCCACATTGCAGGTGGACGCTTTACCCTCTGAGCCACCAGGGAAGCCCCGTGGAGCTTGGGCTGGACCAAATAGGCTGAGGATTTTTTTCACTTCCATGACCTTTTCCTTTTTGCTTATTATATCATCTGAGTATCAGTGAGGGCCCAAACACCCCAGGTATTAAAATCGGAGCACACTTAATGTAAGGAAGATTGGGAAAGGCAGTCAGAGTCTGCCCTCTTGCCGCCCTGTGTGGTCACAAAGTGGGCCTGGAACGAGTCCTCAGAGAGAGAAATCGTGTGTGAGAGCATCTCCCTTTGTTCGGGAATACATCTGCTCTGGGCTTGATTGTACTTCTTTGCTTGGTTTAAGTGGGTCTGCCACTGTGGGCAAGGGATGGGGTCCCTCACCTGCAGCGTGAGAGGGGTGCTTGCTGACTATGGCCCTGCACCAGCTGGAAGGCGAGACCCACCAGCCACAGGGAACCAACGTGCTCTATTTGAAAGAAAGAAAATGTATTCAGCTGCGCTGTTCCTTAGTTGCAGCTTTCAGAATCTAGTTCCTGACCAGGGATCAAAGCAGGGCCCCTGCATTGGGAGTGTGGAGTCTTAGCCACTGAACCACCGGAGAAGCCCCAGGACGGACACCCTCTTGAATCTGCTCTTGCCCTTCTCATCACGGTGCACCCAGTTCCTGTGTGAGTCAGGTCTTTCACAGTGACCCCCAACAGCTGCAAACTGGGGCTGCTGCTCTTGGTAGATCCCCCAGCAGTGAACCCCCTCCCCAGCAGGTTGCAACAGGCACCACGCACTCCAGAGTTATGGCTGCACAAATGGCGGAGCTAGGATCTAACGGGGGCAGAGAGGTGACCTTGAAATTGGCATTGATAGGAAGTTGCTACCACCTTTAGGGCTGCAGAGACGAAGGCAGATGTGGAGCCACAAGACCTTAGGACTGGGGTCACTGATGGGGCCACCCAGAGGAGACACATCCCCTGGGAAGGCGTTGCCCCAGGGCAGAGGAAGAAAAAAGGAGCTCAGGGGGTACTCCCGCCCTCCTGTTCCCCACTAGTGGCCCCTGTGGCCTGAAACCAGTCAGAAGCTCCCTGACATGGAAGCCTCAGGAAACAGCCTGCAGGGCGCAGACCCCTGGAACTCAGCCATGGGAGGTGAGGAGTGGATCTGTGTACAAATAAGCCCAAGACTGAGTGGGTCACACATACACACTCAGGACAAAACTCAGAAGGCATAGGACGGTTTTCTTCAGCTGCTGTAATGAATTACACACAGCTGGCGGTGCGTATATATAAGCAAATGGAGCGCATAAACCCACTGTTCTGCTCTTTGTTTTCTTCACTTAGCTGGACCCAGGAAGAAGCGCCTTACTCCTTGCATCCACTGTATGAATTGCTGCCATTTATTTAACGAGTCCTCTGGATTTTATGTTGTTTCCGATATTCTGCCGTTGCACATAATCCTGCAAGAAATATTCATGTTCCTGTGTCATATTCTTGGCTGTTGCGTGCTAGTGTATTTATAGGATAAATGCCTGTGGTGGAATTGGTGGGTCAAAGGCCGCCAGTGTGTGATAGATGTCATCTGGTCAGCGGGCTGCTTTCCTGGAGGTTTTCCCTTTAACATGCCTGTGAACAAAGTACAAGGGGCCTGGCTCACTGACACGGGCTGCCATCAACCCTGTTCTTCTTGCTGGTATGATGGGTAAAAAATGGTATCTTGGTATACCTTTCTTTTTTACATCTGAGGTGAAATTTACATAACTGAAAATTAGCCATTAAAAAAAAAAGACTGCAGAGACTTCCTGATAGTCCAGTGGTTAAAACTTTGCACTTCCATGGCAAGGGACAGGGGTGTGATCTCTGGTCAGGGAACTAAGATCCCACGTGCCCCAGCCAAAAAGTAAAAAAATAATAAAAATATTTGTAAAAGACTTTATTGTGTAGAGCGGTTAGTTTTAGGTTCAGAGCAAAACCGAGCAAAAGGTCCAGAGATTCCCCATAAACCCCTTTCCTCAACTCATGTACTGCCTCCTGCTTATCAACCCCTCCCATCAGGGCGGCACATTGATTTCAACAAATGAACTTTGACACACAGTAATCACCCAGAATCCATTGCCTGCATCAGGGTTCATTCTCTGTGCTGTACATTCTGTAGATTTTTTAAAAATTATTTGCTTAGCTGCACTGAGCCTTAACTGCAGCACCTGGAAGCTTTAGTTGTGGCATGCAGGATCTTAGTTCCCTACCCAGGGATCAAACTCCATATCCCCTGCATTGCAAGGTGGACTCCCAACCACTGGACCACCAGGGAAGTCCCTGGGCAAATGTTTACAGACACTTACCCATCCTAGCTATTGCAGAGATCTTGAAACAGCATTTACACTTATCACTATTATATAATTACAGTGGTTATTAGGACTTCCACTGGGTCACGCTTTAATGTGCTGGTATAAAGCTACATGGCTTTCTATTTTTTTAAGAAAGGAATATTTTGACAACTAGATTTCAAAACAGTTGGAAGTTGCCTAATCCATGGGGCGTTGGTAGTAAATAGTTCATTTCTGTAATACTATCCCTCAGTATGGGCTTTCCTGGTGGCTCAGATGGTAAGAATCCGCCTGCAGTGCGGGAGACCTGAGTTTGATCCCTGGGTTGGGAAGAAGATCCCCTGGAGGAGGGCATGGCAGCCCACTCCAGTATTCTTGCCTGGAGAATCCCCATGGACAGAAGAGCCTGGTGGACTACAGTCCATGGGGTCACAAAGAATTGGGCATGACTGAGCGATTAAACACTCATTCCTCTGTATGGGTCCAGATGCCCAGATCCCTACCACCCCTCCTCTCCCTCTGTGGGCATGGTGCCCGAGAAACTCAGTTCACCTTCCACCACCCCCACTTCTTCACTCACCTACTCCATTTTCCCTTTACCTTCTCCCCTTGCCTACCAGGAAACTCGTACTCATCCTTCAAAATCCAACTTGTATATGGCGATGCTCCCAGTGTTGGGCACTCCCATGACTCCTCTGTGGACATGTCATCTGACACCCACAGAATAAGTGCTATAAATGTACAGAGCTGGGTGAATAGTAAATTAACACAATGCAGCCTGCAGTAGGCACATAGCCTGCTCTTCCTTTCCCCCAAATAAACACGCTCTGATTCATGTCTCTCATTTGGAATTTGGAGGGAATAAGAGGCGAGACGGGTGCTTCTCGCAGCACTGTCCACAGTAAATGACTTGGCCTCTCTAGTCTCCTCTTATAAAATCAGAGTCATAAGCCTTCGTACAGAGGTGGTGTGAGGATTAAAAGGGACAGTGTGTGCAGAGTGCCTGGCACCTAACAGGTGCTCAGTAAACGGGGGGTTGTTATTAATCCTACAAGGCAGCAAGAAGTCACTGGCAAAAAGGTGAAATAAATGAGTTACGCGAGAGTCCACAGGGGAGAGACCACACCTCCAGTGGAGGGATCGGATGAGAAGGGAATAGACATCTGGATCTGGGAGGTGCCTGGTGGAAATGGCAAGGCTGTTTCACCTGCAAGCACTCTGCGGGGTTTCGGCTGGTGCCTAGGGTACCACCGTGGAATCAGCATTAGATTTCCATCCTCCTTAAGCGTTTCACTCCTACATGATGGAGATGCTGATTGCAAATTGTCTCTTCCCTTTCATTTCAGCAAGAAATTTGACTAGGCAAATTCTATTTTGTTATGTTGCTGTGCGTATTTTAAAAGTTCTTGAAGAATCGTCCAACAATCTGTAATTTAGTCTTTTCCCCGAGTGAGACGGGGCTTGACCCCAGTTAGTCTAAATTAGAGTGGGTTTTGGAAGATGGAAGCCAGCAATCACCTACGGGGGACCACCTGCCATCCCTGTTCTCTCCTTGGAGATTATCTGGGGAGCGTGTGGGGTGATGTCAGCCTCTTCCCAGGTGCAGATCTTGTGCAAAGCACCAGTTTCTCCAGATAAGTGGCTGTTCCTATGGCTTAATTATGTCTTCACGCTTCTACAAACTTTTGCCGGCCATGATTCCAGGTACAGAATTGTAAAAGTGTTGGGGGTTTGGCCCACGCTTCCTGGGTGGGTGGTCTGTGACTGGATCCATCCTCTGTGTGAGGGTCCCTTCCCTCATCACCCCCTCCTTGCCCACCGTCTCCCTCTGCATTTCCGACCTCCCTGCAACCCCTGCCTCCCTCCCCTGCTCCAGGGGCTGGAAGCTGCAGCAATCCTGAGGCTCACTGGGAAGAGGAACGTGGTACCTGAGCGCACCATTCAGCAGCCTGCTTCTAGTCCTGGCTGCTGCCCCACGCCTGAGTTTCCCTATCTGTAAAATGGAGACAGCGTGGTTGTTAAGTATTTCATGAATTAAAAATTAGAGAGTTCTGGGACTTCCCTGGCAGTCCAACGGTTAAAACTCCACACTTCCAATGCAGGCAGTGCGGGTTCGATCCCTGGTCAGGGAACTAAGATCTCACATGCTGTGCAATGTAGCCAAAAAACAAAAAAAATTATAAATTTCTAGAAGCCGTGTCCTGCCCCAAGGAAGCTCTCCCTGCATGTTTGTTAAACCACATCCATCCGTCCATCCATTCATTCGTCTCTTGCGGCCCCATTCTTCTATTGCTGTAACTTTTTCTCTTACTGTCATTCTTGTTATCGTCATTCACTCACCACGTCGTGTCCAACTCTTCACGACCCCATGGGCTGCAGCACACCAGACTCTCTTGTCCTTCACAGATAGTCCTTCCCAGAGCTTGCTCAAACTCATGTCCATTGAGTCAATGATGCCATCCAGCTATCTCGTCCTCTGTTGCCTCCTTCTCCTCTTGCCCTCAATCTTTCCCAGCATCAGAGTCTTTTCCAATGAGTCAGCTCTTGGCATCAAGTGGCCAAAGTATTGGAGCTTCAGCTTCAGCATCAGTTCTTCCGATGAATATTCAGGGTTGATTTACTTCAGGACTGACGGGTTTGATCTCCTTGCTGTTCAAGGGACTCTCAAGAGTCTTCTCCAACACAATTCAAAAGCATCAAATTGGCGTTCAGCCTTCTTTATGGTCCAGCTCTCACATCTGTACATGATTATTATTATTGCTATCATATATTAGCCAGAGCTAATACAGGGACCTTACTTGGAAACAGAATTTTTGCAGATATAATTAAGTTTCAGACAAGGCCCACCTGGATTAAAGTGGACCCGAATTCAATATGACTGGTGTCTTTATTTACTTTTCTTTTAAGAAAGAACTCTTGCTACTTATTTCAACTTCCAGCTGTGCCAGGCAGCTTGTGGGACCAGGGATTAGTTCTCTGACCAGGGACTGAACCTGTGTCCCCCTCACCAGTGGAAGAGCGGGGTTCTAACCACTGGACCACCAGGGAATTCCCCTTTATGACTGACATCTTTATAACAAGAGATACAGACTGACAGGGGAAGAAGGCCCCGTGATAACTGAATCAGAAATCAGAGTGACGCTGCCACCAGGCAAGGATGCCAAAGGTTGCCGGCAGCCCCCAGACGCCAGGAGAGAGGACTGGGACAGACTCTCCACCACCCTGCCCCCTCCCCCCTCCCCCTCCCCTCCCCTCCCCCTCCCCCTCCCCCTCCCCTCCCCCCCCCCCCTCCCCCCACCACAGCCACAAAGGAGCCAACTCTGCTCATGCCTTGATGTCAGACTTCCGGTCCCCAGAACTATGAGAGGGATCTCTGCTGTGTCAAGTCCCCAGCTGATGGTGCTCTGGTATCGCAGCCCCCGGCCTTGAACACAGCCTCCTCACCCCCTACTGAGCTGCTTCCCTGGTGGCTCAGACAGTAAAGAATCCGCCTGCAACGTGGGAGACCGGGGTTCGACCCCTGGGTCTGGAAGATTCCCTGGAGGAGGGCATGGCAACCCACTCCAGTATTCTTGCCTGGAGAATCCCATGAACAGAGAGGTCTAGCGGGCTACAGTCCATGAGATCACAAAGAACTGGACACAAGTGAGCAACTAAACAGCCCATCCCTATAATCACACACGTTCTGGTTTAGGCAGTTGGCAATCCACTCCAGTATTCTTGCCTGGAGAATCCCATGGATGGAGGAGCCTGGCAGGCTACAGTCCATAGGGTCGCAGAGAGTCAGACACGACTGAGGCGGCTAAGCAGCAGCTATAGCAACAGCATTCCTATTGGGCCTCACGGCATGAAGCTTTCACCAGCAGTGTTGGCGAAGAGGGGTCTGTGTGTCCCATGGACACTCTGCTCTGAAGAGTGAGCCCATCCAGGGCAGACCAGCCTTGGAGCTCAGGGCATCTGTGGAGTGGAGTGGCATGCACTGGGGTGGAGCCAAGAGGCGCTCCTCTGGGTGCTGGCAGAGAGGGCTGGTTCCCTCTGTCTATGGACAGAGTCTCTGCCCTCCAGATACCACTGGCCTGAGTTCAGTCTCGGGGCCCATTGGAGATGAGGCTGCTGATTCCGAAAGAGGGCTCAGTGAGACCTGTAGATCTGGGAGCCACCTACACACAGGTGGAAGACAGGATTCTGTCCCCGGAGGGCCTCCGTTCCTGGGGAAAGGATTTCTGTTCTGAAATCCAGGAAAAATGAGAGCTGTCTCAGATCTTTCTCGGCCCATGTCTCTCCTACCCTTGGGTACCCCTTTCCATGCGTTTTCATTAACAAATGTAGGAACTTAATCAGCACTGATTTCAACATGATTTAAAGCGCTCCATGCATGCATGTTAAGTCACTTCAGTCGTGTCCTACTCTTTATGACCCCATGGACTGTAGGCTGCCAGGCTCTTCTGTCCATGGGATTCTCCAGGCAAGAATACTGGAGGGCGTTGCCAGGCCCTCCTCCAGGGGGTCTTCCCGACCCAGGGGCCAAACCTGCATCTCTTATGTCTCCTGCGTTGGCAGCCTGGTTCTTTACCACTGAGTCACCAGTGAGCTCTTTAACGCTCTCCAGATTTTGCAGTTTTGGCTGATGTGCGTTTGTATATGTTAAACATTAGTGAGATCAGTAGATATACTGGCACGTCAATAAAGCAGAACTGACGTTATTTTATCTAAATTCCTGTCTGTGGACTCGCTCTGCATGTTTTGATTTTTGATCTCTATGCCTCCTTCCAAAATGCTAAAAATCCAAGGATTTGGTTAGCTGTAGCCCAGGTTTGGGGGAACACTTTTATTCAGAGGCCTTTCTGAGGCCATAGCCTGGAACACTGACTCTGGAAGAATATCCGTAATGTCAGGAGGACATGAAGCGCCCCAGGCTAAGGCTGGCCTGGGTCTGCGTTAACCAGTTAGTGCCCAGAAAACAATTTTGATGAGAAATGGCACGTCGGCTTTCCAGACAAACGTCAGCATACGATGGCTTCATAACACAAAGCACTCTGGATTCATTAGCGCACCTTTTCACAGTTTCTTCTGCGTTATGAGACACCTCAGCTTGTTCAGATGGAGCCTGCCCCAACCCATCAGCTTACCTCTGGGCACTTGAAGACCAGTCAGTGGTAGGTAGGATATAATTAACGGGGACCAAGGAGCTTTCTGGGCCCTCTGCCACTGGAGCACTGGGGGGTCCTTCTCCCCACATCAAGGAGTAAAAGCCATGGCTAGGACAGGACAGACCCTAGACAAGTGTCTAAATGCCACTATTGGTGGGGTACGTAAGTGTGGCCCCAAAGAGGGAGCCTGGGGCTAGGAGGAACCATATCAAGGTCAGAAAAGGTCTTTGGGGGTTTTCTTAGCAACCTGATAACCCAGCTGCAGAAAAGACCAGCGCTTCCCAGGTGGTGCTAGTGGTAAAGAATCTGTCTGCCAGTGTAGGAGACTCAAGAGATGATGGTTCAATCCCTGAGTCATGAAGATCTCCTTGAGAAGGAAGTTGCAACCCACTCTGGTATTCTTGCCTGGAGAATTCATGGACAGAGGATCCAGGTGGGCTACAGTTCATGGGGTTGTAAAGAGTCGGACACCACTGAGCGACTAAGCCCAGAAAAGACCAGATCTGGAGAATCTGATGACGTGGATCCCTTGATGTAAACACCAGCTCCCTGGCTTCAGGGTGGTTCAGTCTCCCATGGCCAGTGCCTCCCCCTCAGTCCAGATCAGTCCAGCCCCAACCTGGTCGCCTTCCCAGGCCAGCTTCACAGGAGGACCCTGTGCTGGGTTAGATGCTCTACAGTCACCAACTTGAAACCCTTCATATTTTTGAACGAGCAGCCCTGCAGTTTTATTTTGCACAGGGGGCCAGAAACGAGGTAGCTGGCCCTGCTCCTGCCATATCAGAGTTTTCTGCTTTCTTGTCTGTCTCTGCTTCAGAACTGTTGTTGCTGTTGTTTAGCCTGTAAGTCGTGGCCAACTCTTTGCGACCCCATGGACTGTAGCCTACCAGGCGCCTCTGTCCATGGGATTTTCCAGGCAAGAATACTGGTAGGAGTTACCATTTCCTTCTCCAGAGTTTCTTCCCAACCCAGGGATTGAAGCTGCATCTCCTGTGCCTCCTGCATTGCAGGTGGATTCTTTAGCACTGAGCTACAAGGGCAGCCCCTCTTCTGGACTACAGACACATAACCCTCTCGGACTGTTTTACTGACACCTGAGGGGCCTCCCAGGTGGTGCATTCCTGCCTTTCAATGCAGGAGACGAGGTTCGATCCCTGGGTTAGGAAGATTCCCTGGAGGAGGGCATGACCACCCACACCAGTATTCTTGCCTGGAGAGTCCCATGGGCAGAGGAGCCTGACTGGTTACAGTCCACAGGGTTGCAAAGAGTCAGACACAACTGAAGCCACTTGGCATGCGTGCATGAGTCCCCAGAAGGAGCCTGCTCATTATTAGGGTGGTCAGAAGGACAAGGTTTCTAAGCAGCAGAGCATGGGCAGTAGAGACTGGTCATGTGGACTCCAAGCCAGCGCTCACCCCACTCACCAGAGTCAGGTCCCTAGGAGAACTCCGATTTTGACTCCTGGTCAGCACCTCTCTCAGTGGCTGCTGGCAGGTGGCACAACCTGTTAGCTGGCCTGGTGGGGCTGTGCTCCATGCACTGCCAGTGAGTCTCTGCTTCTGAATCTCACTCCTGGGGAAGAACTTAACAGCTGGGTTGGTATTTAAATATCCTAAAATTGCTACTAAGAGTTTAGTCTAGGGTAGAACCTTAAGCTTGCAAATGAAATGTGTCTTTGCTCGTGTAGAGAGCTTGGCAGAAAAACATTTGGGGAGCAAACTAGGCTGGGCATGTGGGCAAGAAATGGAGCTGATCCAAACGGGAGGGGGTGGCTGTGGGAGCCCTCCTTTGGTAGGTGAGGGTACACTTTTCAAAGAGGTAAAGTCAATTAACCTGTGCTCTGCTGGGCCTTAGGTGCCAGGTGCTGACAATAAGGTACACAGAAGAATAAATTCTTAATTTTGGCACTTTAATTTCATCCTTTCCTCCCGAAGCTCCAGACTGAGCAGCTGTTTAGCAGGAAAAGAAATTCAAAGCAGGGTAATAAAGAAGATTAGGTGGCGAGAGCAGCCAGTGGTGTGGAACTGTATTAACCATGTTTTAGCTTCTGTTACCTCAGCGTCTTGACATGCAGACGCCAGATCTGCCTTGCTCTGGACAACTCGATGATACACCTGGGGCATCTTGCCTTGGCTTCCAGCTCCATCACCAGCTTCCACCCCAGTCCCCTTCTTACTCTCCACCCTGCACCTCCCCCTAACTCAGAGGGAGTCCTCCTCCTGGGGGCCACGCTTTTCCAATTCAATGCACAAGTCCACATCTCAACCACATCCTTTGGCAAACTCACACTCCTGAACCTAATCACCCCAGCGCCAGCCTCTATGCCCCAGAGCTGGCTGAAATTATGCAAAATAGCCAATCCTAGGCCTGCTCACCCTCCCTCACCCGTTTCTTTCCAAGGAAACCACAATAAAAGCTCCTGCTCACAGCTCCTTCCTCTCCCCCCTGCCTCCTGACAGCTGCTAATGCTTTCCCACGTGGCCCCCTGTGGAATGGTATGAATCCTCTCTCTTGGAAACTATGAGTAATTAGCTATCTTTTTGGTGGGAGACATCTCCTGATCTTTTGTACCATACCTCAAATTTTCTATTCATGCACCCTATTTTAAAACACTAACAAACATCCAGGCTTCTTGCAAACATCCAGGCTTCTTGCCCATTTCAAGATAGGCAGAAGAATTCAACAAATGTTTCTCTCTTCACTCACTCATCCATCCATCCATCCATCTGTACGTATATCCGTCCATTGTCTATTGAGTAATTTGGTGGTTTTAAAACACCTGCAAAGGGGAACTTGTCTATTTACTTTATTATATTGTCTTTTTAGAGCTTTCATTTTTACTGTAGTGAATTCTTAGTTATCTTATTCAGTATAATTTTTGCTTTGGGGCTCTTAAGAAGCCCTTCTCTATCTTAAAAAAAAGGGGGGAAGATATACTATATTTTTCTCCTAAAAGATTTAAAGGTTTTCTTTCCCACATCTCAGACTTTAATTCATCTGAAATTGATTTTCATGGATGGTATATGATAAACCCAGGTACTCTCTGGTAAAGAATCCACCAGAATGCAGGAAATACAGATCCAATCCCTGGGTCGAGAAGATCCCCTGGAAAAGGAAATGGCAGCCCACTCCAATATGCTTGCCTGCAAAACCCCATGGGCAGAGGGGCCTGGTGGGCTACAGTCCATGGGTCGCAAAGGAGTCAGGCAAGACTTAGCGACTAAACACAATATGATGAACACAGATTCTACGTTTTTCTTCACAGATAGCCGGGAGGCTAGCACCGTTTATTGTATGACTCAATCTTCCCACCACTGATTTGTCCTGATACCTCTGTCGTTTGCCAAGTTTCTGCAAATGATCATCTGCTCTGGTTTCCCTATTCCATCTTATTGGTTTATTTGTCTTACATCCAAACCACACTCTTTTACTTCTATATATTGCTTTATAGTAAGTATTTACATCTAAAAAGACAAATTTCTTATCCATCTGAAGAATCGTCTTGGCAATTGTTGGACTTTTACACATGGACATGGTGGCAGATGTGGTGGACCACGGAATGAAGACACCATTCTAAGCGGTAAAATAACAAGCTAGGTGGGGTCTGAGGTGCTGGACAAACTCAGGAGCCACAAACATCAGCCCTGGACCACCTCCAGGTACTCTTGTGAGGGAGACATACTCATTCTTCTTCAGTCACTATTAATTTACATGGATATCAATGAAATGTAGCCAAATATTTATCTTAGGTAATATTTTTCTTATTTATTAACTTAAATGAAGATCTTGGTAAAACACTGAATCCAAATGATGGAGCAGGCAACCTTATCTTATTCTTGGCTTTAGAGAAAGCAACTGTAATGTTGTACCATTGAGTATGATGCTTTTAATAAGGAGTACGTCAAGGCTGTATATTGTCACCCTGCTTATTTACTTATATGCAGAGTACATCGTGAGAAACGTTGGGCTGGATGAAGCACAAGCAGGAATCAAGATTGCCAGGAGAAATATCAATAACCTCAGATACGCAGATGACACCACCCTTATGGCAGAAAGAGAAGAAGAACTAAGCTTCTTGATGAAAGTGAAAGAAGAGACTGAAAAAGCTGACTTAAAGCTCAACATTCAGAAAACTAAGATCATGGCATCTGGTCCCATCACTTCATGGCAAATAGAGGGGGAAACAATGGAAACAATGAGAGAGTTTATTTTGGGGGCTCCAGAATCACTGCAGATGGTGATTGCAGCCATGAAATGAAAAGACTCTTGCTCCTTGGAAGAAAGGTTATGACCAACCTAGACAGCATATTAAAAAGCAGAGACATTACTTTGCCAACAAAGGTCTGCCTAGTCAAGGCTATAGTTTTTCTAGTGGTCATGTATGGATGTGAGAGTTGGACTATAAAGAAATCTGAGCGCCAAAGAATTGATGCTTTTGATCTGTGGTGTTGGAGAAGACTCTTGAGAGTCCCTTGGACTGCAAGGAGATCCAACCAGTCCATCCTAAAGGAAATCAGTCCTGAACATTCATTGGAAGGATTGATGCTGAAGCTGAAACTCCAATAGTCTGGCCACCTGATGTGAAGAACTGACTCATTTTGAAAAACCCTCATGCTGGGAAAGATTGAAGGCGGCAGGAGAAGGGGACAACAGAGGATGAGGTGGTTGGATGGCATCACCAACTCAATGGACACGAGTTTGAGTAAACTCTGGGAGTTGGTGATGGTCAGGGAGGCCTGGCATGCTGCAGTTCATGGGGTCGCAAAGAGTCGGACACGACTGAGTGACTGAAATGATGCTTTTATGGCAGATGTTTCTTATCAGCTTAAGAAAACTTCCATCTTTTCTTTAAAAATTATGAGTAGGGGAGTTTCTCTGGTGGCTCAGTGGTAAAGAAACCTCCTGCCAATACAGGAGACATGGGTTCGATCCCTGATTCAGGAAGATCCCACATGCCTTGGCATGCCACAACTCCTGAGCCTGTGCCCTGGAGCCTGGGAGCCTCAACTACTGAGCCCATGAGCTACAACTACTGAAGCTCGCTCACCTAGACCCTGTGCTCCACAACAGCAGAAGCCTGTGCACCGCAACTAGAGAAAAAGCCTGGCAGCAATGAAGACCCAGCACAGTAAAAACTAAATAAATAAAATTATATAAAAGTTATAACTGGATATTACATTTTGTCAAATTCCTTCCCTGCATTTGATAATAATAATCATCATAATAAGATTATTATATATATGGGCTTTCTCCTTTCACCTTTTAATATGGTGAATGACTTTAGCAGATATTTTAGTGTTAAGCTGTCTTTATAATCCTGAGTTTAAGACTGTGCTCACGATAAAGTATATATAGAGAGAGATTTCTGGATTTGGTTTGCTAATTCTGATGTAGGATTTGCGCATCTGTGTTCCTATTTTTCTTGTAGGTCCTGTTCTTGCCTGCTTTGGGGATTAAAATTCCACTACTCTTATAAAGGGGGTTGGAAAGTCCTTCCTCCCGCCCCTATCCTAGGAAATTTCTATAGAACAATTCGTATTTTACAAGGGTTAACTATTCCTTGAAGGTTTGGTAAAATTTGTCTTGGTATTATTGTATAAAACTTACAAGTACAAAACTTACTTGGTAATATTGTCCAGTTTGGTGCTTTTTATTGCAAATAGATTTGTGATTGCTGGTTTAATGTTCTTAATGCTTACAGGATTTCTATTACTTTTTGAGACAGTTCTGATCATTTCTACTTTGTCTGTTCATTTGTCTGTTTCATCTGTTTTTAAACATTTTGACATAAAGGTGTCCCTAATGTGAGAGTTGGACTGTGAAGAAGGCTGAGCGCCGAAGAATTGATGCTTTTGAACTGTGGTGTTGGAGAAGACTCTTGAGAGTCCCTTGGACTGCAAGGAGATGCAACCAGTCCATTCTGAAGGAGATCAGCCCTGGGATTTCTTTGGAAAGAATAATGCTAAAGCTGAAACTCCAGTACTTTGGCCACCTCATGCGAAGAGTTGACTCATTGGAAAAGACTCTGATGCTGGGAGGGATTAGGGGCAGGAGGAGAAGGGGATGACAGAGGATGAGAGGGCTGGATGGCATCACGGACTCGATGGAAGTGAGTCTGAGTGAACTCCGGGAGCTGGTGATAGACAGGGAGGCCTGGTGTGCTGCGATTCATGGGGTCAGACACGACTCAGACATGACTGAGTGACTGAACTGAACTGAACTGAACTGAACTGAATGCTCTCTTTATTTTTCTAAAGAACTCTACTGTGGGGATGTCACTGGTGGTCCAGTGGCTAAGAATCCACCTGCCGATGCAGGAGACACAGGTTTGATCCCTGGTCAGGGAACTAAAATCCCACGTGCCCATGTGCCACAACTACTGAGCCCAGGTGCCCTGGAGCCCACACGCTGCAGCAAAGGTCTCATGTGTCACACCTGAGACCATGCAGACAACAAATAAAAAAATACATTAAAAAAAAAAAAAAGAGGCTAAAGAAGAATTAACTCTAAATATCCATTGGAAGGACTGATGCTGAAACTGAAGCTCCAATACTTTGGCCACCTGATGTGAAGAGCAAACTCATTGGGAAAACGAAGGCAAAATGAGAAGGGGGTGGCAGAGGATGAGATGGATATGTAGCATCACTGACTTGATGGACATAAATTTGAAGAAACTCCAGGAGATAGCGGAGGACAGAGGAGCCTGGTGTGCTGCAGTCTATGGGGTTGCAAAGAGTGGGACATGACTTAGCAAGTGAACAACAGCAATAGAACAATTTTTTTTAAAAAGGAGCTCTACTGTGTAGTTATATCTTCCTTTGAATTCCTGATAATATTCATTTGTGATTTCCTTTTTTCCCTCTGATCTTTACTTCTAAGAGTTTATCTACTTTGTCTTCTTGAAGAATCAACTGTGCACTGATTAATTAATTCTTTTGTGGGTTTTGTTTCACTAATTTCTGTACTTATCTTTATTATTTCCTTCTTCCTATTCTCTGAAATATTTCTCTGGTATTCTAATTTCTTGTGTTGAATGCTTAATTAATTTTCACTGCTACTTGTTAACGAGTTTTTAAAGTTATTCATTACTGCTTCAGTTATTTCCCTGTTTGGAAATGCAGCTTTTTCACTGACATTCAGTTCTAAATATTTGATGCTTTTTATTATGCTTTACCCTCTGAATTATTTAGAAATATGCTTTTCAGTTTCCAAACATTTGTGATTTCTCATTTCTTTAGTGTCAGGAAGTGATCTAGATGATATCAATTTTCTGGTATTTGTTGAAACTTCCTTTGTGGCCTAAGATCTGGTTAAATATATTAAGTAACAGATACAGGTTTGAAAAGAATATTTAATTCCTGTATATGTCTAGATCAAGATTTGCTAATTACACAGTTCAGATCTTCTGTAGCCTTAATGATTTTCTGACGAAGAAATGTTAAATTTTTCACTGTGATTTTAAGTTATTAATTTCTCCTGCAGTTTTGCTTTTTTTTGGCCACACTGCTTGGCTTATGGGATCTTAATTCCCCAACCAGGGATTGAACCCAGGGATTTCACAGCAGTGAAAGCGTCAAGTCCTAACCACTGGACCACCAGGGAATTCCCAATTTGCTTTCCATGTGCACGTGTGCATGCTAAGTTGCTTCGGTCACGCCCAACTCTTTGCGAGGCCGTGGCCTGTAGCCCACCAGGCCCCTCTGTCCATGGGATTCTCCAGGCAAGAATACTAGAGTGGGTCGCCATGCCCTCCTCCAGGGGTTTTCCTGGCCCAGGGATGGAGCCCAGGTCTTCTGCTTAGCAGGGGCATCCTTTACCACCGGCACCACCTGGGAAGCCCAGGCTTTCTATATCAGAAACGAAACGGAGGCATAGAGGCGCAGGCTTGGCATATTTTCTTGAATAATTCTTCCTTTCATTATTGAGTAAAGCCTTGCTCTCTGTCTGAATGACTCTTTTTCTGGCAGTCCTGCTACACCAGTTCAACCCTTATCTGTTTTCAACCTTTCTGTGTTGTTTGGGGTCAGTTGTATCTTAAAACATCTTGTATAGGTGGATTTTTTTCATCTGTATCAGTTAGTCAGGATTTTTTTTTCACAATTAAAACACAAGTGCCATACATTTACTATTATTGTAATTACAGATACATTTGGGATTTTTAAAATTCTTTTTTCTTTAAATGAATGGTTCTTTATTCATTTACTTGCTGCACTGCACAGCATTTGAGATCTTAGTTCACCAACCAAGGATCACACCTGTGCCCCTGCAGTGGAAGTGTGGAGTCTTAGGCACTGGACTGCCAGGGCAGTCCCTATTATGGGTATACTGGGATTTATACCTGTCATTGTCTTTATCATGTCTCCTCCCTAATTTTTCCCTCTTGTCTTGTATGTTATTCTCAGCTAACTTTTAAGTTTCAGTCTTTTTTAAGCCCCTTGAGTCATTATTATTAATATCACTGTTAATTGTAGTCAATGCATACTAGGTTAGTTATCATTTAAATCATTCTGAATTTAACGTTCACTCCAAATCTAGTAGTAGCTCTTTCAGTGAGGATCCATGAATAGCAAACTCTTTTTTTTTGTCCCCTGTCTGGAAATGTCTCTATTGTAATCTTACAGTTTTGGGTGATAGTCTAGCTGGGCATATAACTCTAGGTTAGCGGACACATTCCTTCACTGCTCCACAGACAGCTTTGTTCCCAGTGTCACTGGTGATGCTGAGAACCGTCGATCAAACGGTCACCCTCTTCAGGTGGTGAGTCTTATCTCTTTGGTTGCTTTTAAGATCTCTGTGTCTTTGATGTGCTCTTTTCGCCACAATGTGTCTAGATGCCTATTTATTTTTATTTGTCCTATTTAGATAATGTGACTATTCACTCTGACTCATTCTTCCAATTATGGCAAAACTCTGTAATTTTTTCCCTTTAAATTTGCCTCTCCTCATTGCCTTTATTCTTTTCTTCTAGACCATCTTTATTCTCTTCTTCTGGACATCTGAAGATGTGTCTTCAATGTACTCATTCCATATTCCACATTTATGTATTATGTTTTCACATTTTTATTCTCTTTATATTTCACATTGCACTTTTGGACGATTTCTTCTTATTTACATTCTACTTCTCTAATTCTTTCTTTAGTGTTGTAAAAATTGCTATTTATTTCACAAACAATTATACTTTCAATGAAAAATTTTTTTTTACTTTTAAGCCTGATTTTTCTCATCTGCCTTTTTTCTTTTCAAGATATTGTGGCTCTGAATCTTTTCACTTCTTGTATCATTTAAAATACACTTTAAATGAAAAATACACTTTAAATGTAGTTCAGATGTTCTATTATCTTTACTTATTAAGGAGATAATTCTCCTCTTGCTATTTCTAATGTCTCTTTTTTGTAATGGTTTGTTTACACACAAGTTTTGTAATTTTTCAACTGTGGGTCCATATTAAGAGTGTGCCCACTGCCCTGTGGGAGTCCAGTATGCTCTAGATTGTGTAATTGTCCCTGGAGAGAAGTTTCATATTTGCTTCTGCCAGAGTACAGGTGTTTAAATGGTTCTGGACCAGATTTATGTTATTCTTGTGACTTGGATTTCCTCCCATCTCTTGGATTTCATAAAATTACACATTTCCTATTTTTGGCAGAGCTTGGGGTTTTGATTTCTGACAGATGGACTTGTTTCTGTGTGAGTCTCAGAGACATTGGCCCAATAGGTGGAGTTTTTCTAGCCCCATTTGAACTAGCTTCAGAGCAGAGATGAGCAGCTCAGAAAGACTCTAGGCTTCAAACAGGCCTTCCATTCCAGCTATGTCACCTCAGGTGAGCTCCAAGCATCACCTCTTGTCGACGCATCAGAACCTCAGCCCCACCCCCAAACCTGGGAGTGTTGGGGTCAGCCTCTGCTATCCTGCTCCAGTCTTTAAAGATCTATTTTCCACCCTGTGAATTTTTTCTCTCTTTTGACTGTGAATGCTCATTTTAAAACCTCTTGGTAGTGGCATTATATTCTTACTCATCCCTGTGCTAGAAGAGATGAGAGAAAAGCCCCCATCCACTTTGTCTGCTAGAAGCCCCTCTCCTCCATTCACCTGCTCTCCACCTGGTTTTAGCACAGATACAGATGTGTTTCCAAAGACCCTCAGCGGAGGTAGGAGGATGGACACGGACCAGCAAAGGCGATGAGGACAAATAATGACGGAGGGACACCTGACCCAAGGGACTGCAGGCCTAGTCTCTACGGGGATGGATCTGGGGAGACCTGGTTTTCGGGTCAGGGACAGGTCTACTTAAATAGGCAACTTGGGTGGGGTGATTGGAGAGACCGCTGCAAAGAGTAGATGTCTTATGTCTGACTCTGTTATCTTCTCAACGGCAACGTGACCACATGGGAATTAATACCATGGTTGCTCTCCATCAGCACCGTGGTCCAGCCCAGTTAGCCATCTTGCTCTAGCAGAGGTCCAGCCTACAGACCAACTCAGCCCCTGAGTGCACTGAGACCCATGGCTCTAGAAGCCAGGATGGAAAAGAGGACCCTGGAGGGAGAGCTTCACAGAGACAAAAAAAAAAAAAACAGGGAGGAGGCATCAATCTTGTAAAAGAGAAGCCTTCGCTTCCAATCTCCAGTCAGGCAGAGGAGACAGAAGGGGCAGCCGTCATCAAGCTGTCACAGCTCCAGAATCACAACTGAATAATGGCTTGGAACTTCAAGTCTGGGATGGGGCTCTTCAAGCCATATTTCATGGGAGACATTCTGAGCCCTCATAGGGAGGAAGAAATACGATTGTTAAACAGACAGCTAATGGTACGGCATTCATCTGGGGGCAAATCAGTGAGGTTCGTTAAGCAGACCAGAGCAGCCTTGGAAGAGGGACGCAAAATTAGCCAGAGGATGGGAGAAAGACACTGGAGAGGAGTGGCGTAGAGGAAGCTTGTCTTCCAGGGAGTGGTTCAGCAACAGGAAAGGGAAGGGAAGGAGTTGGAGGTTTGTTTTCTTCCCTGCTCCTTGCAAGCAATGTTTTGACTGTGGCACAGACTTCCAAAATGAATCTCCAATCAGTGCGTCTGACCAGCTACCCACCCCTGCTTCCAAGATCACCAACTTTCACTGTTAAATTCCTACTCTGTGCCACCCCTAAAACCTTTGCACAAAAGCCTGCACCATTACCCCAAGCTCTGGGTAATCAGAAAATGGAGAACACCCTCTTCTCTTCAAGAAAAACCTGGACTCGACCTGCCCAGGGAAATCTATATGTAAATTCAGGTACTTTGCAGTCTTTCCTGTGCAACACTTTTGGTCTCCAGCCAGGTAGCAAGTGAAGATAAGACAGGCTGGCGGCAGATTGCGGGTCAGAGCTAGAAATGCCAGGATGAGGGGTTTCTGTTTGGGCGGGGACTGGGGAGGGGGATCCATGTCTCAAAACCATGACAAAAATTCTCTGCTTTGTCCCAGGGAGCCCCAGCAGATAGCGTACTTTCAATGCTTAACACTGTAGTGAACGTACTTGAAAAAAAAAAAAAAGGAAGAATGCAGGTGGAAGAAGATTAAATAGGTTTAGATGTTATAAGGCAAACCTTTCTGAAGGCATGGCACTCCCTAGGGTGTGTCTTCTGTCACTGTCCAAGTCAGCCTGGTAACTGGCCCTGCCTGCCTTCCATGCTTCAAGGCTCATAACTACCTTGCCCTGGTGTTGCCAGGTTGAGAGGTGCAAAGGCAAACAAGTCCTGAGTCTCCGGGGCTCCTTGTGAATAGTGTCAATTGTGGGTCACCTGTGGCTCTGCCTCCACAGGATGACAGAGGCAGAGGTTGGAGTGATGTAGCCAGGAAATCCAGGAATACTTGGGGCCACCAGGAGGCAGAAGGTGCAAGGATGAATTCTCCTTTGGTGGGTCTGGAGCACAGTCCTGTGACATTCTGACCTCTGACTTTCAGCCTCCAGAATCCTAGAGAATCCTTTTCTGTTGTTTCAGGTTCATGGTACTTGGTTACAGCAACTTTCAGGAAACTGATACAAAGATGCATCTTTACTCTGGGACCCAGGCTGACCAAGCAGCCTCTCCCCAGACCACTGGAGGTTTTCTGGAAGGAAGAGAAAGCAAGGCACAGGGCTTCCCTGGTGGCTCAGTGGAAAAGAATCTGTCTGCCAATGCTGGAGATACGGATTCGATTCCTGTTCTGGGAAGATCCCATATGCCACAGAGCAACTAAGCCCCATGCTCCACAACTACTGAGCCTGTGCTCTAGAGCCCAGAAACTGCAATGACTGAGCCCACACGCCCCAGCTACAGAATCCCATGTGCCCTCGAGCCCATGCTCTGCAACAAGAGAAGCCAAGAGAGAAGCCTGTGCACCACAGCTAGAGAGTTGCCCCCTCTCGCCACAACTGGAGAAAAGCCTACATAGCCACAAAGACCTCAAAGTAAAATTATATTAAAAAGAAAAGAAATCAAGGCACACAGTATGAGCTGGTCCTCAAAGCTTCCACCTAAAAGTGATCCAGTCACTCTGCTCATATTTCATTGCTCACTAGGACACCCCTGAGTCCAAAAGCAGGGGAATCTCATCCTCCACTGCAGAGGTTGGCAAACTTCTTTAAAGAGCCACATAGTAAATATTTTGGGGTTTCTCTGGTAGCTCAGCTGGTGAAGAATCTGTCTGCAATGCAGGAGACCCCAGTTTGATTCCTGGTTCAGGAAGACCCCCTGAAGAAGGGACAGGCTACCCCCTCCAGTATTCATGGTCTTCCCTGGTAGCTCAGATGGTAAAGAATCTACCCACAGTGTGGAAGACCTGGGTTCAATCCCTGGTTTGGGAAGATCCCCTGGCGGAGGGCATGGCAACACACTCTAGTATTCTTGCCTGGAGAATCCCCATGGATGGAGGGAGCCTGGTGGGCTATACAGTCCATAGGGTCGCAGAGAGTCAGACCCCACTGTGTGACTAAGCACACACATGGTAAATATTTTGGATTGTGGACTTCATGGTCTCTGTCACAGCCCCTAAGAGAGCCATGAAATGTGTCTACTACAGTTGAGAGAAGCCAAATACCCAGCCCAGCCTGAAGAAGCTTGCATGAAGAGGGATGGGGGTCTGCACCCCCAGAGACATCACAGCAGGGAAATGGACTTTGGCTGTCCGGCAGTGCCAGGAGAGGGCTGGGGCACGGGAGGACAGCCCACGGGTCCAGGTTTGTTAGTCCAAGCAGGGAGGTGGGATAGTCTTTGTGGACCGGAGAGAGAACCTGCCAGGGACCACACACGGACCTGCCAGTGGGACCGTCTGATGGGGTTGGGGGCGGTACACCATAGGATGCTGCGTGAACTCCTCATGGATGTCCAGCCAGAGGACGGAGTCACATGGGGCTGTTCAGAATTTGACATGAGCACACCAGGGCTCACAGGTACCCCCAGAGTCGGGTAAGTAAAGTTACTCTTTCTCTTTCCTCCAAAACTCTGCCTCTATATTTCTATTTGCCATCAGTTCACGGAGGGCCAATATTTTGGCAACAGGAACGTTTAAGCAATCCATGGAAGCCAGGAGGAGAAGCTTCTCTTTGCAGCCAGATCCAGGAGCGTTGTTCTTTTACCATCCAGCCTCCTTGCAGGAGTCTCCATGAACCCCTCGAGGTGGCCAACGGTTTGGGATGCTGGGATTTTCTGCTTTTGAGCTGCATGTGGCCTCTCTCACAGAGGTGGGAAGCCAGTTGAGGCGCTATGCAGTGGCGCTACGGAAGTCAGACTGGAGAATGGTGGGAGAGCAGTAGGAAAATGAAGCCTCATTGTCTCTGATATTTCAGGTGGCCTCTGGGTTAATTGCGGTGCCAGGAGCTGTGAGTGGGATCCTAGTTGTCCATGGTGGCCAGGGCAACTTCTGGAACGCTCCTTAATTAATAGCTGTCCTTTTCTGCTGTGGTTTCTGGGTCTCTCATCAGCCAATTGAACTGTTCTCCTGGAAACAAAGACCTGTTTGGAGGTGCTGTGCTTCCAGTAATTTCTTTCCTCCACCTCTTTGTCTGGAGAAGAGTTCACTGAATGGCGTGTCCAATGAATTCCATTTCTCAGTGACAAAAGCCCTGGAGGGAGGCGGTTGCCATAGTGATGGGGGGTGGGCCACCCTCTTAATTTGCAGAGGAACAATGAGGAAGTCTCTGACCCTCAGCAGGAAGCCTTAAGTTGAAAAAAAAAAAGGAAGGCTTAAGTTGAAACGGCCATTGTCTCCTTGTCTCTGAGTTCTCCCCCATCTTCTCTGGGTGAGAGAGAAATGTACCCACAAGGTTAGATCAAGGGCAGGATAAGAAAAATTGCCCAGGACCTCTGGGGGCCCCAGATGGTGACACTTCTGCTTCTTGTTCTTTCCAAAAGTGTTTGCAGGACGCATCTCCATCCAACTCTCCTGGGAGACGGTGCGCAAATGTTGTTGTTGTTTAGCTGCTAAGTCATGTCCAACTTTTGTGACCCCATGGACTGTAGCCTGCCAGGTCCTCTGCCCATGGGATTTCCCAGGAAGGAATGCTGGAGCAGGTTGCACAAGTGTAGCCTGTGCATTTAAACTTATAACTATCCACCATCCCCCCAAAACAGATCGGAAGCAGACAGCTTCCCAAGGCCAGGGGCTGGGAGGAAGACAAGATGGATGGGAGAGACTTCCTGGTACCATTAGCTGCCTTCACAGTCAGGCAGAACTTGTGTGGGTTTTGCTTTTAGCTGAGGATGAGGCAAAGCAAAAAGAGAAACCAGAGGTGAGGCTGGGAAGAACCCGTCTCTGCTGGTCCTGATGCAAGACTGTGGTCATCGTGCCCAAACGACCTTCACTTTCTCCTCTGTGATCTTTAGCCCTCCACATCCCAGGCTCTGGGGCTCAGGGTTCAGGCTACCAGCAGGACCGGGTTGCACAGGCGGGCACTCCATCCAGAGACCACAAAATTGGAATCAAATTTTACTTTCAACTCAGGAAAGTCATGGGAGCCAGTCACAAGGTGTCCTCAGCAGAACAAAGGCCTCCAGAGATGTCCACATGCTGATCTCAGGTGCTTGTGAATATATTACCTTATATATTTCATCTTTGTCCCGGGCACAGGCCCAGAGCTCCAAAGACCCTCAACCTTTCCTAAGTGTGAAGAGTATCCTCTATCATTCATAAGGAGACCCCAACTTCTTAAAAAATTGATGTATAGTTGATTTACAATGTTTTAGGTGTACAGAAAGCTGATTCAGATATTCTTTTTCAGATTCTTTTCTAAGTTATTACCAGATCTTGAATATAGTTTCCAGCAGGTCCTTGTTGGTTATCCATTTCATACATAGTAATGTGTATCTGTTAATACAAATTCTTAATTTATCCCCCCATAAGAAGACCCTTTTGATTTCACCTGAGTTTATGCTGACGAGGTAACTGAGGGTGCCCCCCTCCGCCCCCGCCCAGCTACAGATGATCTGTGATGGGATAAATGGAAAAGGAATCAAAAAAAAACACCAGGGGTTGTATGTATAAGTACAGCAGAAACTAACACAACATCATAAAGCAACTATACTCCCCCAAATTTTTTTAGTCTAGAAAGAATGAGAATTTATAAAAAGTCTAAAACATCAGGTAGAATTTTTAAATGTTTATATAGCTTTCCCTTCTACTTTTTTTTTTTTTGCTTCATATTTCCTGGCATTTCTAGGGCGAATTGTATTACTTGTAATCTTAAGACACAATAAAATACATTCCCTAGAAAATAAACATAAAATGGCAGACTGAAAAACAAGACTATAAAGATTTCAAATAAATAAATTTCAACTCCAAAAGAAGAGAGAGAAATAAGACACAGAGAGAACCAAGCCATAGTTTGTAGGAGGGTGGAAGGGAGACTTCCAGCCTCCAATGCTGTAAGAAAAGGACGTCTGCTGTTGATAACCCCCTCAGTCTACAGTAATGGGTTATAGAGCAGCCTGAACTAAGAGACAGCATCAGCCCACAGGAGTGGGGGTGGGTGGTGGGGGAGGCGGGGGGGGAGGGGGGGCAGTGACTCTCAGGATGGAGGAGGATGAAAGGAGAGAAGGTTCCAGGGAGGAGGATTTGGTCTCCATCCTTTGCAAAGAATCCCCGACATGCAGAGACTGCCTGAGAACTCACAGAGGACAGACTCACCAGTCTGTCACAACTCACAGAGAGCTCACCCAGAACACGTGTCACAAGGCATATACTGGTGTGTGCCCGGGGAGCGCAGGGAGGCTGTTCACATACACGCAAGACCGGGTGGGGAGGGGAGTGTGGTGCCTGGGCAAACCCCTACCCACATCCACTAGGGAGACCCCAGCGCAAGCTAAGAGAGGAGTCACTGCTCAGAGGACAGCCGTGGAGGCCAGACCCCCTTCAGAGAATGCTTCTTAACCTGGATCTGGGAGGAAGGAGCCTTTGGGCATGTAAGCCAAGTGGTCAGAAAGGTTTTTTTTTTTTTTTTTTCCTGAACAGCTCATGTTAAAGAAGCTCCAGGCAGGGACTTCCCTGGTGGTCCGGTGGCTTCCAATACTGGGGGCCTAGGTTTGATCCCTGGTCGGGGAACTAGGTCCCATGTGTCTCAACTAAGAGTTTGCATGCTACAATTAAGACCTGGAGCGGCCAAGTGAATTTTTTTTTTTTAATAAAAGGATAATAAAATCAAGAAGCAGCAGGCAAGCTTTTACAAACAGCCAAGACCTTCCTGAGGAGCCCTGGAAACAGGGCGTGCCCTACAGTGACCCAGTAATGAAGGGAAAACAGAACCCTCCGGAGCAGCAGCACTTCAGGTCCCCGAAGGGCAGGACCCATTTGATCCCTGCTGGGGCAGCTGTAAAGAGAAGCAACAGAAGTCCATCTCAGGAAGGCAGGAAAAAAACAAACCTAAAAACTCATATATTTTCTGAGCCAAAAATGTTGCCTGGGTACTCCCCCCCACCTTCACCTCGAAAATGTGTTTAAATCAAAAGATAAGAGGAGCCAGGTCTGTTCCCCGTCGGGCAGCCCGGTCCAGCCTCTCTCCAGCCCGGGGGTGGTGGTGGAGGGTGGGTTCAGCTATTTCTGATTCCTCTGCACGTCACTCCTTCTAGCAACCCCTTGACTCCAGGTAACCACAGTGAATCTGGAGCATCGCCAAAACAGCCATAAACGTTAAGTCCCATTCTGTTATTCATTGAACAACTCTCCTTTATGAAAAGGATAAAAATCTCATGAGCAGAAATTGAAAACCCTGCAAAAATAGGTAGTTAATATAACAATGGAATTGCAAAGGAAGGAAGGACGTCTGTCATCTTGGGGACTCTATCCCAGGGCGCTCTCATAGGTAAGACACAAACATCTTCACCGTCACCCCGCTCCCTCCAAGTCATCTTTGGAATCCAGATCCATTTCACTGAGGGCAGCAGTTGGGGGTCCCTGAAACCCAGGAGGGAGTCAGAATTTTGTAAGTTGAATTCTTTTTCCAGAGCCCCAGGGGTGATAGCTATTTAAAAGGGAAATTCTAGGGACTTCCTGGTGGCCCAGTGGCTAAGACTCTTCACTCCCATGCATGGGGCCTGGGTTCGATCCCTGGTCAGGGAACTAGATCCTGTTTGCTGCAATTAAAGATCTCACACGTGGCAATGAAGACCCCAAGTGCCACAATGAAGACCTGGCAGAGCCAAAGAATATTTGTTTTTAAAAAGGAAACTTTAGGCATGGTAAAAATATATATATTATAATGCCCATCAGCCTTCTCTATTCTTTTTATGGTAAAGCTGATTTTTTAAAAAATATTTTTTGGCTGTGTTGAGTCTTGGTTGCAGCACTCGCGGGCTCTCTGTGGCGGCAGGAGGGCTTCTCGCCAGCTGTGGCTTGTGGACTCAGTAACCCTTTGGCACGTGGGATCTTGGTTTCCTGGCTAGATATTGAACCTGTGTCCCCTGCATCGGAAGGCAAATTCTTAACCACTGGACCACCAGGGAAGTCCTGGTGAAACTGATTTTTGACTCCTGTGCTTAGATCTGGGAAGAGTGTCCTTGAGGGAAAGGATGGGCAGCCGCAGAAGCTTGTCAGTCACGGTCCAGCCGAATGTTCTAAGGCAACGGGCAGTTTGCAGGGGATGGACACAGGGAGAACTTGACCCTATTTGCACGTTTCTGGGGAAGGAGCAACGAGGACTCTGAGCCCTAAAGCTTCAGGTCAAGGGAACCAATTGGCTACTCTGTGGACGGTTTAGCAGAGCCTTGGTGCTCCCTGCTCCCCTTAGAATCCCCATCTCTATCTTCCCTGTCAGGGCTATCACAGACGAAGCTGAAGCTGCCATAACTGTTTCTGTAGGAGTCTTTGAATACATACGTTTTCTTTTCTCTTGAGTAAATACATTTTCACTTCAGGAGCAGAGTGATGGGTCATCTGGTAGAAGGATGTTTAACTTCTTAGGAAATGAACCAGCTGTTTTCTGAAGTGGTTGTGGTACATTTTTCATTCCCATCAGCAACATCTGAGCTTTCCAGTCCCTTAATATCCACTCCAATAGTCATCCTGAGAGGTGTGTGGGGTTATCTCGGGATGGTTTTACACACAATTTGCACACATTTCCCTGTTGGCTAATGATGGTGAACATCTCTTCATGAGCTGCTTTGCTAGCTGTACATCTTCTTCTGTGACATGTGTGTGTTCACATCTATTGTCCATTAAAAAAATGCATCATTTGTCTTCTTCTCTCATAGTAAGAGTATTTTATACATTTGGGATTGGGAGTGGGTGGGATATGGTGGCCAGCTCTTCATCTTTTCACACACCAATCCATCAACTCTGTATCCTTAATCCTTCAAAGCTGACTTTCAAAATCACAGGTCCCAGGTTCTTGCCAATCAGAAGCCTTGGTTTTAAAACTCAGTCTCACCTTCTGCTTTTCTGCTCTGTCCTACCTTCCCTCCATCCCAGTGGGCCTGGCTCTGGCGAGGGAGGTGATGAGCTGGACAGCTCGTTTCCAAGCAAAGTTGTCCTTACTTGACCCAGGGTCTCTGCCTGCTTCCAGGAGCCACTAACCAGCCTGCAGTGTGCTCTCTGAGCAGAACCTCCCAAGGAGGGGTTTCAACAAAGAAAGTCTTTAATGTCCAAACCTCGGAATTCTGGGCTGTGAAATTTGGAGCTGGGATGAGGGGATACCAGTTTTCCCCTTGGACTCTATAACTCCTCTGGACTCCTGTAATTCTTGTCTTTGCATAAAACAAGCACCTTTCTGAATCCCATGTGAACCCAGAAATAGGCAGGTAGGGCTCTGTTCATGGGCACCTTGATATCCCCCTTCCAAGATGGAGTTGCCTTATTACTTCAAAGCAAACCTCTGCTTCTCCCGGTTGCCAGTCCCCAGAACTACTGTTTCTTTTTTCCACATCTTCCGGCACTATTTGTTACGCATGTGTTGTGTCTACGGTACCTTGTCCACTTCCCCCAGGAGGATGTAAGCGCCTCCAGGGCAGGAATCTTTGTCACACGCATCCATCCCTGCATCTCTGGGAGTGCGCCTGGCACAGAGGAGCACCAGAATGACTATTGCTTGAGTAAGGATGATCCCAGGAGGCCAAGCTCCTTGGGGGTCAGCCTCGGGGCCTCTCCCTCTTGATGCCCAGCTTCCCCAGCAGGGAGTCCTTGAGTTGTTGGAGTCTCTAAGGGATGGGAGGATCTCACCACCCCATACACAGAGGCTGAAATTACACCAAATTCCCTCCTCTGCTCCTCCCCACCACTGCCTTTCTGCCTGACATGATCCTCAATTCCCTGAATTTGCTAGCAAATGGTAGAGGACTCCCTCCAGTACCTCCCTAGTCGGCCCAGGAGACACTGGCACTGGCAAGGTCTAAACCTGTTTCTATGGCAACAGGATCAAGGATTTGATGCTCAAGGGCTTGGTACAAAGAGGAGTGCCTCCTGCCCTCCTGGGGAGGGATGTATGAACTGGGTATGGGTGGGGCACTTGGAATGGGACCTCATCATGAAGTGGAAACCATGGAGGCATCAATATACCTGGATGCTTCTTGTAAATGTGTCACCTTCTTAACTTCTCTGACCCTCGGTGCCCACATCCCTAAAAACGCCTCTGGCTTAGCAGATGTGAGGTGCCCAGCATGGGCCTCACATGCAGCAGGAGTCAGTAGAGAGGGCCCTTGGTCACCAAGAGCCTTGGCATCTGGGAGGCACCACTCAGGGTCAAGGGCTCAGAACCGGGCGGGAAAGGTGTTGGTTGGGAACAGTTTCCAACATGTCCTGACTCTTTCTAATCCCATCCCAGTCTCCCAGCCTGTAGAGCCTTCACTCAAAGACCCTTTCTTGTCCCACCTCATGCCTGGCAGCTCAGTTCCCAGCTTGATGCTTTCGCTGCTCCCGTCACGGCAGACCTGTCCAGGGTTTCGCTTCTCCAGGGCCTGCTTCCAGCTGGAGAAAACACACACGGGGCTTAGTCAAGGCACCCAGCTCTCTGCCAGCATGTTTTGTAGATGGCATCTTTCCTTTCCCAGGGGACAGCAGGCTGGAATCCATGCAGCATTTGTTTCCACCCCAGCTCGGAGGGGTGGCTCTAAGGGCGGGAGTCCACGTTTCCAATGGGCAGACTCTGCACGCATAGGGGTGCAGACCTCAGGAGTAAGCTGGCCACAGTATTTTTACAAATGTAATATTAGTCTCCTAGGTCTGTCTTTCAATCCCTCCCAAGTGGCATGATTAGCCATAGAGTACATTAGTCCCTATCAGAAAGGTCTCAAGAAACCACCAGGTCTGACTCCACAGACAGCTACAGGGCTGGGGATGGGGGATGCAACTGGGTGGGGGATGCCACAAGCTGTGGAAAACTGGAGAGCACGTGACCCGTCTAAAGGGGGGCTGCAACCCAGTTCCCCAGGGGGTGTCGCCACATAGGTACCTCCTAGCTGGGCCACCTCAGGCAGGTTACTTAAACTCTCTGAACCATTGTGTCTGCATCTGTAAAATGGGCCAGATGAGAGAATCTGCTGTATCTCAAAGGATCCAACAAGACAACGGGTACAGGCTGTCCAGTGTGGGTATGGAAGCTGTCGCTGTCATCCTCTCTCCAGGCTCCTTCTGTGTTTTGCTTGCCTGACAAGTATTTATTGAGCACCTGTGTGTGGGTGCTGGGGCTGCCCAGATTCCTACTCAGTAAGGAAGGACTGGGGGCCTGAGTCACCGACACCCAGCACACAGCTGGCAGCCCCTCCTGGGGAGGTTTGCTTCAGCTGAAGACAGCTGCCTTGCATGAATGACATTCCCTTTGCAGAGTGACCCCTGTCGAAGTATTGATCAACATAGGGGTATAAATAAATCCGGGCCTTTCCTCCCACCTCGAGACGGCTCTGTGGGTCGCCCGTCTTTGGAACGCCCTGTGGGGTCCCCTGGGGATTCTGTTGTGACCACATCACACCCCAGCTTCCCCCTGGCCCAATCTGCTTCCTTCCTTCCCCTCCAGAGGTGTGATCCCAAGAGTACCCTATCCACCTTGTGATGCTAATCTCTGACTCAGAGCCTGCCCCTGGAGAATCCAGCCTCGGGTGCTTGAAGGGTCCAGAAATATCCAAGTGGAACTGGACTTTGGAGCTGGGTCATCTACCATCTGGCTGGCAACGAGGACCCCAGCTGTGGTGGGGGGAACTGTAGATCGTGGTGTTGGTAGCAAACATTGTGAGAAATCTCCCCTGATGACCTGGCGTGGTCCGGGAGGAGAACACACAAGCTGGTGTGGTGTGTGTGTGTTAGTCACTCAGTTTGACTCTGCAACGCCATGGACTGTAGTCCACCAGGCTTTTTGTCCATGGACTTCTCCAAGCAAGAATACTGGAGTCGGTTGCCGTTCCTTCCTCCAGGGGATCTTCCCAACCCAGGATTGAACCTGGATCTCCTGCACTGCAGGCAGATTCTTTAGCATCTGAGCCACCAGGGAAGCCCCAGCTGGTGTGGTGTATCTGGCATTTGATAAACACTGAGGAAACCCCTGAAGATGAATGATGCTATCTATGGGAAGAGATAATATGAAGCTGAGAGGGATTAATGCGCAATTAAAAGCCAATTGTTGGGACTTCCTGGTAGTCCAGTAACTAAGGCTCCATGCTTCCAATACAGGAGGCCCGGGTTTGATCTCTGGTTGCGGAACAAGATCCCACATGCCACAGTGAAGAAAGACCTGGCACAGCCAAATAAATAAATTTTTTTCAAAAGCCACGTATGAAAAATGGAGGGCCCTCTTGGAAAAACATAAGAGGCTCTCATCTCTTGGGATGAGACCTCAGTTTTGTCCCAAGAAGTGGCCCTAAAAATAGCAGAACTCTGTAGAAGGTTAAACTCCTAATCCAGGAAGATCTGCCATTGCCAAGGTCAGAGCCCTGGTTGGAATGAATAGGAACCTGATACATGGGATAAGAACAAATGGGCTGATCTTCCCCAAATCTTGAATCCCAAGATTTCCCCAAACTCTGTGAACCTGCAGAGAGGTTCATGACCACATGTAAAGGGCCAGCACCCCCACTGCTTGACAACAATGTGGAGGCATGTCCCCTGCAAAATAACACGCATCCTTTCCAGAAACTGCTCCCTGGCTACCAACAAGTGGGGCAAGGTCGCAACATAGCTCAGCTGAGGGCACTCTGGGCCTAATGAAAGAGGAAGACCAGACCACAAAGGAGAGTGGGAAACAGCCAGCCAATCCCTGCAGGAGGCAGACAAGTCTATGGAACCGGTGCCGGAGGTGCTTGACCAGGTAGGTGGAAACTGGGGCCAGGGAGGGGGGCACTCTGCTGGGCAGGGAACCCTGGATGTGATTTGAGCATTCTATTGGAATGGCTCCCGGCAGGGTAGGAAGGTGATGATCCAGACTGAGAGGTAGAAATGCCAGAGTCCCACGGGGTCAAAAGCCAGACAAGTGGGTGTGGTTGAGGTGATATACCAGGAAAAGCCAGAAAACCACCAGATGAGCAGGCCCCAGGGGAAGGCCCAGAGGACACACCATTTACCAAAGGGTGTGGAATGTGCTGGAGAGAGGGCGGCAGCAACTCTAGGAGGTGCCTTGGCGACTCCTCTGTAAGCCCAGGCTGATGGTAGGCGGTACCACTGTCCTGCCGAATGGCAAGGAGAGGACCCCACCACTCCACTCTCTGCAGAAGCAACAGAAGCCACGTGCCAGCAAGTAACCGTCAGCATCTCAGTGAACGCAACGATCAATGAGCAGTAAGTTCAGAGGCCGCAGTATTGGTACCACTCCTTGGGGCCTCCAAGGCCATATCCATGGCCATTACAAATGCATAGACCCCTGAAGCCAGCAAGTCTACTGGAATGTATCCCACAGCTGTCCCACATTAAGAAACATAATCCCAAACTGGAGGTTGCTTGTCAGTGTCCTGCAGGGGCTATTGGTGACTAGGCTCACACAAGGATCATCTAATTTATATGGACGTATGCACCTTGGTTTGACCTACTTTTTAGTATGGGTTAGGAAAGTTTACAATGCTGAAGGGCAGATGTCAGCTTACAGAAAACTTAGCTATGCAAATGATTCGTGTCTAATAACAATTCAGATGAATTTTGTCTGGCAGAGATGCAAATAATTTCTGTCCTGTAGAAATGCTAATCCCAAAGGGTACAGTCTTAATGCCCTGGAGTTTATATATTAACCAGTTTTCTATGTAACCCAGCTGCCTTATTCCAGATTTTTTTCAGTGCCTATACGTACCCAGTCTCTCGAATTCTCTTTGAACCAGTTTTGTCGTCCTGCTGCTTTCTCCTTTAATGAGTTCAAGGTCTTCGACACACAGTCACTTTATAGTGGAACAGGAATCATGCTTTTTCACTTTTTGAAAATAAAACTTTGACCCCCTAGCACATATACACATAAAAGCGTTTGTGGCATTATTGCTTGAAAGAGAAGTATTAGAAATGGATGTCAGTCAGGAAGGAGCAAGCTAAATTAATTATGGTGCACAGACAAAAGGCATATTGAACAGCTCTTACAAAGGATGAGGCAACTGCATTATATGGAAAAGTCTCTGAGATTTAATATGAAATTTTAAAATAGCAAGGTTGAGTATAACATGAGCTCATTTGGATAAAAGAGGTGAATACCCTCCCCTTCTCTCTCTAGATGAATTGATAGATTTCTGTATATCTCTTAACCTATATCTACAGACACACACACACACATTTTTTTAAGTGCATCTCTGGAAATCTACATAAGACACTTGTCACTATTAACCTCTGGAGAGAATAGATGAATTGGAAAAAGGGAGGTAAGAAGGAGAGACACTTTTACTGCAGAATCTTTTACTTATTGCGTTTTGTATTATTTACAAAACAAGCAAGTTAATAAAAATTTAAACAGGGAAAAGAATGCCCAGAAGAGAACACAATATTCTAGAGATAGTAGAACAGTGTACAAGGCTTAAGACCACAACCTCTGAGATCTGAATTTCTCTGACTGTGGACTAAGTCTATAATGGCTTTTCCCTAAGGTTTATTGAAGTATAATTAAATACAGTTAAATTTATAGTTTGTACATATACGTTTTGACAAAAGTATGCAGTCACCTAATCACGACCATAATAACCGAGGTGCAAAGCACTGTCAAGCGTCATCTGTGTGACTGCGTCGTGACGTGGCGCATTCTTCTTTACAGCTGAGAACTGCTGCATTGCATGAACGCACCACAGTTTATCTGCTCACCCATTGAGGGGTACTGGGTTGTTTCCAGTCTGTTGTGGTTATGAGCCAGCGCTGCTGTAGATGTCCTCATGTGAGTTTCTGGGAGAACATATTTTTTAACTTTTCTTGGATGTGGGAACTTTGTGTTACCAAAGCAAATGTGGGTAATGGCTTGACACCCGTGTAAGTAATGACAGTCTAATGACACTGGGCTGTGGTGAAGAAAGTGCAGAACTTACTGCAAGCACCAGCCAAGGAGTCCAGGGTGGCTAATGCTCAAAAACTCAACTCCCTGATGAGTGTCAGGAAGCATTTTTGAAGGCAAGGTGAGGGGGAGTCGCAGGGTCTGTGATCAGCTCTTGCACAGTTCCGAGAGGTGAATGGTGAGGGGGCAGGGGTGTGTCACAGGGGTTAACCTCTTCAGTCCTCAGACTCCAGTCGATCTGGAGGCTACATGCTCACTGTTGTGATGCGGTTAACCTCTTGCATCTGGTGGGGGTTTTAGCACCTGTAAAACAACTCAAGGTTGTACATCAGATACTGCCATCCATGCGCTTCAGGGAGGAACTAGAGATTCTGTGGCCGGCAGAAGGCTGGCTGTTAAATGTTACCAGTCCTCTGACCCAACTGTCACTTTTATCACTACCCGTTCACATCCTTTCCATCACTTTTGAGTCAGGATTTTGTGTCTCAGAGGAGGCCTGGGAGACTACAGGTATTCTACAAACAAGAGGCCGGCAGAAGACGTGAGAAAGATGGTCTGTCCTGGGAAGACCCCAGGGTCCTGCTTGATTACACTAGGAGTGGGACGCCGGGTTTGCTTAATTTTGTAAGAAGCTGCCAGACAGAGCAGCCATCCCATTTTTCATTCCCACCGGCAGTACACGAAAGTTTCTGTTGCTCTGTGTCCTCTGCTACTGTGTCACTAGGATCCCCTCCGGAGTGAGAATTCAACAGAAGCCTCGTAAGGTCATGTTTATTTTAGAGAGAGCTCCTCCAGCTCCCCCAGCACCTCCCAGTGCCAACGGGTAGGGCTGTACAGTACTCTCCTGCGTGCCACGATCCTGCTTGGCAGCCTTAGTTTTCCTGACAATTGTTTTAACATCTGTAGCCGGGGTTTGGTTGGGTGAGAAGCCCAGGGAGGGAAGGGTGAGCGGTCCCTGGTGCTACGTGCTGTTGTCGTATAAACAGACCCTCGGTGACGCCTCTGTCCTCAGCAACTCCTCTTTACTCTTGGGTTCTTCAGTGTCTCTTGACCCAAGCCCTGAGCCTCGAGAGGGTCCTGTGGCTAGTCCCTGATCCCTCTCTCTGCAGCTGTCACAGCATTTTCTGGGCTGAAACACGCTCTACCGGGGTAGCCCCACAAAACCCGCCTATCACTGTCTCTTCCAGGGACCAGGGAGCCCCCTTCCCAGGGCTATCTTTGCTGTTGTGGCTCTTCCTTTCCTGTTCTTGGACCTTTGCCTTTCGGTGGGGACTTGATGCTCATGTGCACAGCTCTCAAAATGGAAGCCTCACCCCAAGATTGAATTGGGGCTTGTCAGGAAATAGAAGCTCTCACAACATGAATGAAATTGGACATTGATCCATGCTTGTAAAATCCCAGGTGCAATGTTTCACATGCTTTTCTCATTTATTTATTTTTTTAAGATTTGTTTGGCTGCATCGGGTCTTAGTTGGGGTACATGGATTTAGCTGCTCCACAGCATGTTGGGGGAGGTCTTAGTTTTCCAACAGGGATCAAACCCATGTTCCCCTGCACTGCAAGGCAGACTCTTTACTACTGGACCACAAAGGAAGTCCCTCATTTATTTCTTGCTGTTATTCTTTCCCCATTTTACAGTTTAAAACTGAACCAGAAAAGTCATCTCACTCCAAATTGAAGGAAACCAGAATTCCAACCCCAGCATGTTTGACAGGAAGGTCCAGGTGACTCTGCAGCCTCCCTGAGGCCCTGCAGGACCATTGTCCACAGGCAATACAGCTCCAGCCTTCAGGAATCAGCAGAGTCCTCACTGAGCACCGGGGTTGGGGGCGGGCAGTGTTCCTGCCCACCCAGACCCCTGCATCCTGAATCCTCACCCATATTTGTGTTCCAAGAAAACTGCCAACACTAGCTTTCTCCAGGGCCCTGCTACCTACCCCTTGTGGCATCTTTCTCTCCTCCAGGTTATGAGTGCACCCCAATTAGAGCCTCACCTGGGGCCACCTTCTGCTTTGATGGCAGTTGTAGGAGGAAGGAGAGGAGATGCCTGGTGGGGATACCTGAGATCATGTCATCGGTCCCATCATTTCATGGCAAATGGGGAAACAATGGAAACAGTGACAGACTTTATTTTCTTAGGCTCCAAAATCACTGCAGATGGTTACTGCAGCCATGAAATTAAGAGATGCTTGCTCCTCGGAAGAAAGCTATGACCAACTTAGACAGCCTATTAAAAAGCAGAGATATTACTTTGCCAACATCCATATAGTCAAAGCAATGATTTTTTCAGTAGTCATGTATGGATGTGAGGGTTGGACCATAAAGAAAGCTGAATGCTGAAGAACTGAGGCTTTTGAATTTTGGTGTTGGAGAAGAGACTCTTTTGAGAGTCCCTTGGACTGCAAGGAGATCAAACCAGTCAATCCAAAAGGAAATCAGTTCTGGAAGGACTGATGCTGAAGCTCCAATACTTTGTCCACCTGATGTGAAGAGCTGACTTATTGGAAAAGACCCTGATGCTGGGAAAGATTGAAGGTGGGAGGAGAAGGGGACGACAGAGGATGACTTGGTTGGATGGCATCACCGACTCAATGGACATGAGTTTGAGCAAGCTCTGGCACTTGGTGATGGACAGAGAAGCCTGGCATGCTGTAGTCCATGGGGTCGCAAAGAGTTGGACTCAACTGAGCAACTGAACTGAACACCTCATAACCCCCACCTGATCTGCAGGTAACAGCACCTGCAGAGCTTCAGAGAAACTGGAAATGTATTGAAGGTCTGGGCTTCCCTGGTGGCTCAGTGATAAAGAATTCACCTGCCAATGCAGGAGATGAGGATTGGATCCCTGGGTCAGGAAAATCCCCTGGAGAAGGAAATGGCAACCCACTCCAGTACTCTTGCCTGGGAAATCCTATGGACAGAGGAGCCTGGCGGGCTACAGTCCATGGGGTCATAAAGAGTCAGGCGTGAATGAGCAACTAAACGACAGCAACAACATTGAAGGCCTACCGAAGCCACCAGCATCAGGGACACCGTCTCTGATTTTCCAATAACCCTTTCAGGTAGGGAACGACCACCCCCATTCTTCTGATGAGGAAGCTGAGTCTCAGAGGCTAAGAAACTTGTCAGAGACCAGCCGCTGTAAGTGGCATCTACATTAACCTGCTGGTGTCTGAAAGGCGCTCACATCCGTGTGTCCCACACACAGTGACAGGACTCCCACCCCCCGCCACAGCCTGGCACGGCCCGGGGAGGCAGCTAAGCCCCAGAGGCTGAGCACAAGAGGCCGCAGGCCTGGACACTCTCAAGGCCACTGGGTTGGGATCCTGCGGAATTCTGGAGGGTGAAACCTGGGCACCGCTCTCCCCAAGGTCTCAGAGGAAAAAGTCAAGATCCTGGGTCAGTCCTCTGCGTGGCCCTGCTGGCCGCCCAAGACCACGCAGCCCCGTCAGCCCCTGCACAAATCGATTCAGCATTTCCTCACCTGTGCAGAGCGGGAGAGGCAGCCCTGACAGACGGTAGAAAAAACCCAAGGAGGCAAGTGGAGAAGAGTGTGTGGTGCACTGGAAAGGAAAAGGAAGAGGAAGAGAAATTTGACTTTTAAAGGAGAACTGTCCCCAAAATTGGTAATTGGAGAGAACTTTGGAAAAACACCTGGCCCGGTGCCCTTCCCCCTCCCCATTTCCCAACCCCCACCCCCTGCCAGCTTTCCCAGCAGAGTGTGTACCAGGGTCCCGGGCGGGGGGGTGGGGGGGCGTCTTGGTTCAGCGTAGACACTGAGAGGCTGGAGGGAGTGGCACAGGCTGGGGGCCAGCAGCTCGCTGGGTGGGGAGGGCGCTCAGGAGGGGTGGGGGCAGGGTAGTGGGGACTGGAAGAAGCTCCTGCTTCGTGCCAGGCTCTGTGCCAGGCGCCCGCACGCTGAGCTCGTTAAATTCCAACACCGCCCTCCCCCTCCCCCTCCACCACCTCAAGCCTCAGGACAAACCTCAGTCTTCAGATGAGGAGGGGGAAGCCTGGCCTTGGGAAATGTCCATTCTCACCGCCGAGGGCTGACAGTCAATCGATCCTGCCCTCTGGGCACCCTTGCCCTGAGCCCCCATTTTCCTTCCCCATCTGGGAAGCAGAGAAGGAAAGGGTTGGGGAGGGGCGGTTACTGGCCACTGGGGTCTCCTGCATTCCCAGGCGAGGCTCCTCATACATAAAACAGGAGGAACCTTTTTCCTCCGCAGTTAATCAAAACCTCTGGGCAAAGACTGCAAATGAAGGGCCCCTGTCAAGTCATTTCCCTTGCAAATGAAGCCACTGCTCGAGCATCTTTTCCTCTTTTAAACCTCATCAGCTCAGCAGTCGACCCAGGAGCCCGGGGCTGCTCGGCTTGCCGGGTTCCTGAGCAGGTAGCTGGCATATTTCAATTAGCTTGACAAGTCCCCCATAAGTAGGGGCGGCATCTTCGATCCCTGACCCCCTGCCCTCACTGAAGCCCAGGGGACTGGGGCTCCCGCCCCCCAGCTGTAATTAGTGGATTTACAATGTTGGTGCCCCAAAGCCAGGCCCAGCTGAGAGATCTCCTGAGCAGGTCACCAAGCACACACACCAGATCTTAAGGAGCCCCCCAGTGGGGCCTTGGTGGAGGGACCTCAGCTTGCAGAGCTCAGCCTCAGATAAACCAAGAGATGAAGGAAAGATCCATTACTCACTCTCTGGGCACCTGGAGTTTCCCTATCCGTAAAATGTGTTAATATGATTATCTGCCTTGTAGAGCCATCGGGAGTAGTAAATGAGATGGTCTGGGCATAGCCCTTGGCACAGTATCGGGCACTTATAAAGCATTTCATAAATGTTAGCCAGGATTTATGTCAATATTCTATCAGCACCAACATCAGACCACCTCTGCTGTGGACAGCTGCCAGATTGTAGCATCAGCCATTCACTGGAAGAGCAGGAGCTTCGATGAGTCACCTAACCTCTCTGTGCTTTCCTGCTCTCATGCCTCAAATACTGTACTTATTTTGTGGGGTCAGTGAAAGGACTTAACTCAGATAAAAGAGCTAGAGGACTCTGAGAGGCACACAGACTCTAGAGCCAGATTCCCAGGTCCAAATCCCAGGTCCACTTGTCTGTGGCCTTGGGCAAACTGCGTTACCTCTCTGTGTTCCATGGTCTTCCTCTAGCATGAAGGATTACAGCGTTACCCATGTCAAGGGCTAGGAGACGTCACTAAAGGATAATGTCTATATGTAAAATCGTGGCTCAAACAGAAAATGAACATGTAGCAAAGATTTTCTTGGACTCGTTAATTCCTGAGGGAACCACAGCCAGTACAAAGGAGAATTCAAACAACACACACTTGCAGATAGCTGGGAATGCTGAAATGACTTAACAAACCGGGGCAAACCTGCGACAGTCAATTGCATTCCATCAGACTCAGCTCCCATGCACTCCTATGGGCAAAAATTGTGTGTTATTATCAGTGTTTTACAACTTAGAATATAGCTCCAAGATGACGCAAAGTGGAGATAACCCCAAAGGTGTGTGAGGCAGGACACACAGTAAGAGGTTTGGGATTTTTGTCTGTATTATGGTCTTTCAGCATATACACAGAACTCAGAATAGAGTGAGTGCTATACAGGTTTTTATAAAAAAAATAATGTGGAAATACGTAAGTGAAGGTTGACCAAGTGAGGACAGGCAGCAACCATTTATTCAAGGTTCCTATAGCCCCCCGTCACTTTTCTTCCAGAAGAAACAATCAGGCGGAGGAGTGGGAAGGCTTTCCAGGGGCCCCACGGGTGCCCTGGGAGCCGACAGCCTGGGCAAGCTGGTCCGGAGGTGGTCCACTAGCAGCGGGTCACCCCAACATGATTGGTTAGAGGTACATATCTGGTGCTCTCTGATTGGTCCTAAGTTGGAGGTGGGGTCAAAAATTGGGGTTGCTACTGGGTATGAATCAAGTCCTGGCTGTTTGGAGCCAATTGTTATAGGGGTGGTTGTTATGCTTCCAGGATGTTTGCTAGAGACAGTGGTCTGACTTCCTCCAAATCTGACTTACAAGACATCAGGCCAGCTTTCTGGACTGGTTACTGTAAATATTGGGTTGGTTTCCTGGGCTGGTTGCTGCAGGCTGTGAGTCAGAGTTCTATTTTTATATACAGTCTGGCCATAGCGTTTGGATATTGAGTCTTTCAGTAACCACAGTGCCTGATGCCTTGGACCCTCCATCACTGGTGATTACTATCAGCTGACACTCACCGATTACACATGATAGCGGATCCTGACTGGTTTAAGCAGAAGCAGGAACTTCCTGCCTTGCGATCTCAGAAGCTGTCAGGAGGCTGGAGAGCCAGGCTGGGGAGGATGGGAACCAGAGTGGCTCCAGCCCTATGCCTGACAACACCCGTGTCAGCTCTGTGTCACTCTTGGTCTTGGGGGAGAATGGGCATCTCTGTTGATCTGCCTTGGGTCATACGCCACCAAAGGAGAGAAGTGGCTTTTCTCCCAAGGAAACCGGGGTTTTGACACCACGAGAGCCATGCTCAGTTACTGCACCTCCAGAAAAACATCAACATCCACTCAACCACCCCAGGACATGGGTGCCATGGAAAATCCATGTTTCCAAGTAGGGACAATGAGGCACACAGGAGGTCAGCAATTTGTGGGATTCAAACAGATTCAAAGTCTGCTGTCTTCAAAGCCCAGACTCTGTCTCAAAGCTATGTCCTTTTGCCTTGTTGAGTAGGTAATCCTGGTGTTCCCTGACACTTAGGTACTTCGGAGCTCCCACCTGCCCATCCCAGCACAGCACACGGAGTCCTTCCTGTCCTTTAAACTCGGGCCCTTCTCTGCTTGAACACCCTTAAAAGTCCATTCACATCACTGATCACCATGTGTGTGGCCTCCTTCCCCAGCAGCAGACAGGCTCCTGGAGGTCACCTGTCAGTAAACACAAGAAAACTTTAAATGGAAATCTTGAAATCCAAGGGCCTATGAGAGAGGAACTAACAGAGCAAGGAGAGTGAGCAGACTTTCTAGGGTTGTTCATTTTCTTATTGTTGAATTTTAAGAGTTCTTTGCATATTTTGGATCACATTTATCAGATGTGTCCTTTGCCAAATATTTTCTCCTAGTCTGTGACTTGTTTTCTCATTCTCTTGAAATAGATCACACTTGGCTAAGTTCAGTTAAATCTTACTCCAAAATCCTGCTTCTGAAAGAGGCAAGAAATTTATGCCCCTCTCCACCCTCTCAGAGATCCCACAGGAATGGGGAAGCCCCCATCTTCATCCCTGTATGATCCCCATGGAGATGCTTCTCTTCCAAGATACTGATGGTCCCTGGAGGTGATTTTGGGGTTGGGATTCTTTGCCAGGGTTCCCGAGGCCGGAGCTCTTTAGATCCATCTCTCTGTGCACCACCACTTCTGAAGACCTGTCACCTGGTAGGGGTTGTCATGGACCTGGGACACAGGTTTCCCCACCATCAGAATCATCCACCCTCGAAGCTCTGATCTACTTCCTTCCTGGGGAAGCTGCATCCCAGGGTAGCTCGTGTCCCCATTCTGAAAGCCCCGGAACTGTCCACCCCAGTAATTCAGTCATCTGGACTCACGCCCACCCCACCTTGTTCTATTGGGAGTGGGGAAGAAAAAAAGAGCTCTCTGAAGTTGGGTTCTTTTACAGCGAGGACAAATTAGACATGCCACAAGGGAAATTAACCTGTCGCAAATGGTCACCAAGAGTCCAGAATGGTGCCTTTGTTCAAAGCCGGGTTTTCTGAGTTCTGGAATTCTGCCAGGAGTCACTGCCTCCAGGGAGCTTTTTCTTTCCCCACCTCCCAACTATCCCCAGCCAACTGAGCTACCCCCACCCCCTGCGTTGCCGTAACATCGTGGCTGCCACTCTGATGCCACAGTCATGGGATGGGGGAGTCGCCAGTCCATCTCCCTGATGGGCTGTGAGCTCCCTGAGATCAGGTTCTGTCCTATTTGTCTCTCCAACATCTGGCACAGATGGAGCCAACGTATTCCCCACTGTTGTTGTTCAGTTGCTAAGTCCTGCCCGACTCTGCAATCTCATGGACTGCAGCACGCCAGGCTTCCCTGTCCTTCACTATCTCCCAGAGTTTGCTCAAACTCATGTCTATTGAGTTGGTGATGCCATCCAACCATCTCATCCTGTCGCCCCCTTCTCTTCCTGCCCTCAGCCTTTCCCAGCATCAGGGCCTTTTCTAACGAGTCAGCTCTTTGCATCAGGGGGCCAAAGTATTGGCGATTCAGCATCAGTCCTTGAAGGTGCCAACTCCAAGTCTTGGGTTGGTGCAGGAGGCGCCCCACCTTGGGGAAGCTCCGAGGCTGATGGGGTTGGGGGTGAGTGCTGGAGTCCTTGGCCTTTGGGTTCACTGCACTTGCCTTGACTCCACTTTATGCCACTTTCCTCTGCCTACACACACACCCCTGCTGGCGAGAGCAGCTCCTTTGAGATGCCTTTTGCATTTTCATTAATTTCTATTGAATAATTGAAACCAGAAGATTAATACTTTCAACCTAAACCTGAATTGCTGTGTGTGTGCTGTTTATAATTGTAATTCCACTGGAGTCGGAAACATTCGAGCGAGTCCTCCTTCTCCAGGGACAGAGGGAACAAAGCTCTGTCTGGAGGGCTTAAAACACAGCGCCGGGCTCAGGCAGCGCACCCGGACGTCTTTTTTTAATTAACGGATGGATGGAAGGAAACAGGGACCCCAAAGATCAAGCCAGCTGTATAGAAGCTTCCAAAATTCTCCTTACTTTCTGGGCTGGAACCAATTTTGTTTCTTTCATCAAAAAATGAAATGGAAATTGCAGAACACCAAGGGGCTGAGGACCTGGCCTGGAAAAGTTTTGCTTTTCCTCTTTCCGATCTGATGCCAGCCCACCTCACAACTCGATGTGACCTGCCTCCAGCCTTCCCCCAAAGGCAGAATTCTTAAAGCATGGGCACCATCCTGGGCCCTGGAGCAAGTTTAGTGATGATGGGGAAGCAGAAAGCAGAGAGCTTTGGTCTGCAGTCCTCAGCACAATCCCCTTTGGGGACAGCCATGTGACAACCCAGCAGGCGTGGACACCCTTCTTATCCCTTTTATGACTACTTCTCCCACTCCGGGCAGGAATTAGGGGTCCTCAGTGTCACCTCAATGCAGTTCCCATTAGCCTTAGTTGGGATACAGAGGGATGAACATCTCAGATTTTAGAGAAACATAAAGAGCAAGTGAGCAGGGCGAACACAGATGGTCACGTTCACGTGACCGCTGATCTCTGGGAGGAGCCCTGGCACCCCGATGCGTCCCGTTAATACCATTCTTTCCCCAGAAGAAGGAGAAGGAGAAGGACACAATTATTATCCAGAGTCAGCAGTGACTCACAGGCTCCCGGAGGGGGTTTTCCCCAAGGGGGTCTCAACAGGAAAAGAATAAGGCTGATGCATCCAGGGAAGCCAGGAGAGGACCCAGTTGGAGAGAGATGGAAAGCTGAGTGTGAGGCAGTTCCCGGGAGAAGCTAGCCCCTGGGTCCACCTTGGAGGCCCCTGGAGAGGTGGGAGATGCAGAGGGGAGGGTTCTCCTAGGCTCCACCACCTGTCCTTGTTCAAGTTTGTCTTGTTCAAGCCTCACCTAGCTGATCATCACAAGCCCTGGTAGCTTACGGTTCTGCGGCTCCATTTTTCACTGTAATCTAAATGCCTCTCCATTTTGGGGTTGACCATAGTACCTCGAGGGTCTAGCTCAGGTACATAACTGGAGTTTAGGACTCAGTGTAGAAAGGAGTCTGATCACCACTGTCCCCATTCCTGTCTTTGCTCCACCTGCACCTCTTTTTTTTCCCCCACCTTGCCCCTTCCTGCCTCAGGGCCATTGCATAGCCTGTTCCCTCTGCCTGGAATGCTGTTCCTTTGGCTCACTTCCTCCAGCTTCCTGGCCAAATGCCATCTCTGTAAGTACCTTCTTATAAATCAATAGCCACCTTCACAGTCCCTCTCCTTGCTGTAATTTTCTTAGTTTTGTTTATTGTCTATCTTCCACCAGCTTCACTATAAGCTCAACGGGAACAAGCATCTTTTGTGGACAGATTCCCTACAAAGGATTCAGCACATACTAGTTTTTCAGTAAACACTTCCTGAATGAATGAGCAAATCACAACTGCTGTCAGGGGAAGGAGAGCAGGGTGTTGGGTCTAAGAAGTAGAAATCTCAACTTTGGGCTCAGTTGGCACCGAGACCACATGGCCCAGAACTGGCACCAGCGGCTGTGTCTTGCCCCCTTCCTGGAGGGCAGCCACCTGCTTCTGGGCCATCTGCTTCCCTCCACACTGGTGGCCACAGCTGCACCAGCTTTCTCAGACTCGAGGGCCCACTCTGATCTCTGGGGTCCCCCCTCCCTCCCTGGGGCCCCTCCCATGCTTTCTGGCTGCACCTTTATCCCCATGACCCGGCCCCTCACTCGCACCTTTCCAGGCGCCATCTGCAAAGTTGGGATCAGAGAGAGGAATGGGGCCTCTGAGCCAGCTCTCCATGGCAAATCAAAGTTTAAAAGATGCCACTTTTAACTATGCGTGAGCACAATGTACCCTGAGGCTTTTTGTGGTAAACAGCTCTCAATACAGTTTCTTCATTAGTTATTATTATTTTCTTAAGCAGTGGCAAGGCAGGAGGCAGGGCCCTGCTCAGTCCACCATAAGTCAGCTGTCAAACCCTGGGCTGAGTGGGGCTCTGGGCAGCTGCCTGCCTGGGCCCAGCAGGAGGGGGAGTAGCCTGAACCGAGCCAGAGCCATGACATGCAGACTTCCGGAGGAAAGAAAGCAGGGGGAGGGGGAGGGCCGCTCTGGCAAAGACACCCCTTCCACCCCGTGAGACATCCTTCCGGGGAGCCCCTCCATGGGGTAATCAGGACTTTAGCAGAGGGGGAAAGAGAAGAGAATCATCACTTACTGAACAGTGACTGAGCCACCTTACATGTGGCAAAACCCCATTTTTTCATAAATGAAATGCAGATAAGACATAAAAGCCCTAATTTGTAGCATGTGCCAATTTGCAAGGCGTAAACACTCCCCACCACAGCCAGTTTCAAGACACCAACTATGTGATACTTGGCTTGTAAAACTGCTAAAAATTTAAAAACCATTTCTGCGAGCCAGTAGGAACCAGCCCCCTAGCCCCCAGTATATACGATAGGATTCAAAACTTCTCGGCAAGGAGGCGTGATGGTTAGTTAATTTCATGTGTCAGCTTGACTATGCCGTGTGTGCCCAGATATTTGGTCAAGTGTTATCCTTGGTGTGTCTCTGAGGGTGTTTCTGGATGAGATTAGCATTTGAGTGAGTAGGCTGAGTAAGCAGACTGCCCTCCCCAATGTCAGTGGGCCTTGTCTAATCAGTTGAGGACCTGAATATGACAAAAAGGCTGACCCTTCCATGAATAAAGCCTGACCGTCTTGAGCTGGGATATTGACCATTCGTCACCTATGTACTGAAACTGAAATACTGGTTCTTCTGGGTCTTAAGCCTGCTGATTTTTGGACTGGAACTCACACTATTGGCTCACCTGATTCTTTAGGTATTGGGACTCAGACTTGAATTACATTATCAGCCCTCCTGGGTCTTCAGCTTGCTGGCTGGACATCATGAGTGCCGCCAGCCTTCATTTTATAAACAGATAGATATCTCCTATTGGTTCTGCTTCTCTGGAGAAACCTAGTTAATACAGAGGTAATTGTGGTCACCAGAATAATGCCCCTACCTCACCAAAGATGTCCATGTTCTAATCCCCAGAACCTATACATATGTTTTGTCATGTGTTGATTAATTTTATGTGTCAACTTCACAGGGCCACAGTGCCCAGATATGTGGTTAAACATATTCTGGATGTTTCTGTGAGGGTTTGGGGATGAGATTAACATTTAAGCAGATGGACTTTGAATAAAGCAGATTGCCCTCTCTAAAATGGGTAGGCCTTACAGTTGCAGATGGAATTAAGGGTGCTAATCAGGAGTCAAAGTCAGGGAGATAAGGGCACAATGGAACCACAAGAGGGGCAGGAGGGTCAGTGTCCAAGTGATGAGCTGTGACAAGGACTTGACCAGCCATTGACAGCTTTGAGGATGTAGAGGGGCCACGAACCAAGGAATGCAGGCAACCTCCAGGAGGAGGAAAAGGCAGGAACAGATTCTTTCCCAGAATCTCTAGAAGAGACGCAGCCTTGCTGACACCTTGATTTTAGCCATGAGACCCATCTCCAACTTTGACCTCCAGAATTGTAAACTGATACATTGGTGGTGTTTTTATGCCACTAAGTTTGTGGTCATCTGTTACAGCAGCCGTGGGAAACTAATCCCAATATGTTTTGTCCAGTTAACTAAACTATGCTTCTAAAGCTCAGAGAAGCAGGTTGCCCAGGTTGCCATAGTGATGAGCATCAAAGGGTTTGAGCCCAGGGGTGTCTGATTCCAAAGCCCAAGTTCTTTGTTCTGTCTCATGAGAAAAGCCACTCTTGAAATATAAATGCCCTTGGGGAGGTTACCAACTTAGTTCTACTTCAGCCTAAGTAACTGGAAAGTTTTCTTTACAGAAAATAAACCACCACTAAAGTCAATGTCCAGGTGAAGGCACAGCTGAGCTTGCGAGAAGGACGGAACCTGCCCCCTCCTCAGGGTGGTGTGGCCCAGATGAAGCTGGATATGAAGACTCCCAGGTGGTCAGCAAAGCATGCAGACTTTAAGTCTATGAGGCCAAGGGGCGTTTTCAAGCCCTGCACCAGGAGGCTTGGATGTTGACCCCTCCCTGGAAGCCGAGGCGTGGCCTGTGGCTTGAGGTCGGGAAAAGCAACCTCTTAAGGCCACAGGCTTCAAAAGAAATTACCTGTCCCAGGGCAAGGAGATGAGGAGGAGGCTGGTCTGTTTTCCTGGAAGAGGCCTCGTGAAATAAGAGGAGATGCCGGCCAAGCACTTTCCAGAATGGATGAAAACCAAACATCATCAAATGCAGGAAGCCCGGTGAGTCCCGTTCCCCAGGCCCTGGGTGCCTGTGCCCAAGACATGGGCACTAGATAGGAGAACGTGTATCTCTTGGGTCAAACGCCGCACCAAGCACTTAGGTTGGTTGCCAACGTTTGTTGAATGAATGAGTGATAGGGAACAAGATAGAAAATGAGAATGCCAACTTTAGACAAGACATGGAATTCACAGTCTCTACCCACCCCTCCATCCCCACCTTCTAAGGACCCCAGAACTGGTGCCCAAGAGAGGGCTTCCGGAGGTCCAAGGCAGGGGCTAGGACAAGGGTATCAAGCATCCTGGGGTGTCTCGCCTGGGTCCAAGGAGCCGGGGGAAGTTTTGAACTGTGGTGTTGGAGAAGACTCTTGAGAGTCCCTTGGACTCCAAGGAGATCCAACCAGTCCATTCTGAAGGAGATCAGTCCTGCAGCCCCCAGCTGCAGTTTTCTCCAGAATCACGTGTCTCCAGAGTCCCATATTCAAATAAGCACAGAAGCTGAGCCCGGGCTATATTTAGCAGAGTCAGAGGGAGACGATCTAAGGCTGAATCGAGCAGAGCTGACCTGGAAGTCAGGCTCGGGCGACAGCACCCCTCCCACTGGATGACGCTCCCACGTGCCCTGAGAGCCCACTTCTGGGGGTTTGTTGGGGGAGAACCAGCATGATCCACAGCCTGTCTGCATGCCTGGGCACCAGCGTTGTTTCTCCTTTGAGAGCTTTTACCGTGTCAGCACCACACTTTTATGAGAGAAGATGGACTGGGCTGTGTTCTGGGGCTGACAGCCTGGCCAGGGAGCCATCCCGCTTGTGACCGAGGGCGTTCGGCTCTGGCCTCTGGGCCGGTAACCTCTCGCTCCTGTTATTATCTTTAAAAGCAACAGCAATCTGACCCCTTGTGTATTAGCTCCCTGCGGTTGCTGTAATCAATTATCACAAACTGCATGGCTTAAAACAGCAGAAATTTTTTTCCTCACAGTTCTGGAGGTTAGAAGGCTGAGCTGAAGAAGGTGTTGGCAGGGCCACGCTCCCTCCAAAGGCTCTAGGAAAAAACTTCCCCTGCCTCTTCCAGTTTCCTGTGTTGTACGCATGCTTGGCTTTCCGTGCTCTGTAGCTACATCGCTCTAATCTCTGCTCCGTCTCCATGTGGCTCTCTCCCTTGTGTGTATGTGTCCAAATTTCCCTCTTTCCCTAAGGACTCTGGGCCCATCCTAATCCGACACGACCTCATCTTAATTACATCTATGAAGACTTTCCTGATAACATTCACAGGCACCGGGGTTGGACTTTGATACATCTGGGGTGGGGAGGAGCATACAATTCAACTGTGACACCATCCATCTCCTTCTACCCAAGGACAGCATCACCCTCACCCCCCTCTCCTGCAACCGTGGCGAAGAGAAGGCCCTCCAGGCGGAGGTCGAATATATGGTTCAGCTGCGGGCTGGGTGCCGCTCTCGTGAGCCCGACTGATTTCACTGGCCAGGTACCTGGAGGCAGCCCTCAGCCTTCACAGCCCACTTAGTCAACACCCACCTCATCGCACTCATCGCATCCCGGGTCGTACCTGCCTCACCTCCGTTCATCCTCAACTCCCCTGTGTGCTGGGATCATTTTCCGCGGATCACACAGGAGGAAACAGAAGTAGAATAGGTGAGCCCCGTGGCGACAGGTTCGGTGTCCGGAAGCCAGCCTGGGCCTGACTCAGCTCTTGTAAGAGCTGAAACAGGGGGCTTCCACCCCTGTCTTCCCTTCCAAGCTGGGGATCGGGGGGCTGTACAGGTGGAGCCTGCGGGGAGCAGGAGGGGCCTCTCCCTAGCACAGTCCTGACACGACCCCCCGACCACCTCCACTTAAGGGGATGTTGTGACCACTTCAAAGTTAACTAGACAAGATGCTGGTGGAACCAGTGTGACCACTGGACAGAAAGAAGTTGAAATGTGGGCCTTTTTCTCTCAAGACTTTACCCCTGCCCTGGGCTCACCTCCCCAGACACGACAGCAGGGACGTGTGGGGCTCTGGGGTGGGGGACTCTGAGTCAGCCAAAGAGAGGGGGTGCGGCTGTGGTGCCAGGACATGGGGGAGGCAAATTCTCCAGGCCCGGCCCCAGGTTAGAGGGTCCCTGATGAACAGGAGGAGAAACGGGAGTCAGGAGTGCCCCCAGCCCTCTGCAGAGGCCAGAGGAGACCTCGGCCCCTCGACAACCCTCCCACCTCCCTGGTTCTTGGCAAGCGCGCTGGTCAGTAGCCTCCCTGACTCTCCCTCCTGTCCTTGAACTCAGGATTCAGTCTGGGAGCCAGCTGAGGCCTGTGTGCGTTCTTGGCCTGCAAGCCCAGGCTGGACCCAGTCTCTTCCCTTCTCATTCCCAGGCTTGGCAGCCTCCAGAGCCCTGGGCTGTAGGGAGGAGCTGCTCTGGGTCTGGAGACTGCAGGGGGTGGGGGTGGAGGGGGGTGTAAGCCTTTAAATGAGGCCTCCTCCAGCACCCTCAACCTAGCCCAAACTCTGAGAAAAAAGCTGAAGGTTCAGAGAGCAGAGCAGAGCCATCCAGGCATGATGGGGAGGCCCGTGGTTCATGTTGGATGCATATTAGAAACACCAAAGGAGGCTCTCAGGCCTGCATGTCACCCAGAGATTTTGGTTTAATTAGTCTGAGTGCATCCTGCCTGTGAGGATGGCTAACACTCCCCATAGAGGACTGGGATGGGGCTTCACCACGCCTGTGGCTACTCCGTGACTGTTTCAGCAGGAGTGGGGTGAAGCAAAGGGTGGCCAGCTTTGGTTTTAGGGAGGAAGGGACCCCTTAAAACTAGTGTCTGGCCTTATATATATTGGGGTTGCAGTTTCCTCCCTGAGCCTGGCTTCTTTCTCCTGCCACTCACCTGCCCTTCCAGCTTCACCTGCCACCTCACATTAAGATTTTAAGAGAATTCAAATGTAGGCTCCCATACAAAAAACTCTCAAAACTTACAAAGCTTAACAATAAGAAAGCAACCAGAGTTTAGAAATGGGCAAGAGACCTGATCAGACACCTCACCAAGAAGATACATACCGATGGCCAGTAAGCATATGAAAAGATGCTCCGCATCCTATGTTATCAGCGGACTGCAACTAAGACCCTATTAATAAAGAGTAAAACACCTACCCTACTCCAGTATTCTTGGCTGGGAAATCCCACAGAGGAGCCTGGCGGGCTCACAGTCCATGGGGTCACAAAGGAGTGGGACACGACTGAGCGACTAAACAGCAACCCAGTGGTCTAGACCAGTGGTTTGCAACATGTGGCCATTATCTTGGTCAAGTTCCCAAACCCTACCCCAGGCAGATTGAATCAGAAACTCGGTGGGGTGAGAACAGCCTGGGCTTTAATAAGCTCAGAGTCAGATGGCTCTGATGCTGCCAGAGTTTGAGAACCACTGGCCTAGAACAGGGCTTCTTACCTTGGTTCTGCCGATGTTCCAGGCCGGATGGTTCATGTTGCTGGGGCCCGTCCTGTGCACTGCAGGAGGCTGACGCACATCCCTGTCCTCTACCCACTGATTTCTGGTAGCAGGCCACTCCCCCAGCCCAGTTGTGACTGTCAAACACCTCCAGACAGTGCCAGCTGGCGTCTGGGGAGCTCATTGTCCCTGTTGCAAACTAGGGGAGCATCTCAAACACAGAATTATGCAAAACCACGGATACATCCTCTGACTTGGGCACCATGCTGGGCTATCCCTCTATTGGGTCATTTGATCCTCACTTTAAGGCAAATTGTGTCCATCTCATTGCTTACAAGCTGTGTGACCTTGGGCAAGTTACTTATACTCTCTGTTGCCTCAGTTTTCTCAACTGTCAAATGGGGGATAACTCAGTTCACTTCAGTCGCTCAGTCATGTCCAACTCTTTGTGACCCCATGGACTGCAGCATGCCAGGCTTCTCTGTCCATCACCAACTCCCAGAGCTTGCCCAAACCATGTCCATTGAGTCAGTGATGTCATCCAACCATTTCATCCTCTGTTGTCCCCTTCTCTTCCTGCCTTCAATCTTTCCCAGCATCAGGGTCTTTTCCATTAAGTCAGCTCTTTGCATCAGGTGGCCAAAGTATTGGCGCGTCATCTGGGGGATCCTACCGAATTGGATGGCCAAGGACATAAAGTGACAATTGTATACCAAACTCTCAGCGTGGTGTCTGAAGCACAATAAATACCCAGGAAATATTGGTCTTTGTTTTCTAAATTGAAGTCTAGCTCATTTACAATACTATATTAGTTTCAAGTGTACGGCAAAATGATTCAGCTATATATACATGTTCAAGATTCTTTTCTATTACAGATTATTACAAGGCGTTGTCATTCTCTGTGCTGTACAGTAAAGCCTTATTATCTATTTTATGTATGTGTGTGCACGCTAAGTTGCTTTAGTCATGTCCGCTCTTTGTGACCCTATGAACCATAGCCTACTAGGCTCTTCTGTCCATGGGATTCTCTAAGCAAGAATACTGGAGTGGGTTGCCATGCCTAACTTCATACTTCTAATTTCTCTCTCCCCTATCCTTTCCCCGTTGGCAACCGCAAATTTCTTTGTCTGTTTCAGTTTTGTAAACAAATTCACTTTTATTATTTTTAAATACATGTAAGTGACATCATATACACCACGTTTAATGGGGTGACTGTGGATTTTGTATCTTGTTGATGTGCTGTATCACATTTGTGTATGTTGAATCATCCTTGCAACTCTGGAATGAAGCCAGCTTGATCATGGTGTATGATCCATATTGTTGGATTCATTTGCTAATATTTTGTTGAGGAGTTTTATACCTATATTCATCAAAGATATTGGCCTATAATTTTCTTTTCTAGTGTTTTCGTCTGGTTTTGGTATTAGGGTGACAGTGGTTTCATAGAATAACTTTGGGAGTGTTCCCCCTCTTCAGTCTTTTGGAATAGTTTGAGGATTGATGTAAATTCTTTGTATGTTTTTTTAGAATTCACCAGTGAAACCATCCGGTCCTGGGCTTTTGTTTACAGGTAGTTTTTTGTTTTATTAAATTACAGATTCTATTTCACTTCTACAAGTCAGTCTATTCAAATTATCTGTTTCTTCTTGACTTAATTTTGTCAGGCTGTATGTTTTTAGAAACTTGCCCATTTCTTCTAGGTTGTCCAATTTGTTGACATATAAATGTTTATAGTGTTTTCTTATGATTTTATTTCTGTGAGATCAGTTGTCATTTCTCCTCTTTCATTTCTCATTTTGTTTATTTGGGTTCTCTCTGTTTTCTTGTTGCTGAACCTGGCTAGAAAGTCATCGTTTTTTTATCCTTTCATAAAAACCTTATTGATCTTCTGTCCATCTAGTCAAGGCTATGGTTTTTCCAGTGGTCATGTATGGATGTGAGAGTTGGACTGTGAAGAAAGCTGAGCACCAAAGAATTGATACTTTTGAACTGTGGTGTTGGAGAAGACTCTTGAGAGTCCCTTGGACTGCAAGAAGATCCAACCAGTCCATCCTAAAGGAGATCAGTCCTAGGTGTTCATTGGAAGGACTGATGTTGAAGCTGAAACTCCAATACTTTGGCCACCTGATGCGAAGAACTGACTCATTTGAAAAGACCCTCATGCTGGGAAAGATTGCGGGCAGGAGGAGAAGGGGACGACAGAGGATGAGATGGTTGGATGGCATCACTGACTCAATGGACATGGGTTTGGGTGGACTCTGGGAGTTGGTGATGGACAGGGAAGCCTGGCGTGCTGCAGTTCATGGGGTCGCAAAGAGTCGGACACAACTGAGCAACTGAACTGAACTGATCTTCTGTTTGCTTTTTAAAAATCTCTATTTCATTTATTTAATCTCTAGTAGTAGTAGTTTGTCGCTCAGTCGTGTCTGTCTCTTTGAGACCCCGTGGACTGTAGCCCACCAGGCTCCTCCCTCCATGGGATTCTCCAGGCAAGAGTACTGGATTGGGTTGCCATTTCCTTCTCCAGGGGATCTTCCCAACCCAGGGATCAAACCCGGGTCTCCTGCATTGCAGGCAGACGCTTTAACCTCTGAGCCACCAGGGAAGCCCTTAAAATCTTTATTATTTCCTTCATTCTGCTGACTTTGGGGTTTTGTTCTTCTTTTTCTAAGTTCTTTTAGGTGGTAGATTAGGTTGTTTATTTGAGATTTTCTTGTTTCTTGAGGAAGGCCGGTATCTCTATGAACGTCCCTCTTACAACCACTTTGGTTGCATCCCATAGATTTTTGTTTCCATTGTCATTTGTCTCGAAGTATTTTCTGATTTCCTCTTTGATTTCATTGTCAGCCCATTATTTTTAGTAGCATGTCGCTTAGTCTCCATGTCATCTTTTTTCTCTCGTTTTTCTTTCAGTGGTTGATTTCTAGTTTCATCCAATTGTGGTCAGAAAAGATGCTTGAAATAATTCCTATTCTCTTAAATTTGTTGAGGCTTATTTTGTATTATACCTTGTGGCTATCCTAGAGAATATTCCATGAGCACTTGAAAAGGAAAAAAAATGATTCACTTATGGCTGTGCTGGGTCTTTGTTGCTGCTCGCAGGGCCTGTTTTTGTTGTGGTGCGCAGGTTTCTCCCTGCGGTGGCCTCTCTTCTTGCAGAACACAGGCTCTGGGGCAAGGGCTGGAGTGGTTTTGATGCATGGCCTCAGTAGTTGCCACACAGGCTTAGTTGCCTTGCAGCCTGTGGGATCTTCCTATATCAGGGATCAAACCCATGTTCCCTGCACTGGCAGCCAGATTCTTAACCACTGGACCACCAGGGAAGTCCCCATGTTATGTCTTTTGAGAGCACTTAGTCCATTGACATTTAAAATAGTTATTGACAAGTGTGTATTTATTGCCATTTTAAACCTTGTTTTCTAGTGACTTCATAGTTCTTCTTTATTCTTTTTCTTTAGTGTCCTGATGGTTTTCTCTTGCATTGGGCTTGAGTTCTTTCTTTCTAGTTTTTTTGTGATTCTTTTGTATGTTTTTGCTCTCTGGTAACCCTGCATAGACTGTGTGAATCCAGTATGTTTGGTGTGAGGGCTGTTTGTGTTGTGGGTACCTGCTACGTCTTTCCTCAGGGTGTGCTGGCCACTGTCCTCATGATGGGGAGTATGTTTGGTGTTGGGGAGACCAGAGCCCACACTGGATGTTGGGTGGGGCAGCCTCTTTGCTCTGTGGTTGTCACAGCCCTGTTGGGGGCAGGGTCTGCTCCCCTGTCATTGGAGCAAAAACCCCAGGTCTGGCTTTAAGCTGCAGTGTGAGGTAGGTAGAAGTGAAGTGCTCCTACTGGGAAGAAACCCCCTGTGTATTTCTCCTCAGGGACTGTCCACAGAGGGCATGCAACTCTGTGATGCTGCCCACCACCTGGTGTGCATACCAACGAAGTCTGCTGCTGCTGGACCCGCCCTGGACACACCTCTGCCGAGGGAACACTGATAATTGGCACAGATGTCAGCCCTGCCCCCTCAAGAAGCCCACGGCCACTATAGCCATGCTCTGTCTGAGCAAACTGACAGTGGAGGGTCCTATGGCAATTTCATGGCCCATCTTATATGCATTAACAGTGGTGGCCTAGACCACATTCTAGGCCCTTTGGGCTGCTTCTACGCAGCTAAATCGAGCCTTCTCCCTGGGTCCGTCAGCTGAAACCCCATCTACTGCACACCCTGCACATACTGGCAGGCGTGTGTTTCAGGTTGGGAAATACAGCGATGTGACAGCTGTCAGTGCTGGTCCCTCTCTCTGCCCTGCCTGGCAGCAAGGCAGTACCTGCATAGTCCTCTTGAGCAAAGACCAAGCCATGCCAGCTCCCTGTCTGCCCAGCGGGCCTCCAAATGGTAAAGGGGGTTCCCAGGATGAGGGACCCATTCCTTTTCACAGCTCCCTCCCAGGGGTGCAGATTCCATCCTGTTCTTTTTCCCCCTGTCCTACCCAGTTATATGGGGATCTTTCTTGCAGCTTTGGTTGTGAAGGATCTTCTGCCAGCTTTCAGCTGGTTTTCTGTGAGAACTGTTCCATGTGTACATGTATTTTTGATGTGTTCGTTGAGATGAACTCATCTTTTTCCCCTGCTGTCTTGACCTCCCTCCCCTAGTCAGTCATCTTATCACGATCCAGCTCAGAGATTCTCATCAAAATGCATTTCTGTTCTCTGACCTCACAGCAAGCACAGCCAGCAGAGGCCAGACCCAGGCAGACAGAACTGGGTACAGCCTGCTGGTCAAGCAGAGTCCCTAAAGTCACAGTGCTGGGGCGGGCAGGGTGGCCGCTGGACTTCTGACACCTGTGGGGATTTCCTCTGAGCAGGCTGACACAGCACCAACCTTGTAGATGGAGTGACAATGTGCAGGAGGGGCCCATGGGCCCCAGAGATCTGCCCCCCACCCTGAGTGTTCACACCCCACTCCTCCTCCAGGCCTGGGCATCCCAGGAAAAAGATGAGAAATAGCACAACTCCTCCTCTGCACCTCACATCCCAATAAAATATTTATTATTTCAAGAAATAAATCTTTAAAAAAGAGAGAGAGAAAAGAGTATCTCTATTGCTTTCCCCCGACAGGTCAGGTCCTTGGTGACTACTGAGTTTCTGTGGCTGCAGAGGCCACCCAGGCCGAGAGGGCTCTCTGATGGGAGGCGTCCACCCTCAGGCCCACAGCAGAGCTAGTCCCCCTCTCTGGATTCAGGGTCCTGTGGCTGCCTCCCCAAAAGGGGGAGGGGCAGGTTGCCAGAAAGGGAGAAGGATTAAAAATCAACTGGGGTGGGGTGGCAGTGTTTCTCAAGTCCTGGTCTTTTTCCTCAAGCAGGGCTCTGGGCTCAGGGTGAAGGGGAAGGCATGCCACACAAAGATGGATGGACAGCTGGATCCAGAGGAGGTCTGAGGCTGGAGGAAGCCGGAGGTAGGGACGCGGATGCAGCATTGATGGGGTGGGAGGGCACAAGGGGGTAGCAGGCCTGGGGAGCCAGGAAATAGGCCAGGTGTGCTGTGGGGCTGAAGGTCCATCCCAAGCCTACGAAAGATGCTTCGGGGGGTGGGGCAGGGCCTGAGGCTTTGGAAGCAAGTCCACGGTCTGGAGTCGCAGTCATGCTGGGGGAGGTTTCAGGAAATGCCCAAAGTGAAGAGAGTTGGAACAAGCAAGAGGGAGACAATTCAACCCAGGGTCCAGGAGGTCCCTGCAGCCTCTGACTGTAGTCCCCAAGTGTGGAGGGGAGAGGGAATTTGGGAAAGCTAATAGGAGGCATAAGCTGGGGGCCCTTCCCTCAGGCCCCCCACCCTTTCTGCCCACATTGCAAACAGCTCCAGGGGGACAAGGTTGACCCTCACACATCACTCCCCACTCTGTGGACTGTTCAATGGGCCATCGAGCAAGCATCACCTCGCTTCCTGGTCCCAAGAAGGACAAGAGCCCTCTCTCCATCTGGTTCAGGTCTGGTCTTGCACAGAGCAAGGGACCTCTGACCACCTGCTCCTGGGCCACTCACTGACGCACCAACCCCCAGCTGCTTGGCCACTGCGCTGCCATGCGCCCCTGGGAGGAGCACAAGGAGCCTGCCGAGGGTGGGCACCAGGGGCTTGGCAGAGTCTCCCCCTCCCTAGACCTATGCACCAATCTGCTCTGCCCATGTCCCAGTCAAGGAAGAAGGCTTCACTTCGGGGGCATCGAGGGGAGGGAGGGTCACTGGAGCTCGGAATCTGCTGGTGCTTTCTCCTGCGGTAGAGAGGGCCAGCCGGGTGGTCACCCTCACAGACAGTCCTGGCACAAGGCCACCTGGCCCTTGCGGAAGTCTCGGCAGGGGCAGAGGCGCCGATATTTCGTGCTGGAGCCGGCGCAGCTGAAGAGCAGAGGTTCCTTCTGCAGGAAGCACTCCTGCCCGGGCTGGGCGAAGGCCGGGTACAGGTGGCTCATCTCTGACTCAATGCCGTCGCAGGGCACCTGCAGCCTGGATGGGCACCAGCGGAGCCGGTCACTCAGTGGGCACTGCCCATTCCCCCTGCCCCGGCCCACCCATTCCAGACCCAGGGATGTTTCTAGGAGGCGCTGGGAGAAGTGCTGGGGTGAGCACCTCCTGACAGTGGGCAGGAGGGCAGGGCCACAGGCTGACGCATCAGGAGGAATCGGGCAGTTTCTGCGGCCTGGACCTGGAAGATGCCCAGACAGGCTGGGCAGGGGTCTGAGGCTTTGCCAAGGGTCTAGAGCTGCAATGTGGAAACCTGCCTGGAAGGTCCCTTCCAGATCCTTCCTCTGTGGGAAGCACTGAGTCCCCCTCACCCTTGCTGGCAGGCCAGGGGGCAAGGCGGTCAAGGGACTGAGGGGCTACAGGTGAGGTCAGCTGAGCCAGGTCAGGCAGGGGGCTCACTCACTTCTGGAAGGCGTCCTGGCTGTTGAGGAAGGGGGAAGAAAGAGGGCTCGCAGATCAGCCCGTGGTCCAGGCAGGCGTCCGTGCAGGCCCTTCCCGTGGCAGCCAGCCAGGCCCGGAGGGAGTGCACTGGGGGCCAGGCCCCCGGGGCTAAGCTGGTGTTACGGGCCCATTCGAGGTGGGTGGCATTGGGAGCCAGGATGAAGGGGGCTCTGCGGGGCTCGGGCCCCAGGTGGGGGAGGAGCCGGGTCTACACAAAAGTCCTGCCAGGAGGAAAGCAGAGTTAGGAGGAAAATAGGGGTGCCTCTCTCCCGCCGACTCAGCCTACTCCCTACTTCCCTCTCACTTGCTACCAAACTTGTAAACAGCTTTATAGTAAAATGAAAAATAAAAGTCTTTGCATTTCCATGCTATGATATGGAGGCTGGGATGCTAGAGCTGGGGGTCCAGGAGAGGGGCGCTCCAGGCCTGGTCTCTGAGTAGCACTTTTGGCCCCCAACAGTCCATCTCCACCCTCCACAGGGAAGAAAACAGGCTGGAGAAAGACTGGGGGCTTAAAGCACCCTGCACCCCAGGCAGAGGTGGGCCCTCAGACTCTGGAGCTGCCCCACCCCAGAGACAGAGAGTGGGGGGCCCACACACCTGGTGCTGGATGTAGGCGTGGATTCGCTCCAGCATCCCCTCACACGTGTACTCGTAGGGCAGGTAGGGGTCCACCTGTGGGAGAGACAGGCAGACACATGGGTCAGGAGAAACCCTGGGGCTCCCCAGACCTGGCCGCTCGGCTCTGGGAGCAGAGATCTGGGGGGCTCAGGCATCCTGCACCCAGCGAGCTGACCACTCCATCCACTCAAATGCCCTGCTCCCCCAGTGCACCCCGCAGTGGCCCCCAGGGGCTCAGGACAGCTCATCTCTCCTCGGCTCCTTTCCAGCTACACCAAGTTTTTCCTCTTTCCCTAAAGCTCATTGTTCCATCTCCACTTGGGCTGTGATATCTGCTCTTTCCGAGCCAACCCCTGGATTCACCCTCTCCTTCCCAGGTGGCTCAGTGGTAAAGAATCCACTGGCAGGAGACATGAGTTCGATCCCTGGGTCAGGAAGTTCATCTGGAGGAGGAAATGACAACCTTCGCTAGTATTCCTTGCTTCCCTGGTGGCTCAGCTCAGCTGGTATAGAATCCGCCTGCAATGCAGGAGACCCTGGTTTGATTCTTGGGTCGAAAAGTTCCCCTGGAGAAGGGATAGGCTACCCATTCCAGTATTCTTGGGCTTCCCTGGTGGCTCCCACAATGCGGGAGACCTGGGTTTGATCCCTGGGTTGGGAAGGTGCCCTGAAGGAGGGCGTGGCAACCCACTTCAGTATTCTTGCCTGGAGAATCCCCATGGACACAGGAGCCTGGTGGGCTACAGGCCATGGGGTCACCAAGAGTCAGACACGACAGTGACTAAGCACAGCATAGCTTAGATGTCACCTCCTCCAGGAAGCAGACCCAGAGTACCACCTCCTGTTTAGCTCTTGTTAAAAGACTACTTTCCTTGGCCCCCACCCCAGGCTTCCCCAGTGTAGAACTGGCTCCTGTGTCATCATTTCTGATGTGTCCCTTGTCTGCCTCAGGTTAGGAGCCCCATGCTCTCTGGGACCATGACTTGTTCACCGTCATCCCTGTTGCCTCACCCACTGCCCGGAACACAGTTGTCACCGGGGAAGTAGTCATAGAACGGAACAGCATCCCGGCTCTGCCCGTGTCCTGCCCAAGATGCGGAAGGTTCACGCAAAGGAACCCAGAGCATCTCTCAGCCTGATGGAATGAGATCACATCTGTGAGGCTTCCTATCCAGATCAGGCACCTGAGAGCTCCATGAACTAGGTGCCCCAAACAGAGGCCACACACCGTCCATCTAAATATCAAAGTTACAGAGCAGCGCACACTGGGGCTGATGGGAACAGATGGATTTGGCAGCTGGGGCCCGAGAAGTGAAGGGAACAGAGAGAGGAAGTGATGAGGCACCTGCCTCCCAGGAGTGGGGACCCCCACCTCTCCTCCACTCTTCTTGACTGGCCACCCCTGCCCTGTTTACACCAACCCCCGGTGGCCCAGCACTCAGCCAGCTTGGAGGAAAGATCGGCCAGGTGGGCAGGAGGCAAGATGAGGCTGACATGGGAGACAGCCCATCTCAGACTCAGAGAAAGATCTCTTTAGCCTTCAACACCCATGCCCCACTCCCCACGTGTGTGTGTGTGTGTGTGTGGGGGCACCACACCCAGCCATCCCACCTCCTGTTAATGCCATTTTCCAGCCAGCAGCGCCAGAAATCAGGTAGCTTCAGCCCTGGTAGTGAAATCGTGCAGGTCTGCTCAAGGCCACACTGCACCCCCACCCGCCCCTTCCTCATCATCAGAGGTGGATGGAGTCAGAGCCCAATCCTGCCTCCAGGAGATCCCACCTCGAGGGGCTGCAGGCCCATCCCGAGCCCTCTGGCCAGAGGGACATGCCCGACATCAAGCTGAGGAGGGTCTTGGGAAGCGGCAACCGCCACCAGGACCAAGTCGCAGGACAATACTCCTCCCATCTGACCTTGCCCCAGTCCTCACTTCACCTGCACTGTGAGCTGGTGTCCTTAATCCAGGGGCAGTTCTGGGGTCCCAGAGAATTCCCAGGGTCCACTCCCAGCCACATCCTTCACAGCCCGTCGACCAGCACAGCTTTTCAGCCCTGAGCTGCTCTGCATAGCCAGTCCCAGCCTGAGCTGCAGCCCGCCGAGGCCCCGCCGCCAGGTGCTGCCCTAGCAGTTCCCCAGTCGCCTCGCGTACAAGGCTGCAAGTCCTGGTTCCAAACGTCACTGCCTGCTCTAGCAGCAGCCACCGAGTTATCCCCCTTGTGGTTTGAGGCCCATCACGCGGTAATTAAAGCCGCACCCCCTGAATGAGGGGACCTTTCAGAGCAGCCATGTCCCACCTGCCGTGAATCTCCCACCGGACGAGCCAGCCTGCCTGGAAATTACCCCCATTAGGTCTAATTACAGGTGTGCACAGTGATCCGTCTCACAGAATGGCAGGTGCTGGTCCTGCTGGAATTACCGGCCTGTGATAATGAGAACAGCGGGCAGGGAGAAAGCAGGCGTCCCTCCCCCGATCTCCCTGCCCCTCCTCTCCCTCCCCTCACCTCGAATGGCCTCACCCTGGACAGAGAGATGCTTGAAGGGCAAACCCACCGAGGCTGAGAGACCTGAAAAGAGCCCCCCACCTGGAGCCTCCTCGCTGTCTGGGGGCAGTGGCAGGCAAAGGGCGGGGCCCACCAGGCTGATGCCTCGGGTCCCTCTCGGCCCCTTCCCCTCCCTCTCCCTGCAAAAAGCCCCACGACTCACAGAAGAAGCTGTGTCCCCTGATGGCGGCCCTCATTCGCTCTCTGAGCTCCTGCCAGCTATCTCTGTTTTCTAAACTAGGATGATCAGATTTACCCAGGGGGCTTGTTTAGAATGCAGACTCCAGTCCAAGTTCGATGCATGAAAAAGGGCACTCAAAGCCGGTGATCTGGGACAACCCAGAGGGATGGGATGGGGAGGGAGGTAGGAGGCGGGGGGGGCGGCGTTCAGGATGGGGGACACACGTACACCCGTGGCTGATTCATGTCAATGTATGGCAAAAACCACCACAATGCTGTAAAGTAATTAGCCTCCAATTAAAATAATTAAAAAAAAAAAGTAAAACACAGATTCCAAGCCACACCAGTTCTTTGAAATCTGAAGCCGGGGACAGGCCCAAGAAAGAGTCTGCCTTTTAAACCCCTTCTAGGCATCGTGTTAACCCGGGAGGTGGGGTAGGAGTGGGGGTGGTTAAAGGCAGAGGGGCCTTGGGCTGGTTTGGAGTCCAGCTGCGAGAGTCAGCCTGGAGAATCTGTGATACCTTAATTCGGGGACCCTTATGTTCCTGTGATTTTTAATTAACTAATTAACACAATTAAACAGATGTTCATGTTTTTAAAAATCAAGAGAAAACAAGGCAAAGGAAGTTTTCCTCTGACCCCAGATGCCCAGACCCTTCCCGGGGGCAGCCACGTCATCAGTTTCTTGGGTGTCCAACCAGAAATAACGTGTGAATAGATGAACAGGCTCACATGCACAGACCCCCCTCCCTGCCGAACACCCATCCTCATTTTTAGGTCTGCAGCTGGGAACACCGTCTCCACAGGGCTGAGATCTCACTGAGTTTCTCTCGAGGGAGGGATCCTGGAGGTGGGGCCAGGCCTGCGGCCTGGAGGTGGACAAAAGCCTTCGGAGGTCCCCCCCCTCACCCCCTCCTCTGCCCCCACCTCTGGGTGGAAGCCTCGGATGACTGCTTTGGCAAGGGGTGGGCAGAGGGAATGGGAAGAAGGTGGGGGGTTTCCTCCAGGATAGCATCTCACAGCACCCTCCCCCCGTACCTTCCATGGAGGTGCCTGTTCAGCCCAGTGTTGAGAGCCGACTCCCTCCTGCAGCCCCCATCCATCCAGCGATGGATGGAGCTGGGGGAGGAATACCTCGGCGTCCTCATTTCTCAGGACAATTCGGGATCTGAGTCCCCCACCTTTCAGAGGCCCCCGCTAGCACTGGGCACCAGGTGACTGCAGGCAGGGGTAACCTCCGTAACACACCCTGACTCACTGTCACTCTAGAACCTTCCTTCTTGGGATCACCCCCAAATAAACTACTTGTAGTCAAACTCCTGTCTGGGGTCAGCTCCTGGAAGAACCCAGTCTCAGTCTGTGACCTGGAGGAACTCCCAACAGAGGAGGATTTGCTTCAGTGGATGCTTCAGAAGGGGGCGGAGGGCTCTCCCCGCACCACGGATGGAGGGTCCCGAAGTTCACTTCACAGGTCAACCTGGCCATGTCCGCTGCTACTAGAGGTGTGCCTAGGCTGTGACGTGGCAGTTTCCTTGTCACTTTCTCTAAAGAAACAATCACACCCGCTCAGGAGGGAAGGACAAGGGCGTAGTGGGTAGGGGCAGGGAGCGGGTGCGGGAGGCAGGGACTCTCTGGGGCTGTTGCTGAGAGGGTGGGCTAAGTGGGGAGAGGGCTGAGTGGGAGGGACTGGTCCATGGGATGCAGGAGGATGTTAAAAAATGCAACCTGGCAGTCCAATGGTTAGGACATGGGATTCAATTCTTGTTTAGGGAACTAAGATCCCACAAGCCACACAGTGTGCCCACCCCCCAAAATAAAAAGGAAAGAAAAAAAAAACACAAACCGGCCTATAGTCAGGACAACCAGGCAGAACTCTGGACCCAGAGCTAAGCATTTAAGACCATAGTGGGATCTATGCCTGCTGGCCTCTGCCCCGAGCCCAGCAGGGCCGCCAGCTCCCCGGGCAGCTGGGTGTCCTCCTGGGCATGGCTCTCCCTTGTAGAGCCCCTGTTCCCATGCCCTCTGACCCTGCCACAAGCCCACCCTGAGCTGCACATCCCCCAGGGAGGGCACACTCAATGAATGAACAGCGTGGTATTGGGCAGGGAAGAGGACCCAGCAGGAGTGGTTATTTTGGCTCAGCCTGGGGTCCGAGCTACCGCAAGAACTGGGTCCAGAGGGACTGTGGCGAGCAGAAACCCCCCACCCCCACCCCGTTCACACAGTCTGACCTCCTCTCTATATACAGGGACCATGAGAGCACACAGGGAGCTCTCAGATGCCAAAGGTGCTAGCAGAGGAGGTGAGCTGCACAAGCCCCTCCCTCCGCCTCGCATACACAAGTGCATCCCCACCCCCCCACCCCCACCAACACTTACTTGCTGGAGGAAACACAAATGCTCCACCCACTTGCTACCCAAAGGTGATGCACCAACGCCACCACAGATCTGGTTTGAAAGGCAGGCCTTCAGCCCCACCCAACCTGCTGAATCTGAACCTGCGCTCTAACAAGATCCCAGGTGATCTGTGTGCACTGAGATGTGCTGCCCAAGGCCACAGAGACACCAAGAGTCCAAAAACCTTCACGCATTCATCCTGGAAACCAGCCTACCCCTAACTTGTGCTAACAGGACCTGGCCTCCTAAGACATTCAGTAAGTCATTCTGGATCCAGGGCTGCCATGTAAGGTTGTGCAGGCTGCCCACTGCACAAAAACATATTTCCACCTCCACTTCCTCGACAAACACACACACATCCAAGTTGGTGAGTGGGGCCCCTGCACAAATTTGCCAATCGAGGCCTGCGAGTCTGAATTCACCAAGAGGAGCATCTTTTTCCAACTATAGCGAAGACCCAAAGTATAGGCTATTGGCGGTGCTGACTGGATCCGAGCCTCACCTGGGTTGTCTTGATGGCCTGGATAGCTGCTTCAAACTCCTCTGAGTTGTTGTAGTCGACGGTCCACACGTGGGGCTTGCCAATGAAGTTCTCTGCATAGGGATGCTGGGAGAATACCTACCCAGGGCACAGAGACAGGCGGCTTCTCCCTGTGCTGCCAAGCTGGGCTGGGTGAAGGGAGGTGCCCCCACCCGTCTGGGCCATCTCTCCTTCACCCCAGGCTTCAGTCTTCCCCTTCCAGGAACTTTGGGCCCCATCTCAGAGCCACTGGATGTGGTGGGCTCAAGCCCTTCCCACTCACCTCTCTGGAGGTGGGCTTGCCCCGGAAGAACTCATGGTTGAGGGAGCTGTGGGGCGGGCTGAACCGGGACTGCAGGAAGATACAGCCGTTGGCGATGGCCTCCAGTGGGGCAGGGCCCTCATAGGGAAATCCAAACCCTATGAAGAGCTGCAGAACCAAGGTGGCATGATGATCAGGGAAGGTTGGGTATCACAGCCCAGGAGCCCTGAGAAGCTGGGGGTGATGTTGGGGTCAGGACATTCACAGGAGGCAACTGGGGCAGTAGAGAGCACAGGTCAGCTGTGTGCCTTGGCCATTGTGAAATGAGGAGGTCTAATTAGGTAATATCAATGGCTTCTCCCTGCTCCAAAGACTAGGATTTGGAGAGAAAAAGAGAAGAACAAGGGTTCCCAAGCTTACAAGGCTTCAGGCCACTCCTACAGTGGACCTCAAAGGACTTTACTCACTAACCCAAAAGACATTCATTCAGCACCTGACTTGCACTAGGAGGAGTGCTCATAGGGTTGGCCCCTGGAAAATGATATAAATGATTCTGAATCTGGGATTGCCATGTAAGGTTGTTTGGGTTGCTCACTGCAAAAAGGTATCCTCTTTCTACACCAACATATACACACCACACATACCCAAGACGCTTAAAGAAAGGAGCTGTGGTCAAATTAGAAAAGGACCTAGCAGCTGGAAAGAGTCCCTCCAGGTCCAGAGGACACTTCAGAGCCCACAGCAGGATCATGCTCCAAGGACACAGTTTAGGGACTTCCAGAAGCAGTCAGATGGAACTCTAGCCTGGCTGTTCCTCCTCCTTTGCCCCTGGCCTGTCTTTCTACCCACTCAGGGGCTCTGAAACCCACGCCTGACCCAGAAGTCAGCTGGACTTGTGTTAAGGGGCAGCAGGCGGGAAGCCCAACTCTTTTTCCCATCACTGAACCCCATCCAGCTCCCTTTCCCTGATGGGTATCCCTATCTTTAATCCTGGCTCTGACCAGCACCTAGGAGGCCCGGACGCGAGGTTCAGGGCAGCAGAGTGTCCTGGGGCACGTCCGCATGTAGAAAGGGGCATGAGTGACAGTGGCAGGTGTGGCAAGCAGGTACGGGCAGCCTCCTGGGCACCTATGGCCGGGCTGGGGTGAGGATGGAGGAGGGGGTGGGGCTCACTTTGGCCTTGCGCAGCAGCTGCTGGAACTCAGGCTGCGGCAAGAGGCCGTGGTTCTTCACAAAGGCCGGGACTTCGGGGGCCGCTGGCTCTCGTAGTACACGGTGCCGTGGATCTCCATGTACTTGTTCAGAATGCTCAAGAACTTTTCCTTCCCCTGGAAGAGGAGGAGGAGGAGATGGGGGCCTTGTTCTGACCACAGATGGCAGAGCCCACTGAGGAGACATCCTGGTCGGGAAGTCAGAAAACATGGGCCCAGGGTCAGGTTGGTCCCTAATCAGCTGTGTGACCTTGAAGACACCCCCTCTCCTCTCTGGAGCTCAATTTCTTTATCTGTGAGTTGCAGAGGTTGGACTAAACCAGGGGCCCTAGGCCTGTTTAGCCATGGACCTGTTGTCTTCCAAATGTCTCCCATAGAAACCAACATCCAATTACATCCAAAAGTTTGTATAGTCAAAAGCTATGGCTTTTCCAGTAGTCATGTATGGATGTGAGAGTTGGACCATAAAGAAGGCTAAGCACCGGAAAACTGATGCTTTTGAATTATAGTGCTGGAGAAGACCCTTGAGAGCCCTGGGACAGTAAGGAGATCAAACCAGTCAATCCAAAAGGAAATCAACCTTGAATATTCACTGGAAGGACTGATGCTGAAGTTCCAATACTTTGGCCACCTGATGAGAAGAGCTGATTCACTGGAAAAGACACTGATGCTGGGAAAGACTGAGGGCAGGAGAAGGAGACAACCAAGGATGAGATGGTTGGATGGCATCATCAACTCAATGGACATGAGTTTGAGTGGGAGACAGTAAGGACGGGGGAGTCTGGCGTGCTGCAGTTCATGGGGTCACAAAGAGTCGGACACGCTTAGTGACTGAACAACAAATGGAGCTACTTGGCCTCCTCTGAACCCTGATGACCTCTGAGGACCTCTGCAGAGGTATGCAGCATGGGCGAGTAGATCACTCCTCAGCACCTGGGCGCCCATCTGACCCTATGGCCCAGGCTCTGAGCTGGGAGCTGCAGTCAGTGTAGGACCTCAGTAGGAATAAGCATGGGACTGGCTGCTGGGCTCTATTTTTAGAGTCTTTTTGAGGCTTGCAGAAGAAAGGAAGGGATAAGTTGAAGGGAAAGTAGCTACAAGATCATGAATCAGGGTGGGGCTTGGAGCTCTTTTCAGGGAGTGTTGGTTCCCAGCAGATCAATGGGCCAGAGGAAAGGAACCCATGGTTCCCCATGTCCTAGCAGCCAGCATGAAGTCAGACCCCAGAAGCTCCAGCCCAGGTTTAGTTTATAAACCAAAGTTCTTGAAGAATGTTATCCATAAATATTAAAATAATTAACAATTCACATTTTGAAACTCAAAGTGCATAAATTTTTCACAAAGAGGCCTTCCACATTGGGTTATGCAGATCAGCCCTGTCTCTGAGAATGATCAGGAAAGACAGGGAAAACACCTATGATGGCCCTGAAAATCTAACAAAGAATGAAAAATTATGAGGCCAAGACCTGGGAGAAAGAGGAAAAGAGATTTTTGAGGCCAGTGCTGGGTTTGGTTTTCCTCCTGGGCCGGGGGGCCCACCCGCTGATTTTAAGGGCAGGTTCTAGGCAGCTGAGCAGACCTGGGAAATGAAAGTCTAAGTTCAAGGCCTGCTAAACATAGGAAGTGTTGATGTAAACTACACTTTGGGTTGGAATTCACATCACGGATGAGAGGGTGGACCAGAACTAGAAACACTCTTAACAGAGGCTAAATTCTTTTAAAATGGTCTCAATCACTATCACTGATTAAGGTGATCTAGGGGACTTCCCTGGTGGTCCAGTGGTTACGAATCCACTCTTCCAGTGCAGGGGTGTAGGTTCAATCTTTGATTGGGGAACTAAGATCCCATATGCCATTAAGCATGGCCAAAATTTTTTTTTAAAAAGGCGATCTGGGATTGCAAGGGCCTCCATTCTAAGCCAACAATAAAAGAAAATCCTCTCTGGAGGAAGAGAACATTATTCTTGACCTCAAATTATTTATGACTTTTCATATTCACTTTCCAGAACCACCCCTAACTCAAAAAAAAAAAAAAGGAACCAATGAAATCCCAATCAAAATCCCAGCAGGCATTTTTATAGAAATTGACAAACTAATTCTAAAACTCATTTGGAAATGTTGGAAATGCAAGGACCTAGAACAGACAAAATAACTTTGAAAAAGACAAAGAAAGTGAGCAGACTTATCTGATCTCAAGACTTATTACAAAGCTATAGTAATCAAGACTGTGATGCTGGCATCTAGTTAGACAGATAGATCAATAGAACAGAAGACAGAGTCCAGAAATAGACCCACACACGTGGGGTCAATTGATTTCTGACAAAGATGCAAAGACATTTCAGTGGAGGAAGGGACAGTCTTTTCAACAAATGGTCACAGATCACTCGATACCCATATGCAAAAAAAAAGAAAAGGAAAGGGGAAGAAAATACAAATTAAAAAAAAATTTTTTAAGGAAAGGGGAAGAAAATACAAATTAAAAAATTTTTTTTAAGGAAAGGGGAAAAAGTACTTCAATCCATACTTCTTATCATATATAAAAGTTAATTCAAAATGGATCACAGGGATTTCCCTGGTTGTCCAGTAGTTAAGACTCTGACTTCTACTGCAGGGAGCAGGGTTCAATCCTGGTCAGGGAACTAACATCCCACAAGCTGTGCAGCTTGGCCAAATTTTTTAAAAAAGGAAAGACATTGGGGCAGAAGCAATATTTAAAGAAATGGTAGCTGAGAATTTTCTAAAATTAGTGAAAGGTCAAACTACAGAGCCAAGAAGATCTACAAACTCCATGTAGGATAAAAAACAAAACAAACAGCAATGAAAACCACGGAGGCTTATTTTAGTGACACTACTGAAAACCAAATAAATAGAAGCCTCAAAAGCAGGCAAAGGAAAACACACACACACAAATTACCTTTAAAGGAACAATAAGACCCACACTGACTTGTCAGCAGAAAGGATAGAGGGCAGAGGACAAGCTAGAATTTGTACATGATGAACACAACCACTAAGACATTTTTAGAAAAATCAAAAATAGAGCAAACCCAGGCTAGGGTGTTTCCTTCTCTAGAAGGACAATGATCCTAAATGGAATCTCAGTGACGCAGGAAGGAACACAAATCAGTAAAAAGGACAGATGTGAGTAAATGTAAATAAACACTGACTTTATCAAACAACAGTAATACTAATATATTGTGTGGTATAAAATATTTGGACAGTATTAAAATACCATAAGAGCATACCAGCTGGGGAGAACAGAAATAAAACATTTGAAGATTCTTTTACAACTCCATAAAAGCTTTGAAGTATTGACTTATATTAGGCTTTGATAAGTCAAGGATGTATGTTATAACCTTTACAGTAGCCTAAAGAATACAAAACCATTAAGGAAATCAGAACCAAAAGAATATGAGAACATAATTAGCTAAAGGAAGGTGGATTTTAAAAAGTATATCAATGTAAAAGAAGATAAGAACTGAGGGGGGGAAAACATGGAACGGCTGAGAAAAAGAAAAGAGGACTTCCCTGGTGGTTCAGTGGTTAAGAATATGCCTGCCAGTGCAGGAAACACGGGTTTAGCCCCAGGTCTGGGAAAATTCCACGTGCCCCAGGGCAACCAAGCCTGCCTGCTGCAACTAGAGAAAGCCCTTGCGAAGGATCAAAGACACAGCCAAAAATAAATAAACAAATATATAATTTTTTAAAAAACAGAAAAGAAAAAAGAAACCAACTAATAAAATAGTAGATTCAGAGTCAAATAATATCAGCCATCACACCAAATGTAAAAAGGATTACTTATTATAAATTGACTCATGCCCCCAGAAAAGTATCAAATCCAAGGATGTCACGTGTGAAGAAAACGTCTCCAAGGTCCCTATTCAACTTTCTGACTCCGTTACCAGAGTAGCTGTTGTTAATAGTTTCTCCTGTGTCTTCCTGGGATCTTTTATGCATGATAAGCGGATGTACATTTTCTTTAAACCACACACATACATGCACAAAGGGGTTCATGTCACATGCACTGTTCACCAACTTTTTCACGTAATCAAATACATACGTATTTATGTGTGTAAATGTAAAGTTTGACAAAACAATAGTTACCCTTAATACATATAAAGTCCTCCGATATCCTTTTATTCTATTGTTTCTATGCTATTCTACTTCATTTAGAAAGGCTAATTAAGACTCAGAAAAAGACAAACTGTACGATCTCACTAATCTCTTGGATTGAAAAGAGTCAATCTCAGAAACAGTAGAATGGTGAGTGTCAGGGGCTGGGGGTGGGGGAAGCGGGACCAAAGGGGTCAAAGCGACAAACTTTCAGTTACAAGATGAATAAATCCAGGGATTTAACATCCAGCATGGTGACTACAGTTACTCAAACTGTGCTGTACACTTGAAATTTTCCCAGAGTCAACCTTAAATGTTCTCACCACGCAGACACAAAGTGTACAAGGTGATGGGTGTGTAAAGTAGCTCGATGGTGGTACTCATTTCACAGTGTATATGTATACCAAGCCATCATGATGTACACCTTAAATACATACAATTTCTCTTTGTCAATTATACCTCAGTAAACCTAGGGAGGAAAAACAAAACAAAACAAAAAAAAGCCAAGTTGCAGTTTGAAAAGCCGAGCTTAGGTCCCCCATGTGGCACTTCTGAATGTCCGGAATGATTCCTCCAGCAGCAAGGCTGGATTTGCCCTGCACCTGGATAAGCAGTCTTTTTCCCATCCTCTCACTCCTGGTCTCTGGGACAGACTCTCATAAAATAGCAGTATCTAAGCCTTAGCCTCCCGCTCTGGGGACCGAGGATAAGACAAACCTCCTTGATACAAAAGTCATCAAACCCTCGCCCTGATCCCGGCTGCCGCTCCCTAAGGATGTGACAGCCGCGCCTTCTCCTTCCCTCCTCCGCCTGTCTGCCACTGGTCCCCTGAACTCCAATGGCATCTATCCCAGGATGCTGCTGTCGTTCCTTTCTTCAGCCGGCCGCCTCTGCCTGCCTTTGGTCACAAAGACCAGAGCAAAGATATCTTTTTTGGAAGCAGCTTCTTTGAGGTCTCTTGCTGTACAGCATTGCTCCTGGCTATCCCAGAAGCTCCTGAGCCCAAGATAAAACGGTTCTCTTCCCAGATCTCATGACCTCTCATTCTGTTGGGGCAGTCTCTGAACAGTGTTCTCTGGCACAAGCAGACACTGTGCTCACTCCCTTACCCAGCGCCAGGCATCCTGGCCGCCAGCTTGTCTGGCATCATATGAAAATGGCCCCTTGCTTCTGTCCCCACACTCCATGGTGGGCACTGGCGTCTCAGCCAGGGCTTGACGCCAATGTCCCCTAACTCTGGCTGTGGCCACGGGACTGAGATCTAGCCACCAGGCCATATGGCGCAGAGCTGTGTGTAACCTTCAGGAGATACGCTAAACCTGGCCTTCCTCCTCCTCCTCCTCCTCCTCCTCCAAAGCCCCCGACCCCGCACCACCCGCCCGAAGGGCAGATGTAATGACTGCACTCTGTGGTCATCTTAAACCACGAAGCAAGACTGCAGATGGGAGCTAAACGCAGCGAGTCAACCAGGGGAGAAGAGCCCAGGGGTCAACTCAACACTGACAGCTCCAGGGCTTGTCAGCAGGAAAGAGGACACACTTCCCTCTTGTCTCAATCACGGTTAGTCAGGGCTTTTCTTTGACAGCTGGACCTAAGCCATACAGCGTGAGAATCTTTAACCAAGATGGTCATGTGACAGCTTGACACGAGGTATGGGGGCTGCCCGACGGTCCCCACAATGGGCGTCTTGATTACCCTTTACCCTCATGTCACCTGTCTTAGGTCAACTGTCCCTCCTAGGAGCTGCCCGGTTCCACACCGAGCTGGACCCTGACCTCCAGGCCCCAGAAAGAGCCCACCTTGTCCCCATCACCCTCCTCCCACCTTGGTCTGGTCCATCCACAGATGCTACCAAGCCCAGAAAGCCCAACTTGAGAGCATCCCCAGGGGAGACCCTGTGGAGAGCAGGGAGCGGCAGGAGGTGGAAGGAACATGCGGCAAACAGTCACCATACCTGGAGCTGCTTCGTTGCCAGGGGGCAGAGAGAAAAGAGGAGAGAGAACAGGTCAGCGGCCAGGTGAGCAGTAACCTCCCACACAGACGGTGCTGCTTGCAGGGACTTTGCCCTGAAGCTGGGGTTCCAATCCCTAGTCCTCTCTTATTTCTCCCCTGCCTCTCACCCCCAGAATCCCCACATGTAGCCTAAACCCCTTTGGTGGGTTAGAGTGTTTGTGTATCCACCCAAGCGAGGGTGGGGGTGAAGCCGTTTGAATTAGTTGCAAAGAGTGGGGGCAGGAAGGGGAGTGAGGCAGGAGTCCCAGGCCGGTATTGCCAATGGCAGTTCTTTTGACCACGAGTAGGGGCCGTTTCCACCGTCCAGGGCTGGGGGGTGGGAACTTCCTGGGGGCCGAGGGTTGGTGATGGGATCTGGGGGCCGGCGGGTCTCACCTTCCAGATACTCGCCTCCTTGCCGTACACCACTGCCATGTTGCTGGCCTTGCCATCTTTGATGAGCTGCTTTTCTGTCTCATTGAGCTCCTCGGACACGAAGCCCATGAAGGAGTTGTCCGGGGTGTGAGCTGCAGCCAGACCACGAGGTCAGGAAGGGGCATGCCCTGGTCTACCCAGGACTGGCCCCATTGGAGGGGACACCCGTTTGGCAGGGAAGTGGAAGAGGGCAGGAGGTAAGGGGTGCGGTTTGGGCTGGGTGGTGGGGATAGCATCCATCCATCAGGGCCCTGGCCCCTTCCGCGCATCTCTCACCGCCTCCCCACTTTCTCTCCATGCAGATCTGTGCTCACAGGGCCCTGCTGAGAGGTCTTTCCTGACCCCAGCCCCCTCTCTGTCTCCTTTCCCTGCCTTATCTTTTGCCCCAGAACTCACTGATCAGACACGACAGTGCATACCAATTTGTTCGTGTGTTACTGTCAGAATCTAAGAGGGCCGGAGCTGTCTGTGTCCCCGGCCCCTGGGAGCACCTGGCCCGGCCGGTTCACGCATGCGCGACCTATCTTCGCGTTCACACCTGCAAGCTTCTGCCCCTGCCCTTCGCTTAAGCGCTCACCGCCCTTTTCCACGATGAGAGTATTCCGCTCCAGGGCCGCACTTGCATGTCACCTCCTCTCCTCCCAAGAGCCTTCTTTGGGGTCTGAGTGCCCTCCCTTTGAAGGCCTGTCTACCGTGCTTAGGTCTCCGGCAAAGCGCGGATTCGCACCCTGACTCACTTCCCAGAACCCAGGGCACCAGGGTCAGGATGTGCCCTTCAGCTGCGTCTCCAGTTCCTCGGCCAGGCTCCAGGCATGTCACTGATTAGCTCTGTCTGCCTCGCCTGCTAACGGAGTGGGCACAGGTGCCATCCATCTGCAAGGACCACGGTCTCTCCTTTCCGTGCAAAGGACCTCAAGCAGAATGCCTATGGAACCAAATTACACCTACTCTACCTTCCCGGTGGGAGAGGTTGCATGTGGGAAATAGGTTGGCAGCAGCCATATGGCCTTGATTTCTCAGAACAATCCTGAGGCCAAACACCCCGTTTCTTCATTTCAGATGCACGTTTGTCACATTTTAGCATTTCTGTAATTGGGATATACATTTTTCTTTTCCTTTTGGCCGTGCCACCCGGCCTGTGTGATCTTGGTTCCTCCACCAGGGATCGAAGCCGCACACCTGCGGTGGTAGCCTGGAGTCTTAGCCACTGGTCTGCCAAGGGAGTCCTGGGATGTATACCTGAATCAAAGGTGTAGGTTTGACATAGTATGTCTACCCAAGCCCCTCAATACCCACAAAATTCTTAATCAATATCTGGTGCATCTTAGAAGAGGCGGTGGTTTTCTATCCAGAAAGCTCATGGATTCTAGAGTGTGAAGATCTGACCATTGTAAGGACAAGGCTTTGCTGGCTGCGAAAAAAATGATCTCCTCTCTGGGCTTCCCTGGTGGTTCAGCTGGTAAATAATCCACTTGCAATGCAGGAGACCCCAGTTTGATCCTTGAGTCAGGAAGATCCCCTGGAGAAAGGATAGGCTACCCACTCCAATATTCTTGGGCTTCCCTGGTGGCTCAGATGGTAAAGAATCCACCTACAATGCGGGAGACCTGGGTTCAGTCCCTGGGTTGGGGAAGATCCCCTGGAGGAGGGCATGGCAACTCTCTCCAGTATTCTTGCCTGGAGAACCCCCATGGACTGTAGCCCACCAGTCTCCGTTGTTCATGGGGTTGCAAAGAGTCAGGTACGACTGAGCGGCTAAGCATACACTAGGGTTTCAGAGGCTTGGGGCTGGCGGTGGGAAGGGGGAAGGGATAGGAAGGGACTGGAGGCCAGGAGTTGTTTCTGTGATACTCAGAGCTCAGGAAGCTCTTCTGTCTCAGGAGGCTCTGCCCAGGCGCGGGAGAAGCCCCAGGAGGGCAGACAGACTCTTCTTCCTGACTCAATTTCCCTACCTAGCCCCACCCCTGCCTCTGTACCTACTCTCTGGCTCCAGCTGGGGGTGCAACCAGACCTCTCTCCTGCTCACCATTTTCTCCCATTTTCAAGAAAATCTCATTCCGCCAACTCCACAAGAAGTGACAGGTTTAGAAAATTAGCTAAACTAGTAGACATGGGACAGGGAACTATTGCAACCAATTAAAATAACAGGGACCATGAAAAAGAGCTCCTGGGGGCAAGGCAAGGTGAGGAGAGGCAGCCAGCCTCCCAGTTGCTCTTTGGGTAAATCAACCAGCTAGATGTGGAAAGAGGTCTGTTCATGAATTCCTTCCTAGACTTAGGATATCATTAAGACAGGCAAGTTCGTGTTTCGTTCTCTTTCTTTAATTTATTCAATCAATTAACATTTTCTGAAGACCTTGATAGGCTCCAGGGAAATAAAGCTAAATCAGTCAGGGGCTCCTTTTGAGTGTTTCCTAATCTATCAGTGAAAATAAATGTATAAGCAAACAACTCATATTTCAATATATGCTTTAACAGGATTAGGTTTAAGAGTTATAAACACATTCTGCCTGGAATCGATAAGGGGATTAGTGAAAGTGCTGGTAAAAAGAAGAGACATTTGACATGGGGTTTTGGAGGATGAGTAGGAGTTTGCCCTGGTTGGGGAACTAAGATCCCACAAGCAAAGCACAAGCTACCTGGCATGACAACAACATCAAAAAGTCTTCATGACATTCCCTAGCTCAGGACACTACAGTGACTCTCAAATTACCATATCCAGTATAAACTTAGAAATCTTTGCTAAAGACCCACCTCTCTGCTCCCAGATCCTGGGTTTTTCCTCTCTGCTGTCACATAGGATATTGCAATAGTCCAGAGCATCACCACCACTACCCACCCAGCCCACTCCAGTCTCTCGGCTGGGAGCACACTGCCACCTGATGACCTGTTAGGACAGTCACTCTTCTCATGGAGAAGCCTCATACAACCCTGTGATGGGCCCTGGGGAGGGAGTCTGGCACCCACAAAACCAAGTGGCTTCAGACAGGACATTCCACCTCTCTGGGCCTCAGTTTCCTCATCTGGGTTCCAAGGAAACGTCCCACCTTCCCAACCAAGCCATTGGTGGTGGTCTGGTCGCTCAGTCATGTCCTCCTCTTGAGACCTCATGGACTGCAGCCTGCCAGACTCCTTTAACCATGGGCTTTCCCAGGCAAGAATACTGGATGGAGTGGGTTGCCATTTCCTTCTCCAAATCAAGCTCATGTATTATTCAAATATCCCATCTACCTCTAATGCAGCCTAGAACCTAAAGAGTAACACAAAAGAAGTCTCTAAACACCCAGAAGGGATGCAGTCACTTGACGGGCGGAGTAAAGATCAGCTACTTTACTTATAAGCAAATTCCTTGGGAACCTGCTTGGAACCAAAGTCACTCTTAACGTAGAGACAATCCTGATGAGGATGCTTGTCTGACTTTCTGACCCACAGCCTTCAAAGAGCCACCAATTAAACATGCAAGATGCTGCGGGAGGCAGACAGCCTAACAGTGATTAAAAGTGACAGCTGACAGCCTCCCAACTAGGAGAAAAAGCGCCACATCACACAGCGACAGGACAAGAGGCCACTTGGCAGGGGACACGGCTCTGCACACCTCTACCAGCCCCACAGGGCAGGCTTCACGCCAGAGAGATAGAGCATTGACCCTGAGTTGTCAAGAAAAGGTTAAATTATTTTCAGCATGCTGCATGGAAGAGGGGGAGGTCAGTGTGTACACATTTTAAAGTCTCATTAAAAAATCTCGAAAGCTCAGCTCAAATGGCCTCCCTTGCTTGAAGCGGCTCCAGCCCCTACCCACAGCCTGACTTCTCATCATCCCCAGTGTTGGAGCCCTCCTAGAACACTTGCATTTCCAGAACCTTCCATTCTTTCCATGTCCATCTTCACTACATCTGTCTCCTCTGCTTAGAAAGCCTCGCTGTGCTGCCCCTCACCACTGATTAGGTCTCCATCACTTTGGAATGTCTCTGGAAGGCCACAGAATCCTGTTTGGTCTGGAACCCTGTGCTCAGCTGCTCTCTGAGAGCAACCCGTGCTCCGGGAGGACAAAGGCCACCGTGCCGCCCCACCCCCACCCCAGGCCCCCCCACCACCACCAGAGGCTTCCTTTGTGGTTCACACCTTTGCTGAGAGGGGATCGAGGCTTTCTTAGCCAAGGCTGATGGTTGGATGCATCTCTGTCCTCACAGACCCCAAAAGGAAGAAAGGAGAGGACAGAACGGGACCTGCCTCCTCCCCACCCCTGGGAGAGGCCCCACCCATCCCGCCCCACTCCATGTGGCGGCTGGACACTCACGGAACATGGTCATGAACTGCTTGGGGTTGAGGTTCCAGTAGCCCCAGTTGGTCCGGTAGCCATGCAGTGTGGCGTATTCTTCGTGATTGTACGCAGGTTCGGTCCCAAAGGTGTCAATGACCCGGATGCGGCACCTGCCCCCACCCCACACCCCAGGAACCCAGGTCACCAATCTCCCGGTGCCTCCCTGGGCTGCGGTGGCCCCAGCCATGGGCTCTGGAACCTGAAGGTGGCTGGTCAGGGTAGTGCGACGTGTGGTCAGGGCTTGGGCTCAGACACTAGCTGGCTGCGTGACCACAGGCAAGTGCCCTAACCTCTCTGGGTCAGCTTTCCCATCGATCAAAGGGGGATAACAACTGCCGAACCATCTCAGAGTCTTACATGAACCATGGACCACTAACTCAGGAACTATTAGTTTTTACAGCTGCCCCAAGGGAGCCTAGAAAGGGAGGCCCTTCCTGGAATGCAGTCCCTCCCCATTGCCCAGGATTCACCTGCTCAATTGCACTTCCGTGAGCAGGGAGTCCACAGCCCTTCTGCCCAGGAGCCTGCCACCCCCAGGAAGTGCCTGGCCTCTCTGGACTGAGATGCAGAAGAGAAGGGCCCCAGAGAACCAGCTACCGCATACCTCAAAGTCTCCTCTGCAAGAATGGCCACTGCTGGTGGGCCTCCCAGCTGGTGGGGGCTCCCTCCCACCCTGAGGCCAGAACCCAGAACCTCTCCCTGCATCTCGGCCACCCTGGGAATGGGCACCTAAAGGAAACTGCTGAGTCTCAGATGCCCCTCCAAGGCGCTCCCCCACCCAGAGTCCTTCCAGGTGACCCAGACGTGTCCGGACTGCTGAGGCCAGCACTCCTCCCTGCCCCAGAGAAGGGGTGGGGTTGGGAGGAGGAGGCCCCGAGTGCACGGAGAACATGCATTAATAATCAAAGCAATAACGCTGCCTGCCACTTTTTTTCCTAATAAAATCATGTGGGATAGTCAGTGAGACTGGAGCACACGTAATAAATAGCAGGGCTCTCTGTGCTAAATTAAACCCCATATCCTGCTGGCTGCAGAGAGATGGAGCGATGGCATTGGCCTTCCTCCCACCCAAGAGGGGGCCGGACGGAGGAGGGGGTGGGGAGGGGGCTGCTGGGTCCTCACACACAGGGCTCATGCCCGGCCCTGTGCCATGTTCTCTCCACCACTCCCTGCTGCTCCTCTGCCCTCTCCAACGGGGTCAGCTCTGACCTCATTCCCTCCGCACCCCCAGCCTGCCCAGCAGCAGAGAGGCCCTGGAGCGCCTGGCTGTGGTTTATTAATTGTCATCCGAGTCAGCCAAAGCCAGGAGGCAGAGTTGTCTAGGAAGGAAGGTGGCAGGTGGGGGGTGGGGGGTGGGAGGTGAGCCTTGGCTCCACCCTGGAACCCGGGCAGTGCAACCCCCGCCTCGGGGACCAGTGGGCAGTCACCCCTCCCGCTGCCCTCTCACCGGTACTTCCTGAAGGAGAGTCCCATGTGCTGCTTCATCTGCTGCAGGCCGTGGTAGTCGGTGTAGATAAGGTCGAACGGCAGGGGCATGGTGAGCGGGCAGTTCCCCGGCCTGGCGGCACCCCTAAGTTACTGAGAGAAGAACCCTTCAGAGTCTGAGCCCCAAGAAGGACCCACAGACCCACTTTCCCAACCAGCCTTGTGTTTGGGGGATCTGGACCTCGCCCTGGTTCCTACAGCTCAGAATAAAATGGGGAGGGGGGCACTGTAAAGGAAAGTGAGGTCAGTGCATGAATCCTGGCAGACTCTTAAAGAGGAAGCCAACAGGGCTGCCACGTACGGTTGCATAGGTTTTTCACTGCACAAGAGCCTCCAGCGAGGGGCAAATGGGACTGGAATCCGGCCTGGGCTACCTTGCCAAGCCTGCACCTGGCCTAGGCTACCTGCCAGAAGGAAGAGAACCTTCTGTTAATTTGCACAAACCTGATTCCCACAGAGCTGTGTCCACCCAGAGGGGCTGTGGACATTCACAAAGTGCCAGGTACACTGGTAAAGCTCCTCAGCACAGCTTCAGCATTTGTTTGGAGCTGAAAGGCCCCCAACCCCAAGTCCCAGAAGATACAGTCCTGCTCTGCTGACTGGCTCCTGGCCACAGAGAAGCCCAGCCCTGGCCCATGGGGGAACCTGCCTGCTGGGTCACTCACTAGCACATTTTCCTCTGGGACAGGGCTGCCTCTGGTGACCCAGTTCGGAGACTCTGGGTCATCATACTGGAGCCTGGAGGACATGGCCTCCCTTCTCCCAGGTCCACCTCCCTGGAATCAGGCTTAGAGGCCCCTGCCTGGCCCCCACAGTGCCAGCATGAACTTTGTCCTTCTCACCCCTGCCCACCCTCCAGGAGCCCCCTGCTGAGCCTGCCTACACACCCCCTACAAGGATGATGGGGTTTTTAGATCAGTGACTCAATAAGTCTGTACTGAGTGGCTGAGCCTGGCAGGCAGTAGTGTCGGCCCCCAGGGAAGCCCTCCTTTTAGGGAGGCCCCCAGCAACATCTCACCTCCCCCTGATTCCTGCCTCCCTTGGATTCGTGGTCCAGATGCTGGAAGGCATCCGTGAGACCTCCCTCCCAGTGAGTCCCTGCAGGGATCCACCTGGCAAAGGGGCCACGATTATCATTTTTTCCCTGGGTCACATCTCGGGCTCCTTGAGACAATTCAAGCAGGCGGAAAAGCAGTACCTGGACGCCTCTGCACTCTCCTGCTCACACTCAGCAACACACCAACACAGGCTCTGGATGCACCATCCCCCAGAGCAAACTGCCCTAACACAGGCTTTTCAGCGATGTTTATGACACCTGATGACAAGCCATGATGGAATGATGTCAAGGGAAGCTTGGGAGATGAGGATCAAGGCATCAGGGGTTGGTCTGTCAGCAGAGCAGAGCAGCAAGACAGAGGGGGTTTCTCTGTACTGCTCCCCACCAGTCAGTGCACCCCAACCTCACTCAGCCTCCCCACACTAGCGCCCCAAGTGTGAGAACCTTTGCTGCTAAGTGGGGAGAGAGGAGTGCAAAATCTTATAACCATTTTCTCCCCATTTCTCTTGTGTGTGTGTGTGTATGCCACAGTTTAGTCATTCAGTGGAAAGGCAGATGGATTGTTTCCTGATTTTTGCTCCTGTTGCCCACTGTCAATATAAATAGCCTTATACATACACCTCTTGATGTAAATGTGCAAGAATTTTGGGGGTATAAAATCAGAAATAAAAATTCTGAAGCTCTCAGGTATTTATCCAGGAGTAATTGTTAAATTTAATAGATAATGCTCAACTATTTTGCACAGCAGTTCCTTATCTTTAAACGTAAAACTGGCCAAGCTCCTCTACTCCCCACCCATCCAATCTCCAGTGATCCCTCTATCCAACCAGACGGCCATAGGCAGGATTCTCAAAGCCAGGACTTCTAAGGCAGGGCCCACCTCTTCAGCTTTTTTGTTGAAGTACTCAGAAAGTCTAGACCTCAGCGGTCTGGCGCTATCATAGGAAGCAGCTCCCATAACCTAGAGACTTTATGAACTATCTGGCAGTATTTTTTGTGTCAGGCAGGTTTTATATTCTACTCTGCGGGATCCTGTTTTCTTTCAAGGATGGCTGTCTCTCACACACACACCCCCAAACTCCTCCAGTCAGATGGAGCATCATTGTTGTCCTGGGTTATAGAAGCTCCAGGTTGAGGACAGACCCTGCTCCCCCTCCCCACTGCCTCTACTCAATTGAGAACCTCAAATAGAAAGACAGTGATGACGCCTTTGCAGAACTGAGGAAGGGGGTGGCTGCTCCTCTCTCATAGAATCTGGGTCTGGGGAAAATGAAGACAATTCTGAAAATATAAACCGTAGGTGGGTCTAGTTGCTGCTACCTGTACCAGTCACGTGATTTCCTCACGCTGCCTTTCTGGTTGGTTACCAGGCAACACGTCCCTCTGTAGCCATGAGTGGTACCACAAAGTCAAGGGGGGCTCCCTTTGGTTGCCTCAACCCTGGCCCCAGCCCCAGACGCCAGGGCCACTGGGAGGCCCGATGGACAAGTCAGGGTGCTCTCCTGGGAAGATGACGCCACACTGATGTTCCAGAGCCTCGGTCATCATCCTTCTCCCCTTTGTGGCTACCATTCTGAACACAGGCACCATTCTACATGCTTTCAACTCATTAACTCATCAATCCCTTTCATCTGGACAACTACCCTATGAGATCAGACCCATTCCTAACCTGCTCCCCTCTTTACAGATTAAGAAACAGGTTTAGTAATTTACCCAGGATCACAGAGCCAGGAAGGAGGAGAGCTGAGGTTGGAACCCAGGCGGTAGGCTCCAGCACCCACATCCCCACCAGCCGAGCTCTCCTTTCTCCCCAGGCTCACTGGGCATCAGACAGCACAGCGGGGTGTCATCAGTCCACAGTGACATCCTGAAATTGGAGCTGCAGGCTACCAGCAGAGATTGGCCCCAGTCCCAGTTTTGTTGCTAACCTTGGAGGAATCATAGCCTCTAGGAATTTCATTTTTTTCATCAGCAAAAGACAAAAAAATGCCTACCTCACCAGGTTCCTGATAAGATCGAGTGAGGCAAGGAGAGTGAAAGTTCCACTGATTATTATGACCTCAGTCATCAGTTTCACCTTCTGAATTGCCAAGTCTGGAAACTCCTGACTTGCACCCCAACACACACACACACCCTCATCTAAGGCCCCAGTCGTGTTTCAGCTAGAATCTTCAAATCATTTCATTTCTCTTCTGCCTCTCTCTAGCCTTGCCTGACTCTTTTATGGAGAGATCTTTCCACAGTGCCAACCTGGTCAGTCACCCCTGGTTGCATCTGACCCTTTTCACAGCCTCCTGCTCCTTGACTCAAACCTTGCCTCCTCTTCCAGAAGGCCTTCCCTGGTGGCTGAGCTGGTAAAGAATCCTCCTGCAATGCAGGAGACCCTGGTTTGATTCCTGGATTGGGAAGATCCCCTGGAGAAGGGAAAGGCTGCCCACTCCAGTATTCCGGCCTGAAGAATTCCATGGACTGTATAGTCCATGGGGTTGCAAAGAGTCGGACACGACTGAGTGACTTTCACTTTCCTCCTCCAGGAAGCCTTCCTTGGACCTCTGGACAGAGGGGGACGCCCTTCTCCTTTGATACCCCTGCCCCAGCATCCCACTGCCCTCTCTACATCCCTCTGCACTGCCCTGAGTCACCTCCTCACAGCTTGGGCCCTCCCCCAGCAGTGTAGGGCTAGATTACCTTTGAAAGCACAGAGCTGGGACAGGATCTGACCCAATAAGTATCAGGTTCATGAATGAATTAACAAAGCAACGAACCCAGTGAACCACCCCCCCACACACACCGCCCACCGAAAGAACTGTTTTAAAGGTTGAAAATATCAAGAAAAAAAGCATGTTAGGAGAGAAGGGATGGGCGAGCGAGAGGAGCCCAGGGCTCATGTGGGCATCTCCGAGGTTTATCAAGACCTCCTGGTCTGTACTGGACACAAGTGGCCCCATGGGTCCCCAAAGGACATCATGGCGGGAAGAAGAGGAGGAGAGACAAATCAGCCCAGAGACAGCAGGTCCCCTTCCCAGGGGAGTTAAGGAGGAGCCCCACGATCCCTGCAGCCACAGAAAACAAAGATTTTCAGTTTACAGTGACTGCACCGGAGGTGCGTCTGCAGTTTCTCATCACTCTCGTCAGGAGGAATCCAAGCTCGTTCAGAGAAGAGCTGAGAGGGTCAGTCGAGGGAGAGGGGGCTATGGTTTTATCACTTGTAATTTAAGTTCACTTTTATGGGCAATTTTAAGCTAAGTGGTTGGTTGGAGCAGCAACATGAATTGAAAAACACTCTCCTGACAGCCTTCAGCCAAAGGTGCCCAGGGAAGCTCAGCTGTACAATTCCACCTTATGCGCTGACTCCTCAAAAGGCCCCTGTCCAGACAGTCCCATAATTCCAATGTCAAGTTCATTTCTCTTCCAACTCTTACCCAGAGCTGCTTCGGGAGGGGCTCTGGGAAGCCTCCCCGCCCCCACAGCTCTGTTGAGACGGGGTCAAGCAGCATCTCAGCGTGAAGGGACTTCAGACTCACCCACCAAGCAGCCCCCGTCTGCCTGCCCACGACCACCCCCAGCGCTTGGGAAGTTTCCGTGGAATTGCCAAACTGGGCAGTTGCAATGAATTTTCAAATGTTCCCAGGCCACCTGAGTGGGAGACGAAGGGGGATGGGGGAGGGGTGATCTAGGGACATGGTCCTTGTACTGGTCACCCGGTCATCCGGTCCATGTTCCCAACCCAGACTAATCCATCCATGAAAGCCACCCTGGAGGGGGAGGAGTGATGGGGAGTCAGGGTTTGGTGGGGGCAGTTTCAGTCTGGGAAGATGAAAGAGCTCTGGAGGTGGATGGTGGTGATGGTTGTACAACCGTGTGACTGTATCTAATGTCACTGAACTGCACGTGGTTAAGATGGCTAAACTTTATATGTATTTTACTAAAAGTTTTCTAACAACCCAAAATGAGATTATCCACACTCACAATGTCCATGTACAGCCCCACAAACACACGCCCAGCACCTCTCTCTCCCAGAGGCACGCCTGCCCCATCTTCTACAGGGCCCCCATAATAGAAGGAAGTATTAGTCGCTTAGTTGTTTTCGACTCTTGGCATCCCCGTGGACTATAGCCCACCAGGCTCCTCTGTCCCTGGGATTTCCCAGGCAAGAATACTGGAGTGGGTTGCCATTTCCTTTTCCAGGGGATCTTCCTGAGCCAGGAATCCAACTCGTGTCTCCTGCATTGCAGGTATATTCTTTACCAACTGAGCCACCAGGGAAGCCCCCAACAATAGAGAGGGTCAGCAAATAGGCGGAGCAGGGTGTATTAGCCACTCTTGGCAGAAAGATCAAAAGATGGTGGGACTTCCCTGGTGGTCCAGCGGTTAAGACTTCATGCTCCCAGTGCAGGGGATGGGGCTTAGTCCCTGGTCAGGGGACTGGAACCCACATGCCGCAGCGAAGATCAGAGAGTTCACGTGTCAAAACTAAGACCCAGTGCAGGCAAATAAATAAATATTTTTAAAAAGAAAAAAGATCAAAAGGTAGGATGCAACAAGGTGGAGAAGAAAAATACAACCCATGCCCAATAGAAGAAAAAAAATAATAACTCCCAGCTAGGAATCAAAAGGCTGAGTTCTATGCATATAAATTTTTAAAAGAGATGAGTGATAGAACTAACCCTTATCTGTAAGTTCTGAATTTATATTGTTTCTTCCCATGTACCAAAAAAAAGAAAAAGTGCCAAGTTCTAACAGTGAAGAGGATCCCTGGGCGTGAGCTCCAGCACGAATTTGCTGGGTTGCCTTGCAGAGACATAGAAGCGCTCCGGTGTGCACCTCCACTCCCATGCTGTGATACACGGACAAATCTCCACGGTCCCTCCGAGGCTAAAAATTCTTCAGGTTTATGTCTCCCTGTACTTGGTCTGTGGCTGGAAATAAGCTCTCCAGGTAGCGCTCAAATTCTGACACAGACTATTTTCTCTCCCTGTCTGTCTTTGTGTGGGAAGGACCTAATTAAAAGCATCCTTACAAAGTGCTCAAAGATCTTTGCCTTCAAGAGCTAAGAGAACAGGGTAACTTCAGCTTCCCTGGATCCATCTCATTACTGGGAGCACCTGGCTGGGCAACCCAGAACCTCTGTCTCCTCCGGGGTCCGCTAGCCCCCTGATGCCATCCGGTGCCCATCCTTCGAGCACTACGGCATCGACCTTGTTGCTCTCCTAAGGTCCATTGTTAAAGCGCCTGCCGCCCCCTCCCCAGAACAGAAGGAACACAAAGAAGCAAATGCAGAAAGTTAACTGGGCATCTAACAAGCTGCTGTGGAAGGCAGGTTGGCATCACTAACGAGGAAGGAATTACATTCTCTGGCAGGTTTTCCTCTTTTGCCCAGCATGGGCTGACCTTCCTGAGCCCGACAAAAGCAGCCTTATGATGCCCTCATGATGGGCCCACCCACAGCTCTGTCTGCTGACAAGACAGTGCCCTCGGAGGGTCAGGGATCACAGCTAAAGAGAATGGCCAGGTCCCCATGGAGTCAGGGGCTCAGAGGAAGCGGGAATTCAAAGGAAAAGCAGATCGGAGCTAACTCCAGCCACGCTTTAGCCAAAGCCCAAAGGAGGTACAGGCAGGAGGATGCTGAAAGGGAACTGGGTGGCCCGCATCAGGCCTATGGTCCAAAGCCAACACTTTCTTCCCCAGCGTTCCTTCCTAGTAAGCAAACTCAGGGCTAAAAGAGGGCTGCCACTCCCAGGAGAGGTGGCTGAAACCACAGACCCATTCCTCCAGCTCCAGGGGCTGCAGTGCCAGGAACACATCCCTCTGGCTGTCCCCTGCCTCCTTCCCATTTATGTAACCATGCATGTGAGTGCTGAGCAGGAACCCGGGCTCCTCTCGCCAAGCCAGGCTTCCATGAAGGCGGCTCTTGGGCCCAGGTGCAGGTTTGGATCACCGAGGTCTATGCTGGCTCCTGATGGCCAGGCTGGTCCCAGAGGGGCCGCCTCTTTGCCCTCGGGTGGGGCCTGCCATTGGGATGTTGGTTTTCAGTTTTTCTGGGGATTCTCACATCCTAGGTGATTTTGTTATTCTATGTGTGCTGCATGGCTAAGTTGCCTCAGTCGTGTCTGATTCTTTGCGACTCTATGGACCGTAGCTGGCCAGGCTCCTCTGTCCACGGGATTCTCCAGGCAAGAATACTGGAGTGGGTTGCCATGCCCTCCTCCAGGGGATGTTCCTGACCCAGGGATCAAACCTGCATCTCCTGTCTTGGCAGGGAGGTTCTTTACCACCAATGCTACCTGGGGAGCCCACAGACCTTTGTGGAGAAACAACCCATAGAGGTAAAAGGTGAGACCCTGCTCTCAGCCACATTGGAATAAGCCTTGTGGGGGATGTGGGTTAAAGACACAGCCCTGGGGTGCCAGCCACCATGCGGGGATCTGAGTCCATTCCAGACCAGCCCAGGAAAGAACAGTCTGGTTCCAAGAAAAGTCTTCTCTTTACCAGAGCCCTTTGACGATTTTGGGGAAGTTAGAAGGAACACTAGGGGTTATTCGTACCATTATGTCTTCTGTCAGCTTCACCGGGAATAGAAAAGTCCCAGGCCAACCCTGACCCTGACCTGAGCTGGGAGCAGCAGAGTTTTATCCTTCCTGTGGGGGCATGTCAGTCTCCAGGAAGTTCATCCCACCATCTGCCTCCCTCCTCTCCTGCTGGCATGGGACAAGACCTTCTCCTGCTCAGGAAACCCCCTTTCTTTACGAGAGCCCACAGCTCCTGAGGTTTGAAGGTGTACTGATGCATTCCTCCCCTCCCCTAGAACAAACCCCACCTCCTTACTCTTCCTTCAAAAGCCTACAGAAGCCAGCCCTCCTCTTCCTTTCTTCTCTGACTCCCCCAAGTTCTCCCCAACCCACTGGGTTGCATGAACCTTTCCTAAGAACCTGTGATTTCTTTTAAATCACTCTTCCCTTGCAACCTCCCAGCCCCAGTGTGGACCAGACCAAAGCTGGAAAAGGTGCCTTGGCCACTACATCCATGAGGTCAAGACTTAGGGGCCTTGATTAGCGAGAAACAGACTCCCACTCTTTGAGGCTTGGAGCAGCATGGAGTGGGAGGAGCAGGGAATCGTCTCTCCTGGATCCCCAGGAAGGATGAAGGCTGGGGACCAGGGAGGCTCTGGGCCCCCAGCAGCAGAGGTCTCCTACCTTCTGTGGTATCCAGCTGTGCTGAACATGATCCCACTGCACAGATTAAAAGGCTTCCTTGGACAAGGAGAAGGAAGGCAAAGAAGGGAGAAGCAGGAATTCTCTGGGGGTCCAGTGGTTAGGACTCCTGACTTCCAGTGCAGGGGGCACAGTTTGATCCCTGGTCTGGAAGCTAAGATCCCACAAGCCATGTGGGGTGGCCAAAAACAAGCAGAAGGGAGAGGGGAAGGAGTATTTTATTGTAAATTGGCCATTTGCCTCTCATGCCTCCTCTAGGAAGAGGTGGGGGAGAAAGAACCACTGTGTACAGGGTCTGCTAAGTGCCAGGCAGGAGCTGGACATGGCTCTTCCTCCCCTGTTCTAATTGAACCATCAAATATTTCAAGCATCCAGGAAGTTATAGAAAAAGTACGATGACATGATGACTATCTGCACTGACACTTCCCAGCCTCGTCAAGTCGTCAGATTTCTGCCACATTTGGGTCAAGGGTTTTGGGGAAGGGTTAAGACATTAGAAGTCCAGGGCAACCTTCGGGGTGTTCCCGTCTCGTCCACTCTCCTTACACCTCCTGCCCCCTCCACCTCACTCCCAGAAGATGCTCATTCCTCCACATCAAAGATAAAATAAGGAGTTCCTTGTGACACAGTGGTAAGAATCCATTGCCTGTGCAGGGGACATGGGTTCGACCCCTGGCCTGGGAAGATTCCAGTAGCCTGCGGACCAACTAACCCAGTGAGCCACAGCTACTGAAGCCTGCGCCCTGCAGCGCTGAGCCCACACGCTGCAACTACGGAAGCCCGTGCATACTAGAGCCCGTGCTGTGCAACAAGAGAAGCCACGGAAATGAGAAGCCCAGGCACCGCAACTAGAGAGCTGCCCCTGCTGGGTGCAACTATGGAAAGCCCACGTGTCGCAAGGAAGACCCAGAGCACCCGAAACAAAAGAATGTTCTAAAAGATAAAATAAAAAGCATCGATGGGAAGGCCCCATCCCTGTAACCCCACTGGCAGCCCACTACATCCTGCTCTCTTCCCCCTCCTCCTGGGGGCCACCCTCTGGGCCAGGGTTCATGACAATATCTTTCCTCCTGGAGCTTCAACCACTCCCTTTTCTGGCTCCTTCATAGCAGCATTTAAACATGCTCACAGGGACTTCCTAAAGCAAATCAGTCCTGAAGATTCACTGGAAGGACCGATGCTGAAGCTGAAACTTCAATACTTTGGCTACCTGATGCAAAGAACTGACTCCTTGGAAAAGACCCTGATGCTAGGAAAGATTGAAGGCAGGAGGAGAAGGAGACGACAGAAGATGAGATGGTTGGATGGCATCACCGACCCGATGGACATGAGTTTGAGTAAGCTCTGGGAGTTGGTGATGGACAGGGAAGCCTGGTGTGCTGCAGTCCATGGAGTCACGACACAACTGAACAACCTAACTGAACTGACAGGGACTTCCCTGGTGGTCCAGTGGCTAAGACTCTGAGCTCCCAATGCAGGGTGCCTGGGTTCGATTCCTGGTTGGGGAACCAGATCCCACATGCTACAACTAAGTTAGCATGCCACAACCAAGATCCAGTGCAGCCAAATAAGTAAATATTAAAAATCAAAAACCAACCCTGAGGCCTGCCGGGACTCGCAGCTTAGAGGGTTTACTGGCTTCAGCTTGGTCAAGCTGGGCTGAGTACAAAGGACAGGATGTGATCTCTGCTTTCATCATTCTCCAGGGACCCTCCCCAGTATTTCCCTTGAACAAACACTGAGCAAACAGAAAGGCTAAGAGACCAATTTCCACCAGGGCCGGTTCTTGCCAGCTAAGAGTCTCCCCTCCTCACCCTCCTTATTTAAACATTCTCCTCTCAAGCTTTCATCATTTGCCAGTTAAGTCAACTAATTTTCTACTAAACCCAATTTCACTCATGGAGGGAGGAAGAGCTCAGTCATTTTTCCTCATGCCATGTACTATTAATGATGCTTGAAATTATGCAAATGAAATGGATGAGCACAGCTGATCCTGGGCAGGCGGGAAGGGGAAAGGCTTCGTTTTAAAATGCCCACCATGGATCCAGACATCCCTGGGGATGTCTCAGACGCAGCCAACAGGGGCTCTGGCTTCGTGTCTCCTCCCACAGCATGTGCAGGGCATGGGCAGGACTGCCTGACATCTCCGGAGCTGCAGTCTGATCAGAGCCCGTCGTCCCCACAGCGCTGCCGCCGCCACCGCTATCACCCCGGAAACATCTTGCAGAAGCAAAACCAGATGTGGATGCCGTGCACTGCCCCAAACATCACGCCAGCGCATCGGTTAATTAAAACACCAAAACACGAGGAGCAGAGAAAACGGGCTCGTCTGTCCAGCCTCGTTGTCGATTCAGTGACCAAGACATCTGCTGCGAACATCTGTGAAAAAAACTACAGCAAATGTGCGGGCGGCATCCTCATCCTGCTGCCCTCCCCAGGCGGGGCGTTTCGCTGGCCCACGGAGACATTTCTATGGCGGGAGCCAAGCCATGACTCTCAGAATTCGGATTATATGTACATCCTGCTGACCTATTTTCACAAGACCCTGGTGCCTCTCGTGTAGGATGGCTCCGCCAGGCTGGGAGACGGGACCCCGGTTGATCCCACCTCCTGCAGAACCCACGGCAGCACCATGCCTGTATTCAGTGGTCTCTCTGCCTGTGACCCCTTTCTAGGCTCAAACGGTCACCATCTTGTTACAGGTTGCCTTGTTGTCCCCCCCACCAAACATACGTTGGCGTCCTAACCCCAGAACCTCAGAATGGGACCTTATTTGGAGGTAGGATTCTTACAAAGGTGACCAAGTTGAAATGAGGTCATTAGTATAGGTCCTGATCTCATACGACTGGTGTCCTTATACGAAGCTGGACACTGAACGCAGACACATGCGCAGAGAGTATGCCATGTGCAGAAGAAGGCAAAGATGCAGCTGATGTTTCCACAAGCCAGCGAACACCAAAGATCACCAACAACCAACCCTACCAATGCCATGATCTCGGACTTCCAGCATCTGGAAGCGGGAGACCACCTGCTTCAGCTGTTTACACCTCCCAACCTGTGGTACTTCGTTCATCAACTCTAGCAAACTTAATCACCTCTGTATGTTAACGTCCACTCAAGGAAAGGCCTGCATGTATGTAGCATTTGGGTGGTTCCGGCAGAGAATGAGTTTGGGGAGCTCAAAGGCTAGGCCCAACCAGCAACTGTCACCAGGAAAAAGTACATCCTGGTGTGGCATGAAGTATTGGGCTAGCCAAAAGTTGATTTGGGATTTTCCATAAGATGTTACGGAAAACCCCAAGGAACTGTTTGGCCAGCCTAGTACATTCCATGTCAGCAGGTTCACATGATGCCCTAGGAGGGGTACAAGAGACTACTACCTGGGCCACCTCTGGGGGTCACCTCCTTGGCCTGCCTCCTCCACTCGGCCCCTGCCCTGCAGCCAACGGGTAACACAGCTGCTTTCAAGTGTGCAAAGGCAGGCTCAGGAGGAATTCACACATCTTTTCACAAATCCTCTAGGGCGCTGAGCCCCTACCCCAGGCCTGTTCCTCAGTAACCATTCACACACTGCAGTATCTTAACCGCATAGCTATCCTCCTAAACAGACTGGGAGGTGGGGGATGCGATGTCGAAAACCACATCCTCAACTTTCCTGATTCCCAACCATCACTGCTCATTAGATCATAGATCACCCAGGGGAGCTTTGAAACCTTGATACTCAGCCCCACTCCAGACCAATTAAATCAGAGACACCAAGACACCTGAAGGCCGGTAAGTTTCAAGGCAGTTTCACTACAGCCAGGGTTAAGAATTCCTACCTGAAATGAATGTCAACACAGTGGAGGCTGTTAATTTTATAGACATAACTGTACTATGTCTCCTGGGGAAGGAGGTTTTCTTTTTTTAATTTTTACTCTTTCAGTTGTCTTAAATTGTACCTGGTATCAGATTTAGAAAAACCTTCCTGAGACTGTTCCCTCGGGTGGCCAAGCTGTTTACACAATTCTGCCCCATCTGAGCAAGAGCCTTTATGGCAGCTATACCCTACAGGGTGCCCAGGGCAGAGCTGTCTGGGCATTGCCTCGGGCCTGCCCGCTTAACAAACTGCAAAGTGGAGATGGGGTGACCTCTCTCTAGAGCTCCTGCTCCAGGGAGTTTCAGATCTGCATGGGTGACACATTGGTGGATATGGAGAATATGGATCCTCTGTGGGGGGGTGTGTGTGCATGGGGGTGTACTTGTGTGCATGGATATGCACAAGTGTGCCATGGGCTGAATATCATACATAGGGGTATGTGTATGTATGTCCATGTGCAAGGGTGTGTGTTTGCAAGTGTGTGGAGGCATGCATCTTCACGCAGGGGTGCGCATACATACAAGGGTGTACATATGTGGTTGTGCACAGGGGCATGTGTGCATGCATGAGGGTGCACATGTGCAGCAAAAGAAATGGCAGCAGGGGTGTATTTCAGGTATATTTCACAAGAGCCTGACCCCCATCTTCACTGCTCTGGCCCTGTGATGGACATCAGCAACCTCACTGATCACAGGTTCAGCTCCAGCGGAGCCCAGTGAGTGGCCAGAGGAGGAGGAAGTACTCTGGGAACGTAAGGACTCAGGGTCGAGGTTGGAAGAGGAGACATCCCAGCAGAGGCTGAACAGAACAACCAGGTTAAAAGTCCTGCCTCTTGGGCTTCCCTGGTGGCTCAGTGGTAAAGAAGCCACATGCCAGTGCAGGAGACATGTGCTCAGTCCCTGGCCTGGGAAGAGCCCACACACCACAGAGCAACTGAGCCCATGAGCCAGGACTATTGAGCCTGCGCTCTAGAGCCTGTGTGTCACAACCACTGAGTGCACATGCCACAATGACTGAAGCCTGGGCACCCTAGAGCCCACACTCCGCAGCAAGAAAAACTACCACGCACTGCAACGAGAGAGTAGCCCCTGCTCGCTGCAACTAGAGAAAGCCCGCATGCAGCAGCGAAGACCCAGCACAGCCAACACGAAATAATAAAATAAATGAATAAAATGTTTTTCAAATTCCTGCTTCTTAGGGAGACTTGTCAAATAGCTGCTCTCTCACGCAGAGATGGTTCTCTAAGTGTCTAAGTCTCTAAGTGTCACTAACGCAGGGAGCCTTCCCATTCCCTGAGGGAACAGTTAGGAAAGAAGTTCTCACTTCTTTGGCCCCAAAAGATGCACAGTCAGAAGGGAGGAGTCCAGCTAATGCTGATAAACATGAATTCATCTAACCTAGAGGTGGAGCCAGATGTTGGTGGTGTTGATAGAAGGATGTTCCACACTTGCAGGGGACTTGGGTGAGGCAGAGCCTGAGATGCAGGCTCTGGACAGTCCCCAACCCCAGCAGTCTTCCCACTGCATCTTGGGGTCTCTGGTGACCTGGGGACTAGGGTCCCCAAACCCTTATTTACTGCTCTGCCTGAGGCAGGTCTGGCTCCCCACAGCACTGGCTGTGCCATCCTAAGTTGTCTGAGATTTCTCTGACTTCCTGCACCTCAGGTCCCTTTTCTCTTTCCTCCTCGTCTTCCCTCGTCCCATCTGAGTTTCCTGTAGGAAGCTTTGAGGCCAGGAAGAGATGCCGCTTTTCATTACTTGTAAACGTCAGCTGCTTCTGCAGTGTTCTGCTCCACAGTGTAGATGCGTCTCCCCAGCTCTCTGTTCAGAAGGAACAGGGGCAGGCACAGCGCGGTGAGCAGCAGTGCGTGCTGGCGGGCAGCAAGAGGGCACACCCAGCTCTGAAGTGGCCCGCACAATGGGAACAGCTTGTCTGACAAAATGCCACAGGGTGAGAGCCAGCGTGGGGGACGTGCGGCTGGTTCCTGCCTCCCCTCCCTCGGTAGCTAGTTTGACAGTTCAGCACCAGCCTCCCGGGACAGCTCCCAACCTAGCTCATTCCCATGCGTCAGCTCATTCCCAGGTGAGTCAACCAGGCGGGCAGAGCTGCTCCTCCCCAGAACTCGCTGCTCCTGACCTGGGATGTGTTTCCAAATGCTGCCACAACCATGCAGCCCCTGCGTCAGGCCCTGTCGCCTTCTCCCCTACAAAGCAGACCGTCTTCCACATCCACACTTACACGTGCTGTTCCTCTAAAGACACTTTCCATCTTTCCTAAGCCTACTGGAGACAAGCACATCAACTTAAAGGATGATTCCAGAGGGATGAATTTCAAGCCACGGTGATGAAAACCTTCAAACTGCCAGGTCATCTGGTAGCCTCACAGCACACCCCAGTCTCAGCCTCCTTCTCCCCTGACTCTCTCTGACAACCTGAGTCACTGGCAGACTCTGAGTCACTCACTCTGAGTAGCTGCCCAAGGCCAGTGCTCCCTGGGCCCTGTCGACCAAGTACTGTCGATGGCTTGGTCCCCGCCAGCATCCTCCTCTCTCCAGCACTTCTCTGCTACAGAGCATCAGCACTGGTGGTCAGGACAAAATGCCCATTAAAAAAGAAAAGAGAGAGAGAGACATCTAGAACTAACAGACCATCCAGGTGGTGGTCAGGCTCTAGACAGGAATTACATTTTTTAAACCACTTGCGAGTAAGTTCATGGGCTGATGAAGAAGAGTCAGCTTGCAGGCAAACAGTTTGGGGGCCTTCCTTAGTTATGTGCTTAGTCATTCAGCTGTGTCCAACTCTTTGTGACCCCATGGACAGCAGCCCTTCAGGTTCCCTCTGTCCATGGGATTTTTCAGGCAAGAATACCGGAGCAGGTTGCCATTTCCTCCTCCAGGGATCTTCCCAACCCAGGGATCGAACCGGCATCTCTTGTGTCTCCTGCATTGCCAAGTAGATTCTTAACTAGTGACCCACCTGGGAAGTCTCCTTAGTTAGACTCTGGGACAAATTAGGACAGTCTCACTTCAATGCCAGTGAAAGGAATAGAAATTCACCAAGCACAAAATCTCAAGCCATAGAGAAAAATGTTTTGATAACTTTGAATATATTAAAATTAAGACCTTCCGTTGCTTAAAAAAGACATAAAGAAATTAACAAAGACAAGCCACCAATTAGACTGGGAGATTTTAAAACACGTATAACTCATACAGGATTTATACCTATAATATATAAAGAACTCCTACCACTCAATAAGGAAAAGATAAACAGGAAAGCAGAAAAGTGACCAATGACATGAATGGGCATCTCATCAAGAGGAAAAAAGGAGAGCCAAGCGTGTGACTAACTGCTCAGCTTTGTCATTGTCAAGGAGTGAAAGTTAAGACCGTAACAAGATACCACAATACCACTCCACGCCCCCAGTGAGAAAGCCCAGTAACACCAAGTGTGGGGAAGAATGCGGCCCCCTGGGAACCTACACATGGAAGGACACAACTGGTGCAGTCACTTAGGAAAACAACTGGCATTTTCTTGTCAGACTGAATTTTTAGACACCCTAAGTCCCAGCAATTGTGCACCTAAGTCTATACCAAAGAAAAACTCAGTCTTTACCCAAGAGAAACCCTGACCCAGGGATACCAGGTGACATGTACAAAAATGTCCACCACAGATAGTATCATTCAAAATAACTTGTAAAAACATTGGGAAATGTCTACAGATAGGAAAAATTGATAAATAATTGTGATATATTCACACAATGGAATATTATACAGCAGCGAACATGAATGGCATAGAGCTAGAGGCAGCAACATAGAGGAATCTTGGAAATCTAATAATGAGTGACGAAAACAAATCTTGGAGGCTAAAATCAGCAGGTAAAGTTTTTACAAAGCTCAAATTAAACCAAAATAAAAACTAAATCATGTATTATTTACTGATACATGAATTTGTAAAACAACAACAACAACAAAGAAACAAATTTATTTCTTAAAGCAAAAGGGTGATAAACACAAAATCCAAGTTCCAGGTTTCCTCCAGGGCTGGGTGGGGTCGAGGGAGAGGGATAGGTGAGAGAAACCCCAGGTGAACACAAGAGTCCTGGTAATATTCTCATTCTGCAGCTGGGTGGCAGAAGCATAGATCACTTCATTCTTGTGCTTTGTGACATATGGTACATATATTTTTGCACGTATCAAATATCATAGATATTGATAGATAAAATAAGAAATATCTTATATATTTCTATACCCCACAAATATATGGCTAAAAATGAGCCTAATCATACATACACACACACACAGTCCTGTCCCCTCTAACCATCAGTCTCCCACCTCAAACAGCATCAGAGGGGCCCTAGAAAGGCAAGAGGACCCCTGAGGCTGCACCAAGTCACCCAGGATGGGAGCAGCGGGGACCCTATCTGATGATGTGGCTCATTTCCACAAACCAGTATCTGTCAGCCCCTGAGCACATACAACAGGGCTCCGCTTAGGTCCAAGACGGAGAATAGGACCCTGTTTGAACAGCAATGAGCAAATACGCTCCCTGGTGCATCCCCCAGAATGACAGGGGCGGAGGGTCAGCGCTGAGACGGGAAGGCGGGAGGCAGACTGAGAGGCAGAGAAAGCTATGGGGAATGTCGCCATCCGACAGGAGCTGGGCTCCTGGGGACAGGCTCCCCTTCCTCCCCTCCCCGCACTCACCTCTGCAGCTCCTTCAGGGACACCGTGATCCGGAGGCCGTGGCCCAGGACGTAGAGAGCAGCCAGGATGTCTGCCCACTGCACCATCTCCCCGAGAGGCCCGCCCTTCAGCACCCGCGGGCTGAACACGTCCCCAGACTCCTCCGTCAGGAAGCCGATGTGGACGAGGATCTGGTGGGGTCGGGGGTGGGGGGACACAGAGGGTCAGTTTGGAGGAGCAGCAGCCCCCGGCCCAGCCACCCCCAGGGAGACCCGGCCAGCGGAAGACACGGGCTTCCTCCCGGCTGTGCTTTCCGGCACCAGGGCACAGCGGAGGGGCCAAGAGGCAGGGTGACCTCGCTGGAGACACAGGTGAACAGGACGGTCACGTCCTGCCCTCAAGGCGCTTATGTTCCAGATGAAAGATGCAGACAATAGTAAACACAGACAAGAGATAATTCATGAAATGACAAGGGCTCTGAAAGAAACAAACAGGGTGAATGAGAGAGTCAGGTAAGTATTTATTGCATGGATGGATGGATGGACAGACAGATGGAGGAACCAACGAGCCGAGGAACTCCCCAAACAGGCTACATTATTCCCAACATCCCAGGCAAATCACAGGACTTTTCCGCCTGACAAGGACAAGATGCCCACAGAATGTAGGACTCCCTAAAGGGAGAGGGTATCACTCTGCCTCAAACTTGAAAAGGGTCGACCAACACATGCATCTATCCTGACTCTGCTGCTGCACCAACCCAGCTCAAATTCAAAGAAACACACTAGAAGTCTTTTAAGGGTGGACCCAGGGTCCCCTGGGCAGCCTGAGGCACGGGCTCACTAAGCTCAGCTCCTTGAATGCACTGGGAGGATGAGGTACCTGCTTCTGGTCCCTCCGGACGCCCCCCAGTCTCTGCGCCAGGCGCTGGCCGGCCAGTGCCCACTGGGCCGTGAACCGCTTGGTGCGTTTCTTCATGAAGATTAGCGATTCCTTCCCGCTGCCCATCAGCTCCAGGAGGTGGGACAGATTGCTCCGGAAAACTGCCTGGAGGGGCGGTCCAGACCTCAGTTCTCTAACTTCCCGCCAGCAGCTACACCACCTCCATCACCCGCCACCCAGGGTATCTTCCCTGTGAGGTTGCTTCTGTTCTAGCTCTTCCCACTTTTCTAAGAGTCATGAGCCCCGCTCTCATCCCCCTGACATTCATTCCCCAGCCAGGTCACTCTGTCCCAGCCCAGCTGCAGTCAGCCACCGGTCCTGGGCCCATCCCAGCTCTGACAAGGAGGCAGTGAGGTCGTGGTCAGAGCTGGGGCTCCAAGGGCAGAGAAGCCAGGCTGCCTTTCAGCGGAGCCAGAGTATCTGTACGCCTTAATGGAGTTAACTCAGCTCTCCAGACCTCAGATCTGTCATCTGTTAAATAAGACTGTGGAAGGACTGCTGCGAGATTTAAGTACAAATAAAGTGTCTGGCACACAGGAAGCCTTCAATGAGTGACAGCTATTATTACTATTATTCCAGTCCATTAAGGGAGGTGCCTCCAGGGCCCCAGCCTGCCCCTCAAGTAGTTTCAGCTTCGCAGCATCCCGCAGGAGTCGGGACGGGCACCCGCAGGCTGGCAGGTGCCCGTCCTGCCGGGACCAGCCCACCCACCAGGCAGAGCCAGCTGGCTTTATCTTACTTGGGGGCAAAGTGTCCCCTGCTGTCCCCCAAGCATGACCCAGCCACCTCCCACGCCTACCTGGACCTTGGGGAGGGGCTTCGGAGCCCTCCGGGTGGCCGTCTGGTTCCTCCAGGGCAGCGGGGGGGCAGAACCACTCGACCTCACTGAGGTAGATGAGGAAGGAGCACTCGGTCCCGTCCACCCCGAAGAAGGCGTAGCAAGGGTCAGAGGTCCAGCGGGCGCGCATCCACTGTGGAGAGGGCCAGCCTGCGCCAGGGGGCCAGCGCCAGTCCCTCATGTGCCCTCGGGGCCCTCTTGCGTGCATGTCCTTGGGGACCCCGAGGTCCCCAGGAGACGGTCCCTGGGGCCCATCCGAAAGGTACAGCAAGGCCAGAAGCAAGAGAGACTGGACCAGGGTCCTAGGACCCAGCTCTGTGTCTCGGCTGCTGAGGAACTCAGGGAGGGCCAGACTGGACCGCTGCCCCGCAGGCCCAGAGAGAGAAGGACCCGGCGGGAACGGGCCAGGTCAGGACACATGCGGTCAAGCAGCGGAGGTGCTGCAGCTGCAGGCCTGGTGGGGCCTCATCATTTGTTCTCCACCCACAACCAAGAGCCGGGTTCAGCGGATGCCAAGGTCAGGGCGCATGGCTGCAGCCAGGCCAGGACTCATCCACAGTGGCCCCTCGTGGTCCCCAAGAAGGGGTCTGCCGTGCCACTGCCCCCCACTCTTAGGGATCTCAGCACCAGTGAGGGGCTGGCTTTTATGCTTGTGAACTGGCTCCCCAGATAGACAGACTCCATGCAACCGGGGAGGGGGGGCTAGGGAGGAGGGATTCTCTCAGTCCAGCTGAGCTAGAAGGGATGGGGAGAGAGAATGAGGTCCACTCCTTGTGTGCATCTGTCGAGAATCAGACTGCTGGGGGTGGCATATGTAGATTTAATAGCTTGTCTGCTGTGAGACAGTACTGAAAACCCCAAAACATGACCCGTTCTGGGAAGTTCAGTTGGTGCGCCAGGCAGAGAAGCAGTTCCCTGGGGCCGCCCTCTGCTAGCTAGTGCCAGTGTGAGGGTCCAGAGCCCAGGCAGAGAGCCCCTTGGTGGTGGATATTGCTGCTAGCAGAACCCCAGAGCTAATCTTGGCCACAGCCCCTGTGGAGGGGCCTGCTTCTCCTGGTCTCCCCACCCCAACCCTCAGCCCCAAGCCTTACCTCCACCTTCCCTGAGCAGTCAGGGAACTTGCGGGTCACTGGGCGCCTCACACTGGTCCCGCCGGCCTTCAGACACTGCAGGGAGAGAAGGCCAGCTTGCTGAGGACCTGGGTCCGGGAAGGAGCCCGGCAGAGAAACCACAAGGCAGGTGGGAAGGGGGAAGCGTGGGCACACACACTGCCCTTGACCTGAGTTTTCTTCCCTGAGAGGCCACCTGCCAGGGGTGGCCTGGGCCTGAGTTGCCCCCTCGGCCACCATGCCCACCCTCCTTAGGCGACTCAGGCTAATGAGGAGCTGGCCTGAATGCTTAAAGACCAGTTCTCTGGAGGGGCAGACCTCAGGCACACATCTGAATGTACTCCCGACTCTTTGAGGGGGCTTCCCAGCCTGATGCTCCCCACATCAGAGGAATGGAGGGGCCACCCAGGGATTGTGGAGTCAGCCCACTGAGAGCCCGAGGCAGGACCCCCTAGGAGCCAGAAGAGCTGCTGCGGGGGAGAAACCAGGCCCCACCCCAGACTCCCACCACCCTGTACTCTGTCCTGGAGGTCGCTGAGGCACCCCGGGCCCCACCCTTGCTGTGCAGGAGCAGGCTGTGGCGCAGGATCTGGTCCACCTTCACAGCAATGTCTGAGACGTTCTGGGCGATGGCCTGGATCCGCTCCATGAGGCCAGTCCCGGCAGGGAGCCTCTGAGGGAGAAGCCAAGGTGAGCCTGCGGTGATGCCATCCCCGGGGGCAGGGGAGGAGGGCCCAGCCTTCCCACAAAGGACTGCAGGGCCCCAGCACCCAAACGCCAGCCTGCACTGAATGGAAACACAGCAACCGATAGTCAGCCCAGGAAATGGAGCCGCTGCTGTCTCAGCCTAGGCCAATGGAGCCCTCTAACTAACCATCAATGTGCCCACCTGGGACGCCTCTGGGAAAACCTACACTTGCAGGTGCCAGGCCAAGGTCAGCGCTCGGGCTGACATGGGCAGAGGAATTCCCTTCAAGAGCCTGGACGGGATGTGTTTGGGGAACCCCAGGTGATGGAGGCCCTTTTCCTGGGCTCAGCCAGCCGCCTTGAGTCTTTTTCTCTATTTTTCTCCTGGGGGAGGGCTGTATCTTGCCAAAATAAATTCCACACAAAGTAGCCTGGGGACTTACCAACTATTAAAACTTCTAGTAAAATTATTGCTGGATTCCCAAGAGTGAATTCTCCCAGGACCCTAAACGAGTTCACTGCCACAACATCACAGGCCTCCGACTCACTATCAACACTGGTATTGCCTTAATTTTTGGAGAATTTATTCCCTGGTCTTGATCACCACTCCTCTCTAGAGGAGTTTATTAGACATCAGATACAGTATTTATTTCACAGCAAAACTTCTATTGAGACAGATTCTGCTCGGCTGGCACGTGGGGCTTACAGTAAGGAGGGCTCTGGGGCCCCCCTCCAGAAGGCCGCTTCCTTTTTCTGAAGACAGTAATTCCATTCCCTTTGATTTTCACCACCGCCTCTGGCTTTGCAGGCCAAGTTTAAGCTCCATTTATCCCTTTACAAGGACTGGGTCTTCCTTGCCGCACATAATAAGAACTACACGAAGGAGGATTTTTCCAAGCGGGGCTCCTCTGGGATCTTCAAACCCCACCTCCCACCAGAAAAGGCACAGTGGTGTCCCTCCTCGGCCGCCTGCCTCCTTAGGCCACCCTCCCCCACCGTTTTCCTTTTTTAAAACTTTGGCTGTGCCGGGTCCTCACTGCTCAGCAGCTGCGGTGCTCAGGCTTCTTCGGCTGTGTTGTGTGGGCGTAGTTGCCCCTTGACACGTGGAATCTTAGTTCCCCAGCCAGGGGTCAAACCCACGTCCCTGCACTGGAAAGCGGATCTTTGGGGGGTGGGCTGTGTTGGGTCTTCACTGCTACATGGCTCTCTCTGGTTGCAGCGAGTGGGGCTATTCTCTAGTTCGTGTGCTTGGACGTCTCACTGCGGCGGCTTCTCTTCCTGTGGGGCCCGGGCTCTAGGGCGTGCGGGATTCAGCAGTTGCGGTTCCTGGGCTCCAGAGCACAGGCTCAATAGCTGTGGCGCTCTGGCTTAGTTGCTCTGCGACATGTGGGATCTTCCCGTTCCAGGGATACAACCTGTGTCTCCTGTATTGGCAGGTGGATTCTTTACCACTGGACCACCAGGGAAGTCCTCCCTGCTCCACTTTAAGGAGAGGAAGGGCGTGGGGACAAAAGGCAGAGGCGGCAGGAAGGGGGGAGACGAGCCCTCCACACACACCTGTGCATACACATGTACACCCGTGTGCACACACGTACACAAGGCAGCCCAGTCCACGCCCTCCAAACTCTCCTGGAAAATGGCATTGCCTTTCATTCACTTCCGGTGGCTGCTGTAGCGAATGACCAGAGACTGGGGGCTTAGTGCAGTACAGATGTCTTCTCTCACACCCGGGCACCAGAAATCTGCACTCAAGGTGTCGGCGGGCTTGCTTCGCCCTGGAGGCTCTGGGGGAACACCTGTCCTAGCTTCTGGGGGTGCCAGCGGTGCTCTATCTCTGTCTTTCCTCTGCTTCCTTCTGTGTGCATCCAAAGTTCCTCTTCTTAAAGGAACACCAGGCACTGGATTAGGGCCCACCCTGATCCAGTATGACCTCATCTTAATTTGACTGCATCTACCAAAACCCTATTTCTGAACAAGATTATATTCATAGGTACCACATCCACAGGCCCAGCCTTTGTCCTGCTGCTTCTTTCACGGGAGATGAAGAGCAGGCGGGGGAGGGGGAGCCTTTGACTCCTCGTGCTTCTGGGTCCACGTTATTTGGAGACTTACTGGAGGGCTTCCCAGGTGGCATCAGTGGTAAAGAACCCTCCTGCCAATGCAGGAGACTTAAGAGACAGGGGTTCAACCCCTGGATCGGGAAGACCCTCTGGAGGAGGGCATGGCAACCCAGTCGAGTATTCTTTGCCTGGAGAATCCCATGGACAGAAGAGCCTGGCAAGCTACAGTTCACGGAGTCACAAAGAGTCAAACACAACCAAAGGGACTCAGCATGCAGGCACTGGACTGAGAAAGGACCTCAGAGTCAGAGGTCCTGGATTCAAATCCTGGTTCCACTGGGGAGCTGTGTGACTTTGGGCAAGTAACCTAACCTCTCTGAGCCCCAGGGTTAGCTCATATAAAGTCTGAATAATTTTAGCTCCCCTCACAGAGTGATAAGCTGCAAGGATTAGACATGAAGTTGACTGTCAAGGTTCCAGTATACAGTAAGTGCTCAATAAACACTTGAGACGCTCTCACTCCCTACCTCCAGGAGTCACCCCATCCTTGAGAGGAAGTCTCGTAAGTTTAACTACAGAGCAAAGTACTTCACTTTTGGAGAGATTCAGCAATTTTCATATGATAAGCATTTTTTTTTTTGCATAAAACATATCACCAGCCTGGGCTTTAAAACAGCGCAGATGGCATCTGTCTGATTTAACAAGTTCAACTTGTTCAAAACAGAATTACTTGGCGTCACTATTATTATACTGGACTTAGCATTTGCACAGCATTTTCTATTTTCAAATAATATAGGATTAGGCTTCTTTCCCTGGGAAGTTTTTTTTTTTAAATGACAACAAAAGTAGATGTTGTGAGACTTCAAACCACAGCACATCTGTGACCTGGGAAATGCTTCCGTGGGAAAGAAAAGGGGGGTGGACTGGGGACAAGGTGTGCGGCTGCCCGCCGCTGAGTGCTGTCGCCGTGGGGTTGGGGTGGTGGCAGGGCTGGCTTCCTCCATCAGGCGAGGGTGGTGCACAGTCAGGGCCCACAGTGCTTTAGGGGGCCCACAAAAATGTTTCCATTCCCTAAACATCAGGAAAAATTGTAGGTCAGGAAAAAATTTTAATATGTAATGTTACTCTAAGCATCTTTATGTCAACACAGTCATAAAACATTATTTTGCTACTGGTTAAATATGTTCAGGCATAAGTGGCTTTCTGGAGCCAGCCGCCCTCCAAGGCTGACCCTGGTGCTGCCAGCCTCTGAGCACTGGCCCAGGGTCCCCTGAAGAAGCAACCAAAACCACAGGCCACCCTCTGATCTCAGGACCCTCTGCCCCTCCACCACCCAGAGCCAGGGGCCAGAGGCCAGAACAGAGCAGGGAACTCTGGCTCCAGCCAGTAGCCACTTCCCTCCAGGACACCAGCTCCAGGCATCACCTCCCATCAGGCCAGGTCCCCAGAAGGCCCCCTTGAGCCTCGGCCCCTCCTCCCAGCCTTGTGAGGCCATTACTGATTCCAGTTTTCAGTCCCCTGGCCTCAGCACGAGCGCTCCAGGAAGCCGCAGGAAGGAGGTTTAATCTTGAGTTCCACCCATGATTTATGAGGGGTGCATTCAATTAATGAGATATTGATTTCTGCGCAGCTGGCCAGCGTGCTTGCTGGGAGTTGTTATTTTATTATAAAACTGATTGCTTTCCTTTTAAAACAGAGAGACCCACGTTCACAGGTGCCTGAAGACACATGTACCAAGACACAAACGCTGCAGCAGAAACGCGAGCGCAGCGAACAGGAGACGGGTTCTCTCCAGGCGTGTCTCTCTGTCTACCTCTCACACGCACCGCACGGAACACAGGAAACCCCCAGCCCTGGTGTCCAGTCTTCCCTGCACTTTTTACTGCTCCCTCCTCTGCTCCCCCTCTTCACTCCCATCAGAGGTCTGATGCCAGCACATGATCAAGGACCCGCCTGCCCCTCCCGGGGTAAGAGCAGAGGGGACGCCTTCCCTCCCGCCCTGAGAAATACATACACACAGACATGCACACGTATGTAGCAGAAAGACAGGATAGCTAGATGATAGCTAGACAGATAGACGGTCTTCCCACTGCTGACGGAAACAGAGCTGGAGTTGGGCTGCAGTTTCATCACTTGGGGAAGGGACTGGTACCCCATGGGTGGGGCAAAGCCAGACCATGGGGAACAGAGGCCCCATCCCCACCCCAGAGCCCAGTGTTTCCCTGGAGGATTTTCTTTTCTAACATCTCATATGTCTTACTTAGGGCTTCCCAAAGTGGCACTAGTGGTAAAGAACCCGCCTGCCAACACAGGAGATGTGAGAGACACGGGTTCGATCCCTGGATCGGGAAGACCCCTTAGAGGAGGGCATGGCAACCTACTTCAGAATTCTTCCCTGTAGAATCCCATGAACAGAGGAGCCTGGCGGACTACAGTCCATGGGGTCGCAAGAGTCAGACGCGACCGAGTGACTAAGCACACACACAGCTGGAGGGGGAAATGGCAACCCACTCCAGTGTTCTTGCCTGGAGAATCCCATGGACAGAGGAGCCTGGCGGGCTACAGTCCACGGGGTCGCAAGAGTCAGACAGGACTGAAGCGACTCAGACACGCTGATACCCTGCTATACATGCCTTGCTTCTTGCCTCTTTTACTTAGACTGTATGATGAGTAAATACACTGCCAGCCATTAAATACTTTAAATGTAATTTTAGTCATTACATTTTATTCTATCACGTGTGTCCATACCGTGTTGACCTTTTCCCCACTGATTTCTTAATATTTACTTTTATTTCTTTTATTTATTTGGCTGGGCCAGGTCTTAATTGCAGCAGGCAGGATCTTTAGCTGCAGCCCATAGGGTCTAGTTTCCCCGACCAGGGATCAAACCCTGGTCCTCTGCATTGGGAGCTCCTGGAGTCTTAACCACTGAACCACCAGGGAAGTCCCAATAGCAGGACTCTGAAGTATCTTAAAAGTACATGTGTCTATTCAGCTGCATCCTTAGTGATAAAAATCTTATAATTAAAACATATCTCCCAGTTTGATAAGTTAAACAGTTCCTTAAGCGTGGGATTGTTATCAATAATGAAGGAGAATTATTAGTACTGTTACATGTGCTTTTGCTTCGAATTCTGCTTTGTTTGGTATAAATATTGCCATCTCCACTTTCTTTCCATTAGTGTGTCCTGGATACATTTCCTTTCATTTTTAATTTCTGACTCATTGGTTTTGAGGCCTGTCTTACAAACGGCATACAGTGGGATGCTGAGAACCTTTGTCCCTGTTAGGGATGTTTAACCCTTCACATTTATGTCACATTTGACAGGTAGGTGTCTGCCCTGGAGTGACTTTCTCAACCAGTCACCAACATCTCCCCCTACCCCCCATATCAATCCAGCTTCCTCCAGCCCAGAGGCCACACTCCCAGATCTGTCGTGTTAAGAAGGGGCTAATCCAGAGGCTGGATCCAATGCAGGGCCTGTGAGAAGTGGGGCATGTCCTTTAAAGCTGAGCCCCAAGTCATCTTAACCGGTAGCATGTCCCCTGCCCTACACCCCACCCCCACACACAGAAGCTACACTCCTGGCACTTGGCCCCTCCAGCACAGAGACAGCCGAGGATGTCTAGAAGCTTTTATTATTATTACTATTTACTTATTTATTTGGCTGCACCAGATCTTAGTGGTGGCATACAGGATCTTTGATCTTGATCTTCACTGAGGTATGCAGGATCTTTAGTAGTGGTGTGTGGGATCTAGCTCCCTGACCAGGGATGGAACCTGGGCTCCCTGCTTCAGGAACCCAGAGGCTTAGCCCCTGGATGACCAGGGAAGTCCTCAGGAGCATTTTTGAGTTTTTAAATAAAGCTTTAAAATAATTGAGGAAAAAAAAATAAAACTTCAGCTCCTTACTCACAGACGATAATTCTGATGGATCTTCCTTCCTGCTGTCCCTTCTCCACAGGGAGGGGTTGCTAGCTCCCTCCTCCTAAGGAGTTCTGACACTCTTTGAGGACAAGAACTCTGACTTCCGCCTTCTGGGTTTCCTCCATCCATTCCTGACACCCCAGCCCAGAGCCTGCACCCAGTAGGCACTCGACAAATACAGATTGGCTCTAACGCAGACAGCCTGAAATCTCAGCTATCTTTGCCACTGCAGAGAGGCTTTATAGAAAATTCAGAGATCACTATTTGGTTTTAGGATACATAATACGATGCCATTTGCAATAAATCGGCAAATAAACCTGAACTGTGTTTTCCTAGGCTGAATAAAGTGAATTTGCTTTTCCTAAGGATATACCCGCCATGAGTGGGAGGCACGGCCGAAAAGCTTCCAAAGGGCAGAAGAGGGGCAGTGGAGGTTATTCTTTTTGAAGACACAGATAATTGCAAAATGAGAAATCCATGTACAGATAACTGAGAGTTTGCTGGAAACACAGCAACAACAGGGTTCTCACCTGCCAGCTCCATGCTGGACGATCCGGGTGGGGTCAGGGTGGGGAGAGGACTGCACTGTTCGTGCCCATGGGAAGGGTGAGCAGGCAGCCTCCGTGTGCCCTGGACACACCCACCGCTTCGCTCCCTGAAGCCAGAAGCAACAGTGTCCCTGAAATTTATGGCTCTGCCTGTGGGGTTTGATGGGCTCTGCTGGCCATGATGGATTGTTGCTATTTCCTGGGATGAAGCTGGAGCGGGTGGAGATGAAGGGCAGAGCAGGGGGGAGGGCGGGCTGGGATGGGAAGAAATGGGAGAGACACTGAATGTGCTGGCGGTAGCGTTCCTGGCCCAGGAGGCAGGCCCGGCAGCCCAGGAGCACTTGGCCCTCTACTCTCACCCTGCTGAACAGACCAGTGTGGACAGAGGCTGGATCTGCAGCCCAGACAGGGGGGAGCACAGCTGGGAAAGTGGAAAGGATGAGAGGCGGGGCAAGAGGCTAAATCAGAGCGGACGCAGCAGCAGCAGAGAGGGTCACCCTGTGCACACGGAGAAGCGGCAGCCTCAGACCCCAGGGGAGTCCAGGGGTGCCCAGCACCTTTGCCTCCATCTCCCATCTCTGCCCCCTGGAGGAGGGCATGCCAACCCACTCCAGTATTCTTGCCTGGAGAATGCCTGGACAGAGGAGCCTGGCAGGCCACAGTCCATGGGGTCACAAAGAGTCGGAAATGACTTCGTGAGTAAGCCACCACCACCTGTCTCTGCCCCAGCCCCTCTCTTCCCCTCTCACACCCCCTCATCCAGAGACATCCCTCAGCTCTAAGAATAGAATCCCAACGTCGCCTGCCATCACTGACAAAGCTCTAGGCCACCTGCCCACTGCCCTCTCCCAGCCCCCCACCGCTCTGCCAGGTGGACCTTCACACTGGTTTCTTTCCTTCAAGACATCAAGCTTTGGACTTCCCTGATGGTCCAGTGACTAAGAATCCACACTCCCAGTGCAGGGGCCTGGGGTTCAAACCCTGTTCAGGGAACTCAATCCCATATGCTGCAACTAAAGGTCCCGAATACGGCAACTAAGACCTCGAACAACCAAATAAATAAATAAATATTTTTAAAAGACACCAAACCTGCTCCTTCCCCAGGGCCTTTGCACTTGCAGTTCTCTCTACCTCAAATTCTCTACCCCCCAGCTCCTCACGTAGCTGGCTCTTCCCGCTCATTCAGAATTGAGCTCACGTATCACCCATTCCCATGGGCCTTAACAGACCACCCTGTTTGAATAGCCTCTTTCCCGGTCATTTGCTTTCTCATGCTTAGAGCTTGGCTTCGGATCTCTACTTTATCCCATTTCGTTCTTTTTCTCAGTTACTGTCTGTCTTCCCTGCAGGAATGGGGACAAGGCTCATTGCTGTGTCCCCAGCACCGGGAGCAGTGCCTGGCGCTTCGGTGGTGCCAAGACGTATTTCAGGAGCAGAGAGATCTCTAGTTTCTTCTTTCAGAAGCTCAGTCTCTGGAGAGCCACAGCATGTAACCAGGGACCCCGACTTCCCAAGGGGGAAGAGCTCCCACCAGGAGCCGGGCATTCTGGCGAGCTCCTCACGCCCACCACTGCGTTTAATCCCAGACTCCAGAACTGTAATTTTATTTATTTTTAATTAATTTTTATTGGAGTATAGTTGCTTTACAGCGTTGTGTCAGTTTCTGCTGTACAACAAGGTCAACCAGTGATACCTTCTCTTCTTTGGATTTCCTTCCCATTTAGATCACTTAGGACATTGACTAGCGCTCCCAGCGCTTTACAGTAGGTTCTCATTAGTTATATGTTTGATACACAGTATCAACAGTGTATATATGTCAATCCCAGTCTCCCAATTCATCCCCCTCCCTACCCACCCCCCGTGTCCCTCTCTGCTCTCTACATCCAGTAATGTAATTTTAGTGCCTACATTTCCCAAAACAAAAAAATCAGAGCAAAGGTCCCACGAAGGATTTGTGTCTCCTGAGCTGTGAATTATTACTAATTGATATGAAAAATCTTGCAAAGGGATAAAAACAGACCACCAAGAAACTGCATATTTAATGAACGGCCACCAAGAGCTCGGTATTTAGAGAGGTGGGCTTCCGGTGGGGCCAGCGGACCTGGGCCCTGAGCCAGGCCCAGCTCCTCAGCAGCTGTGCCACTGTGAGCAAGCTCCTGAACACCTCTTGCCTCAGTTTCCTCCTCTACGGGATTAAAGCCCCTGTAAGGCACTGTGGGATTGACGAGCTCTTGGGGTAACACGATAAGGTGAGCTGTGAGTCAATGTCACGCATCAAGAGGACTGTGCTGTGCTTAGTCACTCAGTCGTGTCCAGCTCTTCGCAACTCCATGGACTGTAGCCCGCCAGGCTCCTCTGTCCATGGGGCACGTTGCCATGCCCTCCTCCAGGGGATCGTCCCAACCCAGGGATCAAACCCAAGTTTGCCACATTGCAGGCGGATTCTTCACCATCTGAGTCCCAGGGAAGCCCTCATGAGGACAGGGACGATGATCCTGGCCGGCCTGACTGGCCACCCGGAACATGCAATCACAGAAGTCTGCTGAAGTGGGGACCCAGGGCCAGCTGTCCAGCCCAGGCAGCCAGTGGGGCCGAGGATCCCTCGAGGATCCCCACCAGACCGAAGGAGCGGGCTGTGCTTCAGGCTCCCAGGCCGGGACCCCTCAAGCGCCAGCACCCGCCTTTGATCTTACCCAACACCAAACTCCAGAAATGGCTTTGGCTTTTACATACCACACATTGGCTGAGGTATAGCTTTTCCCACAAATTGTCCAAAAGTGTGGATTTCAAACACATTTTTCAGCAGCAGAACACTTTTAGCAAATCACATTGGCTGAGGTATAGCTTCTCCCAAATTGTGTAAAAGTGTGGGTTTCAAACTAATTTTTTTAGCAGTTAGAACATACTGGGGCCTCCCTGGTGGCTTAGATGGTGAAGAATCTGCCTACAATGCAGGAGACCTGGGTTCAACCCCTGGGTTGGGAAGGTCCGGTGGAGATGGGAACAGCAACCCACTCCAGTATTCTTGCCTGGAGAATCCCATGGACAGAGGAGCCTGGCGGGCTACAGCCCAGGGGGTCACAAGGGTCGGACACGACTTAGTGACTAACGCTTTCACTTTCAGAACACACTGAGCAGCTCCAGCTCATCAAGAGCCCAGTATCTATTAACAACAGGTCAAGTGCAGCTTGTCCCCTGGGATGGGGTCGCAGCCTCGTCTCCTCCACATCCAAGTCTGGCGGCCAGGACTCCCAGCTGGGCCAGCCCTGGCTTCATGCCCCCTCATTCTCAGGGCATCAGGAAAGCCTCACACCTCAGACCACCACCTGGGTTCCCAGGGACAGGCAGAAGCACATGGGGCTGCCAAACAAACCCTAAGGTAACTCCGTATACTGTGGCCTCAGCAGGGGAATATTGAGAATGCATAAACCAGGCAATCAGTTCTTGCAAAGATGGCCCAGGTCCATGGGAGGAAGACAGATGACGCCTGAGGCCACTGCACCCCATGCACAGTCACACATGCTGGTCAACACGGACAGAGCTCAAAACTGTCACAGACAGCGTACAGCAGGAAGCCATTTAGAGAAGATGTGCAAAAACCACACACTCTGCATTTACTGTGTGTGTGTGTGTAAAATGCATTCTAAGGCGGTATCCCCGGCCCCAGCCCCGGTATAGTGGGTACCACTCCTCCCCGATGCCAGGTGCCCCTCCCTCACTCCAGGAGCCCCTCCCACTCCTGGGTCCCCCTCACCTGTCCAGGGCAAAACGCCCTTCACCAGCAGCCCGATGCAGCTCACTGCTGTTCTCCAGCCTGGCCAGCGTGTCCATGCGCTTCACCATCAGCTCCAGCAGGTCACTCATCTTGCGGAGGACACCACGGGACTCTGGCCCACCCATCACTGCGGGCAGAGGGTGGGCACAGTCAGGAATGGCTCAGGCAGCCCCGAGGCCACCTGAGACCACATGGTGTCTGGTTGGGGGTGGCTCAGACCCCAGCCCCACTCCCTTCTTCTCAGAAAGAGGAGGGATGTATGGGAAAAACCATCACAGTATTGTAAAGTAATTATCCTCCAATTAAAATAAATAATTTTTTTTTTTTTTTAAAGAAAGAAAAAGAAGGAGCCAGGAGAGTGAGCCTGCCCCACCCCCCACCCCTGCAGGACAGGGATCCAGAGAGCCCTGGGCCCACCCTGCTCCCTACCAGCTGTGTGACACTGGGATAATCTTTTAACCTCTCTGAGCCTCAGTTTTCATCTTCTGCAAAATCGAACTTTAGACATACTCTCAGGCCTGTGAGATGACAGGGAAGGCCCAGTAGTGGGACAGGAACCCCAAAGACCCTCAACAACAAGTTCCAGACAGAACTCGTGGATCAGGGTTTCTAAAAGTACGGTCAACCACCCAGCCACAGCTGAACCTCCCGGCCAGGTGAAGTCTAGACTCCTGGGCCTCGTGTAGATCTGCTGATTCAGATCTCTAGGGGCTGGGGCCCCAGACTCTGATTCTGCTTACTCCTCACGTGACTCAGATGCACAGGAGAGGCTGCGAGCCTGTGTTCAAAGGGGGTGGGGGCCCTGGCCACCTCCCTTTCCCATCCACTCCCCCAGACCCTACTCTAGAAAACCAGCATGAATGTGTCCTCTCAAGCCAGCCCTTGGGTTCCCAGAGATCAGCTCCAGGGCTGAGGGGCCAGGAGACCTCGTGAAGAATAAAATTAAATGAAAATGAGGTGCTTCAACTAAGATCTCGTGAACCAGCCTGAGACTTTCCACAATTTCCCATCTAATCATTCCTGATTATTAGCACCACACCTATCAGCATGGGACAGCAGCCCTCACCTTCCTTTTTAATTAAATTTTGTGAAGGTTTTAAATGGCCCCTCCAAACCATCCACTGGTACTCGGTTCCAGGCATGACAGCCCCCATCAAGGCTGCCTGCAAACCTTAGCGGGCAGGCTCTCAATCTCTGTTACCAATTGACCTGGGTCCGTAGAGACCCGGATGCTCCCGGGGATTCCCTAGGCTGATGATGCAGGGCAGGTTGTCAGGGGGCACCTTGGGTCGGGATCCCCAGAATCAGACCCCTCAGATAAAGGTTTGAGGGCAGGGCATTATGGAGAAGTGAGCCAGGGAAGGGGAGAAAGACCAGAGAGGGCATGTCATCACCCTGGGGAAACCAGCTGGTGCAGAAGCAGCCTCATTCTCTCCCTGGGGGCAAGGGGGCCAAGCATGTATATACCACCTCCCGCCAGTCACTGCTTGAGGGCTGCTCCCCGGGACAGCCATGATCTGGTACTTTCCATGGGGTGGCAGCGTCAGCTCCAGAATGTGACAGGACTCTCTGAGGGCCTGAGCACCATTAGCATCTGCTTCTCAAGAAAGCCAGGATCGGGGCCCAGTGGACTCAGAGGGGCTGGGGTGGCCACCTGGGCCCTCACCTGCCTCTGACAGAAACCCCTCAAGGGGCCATGCGGCCAAGGGCATCATCATAATATTCTCAGCCTCAGTGTCCCCGATTTAAGGCAATAAACATTAGGTTTCATCTGCAACCCAAGTTCAAGGTGCCAAGATGCAGGCAAGAGGGATCACAGTCAGCCACAGGGAACCAGAGACAGAGACAAGAAGTCGAGTGGGGAGGGGGTCAGGAAGGGGCCAGTCTCCTCTGCTCCATGCTTGGCACTGAGCCAAAGAGGGACCTAGAGAGGTTAGCTGTCACCCAGGCTACTTGTGACATTTCCACTGTGCCTGTCCCTGTATCCGCGGTGCCAGGCCCATTCCAGTGGCTGCGGCCACCTTCTCATGCCAAGTCACCTTCTGGCTGGGTGCCCCTGCTTGCTGGGCCAGCATGAGCCTAGAAGGGGAGGCCTTTGAGGGCTGGGGCCTGCAGGTTACTCAAAGAGCCTCAGTCCCTGGCTCCAAAGAAAAGAGCAAGCATGAATGATGGGGGAAGGATGGGGGAGCAGAGGAGAGACATGAAGAGGGTTGGGTGCTGGAAAACCAGCATCAGAAAGAAGGAAGAAGACAGTCTCCACTCCTCCCCACCTAAGTAACTGAAAGAGCTGACGGTCTCCCACCTTCCCCTCTCAGAAAACTGGGTGGATTTTTCCACTGGGATCAGGAAATCTCACTGTAGTGTTTGATGAAGCAAAGTGCGGTCTCCCCCACCACTCAGCCCCTCCCCGCTCACTCGTGGCCTCAATCGGTTAGTCCCTCAGCGAGCAAGATATAAATAGCTCCTTCTCTCTTTCAACCTCACAGAGTTGAGGACATTTGACTCTTTGAAAGTACTCTCATCCAGAGACCTCCCACCCAAGCCTGTCATCCAAATGTAATACCTCACTTTCAACCAGTGCCTGGAGCACAGAGTAAAACAAGAGGGGAGTTTCCATCATTTCAGCTAGAAAAATAGGAGCCCATCAGATGACTGAACCTGGAGCTGCTTTGCCACAGGCCCATGGGAGCCACCCATGTTCAGGGTTACCCAATGAACGTCCTGGACTTGTGCAGTGCATGACCTGGCTGGCCTTCCTGGGCTGCCCTGATCACTCACAGCAGGGGCTGAGTGGCCCCCTTCCCCAAAGGAGTCCGATTAAAACTGGAAAGTGAGACCACGGCTGGGAACACTCTCAAGCCAGAGCCTGTTATCTGAGGCCATACACTCCGGCCCGACTGGACCACAGAGCTTGGGCGGCAGCCGGAACCCGCAGACACAGCCCTCCAGCAATACTGAGGCACGTCACAGCTCCTGGGGCCGTGTGGCGTGCCCTGCAACGCCTCGGGCCTGCCACCTGCCCTGTCACACTGCTGCCCTCTCTCCAGGCTCATCCCAAGTGTCCTTTTCCCCTCGGAGCTCACTGTCTGCACCCCCTCCCAAGAGCTCACTGGCAACGCCTACCCCGCCCACACCCCAATACAAAAGCTGCAAAACAGCTGATGGAGCCAATAACCGCAAGGGTCGAAAGAGCCAGACGGAGCTGGACCAAGCCTGGGGGCAGCAGCAGGTCCCAGGAGAGGCCTCGACTCCAGACCTGCTTGTCCCCCAGACGGTGGGGGAGGGGACAGGTCACTTGACTTCTCTGGGCCTCAGTGTCCTCTCCAGTAAAGTGTGAGGGTCTGAGTCCAGAGGCTAAGACTCCTATTCCATCTCTTCCCCTAGCTGCCTCCAGAGAAACGGAGGTAATGGGAAAGAAAAGACGTGTTCCTATAAAAGCCTGCAGAATCTCCTTAGGGAGAGAGCTCTGCTTTGTTTTGCTAAACCCCTGGGTGGGCCAGAGCATCATCTTGATGCCCAGAGCAATGAGACAGAGAGAAAGAGAAATGACTCTGCATATTCAACTAGGAAGACTGGAGACTGGAGTTTCCCAGCCCAGCCCGGGAGACCAGGAGCAAGGACAAGGCCTGGGGATGTAGGCAGAAGGCAGGACGATGGCTCAGAGGGGGTGGACAGGACGGGGATGCTCCACTGCCAAAGGGATGACCCCTGGGGAAGGGTTTCAGGGGGCTCTAAAAGGCAGGGGTCCAAGAGAGAATTGTCATCTGCTCACTGTGCTGAGCAGTGGTCGAGCCCCACCCCCAAATTCCCCCAACCCGTGTGTGAGAGTTTAGGGGTAAGGGGTGTGCTTCCCAATAGGTCAATGTGGGAGACACTCAGGAGGATAATTCAGTAGAAGCAGATCAGGGCAAGAGGTGTCCAGGAAGACAGACACAAGCCCCCTAGAGTCCTTGGAGATACCCGAGGGTTCTGGATTGCCCTTCGTATGAAGGACGAAGACATCCTTCTTTAAAACTGTCAACAGAGGGACCTCCTTGGTGATCCAGTGGTTAGGACTCTGTGCTTCCACTGCAGGCGACACGGGTTTGATCCCTGGTCGGGCAACTAAGATTCAGCATGCCACGTGGCATGGCCACACACATACAAAAAAATGTCAACAGTGACTCCAGAAGACCAGAGGGCTTTTAAACTGGCTCTAAGGAGACAGAGTCCCCTCTTGGATCAGTCTGAAGGCCACCTCCATCAGACTGGATGAAGACCACATGATACCCTCCCAGTACCTGGGGCTCGAGCATCTACTCTGAGCATCTAGAGATGGTGCAGGACCCCAGAAGCTCCCCCACCTATCGCTTCCGAGGAGCTCCAGGGCACTAAGCACGTCTTCTGCCCTGCAGGAGGCAGGGGGCAGGTCCCAGGAGGGAAACAGGCCAAGCAAACAGTCAGTCGGGCCAGCAGGCCCTGCCATGTGACATGCTCCCTGGATGCCACCGGCCGGGACTGCAGGCAGAGCAGGCTCCCGACGCGCCTTGCCCCGGGTCACCTCCCTCCTCTCAGCATCCGTCAAATTGAAAAGTATTTAATGTGAGGTCCCTGGTGACACATCTCAGAAGTCACACATGTTCCCTCCATATTTCCACATCAATAAGGAAAGCCGAGATGCTGAGAGATGCAAAGGGGCCTCACATTTACCGACGAGGGTGCTTCATCACCCACTGAGGCCCCATCCCTCCCCGATGTGTGCTCTATCTTTCTCCCTCCTGTTCGCCCTTGTCTCCTTTCACCTCCCCACCCCCACCCTTTCTTACTGGTTCCTGAAAATTGAAGGAGCCCCCACCTCGCTAGATGGAAGAGACCTCCCAGGCACTCGACATGGGAGCTGTGACTTGGTGCTTGTGCAGCTGGAGAAGGGCACACATTTATCTCTCTGCACACGGCCACCGAGGAAACCAGCTGGGGACACGGGAGCTCCAGGCAGCGTGGGGGGACAAGGGCAGGCCCTGGCACACCCACCCATCGTCAGCCTCTGAGAAGAGAAGCTCCTTTAGCACCAAGATCCTGGGCCAGAGACAGCTACAGAGCAAGGCACTATGCCTCTGATATTGAAGTGAAGTCGCTCAGTCGTGTCCACCTCTTTGTGACCCCATGGACTGTAGCCTACCAGGCTCCATCCATGAGATTTTCCAGGCAAGAATACTGGAGTGAGTTGCCATTTCCTTCTCCAGAGGATCTTCCCGACCCAGGGATCGAACCCAGGTCTCCTGCATTGCAGGCAGGCAGACACTTTACCGTCTGAGCCACCAGGGAAGCTTCTGATATTCCCCAGGTTCAAATCCTGGCTGGGGCCAGTCCACCGGGAGATCTCAGGGCACACACAAGCAGCTGAATCAAGTACTTCCAGCCCGCAGCCCTGTCCCCGGAGATGGCCTCTGACCTCTACTTCCAGATGAGATGGCGAGCCAGGAACAGCCACACGGACCCTGAGGGAATCTGCAGAGACCTTGGGAGAGAGGCCTCAGACACAAGTTCAAGTCCCGTGTCATGAGAAGGGAAACAAGTTCCTCTTAAGACAAAAGGAGGCGACAAAGAGGAACTGGAGTGTGAAGTGAGGACTGGAGAAGTGAAAGTCGCTCAGTCGTGTCCGATTCTTTGCGACCCCATGGACTATACAGTCCATGGAATTCTCCAGGCTAGAATACTGGAGTGGGTAGCCTTTCCCTTCTCCAGGGGATCTTCCCAACCCAGGGATCAAATCCAGATCTCCTGCATTGCAGGCGGATTCTTTACCAGCTGAGCCACCGGGGAAGCCCTGAGGACTAGAGAGGGAGCATTAAAAAAAAAAAAAAAAAAAAAAACACCCTCCCACCAAGCGGGGCCCAACCACAGCAAGGGGGAATTAGGTTAGCCCTCCTCCTGGGTCCAAGTCTCTTCCGCTCAGCCTCCTGCTTCCCTGCATGTGAGGATGAGTGTGCAGAATAGAGAATGAGATGTCTGTCACACTTCTCTCCCCAAACTAGAGAACTTCATCACAAAATAGGAACTGGCCCCCAGGGGAACCCAGAGCCTCCCCAGGGAGAGACGGTGGAAGGCTCCCTGTCTTTAGGGAAAACCCTGTACCCTGCCCCTCCCCCAGTCATGTCCTCGTGGGGATGCAGTCTCCTCACAGGCTTGACAGGCGAGAAGACAGGTCACTTTCCTATTTGTGCTCAGATGGTGTTATTGACCAGAGGAGGGCTTTTCTAAGTTAATTTTTCTATTTTTTCTAACCCCGAGTGGGCTTCCTTCTTCTAGTTCTGCCTTGGGCCTGCACAGATCCTTGGAATAAACACTATCTAATCCCCAGCCCCCACCATGACCTCGCTCCCCAGACCCCTTCCAACCATCCCCCATTTCCAACCCATCCTTCCTGGGCAGCTCCTGGATGGACAGGCTGGCACCTCCTAGGTTGTCTGTGGGGCTGCCCTAAGCCCAGGGTCTCCTTTGAGGTGACATCTTTTACAGGATCAGGATTCTAAACCCCCATCGCAAACTTGGGGCTCTTCTGAGTCCCTGCTATGGGTCTCCCCAGCAAATCAGCTCAAACCAAGGGCATGAAAGACACTGAGGGGACAATGGGACCTGGGATGTGAGCCGGGTCAGGGTCACCTCCCTGGGATTCCCAGGGCCCCCCGTCCTGGTCCAGCTCCCCTCCCAGCATTTCCTTCCATATTCCAGGCAGGAAGTTCCCAGCCCAGGGGCCTGGGAGGTGTGAAAAGACTTGGATACACTTGGGCCTGAGAACTGATGTCACAACACAGAGGAGACCAGCAGCTCCAGCCCCGGGTGGACCCGACAGGAATGCCCACGTTTGTCCACCACAGACACGTGCTGGAACATTAACAGCAGCGCAATTCAGGAACATCCCAAGCTGGAAACAGCCCAGGGTCTGCCCCGGGGCAGAGTGGATAAATACATTGTGGTAGTCACACAATGGGTGCTGCCCGGCTGCAACCACCCCAGGAGAGGGGAGAATCTTAACAAAAGCAATAAGGAGAGGGAAAGGCGCAGGCAACCGAATGCCTGCCAGAGGGTGCCAGCCTCATAAAGTCCCAAGGCAAAGCTCCTCCGTGTTATCAGATGTCAGGTCCCCGCGTCTGCGGGAAGTGGAAAGTGGAAGGAAGCCTGAGGGTGCCTCTGGGGACGGATGATGCTCTGTCTCTGGATCTAGGTTGCTGAGTGCCTAGGCAGGTTCAATTTCTGAATACTATACTCTGATAGAAAAGGGCTTCCCTGATGGCTCAGATGGTAAAAAATCTGCCTGCAGTGTGGGAAATCTAGGTTCGATCCCTGGGTCTGGAAGATTCCCAGGAGGGGGCATGGCAACCCACTCCAGTATCCTTGCCTGGAGACTCCCCGGGGATGGAGGAGCCTGGTGGCCTACAGTCCATGGGCCGCAGAGAGTCAGACACAACTGAAGCGACTAAGCACACACACAGCACTTACTCTGATGGAAAGTTTAAACATGTGCAACACACACACACACACGCCTCTAGTCTAACTGAGGGACCCTGGGCAAGTCCTCTCCCCTTGGGAGCTCTGCTCTCCCCTTAGACACAAGATCTAGGTTGGAGCTGGGCCCCTTCTCCTCATGCTGGGCAAAAGTGCACAGTACAGAGCAGAGCAAGACCCCTGCAAGCTCTGGTCCTCTGAGCGCTGCCAGGATGGGCCCACTGTCAGGGCGATGAGCACACCCATACGCCCCTCCTCCAGCCCCTGACTCCCACCTCCTGGATCCCTGACCTTTCAGAGGTCAGCTTGCCCAGGCCGTGCAGCAGCCCACCCAGACAGACACGCCCCCTTGCCCAGGGTGGCCCCCAGGTAGCCTGAACATCACTCCTTATACCCCACCCCCAACTCCCAACCTCCCCCCACCTGTCCCTAAGCTACCCCTCATGGGCACCTTCACAGCTGCCTCACCCCCTCCTCAAATCTCAGTCCTCAGGAGTCTCCCACGCAGAGCTTCCAGGTCCTAGCACCTCCTTGGTCCTCTTCCCTAAACATCCTCTCCTGCGTCTCAGACTCAGCACATCCCGTAAATGTTTGCGGAGCTCACACTGTCTGCCAGAAGCTGCTCAAGACCCTTCATCTATGTTATACTCCATGCCCCCTCATGCAATCATGGGGAAGTGGGCATTGTTAGCCCCGTTTACCAGAGGAGAAGACGGAGGCTCAAAGAGACCGAGGGACCTCCATGAATCAGAGAAGGGACAGATTCATTTACATTCAGGTTCGAGTGACTAATAAATGTGAAATTCCTGCTGGGAGACTTTTGCAAGTTTAGAGAAGTGCATGTTGAACTGACGGCATGAACCTGAAGAGGAGACACCAGATGGCAGAGTCAGTGCCCCTCAGAGCACCCACCCCTCCTACTGGAAGGTTTATCCATCACTGGGAAGAGGGGAGTCAGAAGGATGAGGCCTGGGGATTCGAGAAGATGGACGTCAAACAAAGACTTCCTGGGGAGTGAGGGGAAGGGGAGAGTCCACAGAGCGGCCCCCAGACAGTTCCAGAAACCCCCCCTTGCCTCAGTTTCCCCACTATGTCCCTCCTTCCCACAGTTACCAGGACAGCCCCAGTGACACACCGAGCAGGACTTTCTGAACCGCTCTCCATTCTTCCTTGAGCAGGATGGAGTGGGGCAGGACCCACCTTCAGGAGGAGGTCTCCCCAGACCATCACTCGTCACACCCCATGCCACGTGAGCTCATCCAATCTGACCCCTGAAAACAGATACTCCTCTCCTTCTCCGCAAGTGAATTAAGTGACCTGGCCAGCGGCACCAGCTGGTAGGTGATGAACCAGGTACAAACCAAGCCCATCTGGTCCCCAGAGCCCACGCTCTGAACCACCATTCCCCTGCCTCACAAGTATCATGTGGGCAGGGACGGAGGACCACAGAGCTTGGAGATAAGACACACGCGCCCATGGCCAGTCTCGCCTATGCTGTGCCACAGCCTGGGCCAAAGGGGCAGATTGCATGTGTCTCAAAGAGACAGGGGTCATATCCAGAGACCCCAAACTGCCCCACTAGTGGAGCAACACAGGCCGCCCCTTGTGATGCTGGGGAGCTCCTGGCTCAGAGGCCCTTCCTGACCCGGGAACCTGGGCCAGAAGGAGGCTGATGAGTACAGCCAGGTTAAGAGCTAAAGCCCTGACCATTCACACATCCACCAACAAGGTGGCCAGACCCCCTAAGACAGAGCCCCAGAAAGACTCCTGCAAGGTGAGGCTCAAAGGACCCCAAACCCCTACACCCCTTTCCCCATCAAGGTACCTTCTGTGCGGATGGTGAAGGGGGAGTCCCCCAGGCGCCGGGCTGAGAACTGGCCTCCCAGAGACGTCATCCAGGAAGCAGAGCGAGAAGAAGCCGATGCCCAGGACAAAAAGCCTGCGGAGAGCGATAGGGCGGGTCAGCACACACACTCCAGTGCCATAAAGGCTCCCTACAAATGAATGAGTGAGGAAGGGATGGATAAACGGGGGAGTAAAGATCAAGGGGCTGAGCTCCCGGGCCAGTAGGTCTCCCATCACACAGGATAAAGAGAGCTGGACTAAGAGAAGTGACCATGAGACACACACAAAAAGCCACGAAGGACACTGAGGCACACAAGGCATGAGGCCGGGCAGCTCCTAGCCTCCAGACGGAAGCTAGCCCCTTGACAGCAGAGGGCCTCACAGTGTGGTCCCCAGGCCAGCAGCATCAGCATCAGCTTGGACACACTAGAAATGCTCATTCTTGGGCCCCAGTCCCCAGCTTAGGGAATCACACACTCTGGGAGGGGAATAAACAGTGTGTTTGAACAGGTTCTCCTGGTCACCCAGATACATACTCAAGTTTGAGGACCAGTGGTATAGGTGAAGACAGCAGAACCTGATGCCAGTTAGAGGGCAAGTAATTGGTCCAGACAAAACCCACCTGGATCCCATCAATCACCTGGAACATGGTCAGCTCCTGTACACACAGGCCTTGCTGCTGCAACCAGTCATGAGCTCCCCTTGTCATGTTCAGGGTGGGGGTAGGGGTGGAGGGGGAGGCTCCCGTTACTACCAGATGGTAACGTCTAGAAGGGCAGGGTCATGTGGCCAGCCTCTGTGTCCAGACTCTCCCTAACCCACAGCTTCACCAGGCAGGCACACAGGAGCTTGCACCACGGACTGGTCAGAGGACATTAACCCCTGTGTAAAGGGGTCACACAAGTGTGTGCTGTCACAGCGTTCCGTGGAGTTGATCAAAACACAACTGTTTATACTTAAACACGTAGCACTTGATTACATGCCAAGTGGCACTAGGGAATCTCCGGGGGCCACCCAGCAGGGAACCCACCGTCACATCTGGCCCCAGGCTCCTGCTGCTCCTATACTACATTCTGGGCCAATCCGGCCTTAGGGCAGCAGAGGTGGAGGCTGTTCTGGGACTTTGAGTCTATCTGAGGACTTGCCGAGCTGGCAGAGCTGAAAGGGGAGCAGCCTCCTCCAGGTCAGGGTGAAGAACCCCACTTCTGGTGGAGCCAGCCTCACCATGGGGAACCCCACAAGTCATGCCAGAGACCTCCATCCCCCCCCACCTCCACCCCCATCCATCCTCAACCCCACATTTGTTTGTATCTCTGTGAAAGACTTGCTTTATGCATTTTAATCTTCATTATCTGAAACTGGCAGAGCAGTATTTAATTAAAACTTGGTCCATTAAAGAAAACACATAATTGTGGAAGAAAATAAAAGCACAACAAAATTCCCAACCCATATTTAAAGAAAGCCGTTAGAGATTAAATCAGAGAGGGGAGCAGAACAAACCCCAAAGCAGAGATGGAAAAGGGAGCTTCCCTTGGCTCCCTCACCTCCCAGAGACCCCTCATGGAATTCCACCAAGCCTGGGGGTGGGGCTTTGACCCTTGGATCCCCAAGACGAAGCCAGGCTGGTCTCAGGCTAGCAGTGAGAGGGACATTGTACGGGGAGGGTGGTCAGACATCCAAGAAGATCCTGGAGAAAAGCAGTTCGTCCCCACAGCCTGAGGACAAGGATGGGTCTCTCCAAGCTTCTTGTTCCCCACTCCCTCCCTCCCCTTTCCCAGATATGGGGTACTCATATTTAAAACTGGACTGCCAGGGTCCAAAAACCTGCTATGAGAAGGTACCTAGGCCTTTAGCACAGAACCTCAAGCCCCAATACCTCATTTGCATCTCTCTCTGCCAGACCCCAATCCTGGGGCCATTTACAGTAGATTCAAATTGAGATGATTTTGTCCACTCTCGTATCTATTCAAGCAACATTCCAGAAGCAACTAGGGAGTAAGGACCCTGCCAGAGACTCTGGGAAAACCAACAGGAGCAGTCTGCCCTGGAGGATGAACAAATAGAGGTGATATGGTTGGAAGCTGTAAACACACCACCACCACCCCCAACCATGTGAAACGGATTTGAAGACTTCACTGTGGTTGTGGGTCTCTGGGCAGCCTAGGATTACCCTGAGGTGAAATTACATAACCCAAGGGGGAGGGAATGGGAACCTCGGCAATCCCACCTCTGAATCCTGTTTCTGGGAAAGAGCCAGAAAGAGCCACAGGGGCAGGACTCCAGAGGGAAGGAGCTTCAGCGAGCTGGTGCTGTCCATGGTGCCGAGCTCAGCCACCACCTTCAACCCTACTGCGAAATGTCCAGACAAGCTGGGGTCAGCGGCTGGGCTTCCCATGGCCTGGAGGGATAGGCCAACATTGGGTGGGAGAGACAGGGCTGAGGACTGTCTGGTTGGCTAGGGATTTGAGGATTCCCCTAGAGGAACAAAGTCCTTTCCAGAGATGATAGCTTCCCACCCTGCTTTGCAGGGGAACTTCAGGGGAGTGGGGGCTTTTGACATGCCCAATCACCTGCCCAAGGCTCTACCCTGGGGACCCCAGTTCTGTAGTTTTTGCATCCTCTGGACACTGGAGGTCCAGCTTGATCCTTGTTGCCCTAAAGGTTGTCTCCTCAACTCTGCACAATAGGCTGGGGGTGGGGGGTGGGAGCAAGGGGCGGAGGCAATGGGGAGGTGGGAACCACGGTCTCCTCATCTGGAGTGTGGAGCATAGGAGGGGTACCCTGTCTCCGCCTCAGGTCTAGAGCGGAGGAGCTCAAATCCGGCCCCTCCTGCACCCTAAACTTCAGGCATGTCTGCCTGTACAGTTCCCACCCTCACAGGCTCCTTCCTGCACCCAAATCCCACCTGTGACCACATCCGGAGTCAGGCCACCCGCTTCTCCGCCCCGGGTCCCACAGCTCTCTCCGTCGAGACCTCCGCCGTCCAGCCCCTGGACGAGATGACACCCTAACTCTGCTAGGCGCTCATCTCTTAGCCCCCAACCCTGGCTGCAGGCCTGGCTCCGACAGCACTTGGGAGAAGCGGTAGCTGCCCCAGAACCGCCAGGCTCTGGGGGTCCCGGGGGTGGGACCCACAGAGCCCAGCCAGCTCCCCAGAGTCCATAGCCCTGCCTAGCCCGGACCGCCCAGGTCGGAGTAGGAGGTCGGTCTTGTCTTCCATCCTGCCTCCACGCTCTGGCCACCCCTCCTCCCCACAGTGCCGCCCCTGCCCCCAGCCTCTCCAAGGCCCGCGATCGGGGATCGAATTCCCAGAAGTTGGGGGGGGTCTTTGCCACAATCTCGGGGCCCTTCCGTGGGACAGAGACCCGCACCCCGCCCGAGAAAAGGAGTGCGAGCAGGAGGAGGGGTCAAAGAGGGTGGCTCCGGGCGGAGGGGCTGGGCGGGCCGGCCGGGTGGGGGTGCCGCCCCGCTCCGAGCGCTAACTTTGCCGCGGGGGGTGGGGCCGATCGCGAGGTGGGAAAGGACCGGAGAGGCAGGGAAGGGGCGCCCTGGCTGGGGCAACTTCCCCGGCCCAGGACCACAACACGGGTGATTTCTGCCCCCTTTCCCACCTTCGCACCCCGAGGCCCTCTCCGAATCTAGACCAAACTCGGTCCATGTCCCAGAATCACACACCCTCCCCACCTGAACCGGGACCCCAGCTCCATGCCTTTCCTAGCCCCGCTGGCCACCATCAAGGGTGGAAGCACAAACCGCCTCGCTCTGCTACTGGGACACCCTAGGGACAGGCACCCTCGCAGAGACTGACCTCGCCCATCTACCCCGCGCCCCCTTGGAGAAAAAGCCCTCCCCGCGCCAATGGGAAAGAACTTTACCGAAAGGGTCTCAGGGTGACCAGGCATCTTCTGACCATTATCTTCCCATCGGGGTTGACTGCGATCATTGTTCAAACTTGTCCGGGCGAGAAGCCGAGGGCGAGGGCCGGCCGGACGGTCCCGAGCTCGGCTCTGGCCACGTCCTAGCCGCGAACCCTCTGCGGGCCGCAGCCGGGCCCGAGCGAGGCGAGGAGGGGGCGCGGGGGCCCGGCGGCTTCGCGGCCCGCGGGGTCGGCGGGGGCTCGGCGGGCAGGGGCCGGGGGAGCGGCGCGGCTGCCGGAGGCCGGCGAGGGCGCCTGGCCGGGCCGTCTCTGCGTCTCCGCCCTCCCCCTTCACATTCTGGAGGCCGGGAGGCGGCGCGCCCCCAGACCTCCGGCCGCGCGTCTGCCTGCTCGGGCTCTCTCGCAGGGCGGGACGGCGCCGCGACGCGCAGACGGGCTCCCCGCCGCGGGCGCCCTCATCCCCGCCCGGGCCCGCGCCCTCGGTGCCGGCTAGCGGCGGCCCCGGCCCCGCGCCCCGGCCCCCGCGCCTCCGCGCCGCGCCGCTTCCCGGCCGCGTACCGCGCCGCGCCCATGGCCCCCGGCGACGGCGCCCCCGCGCCCGCGCTGCCGCCCGCTCTCTCCGCTGCCCGCGCTCGGGTGTCGGGTGTCCAGCCCCGCGCTGCGTTACGCCCGGAGGCGCCGCATTGTTTCCTCGGAGGAGGCGGCCGAGTAGCGGCTGGGGCGGCCCGGGAGCGGCCGCCACGCTTCCTCGGCGCGCCGGCGCCACCTCGTGGCCGCGGCCCAGCGGCGCTCTCTCCGGGCCCGAGGCGGGGCGCCGGGGTGGGAAGGCGGGCCGGCAGGCGTCCCCGAGCCTCCTTCCAGCCCTGCAACTTCCCCAGGCCCCGCTTTCGGAAGAACGCCGGCTGCCACCAGCTCTGAGGGCCGAGGGCTGCTTCGGGCTCCTGCACAGCACAGAGGAGGTCAGCGCTAGGAGGAGGTCCCCCCTTATGCCCGGTGCCAGGGCCCTCCCTCGGGTCGCTGCTCCTGCCTCTGCGGCCACAGAGCTTCCGCATCGGCCCCTCCACACCCACGATTTCGCTTTGCAACCTTCACCCATCCTCTGGTCCTCTCTGGACAGAGACTGCAGCAGCTCTCTTTTGCTTCCTTTTTTTGAACACGGCCTGTGACACTCAGGCTTTTCCTCTGAGCCCAGAAACAGGGGCAGGTGGGTTGGGCTCTAGTCTCAGACCTTCCGTTAACCAGCAGGTTATACCTGAAAGTCAAGGGGACTCCTCGGTTTCCCTCACCCTGCCCCACCCCACCCCATGGCTCAGCGGAAAGAATCTACCTGCAATGCAGGAGCTGCGGGAGACACGAGTTCGATCCCTGGGTCAGGAAGATTCCCCTGGAGGAGGAAATGGCAACCCACTCCAGTATTTTTGCCTGGAGAATCCCATGGTCACAGGCGCCTAGCCAGGCCACAATCCATAGGGTCGCAAGGAGTCTGACACGACTGAAGCGACTTGGCAGGCACACGTGAGGTTCACTAAGGCTCCTTCCAACTCCAGGAAGCATCATGTCCTCCCTTCACCCCCATCCACCCTGCTTCCACTTCTCGACCCTGGAGAGGTGTTTGCCTTTGCAGAGAGGGGTCAGCGGCCCCTATAAGCACCCTGAGCAAAAACCAAGCCTGGATGTGAGGATGCTGCTCAGGCAGGAAGGGCACTTGCCAGAGCAGCTTGGCCAGGCATAGCCAGGGAAGGCCCAGGCTGGGAAGAGTCCAAGGCCTCAGGCCATGTGAAGGACATGGATGACCCCGAGGGCCTTTCCAGAAGAGGAAACCTCTATATTGGTCCATCCAGTCCTTGTCTGGTCCAACCAGGCCCCAGCCTCGCCCCTCCCATGCCCCACCCCTTTGCTGCTCACCTAGCCCACCCCCCAGCCTGGATCAGGGCCATTTCTCACCAGCTGTGACTCACAGTCTGCCTTTCCTGCTCCTTCCTCATCAAAATTCACCTGTCCAGTGTTCCATTACCTCATCGCCTTGCTCGCCACTAATGTGAAAGCCGATGATGAGTTGGTGTTGGCGGATTAATGTGTTAACTCCAGCTAGGTGACAAATTTGCATTGAACAAGGACGTGCTGACCGGGCCTTGGTGCGGAAGAGTGACAAATGATGGCAGGAAATTTGGGCATCACGGCAGGCTGGCCAAGGAGATCTCTGAAGGCAGGGATCTAAATCATTTTGTTCCTGGACACTTACGTCTGCTGTACACTCAGGCAATAACCAAAGCCTTGAATGTCAGGGCAAAAGCCACAGCCACACTCAGGCATGAAATGCCCTGCAGGTTGTGCGCAAGCGCCAGGGGCCACACTGGCACTTGGTTGGCATTTTAGGCCACAGTGGAGAGGAGAAGATGGGGTCTCCCCAAAGGCATAGGCATGCCTAGAGTGGCTCATGGGAGAAAGTGGCCTTCTCTCAACCGGAAGCCAGATTTCTGAAGGTGACAGAGGGTACCCTCCCACCCTCGGTCTTGTCCTCTTGGACATGGTTTCGAGATGGGCCAGGAGAAAGCACTCGCTGCCTTTATAGGCTCAAGCCAGGCAGGGAGGCTTGGGGCAGACAGTGAAAGACACTGAGCCAGACCACTCGGCTGCCTCTTCTTTTCGGAGTCTGTGTGCCCTTTGTCAGCCTCTGCAGCGTAGCTCAGTGTACGTGGCTCGGCTTGCTGTCCACTGTGCTGCAGACCTTCAGAGAAGACTTGTGAGTCCCCACTCAGGGGTCACCCGGCACCTCGGAGCCCTCCCAACCGGTTGGCTATGACTTTTCTTGTTATTGTCCACCTGAAGCTGCCACTGCTGGAACCTCGGCCTGTCCCCCAGGCGTTCACCCTACCTGCCGGCAGGCACATCTCTGAGGATATATGCAGCGCTGCCTGAGGCTTTCTTCCTGGCCGTGGGAATATGCCTGAACATGGGCCAGGCGAAAGGGTCAGGGAATTCCTGCCCCAGAAGCAGCCTTCAGGGAATAGATGCCCGCCTCCCCGTCTCAGGTAAGATCCACATTGGTTCCCTGAGTTCCAGCTGCCCGCAGTGGTACCCTGCTCTGTCATGACCCCCGGCGGCTTCCTTCCTCCCCTGCCTCACCCCCACTCCTTGTTCCTGAGGTCACTGCCTAAATAAATGTGTGACTCCTTCTCTGGCAGTCCAGGGGTCAAGACACCAGGCTCCCACTGCAGGAAGCACGGGTTCCCTGATCAGGGAACTATGATCCCACAGGCCACGTGGTGTGGCCAAAAGTTAAAAAAAAAAAAAGAAGAAGAAGAATCTACTTCTGGGAACCCAAACCCAGACCCTGCCCTGTAGGCCAGTGGGTTTCCACCCTGACCCACAGCAGAATCATCTGCAAGAACATAACAAAACAGACAGTCATTATCTTGACTCAGTTCCTAAGGTGGATAAAGCACTTCCCAGGGGGTTCAGTGGTAGAGAATGCTCCTGCCAATGCAGGAGACGCAAGAGACTCGAGTTCAATCCCCGTGTCAGGAAGATCCGCTGGAGGAGGAAATGGCAACCCACCCCAGCATTCTTGCCTGGAAAATTCATGGACAGAGGAGCCTGGCGGGCTACAGTCCTTGGGGTTGCAAAGAGTCGGACAGGACTGGGCACACAAACACGAAGCTGAGCCTGGACACGTTTGTTTTTAATGCCACAAGTTGTGCCCACATAGCTGGCCAGGTGGAGAACCGCTGGAGAAGTGCTCGTCTTCTGGAAAAATACCCACCACCTTCAGAGAAAGAAGCAGGGTGCCCCTAAACAAACAAGAGGAGGAGAGGGGACGCTCCAGCTGGGGGGCACATCTACAGACTCAGGAGGCCAGGTCACATCAGACTCCCAAACCCTCTCCTTTCTACAGTTTTCTCTTTTGAGACTATAAACAGAATCACAAGTGAGCCTGGTGTAGGGGGTTGGGTGTAGATCCTGTATCAGCCTGAGAGCTCTGAACGTGGCACCTCCTGGCTTCTCCCCAACTGCCTTCCCCACGACCTGATGGTCTGGCTAGAAGGGTCAGGGAGAAGTCCAGAGCCAGCAGGAGGCCCTGGCCAGGCAGTGGCAGGGGCAGGGGGCCTCTGTCCAAAGAGGGAGCAGGACTCCAGGTAAGGGATTTGGGGAATATGGGTGATGTACCGCTGTTAAAGAGGATTGAACTCAAAGTACCTAGATGGTGGGCCATGTGCTGTGGTGCTGGAGAAGACTTTTGAGAGTCCTTTGGACAGCAAGGAGATCCAACCAGTCCATCCCAAAGGAAATCAACCCTGACTGTTTATTGGAAGGACTGACGCTGAAGCTGAAGCTCCAATACTTTGGCCACCTGATGCAAAAAGTTAACTCACTGGAAAAGACCCTGATGCTGGGAAAGACAGAAGGCAAAAGGAGAAGGGGGCAACAGAGGATGAGATGGTTACATAGCATCACCAACTCAATAGACATGAGTTTGAGCAAACTGCAGGAGATAGTGAAGGACAGGGAAGCCTGGTGTGCTGCAGTCCATGGGGTCACAAAAAGTCGGACACGACTTAGCGACGGAACTGCAAAGAAGGGTAGGAAGCTACATAGTCTCCTAGGGATGCTGTAATAGGCTGCCACAGACTGAGGGGCTTCAAAGCATGTATATTTATTCTCAGGCATCCCCTGTGGTCCACTGGTTTAGGACTTGGCACTTCCATTGCAGGAGGCCCAAGTTCAATTCCTGGTCAGGGAACTAAGATTCTGAATGGTGTTCAGTGTGGCCAAAGAAAGAAAGAAATGTATTCTCTTACAGTTCTGGAAGCCAGAAGTCCTAAATCAGGTGTTGGTAGAGTCAGTTCCTTCTAGAAGCCCTGAGAGAGACTGTCACGTGCTGCTCTGCTGGATTCTGGCAGGACCCATGAGTCCTTGGCATCCTTGGCCTATAACTGCATCTCTCCAGTCTCTGCCTTTGTCTGTCTCCTTGAAAGAAAATCTCTGACAGACCTAGACAGCACATTAAAGAGCAGAGACATCACTTTGCTGGCAAAGGTCCATCTAGCCAAAGCTACAGTTTTTCCAGTAGTCATATACAGATGTGAGTTGACCTTAAAGAAGACTGAGAGCTGAAGAATTGATGCTTTTGAACTGTGAAGCTGGAGAAGACTCTTGAGAGTCCCTTGGCTAGCAAGGAGATCAAACCAGTCAATTCTAAAGGAGATCAGTCCTGAATATTCATTGGAAGGACTGATGCTGAAGCTGAAGCTCCAATATTTGGCGACCTGATGCAAAGAGCTGACTCACTGGAAAAGACTCTGATGCTGGGAAAGATTGAAGGGGATGACACAGGATGAGATGGTTGGATGGCATCACTGACTCAGTGGACGTGAGTTTGAGCAAACTCTGGCAGATGGTGATGGACAGGGAAGCCTGGTGTGCTGCAGTCCGTGGGGTTGCAACGAGTCAGACAATAGCAACTGCCTGGCCTTGTCTCTGTGTCTCTGTCCTCTCCTCTTATCAGAAGGTCCCCAGTCATTGGATTCAGGTTCACAGTAATCCCGAATGACCCCATCTTAACTAGTTACATCTGAAAAGAATTTATTTCCAAATAAGGCTGTCTTCTCAGGTTCCAGATGAACATGAATAGGGGCTGGGTATGGGGGTACTGTCCAGCCTGCTTCAGGGACCTAGTAGAAAGGGGCTGGAGTGACCCAGCCTCCATCTTGGAAGTACTAAGTCAACCATTGAGCCACCAGAGACATTCCTCAATATTTTAGGTGAAAATGAAAGTGAAAGTCGCTCAGTCATGTCCAACTCTTTGCGAGCCCAAAGGACTATTCAGTCTGTGGAATTCTCCAGGCCAGAATAATGGAGTGAGTAGCCTTGCCCTTCTCCAGGGGATCGTCCCATCCCAGGGATCAAACCCAGGTCTCCTGCATTGCAGGCGGATTCTTTACTAGCTAAGCCACAAGGGAAGCCCAACATTTTTAGAACATTGTGCAAAACTGATAGGATCCATTGGAGGTCTGGCGTCAGCATCCCCCTGCAGATGTCACCCGAGGGCAGAGCAGGGAGCCTGCCAGCCCTGCTCACCCCCTCAAGTCCAGCTGCCCTGAGGCCAGGCCCCCTAGCCCCAGCAGAGACACAGTTCTGCCCCAGGAAGGACAAGAGTCTTAGCGGCTCTAGGGGCTCCTGGGGGCTTCCCTGGCCCATCATGGACCCCCCTGTAGCCTCCAGGGACACACAGCTTTGACCGCATACCCACCTGCTCAAGGCTTCCAGGTGGCTTCTGGGAGCTCACAGGGGCCTGGGGCGGAAAGAGAGAGAAAGAAATGCAAGGTTTGTGGTGTCTGAAATCCCCATTTAATGTGCTCCAACTGGTGCTGCAGATAGCACATTAAGAGGCAATAGGCCATTGTCCTTTGCCAGGGAGCAGAGCATTAATAATGTCATAACACGTTTACCGACACTCTGCACAAATCATCAGCTGCCTCGCCAGGCGGGAACAAGCAGTCACGAGCCGGCCAGGGCGGCCGAGGCGCGGGAGAGCTGTTGCTCCAATGCATATTTCATGCTTTCTGTTTCACAACATTTAGGCTAATCCTCCGATTGAAAAGCAGTGTCTGGGGTTTATTTTTATTTATGCCGGAAGGCCATTCTGCCGCACAGCTTGTGGGAGCTGGGAGCATAGCTGTTTTATTTTCTTATTCTGCAGGGAAGTTCACGGCTATGTCTATGTCTGTGCATGCGTGTGCACGTGTGTGTGTGCGCACGTGTGTGTGTGCATGGGTGTGTGTGTGCATGGGTGTGTGTGTGCATGGGTGTGTGTGTGCATGTGCATGGACAGGCAAGGAAGCCTGGGATGGACTAGACAGGAGACCCTCCCAAGTGGACCCCATCCCAGCACTGGAGACAAAGGTGAGCTCGTCATTTAACTTGATCGTGAGATTCCATTTATTGAGCACCTACTATGTGCCTGGAAATGATTCAGGGATTCTAAATCTTGTTACCATGGCTGAAAGTGAAATTGAAAATGTTAGTCATTCATTTCCAACATCTTGCAACCCCATGGACTCTAGCCCACCAGGCTCCTCTGTCCATGGGATTCTCCAGGCAAGAATACTGAAGTGGGTTGCCATTTCCTTCTCCTGACCCAGGAATCGAACCCAGGGCTCCTGCATTACAGGCAGATTCTTTACCATCTGAGTCACCAGGGAAGCCTGTTACCATGGCTACATGGCTATTTTATTTAAATCTTCTTTAGCAGGGCAATTTTTAAAAAATGGCCCCTTTAAAAAAAATTGAAAAGGGATTTCTTCGGCAGTTCAGTGGTTAAGACTCTGAGATTCCACTGCAGGGGCACAAGTTCAATCCCTGGTCAGAGAACTAAGATCCTGCATGCCAAGGGGCAGAGTCCAAAAAAGACCCCTTTTCTTTCTGGACGGGTTCCCCAGATGCATCACAGGCCACTGTAGGAATATGGGAGCAGTTATCCGGGGTGAGTAGAATCATGGTCTCTGAAGATGACCATGTCCAGATCCCAGGAACCTGTGAATGTGTTATGCTACATGGCAAAAGGAGATCAAGGTTACAAGTGGAATTAAGGTTGTAAATCAGGAGTCCCTAAAATAAGGAGATCATCCTGGATTATCTGGTAGGCCTAATGTCATCACAAAGGTCCTTAAATATGTTAGAAGGAGGCAGCATGAAAAAGACTCCACCAGACACTGCTGACTTTGAAGATGGAGAAAGAGGCCACAAGCCACAGAATGCAGGTGGCCTCCGGAAGCTGAAAAGGGCAAAGAAATAGATTCTCCCTGGAGCCTCCTGAAAGAAGACAGTCCTGCTGTCACCTGGACTTTAGCCCCATGAGATGCATTTTGGACCCTCAGTCTCCGGAACAGCAAAATGATACATCTGTGTAGCTTTCAGTCACTACATGTGTAGCTATTTGTTATAACCACACACTGTCTAAAAAGGCCACCACTGCCAGATACTGCAAAGCTTGATGCTCGCCCTGCATAAGCTCATGTCTCCACTTCACTGATGGGGAAACAGAAGTTCAGAGAGGTAAAGTATCTTGCTCAAGGGTTCACTGCAGATCAGCTTCCAAATTCAAGCCTGGCAGACCTCAGAGCCCAGGTCACTCATTGCTTTCAAAACCCTGGTCCAGGGGTCCTGGGAGCCTAACTTGAGCAGGATCCTTCAGAGAATGTAGCCCCCAGGAATAAAGCTCCCCCACCTCCGAGAGCTGTTTGTTGACACAGAAAACCACCCAGCTGCCTCAGTTTTCCCCTTCTGCTCCCCAAACACTCCTGAATCATCTCAAAAGAACAACTGCCCAAAGGCTCCTCTCTCTGGTTTCTGCTCAAGCAAGGCTGATGCAGGATTTCATGTCTCAGAGGATTTCAAGTTCTGTCTCAGACCAGCTTGGAATCTGTCCCCTTTAGCAAAATCTCCTAGCATCCAACCCCATGTGAGATCATCCCCTTGAAAGTCAATGACCTCTCAACACCTGGGAGTGCGTCGAGGAGTACACGCCCCCTCTGTGACTCCCTCTCCACTTCATCAGTCCTCTCCGCTTCTGCTCGTGGTGGGAGAGCGATGACCCTTTCTAGATCCCTGAGAGGTCTGAGGGGACAGATGCAGGAGGGTAGCAATGCACTTCTCCCAACCAGCAGAAGGATTTTTATCTCTTTGTTTCACCAATGTGCCCCCAAATGTCCTGGACAGTATCTAATACAAGTTACATCTGGTAAAGAAGGGTTTTTTGTTTTGGCCAAGTGGAGCAAGTGGGACCTTAGTTCCTTGACCAGAGATCTAACCAAAGTCCCCTGTGTTGGAAGCGCGGAGTCATAACCTTTCACTGGGCTGCCAAGAAAGTCTCTACATCCAGCAGAGAAATTTTGAATGAGTGAATATGTACAGGAACAGGGCAGTTTCTAAGCCCAACCTCACATGTGGTCAGCTGGAGCCATCTCTCATTTTGCCTTCTGCACCCCACTTTTACTTTACAGGTCCCCTTCCTTCATGAAACAGTCATTCCCATGCCATCCAAAGAGTTCCTGCCCCCAATCTAGCTAGCTTCCACTGTCACCAAATCTGGTTTCCCTGTGCAAGTCCCCAGTCACTCCGAGTATCACTCCCAGGGTCAGCCTCCCTGTGCTGCGTGTGTGCTCGGTGGCTTCAGTCGTGTCCGACTCTCTGAGACCGCATGGACTGTAGCCCACCAGGCTCCTCTGTCCATGGGATTTTCCTGGCAAGAATACTGGAGTGGGTAGCCATGCCCCTCCTCCAGGGGATCTTCCCGACCCAGGGATCAAATCCTCCACTCCTGCATTTCCTGCATTGTAAGCAAATTCTTCACCAGAGAAGCCCTCTCCCTGTGCTATTCCTGGCTTTGGGGGAGTGTTATGCACACTTATAAAGCAGAGTACATCATCAGAAACGCTGGACTGGAAGAAGCACAACCTGGAATCAAGATTGCCGGGAGAAATATCAATAGCCTCAGATATACAGATGACACCACCCTTATGGCAGAAAGTGAAGAGGAACTAAAAAGCCTCTTGATGAAAGTGAAAGTGGAGAGTAAAAAGTTGGCTTAAAGCTCAACATTCAGAAAACAAAGATCGTGGCATCTGGTCCCATCACTTCATGGGAAATAGATGCGGAAACAGTGTCAGACTTTATTTGGGGGGCTCCAAAATCACTGCAGATGGTGACTGCAGCCATGAAATTAAAAGATGCTTACTTCTTGGAAGGAAAGTTATGACCGACCTAGACAGCATATTAAAAAGCAGAGATATTGCTTTGCCAACAAAGGTCCATCTAGTCAAGGCCATGGTTTTTCTAGTGGTCATGTATGGATGTGAGAGTTGGACTGTGAAGAAGGCTGAGTGCCGAAGAATTGATGCTTTTGAACTGTGGTGTTGGAGAAGACTCTTGAGAGTCCCTTGGACTGCAAGGAGATCCAACCAGTCCATCCTAAAGGAGACCAGTCCTGGCTATTCATTGGAAGGACTGATGCTGAGGCTGAAACTCCAGTACTTTGGCCACCTCATGCGAAGAGTTGACTTATTGGAAAAGACCCTGATGCTGGGAGGGATTGGGGGCAAGAGGAGAAGGGGGACACCAGAGAATGAGATGGCTGGATGGCATCAGTGACTAGATGTACATGAGTCTGGGTGGACTCTGGGAGTTGGTGATGGACAGGGAGGCCTGGCGTGCTACGATTCATGGGGTCGCAAAGAGTCAGACATGACTGAGCAGCTGAACTGAACTGAACTGATGCACGTAGCAGGGGCATGGCCTGGCTCCAGCCTGCAAGGGGACAGGCAGCTCCGGGAAGCAGTGAGTCTGCTTAGCTGAGCTCCTGAAGGGCAGCAGTGTCTGCAGGATGGGGGTGGTGGTCTTCTCAGCCCCAGATCGCAGCTCCCTCATTCTGGGAATTCCTTGGTGGTCCCGTCCAGTCGTGAGGACTTGGCACTTTCACTGCCATAGTCTAGATTCAGTCCCTGGTCGTGGAACTAAGATCCCGCGAGTCGCCGCCTCGTTCACAGTGTGAGTCTGGAGTCAGAGGGGCCTGTACTCCAAGTCTGCATCCACCACCCAACTGTGATCCTGGGCAAGCTACTCTCAGCTTCAGTTTCCTCATCTCTACAGTAAGAATTGTACCTATCGGGCTTCCTGTGGTTCAATGGTAAAGAATCTGCCTGCCAATGCAGGAGACCCGGGTTTGATCCCCGGTCCGGGAGGGTCCCACAAGCCATGGAGCAACTAAGCCTGTGCGCCACAGCTATTGAGTCCCGTGCTCTAGAGCTGCAACTACTGAAAGCCTGCCCTCTGGAGCCTGTTCTCTGCAACAGGAGAAGCCCGCGCACCACAGCAAAGAGTAGCCCCCACTCTGCAGCTAGAGAAAAAGCCCTCACAGCAATGAAGACCCAGCACAGCTCAAAATTTTAAAGTTAAAAAAAAAAATTGCACGTACTATATAATACAAGGAACTGTATTCAATATCTTATAATAATCTATAATGAAAAAGAATCTGGAAAGAATGTATATGTATATGTATAGATATATGTATACAGGCCTTCCTGGTGGCTCAGACGGTAAAGCATCTGCCTATAATGCGGGAGACCTGGCTTCATTCCCTGGGTCAGGAAGATCCCCTGGAGAAGGAAATGGCAACCCACTCCAGTACTCTTGCCTGGAAAATCCCATGAATGGAGGAGCCTGGTAGGCTACAGTCCATGGGGGTGCAAAGAGTCAGACACGACTGAGCGACTTCACTGGTTCACTGGTATATACATACATACATATGTCTATATAACTAAATCACTTTGTTTTACACTTGGAACTATCACACCATTGTAAGTTAACTACACTTCAATTTTTTAAATGGTTCAACAAATAAAGTGGTTACACCTGAGAACTTCTCACGGGGCCTGATACACAGAAAGTGCTGATCTCTTCTCTGTCTTATTAATATTTTCCATTTCTTGGGCACTCACCTTGCACCAGGTATATATCTCATCCATTTATATGAAGCCTGTAAGGTCACAACTACGATTTCAAGAACAAACCAACTGAGACTCAAAGGATGAAGTAATTTCATTCCTAGGGCTATTCCCAAGAGAAACAAGAGCACACAGCCACACACACAAGCCAGTATGCAAACATTCATATAAGTGCAATTCAGAATAGCCAAGGAGGGGAGTCAGCCCAAGCTTGCTTGTTGATGGATGAATGGATAAACTGTGGGATAGCCATATGATGGAATGCTAATTATTCAGCCTTAAGAAGGAATGATCCTCAAAAGATTAAAATAGAATCACCATAGGATCCAGAAATTCCACCTCTGGGTGTATACCCCAAGGAATTGAAAGTAGAAACTCAAAGACTAGTGTTATTCACAATCGCTAAAAGATAGAAGCAGCTCAAATATCCATCAATGAATGAATGGATAAACAAAATGTGGTCTATACATACCACGGAATATTATTTGGCCTTAAAAGGGAAGTTCTGACACACACTACAATGGAGTTGGACCTTGAGGACATTATGCTAACTTAAAATAAACCAGTCACATAAGAAAGATCTGTAGAGACAGAAAGTAGATTAAGGACTTCAGGGAGCTCAGGTTTGATTCCTGGTCAGGGAACTAAGATCCCACATGCCACAGATTAGTGCTTACTGTTGGCTTGTCGGAGGGGAATGGGAGTGGCTGCTGATGGGTAAGCAGTTTCTTTGTAGGGTGATGAAAATATCTAAGACTGGATAGTGGTCATAGTTGTGCAGTCTTACGGATATACTAAAACCCTCTGGATCATATACTCAAAACGGGTGATTTTGATGTGAATTTACCTCAATTTAAAAAATGAAATAAACAGCTTACTCCCAACTACACAGCTAGTAAGATTTGAACTCAGATTTCTTCTCCGAGCCCAGGCCCCTGGTTCCTCAGGGCTCTTGTATATCTGTAGACGCAGCACAGAGCAAGCTGTGGACCAGACAGCAGACAAAACGCTGCTCTGATTGGCAAACCCTGAAGAAACCGAGGATAGGGACGGAGCCCCAGGACTCCCAGCGTGAAGACAGCCCTTGACCCAGACCTGTGACCCACCAAGCCCCCATGAGGGCCTCTAGCCTCTAGTTATTGTAGGTACTTAAAGCTTTTGTCTTTAGAATATGGGTCACAAGCCTTGTCTCTTCCCCCATCTTCTCTTCTCCAACTGCTGAGAGTCTTAATCCAGTGCCCCTTGGCTGCTGGTTTAATTTGATAAATATAAAATTGAAGCAAGCTAATAAAGCCATCAGTCATCCCAGAGCCCAGCAATTCTCCAAGCTGAGGGCCCTTTTTTTAATATGTACAAATCAATGTTTAAGATGATAATGAATTGGGTCTTGTTTGGAATACTCGAGAAAGCGGTGGCCCAGTGAGCTGACACTGAGGAAAGAGGGGCTTGTCACCTCTGCATGAAATCTCTCACAGGACCCTGGAGGGACACATGTGCCCCCACCCCCTGTGAGGCCTGGTCCCCACCTCTCCTTGGGGCCCCATCCCCTCAGCTCCTTCCTTCTTGCAGTTGCCCTGGGGCCGGTGGGCATGGAAGTGCGCCCCCTCCTGGTCCCTCTCCCTCACATCATGAAAGTCAGAGACATTTTGTGAGACTTTCCAGGAATTCTTGGAGCCGGCACAGGGAATCCCGCCCTGCCCCTGAGCTGCGCTTAGCCCCACCTGTCGGCACCTGTCCCACAGGTGTGACCTGTCTAGTCTCAGCCTGATCCTCACATCAAGGGCGGGGGCTTCCCAGGAGGCTCAGTGGTAATGAATCTGCCTGATGAGAAGGAGACTCAGGTTCATTCCTGGGTTGGGAAGATCCTCTGGAGAGGAAAATGGCAACCCACTCCAGTATTCTTGCCTGGGAAATCCCATGGACAGAGGAGCCTGGCAGGCAGTCCATGGGGGTCCCAAAGAGTGAACTTAGTGACTAACTCTCCCACTCTTCACTTTCTTAACTCTATGTATGCTATATGCGTGTGTAACTGAATCACTTTGCTGTACATCTGACTCTAACACAACATTGTAAATCAACTATACCTCAATTTAAAAAAACCCTTTGAGTGAATAAAAACTCCATTTATTTTACTCTAAAAAAAAAATGTTGGTTCTGAGCCAGCTTCTGGGCACTTGGCACTTGAACCATCCCTCCCTTCCCTGGCTGAGAAGGCGGGTTCACTGTGCCCACCCTGCTTGTCCAAACGATGTGGTTTGTGATGACTATCTGCCATGCTCAGAGGACTCTGAAACTTTGATGGTTGCTCAGCATAGACACCCCGTGACCATTCCCCAGGAAAACCCGAGGGCTCTGTAGTGGGCAGACACGCTGCACACAGGTTACTGCATTTATTGCTGGGGAAGGAGCACGGTCTGCACCCCCACCCCTACAGGAGGAAGGGGCCGTCAGAAGCCCGGGCATAGATTTCTCCAGACTCCACCTGCATCTTTTCTCCTGGCTGATTCAATTGTGTGTCCTTTTTGCTGTAATAAGCCTTAGTCATGGGTACAACTCTGTGTTAAGACCTGTGAGTCCTTCTAGTGAATCACTAAATGTGGGGGCAATCTCTGGAACCCCCGACACAGGGGAACCACGAAGATGGGGATTAAGTGGAAACCAATAAAAACTGCCTCCATCCAAAACGGAAATCAGTTTATGTAATATTGGTGGGTTCCCTTGGCAACAAATTGTCTAAAAACTTAGAACCCCTCTGGAAAAAATAGTCATGGGGCTGGCTTGGGTGAAGGTTGCCGTGGCCAGATGGGTCAATGCCCAGAGAGGCATTGTAGGCAGCCAAACCCTCAGAGCACTGTCCAGCATCCCAGGAGTCAGGCATGGACTTAACAGGATGGTTACAATGGGGGCAGCCCAGAGCAGAAATCCTGCTCCCTGCATAGTAAAGTGGGCACACCAGGCCCTGGGGGCCTGACCACAGCCGCTGTCTCCAGGCCTTCCCTTTTCCAGGCCTGCATATTTCAATCTGTCCCAAAGGAGGTCTTTCTGGTGACTTATCTCCACATCCCAGCTTGTCTGGTGGCTCAGTGGTAAAGACTCTGTCTGCAATTTGGTTTCAGTCCCCGGATCGGGAAGACCCCTGGAGGAGGGCATGGCAACCCATTCCAGTATTGGAGAATCCCATGCCCAGAGGAGCCTGGCAGGTTACAGTCCATGGGGTTGCAAAGAGTCAGACACAACTGAGCAGCTAAGCACAGCACAGCGCATGTCCACATCCAGCCCCATCTCTCCTCCCGATAATACAGCCCAGCGCCCATGACTCCTCCTGAGGGTGGCTTCCCTGGGCTGTGCCCCACCCAAGGGGAAGGCTCACCTTGCTTTTCATCTTGACCTACAGTGTACCTAGGGCATCACGACTTGGCAGTGACCTTCGGAAGGTCTCTAACGATGAGCGTGGCTGGCGGGCATGACTGGGACATGGGGAGGGGTGGCAACAGCATGACTCAGAGGCCCAGAGACCAGCGGGCACTGGAAGCCGTCCAGCGGCTCCACACCACTCTGCCCCCGTCTCTGACATCACAGAGCACATGACCCGGGACGGCCAAGCTCAAGGAAACGCCGAGGGCAGCGGCTCCTTCCCTGCCTGACCCGACACTGATTGATATTCTGACATCCTCCTAGAAACAGCACGCTGCAAAAGCAAAGGGACAGAAGAGAAAATAAACAAGCAGGGCAATGTCAATCTGAAAAGCTTCTACAAAAAAGAACAACTTCTAGACAGCCAAGGAAATCAGCAACAACGTGAAAAGGCAACCTCTGAAATAGGAGAATATACTTGCAAACCATGTATCCACTAAGGAGTTAAAAACCAAAAAAACAACAAGGAACTCATACAACTCAATAGCAAAAAAAAAAAAAAAAAATCTTTTATTTTTTAAATTGTGAAAATATGATAACACATTTACAGGAGACTTGGAAAATACAGAACAAGGTTACATATAGTTCCACCATATATTACAATTTTTTCAAGTAGATAAATTAAGACTTTTCAGTTGGAATTTCAGTATCAAGCTCTCAAAAATTAATAGAATGAATATACAGAGAATTAGAAGGCAGACCTTCTAATTATATATATAGCAGACCTGAAACACACTATGAGCCAATTCAGCATAATTAAGATCAAATAATCCAATTTTTAAATGGGCAAAGGGGGACTTCCCTGCAGTCTGGCAGTTAAACTCCATGCTTCCACTACAAGAGTCATGGGTTCCATCCCTGGTCAGGGAACTAAGATCCCACGCGCCCCATGGCTCTGCCAAAAATAAAAATAGGAAATAAAATAACAATGGGCAAAGGACCTAAATAGACATTTTCCCAAAGAATACATACCAATGGGCGACAGGCACACGAAAAGAAGCTCAGCATCCCTAACCACCAGGGAAATGCCGAGCAAAACCACCGCGAGATGTCACCTGAAACTGTTAGGCTCAGCATCACTAACCACCAGGGAAATGCCGAGCAAAACCACCGCGAGACGTCACCTGAAACTGTGAGAACGGCTAACATCAAAAATCAAGAGCCAGACTTCCCTGGTGGCACGGTGGCTAAGAACCCACGTGCCAGTGCTGGAGACCCGGGCTCGATCCCGGGTCTGGGAAGATTCTACATGCCTCGGAGGAACTAAGCCCATGAGCCACAACCTCTGAAGCCCACGTGCCCCGGAGTCCATGCTCTGCAACAAGAGAGGCCACCATGACGAGATGCCCACGCACCGCAGTGAAGAGTAGCCCCACTCACTGCAACTAGAGAAAGCCCCACACAACAATGAGGACCCAGTGCAGCCAAAAAAAGAAAGAAAGAAAAGGCAAGAGCTAAGTGCTGGTGAGGATGTGGAGAAAGAGCTTCTGTGCACTGTTGGTGGGAAAGTAAGCTGGTGCAGTCACATGGGAAGCAGCACGGAGGTTCCTTGAAAAATTAAAAATTTCCATGGGATCCAGCAATTCCGCTTCTGGAGATATACATGAAGGAAATGAAATCACTGTCTGGAGGAATGATCTGTATTGCCATGTCCATTGCAGCCTTATTTGCAATAGCCAAGGCCAGGAAAACAATCTCAGTGTCCATTGACAGATGAAGGATAAAGAAAATAATACATATGTAATGGAATATCATTCAGCCTTTAAAAAGCAAGAAAGCCTGCGAATTCCTGATGGTCCATCGGTTAGGACTCTATGCTTTCACTGTCGAGGACCTGGGTTCTATCCCTTGTCGGTGAATTAAGATCCCACACGCCACTCGGTATGCAAATGCAAAAACAGTCCTGCCATTTGTAACACCATGGATGAACCTGGAGGGCTTTGTGCTAAGTGAAAGACGTCAGACGGCAGACCACAAAGGGACTTCCCTGGTGGCCCAGTGGCTAAAACCCTGTGCTCCCAAAACAGCGGGCTGAAGTTTGATCCCTGGTCAGGGAACTAGATCCCATATGCTGCAACTAAGAGTTCAGGTGCCATGACTAAGACAGTCCAGCCAAATAATTAAATATTTCTTTTAAAAAAAAAAAGAAAGAAAACAACAAATACTGCATGGTATCACTCATATGTAGAACCTTAAAAAGGAACTCATAAAAATAGAGTGGAAGAGTGGCTGCTGGGGCTGACGGGTGGGGAAAACAGGAAGAGGTTGGCAAAAACAGACTTCCAGTTACAAGGTGAATAAGGCCAGTAAGTCTGAGCATCTCATAATACACTGTGATTATAGCTGATAATCAGTGGTAAAGAATCCGCCTGCCAATGCAGGAGACATGGATTTGATCCCTGGATTGGGAAGATCCTCTGGAGAAGGAAATGGCAACCCACTCCAGTATTCTTGCCTGGAAAATCCCACGAACAGAGGCGTCTGGCAGGCTACAGTCCATGGGGTCCCAAAAGAGTTGGACACACTTAGCAAGTAAACAGCAACAATAACTGATAATACTGTGTTGTATAGTTAAAATCTGCTAAGAAAGTAGAACTCAAGTGTTCTCACACCCACACAACAATAAATATGTAAGGGGATGGATGCACTAATTAATTTGATGGTGGGAAGCCTTCCACAATGTGAAGTGACGTGAAAGTCACTCAGTCATGTCTGACTCTTTGCAATTCCATGGACTGTATTCTCCAGCCAGAATACTGGAGTGGGTAGCCTTTCCCTTCTCCAGGGGATCTTCCCAACCCAGGGATCAAACCCAGGCCTCCCTCATTGAAGGCAGATTCTTTACCAGCTGAGCCACATACGTATATCAAATCACCATGAAGTACCATAGCTTCCCAGGTGGTGCTAGTGGTAAGGAACCATTGCCAATGCAGGAGACACAACAAGAGTCCCAGGCTCTGGAAGATCCCATGCAGGAGGACGTGGCTACTCCCTCCAGTATTCTTACCTGGAGAATCCCACGGACAGAGGAGCCTGGCGGCCTACAGTCCATAGGGTTGCACAGAGTTGGACACAACTAAAGCAACTTAGCATGCACACACTTTAAAAATATCAAAATTTTATTCAACAATTACACCTCTGTAAGACTGGGGTAGGGGGAAGTCTCTGTATCTTGATTATAGTGTTGATGACAAGGTGATACTTAAAACAAGCATTTGAATTTTGCAAGTGATACTTCAATAAAGTTGATTTTTAAAAATAAGAAGAAAGCAAGGGTACATTGCGTGCTTCATGTGAAGGGGGATTCAGTCTTGACACCTGATGCATCTTTCCCATCACACCCAACACCAGACACGTGCAAAGTGAAAGTGAAGTCGCTCAGTCCTGTCCGACTCCTTGCAATCCCATGCAGTGTAGTCTACGAGGTTTCTCTGTCCATGTGATTTTCAGGCAAGAGTACTGGAGTGGATTGCCATTTCCTTCTCCAGGGGATCTTCCTGACCCAGGGATCGAACCCAGGTCTCCCGCATTGCAGGCAGACGCTTCACCCTCTGAGCCACCAGGGAGGAACAGGTATATGGAATGCGTCCTCATGTGCACGTTACACCTGCAAGCGTAGACCGACCGAGATGCATAACTGAGCCCCTCCCTCCGATGTCACTGGATGCCCCTACACTGGGAGGCCAGGCCAGAGGAGACGGCCCAGCTCTATGGGCCAGCTGACTGCAGGCGGGGCCTGGAGCCTGACCTCCCTGGGGGAGCCTCCGAAGACGGAAGGAATGCCCTTCCAGCTTCTCTGGCAGCAAGGTTGTCTCCCCTCCAAGGGTCTGGACCAGGCTCCCGGGGCTGCTGTAAAACAAAAGGCCACAGGGGCGGGGGTGGGGGTGGGGTGCGTGCTCAGTCGCTTCAGGCATGTCCAACTCTTCACGACGCTATGGACAGCCATAGCCCCCCAGGCTCCTCTGTCCATGAGATTCTCCAGGCAAGAGTACTGGAGTGGGTTGCCGTGCCCTCCTCCAGGGGATCGTCCCAGTCCAGGCATCGAACCTGCATCTCCTGTGTCTCCTGCACTGCAGGCAGATTCTTTACCCACTGAGCCACCTGGGAAGCCCAGGGGGCAGGGGGTGTTAACCAACATTTATATTTTTCACAATTCTGGAGGCTAGAAGTTTGAAATCAGAGTGTGGGCAGAGCTGATTTCTTCTGAGGCCCCTCTCCTTGGCTAGCAGGACCCTCACAGGGTCTTCCCTCTGTGTCCACCTATGTTCTCAGTTCCTCTTCTTATAAAGGATGCCAGTCATAATGGTTTAGGGCCCACTCTAATGACCTCATCTTATTTTATTATTTTTAAATTTTTATTTAATTTTTGGCTCCACCACACAACATGCAGAATCTTAGTTCCCTGGCCAGGGATGGAAACCATGCCCCTTGGAGTGGACTAGAGGAGCCCAAACCACTGGACCATCAGGGAAGTCCCATGACTTCATTTTAATATAATATAATCACCATGAAGATCAGTCTCCCAGTACCCCCATCCTGAGGTGCTGGAGGCTGCGGTTTCAACATGTAAACCCAGGGAGCGGGGCACAATTCAGTCCCCAACAGGTGTCTGCTCAGAAAACTGCAACCCCCCTCCAGAAGCAAAGGGGTTAAAGTTAGACACTGAGGTGGGGGAGGGGTGGGGAGTGTGTATACCTTGAGCAGATTAGTGCGAGTGCTCCTTGGAGCCTCAGCTATAATTAGAGATATTCGAGGCAGGGTTGAGGCTCTCTCGCCTCATAATTAGGGTGGTTCTGTGCTGAGGCTCCCAGGGAGGTGGGTTTGCTGCTGCTGCTGCTCTGTAATAAGGGGAGGGGGCAGCGAAGTGGGCCGACAGCAGCCCAGGTCCTCACATTTAGCTCGGGACAGACGTGAGTCACGGTGTGGGTGCACGTTCAGCCGTTTCAGTCAGGTCCGACTCTGTGACCTCATGGACTGTAGCCCACCAGTTTCCTCTGTCCATGGGATTTTCCAGGCAAGGATATTGGAGTGGGTTGCCATGCCCTCCTCCAAGGGATCTTCCTGACCCAGGGAGATAGAACCCGTGTCTGCTGAGTCTTTGCATTGCGGACAAATTCTTTACCACTGAGTCACTGGACAGGAATCAAGGTAAGACCATCCTGAAGGCCCTGCTGCACCCTGGTCGGAGCTCACCCCAAATCTCCCCGCCACCCTCTTAACAGGGGCCAGCTGGCCGCCAGCTCCTACCCATGAGGGCCCTCAGCCCCTCTCCCCAGGAGCAATTTCATTTGCTTCCTTCATTTGCATTGGTTCGAAACCCAAAGGTACCAAAGGACCCATCCAGGCATTCGCCTGGGTACAACAGGAAGTATTCCCAAGGGTGCTCCCAGCGGGGTGGGGGCCCCTCAAAAGGGAGCAGAGAGGGCCCACCTGCTCACTGAGGCCAAAGCAAGAGCAGCAATTTCCGACTTCCGTGTGACAGGCCAAATTCTCCCGCTTAAGAATTCCAGCTCCAGGACTTCCCTGGCGGTCCAGTGTGAAGAATCTGCCTGCCAATGGAGGGGTCGCAGGTTCAATCCCTGGTTTGGGGAATAAGATCCCACATGCTAAGCCCGTGCACCACAACGGTCGAGCCTGTCCTCTAGAGCCCAAGAACCGCAAGTCCAGAGCCCACACGCTGCAGCTACTGACGCGCTGCAACTACTGGAGCCAAGTGCCTGGAACCTGCGCGCGGCAACAAGAGAAACCACAGCAATGAGAAGCCCAAGCGAGGCAGCAAAGAATAGCCCACGCTCGCCGCAACTCGAGAAAGTCCGCACGCAGCAACGAACACCCGGGGAAGACAATAATGAAAATACCTAAACAAATCAAAATAAAAAGAAGGAAAAAGACAAACTCACAGGCTTCATGAGCACCCCCACTTTGAGAAATGCTGACTTACATGAAGCCCCTGGCCCCTAGTCTCTGGCACAAACAGGGACTCAATAAACATGCGTCCTCTTCCCTGGGCACAGGGCTGGGCGGAGCCCCTGGTTTGGGTTCTCCAGGGACACTGTCAGGCTGGTACCATCCATCCTGTAACTAACTGAGCAGCACCGAGTGGCCTCGCCCCAGGTCCTGGACGCAATGGGAAGTGACAAGACCGGGTGCCACAGGTTGGGAGGCGGTGATGAGAGAGGAAAGAATTGACCCAGAAAAGCAAACTTCGATTTGCTAAAAATATCCACCAGTTAGGCAATCCCTCAGCACCCCCTCCACTGTCTCTCCCAATTCAAATCCACAAAATGCCAAACGCAAGACGCCAAACCAGGACTGAGATCAGACAATTAGACCGTTTAAGATGAGCTTTCAAAGCTCAGACTCCCAGACGTTTCAGTCGCACAAAGAAAATGCATTCTGTGGACACATGAGAGCAAATCAGTTTCCCTTTTTTGTTCCCTTCTCCGCCCCTGCGCAGAGGCAAGTGGTGGGAAGAAAATAAGCATAATTGGACACAGACAAGACAAAAATAAGTTTAGCAACAAAGGGACCATCTCTGGGGGAGGTGCAGTGCTGATGTGTCTGTGTGAGGGTAGAGATTGATGTCCCCCAGGACTCAGCAGGCTGGGGGGCTGCCTGGCCCCTGGGTCCTCAGAGGCCCTAGGATAAGAGGGGCTGGGCGGTGCTCTGGGGTGCAGGGCCAGAGCCTGGACAGAGAGACCACTCTCTGGGGTCCTTGCTGAGGCCACAGGGATCAGTGATGAGGGCAGCACCCCCCGCCCCAGGCTGGGAGGACTTCTGGAGATGAGTGGCCATCCTCTGTAACTGAGCCCCCAAGAGGCCCTTACAACTCTACAGGGACAAAACTTGCAGGTAGCCACGGAAAGAACATAATCCAATCGATGCCCAAAGACTCCTGTATCTGACCTCACCCTGGCTCTTAATCAACTTTTGTGCCTTTCTCCCAATCCCGCTGCTGCTGCTGCTAAGTCGCTTCAGTCGTGTCCGACTCTGTGCGACCCAATAGACAGCAGCCCCCAGGCTCCCCCATCCCTGGGATTCTCCAGGCAAGAACACTGGAGTGGGTCTCCCAATCCTGGAAGACCGCCAAAGGACTTGGTGGCTCAGTCAGTAAAGAACTGCCTGCAATGCAGAGGACCTGAGTTCGATCCCTGGTCTGGGAAGATCTCCTGCAGAAGGAAATGGCAACCCATTCCAGTATTCTTGCCTGGAGAATCCCGTGGACAGAGGAGCCTGGTGGCCTATACAGCCCATGGGATTGCAAGAGTCAGACACGACTTAGCAACTAAACCAACACCAAATGTCAGGGCTATGACCCAATAGTGTCTCCCTTGCTTCCTACCTCTGCTAAACAACAACCTCTCCCTAAGAAGGATGCATCCTCGTCGATCCAAGGGTCCCAGCCTCCAGCAGAAAATGACACCGTGTAATAGTACTGAACACCAGCTGCCACTGGGCAAGGCAGAAGCCTCCCAGAGGGGCTGTTTGGAAGGCTCTCTGCTCAGTTGCCATAACAAAACACCATAGACTTGGGGGCTTAAACAACAGAAATCTATTTTCTCACAGACCTAACGGCTGGAAGTCCGAGGTCAGGGTGCCAGCATGTTTGGGGGCTGGTGAGGGCTCCCTTCCTGGCTTATAGAGAGCTGCCTCCTTGCTGTGTCTTCACATGGTGCAGACAGGGAGCAAGCTCTGATGTCTCCTCTTGTAAGAACACTGCTCAGGACTCCATCCACGTGACCTTGTCTAACCCTAATTACCTCCCAAAGATCCCATCTCCCATTATCGTCACTCGGGCACTGAGGCTTCAACCAGTGAGTGTGGAGACAGAACACTCAGTCCATAACAGTCGGTATGGCTCCTTTGCCACTGTGCCCCCACAAGGGACCAGGGAAGTTGCTTGGGGCTGTTCCAGGAGGGGATTTCATCAATGTCCTGTATCCCTAGCATGTCACTTGCAGGAGACATTCCTGTAATGAAATGCAATCAGAGCAGCGCTCTGTCCTTTCCTTCTCGGAGGGCCACCCTCCCAGCCTCACCAACACACACACACACATGTAACCTGCTTGTGTCCCTCACTTTCCACACAAAAGAAATGCCCCTTCAGGGACTTCCCTGTCAGTCTAGTGGTTAAGACACCATGCTTTCACTGCAGGGGGCATAAGTTTGATTTGTGGTCAGAGAACTAGGAACCCACATGCTACACGGTGCATCCAAAAATTAGAAAGAAAAAGAAGAAAGAAATGCTCCTCCACAATAAGCCCAAATGAACAATCAGCATTCAATGGCACCCCACTCCAGTACTCTTGCCTGGAAAATCCCATGGACGGAGGAGCCTAGTAGGCTGCAGTCCATGGGGTCACGAAGAGTCGGACATGACTGAGTGACTTCACTTTCACTTTTCACTTTCATGCATTGGAGAAGGAAATGGCAACCCACTCCAGTGTTCTTGCCTGGAGAATCCCAGGGACACAGGAGCCTGGTGGGCTGCCGTCTATGGGGTCACAAAGAGTCAGACATGACTGAAGCAACTTAGCAGCAGCAGCATTCAATATTAGAAGAGAAGTTGGGGGTTTTGTTTTGTTTTAAGGGGTAGGGAAAGGGAGGGGGAGCCTGATACTTCACATGTCTGTAATTCTGCCAGGTTTTTGTATAAATAACTGAATTTTCATACAGTTTCACAAAGTAGGCCATATTGTCCCCACTTTACAGAAGGGAAAACTGAGATCTGACCACTGGCAAGTCATGAGGCCAGAATCACAAAGGGTCTGTCCTGTCCCACATCCATGTACTTTTTACCACATCACATGCCCAGAAGAGCCAGGGGAGTGGGGCAATAGACCACGGGAGAAGGAGGAAAAGATAAAGAAGCAGAAGTAAGGACTTCCCTAGCAGCCCAGGGGTTAAGACTCCGCACTTTCAAGGCAGGGGGCATGGGTTTGATCCCCGGTCGGGGAACTAGGATCCCACACGCCGCAACTAAGACCTGGTGCAGCCAAATAAAAAATTTTTTAAAGTCGTCATTCTAAAAAAAATAAAATAAAATAAAGTTGTCATTCTAGTGAAAGTGTTAGTCTCTCAGTCACGTCCAACTCTTTGCAACCCCGTAGACTGTAGCCTGCTAGTCTGTCCATGGAATTCTCCAGGCAAGAATACTGGAGTGAGTAGCCACTCCCTTCTCTAGGGGATCTTCCCACCCAGGGATCAAACCTGGATCTCCTGCATTACAGGTGAGTTCTTTACCACCTTTACCACCAGGGAAGCCCAGTCATTCTAGGGCTCTCTATAAATGAATGGAATGGGACTGAGGGCCCTGTAAATTCATGGGATTCTAAGATGCTTTAAAATATGTCTTTGTTCAGGGAAGGGAAGACAATAGCCTTATTCCTGCTCACCCTCCCCCAGTTCCCTTCCCAGTTAGGCCAGCTCAGTGGGGTTGGTCCCTCTGGTCAGAGCTGAGCCTTGCCAAGTCATTTTTACCAGCACTGGCATGGGGAGAACCCTCCATCTAGGACCTTGATGTCTCCAGGCTGAGCACCGTCCTGTGGTTGCATTCAGGAGGGTCTGGCTTAGTTGCCCTGGAGGATGAAGTCTCACCTGCCCATCCTTCAGGCAGAGCTCCCATCTACAAACCTACAACGGTTGGCAAACGCTTCATCTGATATTTCAGAGCTGGCGTTTTCTTATCCATGCTGTTACCTCCTGTTTTACAAATCTGCAATTTGTGGATTTTACCTGGACGCTCTATCGCAGGCAGAAGCAAGTTGTTGGCAAAGTGTACAATATGATAAAGTCAAATAAATTAATGGGCCACCGAGCAGCCCTCTCTTTCAGATAGCCAGAAAGCTCCTGACCTATAAATCTGCGGGTGTTAATAGCTCCTGCAGAACCAAACTCACACTCCCCAGACACATATATGTTCCTATAGGCAGGCAGCCTCCATGGTGGCCCCGTGATCCTCGCCTCCATGTCCTATGGGGTCTCCTTCCCTGGAGTGTGGGCTGCACCGGGGGACCTGCTTCTAATAAACCACAGAAGTGATGGGATGTCCAAGATTGGGTTATACAGATTCTGTCCTTGCTCTTTCTGGGGGAAGCTGCCCTAGAGGAGGACCCTTGTCTTTGAAAAAAGGAAAAAAGAAAAGAATATGAGGCTGTCCATTCCGCATGGAGGGAACTTTCTAAGGTGTTCCCCTATAGACCTGCCCCCAAAAGGCACTTCCCTTCTGGCATTAAGGACTAACTCCACACATCTGATGAGACAGGGAGCACCCCTGAGGCTTCCTGAGATGAAGCCAATCAGAGCCATCCAGGGCCCCACTTCTCCCCCACAATAAACCCCTAGGATGAGACTTCCCTGGTGGACAGTGGTTAGGACTCTGAGCTTCCCATGCCGGGGCCCAGGTTCGACCCCTGGTCAGAGGATAGTAAGTGTGAAAGTGTTAATCGCTCAGTTGTGTCCAACTTTTTGTGACTCCATGAACTGTAGTCCGCCAGGCTCCGCTATCCATGGGATTTCCCAGGCAAGAATACTGGAGTGGGTAACCATTCCCTTTTCCAGGGTATCTTCCCTAGCCAGGGATAGAACCTGTGTCTCCTGCATTGGCAGGCAGATTCTTTAACATCTGAGCCACCAGGGGGATCTTAGGGTTTGGCCAAAAGGACAAAAAAAAAAAAAAAAAACCAGTCTTGGAGTATGTGCCCACCCCCTCAGAAAGAGGCTCTGATGCCTCCATCACAAGATCCTGCATTGATTGTTTTGCTTTCTGAAAGCTGGAGAATAGTTCAGGAGAAACGCTTTCCCCATTTTCATTAATCTGCGTAGAATTTCATCAGCAGAGCTGCGCCCGCCCTCCAGTGGGCGTGGGGCTTGGTTCTCCAGCACTGGAGATTCCCAGGAAGAAACCTCAGTCACACGGGAAGGGTGAGGCTGTGCTGGATAAGAGACCCCAGGGCTTCGGAAACCTGAGGCCTCATTCCTCACCCTCTGGTCTCATCCTCAAGGCAGAATCAGGAGGGACTTCCTGGTGGTCCAGGGGTTAAGAATCTACCTTGCAATGCAGGGGACACAAGGAACTAAGACACCCACATGCCTCAGAGTCTGTGGGCCACAGTGAAAGATTCCATATGAAGCAACAAAGATCCTGAGGGCTGCAACGAAGAGCTGACACAGTCAAACAGATAAACGTTAACAAAAAAGCATTGTCTAGAGGAAAGGGAAGTCCAGCTCCCCTTCCTGGGAGGACCCCTAGCCATAAAAGGCACAGCACACATGTTGAACCCCACCATCTGATGGTCTCCACAGCCTGAGAAGCCCCCAAGGACCAGAGAAGAGGTACCTTTCTCAAAATCAACAGGCAGCTAGAGAGGGGTCAAGCTGAGAACTACTCACCTCAGTACAGACCCCTGGTGGGTCCACATAATCCCAGTGGGAAGCTCTTCCACGGCCAGAGGGCAAGAAAGCCTCCAACCCAGGAAACGTGGTGAAGAGATGGAGAATCGCAGGGGTTCCATCCAGCAGAGAAGGTCATGGTCACGGGACCCCCTCAGGAGGCAGGCCGACTCAGACAGTGCAGAACTCAGCGGGAGACCGGGGACACAGACCACCTTTCTGAGCAGAGGAAAATGGATGATGTTCCAGGGAGAGTGGTCTTGAGGAAAAGGGTCTTCGGTTGGTTTCATGTTTAAGACTGGAAGTGGTTTACCAGGTGAGGAAGGAGGCTGTAGGTGGAGAGGGAGCCTGCAGGTATGGGAGAGGTGGTCCACCTTTCAGAGGGTCCTGGGAGGGAAGGATGGCTCAGAAACCCAGCTGCAGCTGCACCCCAATGCACACTCTCCAAATGGTGGTCCCCAAAATATATCTGTCCTCTTCTTGGACTCTGTGCAAGTAACCTTACTAGGAAAGTGACCCCTGGAGCCCGCCTAAGGATACCATACTGTACTCATGGAGAAAGGCATAGGGGACCACAGAGAGCACAGAGGACTGGGGAAATAGCACTGCCACCGTCCTCCCCTCCCCACCCCCAGCTGTAACTGCTCCTCAGTAAGGAAGTCCCGTGAGGATGCACTAGGGCCCCTCCTCTGAGCCACCACTTAGCGCCACAGCCTCCATGTAGCAGCCAGCAACGATATTATGGATAAATGGTTCTAAATCCATCTACAGCTTCCATGGAAGCTCAGTCAAGAATCTGCCTGCAATGCAGGAGACCTGGGTTTGATCCTTGGGTGGGGTAGATCCCATGGAGAAAGAAATGGCAACCCATTCAGCTATTCTTACATGGGAAATCCCATGGAGAGAGGAGCCTGGCGGACTACAGTCCATGGGCTCACAAAGAGTTGGACACGATTTAGCAGCTAAACTACCACCACCAAGGCTATATACTTTCCTAGTCTACTGTACTTCCTAAGAATTCTAAAGCTTGGTTAAAAATGGATTTATGTATTGGTGTTAACTGTCATTCCACCGTCTTCCCGTGCATTTTCTTCTTAGGTCAAGGGCAACAGGGCCAGATGAATCTCTCCTCCTAGAGCTTGTATGTTATGTTTTTAGGCAAAGCTGCTTTCAAAAGAGTAATAACTGGAAAGGTTTTCTATTTTCCATGAATCGAGTTCTCAGTGCCCTTGAAAGAGGAGATGAAAGAGAGGGACCATTTGCGAACGCAGGTGCTTAAATAGGAACATCACAGAATGCAAACCATAGCCTACAGGACAAGGTTGGATGTCTCCGCAGCAACTCAGAGGAGAAGCACAAAGAGGAGAGTCAGCGCATCAGGAGCTTCGTTCAGGGGCTGCGTCCAGGTTTATATGGCATCGGGAGCTACTATGCCAGTCCGAGTCCTCTCACCTCCCAGGTCCGGTCTTCAGCCACACAGAAAAGAGGCAACTGCCGCTAGGATGCATCTGCAAGAACGGGACGCCCTCTGCAGGGCACAAGAGGACGGGAGCCCAAGACGGAAACCAGTGCAGTAATTCCTATACACTCCTATCTGGAAAGAGATGCACTCTACCTGGAACTTATGGATGTGGCAAGCAGTAAGGACTCGGGGGCCACAGGGCCATGGCTGAAACTTCTGACCAAGCATTTGGAACTCACCTGAAGCTCTCTGTACTGGCTAGGGACTTCCTGGTGGTCCAGTGGCTAAAACTCTACACTCCCAGTGCAGGGGGCCCAGGTTTAATCCCTGGTCGGAACCAGATGCCACATGCTACAAAACTAGAGTTTGCCTGATGCAACTTAAGATCCCGCATGCTGCAACTAAGACCTGGAGTAGCTAAATAAATAAATTTTGTGTTTTTTGTTGTTGTTGTTTTTTTTAAAGAATCTGTTCTGGCAAATAGAAATCCCAGAGGCCCTTGTGTCCAAACCCTCCTTATCAGATGAGAAAACCCTGTCTGAGAGTGCCAGTGGCCAGCCTAAAGACCCCCAACAGAGACCAGAACCTGAGTTTCCCGTTTGTCATTCTTACCCTCCTACCCGTAGGAGTAAACACCAACCCCAGGAGGGCAGAAGGGAGTTTGGAAGAGGACATCTGCCCCATGGTCTGACATCTGGAGTTCTGCTCGAATTGGTTTACTGTAGGGCCTGCTAGGACCTGCAAGCCAACTGCATCCCTCTCATAAGAAAGTTCTGTTGAAAAAAAAAAGTTCTGTTGTATTATCTGGGCAAATCCTGGCTTACCCCTTGTCTGTAGTTAACACGTGCCCCCACCTCTAAATGATGCTGTGTAGACTGAGAACTCTGCTCCTTAATACACCATAGTGTATTGGTGTATTAATACACTGCAGGTGGGGGGTGGGGCAGGGGGTGGGGGTGGAGTGCTTTCCCGGTGACTCAGTGGGTAAAGACTCTACCTGCAATCCAGGAGACACAGGAGATGCAGGTTTGATTCCTGGGGTGGGGGGGGTCCCTGGAGGAGGGCATGGCAACCCACTCCAGTATTCTTGCCTGGAGAATCCCATGGACCAAGCAGTCTGGCGGGCTACAGTCCATAGGGTTAAAAACAGTCGGACACGATTGAAGCAGCTAAGCACAAGCACACGCACCATAGTGGGTGCTTGGTATTTGCCGAATTTATCTCAGTAAGTGAGCATGACTTAAACATTTTTCATACAGCTGGGAGGATTTTACAGTGACCTACTGCAAGTCTCTCACTTGCTCCACCTCCAGAACAAACAATGAACATTTACTAGACAACGGAACAGGGACTTCTCTGATGATCCAGTGGCTAAGACTCCGTGCTCACAATGCAGGGGGCCCGGGATTTGATTCCTGGTCAGGGAGCTAGATTCTGCATGCCACAACTAAGAGTTTGCATGCTGCAACCTAAAGTTCCCAAATGCCACAACTAAGACCCTGCACAGTCAAGTAAATATTTTTTAAAAATAGATAACTGACCAAAGTTATAGACGCTGGGTGAAGCTGCATGGAAATCACATTAAGCTGATCCTGACATGCAAAGTGTTGCCCATGGTCTGCAATCTGCATTAAAAAGTAAACTTCAGCAAAACTGTTCTATAGATACTATAGTAGTGGAGGCATGCTACTGTACATTTGTCCAAACTCACAGAACCGCCAAGAGTGGACCCTGGTGTAAACTGTGGATTCTGGGGGACAAGATCGGAGTTTGTTCATAAATGTCTCACCCTGGTAGGGATGCTGTTAGTGGGGAAGGTTGTGCATCTGTAGAGGCAGAAGGCATAGGGAAATCTCTGTTCTTTCCACCCCCAATTTTGCAGTCAACTAAGACTGCTCTTAAAAATTAAGTCTATTAGGGACCTCCCCGGTGGTCCAGTGGTTAAGACTTCGCCTTCCAGGGCAGGGGGTGTGGGTTTGATCCCTAGTTGGAGAGCTAAGATTCCCCAAGCCTCACAGCCAAGAAAACCAAACCATAAAATAGAAGCAATATTACAACAAATTCAATAAAGACTTTTAAGATGGTCCACATCGGGAAAAAAAAAGATGCTTTCAGATCACCCAGGAGACTGAAAACCATGGTGACAGGGACACCCGAGGCCAAGGCTCCCAGCGACTCTGAGGCCCCCACAACTGGAAGACACAGTGAATCTCTGTGGCACTGAAGTCCCCAACGTGGCACAGACCCTGCTTCTTCCTCTGATTTTTCCCAACACCTGTGAGTCTGGCTTATTTGCCCAGTGCAGGCACTTGCAGGTACTTTATTGCCTCGAAATATTTTAAATCTCATTTTTCTTTGCATGGAATGAAATTCACTCTGCAGTCCCCTCAAGGCCATTTTTCATCTCTTCCCCTCTGGCAACACCGGTAAAGCGTGCAGCGAGACCTTTCGACAACAGGCTCTGTCATTTTCCCCATTTTGGAGCATAAGTGTTAATGCTTGCAGGCTCGACTGGGTTTAAATCGGCTTAACTGTGGATGCTTTGCCATTTCCAATAACACAGAGAGACAAGTGGTGAGAAATCTGCACGGAGGAGCAGGATATTGGAGAGAAAGACAAACGAGATGGAGTCAGCAAGTGCTGGGACCCGCAGGCCACTCTACCCGCTTGAGCATCTCAGCCCTGTGCTTTAATTTCAGAGGCACTTGGGATATTTAAACAATTTACTCCCTCCTAGAGGTTTCTGAAATCTTCCTAACCTACTCTTCTCACCTGGTAATAAATATCCCAAACATTATTGGAACTTCAATAAACCCTGGCTGCATAATGGGACACTCCCCACGTCTTGATAAAGCAGCGATTCAACAAGCCACTCTGATGTGCTCAGTAACTAAATTCTCTTAGACTGGATCAAAGAAAAAAAAGATACCTTATGTGGAACTTCCTGGGTAGTCCAGTGGCTAAGACTCTAATTTTCCAAAGCAGGGGGCCCAGGTTCAATCCCTGATCAGGGAACTAGATTCCACATGCCACAATTAAAGAGTTCACATGTTGCAGCTAAGACCCACCACAACCGAATAACTAAATAAGATGCCCTATGCCTTCACAGCTTGTGAGATCTTAGTTACCCAATGAGGGACTGAACCTGGGCCCTCAGCAGTGAAAGCGCAGAGTCCTTAACCACTGGACCACCAGCGAGGTCCCAGATATGCTCTTAATTCAACTTGTAGAATTCTTGAGCACCTGGGTAAAGGCTCTGTTGAGAGGCCATGAGGCCAAGTGCAGTTGTAAGAAGCCTTTTATGAGCTGGCTGTGTCGCTTCCGTGCCCTCCTGGGCAAGCCTCCATCTCTCTGAATTCAGTTCCGAGTCACAATATTAGATGCTGACCCCCTCTCTCCTAACTTCTGCACTGAGTTCTTGGGAGTCTCCACGAAGAAGTACTTGATGGACTTAGAACTTATCATTCTAAGAGAAGTAAGTCAGATAGAGAGGGACAAACACCATACTGATCTCACTTACATGTGGAATTTAAGACAATGATACGAAAGAACTTATCTACAGATTCATAGATATAGAGAACAGATTTGTGGTTGCCTAGGGAGAAGAGGGTGGAGGAGGGAAGGACTGGGAGTCTGGGATTAGCAGATGCAAAATATTATATACAGGATGAATGATCAACAAGGTCCTACTGTATATCATAGGGAACTGTATTCAATATACTGTGATTAAAAAATGGAGATTATGAAAAAGAATGCATACATGTATATAACGAAACCACTTAGCCATACAGCAGAGACTCATACAACATTGTGAATCAAGTATACAGTAATTTAAATTTTTTTCAAGCAAATAAATACATTTTTAAAAAGAAGTCCTTGAAAGAGCTCTGCAAAAATTAAGTTCAGTTCAGTCACTCAGTCGTGTCCGACTCTTTGTGACCCCATGAATCACAGCACGCCACGCCTCTTTGTTCATCACCATCTCTCGGAGTTCACTCAGACACACATCCATTGAGTCCGTGATGCCATCCAGCCATCTGCAAAATTAGGTTACATAAATGTGAATTCTTATTCTAGAGGTAAGGCTGCAGGAGGATAATAATTTTCACCCAAAAGCATAGAAATGGAAATTCCTTGGCAGTCCTGTGGTTAAGACTCCATGCTTCCGATGCAAGGGACACTGTTCAATCCCTGGTCAGGGAACTAAGATCCCACTGAAGAACTGATGCTTTTGAATTGCGGTGCTGGAGAAGACTCTTGAGAGTCCCTTGGACTCCAAGGAGATCCAACCAGTCCATTCTAAAGGAAATTAACCCTGAATATTCATTGGAAGGAGTGATGCTGAAGTTCCAATACTTTGGCCACCTGATGACAAAGAGCCAACTCATTGGAAAAGACCCCAATGGTGGGAAAGATTGAAGGCAGGAGGAGAAGGGGACAACAGAGGATAAGATGATTGGATGGCATCACCAACTCGATGGACATGAGTTTGAGCAAACCCGGGTGATGGCGAAGGACAGGAAGCCTGGCGTGCTGCAGTCCATGGGGTCACAGAGTCGGATGCAACTGAGCGACTGAACAACTAGTCATGGCCAAAACAAAGCACAGACAACAGAAATGGCTCCAGCCCCTGACCCACACAGAACTCAAGGGAGAGCATGCAGCCCACACCCAAACAGGACTGAGCTGGCCTGAACCCTAACTGCAGTTTTTCTGAGTGGACCACCAGGGGAAGTCCCAGCTTTTTCTTTTCCAAAAAACTGTTTTGCCAATTCCATGTCCTTTGCATTTCTCTATAAATTTTAAAGTCAACTAGTCAATTTATACACACACACACACACACACACACACAAATCCAGCTGGGATTTTGATAGAGATTGCATTGAATTTATCATCAATGAGGTGAGAACTGCCATCATTAAAAATATTGAGTCTTCCAATCCATGACTGAGGAACTTCGCTCCAGTTACTTACGGCCTTAATTTCTCTCACACAACGCTTTGTAGTTTCCAGAAAACAAAAATTGCATTTGGGGGTTAAATTTATTACTGAGTATTTTATTCTTATTGTGACTAGAAATGCATTAATTTTATTTGCAGATTGCTCAGTATTCGTATATAGAAACACGATTGATTTCTGAGTGATGAGCTTGTGTCTTGAGGCTCTGCTTAACGCATTAGTTCTAGTAGGTTTGTGTGTGTGTATTTACATTCAAGGTTATTTACATTCAAGAGTAACTCATCACTGATTGACAGTTTCGTTTTTTTATCAATCTAGGTGACTTTTTTTTGGTTTCTTCGTGGCACTTTTTGGTTATTCGTTTGTTTATGGCTTTGCTGGGTCTTTATTGCTTGTCTCCGGCTTTCTCTGGTTGTGGCAGTGGGGGCTGCTCTTAGTTGCTGTGCGGGCTTCTCATCGTGGTGGCCTCTCTTGACGCCACGCGCTCGTCTGTTGTTGTGCTGCAAGGGCTCAGTTGCTCCAAGACATGTGGGATCTTCTTGGGTCAGGGATCAGACCCATGCCCCTTTCATTGGCAGGTGGATTCTTATCCACTGTATCAGCAGGGAAGTCCTACATTTTTCCCTCTTTTTTTCTCCTGATCTGAAGAAAAGAACATTCATTTTTCACACCAAATGTATTAGCTATGGGCTTGTCCATAAATGCTCCATTTATACTGAAGTTCTCTATTCTTACCTTAAGGAGATCAGCCCTGGGATTTCTTTGGAAGGAATGATGCTAAAGCTGAAACTCCAGTACTTTGGCCACCTCATGCAAAGAGTTGACTCATTGGAAAAGACTCTGATGCTGGGAGGGATTGGGGGCAGGAGGAGAAGGGGATGACAGAGGATGAGATGGCTGGATGGCATCACGGACTCGATGGACGTGAGTCTGAGTGAACTCTGGGAGTTGGTGATGGACAGGGGAGGCCTGGCGTGCTGCGATTCATGGGGTCTCGAGGAGTTGGACACGACTGAGCGACTGAACTGAACTGAACTGAACTGAATGAGAGGTGTTTATTTTTTTATTGTTTTTAATTATGAATGCTGTTGGGTTTTGTCAAGGGCTTTTTCTGCAATGTGAATGGTCGTGTAGCTTTGTCCTTTATCCTGTTAATATGATGTGGTATAATAAAAAATCTATCTGGTCTTTTGCCTGAATTCCTGGCACAGAGTTCCTAAAATCTTTGGATATTGCTGCCTTTTAATACACTGTCTAGGTTTGTCTACCAAATAATACATGATTCTCAATTTTTAGGTTGCAAGAAAAAAAAATTTAGGTTGTGCACTTTTTTTTTTTTTCCAGTCACTAAGTGAAAGGGAAATGGAGCAGGACCGGTAAGGCCTTCTGGGTACAAAGGCCTTTCTTGTTTGTAGAAAAGGCTTTAGTCTCCTGGGCCTCCTCGAATTCCAAAGAGCAAATTCAAGAAATTACTAATTAGAGAAGTGAGGAAATGCACAGATAAAGGAAAAGTAGTCAGGAAACAATAGCTCAGCATAGAACAGAATCCCAGTTCCTCCTCAAGGGATATACATCACCATCTGACAGGCGTCTGAATCCTGCAAGACCTAAGGCCCCCGGTCAGGTGGTCAGGCAGAGGAAGGTAACTATATGATCAGATCCTAGACTGATAGGAATGTAAGCAATGATGATGTTGACCTTTTTCTGACCCTCGTGACTTCGATCATCTAAAGCTCAGACTCTGTTGACCTTTGCCCCAATTCTAGGCTGAATTCTCCAGCCCTTTCATGAATAGCACACATCCTTAGCTGAAAGATTCCCAGATTTTGCTGTTCAGAGAAAAACAGCTTCAGGAAATATCTCTGGTGTTCTCCTTACTTGTTGCAAACAATAAATCCTTCCTTCTCCTACTGTTTGGCTTGCTTGTGTCTTTTGGCTCAACAACCAAGAGATAAACCTGGTTTTGGGGCAACTGAAGTTTGCTGCTGCCACGGGGATGACCTGCTGTCTTAAGTAAGTTTCGAACACAAAACAAGGCATTTTCCCCGCAGAGCAGGCACCCCAGGCACAGCTACAGGTGCTCCTGCAGGAGGAGACCCAGTCTGAGGCAGGAGAGAGGGGGCTCCAGGTTAGACACTCACAACTGGCCTCCTGTTTCTCTTTGTTGGGGCACAAAGAAGTGGCCTTCAGGCCGGATACTTAACAACTGTTTGCATTTCCTGAGAGGAGAGATGGAGGCCCCGGTTAAGGCATTTACAATCAGCCTCCCTTTGCCCTCCGAAATGGAGATAATAACAGAAGCAGGGTAAATAGCCAGTCTTTGTCTCTTGTAAACACCTTAAGGTAATAGTCACAGCATTAGTCAAGGTAATAGAGAAACAGAGCAGGACCCTACGGTCCTTGCCAACCCCCCCGCCACACACAGGTCCTTTGCCTGCCTTTTGTCTGTGGACGACTTTAGTCAAAGAATAAGTTTAATCAGAGAACTGAGAAATGCAGAAACAAAGGAAACCAAATAATAATAATGTAGTCATTAAGCATCGTCAAGGCGATTTAGCGCCTTCTCAAGGGTTATAGATAGTATTCTGAACCATATCCTGTGAGCTGTCTTATAGTGAAACCCTCACCAGGTGGAAGAAGTTAACTACATGAAGACCAGGCTATAACCATGACATATAAGCTGCCACGATTCCAAGAATTGGCCTCAAAGTACCCGGAAAACAAACTGACCCTGGAACTGAAGATTACTGCTACTGCTAAGTCACTTCAGTCGTGTCCAACTCTGTGTGACCCCCTAGACGGCAGCCCACCAGGCTCCCCGTCCCTGGGATTCTCTACGCAAGAACACTGGAGTGGGTTGCCATTTCCTTCTCCAATGCATGAAAGTGAAAGTGAAGTCGTATCCGACTCTTAGCGACCCCATGGACTGCAGCCTACCAGGCTCCTCCATCCATGGGATTTTCCAGGCAAGAGTACTGGTGTGGGGTGCATCGCCTTAACTGTACCTAAAACAATCAAGATGACTCTGGTCAGAGCACCGATGACGAATTCGAAGGTGACTGTCAGAGCTGACGGTGCTGTTTCTGCACATAGCCCCTCCTTCTGTCTATAAACACTCTTGCCCCACTGGTCGCCAGTGAAGAGGAGTTGGCCTTTGGACAGATGTCCACCTACAGCACCCCCTGCTGCCCTCTGTGCCCCCATCCCTCACAGTTGCCAGTGTCTGAAATAAAGCAAACTTTCCTTTCCACCAACCTGGCCTGTTTATTGGCTTTTGAGCGGTGAGTAGCCTGACCCTGCACACCTTTCTGACAATAGTCATGGTAAGGACAAGGAGGGGGCAAAACCCTGTCTGAGTAAAAGATTAAGGGAATCTCCACTTCCCCCTTTTTGGAAGAAGGGAGACGCTACACGTATGCAGAAAGGCTTGTGGGTCAAAAGTCAGGGGATAACGCCAGGCCATGAGTCTTGCTCCTCCCAGCAGCCTTCACTTAGGGTACCATCTTGGCTGATAGGAGTGTGCGCACCCAGGGAAGGGCCCCAGGGTAGGTCAGGTGTGGAAAAATAAACCAAGTAATTGGCTAAAGGTAAACAAAGACCTGGAAGAACTGCCCTATAAAAACAACTTGCCTGGCACTTTTCCGTGCTCCTCCTCCCAAGGGGGACGCCCACACCCTTTCGCTCTGGGTGCCCCTCTCTACCTTGCTTCTATCTTAACTAAACAAACTCTTTTTCTGTGTGCTCTCTCGCACGTGGTTGTGCTATGGCTTTGGTAATGAACTTTGTACCTGCATTTACAGTTTTTGCCTTGCTGCCTTGCCGAGATCACACCCAGACTCCCGGCATGGCTCCCTCTGAAAGCACCGTCTAACCAACAGTCTCCTTCCCTAGCACATGAACTGAAAACATTTGCTACCTCCTCTTTGTTCAAATAGTGGTAACCACACAAAATAAGTAGAGAAAAACAAATCTGCTTCTTCCCTCCCGGTGTCTGCAGGATGACTCATCCAAAGACTTTGCTTTTCAGTTCATGTGACAATTATCCCAAAATATCCTTTTTAAAATGTGAAATAGAATGAAATCATTTTTTTAAAAAAGTCAAACAGACTTAGAATATAAACAAAGAAGACTGAAGAATTGGGAATATTTGACAACATTTTAGGGAAGAAAACAAGAAAGGAGGACCAATGAATTGAAGTTAGAAAGAAATGCCTAAATGAGCCTCTTGTGGATCTGATGTCTATAAAACAGCAATCAGCTTTTCCTTAAAATTATCCATCTCAATTCACACAGAGTTAGGGCAAAACTACTCATGGTAAAAACATCAAACCTTCTAGATTTAATAGCAGTTCAGGAAACCAACCAGTCACAACCAAATGCACCAGGGAAGAGCTGATGGCATCTTCAGACCATTTGTGCACAAAGTTGAAAACAATCTCAGTTTGAGAGCCACTGTGAAACATAGTTTCTTGACTTACCAGATGAACAGAAATGTACTTCCCGGTAATTAAAATTTAGTGTATTGTGGACCAACAAAAGAAATCACTCTCAAGAGAGTGAGAAGATAAGCCATGAGCTGGGAGAAAATATAAAGATACACCTGATAAGGACTTCCCTGGTAGTCCAGTGGATAAAACTTTGCACTTCCCACACAGGGGGCCACAGGTTTGATCCCTGGTCAGGTAACTAAGATCCCATATACCACGCAGCTCAACATCTGATAAAGGACTACTATCTAAAATATTAAAAGAACAGGAATTTAACAGACATCTCACCAGTGAAGAGAGTGGCAAACAAGCACCTAAAAAGATGTTCCACGTTTTACGTCATCAAGGAAAAGCAACTGCGAAATAAAATTCATGTTTTATGGCAGAACCAGAAAAATTTAAACATGGAAAATTTCCTCTGCCCTTGAACCTCCTCTCTCCCCGCTCCTGTGCATTGGCATCCGCACTGGGCATCAAGCAAATCTCCCCCAACAGCAGGAATACTTGCTCAATTCAAAAAAGCAGCACTCTCCTAGCATCACCAAGGCAATTCCTTAGAAGACAACATTCCTTCTTTATCTCATAAAATGCCACAGGAAGCCATCATGACCTGATGACACTCAGATCTGGATTGTGTAAGCTGTCATTAATACATCATTTAAACTACAGCCCTCTGTCTCAGAAAAAAAAACAAAAACAAAAACTCATATACCTGTGCCTTGACTTCTAATGGGCAGAAATATTCTCAGAGCTTTCTGAGATGCTCTTTCAGGTTCTATAAAATCCTCAAATTTGGCTTGAATAAAAGTTTCCATTTTCTTTCTTAGATGGACTGATTTTTGTTGAAAGTGAAGAAGTGAAAGTGTTAGTGGCTCAGTTGTATCTGACTCTTTGCAACCCCATGGACTGTAGCCCACCAGGTTCCTCTGCTCATGGAATTCTCCAGGCAAGAATACTACAGTGGGTTGCTGTTTTCTTCTCAGGGGATCTTCCTGACCTGGGGTCTCCTGCATTGCAGATGGAAGCCGTTTTTGTTGACTCAACTGACAACAATGAGATCCCACTGCACACCTATGAAAATGACCGGAATCTGGAACACTGACGGCAGCAAATGCTGGCGAGGATTCAGAGCAAGAGGAGCCTCTCACTCTTTGCTGGGACGAAGGCAAACGGTACGACTGCTTAGGTAGATGGTTTGGTAGTTTCTTGCAAAACTAAGCATCCTCTTTACCATAATACAATGCTATAATTGTGTTCTTTTGGTACTTGTCCAAGACAGTTGAAATGTATGTCCACACAAAACCCTGCACACAGATGGTTAGAGTAGCTTTATTCTTGTCAAAACCTGGAAGCAACCAAGATGTCCTTCAATCGGTAAGTGAACAAACTGTACATCCTGTTAAAAGGTAAACCAAGTCATAGAAACATTTTAAACTGAGCAAACACTGGTTTGAAACAGGCAGCATTCAATCTAGCAAGTAGAAATGTGGTCTGAGGAGCTTTACAAAATGAAGGACTTGGGCGTTTCCTGGCAGTCCAGTGGTTAGAACACCACACTTTTTTTCACTGCACAGGGCACGGGTTCAATCCCTGGTCAGGGAACTAAGATCCTACAAGCTGCACAACGCAGCCAAAAATATATATATAGAGAGAGAAAGACAGAGGAAGTAGGAACAAGGAAGGTATACTAGGCCAAAAGCAAATCAGTAATTGAGAGGTTATTTTTTCTTTAGTGGGTGGCAGGGGGTCAGTATCAGGCAGATTACCTAACTAGTATTGGTCAGGCAATTCCTGATTGACTCGTTTAAGATTCCATTTCTGGGAGAGCTGAAACTGAAATTAAGTCTCCGTCTGGGGACGTGGAACTTACCATGCTGCTGCTGCTGAGTCGCTTCTGTCATGTCTGACTCTGTGCGACCCCATAGACGGCAGCCCACCAGGCTCCCCCATCTCCAGGACTCTCCAGGCAAGAACTCTGGAGTGGGTTGCCATTTCCTTTTCCAGTGCGTGAAAGTGAAAGGTGAAAGTGAAGTCGCTCAGTTGTGTCTGACTCTTAGCCGACCCCATGGACTGCAGCCCACCAGGCTCCACGGTCCATGGGATTTTCCAGGCAAGAGTACTGGAGTGGGTTGCCATTGCCTTCTCCTGGAACTTACCATAAGCCACTCTATTTGGGCCTGATGTCTTGTTTTTTAACAATCCAGACAATGGAATGGTATTCAGTGCTAAGAAGAAATGAGCTATCAAGCCATGAAAAGACATGTTGGAAACTTAATACGTATTACTAAATGTAAGATGTCAATCTGGAAAATGTTACATACCGTATGATTCCAACTATATGACATTCTGGAAAAGGCAAAACTATGGACACAGTGGGAAAAAAAAAAAAAGTCAGTGGTTTCTGGGGGTTGGTTACCAGGGAGGGAGGGAAGAATAGGAACTCAGGAATTTCAGGACAGTGAAACTACACCACATGATAGATACTGTAACAGTGGATACCAGTCATACATTTGTCTAAACTCATAGACTGTACAACACTGAAGTGAATCCTAATGTAAACTAAAGGCTTTAAAAATATATATTTTATTTATTTATTTCACTGTGCCAGGTCTTAGTTGCGCATGTGGGATCTAGTTCCCTGCCCAGGGATGGAACCTAGGCCCCCTGTATGGGAGCCTGAAGTCTTAGCCACTGGACCACCAGGGAGGTGCCGAGGCTAAGGACTCTGGGTGATGACAAGGTGTCAATATAGGATCATTAACCGCAACAAATGGACCACTTTGGTGGGGCATGTTGATAAGAAAATCTCTGAACCTTCCTCTCCATGTTGCTGTGAATTCAAAGTTGCTCTAAAAATGAAGTTTACTGTCGGGAAGCATCTAACAGGAGGCTCCCTGTGTGCTGTTTTGGATCTGTCATGAATCCTCTGCGCCTTATTAACTCCTGAATATTCAGGAATTAAGAGTAGTTGGCAAACCTCTCCAGGGGCTTAGGAATGCAGGCATTTCCTTCATGAGTTTTTCCATATGGTGATAAGTAACTATTTGACCCTCCTCTTTTTACAAATCGTGGGTCCCTGTGTCTTTCTTTCTTTCTCTCTCTGCCTGCTGAGCTCACTTTCTTACCTGGCTTCTAAGACCCTCTTGAGAAGAGGCACTGTGCCTTCACCCCCTGAGAGGGTGCCTGGTGCCTATGTGTAGCAGTACAAGCTCTGTGTCAAGAGCTTTATTGGTTTTCTGCATAAACCAAGGAATATCAGCCTCTCTCTCTCTCTTACTTTCTTATCATTGACTCCGGACCACCAGGTTCCGGTCCATTAAAGGACCTCAACAGTCTACTTTAAAAGAACAAAAACTGAAAATGAAAATAACATAAAGTCAGGAATTCCCTGGTGGTCCAGTGGTTAGGACTCAGGGTTTTCACTCCTGGGACCCGGGTTCAACTGGGGTGGGGGTGGGGGAGAAATCTACCTTTTTACAATTGAGTAAAATGAAAAGTTTATAAAGAAAAAAGCCAAAGAATCACACAAAATTTCAAGTCAGACCATTTTCGTGGACTATGTGTCCTTATTTTTCAGAAAATACATTTTTTTCTTAAGTAGTATGAGTTGAGTTGTAAGGAGTTGTTTAACCATATTTTACTTGCTGGAAACCAAACCAAAGAAGCCAATGAAACAAGCCCAAGTATTTATGTTAATGAGACATCTTGGCTAATTAGGTAATTAGACGTTAACTTTTTTTTTTTTTGGCTGTTCCCTGCAGCCTTTGGGGTCTTAGTTCCCCAACCAGGGATGGAACCTGTGCAGTCTGCAGTGGGAACACGGATTCCTAATCACCAGACCGCCAAGGAAGTCCCTAATTAACTTTTTTAACCAAAAAAATTTTTTGAAATATAGCTGATTTACAGTGTTACGTAAGTTTCTGTCGTACAGCAAAGTGATTCCAGTTATACACGTGAAAAGTGTTACGTCTCTCAGTTGTGCCCGACTCTTTGCGACCCCATGGACTACCACCAGATTCATCTGTGGACGGAATTCTCCAGGCAAAAATCCTGGACTGGGCTGCCATTTCTTCCTCCAGATCTTCCCAACCCAGAGATCCAACCTAAGTCTCCTGCATCACAGACGGAGTCTTCACTACTGCGCCACTTGTTCAGTCCCAAACAATGTGGTTTATGCTAAATAAACACCTGCTTTCTCTCTGCAAGTCTAGAATCCTGGCAAATGCCAGGCAGAGGCTGCCTGCAACCAGCCCCTGTAAAGACCTTGGGTACGTCTCCAGCAGGCTTTCTTGGTCAGAAACATTGCACGCGTTGCTACATCTTTGATGCAGGGGCAAGAGGAAGCTCTGGGTGGCCATCAGGGAAGGGGGGAGAGAAAGCCTAAGAAAGCTTGTCCCTGGATTCTTCTAGACTCCCCCAGGGTCTTTGTCCCTGATGACCTGGCTATGTATCCTTACCAGCTCACTGTAATAAACCCTGAGAGTACTCCTGATTCTTGCTAGCAAATCTCCCAATTTACAAGTAGTCCTGGGGTCGCCTGACACATATCATGCAGGGCCGCACAATTTTAGTGTGTTTTTTTGCCACACCTTGAGGCTTGCAGCAATTTAGTTCCCGAACCAGGGATTGAACCTGGGCCACAACAGTGAACGCGCTGAGTCCTAACCACTGGCCCCGAAGGGAAATTCCGTGAAGCTCTTACCTTAATGACTGTGTCCACATATTCGTTGCTGGGGCCTCCTTGGACTGTGACCCCTGGAGATGGCCGCTGCCATTAGGAGATGGCGAGAGGGAGAGAGTTCGCTGCTGCTTCAAGGCCTGGGCCTGGCCTGCAGGCGGCCATGGGGAAGGCCTTGGAGCTCTTGAGACCCAGCCCTCAGCCTTTCCCTGGGACCACAGCACACTTGCTGGCCCAGAGACCAGGGCCTGGAAGGCCTAGAGATCCTGGTGAAGCCGACTGAACAGGACCCCTGACCCCGCCCTCGGGGCCACCAGCTCTGTTCCTGTTATAGCTCTAGTTCAGTCACCAAATCATGTTCGAGTCTTTGTAACCCCATGGACTGCAGCCTGCCTGGCTCCCCTCCACCATCTCCGGGTGCGTGCGTGCTGTCACTTCAGCCACGTACAGATAGCTCTTTGCAAGCCTGTGGACTGTAGCCTGCCAGCTCCTCTGTCCATGGGATTTCCCAGGCAAGAATCCCGGTGTGGGTTGCCAAGCCCTCCTCCAGGGGACTGTATCTCCCCAAGTTTGCTCAAATTCAAGTTCATTGAGTTGGTGATGCTATCTAACCATCTCATCCTCTGCCACCCCCTTCTCCTTTTCTCACTGTTCTTTTACTGCTGAGTCACCAGGGAAGCCCCCTATTACAGCAGCAGGCAGCATACTCTATGTACAGGTCACACTGTATCCATTCATCTGATGGACATGGGGTGTTTCCACCTTTTGGTCATTGTGAACAATGCTGCTCCAAGCATAACTGTACAAATACCTCTTCAAGTCTGTTTTCAATTCTTTGGGGCACACACCCAAGCAGGAAATCAGTGGATCAGATGGTGATTCTACTTTTACATTTTTTAGGAACTACTTTACTGTTTTCCATAAAGGCAGCACCATTTTATATTCCTACCAAGGATTCAGTTTCTCTTATGTCCTCACTTTATTAATTGGCAACTCTTTTTGTATTTTGAGAACTTAACTCCCAGAGGAAAGCAAGCCTCAGTGTAAACAGCCAAAGCCTAGGTTTTAAGGTATTCAAGCCTTCAGGTATAGGGGATAAGGTGGGGGTGGGGGGGTGGGGGGATGGGGGGGTGGTACTCCTTCACACAGAGTAAAACAGTTGCAACTCAATAAAGGTTGCTCCAGGGCTAAGGCAAATTTCAATATAGAGATCTGCAGCAAAGAACAGCACACTCAGACACACACACACCCATGTGAGACAAAGTGAAGACTTACTTACCCAGAAGCATAAATTATTTGACAGAGTACCTAAGACAAGCATAAAAATTAAATTCTTTATTTCATACCACATTTCAAATAACGATACAAATTCAAACATGAGCTGTTATCAGTCAAATAAAGAGCGCACCAAGGCCAACACTATTTACAGACATAAAGACTGAGTGAAAAACAAAACGAAACCCACCCAAACACAAAATGTGAGTACAGAGCTTCAGGCGAAGAACGTCACACCTAGCGGGAGGGAGGCGGCCCAGGAGCCGTGTTCCTGACAGACCCCACTCCCTTCCCTTTCGCCAAGCAGAGCAGTTAGCAGGAGCCCTACCAGTGGGGGAGAGAGGCTGCGGCTTCCCTGGGAGAATGCACTCAGCGGTATTAACAGAGGCTACTGAACCTCTGCAGCCTAATTCTACAGACCTGTCACAAACAAAGGGAGCCTGAGCCTGGGAGAGTGAGGGACAGGGGAATGCAGGGCCCAGTTCCCAGCTGAACGTGAGACAAGCAGCCTCGTGAGACGGGCCTGGGGGTCCCGGCTCTAGTCACTCCCTGGTGTAACCCCCACCCCCTTCCGTGAGTGTGGCCGGGAACTTGCATCTAGTAAAGAGAATACAGCAGAAGTGAGGAGATGTCACTTTCAAGATTAAGTGATAAAAGACGGTGACTCCTGACTTGCTGGCACTTCCTCTGGCTTTCCTCACCTGCTTTCTTTGATGCGGGCAGCCGTGAGAAACCGAAACTCTCAGTCCAACAGCCTGTGAGGAACCAACTCCTGCCAGGATGAGGCTAAGCTGAGAAGCGGGTCCTCCCGGGGTCACACCTTGGCTGCAGCCTGTGACAGGCCCTGAGCTGGCTGGAGGACCTGGTTCAGCCATGCCGAGATTCCAGACCCATAGAAACTATGAGAGAATACACAGGTCTTGTTTCTGAGGGTTGAGTTTTGGGGGTAATATGTCACACAGAGATAGAAAACAAATACATCTGGGTAAACAATAATGTGCTTAGTGAAAAAAACTGTTAGTTGCTCAGTCATGTCTGACTTTGTGACCCCATGGACTATAGCCTGCCAGGCTCCTCTGTCCATGGAATTCTCCCAAAGTAGGAATATTGGAGTGGGTAGCCATTCCCTTCTCCAGGGGATCTTCCAATGCAGGGATCAAACTCGGGTCTCCTGCATTGCAGGCAGATTCTTTACTATCTGAACCACCAGGGAAATGGCTGAGTTTTGGAGTAATCTGTCATACAGTGATAGAAAACAAATACATCTGAGTAAACAATAATGTGCTTAGAGATAATAAATTCATTTGTATTAATTCTGAAATAGCATTTACAATTTATATAAAATCAACTATCAACTGAGTTTATCTCAACTTCAAGAAAGAAAACCAAAATTTTACAACTTGGAGCAAAAAGAGTTTAGTGTTCCATACAAACGCAATTTCTCTAAGGGTTCCAGCTAACCACAATTCCCTGCAATTGCCATCAAGTCTACAAGTCACACTCCATAAAATTGCTAAGCAGGTTTTTAAAAATAATGGAAAACAAAATATTGTCTTCTTGATTAAATCTACTTTGCCATACATAAAACTCTTGATTTGTACAGTTAATTTTCAATTTTAAAAGTGAGCTTTCCCATTTAGAGGGAATATCCAGAAGAAGCAAATCCATAGAGACAGGAAACAGATTACTGACCACCGGTGCCAGGCAAGAGAATGGGGAATAACTACTAGTAGGCAGGGTGGTTCTTTTGGGGTGATGAAAATGTTCTGGAAAACATAGTAGTGATAGCTACATAACCTTGTGAATGTACTGAAATGCCACTAAACTGTATACTTTACAAGATGAATTTTATGATTTCTGAATTATATCTCAATTAAAATAACTGTTTAAAGCTCTTATGGATTAAAGTTAACATTTCCATTCTAAACATCTCCCCCAAACAGATTCCATCCCCAGACATGCATATGGAATGGTGTTTCTTAGTGACAACAGCCTGCCACCATAGCTTAGACTTCACTACATGTTCTGGGTTTGTTTGATTTTTATGCACTAAATCCTCTAGAAAAATTACTAGCAAAAGCCTCCACCAGTAAATGTGTATGTTTTTCTTAAGTGTGTTTCTGTTCATTTACAAATGTAAGATTTCTATTTTTAAAACTTAAAGACAATTTTTACCTCATTTCATAATACTTGATTAGTACCCCTCTTGCTATGAACTACAAGAAAAATTACCAAAAATATGCAAATCTTTTCAAAGATTCCATTTCAGTGTTACATGATTTACTTAAATGTCATTCCCAGACACACATGAGGTGGCACATGCTCCCTGTTACTACATAGTAACACACAGCCACACCCTGTAGGAGTCTTCACATGACATACGAGTCTTCATACACATATAGCCTAGTAGTTTCAAAGCATGATCTCTCAACAAGAACAGGGGGCAGAAGAAAACATTTACATTTATAACATGATCATAAGGAATGTGAGACAGATGAACTGAAAAACAACATTTTCGAACAACATGATCGACAGAACAAGTTTCCCTTATTTCACTAGTTTTTAAACAAGATTTGTAAACCTGAATACCAACTCCGGCAGATTTGGCAGTCTTAGATCTCGGAGTTTCCATCCTAAACAGCCTCCAAGGTATGGTGAGGATGAGAGCGGCCTCCTCTGCCCAGCCCTGCCGCTCAGCCGAGGGTCTGGAGAGGCGGCCTCCTCTCACTGGCGCCCTTCTTCAGATACTTCGGTAGTCGGAGCCCCGGGCTACAATGGCGGCAGCTTCCCACTCCACAGTGAAGAAGGAGACAGTCCCAAAAACCCAAATATCACCATGACCAGGAGTTGCCAATGAAGGAGAAGGTAGTTACTGTAGAAAAATGCCACGGCTGCGCAAATGGACTAAGAATAAAGAAGACAAAACAGGTCATGAAACGTGCACAGGTGGCCCAGCCAACTCCACAACAAACCCCACAGCTCTGACCCAAGGCTTCTTGTCACCGCTCCCTGCTCTTTCTGCATCTAGAGGGCACCTCCTTAGTCACTAGCTCACAGACACACACCATCAAGTCCCGCTGAGAGCTGGGAATAATCAAATAAGCTATAGTCTGCTGTGAAGTCGCTCAGTCGTGTCCGACTCTTTGCAACCCCATGGATGGTAACCTACCAGGCTCCGCAGTCCATGGGATTTTCCAGGCAAGAATACTGGAGTGGGCTGCCATTTCCTTCTCCAGGGGATCTTCCCAACCCAGGGATCGAACCTGGGTCTCCTGCATTGCAGACAGACGCTTTACTGTCTGAGCCACTAGGGAAGCCCCATTTTAAAATAGTACTTTGTTTAAAAAAAAAAACTGGAGTGATCAAACTATGTGCATGCACAGTGAGACGCACACTTGTTATCTGTGAACACCATGAATTCTAGTATCTACTGAAAGAAGTCTGAGCCACAGAGGCAAGAATGTAAAATCTCTTATACAAGTGATGGGACAAAAAGATCACAGTACTTATTGTCTCCTCGTTCTGATCAGAAATCCTTTTAAAGAATCTCCTGGACTTTCATTTAAGAAACACTAAGAAAATGAAGTTATAGCACTTTAAAAAGACCCGCCTTTAAACACAGTCTAAAGAAGAATTTACCTGCACAAATTTAAAGACAGCAAAAGCCGGGCGCTGTCTTCCAGAATGAGAAAACCTAAAATACTAAGCAGCTGGGTATTGAAGCAGCTGTCTCCAAGACCCAACAGGAAGCTGCAGAAGATGGCAATTTCTTTGCTGATTAAAATAAAATTAATTGAGAGTCAGCATTAATAATAATATTTGTTAGAGTTGTTTAAAAAGTAACAGCAACTCACCCACAAAAACATTTTACTCTCCAATTTAAACCAGTTTATTAAACAAGACTGAATAAACACTGGGATTTATAAAGTAAGAACTTAGGCCCAAACGCTGCCACCTTCATAGTCTAGCAAACTTGAGTCTGTTAACTATCGAGGAAGCAAACACGGTGTCTGGGATAGGGCTGCCCTTGGCTTGTGGATCCAGACATAAATGCCTACGTTGACAATGAATTTGAGGGTTGAGTGCAGTAAAATGACACCTGCAGAACTCCCACAAACACTGTGAAAGGACTGGTGGCCGACCCAGCAGACAGCTCCCCCTCCTTCCTCACTGCTCTTCCCTGAAGCCCAAACTTTTAGAGAGTTCAGTGCTCAAAAGGCAGAGATAAAAAATTCAAATCAGACACTTACATGATCCTACACAGATCAAGAAAATGGTTTAGTGGGGAGAAAGGTTAAAACCAACAATCACAAAAATAACTTGAGATTCTCTATGGATTTCTATTCAAACTCATTCTAGCTCCATTAACACATGACAAATGACCTTATAACAGACTTACAGAAAAGGACTAACTGCTCCATTCTAAACTCCAAGCCATCCTTTACCTCCTGCCCCTCCTTAACGTGCTAGAGAAAGGGCAGCCGCTGTACCTGGGCTTGATGTAAGCGCTGCTGTCGGTGCCTTCAACAGGAGCAATGGGGGCATCCCCAGGCATGTTGAGGAATATTAAATAAAAAGCTATAAAATGCACCAGGATGCCCAACAGCACAACTGGATTCCTACCGAAACGATTGTTCTTGCTCAGCAGGCCAAAGAGGCTTCCACCTATAGGGTCAATGAACAAACAAAAAATCCAAGGCCAAGTTAACATATCAAAAATTTAGTTTTGAAAAAATAAATGGACAAATAGTGAATTTAATAAAATTAAGAAAAAGAAAGCACAAATATACAAGCTAAGAAATAACTGTTGAAACAAAGGAAATTATAAAAATCAGGACAGACTTCTAGGTAAGATGGAATAATAGGAACTGAATTTACCCCCAGTCTAAAAAAAAAGAAAAAATATGACACAATGGTTTTGAAGACACAGGTTCTCAGGTGACAAAGGGCAGTGATCTCGGAGAGACAGGAAACAAATGAGGTGAGGCCCACAGCTGCCCCAGCTGACTGAGAGGCTGTGGGCTTTGGAAAGGGGGAAGGCGGAAGCAGAGCGGGGGGAGGAGAGAGGAAGGAGACCGGGAAGAGGGGAGGAAGGGGAGGGAAGGCAGGAGGGAAGCCCACAGCCTCCCTGAGTCGAGGAGACAGAGCTCAGGGTCTGGGGAGACCAAGGTGCCTGAGTTTCCAAGACAGGGCATCAGAAAGGAGAGTGATCAGCACAGGATGTGAGCAGCAGAGATCAGAAAGAACTTTCCAAGAGGATTAGTGGCATTAGTGCCCTACCCTGGGCTGAGAAGAGTACCTGGTCCCACCAGCCAGACCGGAAATCTTATTATTCACTGGGTATTCAGGAAAGGGTCTTCCCTTGGGGAGAGAGATAATTAGCCCTCCTCTGAGCACTACTCTGGTTCCATCCAACACACTTTAAAAGCAAGACTCAAAAAGTCACACTGTTTCCAAGTAAATGAACTGCATCCAAGAACAAAGCTCAAGAACAGGAACAGGAATGTAAAAGTCATCCCACACCCAACAAGGTAAAGTTCACAATGGCGAGTATCCACATTACCAGGCATGCAAAGAGACAGGAAAACAGGACCTGTCATTAGACAAATCAGTCAAGCAGAGTTATCACCTGACCCAGCGATTTCAGTCCTAGGCTTACATAAAACATAAGATCACACAAAAACTATACAGATACATTCACAGCAGCATTATTCATAATGGGCAAAAAGCAAAAACAATCCGAATGTCCATGACACGATGAACGGATGAATAAAAATGTGGTAGATCCACTTGACTAAATGTTACTTGGTAATCAAGAGGAACGAAGCGAAAAAGAAAAAGAAATGAAGCACTGACACATGCTGCACCATGAAAAGACCCCAACACTGCGCCAGGTGAAAGCAGCCAGGGACAACAGAGAAACGCAGATTGCATGAGTCCATTCACATGAGACGTCTGGAGTAACAGATCTACAGAGAAAGCATTAGCAGTTGCCTGGAAAATGGCAATGAAAATGTTCTAAAAATTACAGGAAACAAAACAATGCAACAGCCTCCCCCACTCTCTGTAGTGCTTATCACTTTGACAGTCTAAGTTTCAGATACTTTTACTGCCTGTGTTCTTCCCCCAAATACAAGCTCCATGTTTTGTTCGTACAATGGACGCACAGGAAGTTTTGGGGAAGCTCCTCCCACGTCACCCAGCATCCATTACTGCAAAGGTTCCAAGGGTCACTGCTGCAGGAGTAACTGGTGGTGCAGTCCGAACAGAGGGCTGGTCTCAGCCTGTCTTCTCCCCCCGCTTTCTGACATAGAGCTCCTGAAACCCTAGGAAGTTCCTCAGTGAAAGGAGTGTCTCTAGTTATCTTAACTAACCCCTTCCAACACCTGAGTTAATGCCAACCCCTGAGGGACTGTGGGGGTGGCTCTAGTCAAGATGGAGGGTGGTTGCCAGAAGGACCCAGTCTTGATTAGAAAACCGGAATGCTCAGCCCCATCCCCCATCTCAGGGGAGGGGAGAGGGGCTAGAGATTGAGGCCGCCAAGATTTAATCCACCATGATGAGAACTGCATAAAAATCCCCACACAGTAGGTTTGGGAGAGCTTCCTGTGATGACTACATCATGTCTTGGGAGGGTACCACATCCGAGACTCCAAGGGGACAGAGGTTCCCTACACCAGGGGTCCTTCTGGGCTTTGCCCTAAGTAGCGCTTCATCTGGCTGTTCATCTGCATCCTTTATTAATAAACTTGAGCAGTAAGTATAGCATCCCCCAGGGGTGTTGTAGGAACCCTTGAATGTATAGCCAAGCTGGACAGAAGTGAAGGTGGCCTGGGGACTCGGGACTGGGACTGGCGTCTCAGGTGAGGCTGGCCTTGCACAATTGTACCCTTGAGCCTGTGTGGTCTGCTGCTAACTCCAGGAGTCAGTGTCAGAACTGAACTGTATTGCCGGGCATACAACTGGTGTCAGAGATCCAGAGAACAAGGAATCCAGGGATTCTAATACACCCTCCCTAAGTATTTTAAGAGGAAAATCTGGGAAACATAAAGCAAAAATCTTTATGTTTCTTACTTATGGCTTTGTCTTGAATTACTTGGCAAAAGCTTTATAATTCAGTTTTAGAACAGTGATAATAAAAGAAAAACCAGACATACCAGTGTGGATAAAAATAAGCAAAGAAATAGAAATCCAAGGACAGAGAAGTGAAATATACTTAAAATTTCCATTATAACTGTAACAAACTGATTTAATGCAAAAAAATTTTTAAACCAACCTAAAATTTCTCCAATGCCGATGAAAATGCCAGAAAGTCCAATGAGGCTCTTCTCTTCTGTTCCAAATTTATTTATAGCGCCAATACAGGTTCCATATACACCAGAGAAGAAAGTCAGTTCCAGACCTTTAGAAAAGAGTCAGATTTAAATTACAGTTGTCCTTCAGTATCTGCCGTGGGCACCAAAATGCAGATACTCAAGTCCCATAATAAACTCTCTGCATTCAAGTCTCTACACCCTTAAGAGTAAACCAACTGCGGATCACAAAGCACTGGATTTTGTATTGAAAATACAGTCTCCCTTTCCTAGTTTTTCCTTCCTGTTTAGTAGTATTTGAGCTATGCATGTATAAAACAAAATTCACTCAGACTGAAATGCTACTCCCCTAGCAGAGCATAATTTTACGTGACATAACTGATGAAAAGGAATTAGCCACGAGATGGCAATTGTCACATATTTCAGATTAGAATATACAACTCAAATAAGCAAAGACAGCATTATGTTAAAACAGTCACTCTGCACAGAAAGGGGGTGGACAGAGGACATAATTAACATAAACTTGTAACAGGGGCACTAAAGTGCTCATTATCCTTATTAATGGCTTTCCAAGGGAACAGGAAGATATGGTGGCAAGACTAATACCTACTATCTATGTTTGCTTAAAGGAAAAAGTTTTGAAAAAGTTTTAATTAAACATGTTTTCCCAGGAAAAGAAATTTTTTAAATTTGGGTAAAAAATTAAGAGTGAATCAGTAGAAGACCCGATTCCTTAATGTCACAAAACTTCACCTGAATTTTGGATGTTTAATATTTATTCTATTTGACCTAAAAATAAGATGTTTCCACCTATACCTCTGAGGCACGTCGAGCTGACCCCTGAACAAATCGAGTCTGAACCGTGCAGGGCCCTGGAGTACTACAGGGTCCACAGCGGGTCGACTGCGCAGACCAGGAGGCACAGATACAAGGGCCAACTAGAGTCACACAAAGACTTCTGACCACAGGGGAGGTCAGCACACCTAATCCACCCCTTCACTGTCCACGGGTCAACTGTAAAGGCAAAAGTAATAGCTGACATATCAGAGCAACTTTTGACAAGGAAACAGATTTCCTTAAGACCCAAGCCTATTCCACCTATTACCACATCACATTATCACTGGAAGCCAAAGAATTCATCCTGTTTTATTGGAAATTATCCTAATTCATACCCAAGTTGCAAAGATTTACTCATGATTGCTTTCTGTAGTGCTCCATTTTGTCCTAAAATCACTGGTTGAGATGAATCAAGCCTCCTGCTTTTCAATCCCTTGAACAGAATCCTCCTCTACGTGGAATTTGGGCTGGCCCTGTTATTTGCTTTCACCAACATGGGAAGGGGTCACGCAAATGCTGAGACATGGAGAGAGATGAGATCCAGCTTGCATTAGACCCCTCCAGACCTACAAATGAAACTACCTTGGAAGTTTTAACCCCAACTACGCTATAACTTAAATAGCCACAAGAGACCCCAACTGAGACCATCAGAAAAACCATTTCGCTCAGACAGATCAATGTACAGAATTGTGAGAAAGTAACACAGTTATTGTTTTCAACACTTACTGTCATTACGCAGTTACAAAAGACCAATACTGTAATTAACTCCATTACCTGTATAAGCAGTTGTAACGCTAAGAAGGAGCATCTCCTTGGTGACACATAACTTCAGAGACTTTTCTGCCCAAAAAAAGGAAAAAAAAAAATTAGGAGTACTTAACTAGATTTTAATCAACCGAACAAAAATTTTAAAATATTCACTCAACCAATTCATTATTACTTGTTGTCAATAATGCCAGTAAACAGAGACACTGGGACACAGGTTAATGATTCCGATTAAAATGCTTAACATATGAACTAAACCTGCCCTGTAAGTAAAATGTTGATTTCAACTGTTTAAATATATTCTAGAGTTGTGTTTTCTCTAACACCTTTTCCAGCTCTCATGAAAACAAATAAAACATGAAACAGAGAAAAGAAACAGAACAAAACAACAGACTATTCCAACAGACTTGATTAAAGGTTAGGAGTCAACAGTTGGCAAAGTGCTAACTTCCCTAAGCAACTGTCCCAGGGCAGCTTTAAGGCTGGACTCAAGGTCAGAATCAGCCCAGAGGTTTTTGACCACCCCAAGCTGGGATACCACCACTTTCTGAGATTCTCAGTCTCTGGACCTGAGGACTGAAACCTTAGTTCTGCTCATTTGTTTCTGATCCCTTTAATTTTTAATTGTTGTTAACTTAGTTGAAATCTACAGTGGAAAATGCATTTCTAAAAGCTGCACATTTTAACTGTCTTTGAACCTGCTCACATTTTATAACTTAAGGTCACTTATCTAGGATCCCAGACTAATGGTAGATCCAGATTTCAGTTCCTACTCAGTGGATGACTAAGAAACGCACATCAGTCACAGACACTCTGTCCTGAATTTCTCCATACACAAAAGAAGATAGCTTTTTTCCTTGAATTTCACTAAAATAAAGTGAGACTAAAATCAGTAAGATATTTTCACCAATCATTTTCATATTACTTCCAGAAAAAATACTTGATTAATAAAGTTTAAAAGTTATTTTTAATTAGAAAAATCATATTAGCAAAGCATATTTGCTTTTGAGTAATCAGAAGATTTAGCTAACAAAAGGAAATTTTAAAACATAACCTAAAAGAAAAATAATCTAGTATGATCCTATATGGTGAATTCATGTCCTCATACATTTGTCCAAATCTATAAAACGTACAACACCAAGAGGGAACCTTAACGTAAACAACAGACTCTAGGTAATGATGCTGTGTCACTGTACATTCATCAGTTGTTAACAAAACTGATGGGGGACAACGATAACAGGGAGGGTTACACACGGGTGAGGGCAGGACATGTATGGGAAATCGCTGTATATTGACAATTTTGCTGTGAAACTAAAACTTCTCAAAAAACATCATTTATCAAAAAAACCCCAATATAATTCATTTGAGGAAACTGACAAACTGAACCTGAAATTGATATGCAAATTCAAGGACTGATAACAGCCAAAATAATCTTGAAAAAGAACAAAGATGAAGATTCAAAATTTACAATAATCAACACAGCATGGTACTGGCATAAGAACAGGCATATTGAGAAATAAACTACTACATTCAGTCATTCGGTTTTTAACAAGGGTGCCAACACAATTCAATGGGAGAAAGAATAGTATTTCTAGCAAATGGTGCTAGAATAGACTGATCTCGTGCAAAATAATGATGCTGGATTCCTACATCACAACATCCATAAAACTTGACTCAAATGGATCACAGAACAAAATGTAAAAGCTATAACTATGGAACTCTTACAAAAAAAAAAAACAGGAATAAATCTTTTGTGACTTGGAGTCTTCCTAGGACACCAAAAGCACACACAACATAAGATAAAGTAGATAAATCCAACTTCATCAAAAATTTGAAAATTCTATGATTCAAAAGATAATACCAAGAAAATGAGGAAAATCAACCTAAAGAATGGAAGAAAATATTTGTAAATTATATATATAAGGGACTTTCATCTAGAATATATAAAGAACTCTTACAATTCAATAATAAAAAGATGAGGAATTCCCTGGCAGTTCACTAGTTAAGACTCAGCATTTCCACTTCTGAGGGCTGGGGTTCAATCCCTGGTCGGGGAACAAGTCACATGGTGTGGCCAAAATAATAATAATAATACAAATAACCCAATTAAAAAATGGGCAAAAGATCTGAGCAGAAATTTCTCCAAAGAAGAGATGAAATGCCTATAAGCATATGAAAATATGCTCAACATCTTAGATATTGGGGAAATGCAAATCAAAGCCACAAAAAAATCCCCTTACACCTACTAGGGTAGTGTTAGTCACTCAGTCGTGTCCAACTTTTGCAACCCCCTGTACTGTAGCCCGCCAGGCTCCTCTGTCCATGGAATCTCCAGGCAAGAATACTGGAATGGGTTGCCATTTCCTTCTTGCAGGCAGATTCTTTATTGTCTGACCCATCAGGGGCTAGTAGGATAGCTATAATCAAAAAGATAACTCTAGAAAGTGGAGAAATTGGAACCTTCGTCCATTGCTGGTGGGAATGTAAAATGGTACTGCCACTTTGGAAAACAACCTGGTAGCTCCTAAAAGATTTAACACAGAGACACCACAGAGCCCAGCAAGCCCGCTACTCCTGGGTACACAGCCAAGAACTCTGAAAACAATGTTCACACAAAACTGATGCTAAGAATCCCATCACAGAAGACCACTAGTCCTCTGATTCCACTTATACAAAATGTCCAGTATAGGCAAATCTGTAGACAGAAAGTAGATTACTGAATAACTAGGGCTGGGGTTGGGGTTGGGAGAGGAAATGGAAAGTGATTATTAATGGGAAGAAAATGGGAACTGACTGCTGATGGTCGAGGAGATTCTTTTGTGGGTGATAATTAGGTTCTAATTTTTTTTTAATTTTGGCCATATGTGTACTGAATCCTAACCACTAGACCAGGTAACTACCTGAATAGGTTCTACAGTTGATTATGGTGATATCTGCGCAACTCCCAAATGAATATACTAAAAACCACTGAATTATATAACTGGGTGAACTGTATGCTATGTGAATTACATCTCAATAAAGTTATTCTATTAAGGAAAATAACCATAATCTAATACCTTAATGAGTCTCCTCCCAGGCTTTATGCTTTTTAAAAAGAAATTTTACTACTTATACTGTTTTACAATTTATTGTCATATAACAAAGCAAACATTTTTAACATTTGTAGTAATCATTTTAATGGCTACAGTAATCTATTGGATAGCTCCTTTGTACTTGAATATTTAAATTATTTCTATTTCTCACTAATATAAATAGTAACTAAATCTTGGGGAAAATTCTTATTTCCTGAGGACAATCCTACTAGTGGAATTGTTGGAATAAAGGGATAAACATTTTTAAGGCTTTTGATTCTTACTGATAAATCTATCTTCAGAAAGTAATACAAGGACTATATTCTTAACAATGTGGTCTTGTGCATTTAAGTACCTACAGCTTATATACTGAGAATTATTTATCTTTGGAAATTTAATAGAAAACTTCTTATAGTTTTTAATAACTTTCCTTTGTTTATAACTTTTTCTACTGGAGTGTTTATGCCTTTCTTCAGTTCAGTTGCTCAGTCATGTCCGATTCTTTGCGACCCCATGGACTGCAGCACGCCAGGCTTCCCTGTCCGTCACCAATTCCCACATCTTGCTCAAACTCAAGCCCATCAAGTTGGTGATGCATTCCAAACATCTCATCCTGTCATCCCCTTCTTCTCCTGCCTTCAATCTTTCCCAGCATCAGGGTCTTTTCCAATGAGTCAGTTCTTTGCATCATGTGGCCAAAGTATCAGAGTTTCACCTTCAGCATCAGTCCTTCCAATGAATATTCAGGACTGATTTCCTTTAGGACTGACTGGTTTGATCTCCTTGCAGTCCAAGGGACTCTCAAGAGGCTTCTCTCCAACACCACAGTTCTAACACATGCCTTTCTTATTGGTTCATAACCCTTTATCATATACTGTAAATATTTTCCCTGCCATTTTAATTTTATTTGATTATTGCGAGAGATCGAAATTTTATATTTTAGGTAAAAAGAACATACTTTCCCCTTACCGTTTGACAAGACCTGTGAAAGGCTTTCCTTTACCAAATTTCTTTCTTTCTATTATGGTTTCATTTTTACATTTACTCTACATGGAATTTTAGTATAAGATGGGAAGTATGTGTTCACACTTTTCCCATGCAGTCAGCTGTCTGGCCTTGCTTTTAAGACTCTTTTACAGTAGTCTACATTCCTTTATGAACACAGACCTGCATCTAGACTTCTGTTCCAGTGCTGTTTGTATTCCAGTGTTTTCAAATGAATTCATAATAGGTTTTGATATTTACTAGAGAAGTTCTTTAAAAAAAAATTCTGTTGGCTATTGACATGTTTATTCTTCCAGAGGAACCTTTTATCAGGACCAAAAATAAATTTAAAAATCCTCATTGAAATTTTCTAGAATTGCATTAAACATATACATTGAGCTGAGGAACTTAAGTGCCTTTAAATAAGCAGGAATCCTTTCTACTCAATACCTACTACAGCATCAGCTGAAGGACTATCATAATTAAATGATAAATGAAACATTGGCTCACAAGCAAATTAAAGCCTGGACATTCTTTTCCCTTCCTCTTTGCCTTCGGCTTCATTGCCACCTCCCAACTTCATATTGCTCCCCAACTTCCAGGACCCAGTGCCTAAATTTAAATTTTCTTGCCCTGTAACACCTTATATGCTGTATCTTTTTAGCTGCTGCATTCTTTCTCCCCATTCAAACCTAACAGCCCAATATCCTATTATGTTGGGAGCCAGTGTGAGGAACTCCGCCCATGGCAAAGGTCATGAGGAAAGAAGCTTGGCATATGCAAAGGAATGATCAAGCCTCAGGAGATCCCCTGTTCCCGAGCATCTACCCCAAAACCAGAGTACTTTACAGAGAGCTCTCCCCCCATAATCATTTTTCTCAGAGAAGGAGTTAACTTGCATCTCCAGTTAATAAAAATTCCTGGGCGTGATAAGAGTGTTTCAGCTTACAAACTCTGAAGGTTCTCTGGCCTGCCTGATCAGGTTGTCCATGTGATTGTTTACAGCCTCCCAGCTGTGAGAGGCATGGGATGCTTTAAAACTTTCTAAATACAGAGTCTTTTGAGAAGTTAGTAGATTATTAGTAGGTTGATTAGGAATTACATTGGTGAAGGGTTTTTTCATTTGTCATGCCAATAATTACTGCTAATTCCCTGCCTTGGGTGTGACAAGGGTGGCTCAGGTCAAACCTCTCTGCTGACAGACTAGCTTGTGTGACAACCTCTCAACCATAAACAGCACAGAGTTTGGAGTATTAGCATAGGGCTTTTCTCATTTGATTGCCCACAGGCTTTCATATCCTTAGGCACCTGAGAATATATTAATCAATGTATTTGGAATATAAAAAGGAAATATAGTAGTTTTGATGTTAGCAATATTAGACTTTTGAGTTAATGAATTTTCTCTTTTTGTTATAGACTACTGTACTTTGTTATAAATCACTGTGTCCTTGCTATGCAAAAATGTAACCTTATCACTATCTTAAGACTAAATAGATTGTAAAGGGAACATTGGTGAAGGATTTTCATTTGTTGGACTGATGTTTGCTGCTAAATCTCCATATTCCCTGCCCTCATAATAAGTATAACTAGCATATAGGAGAAATAAGTATTAACCTTTAAGCATATAAGAGAAATAAGTATTAACCTTTAAGACTAATCATGTTAAACCTTAAGTTAAGTAAATTCCTTTCTTGATTGTAACTCACCCTATAGGAATGCAACTTTATTTGGAGGGTGGTGCCTGAAAAAATCACTCCTGGAAAAGTAAGCTTTTTGGTTAACTGACCAGTATCAGAAACGGCCATAAAATGTCAGCGGACCTCATGGTCAGAAGATGATGTAAAAACTCATAAGACTTTTGTATAATTTTATATGAAACACCTGATTGTGACAAGGGTCAGGTCTGCTGACCCCCACGTGACTCTGTATTCATCCTTATGTGTAACAAAGGTATATAAACAAACCTGAAAAATAAAGAAATCGGATCAGTTCCAGAAAGACTGATTCCCTCATGTTGTTCCTTTCTGCTCCCCAATTTTCTGGCTGAATTCCCATCTGGAGCGTGGGTGCCCGCCATTCAGATGGTGCAAATTCCTTGTCTGGAATTTTATTGGTACCCCACGTAAGCCAAGTTATTCAGCCCCTTTCTCTCTCTCTTACTATTTTCTGGCCGGAATTCCCATCTGGTGCATAGGACCCACCAAGCCTACTAATTCTGCCTGGGCTTCTAAGATCGGACCGGGGCGGGGGAGCCTCAGTGCCTCCTCTCCTTCGGGAGAACGGGAAGACGCCTGCGGCCTTCATAGGTGGTGATTGGTACCCTGTGTTAACCAAGTTATTTGGCCTCTTTTCCTCTGCTAAAATCTTAGTCCCTCTCTATCTGTAATTTAATTAAGTTTTCTAGGAATCCTACTCCGTCCCCACCTTCGAATTACCCTGGATCCACCAGGGCTGGACCCCCGGTACTATTACTACCAAACCCTACACTAGGTAACCAACCAGCTCCTTGATAAAAAGCATGAGGCCCTCACTGTGTTTGTGTCTCATTCTACAGAGAAGTTGAGGCAAAGCTGGTACAACTATCTAGAAAGTACAACCTGAATCTGGCTAGTATTAAGAGACATCCAGAGGCGGGGGTTCAGAGCATAGAGGCTGCATCAAGTCTTATCGAAGCTGGATGAACCAGCCCATAAGCCTGAAGGTCATCACCCTCCCTTTGCCTGACTGCATGTTCACCAAAGTAGCCAACATGTCTTTCTAGGCCTCTCATAACAAGAAGGAAATTCCTTGTTTGACCTTGAGTAAATAATTTTGCCAAAGCCTCAGTTTTCTTTTCTATAAAATGGAGATAATGATACATATGTATTATGTGATACTCACAGATTTGTCGTGAGAAAATAAAACACATCAAGCGGTTTAGCCAGGAACAACCCTCAACAGATGAGGATGATTGGTCTTACACATTATGGGGTCACCTGAGCCTCTGCTCTGTTCTAAGGAGTGACAAGCAATGCTTGAAGAAATGGTCTGTGTCCTTACTTCCTCCTATAAACTCCTAAACCTCTGCCGCCGCCTCCTCCAGCCTCCCTCACACACGCACTCAGGTAGGGCACTGAATTATTCTCCATCCCTCACAGGCCTCATGTTAGAGATACTTATTGAGCAGACAAGCGGATTTCAGAGCAGTATACCTAGAAATGTGAAAATACTGGGGCATTGTCAACGCAAAGCTGCCAGAGAAGGGGGAAAGCTATGCCTGCGCAGTTCCTGCACTTCCGATACAGGAAATACTTACTAAACGCAGCTACTGCCTTTGTCATGTTGTTCTGGGGAGACCTGAAAAGATAAAAGAAAAAAGTTTTCCCCAGAAAATTGAAAATGAGAACAAACAAAAAACGATCACATTTTCATTTAAGTCTGTAAGAGCTCTGTTCCCTATGCGGCCTGGTAAACACTTCAATGGCCTCAATTCCCCCTGCTCCAAAGTATCCTTGCTTCAGAGACTGTGAGCAAAGTGCTACTTGGGTGGCTCTTTATTAACCACAGAACATGATTTGCTCACATTAAATTTATGACACAGAGTCATGCATGTCTTTTTCAGAAATGGTGCTTCTCTGCACACTCCACAGCCTGTCAGGAAAAGCCCATGCACCACAATGAAAAGCCCTAGACACAACCAGAGAAAGCCCACAAGCTGTACAAAGACCCAACCCAGACAAAAAAAAGGAAAAAAAAATTAAAAGGAAAGAAAGAAATGATACTTCAGGCAGGACAAAAATCTCCTCTACCTTGCTGTTTCTAAACTGTAAAAGCAAATCGTGAGGGCTCAAATTCACCACCCCAACTACGTAAAAAATTACTCTGTGGTTCTTCAGTGTTAAAGGCAACACCATCACCGGCTATATGGGTCTGGGCACAGTGTCACCAACTGGTTAAAAAGTGGGGTTCGATGTGGAGTCTTGCTCTGCCACTTATTAGCTGTGTGGTTTTAGACAAGTGGCTTCATTTCTCTCTTACTTTCTCATTTATAAAACAGGGACACTATCACTTACCTGTGAGAAGGAAACGAGATACAGTAACTTAAGGGTAAGTGTTTGCAGGTCATGGTAAGAAAGTCTGTAAGAAATTGCACTTCTCATCCTATCAGCCAAGTCTACTCCTAGATCTTGAAAAGATATCATTTACAAACAAACTGAAAGGAAAAACCTAAAGGAGAGCAAGTGACTTAAATCACTGACACAAAAAAGGTAGTATGTTTTAACCAATAGGAAAACATTTTCCCCCACCATAAAAACTCATGCCTGAGGGAGGCTCAAGAGGGAGGGGACATATGTATACCTATGGCTGATTCATGCTGATGCATGACAGAAACCAACACAATGCTGTAAAGCAACGATCCTTCAATTAAAAATAAATTAAATTAAAAAAAAAAAAAAACCACACCTCATGCCATCCCTGGAAGCGAATACTCTGTAGACTCCATTTAATGATAGTACCCTCACCTTGTACTTGGATAAGATTGGGTGGTGGTGGTGGTGGTGTTTTAGCCGCTCAGTTGTATCCAACTCTATGACCCCATGGACTGTAGCCTGCCAGGCTCCTCTGTGATTCTCCAGGCAAGAATACTGGAGCAGGTTGCCACTGCCTTCTCCAGGGGATCTCCCCAACCCAGGGATTGAACCTGCGCCTCCTGCTTGGCAGGTGGATTCATTACCACAGAGCCACCAGGGTGGATATATTATTTCACACTCCAGGCCCCAAATAAGTAGGAACTGATTTGGAGGCTATAGACTATTGAAATATAATCAACTCACTGTAAATCATTCAGAGTGGACTCCACTTTATGGAACCTTTAAAGTCAGACCCCACGCATGTCCTCAGTGCCTTCTGATCACACCAAGAACAAAATCAAAAATAATAATAATAATAATAATAATAAACAAAATCCAAACTCCCGCCATATCCTGATGCAATCATCTCTGTCCGCTGCAGACGCTCCTACTTGCACTGTGCGCATCCCACGGGCCCTCCGGCAGCCACCACATTCTCTTCCATACCTGGCCTTTGTTGCAACAGACATCAGCTGATCTTCACACCTTCTCACCACCCAGCTCTCCACCACCTCCCGTCTCTCAGTCTGGTAGAACTCACTCTGCTGTTTTCTTAACATGCATGGTGACTACCAGCCCGTCTACAATCAAGTTTCATAAGAGGGACTTCTCTGTCTTGCTCATTACTTCTTCCCCACCTTTTGGAAGACGGCTGGTGCATGCATGGTGCTCTTTATAGAATAAAGACATAGAAGTTTCAAGATTGGGAAGACAATTCAGGAAGAGAGAAAGATCTACAAGGTGGAGCAGAGCCACTCCGCACTGCACCTTATGAAAGTTACATGATCCTTTGTCTAGCAATGAAGTTCCCTGAACACAGGATGGATTGCATTTGTCTTCATAGCCCCTAACATTTGCTGAATGAATGCTGAATTTTTGCTAAGTTTGTGTCATTTGGAGACCCCCTCTCCAATATCCATTGGCTTATGCTTTTAAAAATATGTGATATATATACATATGTATACTCGTATAAACACCTCTCTTTTGCTTGGAACAGTGCAAATTCTGAATGCTTAATGATCCTGTGACTGGAGAATTTTATGCCCTTTTGGGGCTTTAAAAAGGCAGCACAGAAAGTTCAATGCAAAATTTTTAACAACAGATAAAATTCTATAAGGCAAGCTTCACAATTTGTCAATTCACGTAACACAAGAGTTGTAAAGACTTCTTAGTCCCCTTTCTTCAAATCTAGATAATGACCTGCAGAGAAATCACCTGCAAGGTTTTAGATAGTTTTACTTACAACTTAAACAGGCCCTTGCTTTCAGTGGCAGGACCTGGGAAAGGGGCAGAAGGCACCATGTCTGGCCTTGAAGATGGCAAGCAGCAGCCGCTGAAGCAGCCGAAGAACCAGGCCGAGGGGATGGATGAGGAAGATAAGACATTCAAGCAGAAACGGAAAGAAGAGGTCTCAGGGAATGGCCCCCTGGCCACAAGTGGAATTAAGAAATCTATTAAAAAGCAAGCTGTTCCTTGTGCCTGAGGAAATAAAGGCCCTTAATTCCATTCCTATTTAAACATCTGGATTTCCAGCTATGACATCTGTTGCCACCTATAGCTAGAATGAAGTGTTGTTTTAGAGCCTGCTGTACATTTAAAAATAAACTTTGTAAAAAAAAAAATAATAACATGGGACTTCCCTGGTGGTCCAGCAGCTAAGACTCCATGCCCCCAATACAGAGGGCCTGGGTTCAATCCCTGGTCAGGAAACTAGATCCCACATGCCATAACTAAAGAACCCACATGCCACAACTAAAAATCCCTGCATGCCGCAGCTAAAAAAATCCTACATGCCACAGCCAAGATTTCACATACTGCGACTAAGACCCAGCACAGTCAAATACATAAGAAATATGCTCAAGGTTAGTCACAATTTTTAGAAAAACAGGACTATGTACTTATTTCCCTGCAGGGATTATGTCAGTGGAAACTACCATCACAGGTTAGTGCAAAATCCAGAGCGTGGGTTTAACCACGGCTCATCCATGATGACTGTTGGTGGCCTTGCCACTCACTTGTACCACATGATTGGAAATTTTTAAGCCTGGATCCAAGAAAGCAACCGAGGACTATTTTCTATTTAACTTTATGAGCCCATATCCTCACACATTAAAACACAGATGTCTGCTGAACTGAAGGAGGAAATTGAGGCCTAGAGAAAGTCAGGGGAAGATTGCTACTGTCCAGGGTCACACAGGAAGTGACCTGGGATGAGACTAAAATCCCTCCACAAACCTTTTAGCTACCTCCCCTACCTCTGTCTATCTTCCTTTCCCCGTCTTCCTCCCTGACAGCTCCTCTTTATCTTCTTTCTCTGCTTATTTGCTTGAAAACTTTCCCCTCATGTCTGTCCAATACTGGATATCAGTTAGGGCTATAACAGGTTTGTAATTTCTAGACTGTATCTATTCAAAATATAGCTTAAAATAGAAAGGAATGTTTCCAACTTCTTACTCGTTGATGTCCAAGTCCTGGTCATCAGAAGATTCATCTTCTCCCAGGACATTTTCAGAATCTGGTTTCCGAATGAGAAAGAAAAGTACTGTCCCCACAAGGCTAATCACCGTTAGGGCGATAAACACTGTTCTTCGGTCACTCTCTAGGGAGAAAAAAGAAGATGAAAGGAGATGGCACTAGCCACACAAACAATTCCAGTCAGTATCATGTACAGTATTTTGTTTATAACTATTCACAGACTTTATCACTAATTTTACTTTACTGCATCAGTAAAAACCTAGGACAAAGAGATAAATAGGATACATCCACCTGTGTCTTTCAGTTAGAGAAATACTAATAAGCCAAAGAAAAACAGCATAAGAACTTACTCATATTCTTTTAATCAGAGTATAGACAAAACAACTGAATTAAAAACTCTTCTACAACTGATTAGTCTACCCACACATACGCAATCTTCTCCCACACTTTGAGATGCTACTTGAAGCAAAGTCACAAGCTGTAAATCCTAGTATAATAATATAATCCAAGGGAAGATACTAAAAGCAAAATCTGAGAGGACTTAAAGAGTATCAACGTTCACTAGAACAATCTGAACCAAGCATACTGGGAATTTTCATGGAATTGCTATTTTGCTTTGAACATATCTGAATAAAGCACAGTGAATAAAACAAACCTGATATCTGAGTTTTCCCTTGCCAAGCAAAATATATGTAGAGATTTCCAAAGAACAAGCTGGGGGAAGAAAAGGAGGGAGAGGATGTTGGGAAGTTATTTTCATATTTATGGGCTTTAAAATAATTTTCCCATTCCTTGTTTAAAAAACAGAGAGAGAGAGGGCTACATAATGATGTTATCTACCTGCCCTAAGTTATTTAGAAGTATCGACTTCACTCTCTTTCTGAAAAACTCAGCTGACCCAGAGGGAACTCAGTCTCCTTCCACATGACAGCAACCTGATTCAGAACCAGCTTCCAAAGACCTGACTCACTTTGAACCATGTGATGTATTGGAGTCTGGAAATGACACCCAGGAAACAAGTTTACTCTCCCTCTAAAATTCTGTATTTTAAAGAATTGGTGAAAAAATATCAATGATTTCGTTAATCTGCATCTAATCAAATACTTTATTTAGCACTTTCCTAGGGAAAAAATCGGGCTTCCCTGATGACTCAGTGGTAAAGAATCTACCTGCAATGGGTTGGGAAGATCCCCTGGAGAAGGAAATGGCAACCCACTCCTTTATTGTATTCTTACCTGGGAAATCCCATGGACAGAGGAGATTGGCAGAGCTACATTCCTTGGGGTCACAAGAGTCAGACAGGACTGAGCAACTGAACAGCAACAGGGAAGAAATCATTCACTTACACTCCAGTTTCTTAATATACAACCCCTTAAAACAATATTCATATTTGTTAAGCCTTCAGTTCAGTTTAGTCGCTTAGTCGTGTCCAGCTCGTTGCGACTCCAAGGTCTGCAGCATGCCATGCTTCCCTGTCCATTACCAACTCCTGGAGCTTATTCAAACTTCTGTCCATAGAGTCAATCATGCCTTCCAACCATCTCATCCTCTGTTGTTCCCTTCTCCTCCTAACTTCAATCTTTCCCAGTGAGTCAGTTCTTTGCATCAGGTGGCCAAAGTACTGGAGTTGCAGCTTCAGTATCAGTCCTTCCAATGAATATTCAGGACTGATTTTCTTTAGGATGGACTGGTTGGATCTCCTTGCAGTCCAAGGGGCTCTCAAGAGTCTTCTCCACAGTTCAAAAGCATCAGTTCTTTGAACTTCTCCACAGTTCAAAAGCATCAATTCTTCAGCGCTCAGCTTCTTTACGGTGTAACTCTCACATTCATACATGACTACTAGAAAAACCATAGCTTTGACTAGATGGACCTTCACTGGCAAAGTAACATCTTTGCTTTTTAATATGCTGTCTAGATTGGTCATAGCTTTTCCTCCAAGGAGCAAGCATCTTTTAATTTCATGGCTGCAGTCACCATCTGCAGTGATTTCGGGAGACCAAAAAATAAAAGTTTCTGATTCCACTGTTTTCCCATCTATTTGCCATGAAGTGATGGGACTGAATGCCATGATCTTAGTTTTCTGAATACTGAGTTTTAAGCCAACTTTTTCACTTTCCTGTTTCACTTGCATCAAGAGGCTCTTCAGTTCTTCTTCGCTTTCTGCCATAAAGGTGGTGTCATCTGCATATCTGAGGTTATTGATATTTCTCCCAGCAATCTTGATTCCAGCTTGTGCTTCATCCAGTCCAGGATTTCTCTGCATCTAAGTTAAATAAGCAGAGTGACAGTATGCAGCCTTGACGTACTCCTTTCCTGATTTGGAACCAGTCTGTTGTTCCGTGTTCAGTTCTAACTGTTGCTTCTTGACCTGCATACAGATTTCTCAATAGACAGGTCCGGTGGTCTAGTATTTCCATCTCATTAAGAATTTCCCACAGTTTGTTGTGATCCACACAAAAGCTTTGGCATAGTCGATAAAGCAGTAGATGTTTTTCTTGAACTCTCTTGCTTTTTCGATCCAACAGATGTTGGCAATTTGATCTCTGGTTCTTCTGCCTTTTCTAAATCCAGCTTGAACATCTGGAAGTTCATGGTTCACGGTACTATTGAAGCCTGGCTTAGAGAATTTTGAGCATTACTTTGCTAGTGTGTGAGATAGGTGCTGGTAATGCTTCCCAAGGCCCACTTGACTTCGTATTCCAGGATGTCTGGCACCAGGTGAGTGATCACACCATTGTTGTTATCTGGGTCATGAAGATATTTTTGTATTGTTCTTCTGTATATTCTTCCAACCTCTTCTTAGTATCTTCTGCTTCTGTTAGGTCCATACCACTTCTGTCCTTTATTGTGCCCATCTCTGCAATGAAATGTTCCCTTGGTATCTCTAATTTTCTACTCTTTCCCATTCTATTGTTTTGCTCTATTTCTTTGCACTGATCACTGAGGAAGGTTTTCTTATCTCTCCTTGATATTCTTTGGAATTCTGTATTCAAATGGCTGTATCTTTCCTTTTCTCCTTTGCCTTCAGCTTCTCTTCTTTTCTCAGCTATTTGTAAGACCTCCTGAGACAACCATTTTGCTTTTTCATTTCTTTTTTTTTGTTAAACCTTACCAAAGCAAAAATTTTAGGCATTTAGGATATGAGGGTAAATCCTCAGGATGGATTCCATGACAGCATGCCTGTTGTTGCTTTTTACTGTGGAAATATGTAACATGCTGTATCCTTCAGTGGCCACAGAGTTAGTCTCTGTTTGAAAATTTAATTGTTAACAGTTGGCAAGTAGTATAACTGGGTGGGAAGGATACGCCTTTGGAATCTACATGATTGGATAAGTTACTTAACCTTTAGTTAAGCTTTTGTTATCTAATCTGTAGAATGGAGATAATACCTTCTTATCACAGGAGACTGTAACTATTACTGAGATTAAAGAGTCCAGTAGTATGTAAGGTAAGATAAGATGAAGTCGCTCTTTTCGACCCCATGGACTGTAGCCTACCAGGCTCCTCCGTCCATGGGATTCTCCAGGCAAGAATCTGGAGTGGGTTGCCATTTCCTTCTCCAGGGGATCTTCCTGACCCAGGGATCGAACCCAGGTCTCCCACATTGGAGGCAGACACTTTAACCTCTGAGCCACCAGGGAAGTAGTATGTAAGGTATGTACAAAGTGTGCATGCCTGCAAGTCACTTCAGTCTTATCTGACTCTTTGTGACCCTGTGAACTGTCAAGCCCCCCTGTCCACTGGTGTTCTCCAGGCAAGAATACTGGAGTGGGTATCATACACTTGCTCCACAGGATTGAACCCAATCTGCATTGGCAGGCAGGTTCTTTACCAATGAGCCACCTAAAGTATAGCAAATGCTATATACATTATGGTTAATATTATTTTCCATTTTCTAATCATAAATTTCAATCAGGTAGATCCATGCATCTTTAAGTAATCCCATAAAATTTTAAATATCTATGACATGTACCTAGGAACTTAACTCATGTAAAAGAAGATCTGAGTTCTCCAACACAATCAGGATCTAAATAAATGATCTGACCCAAAAAAAAAAATCATAGGAAAGATGGAGCCGTAAGAATTATTACCTAAATTGTAAGAGTGCCCAGAAAATTCCACTGTTTCTCCCAATAGTGTGCTCATCTGAATTTATTGTCAGGCAGTTTCCTTGTGCTGTCCAAAGTACTAAAATTCAAATGAAAAGTTTATCAAGGGAATGAAAGCATTTAGCTTTATATATTAAACATATAAACAATACTCTTAGACTCAGAAAATAGAAATCAAAATGCTTACCAGCAGCTGCAATTCCAATGAAAACAGAGGCTGTGTAGAAGGACCAGGGGAAAGGCTGGATAAAAACGGCAATGTACATGCTAAAATATAACAGGTCAACGTATTACAGTCAAACAATACCTGAAACAGAATGTCAATTATGCCTTCTAGGAATCAATTCTGAGGGATCTCTTCTTTCAAAATTCAAGCTGTAAAGGGCTTCTCCAGTGTTGGGACAAAGAGTCATCTCTTAACTTACTATTTCAAATTTGTGAATTCAGACATTGAATAAAGGTTTGCAACTGGCCTTTGCCAAACAGCTCAGCACACAGTGGGACTACAGTTCTGTAGCCCAGAAGAAATTTAATTCCCATTAATCTACTTGATACAAAATAAGATTATTACCTGAGTTCTTTTCAAGCCTACAGAAAGAGGTTTTTGAATATTATATATATTAGTGGCAAAAGAAAAGCAAATATACACAAATTACCATCACTTTAAAACAATAGTACCACTAAGCATCAGGTAGAGAGCCAAACCTCTAAAACACTACCTATAATCTATTCCAACCAAGTCAGCAAGTTCAAAGCAGAAGTTTACTATGTGCTTGAAAGAAGCTGAAGGCATTCTAATTAAATGAAAGAAAACGGGATTACTTACCTATAAAATAAACCACTAGCAAACATAGAGAGTTGAGGTCCTACAATGGCAACCACTGATGGTGTAATCAAATTTGAAGCAGAGAACACTCCATAAATAATTGCCATGCTGCACACATAACATACAAAGGGAAAAAAACAAAACTCTTAAAACACTGTCTCAAAGCTCAATTTTTTCAAACCTAATTAGAGTCTACATTTTTTTTTGCAGTAACTGCTCATATTCTTTAGTCAGAATTTATACCTACATCCTTACACTGAATGTCACATTAAAGTTTTCACTTGTTCAAAATACTGAAGTCCTGTCAAATTAAAAGAATCAGTCTGCCTTGGACAATATGATTTTTAATGTACCAGTGAATTATTATAGCAGCTAACACAACCTCATGAAGAACGTATTATTTTTATGGAAAAGAGAAATGAAATACAGAGGGTCAAGTAACTTGTCAAAAGTACAGCTGGACAGCTTAGTCAGTGGTGGAAACAGAATCTCATCCCTGGGAATCTGATTCCAGAGGCCCTCATCAACCAGTCTGCCCTACAGATTTAGCTGATAACTCCGGGCAGTGGCATGAAATCTCACTGCTATAAATAATCATGTAGCTATAACTTGTTTAAACCGAATTTATTTAACTCAACATAATGGCTCACTTTTAAGAGTCCCTTGGACTGCAAGCGGATCCAACCAGTCCATCCTAAAGGAGATCAGTCCTGGGTGTCCACTGGTAGGACTGATGTTGAAGCTGAAACTCCAATATGTTGGCCACCTGATGAGAAGAGCTGACTCATTTGAAAAGACCCTGATGCTGGGAAAGATTGAGGGCAGGAGAAGGGGATGAGAGAGGATGAGACGGTTGGATGGCATCACCGACTCAGTGCACATGGGTCTGGGTGGACTGACTCCGAGAGGTGGTGATGGACAGGGAGGCCTGGCGTGCTGCGCTTCAATTCAGTTCAGTTCAGTTGCTCAGTCATGTCCGATTCTTTTCGACCCCATGAATCGCAGCACGCCAGGGCCCCTGTCCATCATCAACTCCCAGAGTTCACTAGAATTCATGTCCATTGAGTTGGTGATGCCATCCAGCCATCTCATCCTCTGTTGTCCCCCTTCTCCTCCTGCGCCCAATCCCTCCCAGCATCAGGGTCTTTTCAAATGAGTCAGCTCTTCACATGAGGTGGCCAAAGTACTGGAGTTTCAGCTTTAGCATCAGTCCTTCCAATGAATAGCCAGGAATGATCTCCTTTAGGATGGACTAGTTGGATCTCCTTGCAGTCCAAGGGACTCCCAAGAGTCTTCTCCAACACCACAGTTCAAAAGCATCAATTCTTTGGCGCTCAGCTTTCTTCACAGTCCAACTCTCACATCCATACACGACCACTGGAAAAACCATAGCCTTGACTAGACAGACCTTTGTTGGCAAAGTAATGTCTCTGCTTTTCAAAGCTATCTAGGTTGGTCATAACTTTTCTGCTGCAGTCACCATCTGCAGTGATTTTGGAGCCCCCAAAATAAAGTCTGACACTGTTTCTACTGTTTCCCTATCTATTTCCCATGAAGTGATGGGACCAGATGCCATGATCTTCGTTTTCTGAATGTTGAGCTTTAAGCCACCTTTTTCACTCTCCTCGTTCACTTTCATCAAGAGGCTTTTTAGTTCCTCTTCACTTTCTGCCATAAGGGTGGTGTCATCTGTATATCTGAGGTTATTGATATTTCTCCCAGCAATCTTGATTCCAGGTTGTGCTTCTTCCAGCCCAGCATTTCTCATGATGTACTCTGCATATAAGTTAAATAAGCAGGGTGACAATATACAGCCTTGATGTACTCCTTTTCCTATTTGGAACCAGTCTGTTGTTCCATGTCTAGTTCTAACTGTTGCTTCCTGACCTGCATACAGATTTCTCAAGAGGTATTCCCATCTCTTGCAGAATTTTCCACAGTTTATTGTGATCCACACAGTCAAAGGCTTTGGCATAGTCAATAAACCAGAAATAGATGTTTTTCTGGAACTTTCTTGCTTTTTCGATGATTCAGCGAATGTTGGCAATTTGATCTCTGGTTCCTCTGGCCTTTTCTAAAACCAGCTTGAACATGTGGAAGTTCACGGTTCATGTACTACTGAAGCCTGGCTTGGGGAATTCTGTAGTGCTGCGGTTCATGGGGTCGTAAAGAGTCGGACGTGACTGAGAGACTGAACTGAACTGAATGGTTCACTTGAACATTATTCAGCTACTGCAGACCTGGTCCCAGTATACATATAGCAAAATACGACTAAGATCATTTCAAAAGTTTATAAGCCACTATTTATAAATCCAAAGTAAACCATTCTTTAGCTTGTATGAATTTCTCAAATACCAATGGTTCTTTCACCTGTTCTTTACAATATACATATATGAAGAAAACACATTAGTAAAAACTTTGATGTTATTATTCAGTTCAGTTCAATTGTTCAGTTGTATCCGACTCTTTGTGACCCCATGAATCGCAGCATGCCAGGCCTCCCTGTCCATCACCAATTCCTAGAGTTCACTCAGACTCACATCCATTGAGTCAGTGATGCCATCCAGCCATCTCATCCTCTGTCGTCCCCTTCTCCTCCTGCCCCTAGTCCCTCCCAGCATCAGAGTCTTTTCCAATGAGTCAACTCTTCGCATGAGATGGCCAAAGTACTGGAGTTTCAGCTTTAGCATCAGTCCTTCCAAAGAAATCCCAGGGCTGATCTCCTTCAGAATGGATTGGTTGGATCTCCTTGCAGTCCAAGGGACTCTCAAGAGTCTTCTCCAACACCACAGTTCAAAAGCATCAATTCTTCGGTGCTCAGCTTTCTTCACAGTCCAACTCTCACATCCATACACGACCACTGGAAAAACCATAGCCTTGACTAGACGGACCTTTGTTGGCAAAGTAATATCTCTGCTTTTCAATATGCTATCTAGGTCGGTCATAACTTTTCTTCCAAGGAGTAAGCGTCTTTAGTCACTTAGAAAAATGGACATTAAACATTCTTATACTCTCAAGTATTATACATAAGATCAGGTTTAGGTTAGATAACAAAGAACCAAATAAGAGGAGTTGGGGAGGGTGGGGGGGGGAGCTGACCACAATCTAACATTTAACCATAGAGAAATTAAGAAATCTATTTGTGTTTATAGGCATGTATGAGTTACATTCCCAACTTCAGTCACAATGTACTAGTGACCTATGAAGAGCTTTCACTTCATTTTCTCCACCTGTAAAATTGCCATTAAACACTTAAACAACTTAACTGAAATCTAAAAGCCCCTGATGACAGTATATTAATAATTATGAAATTAGAAAAACAGGAAGACCAACAAATATTTCAAGAGTCTTATAAAGCATCCTCTGTTTAGGATTGGGAAGATGTAATTATGACAATACCTGAGTGCTTATTAAATGCCAGCCACTCTGCTAAGTGCTTTACACACATTAACCTGAGCAAGGAAACTGATCACACAGAAACAATTTCCTAAAATACCACAGCAATTAAGTTTTGAACCTCATATTTCTAACTCAGTGTCTAACTCTACTTGAAACCTAAACTCATCACCTTTATCACATTATGTTCCCCTAAAGTAAAGTGTCTGTCTACAATGCGGGAGACCCAGGTTTGATCCCTAGGTCGGGAAGATCCCCTGGAGAATGAAATGGCAATCCATTCCAGGACTATTGCCTGGAAAATCCCGTGGACACAGGAGCCTGGTAGGCTACAGTCCATGGGGTCGAAACGAGTCGGACACGACTGAGCAACTTCACGACTGACGAAACAGTCTAAATACACAGAAGAAAAAACAATCCAATCACAGTATCTTATGTTGTCTGTGACTCTGACGAACTTTTAAGCAATTTCTAGGATATACAAAGTAGAACCAATCATACAGTACGATACCTGGTATATCCACTGCCATGAAAATCTGTACTATTTAGGCTCCTGATGACAGTTTGCTGTGTGGAAAATAAAACTAATTAATGAAAACGTTTTGTAATCTTCCTCCCCCTCAGAAAATGTATCTCCAAGTAGTGAGAATAAAGTAAAAATTCAAGATGTCAGATACTTAATACAGAAATCCCAACAGGAAAGAAGGGAAAGCAAACCAAAGGTGGGCAGGTCAGGTAGGTAGGGCTGAAGACCATCTATAACTAGGCTTTACGTTTATTCCCTTAACTGTCCAAGTACTAATATAGTCCTTAATACATATAACAAATAAATAGGTCAACATATAAACCCCAAATCAGATCAGAAAAATAAACGACCCCACTAAGAGATGTCTGACACATGAAACCAAATCTTATCATGGAAAACGAAGAAGTGTTAGGTGATAAAATAAAAGGTGAAACTTATGCGTACTATTAGACATAACGTTATCATTTTTGGAATGCATTATGACAAGCACTGCAAAGGATGGATAACAAAGTCCAACTCACCGCTACATTTCCACAAGTTTGAAAGGCGGTGAAGATAAACATAAAGGCAATTCCTAAAATAATGATGTTGAAAAGCTTTTTAGATTCCGGGGACATTTTGGCTCAACTCTGCTGGAGGTCAGCAGTACCCCAGGGCAGTCAGTCAGCTCTCCTCCAGGTGAACCCACTGCAATCCTGGGAGACGAAATGAGATAGTGAGAGGAGAAGATCCAGGAGCAGGGCAGCCAAGCTGTCAACTTCCAGGTCTTGGAGTAGAATCCGGGGCTTAGGGTGAAGTTCTCCCCACAGGCTTAGCTAGGACATTCCTAACTCACAATTCGAGGAGGGAAGGACCCAACACCCTGAGAAGAGCAAAGAACGTAGCTGCTCCAAGTTGAGGAGCCAAGAGAGAATCAGGAGTCGAGGGCGAGATGTAGCAGCCGGTACCGGCCCGGCCTTGCCCTGACTCACCTCAGGTCAGGCGACCTGGTCACCTGACCGCAGCCCAGACGCCGGCCGCTGGGCTCGCTGGGAATTGTAGTCCAGGGCGGCCGGGAAGCGCAAGCTGGCTGCTAGGGCTCCCGCATCCACTCGGAGGGAGCAGGGAGGACCTCGAGGGCTCCGGAAAGGCGGAGGCTAAAATGTGGAACCCAGCGAAGGAGTCAGGAATTGAGGAAGGAGGCCTGGAGGCCGCGAAGCCGGTCTGAGAAGACGGAAACACAGAGGGGCAAGGTGAAGGAATACCCCCTTAACAGAGAGGGCGGAGGTTCCAGCAGAAAAGCTGCGAGATTAGAAACTGGCACGAAAAGAAGGCGGAGCCCAGCAGGAGAGCCCCTCCCTTTCCTCCTGTCACAACGGGCCTCGCAGCCGGAAGGAGCGTTTCGCGGGCTTTCCAACTGTCGGCCAATCCCGCTCCCCTCCCAGCGGCAGTGACTCCGCGCTTTTCGACCCGCCCGCCGACTCTGCGCAAGCGCGCCGGACAGGGGCGGGGCGCGCGGCAGGGACGTTGAGGGGCGGGGTGAGATGAGCCAATCAGAAGATTCATTTCCGGGTGGCGCGGGCGCCATTTTGTGAGAAGGGATATAAAGGGCGCTGCAGCCGCCGCCGGCCCAGTTGCTTCTCTGGTGGAGTCCGTGGGGCCTTTCTCTTGTAGACGTTTCCAGTTCGGCGTTTCCAAACGTCTCCACGCGGAAACCAACCGCCAGGAAAGAGGCGCGGCGTCGAGCCGAGCTAACCTGAGGAAACCACTGCCGCTGCAGCCGAGCTCGCGGGCCCGCCGGGGGCGTTCGTTCGTCGGCGCGCAGCCCCGGCCCGACTCTCCAGAGCCATGAGTTACGGTCGCCCGCCTCCCGATGTGGAGGGCATGACCTCCCTCAAGGTGGATAACCTAACGTACCGCACCTCGCCCGACACCCTGAGGCGCGTGTTCGAGAAGTACGGGCGCGTCGGCGATGTGTACATCCCGCGGGACCGCTACACCAAGGAGTCCCGCGGCTTCGCCTTCGTCCGCTTCCACGACAAGCGCGACGCCGAGGACGCCATGGATGCCATGGACGGAGCCGTACTGGACGGCCGCGAGCTGCGGGTGCAGATGGCGCGCTACGGCCGCCCCCCGGATTCGCACCACAGCCGCCGGGGCCCCCCGCCCCGCAGGTACGGGGGCGGCGGCTACGGACGTCGGAGCCGCAGGTAAGCAGGCGGGCGTCGCGGCCGGGGCTCCGGGAGGGCCTGGTTGATTCACAAAGGCTTACGGGGACACGTGGTGGCGGTCGGGCCGAGTCGGCGGGGCGCGGGAGGGCGGGAACCCGGGCTCGCGACCAGGGAAATGGCGTCTGGCGGCGAGATAATGGCGGCCTGGGCGGGCGGGAGCACGCGGGCGGGGCCGCCGAACCCTGACGCGCCGCTGTCCCTGTCCGCAGCCCTAGGCGGCGTCGCCGCAGCAGATCCCGGAGTCGGAGCCGGTCCCGGTCCCGGAGTCGATCTCGCTACAGCCGCTCCAAGTCCCGGTCCCGCACTCGCTCGAGATCGCGATCCACCTCCAAGTCCAGATCGGCGCGAAGATCCAAGTCCAAGTCCTCGTCGGTCTCCAGATCTCGCTCGCGGTCCAGATCCAGGTCTAGGTCCAGGAGTCCTCCACCCGTGTCCAAGAGGGAATCCAAGTCCAGGTCGCGATCCAAGAGTCCTCCCAAGTCTCCGGAAGAGGAAGGAGCGGTGTCCTCTTAAGCAAATGGTAAGGTTCGCGCGACTCCGAGACTTCACGGCCCGGATTCAGAAATGGGGTTTGGAGTAGTTGTTTTGTTCCGTATTAACATAAAATTGGCTCCTGATGTTAGGGATACTGCTCTGAGCTAACTCGGCTTTGGGAGTTATACTGAAGAGGGGTCTGCAGAAAAAAGGATGTGTATAAAGCTTAGATAATGGCTGTTTCATGAACTGTTTTGAGACCTATTAATGAAAATGACTATTTCTTGCTGTTTTTATCCAACGTCTGCATTTTCCCCTTTAAAGCTGCGGTCTCCTGTTTGATAAAAGAATATTGGCCAGTATTGCAGATTTTAACTGATTTGGCTGATCCTCCAGGGACCAGTTTCTGTGGGCGTGTATTGGAGCAGGTTTGTCTTTAAATGTTAAAGATGCACTATCCTCTTAGAGAAAACAATCAGTTCAACTATTGTTGTACTGACTGGGACTTCATATTCTAATGGATGTGGCAAACGAATTGCGAAAAAGAAGCAATGAACTTTTGGAATCAAAAGTTTACAGGTATTGATTGCACTGGGTGGGGAAAGGATAGTGTGTCTTTAACTCTCAAATTGTTTGGTCCTATTTTTTAAAAGGAAAGGGCCCTAAGTAGCTCAGATGTTAAAGCATTCTAAAATGCCAATGGTTTCATTTGAAAACTAAAAACTTAAAATATACTGACTAATTGTTTTGTTTGGATACAGCCCAACCCTCCCCCCTCCTTTTTTTTTTTTCTACTTTTTTTTACGCCCCCCTTACCATTTTTCACCTTGGTCATTTGGCCAAGAATACATAACATAAACACACGTTTTTAGTGCTGATGGTAACCTTTGTGAAAGTTTCCTAATTGGGCCTTTAAAAAATGGATAATGGCTGGTTGGAACCTTTCTGTAACCTACTGGTTTCACCAGATCCTTAGTAAGTACTGAAATTGAAACCATGTGCACTTTTGGTGATTTTGTTAATGGAAGGTAAACTGAGCTTGTTTCTTTTCAAACCTAGATGTGTCGACAAGCAACATAAAGAAGGACTTGGGGAAAAGGACCACTTTACTCGGTAGTACTCAGTCCATCAGAAGAGTCCTTGGAACAAGCAACTGGCTATTGAAAAGGTTATTTTGTAACATTTTGTCTAACTTTTTACTTGTTTTAAGCTTTGCCTCAGGTGGCAAACTCATTTTATGTGCCATTTTTTTGCTGTTATTCAAATTTCTTGTAATTTAGTAAGGTGAACGACTTCAGATTTCATTATTGACTTGGATATTTGAGGTAAATTTTCCTTTTGTTTATATAGTGCTGACTTTTTTTGTTTGGAATTAAACAGATTGGTAACCTAATTTGTGGCCTCCTGACTTTTAAGGAAACGTGTGCAGCCATTACACACAGCCTAAAGCTGTCAAGAGATTGACTCAACATTGCCTTCCTACCTTAAAATTAAAAACCTACAAAAGTTGGTGTAAATTTATTTGTATATGTTATTTACCTTCAGGTCTAAATGGTAAACAGAACCCAAATTTGTATAAAGACTTTTCAGGTGAAAAGACTTGATTTTTATTTTTTTGGGAAGGATTGTTTACCAAACACAATTCTAATCTCTTCTCTTATGTATTTTTGTGCACTAGGCGCAGTTGTGTAGCAGTTGAGTAATGCTGGTTAGCTGTTAAGGTGGCGTGTTGCAGTGCAGAGTGCTTGGCTGTTTCCTGTTTTCTCCTGATTGCTCCTGTGTAAAGATGCCTTGTCGTGCAGAAACAAATGGCTGTCCAGTTTATTAAAATGCCTGACAACTGCACTTCCAGTCACCCGGGCCTTGCATATAAATAATGGAGCATACAGTGAGCACATCTAGCGATGATAAATACACCTTTTTTTTTTTCTTTCTCTTCCCCCCCAAAATGGTAAATCTGATCTTCATGTACGAACTTAAAATATGGAAAATGTTAAGGAAGCAAACAAATGGTTTGTAATTTTGTAAGTACTTATAACATGGTGTATCTTTTTGCTCATGAATATTCTGTACTATAGCCATTGTTTCTGTAGTTTAATTAAAACGTTTTCTTGGTGTTAGCTTTTCTCAGAAAATGTGTTGGCCTTTTTCCACTCTCATTTATTTGAAAGACCTGTGCAATTATCTTGTGAATGTTACTGACTGTATAGAATGAAAGTGAATGTTTGGTAGTTGATCCCCCCACCAAGTTAAAAAGTGGAAATGCCAGTTCAGTACCCACCCTCCTCAGTGCTCTAAGGTAGCACTTTGTTAAAAGTTGAATAGCCCCCTTCTTATAACCTAATTTATGCCCTATTTTAATAATTTAGGAACAATCCAGGTCCTTTTTCTTATAGTTTTAATTTTTGTCTTAATGGTTATGTGACCCATCACGGTCTAAAGCCAGCAGATCTGACCATCTTCAAACCCACTGTACTCAAGAAGCTGAACTGGTCTGAGTCACGTAGTTGGCTTGCCAGCTTGATAAGCAATATTGACATTGTCCCCAAACAGTTTTTAGGTGTAATTCAGATTGTCCTTTGCAAAGGAGATGACCAGCATTTCAACAGTATGTCTTCCTGGAAGGGCAGATTCTGCTATATCTTCTTTGTCTGCACCAAAAGATTCCAGAGGAATATGGACACATTTCATGTCCCACTTGTAGAGCAAAGCTTCAAGTGACCAGTCAGCACTGAAAAAATAAATTACTTTTAAAAAACCAAGCTTTTCTTGTTTTACTTTAGATATGTTCTCATTTTATCCTTAAGTTAGACACTGAATGAGTAGTAAGGCTTGCATTAATTTTAATAAAACTGGGAGTAAACCAGGATTCAGGCTTACCTTCTTACCTGGTAAGTAGACCACAATTTGACTTTGGGGTTCTTCTGCATCAAAAAGTAAACTGTAGTTACAATGTCCTCAAAGTCTGGGAAGAAAAGACTTAATAGACTTTTAATTCCATTGTGTCTGTGGTTAAATTGACTACTGAGAAGAAAAAAAAGCTTACCTTCTGGTTCAAAGAATACATCAGATGCAAGAATAATGTCTTGTGGTGGTAGAGCCAGAAGATCCCAAGATACATGACCCCAGGTGAGTCCTACAACATGGACCTGAGGCAGATTATTCATTTGGCAGCTTTGCCGACAGATTTCTAGGCAGTGAGGCAGCTCTGAACTGTCTGACAGTGTAACTTCAGCACCACATTTTGCAGCCACAATTCCTGGAAGGCTCACTCCAGCACCAATCTAGTAAGTTTAAAGGTTTTGCTTAGAATTGCAACAAGTTGGATCTTTGCTAATGATTTCTCATTTCATGCTTGCATTGGCCTTTAAGTACAGGGTCAGTGTAAATTTGAAATTAACGTCTATAAAACATTCAACACTGCTTTACTTCCTTTAAACTTATGACAGGTCTAACTGGGTCAAAGGAGTTGGTCTATTTCACCATTTTAAAGGGCCTTCAACTGCAACTACATGTTTGAACTGGGAGGCTCTGTAACTAGGACTGCAGTCCAGTTTCTTGAGTCCTGGGATGTGGGAACAACCACCTGTTTCATGTGGATTTTGAGTTTTGTGGAGGGTGGGTGCTCCAATCACTGAACTGTATGGCCCAAATGGGACCATATCTTGAGCAGTTCCATTGTTTAGGATGTCCAGGGCATTAACAGCAGTATAGTGACCTTCAGTCACTTTAGTTCTCATGATCTATAAGGAGCTCCTAATTATGATGACACCAGGTCTCTAGAAGCTCAGTGGGTGACTTGAATGTACAACCAGCCATTAAGTTACTACCAATTTTAAGTAACATGGCTAAAGCCTGACAGGTCTACAGCATGACTTAGGCTTTTTCCAGTTGGGTCTTTAGAGCAGCAAAGAACTTAAATATACTTTGCATAATACCAAGAAGTCCCTTCATAAACATTACTGTTGCTTTGGATTGAAACACTTCCTATTTAAGGATCAGCACTGAGATTCCCAACTTTTTTGAGTAGCTAGAAACCATCACTACTTTGAGCCCCAATTATGCACCAAATGCCTTCATTTCATTTACCTGCTTTTGCAAAAGTTAAGTGTCCTTAAGCTTCTGATTTGTCTTCAGCCTTTGGGTTTAAACATAGTACCATTTCTGCAAATGACTTAAGTTTACTTCTGTAAGCCTTCAGCAGTCGTAAGCCAGGTGTAGTGAGAAAGCACTGGATACATTTTAACACTAATCTCAAGATTTCTGAAGATGAAAGCCATTTTTCAAGAAAGGCTGCAGTGGTATAGTAGAGCCTGGATGACCCTGTTGGGACACCCTAGAAAGAAGGCCTCAAAGACTGCTTCCACGCCAAGATTCCTTAAGATTAGTCAGTGGGTTTCACTTAACACTTTAAAAGTGTTTTTAACTCACCTGCCATGGAGACTGGCCACATCATCCCTGACTTAAAAATATCCAACAAAACCCAATAACCAGCATACAGACTTATAATCCAGGATTTTTGCAAACCTCAAGGGCACTTTTACCTCTAAGACAGCCTTGCCTGGCAGAGATCCTCTGTGAAACCACAAGTACTGGGCCAGGACCACAGCGCAGGGCCAAACATACATGCCATATTGAAGATGCAGGACCTGAAAAGAAATTTTTGTATCCCATAAATAACAACATAATAACATAAACAACATGCTGGAAGTCAGAATATTTATACAATTACTGAGTGCCTGGCACTGGCATCCATTACAAAAATGACAATTCCTTGTTCTCTAGTTTACCTCCTATGGGTGAGTAAGTGAAGTGAAAGTCACTCAGTAATGTCTGACTCTGCGACCCCTGGACTATAGTCCATCGAATTGTCCAGGCCAGAATAGTGGAGTGCGTAGCCTTTCCCTTCTCTAGGGGATCGTCCCAACACAGGCCTCCCACATTGTAGGCAGATTCTTTACCAGCTGAGCCACAGGGAAGCCCATGAATATTGGAATGGGTAGCCTATCCCTTCTCCAGTAGATCTTCCCGACCCAGGAATTGAACCAGGGTCTCCACTGAAGCGACTTAGCAGCAGCAGCAGCTCCTGCATTGCAGGTGGATTCTTTACCAACTGAGCCATCAGAGAAGCCCCTTGGGTGGGAGAGAGGGAATATAAAACTATAATACAATGTGATAAGCACTTTTTTTTCCTTTTTGTGATAAGCATTCTTCATAATTCACTTACTCAACTAGAATTTATCCAGGGCCTGAGTGGCTTGTGGCTTAGTGGCTATTTTAAGCTGAGGATGTAACTCATGGAATATGTGGGGGGGTGTGTATGTGTGTGTGTGTGTGTATATATATATATATATACATATACATATGTATATGTATACATGTATGTATGTATGTGTGTGTATCTTACTGTGGAGAGACAACAAGCAAATATTTTCGGTAATAATGCTACCAGCCCAGTCTAACAGGGTGATGTGAGAGTAATGGGGGTGGGCAGTGACCACAAGGTGGTTGCTCAAGATAGGGAGAGGATGATTCGGGCAAGGCCAAGGCCTCTCCCAGGGCCCTCTCCCTGGCAGTGTGGACCTGAGGGCTGGTAGCAGGGTTGCATAGTACAAGCATAGGTCACGGGGAAAGCAAAGACCAGACTTGTGGTGCCTTGTAGGCCACAGGAAGTTTAGCTTTTTATTTAAGTGCAGGGAGAAGATACTGGAGAGTTTTAAGCTAGGCATAACCTGGTAATGGGCTTCCCTGGTGGCTCAGGTGGCAAAGAAGCCACTGGCAATGCAAAGGCCAGGCTTTGATCCCTGGGTTGGGAAGATCCCCTGGAGAAGGAAAAGGTTACCTACTCCAGTACTCTTACTGGGAAATCGCCTGGACAGAGGAAGCTGGTGGGCTATAGCCCATGGGGTCACAAAGAGACAAAACTGAGCAACAGCACAGCAGGAACATGCTAAGGAGGAAAAGGGTGGTTCTAGGACGGCATCTCAGATGAGGTCTGAGTAGATGAGGATGGTATTTAGGGAGGCAAGGTAACAGCTCACAACTCTGGAATAAGCCTGCCTGAGTTCAAACTTGAGAAATGTAATTCATCAATACTAGCTAACCTGTGCTTCAGTTTCCTCAACTGCAAAACACTATCTTCATAGAGTGTCAGGAAAATTAAAGGAAAACTAGTTAGGACAAAGTATACACAGTTAGTGACTGTTAAACCACAAGTCTGTTTCATAAAGGGTGCCCCTCCCAGGGTGATAGGCTGAAAAGGTAAAAATATCAAAGGGGAAGGAGCTGAAGGTCTGAACATAACCATTCAACACTCAGCAAAAATATTAGTGCTTAGGCTGCACTCACCCACTGAAATGGCCCACTCTTGTCTGTGGAGTGTGTTTCTAAATACACTTCTTACCTAAAAAAAATATACTAGGTGTGAATAAAACAAAAATGCCTGCCCTGGTGGATTTTACCCTGGAGTACAATGAAGGAGTTCTGATCTGAAGTGTGTGTTATCCAGATTTAGGTAATTAAAGAAAAAAGACCCATCTTCAACAATACCCCAATACAACATTTTTTTAAATTAAAGATGTATCTTTTCACAAGGTGTATCTTCATCCACTTCCTAAATCTGGGAAGAAATCCAAAGAGGAATTTTAACACGAAGGCTTTTAGAGACTGCCAGAAACAGATTCCACGCCAGCCTTCAACTCTTAACCTGTTTCTCATATTCAAACCGTTACTGCTAATGTCTACCCCACCAGCTGCTGTTATGAAAAGCTGCAACGTGAAAATGCTTTGAAAAATCGGACGCATAAAAAATATATAATTGCTATTGAGAATCTGGGGGCAGCCATGAGCTGAAAGGAAGCAAGGCCAAGCCCCAGAAACTTTTTGATTAATGAGTGGAAATTAATGAGTTGGAATCCCCTGTCCCAGATAAATCTCAGTTAACACGCGCTTCAACAAGATTTAAAAAAATTAGGTGTCAAGAATGTCAATTTTCCAGCAAGAAGTATTAGGTATGGAGAGGTTCCCCTCCTCGACATTTAATCTGCCAAAAGGCTTCATACCAAACCGTTCGCCTCTGCGGGTTCACCCGAAGGCTGAATGAAAAAGCCCCTGACCCCCTCCCCTATACCCGTCCCTATAGCCCCAGGCTGGCTGAGAAACATTTCCGCCCCAAGGCGATTCCCGCCGGGTGCCTTGGCACGCACCTGCGGGACGCACACCTCCAGTATGGCCCCCTCATCTCCCAGACCCGGCCCCTCCGAGAACCGAAAGCGCTGGGCCCGAACCACTTGCCCTCGGAGGCCACCCTCGTCCGAAGAGGAGTCGGTGGCCTCCGTGCGGGCCGGGAGCTGGGGAGGCAGCCGGGCCGCCAGGCTGCCAAGCTGCACGCGCGAGGGGCCCCGGGTCGGCTCGGGCCGTCTCCCCGGCGCACGTCAGGTCGCTACTACCCGACAGCAAGCGGGAGAAGCACCGCTCGAGCGACGGAACGACCACGCGGCGAGAACAGACCCCCACACCAGGCAAAGGAGGCACAGAGAACAGGTGGAGCAGGCGGCTAGCCGGCCGGAAGAGAGCCAAACAAGACACCTTTCGCGGCCGGAAGTGACGAACCGGAAGTGGGCGCGGGAGAGGCGGGGCCGCAACGAAGAGGTAGTTCGACTGGGCTGACCTTCCCAACATGGCGGATATCCGGCCTGTGTGAGGGCTGGCCCCGGAGACGCAGAGGCCAATGGCTTATCGCGAGAGGCCGGAGGGCGGGGAAGACGGCAGCCACTGGTCCAACCGGAGGCTCGGGAGGTGGTTACGGGTGAATCTTCTGGAAGGCGACTTTAAAGGCGCCGGGCCGGAGCGAAGGGCGTTTTGGTGCTGCCGTCGCCCGAGTCTGGGAGTGTGTGTGCGGAGAGGGGGCGGCGCATTGGTGGCAGGAAGCGAGCTGCGCCGAGGTCGTCGCGGAACCAGCTGGTGGTGACCCTGCAGGATGAACCACAAGAGCAAGAAGCGGATCCGCGAGGCCAAGCGGAGTGCACGGCCGGAGCTGAAGGACTCGTTGGACTGGACGCGGCACAACTACTACGAGAGCTTCCCACTGAACCCGGCGGCCGTGGCGGTGAGCGGGCCGCGATTGGGGCCGGGCGGACCCCGGCCATCCGCCGGGGGCTGTGCGCACCTCTCCCGGGACCGGGGTCCGCCAGCCGCCCAGCTCTGCCCCCGGAGTTCCGACGGGCTCGCCCGCACCCCGCGGAGCTCGGGGTCGGCGGCGCCCGTTCCAGGGCGGGCCTCCTTTCTCCTCGGCGCAGCCGCGCCTGCCGGGGCAGCTGGAGCCCCACACCCTTGACGCCCTCCACGAGGCCTGTCACCCCTGCACCCCCTTTTGGGCGGCAGGGCCATAGGGAGGGAACCTGGGTGTTCAAGGCCACAAGTGGGAGACGCGAAGCCTCGCTTTCTTGGTGGAATGGCGGTTTTGCTGTGCCCGAATGCACGCAAGTCCTTTCCCCTCCCTAAGAGAAGCCAGAACTAGAATCTGGCTCCTTGGGCATATGATTGCTAATTGGCTTTGGGGAACACCCTTACCTGCCACCGGGCTTTTCTTTCTCTCTCTCTCTTTTTTAATTCGATGGGTCTTTTCTGATTGCCTCAGGACAATGTGGAAAGGGCAGACGCTTTACAACTGTCGGTGGAAGAATTTGTGGAGCGATATGAAAGACCATACAAGCCCGTGGTTCTGCTGAATGCCCAAGAGGGCTGGTCTGCGCAGGAGAAGTGGACTCTGGAGCGCCTCAAAAGGAAATACCGGAACCAGAAGTTCAAGTGTGGTGAAGACAACGACGGGTACTCGGTGAAGATGAAGATGAAATACTACATCGAGTACATGGAGAGCACCCGCGATGACAGCCCCCTTTACATCTTTGACAGCAGCTACGGGGAACACCCCAAAAGAAGGAAACTTCTGGAAGACTACAAGGTGCCCAAGTTTTTCACCGATGACCTTTTCCAGTATGCAGGGGAGAAGCGAAGGCCCCCTTACAGGTAAATACTGGGCAGTGATGTGGTTATAATCTTGTCTCTGGCAACTAATCTTTTTCTGAAACAGTGACTGGTTCTGCCTTGGTTGCATATGGAACTTAGAGGGCTTCCCATACCTGCCTAGAGACTCCTGCCTGGTGCTGTCTGGGCATCAGATTTCTGAAAGCTCCCCCACGTGATCCAAGCATGCAATCAAGAGTTGAACCAGTGACCTGTAAGGGACATATTATTTTACTTAAATATTTATTTATTTTGGCTGTGCCAGGTCTTGGTTGCGGCATGCAGGCTCTTTTAAGTTGTGGCATGCAGGATTTAGTTCCCTTTTGTTGTTTTGTCGCTCAGTCGTAGCCAACTTTTTTTGCCACCCCAAGGACTGTAGCTCTCCAGGCTCCCCCTGTCCATGGGATTTCCCAGGGGAAAATGCGGGAGTAGATTGCCATTTCCTACCCAGGGGATCATCTCAATCAAACCGGCATCTCCTGCATTAGAGGCGGATTCTCTACTGCTGAGCCACCAAGGAAACCCCTAGTTCCCTGACCAGGGATCAAACCTGGCCCCCTCCATTGGGAGCTCGTAGTGTTAAAGTCTCTGTAAGGGACATTTTAATAGCTAAAGTCCAGCAGTAAGCCACATCGGTGATTTTTCTGTTAGGGATCCAGCCCATGTACAATTTACTCAGCATTTCTGTAAATCAGAATTTGCATAGTTTTCAAAATAACATTTGTATAAAACTGAAAGCTGCTTTTGTGGCATGCATGTAGTTAAATTACACAGCACATCTTGGATGCTTCCATCCTTTAGGTGGTTTGTGATGGGGCCACCACGGTCCGGAACAGGAATCCACATCGACCCTCTGGGAACCAGTGCCTGGAATGCCTTAGTTCAGGGCCACAAGCGCTGGTGCCTGTTCCCTACCAGCACGCCTAGGGAGCTCATCAAGGTGACCCGAGAAGAAGGAGGGAACCAGCAAGACGAAGCTATTACCTGGTTTAACATCATCTATCCCCGGACGCAGCTTCCAACCTGGCCACCTGAATTCAAACCCCTGGAAATCTTACAGAAACCAGGAGAGACTGTTTTTGTACCAGGTATACTTTCTTTGATTTCAGTAATCTGTCATTTTGGAGCACAGTTATATACAGTGAGTCAAAGAAATCCCTCTGCATGCTGACTCTGGGTGAACTGACTGGGGCCTGCCTCTGGCTGTGACGTGTTGCTATGTAATCACCTGCTCAGGGGCTGCTGTCCAGCTTTCTCGTAGCCTGTGTGTATAATCACTATTGAAAAACTGCTTATCTGCTGGAGAGCCTATTCATTTTTATTCCTACTAGTTACCCAGTGTCTTTGTGTGTGTTCAGTGACTTGTGCTTATTTCCATAAATGGGGTTTTTGACACAGTGTAGTACTGGGTGGACTGAGTCAGGAAACAGTTACTTAAAAGCCAAGAGGCGGGAAATCCCACACCTGAAAATTATGCTTTGTTTTGATAGGCTAAGTGTTAGAATTAAGGGTATTTAAGGTATGCACCCTCTTCCTAGAAACCGAAGAACTTGCTGCCTTGGCAGTTTTGGTCACAGCTGTGGGTGGACAGGGCTGGACACATTTATTCTGTAAAGAGCCAGAGAATAAATATTTTAGGCACTGCAGGCTGGATGGTTTCTGTCGGAAGTGCTCAGCTCTGCCCAGGGGGCAGGAAAGCAGGCGTGTCCAGGCTCCAGTAAAACTTTGCTCCTGCCTCAGGAAGACCGCTAAGCACACTAGATCCTGGCTCTCCTTAAGACTCTCCCTTGTGGACAGGAATCCCCAGTTTCTGAAGTTTGTGTTACATGTTATGTGAAATTTGTGTTGTAGGCGATTGTGTGTAGAGCCCATTCCTGTTTAACTGTTCATTTGTTGGATTTCAGGAGGTTGGTGGCACGTTGTCCTCAATCTTGACACCACCATTGCCATCACCCAGAACTTTGCCAGCAGTACCAACTTCCTGTTGTCTGGCACAAGACGGTAAGAGGGAGACCAAAGTTGTCAAGGAAATGGTATAGGTGAGAGACATTTTGTTTTCCTATTTTTTGCTTATGCTCCAACTTCTACCCCAGAGATACAATGGCAAGAGTCCACTGCTGCCATAACATGTGCTGAGTTTAAGTCAGGCCTGGGAAACACTGGGGCTGCAAAACCTCGTGGGTTGAAGAGAGTGGGTCCAAGGTCAGGGCCAGTTCTCAGGATGCTTGCCAGCCTCGAGGTGACAGGCTCAGACTGCATGTTTGATCGAGGCCAGGCAGTCCCAACAAACATGGTCATAACTGGGATTGTTCCTCGTTTTCTGTTTTCATTTGTTTGGTTTTGTTTTCCCTCAAAGCTAGCTCTAGCAAAGGAAGCCATTTTTGTTTGGGTTTGATTTTGGTTGTTTTCTTTGCCTTATTCCAAAAGCTTTACCCCCATTTGAACTTATTACCTTCAGTTCTCGTGAGTGAGGTGACTGCCCTGGAGACTTAGCTCCTCTGTTTATCCACAGAACAGATACAGCACGGGCAGCGGCAGTGCAAGCCACCCCCAGCCACCCCGTGCCACTGTGTCCCAACCCTGGCCTGGAGGGACCAGCTCTCGGGGTAAGAGAGGGATCCCGGCTTGCTCAGTGCTCAGCCTCCCTGCTGAGAGGGCCAGCAAGGGTGGTGGCTTTGTTCTCCCCGGACTCTCGGGCGTCCGAGGCCCACTGACTCCATCCCTCAGGCCGCTGTGTGCTGCCATCTGGTCCTTCCGAAAGGCCTTCCCGAACAGTGTGTCTTTTGTCCCCGGTTGCAGTGGCCACCAGATGAGGTCCCTAAGGGGCGGGCTGGCGGCTGCCCCCCGACAGTCCCGTCCAGCTTTACCTTCCAGTGAGGGGGACCCTCTCTGTCACCCGACGCTTCTTACCTCTCACAAACCTCGTTGTTTCTGCTCTTAACAAATAGAACGTTAACCGAGCCCAGCTCCCATCACTGAGCACTGTGCTGTGGAAAGGAGAGGTTAAAAACATCAGCTAGGAAGGTGCAGGGAAGAGTATGAGGGAGAGAGACGGTTTCTCCCGAGACTGACTCAGGGACCTGCGGCCTCGTGTGGGCAGCACACGTGGCTTGTGAGCTCAGGTAGCAGCAAGTCACGTGCGGCTAGTTTTCCTTTCAGGAAAGCCTGAGCAGCAGGGGCTCTGTGCCCGGCCTGTGGATCCGTGTCTGTCCTCAGCTGTCCTCAGCACCGTGCCGGCACGTCTAGCAGAGGCAGGGCTCAGCCCTGAGTCTGGGGCTCTGTGGGTGGCTGTCGCCGCACTGAGAGCACGTGTCTCATCCCTCAGGATCTTGAAGCAGGAGCACCCGGAGTTGGCGGTCCTGGCTGACTCCGTCGACCTGCAGGAATCCACAGGGATTGCCTCCTGACAGCTCCAGTGACTCCTCCAGCTCCTCCAGCTCCAGCTCGTCCGACTCAGACTCAGAGGTGAGGCCGCACTCACTCCCCAGTCCTCCAGGGCAGGGCACCCTGGAAAAACCAGAGGGGACTTTGTGCCTCCTTCCCAGGAGGGAGAAGTGTTTCACCTTTTTCCAAGAACTACAACTGTCCCCAGTCCTTCTGTGGGGTAAAGTTTGCCCATTTTACAGCTCTAAAGGTGTTTGTTAATCATTAAAATAGTCACTGGGCTTCCCAGGTGGTGCTAGTGGTAAGGAAGCTGCCTGCCAATGCAGGAGACATAGGAGACACGGGTTCAATACTTGGGTTGGAAAGGTCCCCTCAACCCACTCTAGTATTCTTGCTGGAGAATGCCGTGGACAGAGGAAGCTGGCGGACTGTGGTTCACAGGGTCACAAAGTGTCGGGGATGACTGAAGCAACTTCACCTGCATGCACACGTGCACGCAGAGTAGTCTCTAGGGGTGAGAAGTAGCTGAAGATTCGGTTAAGTAAGTGATGCAGGATCACACAGCTGGGGACAGCGGTGTCGGGATTTAAACTTCAAGCATTCTCCAGACTGAAAGCCCACGTTAGGAATTTCCGTGGATGGTAAATAATAAGCCTAGAGAGAGTTGCCTGGTGTCCAGTGGTTAGGACTCTGCTTTCACTGCTGAGGGCCCAGGTTCAGTCCCTGGCTGCCCCCGAATGACGCCCTGTTTTTCTCCTTCCGCATCCAGTGTGAGTCTGGCTCTGAAGGCGAAGGCACGATGCACCGCAGGAAGAAGAGGCGGACGTGCAGCATGGTGGGGAACGGGACACCACCTCACAGGACGACTGCGTGAGCAAAGAGCGCAGTTCCTCCAGGTGACCGCGCATGGCTGTCGTCTGTGTGCAAGGACGCGCCTGCAGCCTGTGGCAGGGCCCGGGGCAGCCCCGTGGGTCCCGCAGACCGGGGAGGGCCGGCGAAAGCCAGAGAATGAGGACCTCTGGGGCACGGGAGCCGTTCACTCAGTGTTTGCGACAGTAGCTTTCTTCTCTGCTACCGATGGAAATGCATGTGGCTTGTTTTATGCATAAGGGTGAGGACCTGTGTGAATGGTGCCAAGGGAAACCTTGATGTTATTTAATAAAAGTAAAATTCATCTTATATCTTTGAAATTTTTTTCCTGGAGAACACCAGAATCTCCTCTCATTGCTCTTCTTGCTGTGACCTTGGGAGAAAAGACGGACTCTGCTGGTGGGTGGTGGCGGCCCTGATGGGGAAACGATGGTTTGTCATCGCAGTAAAGGGGGAAACACTGAAAAATTGTCCCCGAGCTTCTGAGGAGTCTGAGGCGTGGCCTCCTGCTTTTCTCCCAGTTTGCCACTGCTCCATGGAGCACTTGCAGATTTTTTAAATAAAATCTTAATCATGTTTCCAGTGGGGTTTTGTTTTCGTGTAAAACCTGAGTGAGAGAATTCCCTGGTGGTCCAGTGGTTAGGACTCTGAGCTTTCACTGCCAAGGGTCTGGGTTCAATCCCTGAACTTGGGGAACTTAGATCCCACAAGCCTAAAGAAACTAAATTATTAAAAAAAAAAAAAAAAAAAAACCACTCAGTTGGATGTAAATAAGTTAAAACTTGAGATAAAATCAATAAGCTGACCTTTTTGCAAGTGGCTACTCGAGTGCTGCACACATGCCAGGCTCCCAGTGAAGTGTGCAGACCCTGCCTTCGTCCCGGGCCTTTAAACCCCAGAGCCCTGTTGTCCACGTGCTGCTAGCTGAAGTGTCACTGGGGCGGCATTAAAAGGGATGGTTTCTGGGAAGACAGTGGAATCCTGAAGCTCTTGGGATTCTGTCCGAAGTCCCTGCCCGCTGCAGCTGCTGCTGCTGCTACATTCTTTGTGTCTCCAAGCAGCTTGGCACTTCCTTCAATGTGACAGCAGTGGAGGACCCACATTCCTCTCTGTCATCTCTTCCTCATTCTCTGGGGTTTGGTTGGCATCCCATGGAGGCTATTGGAGTGTCCTAAGCAGATGAATTGATCCCACTGGCTCATGCAGTTCTCAGCCTTAGTTGTCCTTTCCAGCCTTAGATTTCTCTTCTTGCCTGGTTTCTATTGTAGACTTTTATCTGCCCCTGGGGTATGACTTTGTATTCGTGCTCTGTAAGGAAAGTCTTTAGAGAAGGCCCTGCCATTGTTTCAGCCGGGGCCCTGGGGGTTCTGCTTGTAACCTTTCCTTCCCCTTTGCAGCAGCCCTGCTGTCCACCTGCTGATCACCGGCGGTTGTACTTTCCTTGACAGGATTAGGGACACTTGTGGAGGCCGTGCTCACCCCTGAGCTGAAGCTCTCCCTGAGGGGGCTCCGTGGGAGCTGTTGGCAGCCACTCACCTGTCTTCCTGTCTTCTGCTCCTACCTTCTTTGTCTTCTTTGAATTTGGATAATCCTCTCTGGCCCAAGCTCATGTCTCCAGTCAAATGCTGTTTTTTCTCTGCTGAGACTAGATTGTCAAGAAGTTAAAGAAAATTCAGCACTCTCAACGAAGCACGGAAGGCCGCTATGACGTCGGGTGAGAAGGTTCTGTGCTTCTTTAAAACCACGCTCGTCAACCAACTGCAAGTTTGGAGGGCTGTGGTCCTTTGAATGCCTTGCCGCCTTGCTGGTGTTGGTGAGGGACTCCCACCATCCACACGTACCTGGCTGCACGCAAGCAGAGACACCAAGAGTGGTGAGTGGACTCTGAGTCCCGTGTGAACCAGTTACGGAAATGAAGGACCCCAAGAGCACTGCCTTCCTGTGTGCCATCATCCGTCCAGAAATGCGGTTGGCAGCAGAAACCCTGCCGGGGGCCAGCACCACTCACTCACCCACTGCCTAGTGCGGTCTTAGCGTGCATCACCTTTTCTCTGTGGTCAGAGAGGCTGTGAGATTCCAAGGATATTTTCATGTGGTGTGTTTTGTAGGGGAAGGATGATACATGGGGCTTGTTGGGTTTATGATCAGAGTGGGAAAGGTGTTCAATGTGTTGTCATTACAAAACTGAAGTTATAAACAAGACCAGGTTCTTATAAATTTGTCCCTGTCTTTCCCACCATGTATGTGACCCCTGAGTCAGAAGTTTTTGCTCTCTTAAGAGGCTTCATAATTAACAGCCTCATATCTTGGACCTGGAGACATCAGATGGGCAGTCCTGTTAGCAGCCAGGAATAAATGCAGAGGGGGTGCTTCTGGTCTTTGGAATCTGTTTAGGTTTCTAAATAACTCTGGTTTAAATAGAGGTTGACCAGCAGATTCCATCTCTTGCCCTCTTGCTTCACCTGCTTGCCTTCATCTGTCTCCAAATTCAACTAAAGTGTTATAAAAATAAGAGGGGGCTGTCAGGACACATCCAGTGACAATTTCCAGGTTGGACTGCGAGAGGGAAGGGCACCAGCAGGCGAAGGCAGAGGAGTCTCACCAGCACCAGCAGGCATAGAATGGGCCATCAACTGGAGTCCTACCCACTGGCTCTCAGAATCCTCCCTTAAAGTGGGTGTGATCAGGGAATCCTGTTCACTTGTCTACAGACCAGTCGTCCCTTCCTAACTCCCTGGGTTGGTCGTGTGGCTTTTACTCTAGAAGGCTGGTGCCCTATTTTGTCTTCGTCCAAATTTCTGGGGCGGGAAATTCTGAAAGGCCAGCCAAAATTCATGTGTGGATTGGATGGAACTTCTGCTCATTTCCTAGTATCAGTCTACCTACTATCAGTCTACCTACCCCCCGCCCCCCAACACCCACACACCCTCTGGCCCCAGGGCGTGTCTGTGCCTGTGAGTGTTGCTCACTGAGTGGTGTCTGATGTGTGACCCTGTGGACTGGAGCCCTCCAGCCTCCTCTGTCCGTGGTTTCCCAGGCGAGAATACTGGAGTGGGGTACCATTCCTTTCTCCAGGGGATCTTCCCAACCCAGGGACTGAACCCAGGTTTTCTGCATTGCAGGCAGATTCTTTACCACTGAGCCACCAGGGAAGCCCAGGAAGGATCTCTAGGTGTGAGGAATCCAGACCCTGAAGGGATCATCCAGAGATCGCGTTCATATCTGAATGGTGTTCCTCCTCCTTTTTAAAACACTTTTCTTGACATCTTCAAAGTGCTTGTTTTTTTCCCGCTGAGTGTTGCTGCCGGGCTGTCACACTCCTTTCCTCTCCAGTCCACACCAACTGCTCCCTCAGCTTCAGTGTAAAGGATCAAACCACCAGACAGGCCGCCTGCCGCCAGGGGGCGTGGTGGGCATGGTGAAGTAGAAGTTTGGTTGGAGAGCCTAGCCACCCAGTTTTACTTCCCCAGATGCCAAAGGTAATCCCTGTTTGAGAAACAACATCCAGAAATAAGAGATCCAGCCTGTGTGACAGCCCGCAGTCCCCTCTCCTGAAAGTGCCTGGGTGGCACAGGTTACGCCACTTGGCTCCCGCCACCCAGTGAAGGACTGTGGGACCCTCTTTCACTGTCTTAGCCGGGTGAGATTCAGCAGCTGCCTTTCACTGTTACTGTGCCAGGCAAACACAACTGATTTGGACGAAAAGTAGGGCCGAGGTGAGGAAAGAAAGCAGTGGAGTGTGGCCAGGTGAGGCAGGAAGTGGGGTCCAAGGGCCCATCTGTTCTAAAGTCAAGCCTTCTACCCACCTGGCATGAGCTGCTCCTTTGAGTGGTGTCAAGGACAGTAAGGAGAAAGATAAAACATTAAACTATTTTTAGAGATTATCCTCTGAGAGGACAACTGATGTTAAAACCAATAGCGAGGGGGTGTGGCGGTGGGGACTTCCCTGGTGGCCCAGTGGCTATGACACTGCACCCCCAGTGCAGGGAGCCTGGGTTCAGGGTCCTCGATCCCCACGTACCGCCACTAAAGATCATGTTTACCCCAGGAAGATCGGAGACCCCACATGCTATAACTGAAACTCAGCGCAGCCAAATAGATAAATGTTAAAAACAAAAAACCAACAAGCTGGGTCCTAGAAGAAAAGATCTAGACTAATCTAGCTACTAATCTAACTACTGAAGAGGAGGATCGGGGTGGGTGAGACCAGAGCTGGGGACCCAGGACATCTGGGTCTGTGGAGACAAGGGAGGTCACGAAGGCTTCACCATCAGCCCGAGTGGCCAGTGTCGCACGCCGGTAGGTGCCTCTGAGGTCCGTAGTGCCGTGATGTTGAAGGTGACTCCTGTGAAGGGAGAGCCACCAAAAACAGGAACATCGTTCACATTTTGCTCAGCTTGTAGATGCCCATTTGTTCATTATTAAAATATTCAACAAACGTTGGAGCTCCAGGGTCTGTTCCAGGTGTTGGAGATGCCACAGGGATAAGCCCAGATCCCTGACCTCCTACATCTTCACAGACTGTGAGGGTGCTGTTGTTCATAAGGGCTACGGATGGGTCAGGGCAGGGAGAACCATACACGTCCATCTCCATGATCAGAAAAGCAAGTCTAGCCCTTACTAAGTACAAGTTAATGAGATCTTCATAAAGGAACATAATTATAATTTTGGCTGTATTTTTAACTGAGGACACAGCTTCTTTGTAAATCAGCTAAAGGTATTTAAGGAGCAGCACAAAAATTGCTGGTACAAGTGCTTTACAAATTTTTTAGAGGTTCTGCCTCTATATACTTTTAAGATGCTAGATAAGAGTTGGAGTGGAACAGGGATTTTGTGGTAAATGTAAAAGTACTGTTTAGGAAGTAGGCATTTAAGCCTACAACCACAGATTTCTTGAATTGTATGTAGCGTTTCCACAAATAAGTGTTTTTGTCACGTGTACTGGGTCCTGCTGATGGTTCCACGTGGAGTCTGGTTTCTCCTCACTCCTGCCTCCCTAGCTTCTGTCATGATGATACATCAAAACTGCAGGATGGCTTTTAACTTTGTCTCATCTGTAGTTCAAGTTCAAAACTTGGAACACCTCACACCCATCCTCTGTTCTGGGAGCAGGAGAACGGACCTCGCCTGCTCTCTCCACGGAGACTGGACACTGCAGAGGAGCTGGGGCCATCAGCCGAGTACCTGGCGCCTCCTCAGTCATTAAGCACGCTGAGCGCCTGCTGGTTCTGCTTTAGTTTTTCCTGTGGGGACTGTCACGAAGTCCTAGGAGTGCTGGGGGACAGCCACCACTGGATTGGCATTTTTAACTTGGACTGCGATGAAACTTGTTTATCATTTTAAATAAAGCAACTTGATTTGGGGTTGGGTGTTTTGCATTGTCTTGTCCTTGTTTTCATTCTTACTCATCTGAAAGTTAACAGAGTGTACTGAGTTTGTCTGCACAAAGGGACCTCTTAAAAATACACTTGACCCTTGAACAACTCAGGGTTTAGGGGTACGATCCTCCCTATGCACAGTGGAAAGTTCAAGAAAAGCTGAGAGCCAGCCCTCCATATCCAAGTTTCACAGTTCTGCAGCCAGCCTCAGATTGCATAGTACTGCAGTTCCTATTTAATGGAAAAATATCTGCATGTAATGGAACCATGCACTTCAAACGCATGTTGTTCAAGAGTCAACTGGACAGTTTAAAACAGAGGGCACAGGTGACAAAAATAAGGCCCAAACACTTTGGGTGAAAGTCCCCCAGTGGTCAAAAGCTAGCAGCCAGAAGAACCTTATTCCACATTTCAGAGTGGTGGGCATTTTTATCAGCCTCCGCTAAAATTCCCTTTGTGTGTCCCCTAACGTTATATGATATTGCAGGATTAAGCTCACCCTGCTGTTGGAATCCTGTTCGTTGTAACTAGAGCTCAAGAGGAAGCTTAAGAGTATTCTTGCATCTTCCTTTTGAAAAGAGGCACTGGGTGGGGCGGGTGATGGCTGGGTTGGACCTCGTGGTCCGGTGGTTGAGGGCCTGGGTTCCATCCCTGGTTGGGGAAGTAGGCCTCACATACTGCAACTGGGAGTCTCCATGCCACAGCTGAAGAACCTGCAGCCAAGATGCAGCAAAGCCAAATGAATAAAAGTAAAATATATTTTTAATTAAAAAGAAGCATTCCTTCAGGATCTTACATCAGCTGTAAACTCAGACACTGCTTTTCCCAAAAAGAATGCATCCTAAACAAAAACCAGGGGCCTGGTTTTTCAATATTAGTCCTATGCTTGGCATGGCACCTTACAAACTTTGTCTACTCCTGTTTTTTGTTTTTGTTTTTTTTTTTAATAACTAGGGCAGGGTCTGGGAGTGGTAGGGGAAAAAGGTTTTCTGTTACATTTATCTCAAGCTACACTGTTCAGTAACAGCCCTGGAAGGGTCTGGAGAAGCAAAAAGCAGTAGACATCTTTTTTTTCATTCCACCCTCTCCTACATTACAGAATTATTCAAAGAAAGACTGTAGAGAAAATAGAATTTGACCTTGAAGCCCGTCTTTGGGGGCAGCCTCCACACCCTGAGGCTATGTGGAGGCCTGCTGGGTCCAGACCAGAATGGGGCATTCACCGGCCAGCACCTGGAAAAGTCCTCCGTGAGAATGAATATATCAAGGCAACCCCAAAGAGTAAAGCCGCTGGCAATGGGTCTGGAAAGCGGCTGAAAGGAAGCAGAGCTGGTGTTCGGCTTTCATTGTCCTGCAGCCTTTACCTTGCCCTCAGCATTCCCTGGCTGTGCTGTGCTTAGTCACTCAGTCGTGTCCTACTCTGTGCGACCCCATGGACTGTAACCTGCCAGACTCCTCTGTCCATGGGGTTCTCCAGGCAAGAATACGGGAGTGGGTTGCCATACCCTTCTCCAGGGTATCCTCCCGACCCAGGGATCGAACTCAGGTCTTCCGTAGTGCAGGCAGATTCTTGACCGTTTGAGCCACCAGGGAAGCCCTAGCAATTCCAAAATGCTCAAAAGATTACTTGTGCGGGGCTAAAATGATGCCAAAAGGACCCCGGAATGCTGGGTATTTCACCCTAGTTTTAAAAAGAAGCCAAAGCCTAAAGTGTCGGGCCTACCTGGGTCTCAAGAGCCCTTCCCAAGGGGCTCTCGTCCCCAGCATCTTGAGTCACCAGGGGATCGGGGAGGTCGGGGGGCGGGAGGGGGCGTGGCGCGGCGGGGGCTCCGCCCCGGGGCGGGGCGCGGGCGGGGCGAGGCGGGCTCCCTCGGGGTCCCCGCGGGCGGGCACTCGGGTGGCCGCGGCGCGATGGAGGCGCCGGCGGGCTGCTGGCCGCGCTGCCCGCGTTGGCCACTGCGCTGGCCCTGCTGCTCGCCTGGCTGCTGGTGAGGCGCGGGGCGGCCGCGAGCCCGGACCCCCGGAGCCCGCGCCCCCAGAGCCCGCTCCTCCGGCTGAGGCCAGCGTGAAGCCCGCGCCGCCCGGCCCCTGCGCCGCGGAGCCGGCGGCCGCGCCCGAGGGGCTGGGGAGCCCGCGCGGCCGGACGAGCCCGAGGCCGCGCCGGCGGAGGCGGAGGAGCAGGCCGCCGAGGAGAGGCAGGTACGGACCCGCCCTCCCGGGCGCCCCTTCCCACCCCGAGGCCCGGTTCCCCCGCGATTCGGCGCCCCCTGGCGCCCCCAGTCGAGCCGAGAACCGGGCCCCCAGCCTCGGGCCGGGCTGCCCCAAGAAGGGCAGAGCCGGCGATCGGCAGGAAGGAAGGTCCCGGCGTGCAGACTCTCAGCCCTCCCTCGAAGTGTGGCAGAGCCTCGGAGTTGTGGGTTGTCGCCAGGCTGGCTTTCCTCTCCTTGGCCTCTCCTCCCCTGGCACGGGTCACACCCACCCCCCTCACACACACGCACACACACACACACACACACCCCTCACCCTCCAGCCCACTGGATTTCAAACGCACGTGTATGTGGCTTGTTTAAAAAGAAGCCTAAGCCTCAAGGATGGCGGGCTTCAAGGATGGCGGTTGTCCTTATAGTAATATAATAAAATAGAATACTTAAAGAAGGAAAACTGAGTTTTCTTTTAGGTCAATTTGGAATTCGGATTCCTGAGCCATCTATGTGTGAAACCTATTGGGTGGGGCTGAAAGAAAAGTACTGGACCATTGCAGTCCTATTTGTTGTCCTTTTCAAACTGCAGGGTCCTCTGCACACCTCACCTGGGGCTGCAGATGAGCCTGGCCGGTGTGCAGTGAGCAAGCAGCATAAAGCCTTCCTGCAGTGCAGCTGAGCACCCCCAAGCCCACCCTCCTGCTTCTGTTGCCCTGCAGCTCTGTCCTGACCCCTTAGTCTTGCTTCAGGATAGCCAGAGAGGTAGTCCTTAGTGGAACTAAGAGCTTCAGGATCTTAGTTCCCCAACCAGGGATCGAACCTGGGCCCCCAGCAGTGGAAGCACGCACAGAGACCTAACCACTGGACCACCGGGGAATTCCCCAATGTACCTCTTGACACTGGAAATCTACTTGCTAGCCGCACATTCCCAGGATTTCAGCGCCCTTGGACCCTTGGGGCCAGCGCCAAGGGCCCAGAGCCTGATCAGAACGCCTTGTTCTGACTCCTCGCTCCTTTCCTTGCGAGGGAGGCTGGCCGGGCCGGTGGAAACCATGAGCAAGCGGTTTTGGTGCGTTGTCAGCGTGCCTCGGTGCCCACTCTGGATTTTGCTGGACACAATGGTTTATACTGGAGAGAACCCTTTGACAGGAGGAAGAGGCAGCAGGCTGGGTGGAGGCATGCTGAGTAATTGTTCCAGACCCCCTGTGAGCAGGTGCTTTGCTTGACAAGAGGGTGACTAATTGTGTCATTAGAGTGGATTCTAACCAGCCTGAGCAGAGCTGCTGTATTCTTCCCAAGGAGCACGGAGGCCCTGCTGTTCTTGCTGCCCTCACCTGTGCTGTTGGCAGGTAGGGTTTGGACACGTGCTGATGTGTTAGCTTTGCTCCCGTGTTTAGGATTCTCTTGGGAACAGGAGACGCATGGGGCTATCCTCAGGCTGCCACTAGCTCTCAATCCGCCATGCTCCTAACAGTGAACACATTGGCCCCTTTTCATCCAGAGGCAGGTTCTGGAGTGAAGTTTAAAATGTTCTTTATGGACTTCCCTGGCGGTCCAGTGGTTAAGACTCCACATTTCCTCTGCAGAAGCCTGGATTCAATCTCTGGTTGGAAAGCCAAGATCCCGCATGCCAGGCAGTGCACTTGTGCGGTACAGCCAAAAATCAATTAATGAAAAAATTTTAAAGTCCTTGAGTAATGCTCAGTCATCTCCTGATCTTCCAGATTACAGTGCTTCTGAAAGAAGTTTCTGCAAGGCCTCTAGGCTGTCAGCAATATATCTAGGTAACAGGTTTCGTGGTGGCTTAAAAAGCAGCCGTATCTGCCTCTCCCTAGGAGAAAGCGAGTCCCATGAGGGTGAGTAGAGGCTCAGAAGGATGAGGTGCCTTATGGAAGCTCACGTGTTGGGCACAGACTCGGAGCTGAACCCAATGCACTGCCCAAGCGGATGACCATGACAGCTGAGGCTTGTGTGTCCGTCCTTCGTCTCCACGTCCTGACCTGACAGGATCCAGGCAACAGGAGCATTAAGTCTGTTTTCCTCCCTTGGAGGTCTTGCCCCTCCCTTTTGTGTTCAGGTCTCCAGCCACTTCTGAGCTATCAAGCCCCTGTCGACTCCAACTGTGCATAAGGCCCGGGACCAGGTGCTGGGGACACATATCAGCTGTTCCTGACTCCTCTGCCTTGCTGCCTTTGGGATTACCCTGGAAGAAGCTGCTAAGAAGCTGTCTGGAAATGGACTTGGGCATTTTCAAGAGTGGGTCCCAGGGACTTCCCTGGTGGACCAGTAGCTGGGATTCCGAGCTCCCAGTGCGGGGGGCCTGGGTTCGATCCCTGGTCAGGGAACTGGATCCCACATGCTGCAACTAGGCATTCAAATGCTGCAACTAAGACCCAGTACAGCCAAATAAATAAATATTCAGGGAGAAAAAGAGCAGGTCTCAGTACTCTCTTCCGATGACCGTGCTGCCCCGTCTTGGAGAGCAGGCCAGAAGGCCCGCCGGGAAAAGTAACTCACGTCTGGGTTTGGGGCTGCCGTCAGCCTGCCTCGAGTCTATCTGTCACTAAGGGAACGGCAGCAGTGGGAGAGCAGGCAGGCCCAGCCCCCAGCCTGGCAGAGCAGCACTTAACTCACCTCTCCCCTCCCCGCTGCTTTTTCCATTAACCGAGCCCCTTCTAATCCAATCATCTTCCTTCCCAGCAAGGCCTGGGAGGCCCCCGGGGCAGCTGCTGCCCAGGCTCACAAAGCTGATTATTGAGAAGCATCCAAAGCCCAGGAAGCTGCCTTCCGCTGCGGCTGTGGGTCACGGGGAAGCGACCCCGAGGTGCAGGAGAATCGAGTTGCATGAAGGCCCTCGATGGGCTGGGAGGCTGAGCAACCGCTGAGGGAAAGGGGGGTTAGATCAGGCAGGCTGGGGAGGCTGAGCGGAGAGCAGTGTCGTATTATTAAACTGCTTGTCATTTCTCTGAGGAATTAGTGTGGAAGTGTGCAGGGATGGAGGCGGGCATGCCCACCGTCACAAAGAATTATGGAGAATGATGTCAAGAACAAAAGCTGGTCCCTGTAAGGCCAGGAAGCAGTGCTTTCTGGTGCTGAGGTCATTGTTGTTTAGTCGCTTCAGTCGTGTCCGACTCTTTGCAACCCCATGAACAGTACCCCACCAGGCTTCTCTGTCCACTGGATCTTCCAGGCAAGAATGGTGGAGTGGGTTGCCTTCCCTTTCTCCAGAGGATCTTCCTGTCCCAGGGATCGAACCCATGTCTCCTGCATTGGCAGGCAGATTCTTCACCACTGAGCCACCTGGGAAGCCCATAAGGTACAGGTTAAGATTTAGGATTTGCAGACCTCTCACCTAACGGAGGCGTGGATTCCGGCAGGGCTGTATCATAGGATGCCAAACAGAGGTCATGGACAGAGGATCAATGTCACTCCCAGTAGTAGTGGAGTCGAATCGCTGTCTGAGCCAGGACTCAGACATCCTGGTGCTCAGGCCGTCAGTCGGCTCCAGAAATGGAGAAGGGACTTCCTCTAAGGCTGCCGGCCAATGCAGATGCTTAGAGATTGAAGGAGACTAAGAGACAGGAAAGACAAATGAAATACCTGGTCCTTGATTGGATTCTGGATGGGGTGGGAAGCTATAAAGAATATTTTAGAGATAACTGGATCATGCTTCAAATGAATGATTTATTAGATCATTTTATTGTATCAATGCTCACTTTCTTGAGCATGATGCCAGCATTGTGATTATATAGAAAAATGTTCTTAGGAAGATGCATGCTGAAACATCTAGGGATAACATGTCATGATTCAGTTACACACACACACACACACACACACACACACACACGTCATGGATATATATGGAGAGAGTACAGAGATGGAAAAATGTTAACAATTGGTGAATCTAAGTGAAAGGGTATAGGAGAGTTCATTGTATTATTCTTCTCTGTAGGTTTGGGACTTTCCAACATCCAGTCCTGGGAAAGAGGAACCTGATGGGGAATTTCTCAGGAAAGGGCTTGGTGTTTCAGGCACTCTGAGGGTGCCGATTTGATTGAGCTGCACAGCCTCCTCTGTCTGCCCTCACCATGCAGCTGGGCTCCTCTTCACCTTTCTGACATTATCTTGCTGTTGGGCCCATCTTGATATCTCCTTGTCACCACAGATCTGTCCCCTAGGGAGCTGGAAAGCCCCTAGCCTTCTCAGAATGACCAAGAAGGTAAATCCCATCCCCCATCATCTGTCCTGACCTTTGTTAATTTTTCCTTTCTTTTCTTTTCTTTTCTTCTTCTCTTTTGTGTCCTGAGCTTTGTGATGTCAATGTAACCCCACTTTCTGTTCTCCTAACAGAAGTCCATTTAGTGGATGGCCAAACAGGTATCTGGCACTCTGAGTCTTGTCCTTTGGTCCTCCAGGCTCCTATAACACAGAGTACTACTATAGATTGGACTTCACTGGCAGTCCATTGGCTAAGAATCCATGTTTCCACCACAGGTTCGATCCCTAGTCAGGGAACTAAAATCCCGAATGCCCTGTGGAGTGCCCCCCCCCGCCACCCGCAAAAATCATTAAACAACAGACATTTATTTCTGCCAGTTCTGAAGACTGAAGAGTCCAAGATCAAGGTACCAGCAGATTCAGTTCCAGATGAGAACCCACTTCCCAGCTAGCCGACTGCTGTGTCCTCACAGCACAGAGAACAGTCAGGTGTCTTCCTCTTCTACTAAGGGCCTAATCTCATCATGGGGGCCCCAAGGTCATGACCCCATTAAACCTAATTGCCTCTCGAAGGCCCCACCTCCAAGTGGGGGTTCAGAAATGGGGTTCATATGCTGAACAGCATATAAATTCTGGGCGATATAAAAACGTCTGAAACAGATGTAGTGATTTTTCTCGGGGTGGAGGGACAGAAATAATCCAAATGTTAGCAAATTGGTAGAGCGTAAGTAAGGGAAAAAAGCTGCACACAAAGCAGGAATGATGGGACTTCCCTGGTGGTCCAGTGGCTAAGACTCCACATTCCCAATGCAAGCGGCCCAGGTTCCATCCTTGGTCAGGGAACTAGATCCCCCAGGCACAACGAAGATTAAAGATCCAGCATGCCACAGGCAACTAAGACCTGGCACGGCCAAATAAATAAACACATATATTAAAAATTAAGAAAAAAAATCACGGGAATAGTCTCTTCACAATAATTACAACAATGTACATCAACAGAGGCTGAGATGGTTGGATGGCATCACTGACTCAATGGACATGAGTTTGAGTAAACTCCAGGAGTTGGTGATGGACAGGGAAGCCTGGGGTGCTGCAGTCCATGGGGGTCACAACACAGAGGGCTGTAAGCAGAGTTCCACATTTAGTCATGTAAAAGAGTATGTTTCATAAAGTTCTTTGAAAGTGAAAGTGAAAGTCTCTCAGTCCCATGGGACTCTTTTACGACCTCACAGACTACAGTCTACCAGACTCCTCTGTCCATGGGATTCTCCAGGCAAGAATACTGGGTGGGTAGCCATTCCCTTCTCCAGGGGATCTTCCCGACCCAGGGATCCCAGGTCTCCTGCATTGCAGGCGGATTCTTTACTGTCTGAGCCACCAGAGAAGCCCAAAGTTCTTTCAGCCCATAATTTAATTTTTTTCACATGAGAAAGAAATTGGGGCTTTCCTAATTTTGTTATTTCTTTCAGCGATAGAGTTTTGTTTGCATGTGGAAAACGTAGCTGTCAGTTTAAATTTTTCTGCTTAGTGGGAAAAATAAATTCCTAAAGAAGATACCTTAAGGAAAAAAAAAAGTGCCTGGCTTCAAAGAGAAATAAAATATTGAGCCAGATCACTTTTAGACAGCTTCTCTTCTGTAGCCCTTTCCTTCCCCAGACTACAACGTGGGAGGGCTGAGACCAACTTAGACCTCTGGTGGACATTTTTCTGAGAAATGCCAAGTCCCTAGTGGCCAGAGCATTTTTGGAACAACCTGAGTCTGACCGCACTCGGTTTTGCCCTTGTTGAGGACAGATAAATGGAACAGGAGTCCGGAAACCTCCTCCTATCAGGCCCTGATGCACAGACGGAGCTGCTGGCTGCCCTTCTGATATCTTGCTGCTTGGTCCAAAGGAAGGCTGGGATGCAAATAGCAATCATTCCTTCTCTCTCACCAGGGGGGTGGGCACCTGGGTCCCTTTCTCCCGGCTACAGTGAATAGCTAAAAGAATAGCCAATGAGATTGAATGGCCTGAAGGAAATCGAAATGCAAGAATTCAGGGAACTTGCTTATCTAGTATTTTTGGCTCTGAATAGCCTTGGAGACCTGGGAAGCCATTTAACTTTGGGTATGAATTTTCCTATCTACGAAATGGAGCGGTTGGGCTAAAGGAGGTCTGCAATCCGGGACTGTTTGCTTTCTAGCCATCCGCTCTTGTTTCACGACCTGGGTAGCGAGCATGTGTGTGCGTGCGAGCATGTGTGTGCGTGCGCACATGTGTTTATTTGGCAGTGTCGAGTCTTAGTTCTGGCGCTCAGAGTCTTCGCTGGTCATGTGAGTTCCTTGGTTGCGGCACGCAGACTCTCTAGTTGTGGCGTGTGGGCTCAGTAGTTGTGTGGGCTCAGTAGTTGTGTGGGCTCAGTAGTTGTGGCACTTGGCCTTACTTACTCTGCTGCATGTGGGATCTTAGTTCCCCGACCAAGGATCGAACCCAAGTTCCCTGGCATTGCAAGGCGGATTCTTAACCGCTGGACCACCACTGGTTGTCCCTATTTAGTATTTTCAAGTTAGAAGTCCTTGCAGACATTGGTAACCATCTGGTCAACACAGCCCTGAGCCTGGCCTCAGCAAGGGTCTAATTCTGTGACCTCGGCGTTAACACTCTCCCGGCCAAGTTCTTGCTGAACACTCAGAGTCTGAGATCAATCTCAGGACAAGAAAATACCTCTGGCCCAGTGGCCTCCTATGAAAATCAATAAGCCTACTCTAGGGTCAGACAGTCCTTTTTCTTTATTCCTCATGATCTAAAACTGGTTTCCCTTCCTTCGGTAGAGATCTTAAATGCTGACCATCTGTGTTCTGTTATTATCCTTGGAGTTAGTCATGTTCAGAATTCTTCAGCCTGGCTTTCCCCAACACAATGATCTCATTTCTTCTGACCCTCTCAGATTTGGTCAGTCTGATTTGATCAGTCCCTTGGTTTTCCTCCCTGTCCTTGACCTTTTCTGTTAATCCTGAAATATAGAGACAAGAATTCAACCTAATTCTCACTGACTGAGGGTCTGGTAGATGCCTGATTGCTGCCTCAGGGTTTTTTTTTTTTCTTTTTTATGAAGCTTTTGATGTCCTCTAAATCCTATTTGTAGGAACAGTGCCAAAACCCGTTAATCTGATAGGATTGAATCTGGCAGGCTGATGTCTGAGCCAGACAGAGTGGCTTAGGGTTAGTGTTTGGGGCTTGTGAATGTGCCCTCAATTAGGATCTGGGGTCAGAGTCCAGGATGGTCCTTTTAGTTCTGGACATTTGACCACACCATCCTGCGGGCTGACTCCTGGTGCCCTGGGACGATGTGCAAGTTCTCAGTCTCGCTTCCCTCTCCCCCACCCCTGCCCCTGAGTCCAAGGATTACCTGGTGCTTTCCTTTTGCTAGAAAATCTCATGCTCATAATATCAAGTGGAGGACTCACATCTGGGCCCGGGGCCACCCCTGCCCACCTCCCAGAACTCATTGGCCAACATGGGCCTCGCGGTCAATAACTGCTGCTGCAGGACTTTCCCTGTCGGTCCAGTGGTTCAGAATTCACCTTCCACTGGACAGGGGGCTTGTGTATCCCGGTCAGGGAACCAAGATCCCACATGTGCCACGGGCAACTAGGGAACCTGTGTGTGTGTGTGTGTGTGAGTCACTCAGTCGCGTCCGACTCTTTGCGACCCTATGGACTGTAGTCCTCCAGGCGCCTCTGTCCATGGAAATTTTCAGACAAGAATACTGGAATGGGTTCCCATTTCCTTCTCCGGGAGATCTTTCCGACCCAGGGATCGAACCCAAGTCTCTTGTGTCTCCTGCGTAGGCAGGCTGATTCTTTACCACTGTGCCCCCCACACACACTGCAGCAAAGACCCAGTGCAGTCAAAAATTAAAGTTAATTAATTAATTTAAAAATAGCTGAGAATGTCAAAATATATACACCCAACCCAGCACCATCCCAGTGGCCTCTTGGACATCTCCCTTGCCCTCTCTAATGAGCACCACAGGTATCAAATCCATTCTCCTGCGTAAAGCCCCTCAGTGGCTGATAGAATAATCCTCACCCTCTTAGCCTGACCCCTGAGGCCCAGCAGGACCCCCACCTCAGCCTTTTCTTCAGCCGCCCCCTCTGCTCAGCCCAAGCACCAGGCCTGGCAGGCCCTCCCCCAACCTAGATCCTCACGGTTGCTCCTCCTCCCCTATCAAGTCTCTGGGTCCTTGACCACCTTGGCGGATATGAATTCCCCCAACACGTCATCCCATCTGGGCTGACTTCCTTTTTCAGCGCTCAGCACGGGCTGAGGTCATCTTTTGTTTCAGCCTGTGCTGTCGGCCGCGGCGGATGTCAGTGCATGAGAACAGGGTCCTTGCCTGCCATATCCAGAGCCACATCCCTAGCTCCTAAACAGACTTGGCAGACACTGGCACCCCCCAAAGTACCTGCTGATTGAATGAGCTGCCATAATAACAAAAAGACAAGAAAACTGTCAGTTCCTGCTGACAGGCAGGCTCTGGGCAGAACCGCCCTGGGCAGCAGGAGTCTACTTCTCTATGTCCCCAGAGCCTTGGTGTCGCCCGCCTGCAGAGCATCCCTAAAGTCGTGTATTATGCTCCACAGAGGCAGACGGCTCTGTAAGCTAGTGATCTCCCCAGTGTAAGACAAGTTCAAACACAGACTGGGTAACTGGCAGTTCATCAAAGGTTTGATCAACGGGCGTTTTCTATTGGGTAGAAGCTACATTAAATCAGTGGCCTCCTAACATTTTTGAAAAAGTTATTCATTTATTTTTGGCTATGCTAGGTCTTCCTTGCTGCACGGGGGCTTTCTCTTAGTTGTGGCGAGTGGGGGCTTCTCTCCATTGAGGTGTGCAGGCCTCTCTTGCTACGCGGCACAGGCCCTAGAGCTGGAGGGCTTCAGTAGCTGCGGCCCGTGGGCTTTGGAGCTTGGGCTCGTTAGTTGTAACACATGACAGGCTTAGTTGCACCATGGCTTGTGGGATCTTCCTGGACCAGGGGTCAAACCCTTGTCTCCTGCATTGGTAGGGGGATTCTTAACCACTAGACCACCAGGGAAGCCTGCCTTCTAAGGTTTTTTAAAAGCCTCAATACCCTTTACCCTCCTCAGTCTTATACAGACGGAAGTCCAGTGCATGGGGGAAAGTGGAACTGCTCGGGGTGGGGGTGGCGGTGGTCTCAGCCCCTTGGCTCCTCCCTCGCCCGGCAGTGGCCCCTGCGGCAGTTCCACGTGGCTCCAGGGCTCAGCCGACCGAGGGTAGAATAACTGAGCTCAAGATCGTCCAAGTTGGATCCAATGATCTCAGAAGACCCTGTTCAGGGGAAGGAGGAGAGCGCAGGGGTGAACAGCCAAGGACAGATCACTGCCTGAGGCTGTGGTCCCAAGGATGACCCTGTGTTCCAGCCTACCCTCTCCCCACCAGACATGCGTGGTGGGTGGGAGGCGACAGCACTTCCCCGGAAGCTCTTAGACACTGACCTCACTGAGTCTGGAAGCCAGAGAGCTTCAAAAGCCAGGGGAGTTTTGGATTGAACGTGGCAACCACCATTATGGGGCTTTGAGAAGGAAAAACATGATAAAGTCATCATTTTAAGATATCCTCAGAAGAGATGATTGCAGGAGAGTGGAGTGTCTGTGGCGCCCGTGAAGGTACTGAGTGATTGAGGCAGGAGCAGGGAGAAGGAAGAGGTGGATCCCAGATGGCTTTCCAAGGTGGGGAGGGTGGGTTCAATCCCTGGTTAGGAACTAAGATCCCACCTGCCACATGTCTTGGCCCCATAGAAAGGAAACGGCAGGTTGGCACCTGCATTCCCAGGCCATGATGAAGAGTCAAGATGCTGCAGGGGAAAATTGGACAGGTTGAGAAGGGTCAGTCTGAAGCATGAGATGTAAGTTCCTTGTCACAGGGGATGAGCCTTTTCTAGCTGCACGTGTGGAGCTGGCCTGAGTGGCCTCAGCTTGGATGGAGCTCCCATCTGGAGGCAGGGGTGGCAGACTTGTTTTGATGGTGCAGGCAGAAAAGCTGCCGTGACCTCTACTGGCCCATCCTCCCCACCCAGCACCAACGCCCCGGGCACTGGCGCCGGATCTGCTGCTGTCTCGGCTCACCCCACAGCCGACGCTCCCCTCTGAGTGCCGAAGATGAGCAGCCTGACTGTCTGATGAAATCCTCCTGGAAGGACTGCCAGCAATGTCGAATCTGCTCCCGCCTGAGTGGGAGCTGGGAGGCAGCCCCTGAGCCTTGCCTGTTCTTGGGGCCCCTCTCAGAAACCTTCTCTGCAGACCGGGCAGTTGATTGGTCTGTCCCAGGCTGTGGGCCAGGGCAAGAGATGCTGTGGGCCCCTGAGAGCTTCCTTTTACCTCAGTCTTTGCCTCCACAGGGGAGCTGGGCCTCCTCGACGCCTGCCTGGTGGAGCCCTGGTGCTCCAGGTTTAAAATCAGACTGGATTAACTGGGAGGGGGGTGGGGACGGGGGGTGTTGGTGCAGCTCAGGTGGGTGATCTCAGGGTCCAACAGACCCTGTTTGCAGGACCCCAGGGCAGACTCACCTCCTTAGGCAGAAAGAGAGACAGACAGACAAAAAGACATCTGTCTCTGCAGCCATCTCTCCCTATCTCTGCTCCACTTGAGCCTATCAGCCAGGGCAGCCATAAACGGCAATGAGCTGTCTGCAGCGTGTGCCTCTGGCTCCTAGGGGCTCCCAGAAGCCTCCTTCTGAGCCCCTCTGTGCCCTACAGCCTCCTACCTGTCCCCTCTGGAACCCCTCCCCTTTTGGCCTCTGGGGGACTCCCGTCTTGGGCTCCTGGCCTTGGTGAGGCTGTCAGGAGACCGTCCCTCCACCTGCCTCCATTGATGGAAAAGCTGAATTAGAAAAGTAACCCAGGGACTTCTCTGGTGGCCCAGTGGTTAAGACTGTATGCTCCCAATGCAGAGGGCATGGGTTCAATCCCGGATCGGGAACTAGATATATAAGCTTTGATATTTGGTCACCTGATGCGAACAGCTGACTCATTGGAAAAGACCCTGATGCTGGGAAGGATTGAGGGCAGAAAGAGAAGAGGATGAGATGGCTGGATGGCCGATGCCCTGAATGTGAACTTGGGCAAATTCTAGGAGATGGTGAGGGAGAGGGAGGCCTGGCATGCTGCAGTCCATGGGCATGGGGTCACAAAGAGTCTCTCTCTATATATATGTGTGTATAAAGTAGCAGAGAAGGCAATGGCACCCCCACTCCAGTGCTCTCGCCTGGAGAATCCCAGGGATGGGGGAGCCTGGTGGGCTGCCGTCTCTCGGTTCGCACAGAGTCGGACAGCACTGAAGTGACCTAGCAGCAGCAGCATATGAACTAGTCTCTAAGACGCTGGTCAGCGAGCTGCCTGGGGGTGTGGTCTCGGCCTCAGGCCTGCTGTGGGGGCCAGCACGGATGAAGCCTTGCGCTCGGTCCCTCCCGCCGCCCGTCTTGCCAGCTCATCCCCATGCACTGCTCCCAGCTGCAGCTCTTATCTTCTTTCTCCCCATTTTTAAATTCCCGGTGGCTCCTCAGTACCTTGTCCCATGTGAGTTCTCTGGTCCAAACCCTGCTTTCCTGGCCTCCCACACCCTCCCTGCGGTCATACCAGACGCCAAGGAGTCCCTGAAAAAGCTGTGATATTCCAGGCCTGGCCAGCTCTTCTCAGACCCAGCTCAGGATTCTCGTCCCTCCTGAAGCCTCCCCTGCACCACTCGGGCTCAGCCGAGCTCTCCTCCTTAGCCCCACCCAGGGATCGAACCTGGGCCCAGAAGTGAGCGTGCTGAGTCCCAACCACTGGGCCACCAGGGAATTCCCAGTAAAATCCTTACTGAGACAAAGGCTCCGGCATTTTGCACACGGTCTCACCTTATTCTTTTCCCTCGCGGTTGTGCACACAGCTCGCCATTTTGAAGCGCAGAGCACTGCACTGAGGCTAAGAGCTCCCACCTCCAGGAGGGCTTCCACGGTTGTCTCAGGCGCTCTGTTTCTGACACCTGCCCCTCTTGTCGGTATCAGCACTTTGGGTTTTTTGGGTTTGCTCTGTTTGCTTGGGGTTATTTTTTGGCCCCAGGGCATGGCTTGCAAGATCTTAAGTTTTCCAGCCAGGGACTGAACCTGCACCCTCCACAGTGAAAGCGCTGAGTTCTAACCACTGGACCGCCGGGAGGGAAGCGACCAGCACTTTTGTTTTACTGCTGGGTACACACTTTTTATAAACTAAGGGCAAAATGCAATTGAATGATATTTTTTGAAACTTTTTTTTTTAAATAATGGAAGCCTTTCTATTATTCTGTTATCTAAAAGCCCAGTAAGTAACCACCTCCCTGGAGCAGCCCCCACTCCCCCACCCCTCCGCTGCTGAGCAGCTGGTATGTCAAACAGGCAACAGCCTCCTGGCAGAACTTGAGATGTTCTGGGCTTGCAGAGAGGGATGTGAGTGGACAGTGACGGTGGTCAGGACTCTGGATGTTGGTGACAGAAACTCAGCTTAGGAGAGCTTTCGTGGAACCGGGATTTGAGTCGTTCATGTACAGGGGAGGCTGGGGTAAAATGACCTTGGGGCAAATCACAGCCAGGGATTCTCCACCCGGTGACCCTGGGTCACCCCCATCTCCCAAGCTCTCAGCTCTGGGACCAGAGGTTCCTTGTGCCCCAGCAGAAATCGGGCCCATGGTTCATATCCGCCTGTCAAATCCATCACAGGGCATGGCGGGGCTGGGGTGGTCTGACTGCCTGTCTGGCAGTTCCCACCAGGACCACAGGCTTCAAAGAACACCTTTGAAAGAAGGGGGTTTCTGTGCAGGCAGAAAAGAGTAAATGGCCAATTCAGCAGTGTTTTCCAAACGTCAAGTCCCACCATAAGAAATCTATTTAAATTGCACCCGTGTTTATAAAGTCACAGAAGCTTTTTAAAACGGTATCTATCTCTACGACACGTACACACACACCAGTATTTGTCTTGAATTTAATTCTGGGATCAGGGTGCCCTCAAAGTCTTGTGCAGTTTTAAGTCTTAATAACCTAAGAAGTGTAAATGCTACAAACCCACAAAACACATCATTGAGTATTTACTTATTTAAATTCCTTTTATACTTAGTTTCCTGACATTTGAATGCTGTATTTTTCATTTTAAGTCTTTGTAAGTGCCAGAATCCAGACAGACAGGGCAGCCAGAGGAGTTTCCTTTGGGCACCGCAGACACCCGGTCGACCTCCCTCGAGGTCACGTCCAAACTGTCACGTGTGCATCCAATCCCATAAGATCACGGGGCTGAAATCACAAAGGCAATCCTATTAGTCAATGACCATCCGCCCAGGAATGTTTTTTCAAAGTCTGAAAATCAACTAGAGCCACTGGACGGTGGTATTATATGAGCTTGGATAAGAAACATCAATATATTTTAAATGTAGATAACCTTTCAAATGTCATTTTGGGAGATATTTGGAGCATTTGTGCTCCTAAAGTTATTAAAATCTTAAAACCACACTGATTCAGGATTGGGAGCTCGTATACACCCATGGCGGATTCATGTCAATGTATGGCAAAACCAATACAGTATTGTAAAGTAAAATAAAGTAAAATTTAAAAAAACCACACTGAGACATTGGCTACACATTTTTAAAATGCTAGTAGCAACCTCTAAGTTGCTTTCATAACCCACCAATGGGTTAGAGCCAGTTTTTTTTAGATTTTTTTTTACATGGGCTATTTTTAGCGCCTTTATTGACTGTGTTACAGTATTGCTTCTGTTATTTATGTTCTGGCTTTTTGGTGGTGGGGCATATGGGATCTTAGGTCCCCAACCAGGGATCAAACCTGCACCCCCTGCGTTGGAAGATGAAGTCTTAACCACTGAACCGCCAGGGAAGTCCAGTTTTGAAAAGCACCACACTTCGAAAGTCAATGGCAGAATTCAGATGTAAACCAGCCTTTCCCCAAGGGAGTGTTGGCAGGTCAAATGACGCTGCCTCTCTTTGGACTAAAGAAGTCTGCATCAGTTCGTGAATTTCCCCTCCCGCATGGCAATTATCTGGGTTTATATCTTCCCTACTGGATGGCGAGTTCCTTCACAAAGGGAGTGGGCTTGCTTTTTTTGCTGTTTTTCCTTTAACCTTCGTGTCCCTCACACACAATAGGAGACTCGGTCTCCTCTCTAGTCTTGATATTGGACTTATTTCTGGGCTACAGCTCTGGTTAGATTCATCTTTTTTTTTCTTTGTCCCTTCTTCCTTTTCTTAAAGGAAAATATATGTATAATAGCCTCAGGCTCACTGTTCAGCGATCACTGTGTAGCATTTTAGAAGTGCAGTTCATGTTTATTATTAGAAAATCCGAATTATACTGAAATGGGTAAGACGGAAGGAAAGGCCGCCCCCACCAGCTCCTCTTTCCAAAGGCAGTCTCGGTTAATGGTATCTTGCATGTGCTTCTAGAAAACATTTTCTCCACATTTATGAGTGTGTGAGTTGTGTCTGACTCTTTGCGACCACATGGACTGTACCCAGTCAGGCTCCTCTGTCCATGGAATTTTCCAGGCAAGAATACTGGAGTGAGTTGCCATTTCCTTCTCCAGGGGATCTTTCTGACCCAGGGATCGAACCCGTGTCTCCTGCTTGGCAGCTGGATTCTTTACCACTGAGCCACCTGGGAAGAACCAGGCGGTGCTGAGCTGCATGTAAACTGCTAAGTGGAGAAGAACCAGCTCCTGCCTCCCATGCTGCTCCTCCTGGAGGCATCTTGTGGGGTCCATCAGAGAGAGTTACAAGAGACCCAAGGGAAACCTTTTGGGTTTGCCACTTACAACTGGCTTTTTTTTAAAATATATATTAATTCATTATTTTGGCTGCGTCAGGTCTTAGCTGCAGCACGTGGGATCTTTAGCCGGGGGACATGGGGTCTACTTCCCTGACCAGGCATCGAACCCGCTTCCCCAGAGCATGGGGTCTTAGCTGCTGGACCACAAGGGGAGTCCCATAACTTGCTGTTGGCCTTGTGCAAACTCTGATTTGGCCGAGAGCCTGCCTGCGCAGTTTGCAGAGGCTGCAGACGCTGGACCCCAGGGCTCAGAGCCTGAAGGCCTGGGTCTGGCTTGTCAGCTGTGCTGCCTCGTGCCCTGTGGGGCGGCCGTTCTTGTCTGTGCTCCCCTCTCCTCCGCCTGCCCGCTCTGCCCTGTCTGGCGCTGGGCTTCCTCGGTCCCCTCGCTGCGCTCTCCAGTCCCTCAACTCCACCACCTCCCTCTCATCCTCCAACATTCCTGCAAGTTGAAGTCACTCCTTCCTCTCCACCAAGGCCATCCCGGGACATTCCTTCCAGCCTGCTGTTTATTTTGTCCGTGCATCCATGGGAGAGAACTGGGCTGAGGGAGGTGGAGTTCCAATTTTGGGAAAATGTGATCTGAAACGGTCAGGGACGGAGAAGAGGTTGGAGGAAGCAGAGATGGAGACTGTGAACGCAAACACGGCTGCTCGGTGATGCTCGGCCCGGCCTGGACTCCAGAGACCCCACCAGCTTTCCTCTCTTGCCTTTTGGGTTTTGTTTGTTTGGGTTTGTTTTTTTTTTGGCTGCACTGTGTCTTTGTTGTGGCACGTGGGCTTTCTCTAGTTGTGGCACACGGGGGCTTCTCTCTAGTCGTGGCCCACGGGGGCTTCTCTCCAGCTTCGGCACACGGGGGCTTCTCTCCAGTTTCCGCACACCGGCTCCAGGGTGCACACGCTTAGTTGCTCTGCAGCATGTGGGATCTTAGCTCCCGGACCAGAGATTGAACCGGCATCCCCTGCATTGGAACATGGATGCTTAACCACTGGGCCACCAGGGAAGTCCCATGTGCCTTTTGTTCTACTCACTGTAGTGGGAGGTGGGAGTCGCCCAGTCCACTTATCAAAGTGGCACCCACCACTTGACCCACCTGAAAAAAGCAAGGGAGCCAAAGTGTCAAGGTCCTTGGCCTAGAGTCTCCCCTCCATCGCATCGGACAACTGGCACTCACACTGACATCCCTGTTTCCACCTTCTCAGGAAGGACCTCCCAACCACGCTCAAAGGACAGTGCGGGTGCTGTGTGTGATCAGGCTGTCCCTGGGCGGCCCCTGCCTCTCCCCGAGACGTCCTGTCCATCGCTGCCCCATGTCCCCGAGGTTCACTTCCGGTCCACAAGCACATCTCTCCTAACAGCAGATCCAGAGGTCAGGTCGCTTTGACCGAGGGGTCAAACACCGAATGATGGTATCAAAGAGTAACCCGGGTGCCTGGGCACTGACCCTTCTCCTTGTCTTGCAGGAAGAGGAGCAGGAGCTGGACGGTGAGGAGGCTCCACCGCAGGCAGGGCCTGAGGAGGAAGACGGTGAGTGGGACCCGGCCTCCAGGTTTGCACAGTGCTCCCCACAGACCCAGCATTACCGCCTCTGGCTGTGGGGGCTGGGCTTTGTGTGGCCCATTGGATTCCCCAGATGAGGATTCGAGTGGCAGGATGAAGGGGAGTGGATGGTAGAGGGGGAGAGGTGGGGAGAAGGACTGAGAAGTCGGGTCTGATGCATCCTAGAGAACACTGAGGTCGGAGCCTGCTCCTCTCTGACCCCAGCTTCGCACCCATCTCCCTGCTCACCTGCTTTGCTCCTTCGGCCATCGCTTTTCTATCTATCCGGTATGCGTGCCTGCATGCTGAGTTGCTTCCATCATGTCCGACTGTTTGTGACCTTATGGACTATAGCCCACCAGGCTCCTCTGTCCATGGCATTCTCCAGGCAAGAATACTGGAGTGGGTTGCCATGCCCTCCTCCAGGGGATCTTCCTGACCCAGGGATCAAACCCGAGTCTCTTATGTCTCCTGCATTCGCAGGCGGGTTCTTTACCACTGGCCCCAGCTGGGAAGCTCATCTATAAAATGTGAGTTGTCTGAAAATACAGACGGCCCATCACTGACCTTCTATTTCCTGCGGTGCCTAACTCCCTTCTCATCTCCACTTTGTGCATTTCATGTTTCTCTCAGATACCTCGGACCTATTTTACAGAGACTAAAGCCACTTTCAGAGCCGCCTCTTGGGTTCTGCAGGTTAAAGTTCCCTGGAGAGGAAATGTCTGATTTCCAAGCAGCTCTAACTGACCAGCCAGTTCTGTGTGGCCATCAGATCCTAGGTAGCCGGTGGAAGAAACAATGGACCGGTGGTCCATTGAGGAAATGGACCAATTCAGACTTAACTGGGTGGAAAGCAATGTGTTTGCTCTGGGCACAGCACCCACAAGGACCAGCGCCCCAGACAGATGGAACCCAACACAGGGTGGGGCCTCTGCTGGATCTGTCATGTTTTATTTCTTTATTTAAAAAAAAAAAAGGAAGAAGAAGAAGCTGAAGCAAAAATAGCAAAATGTCAGCACTGGTCAAATCTATATGGCATGTACACCAAAGACTTATTGCTTGCTGTACTTTTGTGTACGTTTGAAATATTTCAGGCTTTTTTAAAAGGGGGATTGTTGCTGTGATTTTTAAGTCAACAGCTGGCAGGGGCCCTGGAAAGAAAGCGCTGCAGGAATGCAGTAACCGGGGCTGGTGGTGTGGGCCAGGCGGCCAGGGTTGGGCTGGGACTGGGGGAGGGGATGTGTGAGGAGGCTTCCCCACCAGGAGGCCCTGCAGGAAAGGGCCTTGGGTTTCTATCCAGACAGCTTCAGAGGAAGAGGGTGGGGCAGAAGGCTGGAGGATGGGGCGTGGGGAGGGGCATCAGCCCCTTGCTAGGGGCTCCTGTTCCTCTGCTGCTGGTTTTCTCAGATTGGCTGCATGAACCACGGCCCTGGGGCCTGTCCCTGCCATGTTATTGGATCCTATTAGTGATTTGGGAATGCAGAAGGCAAAAGCTGAGGCTGCTGGCGGCCCTGGGGGCCAGGACAAGGGGAGGCTCAGCAGACCCCTCTTCTGGAACACTCTCAGACATGCAGCCCCACACCTAGCCATGTGCAGGGTTAATGGGGCCCTCCCCCTTATCTGACTGCTGCTCCTGGACCTTGCCCATCCCCCAGGCCGCCTCCTGGCAGCCCTCTGGAGGCCGAGGCAGGAGAGGGTAGGGTCCCAGCTGTCAGAAGGGCAAGGAGAGCCCCCAGGCCCTCTGCAGTGAGCAGTTCCCGTTGCTAATTAATTAGTGTTGCCGAGGTGCTTTCCCTAAGTGACTGGGCAGATTCACGGAAGATGGCATAAGGAAGTCCCCCTCCCTGGGGGGCTCTCACGTTGAACCCCTCCCTTTTCCAGCCGCCTTGGATGTGTGTGTGTCCCTCGGTCACCATATGGGATTAAGCAAGTCTTTTTAGTGGTTTGTTCTCTCCGGCTCAGGAGAGAAGCATCATCAGACCCGCCCCACAGGTTGAAAACCTTGAGCAGTACCCAGCTGGCAGCATTTTTCCGCTTTATGTTTCTAAAACATAGCAACACCATGACCTTGACGTCGAAGTTAATCCGTTTTCTTTGTCCGTTGCCTCTTCCTGAGGTCCAGAAGCCGGCATGGCCGCAAGCTTGTTCTGAGACTAGCTCTGTGTGATTCTGCCCCTTGGCAGGTTCTTTCCCGACCACCAAAGACCCCCAGCCCCTCAAACGATGGCCCCAAATTGCTCAGCTTGGCTCCCAGATCCCCGGATGCCGCAGTCCAAGCCCTGAGCTGTTGGAAGCTCCTGACGATGCTGTGGCCCCTTGGCTCATCAGCCTGAGCTGTGCTCAGCCTGGAGGGAAGAGTAGCTGATGGGAGCGGGGGTCTCCAGAGAGGGAGATGGGCTCATCCAGTCTCAGCACCAAGCCCCAGCCCCAGCTCACCAGGACGAAGAATGTGCTCTTCATTCATTCAGCAAGTACTGCAGAATGAATGAAGAGCCAAGCGCAGGGTGAAAAGCAAAAAATATTCAGCTGGTCTCTGCATTTCCCATCTTCAATTCTTTACACCTTAAGAGAAATGTAATAAGGCTTCCCCTGGTGCCCTGGCTCTTCACTCCTTCTGTCCCTTGCTCCCTGTCACCCGGCCTCACTGGCTTCCTTGCTTTGCTAGATCCGCCTCCCCAGACCTGCAGCATCACCTGAAAAGCCCTTCCTGACAGCCCTCCCCGCTGCCATTAAACTTCCAAGCAGCCCTCTCCCCACCTTCCTCTCTCCTCCCACTGTCCTTTGCTGAAGAGCTCTCAGGACCTACTGCAGACTCTGCTATTTTGATTACTCATCTTTGCCCACTATATGCTTTCTTCCCTGCTAAGCCCCCAGCACCCAGTAGAGTGCTCACTGAATATCAATATTTGCTGAATAAACCCTGTCCAGACATGGGGTGAGGGGAATGCTCAGCCTTGGGGGCCAGATTCTCCTGCAAAGTCAGTCAGGTTGTGGTGAGAGCAAACATCGCCCCCATGACAACCCCCGGGTTCTGAATTTGCATCCAGAACCTTCTTCCTTTGGCCCAGAGAGAACGTGAGGCTCAGAGGCTGCAGCCCTTTCCTGCCTGGAGCCCACACCAGCCTGTCTGATCACTGGGGACAGCCGCCAGCTGGAGACCATCTGGATGGCCCCAGGGTAGGATGTGGAGGTGTTTGAGATCCCTGACTTTTGAGTGAAATGGAACAGAACTGAAAAAGAAGACATCTGTGTGGGAAGGTGATTTGCTGGTCTCTGTGTTTCCCATACTCAATTCTTAATACATTAACGGAAATTAGATAAGACAAGCTGTTCAGCCTTGGTCCCCTAGGCTGGCCGGAGGCTGTCTGCCCTCCACCTGCTGAGCTGAAGGTCCATGTAAGGGCACTGCTTCCCGAGGGAATGCTCTCCACTGGACACTTGGCCAGGAGAATGCTCACAGCTCTTTCCTTTTCTGCCCTGCAGCCTTCTCCCCACATCACACATGCCTGTTTTCTCTGTCCAGACCCCCTGGTATGCCCTCCTCAGGCCTCTAGAACTGCCCTTCTGTACGTTCCAAAGCAGCTACAAGGTCTTACGAAGGCTGCTCTAGGTTTGACAAACCCGGGAACACCCATTCAGTAATAAGTACTTTAAAATATATATGAAAGTGAAAGTCATTCAGTCATGTCCAACTCTTTACGACTCCATGGACTATACAGTCCATGAATACAGTTCATGGAATTCTCCAGGCAAGAATCCTGGAGTGGGTAGTTGTTCCTTTCTCCAGGGGATTGTCCCAACCCAGGGATCAAACCCAGGTCTCCCTCATTGCACGTGGATTCTTTGCCAGCCACTTGGGAAGCCATATATATATATATATATATATATATATATATATATATATAATACAGTTAGTTGGTGGTGCTAGGCCTTAGTTGCAGCATGTGGGATCTAGTTCCATGACCAGGGACTGAACCCAGGCCCCTCTGCATTGGGAGCTCAGAGTCTTAGCCACTGGACCACCAGGGAGGTCCCCCTAAGTACTGGTTTTAATGACCTATTTAAACACGCCATGGACAAGCCCACATTATCCCTTGTCCCATTGTGGGCTGGATGCATTTTCTTTTTTAAATTTTTAGTCACCGGTGGGAGGAGAGGCATAGAAGGGGCCTGCTGACATGATGCTCCTAGATGGCAGGGCGGGCATTCTCAAGCCCGGGAGGCCCAGGACCTCGGCAGGAGGGTCTCAGGTCTCTGTTGCCCTCTATACCCGGGACCCAAGGAGAGGCAGGGAACGCAGTGCCGAAGCACAGCCTGCTTCCCAGAGATAAGTGACCTCTGTCTGACCGTGTAATGAGCACAGCAGCATTGGGAAGGAGGATCAGGATGAGGGGGAGAAAAGCGCTAGGGACAGCTGTTTGGCCAGAGCCCTTGAGGGAGAGGGGCCGACAGGCAGCTCTGGGGGATGGTCCAGCCTGGTCTTGGGAGAATGCACGTGTGCTTGCTAAGTCGCTTCAGTCGTGTGCAACTCTGCGACCCAATGGGCTGTAGCCCGCCAGGTTCCTCTGTCCATGGGATTCTCCAGGCAAGAACACTGGAGTGGGTTGCCGTGCCCTCCTCCAGACGATCGTCCCTACCCGGGGATCCGACCAGAGTCTCCTGCATTGGCAGGCAGATTCTTTAACACTAGCCTGGGACGCCCCTTGGGACAGTGGATGGAACCAAATGGCTGGGTGGGGTGGGGCGGGGGGGTGGGGTGGGGTGGGGGTGGGGGCTGGTGTGTGTGTGAATGTATGTGCGTGTGTGCAGGTTTCATTCTGGCTGCCTCATCCCTGGGTCAAGTTCCTAAAAGAGTTCCTGAGTGGAAGGGGTGTGGGGAGATCCTTCCAGGTGCAGGCCTGGGGTGGGCGTGGGGCCCCGTCTGCCCCAGAGGCACGCTAACCGGCTCTACTGGGTGTCGTCTCTGCAGGGGGTGAGGGCTTCTCCTTCAAATACAGCCCTGGGAAGCTGCGGGGAAACCAGTACAAGAAGATGATGACCAAGGAGGAGCTGGGAGGAGGAACAGAGGTAGGCCGCCCGGCCCTCCTCCCGGGCTGCTCAGCTTTCTGGGGTTCTGGTGCCACTCCCGGAGGCCCCTTCGTTGTGTCGGATGGAGAGGAGGCGGGCCTCCCACAAGCCACGCCCCCACTGCCCCATTTCCGTTTTAGAGTTTTTTTTCCCCCTGTCCTGGCTCCATTTCCCCTAACAGTACCCTTGGGAAACTCTGGAGGAGCGAGTGAAAGGGAGGAGGGAGGGCGGCCGAGCCCTTTCTTGCCCCCACCTCCCCCACCGAGAGGGAGAAAGCGAGATGCTTGGGAAGAGCCTGAAGCAGATCCGGCTGTTCACGGTACACGTAGAGTTCATGACAAAACCAATCCATCACTTCAGGACAGAGCACGATTCTTCCTGCTCATCCGCCTGGCAGCCAAGCGCCCCCGCCCCTACCCCGCCAGCGCCGTCCAGCTCCCCCCACCGCCACCCCAGCACCGGGCCAGCAGTCCTTTTTATCTGTTCTGCTGCATGGAGCTCTGAGGCAGCTGCAGGCACGGCAGCAACTCATTTTTAGGACTGGGTTCTTCCCCCCGCCCGTCGCCAGCCGGACACCCACGCTGATCCACTGGCTTCCCTCCTAAAGAGCAGCAGGACAGCGGGGACGAATCAGGGGAAGAACCGGTGGTCTGACACAGGCCAGCCTGTGGCCTGGGGTCCTTTTGGTTCAGGCACATATCTATTAACAAATGGGGGCGTGTCTCCTGAGCCTGGTAACCCGGAGGGGCTGGGCGATCACTCCCACTGGCTCCCACAAGCTGGGTTCTAGGGTCAGGAATGGAGGCTCTGTTATTCCAGGATCTAGATTATGTTATTTCCAACCCACCCAGCATCACTCAGGAGTCAGAAGGTGCTCTGCCCACGAGAACCCCTATTCCCCTCCTGGAGCTGCCACCAATCCTTCCAAACCTGGCCCGGAAGGCTCTTCACCCAGGGTTGGAGGGTGGCAGGGTGAGCCCAGCCTGGGGAGGTGTCCCCCACTCCTTGGTGCCCACGCGCCGTGGCCTCTGGGCGTGACCCGGTTTGCTGCCTTTATATTTCAGGATTGAGCTGACTTCTGACCTCACTTCCCTGTAGCAAGTTCCTTAGGTCCTGAGCCACAAATATTCTTGCAAATCCTTTTGGTAAGGAGATTGACTTCTTAGATTAGCGGTGCCTCCTTCACCCTGTCTGTGACTGGCCCCATCACGACTGTGATCTAAATCTCTCCTCCTCCGCCGCCTTCATAACCGATTAATTCATTTCTGTGCACCCCGGCCGGCTCATTCTCATCCAGCTCAAGGCTCCTGGGCCAGCAGGCCCCTTTCCCACAGCCGAGGGGTTCTTGGAGGCCCAAGTCCCTCTTGGACCTAATGAACCAGCTGTTTGGAGGACCAGCGCCCCCTTGCGAGGCTGGGGGAAACTGTCGTCCCCAGGAGGTGGTGTTCACCCCTGTAGGGTTAGTCCTGCTCTAAGAAAGCTCCAATACTTTGCCCACCTGATGCAAAGAGCCGACTCATTGGAAAAGACCCTGATGCTGGAAAAGATTGAGGGCAAGGGGTGACGGGGGCGACAGAGGATGAGATGGTTAGATGGCATCACTGACTCAATGGACATGAGTTTGAGCAAACTCCGGGAGACAGTGAAGGAGAGGGAAGCCTGCTGTGCTGCAGTCCACGGGGTCACAAAGAGTCGGACACACTTAGTGGCTGAACAACAAAAGAAAGTAGAACAGTGCCCAGCAGAAACCCTGTGCCAAGTTGTGGGTCAGGCGGGTAGTTATGATCAGAGCAAGGGCTGGCAGAGGACTACGGCCCTGTTTTTGTAAATCCAGTGTGATTGGAACCCGGCTGCATTCATTTGCTTTTCTGTGGTCTGTGGCAGCTTTTGCACTGCAGGGGCTGAACTGAGTAGTAGCAGAGGGACCACGGGGCCCATAAAGCCTAAAAGAGCCGGAGCCTGGCCCTCTGCAGAAAAGGTGTGCAGCCCAGCATTGAGGATGGAGGGGGCTTGACGTGCCTGTGGGTCCCTCAAAGGCCCCTGTGGGCAGAGGCTGTGGCCAGGACCTTGGGCTTATTCTGTGTCCGCTGCAGATGTGAGGGACCATTAGAAAGTGAAAGGCCAGTTAGCCGACTGGATGGCAGGATCGGGCTGAAGTCAGACTGCCACCGTCCCTGGGCTCAGAGCTGGGCCGTCAGGCAGGAAGAAGGAAAGTCTTTCCTCCATGGTGTGCAGAGAGCAGACTCTGTGTTGCCCGGGGTGGGATGGGTCTTTCCCGGCTGGATCTTTGGGGCTCTCCAGATAAATGCTGTTCTGTGGGGATGGAGACTGCCCGAGTGCTGCTGTTGGGGTAAAGGTTTCTCACCTCCTCACCTGCAGGCTTTGTTATCACAGCCCTGCCCAAGCTGAGAAGGAGGGACTGGCGGGCTTGATGGCCGTGAACACGGTCCTCCCAGGACGGGGCTGGAGTTCATGTTCATTTTCATTACCGCCCTTCCCAGCATGCTCCCGGGGCTGCCTCACACATCTGCCTGTGGGGTCTGCTTGCTCTCTTCCTGCACGTGGTCCCTGCACGTGGTCAGCCCACTCAGCACTGCATGGGGCCCCATGACGCCCACCCTTCTCGCATGGTCCTCGCATGGTGATGCTTGGGGTTGCAGAGGCTGGCAAGTGTGGCTTTGTCTTTCCATCTACAGCAAGATAGATCCCCTGGGGACCAGGAGAGCTGATGGGCATGAGACAGCTCTGGTCCCGGTTAGGTTCAGAAAACTGCTTTGGAATTGTCAGGGTGAAAAATACCGTCAAACCACTAAAACCAGAGGCCAGTGAAAAGTGTGTGCTCTTCTTTGACTGTCAAATTCTAATCAACCAAACTCTGCTTGTTTCTAATTCCTTTCCTGGCATTCAGGGTCCCCATCACGTGGCAAGCAGATTAAAAGCCCATGCTGCAAATTCTTGACTTTAAATTCACTAAGCCGGCCAACACAGTAGTATGGGTTCCCCCTGCAGCTCTTCTGGGAGGTGCCACATGCAGCCTCAGAATGTGGCTGGGATGGGGGACTTGCAGGTTGTGACTGCTCCCCACAGCAAGACACCGCTGCTCACACCCAAGACTAGTGAAACTGGAGAGCTTGGCTGGCTTCTAGCTTGGCAGAAAAAAAAAAGGGGGGACCACTGGGCACTCCTTTCGTTGTACACCGTCCGTTCTTCCCATCTTCTGGACCAAAGAAAAGTGGGACCCAGAGGGTAGACCAGCTGGCTCTGATAATAAGGACACGGGACCCAAGTACCCACTCTATTCTGAATGTCCCCAGGACTGACCTGACCCTTTTGGAAGTGGACACCACTCTTGTGGATGATGTTTTGAAATGTGTAACTGGCAAGGGTGAATGGATCTTCTGTTTTCTGCCTCCTGACGTGTTCGTGAATCATCCACCAGCGTGAATTTCTAGAAACACATGCTGGCTTATGTCCACATGAGGGCGCCAGAGGGATAAAGTTGGGTCCCCCCCGGGGCTCCCTCAGCGCTCACTTGGGTAGAGTGCTCAACTTGTCCCTTAGGAAAGGTGCACACGCCATTTGCCTCATCTGGGGAGCACATGTCCTTAGGAAGCCACTGTCCCCAGAAGGGACAAAACCCACCTAGCAAGGACAGGAAATAATCTCTGGTGAGAGGACCAGGTTAGAACAGCCACAAAGCCAAGAATCTGACCCTTGCAGTCTGATCTACCTAACTAAATATAGGTGAGGCCTCAGCCCACCCACCTACATTTGGCTGCCCTGCTCATTGACAGGGCAATGTTGGGGGACCCTCCCCGCCAACTACCCGCTAAGGGATCTTCCCTGTTAAACTAGGTACAAGTGAGCCCCAGTCTGCCCAGCTACCTAACTGAGGACCCAGCCTGCTCAACCCCTTACACTGAGATCCAGACTGCTCAAATACCCAATGTGGGACCCTTCCTGCCAGCTGCCTGCAACTGGGCTTCAACCCGCCCAGCTATCTACATGGACACCTGAGCCCCCAAGTATCTAAGTGAGGGACCCTACCTGTCCAACTCAAGTCTGACCCTCACTGCCAACACTCTGCAAATGGGACCTGCCCTGCCTACCTACCTACTTGTGCAACTTGACCCACTCAGCTCCTACCTGGGGGACCCAACCTGTACAGTTACCTGAATGAGGGCCCTGACCTGCTCAGCTACCAGTGTGAGCAACCCCTACCTGCTCAGTTACCCACTGGTAGCACCCAACCTGCCCAGCTACCTACACGTGGACCCCTACTTGATCAGCTACCCACACGGGGACCCGACCTGCCCAGCTACCCAACTGAGGGATCTAACTTGCCAAATTACCCACCTGTGGGTCCCAGTCTGCCAACTACCTTCAACTGGGCCCTTGACCTGCTCAACTATCAATGTATGGGCCCTGACCTGCCCACTTATCTAACTGAAGGTCCACCCTGATCAACTACCTACAAGTGGAACCTTACTGTGACGCTACCAATATGTGGGCCCCTATCTGCCCTACTGCCTAACTGAGGACCCTCCCTGCCTTACTACCCATGTGTGGGACCCCAACCGGCTCGGTCCCCCACACTTGGGACCCTCCTTGGGACTGCTCAACTGCCCATTTGTGGGACCTGAACTAAATACGTACATGAAGGACTTGGCCTGCCTACTGACCTACAAGTGGGAGCTTTGGCCCAACTACTCACACGTGGGGCCTGGACCCGCTTCCCAGTAGGCCTGGCAGAGGGTCTCAGGCTAGCTTTGGTTAGTGGGCCATCCTGCTGCAGGTGACTCCCTGGGTCTGGATCCTAGCGTCTGGGCTGGCTTCTGCAACTCCAAACGTTCCCCTTCCTCACCCTATTTCCCCCTCTTCTTTTCCCGCAGTAAGAGTAAGTGAAATCAATGATGTTTTCCCCTTATTTCTCTTTACAGAACCGAGGAATAATGAAGTTATCCTTAGGGCTCCTCCTAAAGGCTTTTCCTTTTGGCATCTTAAAACTTGAGCGATACAGTGGAAGCCCCAGAGGGGAGCAAGCGGGCTCCTGGGGTGCATTTTCCTACATAAATCTTCTGGGGAGTCGACCCCCACTCCAGGACTTTCCCTGGCCGGGAGGGTCCACAGTGCCTGGGGTGATCCCTTCCAGAGGCGTTCCTCCCTGTCTGTGTGGATTGCTCTGTTTAGCTGAAGGGTTTTCCTGGCCTTTTATTTTCCGTGTCACTCAATGTTCCTGTCGTCCCCACACCCTTTACACCTGAGATATCACCAACGTCGCCAGTGCCATCATTTTAAAAGCAGTATAGTTTCATGCCAGCCCTTCTGCTTTTCATCACCGAAGCCAAACCCAGAGACACACTGAGGTGTGATGGACACATGATGGGGTGCTGCCTGGGCCCACTGGGTGCTCAGGGGGTCAACTGCCCTCCTCCCCCTTAGGGCCCACTTCCCCTCTGTCTTTAGCTGGCTGGATTGGTGGGTGAGGGAGACAGCGGTTGATGCGTGGGCAGCAAAGCACCAGAACCAGCTGTTGATTTCCTCTGGCCCTTACCCTCCACTTACAGCAGGCTTGGATCCAGCCCTCTTGTTGCTAAGAGGCCTTTTCACCATGTTCTTACCAGCTCAGCTGCATCTCCACCTTCGCTTTAGCAGAAGCAGTAATGATAGTGATCACTTAAAATGGACGTATCAATTCTGCCTTTTCCTCGGTTTCATAGATGAGTTAGAACTTCACCAGATCGTCAGATGGGGTCCCAGATCCGTTTCTTGGAATTTTATATTTGATGATATTTATACTATACCAAACTAATCTGCAGTTTTTAGATTTATTGGTTAAAACATTTTTAAAAGCACTAAGTTTATAGGAAAATTTCTTTTTTTATCTAATGCAAGGCTGGGAATGTTCAATGTCAGTTCCCAGGGCATGTTACATTCCCAGGGACCTTCTCTTCCGGGTCTAGTACTTTAGGTTCATGGGTTTAGGACAGAACAGGGAACAAAGGAAGAGCCACACAGAACCATGTAACAAATAGCAGATGTGCTCTTGTGAGTAGTCCCTGCCCCACGCAGTGGTAGTAAGAGATGTCCTTGTCCAGGCCAGGGTCTGATTGTAAAAACAGGTGACTCTTTCCGGGTATGAAGTTTGTCTGGACACTTTCTGAATGTGGCTTGCAGGCACCAAACCTCATGTACTCCTTCTGGCTTGGATTTCTGTATTCAGCCTTTGGTCCAATAAACTTTGAGTAGATGGTCTTGATTACTGCGTGTTTATTTCCGTTTTGCTTTGTCTTTCAAAAACAATCTTTCTGAACCCATTAAAATTCCAGCTCTCTCTCTCTCAGTTGGTGCCTGTTACTCTCCAGCAAAGTACGACGTCTTAGGGCGTGCAAATGCCATGGCCATTAAGAGACACATGGAGGATTTGTGTTCCTTTGAGGGGTGCCTACTTGTACATCTGGATTCCATCCAAGGAGTTCAACTCACAGCCTCTTGACCCATAGTATTCCTTTCTTTAGGCAGTAGGATACCGCGGACTTCTCACAGGTTCCTTTTCCTCTGGATAGGAAAGCGGATTGTAGAAATAACTTCTCCAGGGTGACTGAGAGAGGCTTGGATATGGGAGTTCAGTATTTTAGCTTCTAGCTGCCGCTCTAGTCAGAAAACCAACGACCTGCTGTTTGGAGATAGAGGATTACTGCAGAAGGACTATGTTAGGACAAGTATAAGACCAGACATGGATCGGGGAGCCCCTCTAGGCAGGATGGAGGTGCCAGCTGGGCAGTGCTGTGCCCTGCAAAGCCAGGGTGCCCAGAGGCTGTGCTGAGGCCCTGTCTCCTGGTGGGTCTGCAGGGACCAGAGCAGACTTGCCGTTTGCTTGACATCCTCTGAAGGTAGCCCGTGCCGATCTGCTGGTACAGGGTGGAGGGAGGAATCACCGAAGCCTGCAACTGGCGTGGTGAGCCCGTGCCAGCATGCAGGGCCCAGCCAGGCGGACAGCACAGCACAGCAGAGCCAACAAGAGAGCAACCCGCGGCAGCTGAGCGTCTCCCCACCCTTTCATGTTTGTACTGCTGGGAGGTGTCCTGTGCTAGTCAGATGACATGGCCCAGCTTCACAGAGATGACAGAACATCAGTCCCAGCCCCCAACCCCCCAGCCCAGGTGCGGCGAACATAAAGCTAATCTCTAGCCAGGCCTGTTCCCTGGTAGGAGGGGCAGAGCCCCCACTGGCGCTAAGGGGTCCTTGTGCAAACTGGAAAAAGGCGCCCCTCCCTCTGGGCAGTGAGACCCCACACCCACCCTTGCCCTTGGACCAAATACCCTGCTGTTTCCCAGCCAATTGTGTTTTACCTTCCTCTACTTTTGGCTCAGCCATCTAAACTAGCGGTCCCCAATCTTTTTGGCACCAGGAACTGGTTTCGTGGAAGACAGCTTTCCCACAGACCGGGACCAGGGGTGGGAGGAGGTGGTTTCAGGACGATTCGAGCACGTTACATTTATTGTGCCCTTGACTTCTATTATCATTACATCAGCCCCACCTCAGATCATCAGATCCTGGAGGCTGGGGCCCTGCTAAACGAAGGCTGTTTCTAACATGTCTCCTCACAGGCTCTCCAGTCACCTAGTGGAACACCTCTCCTTCCTTGTGGCCCACCCCCCCGGGGAGATGTGCAGTCAACATTAAAGGGAGGCCTATGGGGAAGTGCAGTGGTGAGAACCTGAGTGATAACCTGGGGTCCCCAAATCTCCAGGGTAGACCTCAAGACTTAGAACCCCAGTTAGTAGAAGGCTCTTTTTTTTTTTTTTCTAAGACCAGATGAGCTCCTGTGTTAAGAGCAGGTTTTGTCTTTGCTTCATTTCCTTATTCTGCCTCTCCGGGATGCACAAGCCTCTGTCTCTCCCTGGCTTGGGAGCGCCTTTTTCCTCTTTATCCTTTCTTCTTGACAGAGTTCAGAAGGAACAGCTGGCTGCCATCTTCAAGCTCATGGAGGACAACAAGGAGACCTTTGGTGAGATGTCCGATGGTGATGTGCAGGAGCAGCTCCGGCTGTACGACATGTAGGCCGCCTCCGCCTGGCAGGACGCCGTGACAGCTGGGCTGCGAGCGCTGGGCCGTGACAGCTGGGCTGCGGCAGCTGGGCCGTGACTCTGCCCCCGGCCTGGGACCCACACCCTTGCTATTCTCAGACTTCTGTAGGCTTCCTTTCATCTTATATACATAGATATAGAGATGTAGCATATACGGAGTTTCTCAGATCTTGCAGTTCAGATATCATGTTACAGGAGTCAGGACAGTTGTCCTCAAAGGAGAAAAAAAGTCCCTGAGTCCTTTGACTTCTGTTTGCTGAGGAGGCCCCAGCTGTGACATGAGTTCCCCTCTGAGCCTGTCATCTGATCCAAATTAGATCCTAGGCAAGCACCAGCTCAGAAAGGCTGGCTCGAAGCCTCAGTTCCCCACCTCCTGCATCCCCCTCCAACCCAGCACACGGTGTGGAGAAGATTCAGGGATGCTGTAAGGAATATCAGGTCTCGCCACCCAAGTATCCAGCCTACTAACACTACACCTTCCTCTGCCTTGGAAGAATTTCTGGAAGCTTCTGTCACTGTATGGAAGCAAGCCGTAGGGGGAGCAGCTCTAAAAAGTGAAAAGTCTGATTCAAAGACTCACCTTCCATCCTGAAACAAAGCAATGGTATCAGAGTTAGGACCCTCTAAGAGCATCTCTTATTTAACCATGAAACTTACTTTATTATATAATTAAGATTTCTGTGAGTGCTCATCACGCAAATGCTAGACATTGTCAACAGAAATAAAATACGCAGCACAGTCCCTACCTTGAGAGAAATTAAAGTCCTATGGAGGAGAATTCCCTGCTGACCCAGTGGTTAAGAACCATGGATGCCGAGGATGTGGGTCTAATCCCTGGTCAGGGAACTAAGATCCTGCAAGCTGCGAGGTACAGCCATAAACAAATAAAAATCAAGACCTTTGGAGAAGCCAGGAACACATGCAGGAAAAGAAAAATCTCACCAGTTAGCATTCAATAAAATGCCAAAATGACCTCATGAAGAGTGTCTGGGCCACCTCAGCATGTCAATAACGTTCTGTGAGTCAGTGAATACACAATGATGACAAATGACAGCAGCTCTTCCATGCTGTCCAGATCCTGCTTCTGATCACCCCACTGGCAGAAAAATCCATGGCCAACTGAGTTAAGGAGGGTACGCTAAAGGGATAACCTAAGAAAGTTCTTGAAAATATTTTTTATTTGCTGAAATAAAACTAAACACACGGAAGTAAAAGCAGCAGTGGCCTGTTTACGAACCTCAATTTAATAATTACGGGGAACACAGGGAACTTTCTTTCCTCCTCTCTTGCTTGTTTGGGTTTTTCCCAGGCCCCTTCCCCCATCTTTCACAGTAATTGCTTTAGCTTCTTTGCTGACAGTTCACAACAGGAGGGTCTGCTCTCTGTGTTTGTTGTTGTATCCAAATGTCAGCACTTTTGTTCTTTTTAAAAATATTATCTTTGTCTTGTTTGTCACCGCTGTTTTAAAATGTTATGATTTAAGTATTGTTTGTTTCCTCTCTCGTGTCCCAGGGACACCTCCCCCCCAACCAGGTTGTCTTCTGTCTTCCTGCCCGCCCTGAGTGCATGTCAGCAGAACTTGCACTGCCCTGCAGCCACTTTATGTCTCTTTCCTCACCTCCTTCTTCCAGTCCTTCTCTCATTTTATCAAACAAACAAATGACTTGTGGGTACTTGAGTCAAAATTCTTATGACTGCAGAAAAAGTAAACTGCAGGAAAGTTTCTACACTTGGTGCAGCTAAGATGTTCCAACTGCAAAGAACTGAAAAGTCCAACTCAGTTGTCTTAAACAAGAGGAGAACCAGGGCATGAGAGGAGTCCAAAAGCAGAATGGCTGCAGGTCCAGAAGAGTCAGGGCCCACGCTATAACTCTCTTAGTTTGGACTTCCTTGCACTGTATGCTTTTGTCACAAACCAGCTCTCCTCATGGTTGCAAGATGGCTGCAGGAGTTCAGATGTCACGTCCAGAAGCAGGAAAAGGTACATTTCTTGCTTGTGTCTCTAGGAGTAAGGCAACTGATTCAAGTGCCCCTGAATCAGGTACACCAACTGGCCAGAATGTCTGTGTCCATTCCTTCACCAATCACTAGCAAGGAGATGGGACCACCACGGTTGGCTGAGATGTCTGGGGCTGGGACCAGCATCCCCTAAGCACACAGTCATGCAGAGGAGTGGGTCACTGGACCTCACTGGGGCTCTGTGAGAAAAGGGTAGGGTACAGATAGACAGGATCACTCCTGTCACCTGATGGTGACTTGGAAGCCAGTGTCTGAGTGCCCAGCATACATGACACTCCTGGGTAGTGGTTCTGTTGCCCAGGATCTGTGCCTCTGATGCTCTGCAGAAGCACTGCTGGCTTGCTACCATCATTGGGTGATTTTGATGCCATTTCCAGATAAGCCCTGGCTTCTGTTTATATAGGACTGCCCTGGTGGCTCAGACGGTAAAGCATCTGTCTACAATGCGAGAGACCTGGGTTTGATCCCTGGGTAGGGAAGATTCCCTGGAGAAGGAAATGGCAACCCACTCCAGTACTCTTGCCTAGAAAATCCCATGGACAGAGGAGCCTGGTGTCCATCGGGTTGCAAAGAGTCGGACACAACTGAGCGACTTCACTTTCACGTTCATTCTGTTTATATGATTTCTGTCACTTCATCTGCTTCACTGGGACACCAGTGGCCAGAAGAGTCCACTTAAACCCACTGTCAATTAAAACCCATATGTCCTACCAGATATCAACCTTGCTATAGATCAGGAAAATCAAAGCCCCTTCGGGAAAAATGTACTTGCAGAATCAGAACTTGTTCTTATAAGTTTCTGGGAGTCAGTGCCACAAACAAGTAGCCTTCTCTGCAAGCTGAAAGCAAAAGGAAACAACCATAAGCGTCTAGAGGAAGAAAATTAGATTCCAACAGGGCCTTTGCATTGTCCTTAACAGAGAACCTTGTTGAATTTTGGACTTGGCCAATCTCATAGGTCAGAATGTTAGCTCAGTAAAATTTTAATTTGCATTTTTCTTATTATGAAAAAGTTTGCACGTCCATTCAGATGTTCATGGGTTTCTGCGGCACAATTTCATCCGGGTATTAATCGCCTCTATTATATATTCTGAGGAACCACACGCCCGCAGGTTGGACCAATCACTTTCCAGGGCCAATATCCCTTGCGGCGCCTCAGTGGCTCAAGCACCTGCTAATCTATCGCGAAAGGCGGAGCCTTCGATTGTCATTGGGTACCGCACCATCGCTCCCCGCCTCCCTCCGAGGTGGGAAGTCCGGTGAGTCCGGTCGCATCCTCGGTGTCCGCCTGGGTTTCCTCAGTGATTGACAAGAGCCTTTGTCCAATAAGGAGCGCAGGCTGGCTCATCTGGCCCTCGCGAGGCCTTGCCGTGCTCCTGGGCGGCGGCGGAGGCAGCCTGGAGCGGGCTCGGGGACCAGGTCTCCGCAGAGTGCGCGCCCACCGGGCTACCTTGTAGTCCAGCGCCTCGAGGCGGCCATGCCCACTGGGCTCAAGTCAGAAGACCCGTCCTCTCACCGAGATCCCTGACGCTTAGCGGTGCGACATGGCGCCATGTCTCGCCTGGGGCCGTTTTCCAGTTCCCTCCTGAGGCCAGGTCCCGCAAGTGAGCAAGCCGACCACCGTGTTAGACCCACGATACGAAGATGAATTCGAGCCGGTCCCTGCACCCCAGTGACTCTCCAAGCCCGCCCTGGACTCCAGGCCACGGTCCCGCCTCTGAATCCGACACACCCTCGACCTCCCTCGGTGTTTGGGCAAAATCCAACAAATCCTCCGATCAGGCAACTCTACACACCCATATATTCGCACCAAGGTGTCTGGCATTACCTTCAAGCAGGGGCAAAGTGAAATGAGTCATACCTTCTTTCATCTGTGCTCGCCCTTTCACATTATGCCCGAGGCGCTTAAGCAAGCGCTGAGTTGAGTGTGAGGCCAAGTTGGACTTCCCCGGTGGCCCAGAGGTTAAAGCGTCTGCCTGGAATGCGGTAGGCCCAGGTTCTATCCCTGGGTCAGGAAGATCCCCTGGAGAAGGAAATGGCAACCTACTCCAGTACTCTTGCCTGGAGAATCCCATGGAGGGAGGAGCGCGAAGAGTTGGACGCGACTGAGCAACTTCACTTTCACAAGTTGGACTCAGCCTCCTAGAATGAATGGTCAAGTTGTTTCCATTCTGACACCCAAGTCAAGCTCACTGGAGGCTCCATAGCCCTAGATGGGGTTCCACCGACAGCGAATCTTTGGCCCTGATGGCGGCCTGGGTCCTCTGCAGAATGAAAAAGAGACCCATCCCCCAAAGCATGCCGAGTCATCAGAGGTTACTGAACTGCTAAGTGATCCATAGTCTGCAATCAGGATTTCTTCATAAATTTCTTTTTTTTCCCCCTCACCTCTTTAGGTGCCTCAATTATCTTTTGTGAGCACTCCAACAGGGGACGGGTTAAACTGACAGGTTTCAGTTACTTAGCTTCTTCAAAGGCTGATCACACTTACTTCAGAACTGTGTGAGCTGGTGTCTTTGGTTCTCTTGTAATTAGCGTCAATGATGCTCCAAGTTCAGTTTTAGGAGAGGAAGCAGCTGGCAAGGGGAATAAAATTAAGAAAATTGTTCCAGGAAGAAAAGGTTTAATGGAGGAAATGAGAGCAAAGGAGTCAAAGCACATAGGATTCAGATCTGAATATTGAGTGATGTGAATTGGCACATTTACCCTCTGAGACATTTACTGGGTCTGGCTTCAAGCACAAACGCTACGCTAGGTGATATAATGCAAAATGCCTAGCTGAAAGGCAAGGTGCGAGATAGGTTCGCTAAGTTTTCAGCACTTGCTGAATGCCGAGAACTGTGTGCCTTGCCAGTCTCCTCTCATGAATCTTCACCACTCTGTGAAGGACATAACATTCTCCTACAGAAGAAAACAGGATTCAAAAAAGATTGATGATCCAGTTTTTTTTTTTTAATGAGCAAAGAATCTTAATATATTTTTCTGCAAAGAAAATATACAAATGGCCAATGAGCACATGAAAAGATGCTCAACATGCAAATGAAATGTAAATCAAAACCACAAGAAGACGTCAATTCAGGACCACTAGAATGACCCTGGAGAAAGCGATGGCACCCCACTGCAGTACTCTTGGCTGGAAAATCCCATGGACGGTGGAGCCTGGTGGGCTGCAGTCCATGGGGTCGCTATGAGTCAGACACAACTGAGCGACTTCCCTTTCACTTTTCACTTTCACGCTTTGGGGAAGGAAATGGCGACCCACTCCAGTGTTCTTGCCTGGAGAAGCCCAGGTACTGGGGAGCCTGGTGGGCTGCCGTCTATGGGGTCACACAGAGTCAGCAGTAGCAGCAGAATGACCCTAATTTAAAAAAACAATAACAAGTGTTGGTGAGGATGTGGGAAAATTGGAACTGTTACACACTTTTTTTTAAAATTTAATTTCTTTTTAAACTTTTATCCTCACTGCATGGCATGTGTGTAGGATCTTAGTTCCCTGAACAGAGATTAAACCCACATCCCCTGCAGTGGAAGTGCAGAGTCTGCCAGGGAAGCCCCCTGCCCCACACTCTTGATGGAAATGTAAAATGATACGGCTGCTTTGGAAAACAGTGGCAGCCCCGCCAAGTATTAAACGAAGAATTGCCATGTGACTTCACAATCACACCTATATATCTGAGTGAAATGGAAAAATACCCTTACACTTAACCACAGAAAAAGAAACAGCAATTATGTGATGTGATGAGGTGGAGAATTATGTGACATGAGAGAGGTCATGCAAATAATTTTGCAGTATATACATGTATTAAATCAACCCATCATACGCCTTAAACTTACACAATTTTATATGTCAATCATGTCTCAATAAAGTCGGAGAAAAACAAAAGACATGTCCATACAAAAACTTATAAATGAATGTTTACGGAAACATTATTTGTCAGAGCTAAAAGGTGGAAACAACCCAAACATTCATCAGCTGATTTATGGACAAGCAAAATGTGATAAATCAAAATAATGGAATATTCAGGTCAGTTCAGTTGCTCAGTCATGTCCGACTCTTTTCGACCCCATGAATCACAGCACTCCAGGCCTCCCTGTCCATCACCAACTCCCATCAACAGCAGCATCATCAGAATTCAGTTCCCATCTCAAAGTCCTTTTTCACACACATGGAAGGAAACCAGGGATCTTCAGAGAAGATCTGAATTCTGAGTTCACTCAGACTCACGTCCATTGAGTCAGTGATGCCATCCAGCCATCTCATCCTCTGTCGTCCCCTTCTCCTTCTGCCCCCAATCCCTCCCAGTATCAGGGTCTTTCCCAGCGAATCAACTCTTCGCATGAGGTGATTGGAGTTTCAGTTTCAGCATCAGTCCTTCCAATGAACACCCAGGACTGATCTCCTTTAGGATGGACTGGTTGGATCTCCTTGCAGTCCAAGAGACTCTCAAGAGTCTTCTCCAACACCACAGCTCAAAAGCATCAATTCAGCTTTCTTCACAGTCCAACTCTCACATCCATACATGACCACTGGAAAAACCATAGCCTGGACTACACGGACCTTTGTTGGCAAAGTAATATCTCTGCTTTTCAATATACTATCTAGGTTGGTCATAACTTTCCTTCCAAGGAGTAAGTGTCTTTTAATTTCATGGCTGCAATCACCATCTGCAGTGATTTTGGAGCCCCCCAAAATAAAGTCTGACACTGTTTCCACTGTCTCCCCATGCATTTCCCATGAAGTGAGTGGAATATTATTCAGTGATAAAAAGAATGAGGTAGTTACTTGCTACAGCATGGATGGACCTTGAAATTTTTAAGCTAAATGAGAAAAGTTAGATACAAAAAAACACACTTTGGGACTTCCCTTGTGGTCCAGTGGTTAAGAATTTGTCCCCCCATGCAGGGGATGCCTGTTCTATCCCTGACTGGGTAACTAAAATCTCACATGCCACAGGACAATTAAATCCGAGTGCCACAACTAGAGAGACGCCCCCATGCACTGCAACTAGAAAAAGCCCGTGCCCCGCAACAAAGATCCAGTGCAGCAAAAAGAGAAACCCCCATATTGCATCATCCGCTTTATATGAAATGTTCCGAGTAAGTACATTTATGGGGCTTTCTTTTTGACTCAAAGGTAAAGAATCTGAATCTGCAATGCAGAGGACTCGAGTTCGATCCCTGGGTGGAAAGGATCCCCTGGAGAAGGAAATGGCAACCCATTCCAGTATTCTTGCCTGGTGAATCCAGTGGACAGAGGAGACTGGTGGGCTATAGTCCGTGGAATCCCAAAGGAGTCAGACATGTCTTAGCAACTAAACAACAACACACAAATGTATAGACGCAGGAAGGAGATTAGTGGTTGCCTACGGCTGAGAATTGGCTCAGGAGGAAGATGGTATTTGGGGGAAGAGATGAAAACACTCAGAATCAATTGTGATGATGTTTGCACAACTCCATGTATATACTAAATGGATGAATGGCATGGTATATGAATCATGGTATCTGAAATATATATATATTTGATTCTGATATATATATAGTTTTCGCTTTTGTTTGTGTTTGGTGGCATTCCAGCCCAAATGGCAACATGAGCACATATTGTGGATGCCTCTTTAATCTTTTGGGGTTGTTTTTTTTTAATCTATAACCATCAGGGGGTGGAAATAAAGACATGCTTTGGGTGTGGAACAATTTACAGCTAATGTTTCTTATGAGCTTGTGCCTGGCTCTGTGACGAGAACTTGATGTTCTATGTGATAGAGTCCTTATGGAAAAAGTGGTGTGTGGCAGCTTGGGCCCCAGGGAAACCAACTCTAAAGTGGAGATTATCATAGAAGAGGTTCATTAGGAAATCCTCCTGGAGTCAACACCGTGGTGAGAAGGGAAGGGGGCAGGACTGGATTGAGGGAGAATTCAAGTCCAACACAATCTCTGTAGAGGCCAAAACAGATCCTGTGGGGAGTTTTCAAGATAGGATGGCCCTTCAGAGCCTATGGGGTGTGAGGACCAGCTTTTAATACCACTTTGCCCATCAGTCATAGGATGCTGGCTCCCCTGAGAAGCTTGTTCTCCCCAGTGAGACAGCTCACCATAGGGAGGGAGCTTTACTTTATTTATGGTTTTCTGTGAACAAGTTATAGCATTTGGTAATAGATTTCTGGGCTTCCCTGATGGCTAAAGTTCTTTTTTTTTCCTAAGTAATTTTATATGGAAAATTTCAAACATATGCAAATATAGAGGGAACCATGTCGTAAAACCATCCATATAAACTACTATAAAGGTCCTACTGTATAGAATATTCAATATCTTGTAATAAACCATAATGGGAAAGAATATGAAAAAAGATGTATATATATATAACTGAATCACTTTGCTGTACACCAGAAATACAACATTGTAAATCAACTATATTTTTAAAAAAATTACAAAAACAAAACAAAACCCTCTGCGCTAATCACTCAGCTTCAACAATTACCAATGTTTTGCCAGTCTTATTTCATTTCCTCCCCTCACCCCAGCAAGTCTTTTTCAGCCAAACCCAGACATTATGTCATTTTACCCATAAATACATCAACATGCATTTTAATGTGCATTTGAAAAAAAAAAATCATGTGCAACTGTTCCACTTAATAAAATTAATAATTCCTCAGGAACATCTAATTTGATTGCTTAGCTGTTTTTTTTTTTTTTAGATCAGAATCCAAACAAGGGCTACACATTACATTTAATGATTGTGCCTCTAATCATTTATATAATAATCTTTCCTCCATTAAAAAAAAATCACATTGATTTGCTAAAGAAATGTCATTCATATGTCTTATAAACTCTTCCACTGGATTTGGCAGGTGGGGACCTCATGGTGTAGTTTCCCCAGTTCGTTACACCCTGTGATTCCTGTGACCTGGTGGTTACCCTCAGCGGCTTGTCATATTCAAGTGCATTAGTTTTGGCCAGAACTCTTCACAGGTGGTACCATGTTTAACGGTGCCAGGACTGGCCAATGAACTTGGGTGGTGGCAGTCTTTTCCCTCCAGGATTCCACCTCGTGGCTTTAGCCTTGATGCTTATTGCCTTAGGGGTTGCTACGGTGGTGGTTTTCTAATTCTGTTATCCCTCCTGCACTTATTGCTGAAATTCTATAAATAACTTTCTTTTATCAGTTCTTTCCTTTCACTAAAATACAGTTTGAACAGGAGAGAACATTTTTACATCGGTTCCTGTGAGCCTGTTTCCCCTTTGGTAAGTTTTTTAAATTTTGAAATAATGTTTGATTTACGAAATAGTTACAAGAGTAGGGCAAAGAACTCCCAGAGACCCTTCATGTAGATTCCCCAATTGTTTGCATTTCACCACTTTTGCTTAGTCATTTTCTCTTTCATATATACAACTTAAAAAAATTTATTGCAAGATATTTGCTTTACAATATTGTGTTGGTTTCTGCCATACATCAACATGAATCAGCCACAGGTATTCATATGTCCCCTCCATCTTGAACCTCCCTCCCATCTGCATCCATGATGTTCCTTTACTTGCAAATACAGCAGTGTATGGGGGGGCGGGGGCGGGGGGCGGGAGCTTCCCTGGTGGCTCAGGTGGTAAAGAACCTGCCTCCCAGTGCAGGAGATGCAGGAGACATGAGTTGGATCCTTGGGTCAGGATGATCCCCTGAAGGAGGAACTGGCAACCCACTCCAGTATTCTTGCCTGGAAAATCCCATGAACAGAGAAGCCTGGCAGGCTATAGTCCAGGGGGTCACGAAGAATCAAGACAGAGTGACGGAGCAGCCACACACGATAGTGTACATTTCCTAGGAACAAGGACGTGCTCTGAAATAACCATGACCTTATCATCGATACAATGCTATTCTTCAGTCTGTGATCTTATTCAAGATTTGCCAGTCATCCTGTCTTTTATTCTAAAAAAAAAAAAAAAATTCTGCTTGAGGATCCAATTCAAGGTTAAGCATTGTGTTTAATTATCCTGTCTCTTTAGTCTCCCATAATCTGGAATGGCTTCCAAGTTTCTTGATCTTTTGCAACCTTGACATTTTTTGAAGAGCACAGGCCAATTATTTAGTAGATTCTGTGATCTGCTAACACAATTAGTCTTTGATAGCTTCCTTGCTTTCTGGCAAAACAAGATGTCCCAAGTTCTCTGTACCTTAACTATTCCTTATCCTAATGACCATTTCTCTGAAGATCCCTGGTTTCCTTCTATGTGAACCAGGGCTTTGAGATGGGAACTGAATTCTGATGATACTGAGACCACTGGAGCAGGGCTTCCTCCCGACCCCACCGACCGTGCCCTATCCCCCTTGTCTGGGGGAACAGCAGTTTCAGACTGGCCTTTGCAGATCAGTTTTTCTGACCAGGAAAATCAGGGAGGAACATATGGCTGTTGTCCACTGGCGTGGCTTGGGGTATAGTTCAGCCAGCATAATCCGTGAGTACACTCATTTTTCATTTTTCGTTTGATGGCCTGGAAGGTTTCTTTGTCTTTTCTTATCTAACACTATTAATTTATTGTAGTCAACTAGGGGTACAAACACAGACCTGGGGCATCCAAGTCTGTCAAGGAAGGGTCAGAACACCTGCATAAACATTAGCTAATTGAGCAAAACAGAACTCCAGCCATAAACACGCACAGTGCCTCAGAGGAGTCGCTTTGTCCCAGTTCAGTCAGCCCGCCTGTGTATCTCTGGAGACCATTGTTCTTGATTAGAGTCCTTCCTGTGGTTTAGAAGAGCTCCTCAATGGGGAATGGCCATTCTATCAGCCATCCCCTCTCTTGCTCTCATGAATTATCTGAAAGAACAGACATCTTAAGTGATATGCAGTCCTGGGTGCTGGGTTTCTACGATTCCCCTGTCCTAAGCTCCCAGGGAAAAATGGGAAGTCTGAAGTCAAAGGACAAGAGGTTGCCTCCCTTGGGATGCTAAGGAGCCTGAACATTTGACTGCTAAGTTTCCAGGACCATCTCGGGACACAACTGCAGGTATCAGAGAGGAGGGAGACTGGGGAGGAGGGGAACTGTGGTCTAGACAAGAATCTAAGCACAGCCTTTTCACTGAACCTCAGCTCATTCTCCATTTTCTAAGCACCACCTCCCCACCATTGTGCCAGTTGCCCTTCCTGTCCCTTGCAATGTCTTGGGCGGGTTCAGTCACTTTAGGCTGTTGAAATGCAGACCAGCTGTTTCAAATTCCACTTGCATATCTGAGGCAGAGCTTCCTCAGCTCCTCTCCTGGGCACAAGCTGGGGCACTGACCCTGGCAGCTGGGAGGACTCGGGAGATGGGGCGTGGGTGTGGTCTGGCTCTATGGCGCCTCTCACTCCCTCTCTTTTCAATACCTAACTTCCTAGATTCTCTGGTGTGGAGAGCATGAAATGGAAATCCCTAGGTTGGGAATTAAGGGGGAACCAGGTGGCACAGTAAAGAATCTGCCTGCTAATGCAGGAGACACGGCTGCAACCCCTGGATTGGGAAGATCCCCTGGAGAAGGAAATGGCAACCCGCTCCAGTACTCTTACCTGGCAAAGTTCCGTGGACAGAGGAGGCTGGTAGGCTACAGTCCATGGGGTCTCAAAGAGTCAGCTACAACTTAGTGACTAAACAACAACAACACGGAGCATATGATTACCTTTTGGAATAAATATTGGTATGGTTTTTGTTGTTTTTCAGTTGTAATCAGGCATTTAAAATACTATGTATTGACAAAGCCAGTAGTTGATGCAGTAATGAAAGGTGAGTCTTCCTTCTCTTTATGCACTCTTCCACGTGAAGAGTGATGCTTCTGCACGGATCTCTGTACAGCCACAGAGATCACGGTCTCCACATCACTACCTCAAAATACAGGTAGTTCGTTTGGGGTAAATGGATTGTCCAACTGTGCCTTATAAACTGGAGGGTGCTTCCGGTAATTTCTTTTGAGAACCTTTGGAAAATAAACATTTACCGAATCTTTCTGTTTGCCTTTAGGTTAAAATATTTTCAGGCTTCCACATCGTACACGGCAATCTGCTTGACAGCATCTGACTTGCAAACATAAAAATAGTTGAATTCTTCCTTATGTATCGTTTCTGGTGAGGGATATAGTCATACCAGTGCAGATTCCATTATCTGCTGCTGCTTAGTCCCTTCAGTCGTGTTGCTGTGGAATCCGGAGTAGCAAAACACACCTCGAAGGACACTCAAGACAGTGGAGTACCGTGTATTACGCAAGCGGGTCCAAGGGGAATCAGTGACCAACAAGGACCCTGATATTTCTTAGAGGCCCAGTTTTATACCCCCACTACATGACTGGTTACATGTTAGCAACCTCTTTGTTGTATATGATTGAGTTTTACAACAAGTGGGTGCTAGGAGAACAAATAATTAAGGTTAGAGGGAAGAAACAATGATTGTGCATCAAGGAGGGGATGTCTCCGGGGGGATGTCTCCACGGTTAATCTAACAGGGGCAGCCTGACCTCATTGACAATCTCCGTTTGCCATCTGTAGGGAGGGAAGTCTCCAGGAGACCTGGTTTTCACTAGCAACAGTATCCTCACTCTTGGGCAGGCTTCAAGCCCCATTCACATCCTGTCGGTAAGATGGATGACAGGCTTCAAGATGGGGTCTTTCTTGCTTTCCTCACACTAGCCCCAACGGTGTCTGACTCTATGCGACCCTACGAACTGCAGCCCGCCAGGCTCCTCTGCTCATGGGATTCTCTGGGCAAGAGTACTGGAGTGGGTTGCCATGCCCTTCTCCAGGGGATCTTCTCGCACCAGGGATTGAATCTGGTCTCCTGAATTGCAGACAGATTCTTTACTGCTGAACCACCAGGAAGCCCATTTAATTATCTAGCTTTTCTCACTTAAATTGTTTTTAGTTTCAAACATCATGTGTTTATATGCATTTTAATTTGCTATCAGACCCAAAACTTGAATTTTTTTCATCTAGCCTTTATGGGTAAAATTGATATCTCACACTAAAGAGTTTTAGCTACGATCTTGCAGAATTCAACACTTGTAATGGTGAAAATTCAAAATAAAGTGAAAGCATCATTTGTTGAGTTGTGCGATCATTTATCAGTGTCTCTATCTTTAATTTGTTTGTTTAGCTGCACTGGGTCTTAGCTGTTGCATGCAGTATCTAGCTGCCTGAGCAGGGATCAAACTTGGGTCCCCTGCATTGGCAGCGTGGAGTCTTAGCCACCAGACCACCAGGAAAGTCTCTATCAGTCTCTTTTAGTACGACCTTTAAAACAGGAATTCTCAATAAGCCGTTTTTTGTGGGGTTTTTTTGTTGTTTGTTTTGTGTTTTTTTTTTAAGATTGTGTGTGTGTGTGTGTGTGTGTGTGTGTGTGTGTGGACCAGTTTTACAGTCTTTATTGAATTTGTTAACAACATTGTTTCTGTTCTACGGTTTAGTATTTGGCCATGAGACATGTGGGGTCTTAGCTCCCCAACTAGGGATTAGACACACACATTGGAAGTTAAAGTCTTAACCAGTAGACTGCTAGGGAGGTCCCCGTTGTCTTTTTAAAGGGTAAAAGTTCTAGATTCAGCGTTCAGGGAGAAAGAAAGTATTGTTAGGAAGAAGATCTGAATTCATGACAGAACTCCAGGAAATGCTACTTGGAAATGCTAACTAATATACTTACTGTCAGACCCCACACTTACAGGAGTGTTAAGGTCAGTCACTGGAGTTAGTGGGAAGCCAGGAAGGAACGGTGGAGAGGCCCAGACAAATAGGCTTGAGTAAAGAAGAAAGATACCAACGTCAAGAGTGAAGGGGAACAGAGAGCTGAGACTGACCATCACAGAAAAGGCTGAAGAATATAGAAAAATTGCAGAAGGTATCCTGGGGAGAACTGAAAGGGAGACAAAATATTTGACATTGCCCAAAGGAGCAGAAGGTAATCGGAGAAAGCCAAGTATAGGCCCTGTGAACATACAGATCTCAAAGTTCCCTTTATGAGAATCTAAAGAATGAGATACTGAAGGGAAGAGTCATTTGCCCTTAAGGAGGGCATCGCTACCAATGCGAATCACAGAGGCTCGCTGTGATTGAGAACCAGGGCTGGACATGCTGTATCCCAGACAGTGAGCTCTCTGGAGGCAGGCCTGCTGCCGCCTTGTTTTTTGCTTGTTTGTCCATAGTTTTGTTTAGTTATGTTGGCCATGCTGGGTCTCTGTTGCTGCGAGTGAGCTTTCTCTAGTTGCAGAGACCAGGGGCTGCTCCCAGGTATGGTGCTCAGGAGTCTCGTTGCAGTGGCTTCTCTTGCTGCAGAGCTCCAAGGATTGTGGGATCTTTCTAGATCAGGAATCAAACCTGCGTCTCCTGCATTGGCAGGTGGATTTTTACCACTGAGCCACCAGGGAAACCTCTGTTTTTGTTGTTTTTGCCATGCCACGCAGCCTGTGGGATCTCAGTTCCCCAACCAGGGATTGAACTTCTACCTGGAACACCAGGGAAGTCCTGTTGTAAATCATTCTTATCATATGATTTGGTCAGCAGTTCCCTTTATTGGTGGCAGTGGTGCAATTAGGTGATAAAAGTTTCGATTGAAAAGCCACTATAAACCCATATTCTCTGTGCAATTAAATGTGCATTTCTGAGAGTCAAGGCCAGGCTAAAGCTTAAGATCAAAACACAATAAATCTTCCTTTAGAGGTAGAGAAAAGATTCCATGAACTTCTTATTTCTGAAAAGCCTGCTGGTCAGAGAAAGGGTCAGTGCTCTAAAATAAACATCAACACTCCCACCAAATGGCCGAAACCAAGCCAGAGAACGTGACACACCCAAGCAGGGCCTGAACTCCAAGAACCAGGTGGTTCTCAACCAGTGAGAATGAACTCCTAGCCTGGAAGCCAGAGCTGTCAATTTTAATTCTGTGTTGTGGAGTTGATGCTGCAAGCATGAAAGAAACTGTATGTAATTAGCTTCTTCTTTTCAGAGAGCTGTTTAAATGGCGTATTCTACCAGCATAAATGATGGCTCAGCACAAAGGACCCAGGTGGGAAGCTGGATAAAACCCCTCTGATCTAGGTACTGTCCCTCTTTGCCTGCTTTTTCAGGCTCTGGGCACAGTCAAAACCTTGCCTGTTGGTCCTGACAACACGAGTTACTGTTGCCTTGGCCTGACTTTGCTGTACCAAGGTTCTCATTAGCATTTTCTTGTTCTGCGTGCTTTGAACTTTTGATTTTTTTAATATCAAAAATATAGCTCCTTAGGGGATTTCCATGGTGGGCCAGTGTCTAAGACACCACGCTCCCAAGGCAGTGGGCTTGGCTTTGATCCCTGGCCAGGGAGCTAGATCCCACCTGCTGCAACTAAAGATCCCACATGCCCCAGCACAGCCAAATAAGAGAATTTTTTTTTTAATTAACTGCTCAGAATTTATTCCCCAAAGCTTTTGACTTCACTTCCACCTTTTACAAGAAGCTTGAGTTGTGTGAGAGAAGTTGTTCTGGAGAAATACCAGAAACGCGGAAGAAAGATGGATGTGTTCTCTAATGATCACATGACACTCATCATACAGCAGTCCGAACAAGAAACAGAAGCACATGTGTTTAGCACCGCAAGTGCTGTGTTTAGCAGACCTTTCAGATTATCTGGCCCAAACCATGAAGGAAATCAGCACCATCCACAACCTTCTGGAGCTCCCGTCATCCCCTCCTGGCCAAAACCAAGGGCCAAGTCTCCGCTGAGCACCCCCACCCCCATTTAGAACCCGCTCCAGCTCAACACCCCCTGTGGCTTCTCTTAACACATAGAATAAATTGCATGTTCTGCTTCTCTAGGATAAGGACAAATACAAGGAAAGAATAAGAGGCTTGATTCCCCTGTAGAAAGTAAAGGAAGAGATACCCTTTCTCCCCCACTTTTCTTATTATTTTTTAAGGGTTTTTTTTTTTTTTTTTTTTTTTGGATGTAGATCATTTTTAATGCCTTTTCCTGGTGGCTCAGCTGGTAAAGAATCCCACATGCAATGCCAGAGACCCTGGTTCAATTCATGGGTCAGAAAGATCTCCTGGAGAAGGGATAGACTACCCACCCCAGTATGCTTGAGCTTCCCTGGTGGCTCAGACGATAAAGAATCCCACCTGCAATGCAAGAGACCTGGGTTTGATCCCTGGGTTGGGAAGATCCCCTGGAGGAGGACATGGCAACCCACACCAGTATTCTTTTCTGCAGAATGACAGTGGACAGAAGAGCCTGGCAGATTACAGTCCATAGGGTCGCGAAGAGTCAGTCAGACATGACGGAGTGACTAAGCATAGCAAAGCCCTGAACTTGTTACTGTGCTGCTTCTGTTGTTTATGTTCTGGTTTTTGGCCCCGAGGCATGTGAAATGTGAGCTCCCTGACTAGGGATCAAACCCCTACTGCCTGCGTTAGAAAGTGAAGTCTTAACCCTGGACTACCAGGGAAGTCTCTCCTCCCTTTTCTTAGAGCACTTGCTTTGGAAAACACTTAGATTCTTTGTCTCTTTGAAATGTATGTGACTTCTTAAGGCTAATAATCTCACCAGACCTGGGACATCTCCTTTTTAAACTAATGAATTAATTCGTTTCATTTTTGGCTGCCCTGGGTCTTCGTTGCTGTGTGAGGGCTTTTCTCTAGTTGCGGTGGGCTGGCTTCTCATTGAGGTGGCTTTTCTTATTGTGGAGCACAGGATCTGGGGCTGTGAGCTCAGGAGCTGCGGCCCACTGCTTTGTTGCTCCGGGCATGTGGGATCTCCCAGATCAGGGATTGAACCCGTGTCCCCTGCATTGGTGGGTGGATTTGTAACTACTGGACCACCAGGGAAGTCTCATATCACCCTCAGGGATGAGTGAGAGCCACCCATCTCCCAGTTTCTCTGGGAGCTCAGAAGCCTGCATGTATTTCTCTCTGGATAAAGTCAATTAGTGAACACACTGATGGCCCAGGGGTTAAAACTCCATGGTTTCGCTGCAGAGGCTAGAGGTTCAGTCCTTGGTTGAGGAAGTTTCTCGGGGCTGCATGGTGTGGCCAAAATTATGACAGAGCCAACTAGTGAACACAGCCGCCAAGGGCAGTTAGGATGAACCCGTGACAAATGGCGCTGCCAAGGCCTCTTGACTGAGAAGCAGTCATTGTTTATCATGCAAACATGTTTTCGATGAGATGTATCTGCTCGCCTGTAGGAAAGGGCGGGATGTCTTTCTGTCTCTGCCACTTATTAGTGGATGGCCTCTGATACACAGCACATTCTGGTTTAATGCTTAGTCAACAACGAAACTGTTTTCTTTCTTGCCTGCCTTCGTGGGGGAGGTTTTCTGGGTCAGGAGGAGGTGATTTTGCTTTTCACTCCCCCTCCCCATCCATCCCTTCCTACTCAGCTCCTGCCACGGCGCTGGCTGACGTTTATTCGTATCTTACAAAGTGCTGAGCATGACTCAGGGCCCTACATTTCTGGTTCTATTCGTTCAGCCCAGTTTCTGCCCATAGATTTCTGGTGACTTGGCTTGCTTCCTTTACCTGGTCACTCCCCAGAGAGCCTGTCCCTGATCACAGCTCTCACCCCTCCCCTTCTTCATTTTTCCTGATAACACTGACCGCTATCTGCTCATTGACTCATCTCTGCTGTAGAAAGCTAATCTGTGTGAGGTCAGCACTCAATCTGTGCTGCTCATCGCTATATCTGCCACATGGAAGGTGCTTGATATTTATTTTTGTTCGGTGGCTAAGCAGAGTCTGACTCTTTGCGACTCTGCGGTCTGCAGCACACCAGGCTCCTCTGTCCTCCACTGTCTCCTGGAAGTTTGCTCAGATTCATGTCCATTGAGTCAATGATGCTACCTAAGTATCTCATCCTCTGCCGCCCCCTTCTCCTTTTGCCTTCAGTCTATTCCTGCATCAAGGTCTTTTCAATGAGTTAGCTCTTGGCATCAGTTGGCCAAAATATTAGAGCTTCAGCTTCAGCATCAGTCCTTCCATTGATGAAAGGGGAACTAATAATTAAAAATAAGTCTCCTGCAAATTCCCTGGTGATCGAGTGGTTAAGACTCTGTGCTTTCATTGCCAAGGAAGTGAAGTGAAGTCGCTCAGTCGTGTCCGACTCTTTGCGACCCTATGGACTGTAGCCTACCAGGCTCCTCTGTCCATGGGATTTTCCAGGCAATAGTCCTGGAATGGATTGCCATTTCCTTCTCCAGGGGATCTTCCCAACCCAGGGATCGAACCCGGGTCTCCCACATTGTAGACAGACGCCTTACCGTCTGAGCCACCAGGGAAGACCTCATTGCCAAGGGCCCAGGTCCAATTCCTGTTCTGGGAGATAAGATCCCACAAGATAAGATCCTCGAGGTGTGGCCAAAAAAAATAAAAGTCTTCTGCCAATCCTGAACAAGTTAGTGTTAGTGTTAGCCGCTCAGTCTGACTCTGTGCGACCCCATGGACTGTAGCCCACCAAGCTGCTCTGTCCATGGGATTCTCCAGGCAAGAATACTGGAGTGGTTTGCTGTTCCCTTCTCCAGGGGATCTTCCTGACTCAGGGAGTGAACCTGGGTCTCCTGTGCTGCAGGCAGGTTCTTTACCATCTGAGCCACAGTCCTGAAAACCTCTCCACAAAGGCACTTTCCACGCAATTATTGACATTGCAGGTGGCCGGTCGTGCAATTTGGCCATTAATTCTCAACCCTCTTCTCTAGGTCCTGGTGGAAATCTTGGCTAGGTGTGGCTAGGGTAGAATTTTCCTGCTAGAGTCTTATCCTCATCCTTCCTGGTGCTGCCTTTTGAGAGTCTGCGTCCTGTCTCATTCTGTGGGTCTCACTGGCCATGATGGGAACAAGGCCCAGGGAACCTTGCCGCGCTTGTGCTGGCCAGGCCTCCTCCTCTGTGGCTCCAGTGGACCCACGTGTCTTCTGCCACACGGTCACATGCCTTAGCAGTCCGGTGTTTAGTGATCACTCAACAAATGCAAGTTAAATGAATTCACCAGCAAAAATTTTGAGTTCGAGTCATGCTGTTTTTAATAATTAAAATAATAAATGTATTTATTTGGCTGTGCTGGGTGTTAGTTGCAGCACAGGATCTTCATTGCAACATGCCTGCAGGGTCTTTTATTTTTGGCATATGGGGTCTTTAGTTGCAGCATGTGTGATCTAGTCCCCTAACCAGGGGATCAAACCCGGGCCCCACACACTGGGAGCTTGGAGTCTTAGCCACTGGACTACCAGGGAAGTCCCCATGTCATGTGGCTTTTAGATACCCAATGACACTGGGCCCCAGTGTCTATCAGACAGTTATTCCTCCAAAAGGAGAAGCAATGGGATGGTAGATGACTAAGCCCTGGAGCATGGTAAACTGTGATCTTAGAAAATGAACGAGAGTTTTATTGTTGATATTGGAGCCTTACAAGAATAAGAAATACCGTAGTTGTGTCCAGAGACTGAAGACCCATCATCACACAAGTCTATTCATGTCTGCCTGGCCTTTCCAGCAGCCCAGAGGGCTCCCAACAGGCCATTTGATCCAGTTCAGTGTCCAAGATAAGCACACTTGCTGAGTGTGACCATCCAGGAGATAGAACATTCTGTATGGAAAAAAGGCCAGCAAGCCAACTTAATATTGAATCCTTGCCTAGGGCACCCTTAATCATCTACTCCTTCATTAAACAGCAAAGATTCATGAATGAAAGCTCCATTTTTTTTTCCCATTTGCACCAAATCACATTATGTTTGCCTTGGTCTTCCTATGAGAAAACTCTAAGAAATGGATATACCCATTACTAATGAAAAATACTGTGGCTTTGGGAACCAGAAGCATTCTAGCTAGAAAAAAAAAAAAAGGAAAGTTTGGCCAAAGGGGAGTATAGAGTGGTCTCACCTTCGGACAGGGATAAGAAGGGCCTCTTCCCTGGACCTCACAGGGTAGAAGGCCTCACCTCACATACATGTACAGACTTGAAGAGCAGTGAGCACTTAGGCCACGTGTCTGGTGCTCAGACTGCCATAGCCGACCCATTACCATCACCATACAGCTTTGTGGGTTTCTCACCGTGCTGGGTCTTCGTCGCTACATGGTCTTTCTTCAGTTGCAGTGAGCAGGGGCTGCTCCCTAGTTGCAGAGCTTCGGCTTCTCCTGTAGCAGAGCAGGGCTCTGGGTCGTGTGGACCCAGCAGTTCTGGCTTGAGGGGCTCGGTGGCCCCATGGCACGTGGATCTTCCCTGAGCAGGGCATGGGGAGTCAGGTTAAAGCATGTTGTTTTAATGTTTTAAGAAAAAAACAATTTTTAAGCAATGACGACCCAGCACAGCCAAGAATAGATAAGTAAATAAAGCAGTGTGTATCCCCCAAAAGAAATCTAAGGGAAAAAAGAATCTGAACAGAGACATCAGAAGATGCACACGCTACACAAATCAGGAAACAGAATTAGTTAGGAATTAAATAAATAGGGACTTTTCTGGTGGTCCAGTGGCTAAGACTCCACACTCCCAAATGCAAGGTTCATGGGCAAGGAACTAGGTCTCGCACGCCACAAAGAAAATCAAAGATCATCCGCGCCGCAGCTAGGACCCGGCACAGCCAAATAAACAAATAAGGATTTAAAAGAAAACAAAATAAAGTAAACACATAGTTGACATACAACTCAGTTGACATACTCCAGTGTATCTATCCAAAAGAAGCAAAACCATATAACCACACAAAAACTTATACATTGAATGTTCAGAGCTGCATTATCCATAATAGCCAAAAGTGGGGAGAAAAACACACCTAAATGTCCATGAACTGATGAATGGAAAAACAACATGCAGTGTCTCCGTACAATGGAGTATTATTATTCAGGAGTGAAAAGGAATGACTCATTGACTTCTGCTACCATGTGGATAACCCTTGAAAACATATGCTAAGTGATAGAAGACAGCCACAGGATCTGATATGATCTCAGGCTTTCCTGCGGCTCAGTGGTAAAGAATCTGCCTGCGAGAGGATCCCTGGGTCGGGAAGATCCCCTGGAGAAGGCATGGCAACCTACTCCAGTATTCTTGCCTGGAGAAGCCCATGGACAGAGGAACCTGGCAGGCTACAGTCCACGGGGTCACAAAGAATTGGACACGACTGAAGCAGCTTAGCACGCATGCTCAAGATATGATCTCATTTACATGTAATGTTCAGAATAGGCAAATCTGCAAAGACTTAACAGATTAGTTGTGGCCTCCAGCTGGGAGGGGAAGGAAGAGAGTTGGAGGAGGGGTCACTATTCATGAGAATAAAGTTTCTTGTGGGCATGACGAAAATGCTTCAAAATTAGATTATGGTATGGTTGCACAACTCTATACTAAAATCGATTTAATTGTGCACTTAAATGGGTGAGCTGTATAGTAAATAAGTTATATCTCAGGCTGTTAAAAAAAAAAAGTTAGGGATGGGCCTGGCACAGAAAACAGAATTAGGGAAGACAGGACATACAACAGGAACACTGAAGGCAGTTTTCCACCATCTCCGACAAGGTGACTTCTAGAGAGTTGAACCTCTTTCCATTCAATCCAGCTTCCTCTAAATCATAAAGTGTATCTTACAGCAGAGGGCATCCAATGACTGACATTTTTCAAGAATTCCAATCCTGGGACTTCCCTGGTGGTTGAGTGGTTAAGACTGTGCTTCCTCTACAGGGTTCGAATCCTAGTTGGGGAACTAAGATCCCACATGCCGCACAGCGTGGCCAAAAAAAGAAAAGAAAAAAAGAATTCCAGGATTCCCCTGGTGGTTCCGTCGTTGAGAATCTGCCTGCCAAGACAGGAGACATGGATTCGATCCTTGATCCGGGAAGATTCCACACGCCACGGAGCAAGGAAGCAGCCGCACCGCACGTAAGGAGCCTGTACTCTGGAACCCAGGAGCCACAGCTCCTGCAGCCTGCTAGAGCCTTCGCTCTGTGGCAAGAGAAGTCACCCCAGTGAGAAGCCCGAGCACCTCAACTAGAGAGCAGCCCCTGCTCACTGCAACTAAAGAAAGCCTGCGCAGCAATGAAGACCCGTGCAGCCATGAATAAATTAATAAATATCAATTTTTTTTTTTAAGAATTCCAATCCTGGAGTGGTTCTCATGCACACTCACTCTTTTTATTTTCCTTGTTCTTCATTTTTATGTATGTAAAAAAATTAATTAATTTATTTTAATTGGAGGCTAATTACTTTACAATATTGTGGGTTTTGCCATACATTGACATGAATCAGCCATGGGTGTACATGTGTCCCCCATCCTGAACCCCTCTCCTACCTCCCTCCCCATCCCATCCCTCAGGGTTGTCCCAGTGCACTGGCTTTGAGATGCACACTCACTCTTGAAAACAGTTGTGCTTCGTGGAAAAACATGTGCTCTCTAGAGGACACCCCTCCAAGTTAGCTGACGAGTTTTCCATTATCTTCGAACAACTTTACAATCTGTGAATTGTGGGCTGTTGATAACCATGCAAATTACACCCTGGCTGTGACCTCCCTCCTGCCCACAGAAAAACCTGTTTTGCACCATTTAATTCATTTTCACAGTCCTCTCTCTGTATGCGCGTGTGCCTCTGCACTTCTGTTTTGATTTTCTGCCCCTAATGTATACTGGAAGGTATTTTTAAAGTTAGTAATGTCCTACAAACAGAGCGTGCCTTCTTTCTCCCCGCTGTGTTGTACCCTCAGGCTCTAATTAATTATCTGTTTTATTTATAGTAGTATAGATATGTCAATCCCAATCTCCCAATTTATCCCACTCCCACTTTCCCCTCTTGGTGTCTCTGTGTTTGTTCTCCATGTCTGTGCATCTATTTCTGCTTTGAAAATAATCTTTTAAAATTTTGTATTTATTTTTGGCTGTTCTGGGTCTTCATTGCTGCAAGGGCTTTTCTCCAGCTGTGGCGAGCAGGGGCTCCTCTCTAGATGCAGCGGGCAGGCTTCTCACTGCGGTGGCTTCTCTTGTTGCGGGGCACGGGCTCAGGGCACTCGGGCTTCAGCAGCTGGGACGCATGGCTCAGAAGCTGCGGCTCCTGGGCTCTAGAGCACAGGCTTAATCGTTGTGGCACAGGGGCTTAGCTGCTCTGCAGCATGGGGGGTCTTCCGATATCAGGGATCAAACCTGTGTCTCCTGCATTGGCAGGTGGAGACTTTAGCACTGAGCCACCAGTAAGCCCTGAAAATAATCTTTTAGCAAGTCATATCTGCATGTGAGGTCCCACACATCCTGTGCACTGGTGTATAAAGAAGATTAATGTCAAAAACCTTTGCTTAAATAGGAGAGAAAAAGGAGACTTTGCTGAGCACAAACATCATGATATTTGAAAAACTTTTGGCAAGCCAGTTTCCATGAAAATTCATACTTCTCTGCATCTCCCCTTGGGCCCAGGCACACACAGAGAAGTACACTGGACTGGAATCTGAGAACCAGGAAGTGAGAACGCTGAATGACCCCGCCCCTACCATCTGGCTTTGAGAACTCTAGATTCAACCCACGCCTAAGGTGGTGAGAGGGACAGGCTGTATACGGTAGCTCAGCTGGTGCCCAGGAACTCAACTAGATCTCCACGCTCTGGGGAAGCCTGAAAGAGCACTGATACCAGTGCCTTCTGCAAAACGCGAGGTGAGGTGAGAGAGACTGCATTTAGGCAAGTCCACTTGGTGGGTAGGAAAGCCCCTTCCCACTGTGCAGGGCATTTGCCTGGCCTCACAGTCACCAGGATGTCGGGGGACTGGGTGTGCCAAGTGCATGGGCAAAGACAGGGCCAAGTGTCAGGTAAGGCGAAGAGCTGTGAGCGGACATGGGTCTATAAAGAACATGTTTATTATGGAGTCGGTGTTTGAACACTTACAGGTTAGGTGCGCAGAGACAGAGAGACAAGAGACAGGACCAGTACTAAGTGAATTTTCTCTCCTTGCTTCCAGTCCATCCGCTGGAATAGTACACGAGTTACAGTATCGTGTTTGTACCTTTTCATCCTCCCTGGGGAAGGCGATCCAAGCATCTATTGGCACATCACCTGGGTGAAAACCAGAACTTTAGGCGAAGAATTGGACGCTGTGCATTCAGGGGGTGCACACTGTGATGACTAAGCAGGGAGCCTAGGTCCCAAGTTCTTCAAAGCCCTGTTGTTCCAAGCTCCACCTCTCCCACTTCGACTGCATGGTTCGATCTTACTGCCAGCAGTCATTTTAAAAACGGAAAATCCACAGTACTTTAGGAAGGGCGGCGTCTCTGAATTTTCTCAGTTTTCTGCCACTGATCTTGATATTATTCCTCTGAGTTGTACCTTTTCCCCAAATGTCCTGTGCTTTTTATATCGAGGCTCAGAGACACTGTTGTGCAGTAAGTATACAGTCTATGGGCCAGTTGGATCCAGTCCCCCAAGCCAGTGGCTCACTCAGTGATCTTAGGCAAGCTGCCCCTGCACAGAGGCAGTTTCTTTGACCGTAAAACGAGATGGATAATACAGTGTTCCGCTCCTGGGGTGGCTTCGAGGGATGCATTCATGCATGCGAAGCTCACCACATTGCGTGAGAAGCAGTGAAGACTGAACAGGACCGCTGCACGTCAGTGGTTCTCAATGTGGCCACACATCAGAATCACCTGGGCAAAGAATACCCATGCGTGGAAATTAGCTCTCCACGGAGATTCAGGCTTGACTCGTCGAGATGTAGCCCGAGCATCAGGATGGTTTAAAGCTTCCCAGGTGATTCTAATGGGCACCCAAGACTGAGAGCCACCCTTCAAAATAACTCGGGAAACAAAATGTTCTGAGAGCTCCCGTCCAAGGCTGCTCAGTCTCTCAGAGGAAGATGGCTAGGGGGTATCAAACCTGAATGGGTACCCTGTGTTTTTCTCGTAAAACCCACATTGAAGATGGAGGCTGTGCAAGACCCTTCCAGCCCAGGTGCTTGTCCAAGGTCCCCCAGGGTTTGCGACCTGATGAAAGTGAGGTTCCATGTAACGTGTGTGTGTTTCTCATTAAAGTTCCACATTCAGAAACTGGCTTCAGAGACAGCAGGAAAAGAAGGTGAACTTGTTTGCACAGAAGGAGTTTCTCTTCCTTCAAGCCACGCCAGCCTCTAAGCCTTCATAAGGCAGAGAAGGCGGCTCCCTTCCCTGGCACACTCCAAAAGACTCTGCGTTCACCAGTGGCTCGTTTTTAAGACAAAAGGGTTCACACCCTGACCAGGAGAGCTGGGCAGTTAAACTGCGTGCTGTCTACATCAGAGCCCCAGGACATGCAGAAACTCCCTGCAAGGCAGGACCCACCAGCATGAGGCCTTTTCCAAGGAGACTCTGTCGTCTGGACCAAACTGTCCAGGGGCCTCTGCTTTTGGCTGTGCTCATCTTCTTCCTCTTCACCTTGCCCTCCTTTATTAAGGAACCTAACACAAAGCCTAGCAGGTAAGAGTCTGCCCTTTCCAAGTTCCCTGTGGTTTATTAGAAGAAACTGGAAAATGATAGCCCAGGGAGGATGGGGAACTTCTGAGACACCTCTGTGGTGACAGGTGGTGTCAGGGATCATGAAGGTTGTCAGGAATCACGGGCTATGAAGCTGGAAGGAGAGACTGGGGGGGACATGGAGGTGATATAACAGGAAAGCGGGGGCCATGGGGCTTATACACAGAGGGGGTAGAGGCAGGAGTTGGAGAAATTTGGTCTGGCCTCCAAAAGGCATAGGTGGAAAACTAGACTATTTTCCCCTCTAGGTCTGTGAGTAATAACCTCAGCTTTGGGGTTCATTGCACGCCATTCTCTGTGTACTAAAGCAAATGATTTATCCCATGAATTCCATTAATTTCTTTATTTATATATATATATATATCTTTCTTAAAAAGATAAAATGTTCATTTATTTGGCTGCACCGAGTCTTAGTTGCAGCACATGAGATATTTAGTTGAGGCATGTGGGCCCTAGTTGCCTGAAAGTGAAAGTGTTAGTTGCTCAGTCATCTCTAACCCTTTGTGACCTCGTGGACTATATCCCACCTTGCTCCTCTGTCCATGGAATTCTCCAGGCAAGGATACTGGAGTAGGTTGCTATTTCCTTCTGCTGGGTGTCTTCCCAACCCAGGGATCAAACCTGGGTCTCCTGCACTTCAGTTAGAGTCTTTATTGTTCCCTGACCAGGGATCAAACCTGGGCCCCTTACATTGGGAACTTGGAGTTTTAGCCATTGGACCACCAGGGAGTCTCCCATTGATTTCTAAATCATACAGTCTCTGAGATGTTTGTCAGTAAAATGAGACATTGCTCACTTAGAGGGGCAGCTGAAATTCTGGGTCCCAAGTGAATCATTTAAAAGGACACTCTAGGTCATTTTTCTGATAAACACGTCTCCTGCAGGGAGAGACCCCTACCTTTCCAGATTCAGCGTGTTTTGAATGATTTTGTCTCACTACTCTTAGAATTTGAAAATAAAACATACCCTTATGAAGTTTTTAAAAATACACCAAAGCAAAGCAAGAATAAAGCTCTCCCTATGATACCCCATCAGTACCCAGTCTCCATGGGTAACCACCCTTAACACTTTGGTGTAGAAATAATTACTATGTTATTGTAGCTAATGCTTCTATAGAACTCAGTATATGCTGGGCACTATTCTACATGCTTTATGTGTGAGACACAGAAAGTTTAGATGAATGATCCAAGTTCATGCTGCTGGTAGTTGCAGGGTCAGCAATCAAACCCGGACATTTTGGTTCCATAATCTGTGCTCTTTGACTTGTGTTAGACAAACCCTTACAACAGATGGATAAGTTGATAGATAGGTAGGTGATGCTGCTGCTGCTAAGTAACTTCAGTCGTGTTTGACTCTGTGCGACCCCACAGATGGCAGCCCACTAGGCTTCCCCGTCCCTGGGATTCTCTAGGCAAGAACACTGGAGTGGGTTGCCATTCCCTCCTCCAATGCATGAAAGTGAAAAGTGAAAGTGAAGTCGCTCAGTAAGTGTCCGACTCTTTGTGACCCCATGGACTGCAGCCTACCAGGCTCCTCCGTCCATGGGATTTTCCAGGCAAGAGTACTGGAGTGGGTTGCCATTACCTTCTCTGAGGTAGGTGATACTCAGCAGTAAAGAATTCAACCTGCCAATGCAGGAGACATGGGTTCAACTCCTGGGTCAGGAAGATCCCCTGGAGAAGGAAATGGCAACCCACTCCAGTATTCTTGCCTGGGAAATCCCATGGACAGAGGAACTTGACAGGCTATAGTCCATCAGGTCTCAAAGAGTTAGGTACGACTTAGTGACTAAACAGCATTAAATGACAAAGGTAGGTGATAGGTAGGTAGATAGATAGGTGGATGGATGAATGGACGGACAGACAGACAGATAGGCATTACACTATACACATTGGTTGACTTTTTTAATCAGCTATAACATGGACCTTCCATGTTGGCACATACAGGTCTATCCCCTACCTTACCATGGCTGCGTAGCTTCTATAGAATGGATATAGCTTAGCCAACCCCATGTATGGGCACTTGGGTTGCCACTCATTTTTCACAAACCTTTGGGCCCTTATGTATTTCCATAGGTAGATTTCTACAAGTGGAATTGCCAAGATAATGAAATGGAAGGACTTCCCTGGTGGCCCAGTAGTTAAGATTTTGCCTTCCAATGTTGGGAGGTGCAGGTTCAATCCCTGCTCAAGGAGCTAGGATCCCACATGCCTTGCAGCCAAAAAAAAACCCAAAAATATAAAAACCAGAAGGAATATCGTAATAAATTCAATAAACACTTTAGGATGATGTACATTAAAAAAATCTTTTAAAAAAGTCAGTGGACACCATCAAGTCATCCTCAGAAAAGGCTATACAAACAGGTGTGAAAGTTAACTCTCTCTCCAACCTCTGCGGCAACACTGAACTTGTGAATGGTTTTCAAGTGTAATCATCTGATAAGTAAAAGCATGTTTCTCTTTTAAATTTGCATTTCTCGGGCTACTGGTGAATCTGAGGATCCTCTAAAGTTTATAAAGCATTTCATTGTATGAATACGCCACACATTATTTACTCATTCTCTTTTTGATGGACGTTTGGGTAGTTTCCAGTTCTGGCTATTATGAATTATGAGTAAGCCTGTTGTGAACATTGTTGTACAAGCCTTTTTTGTGTACATAGTTTTATCTCTCTTGGGTCAATATCTAGAGGTGGGATTGCTGTGTTCTAAGGAAAGCATATGTCGAACTTTATTTTTTTATACTTGTATTTATTTGGCTGCTCGAGGTCTAAGTTGCAGCTTGAGGGATCTTTTTAGTTGTGGCATATGAGATCTAGTTCCCTGACCAGGGATGAGAGCATGGACTGCCTGGACTGCCAGGGCAGTCCCTATGTTTAGTTTTAGAAGAAAAGTTATTGCGTTATTTCCAAAGCAGTTTTGAATTTTTCTATTTCTCCTTTCTGGTTTCCCTGGTGGCTCAGTGGTAAAGAATCTGCCTGCCAAGGGAGATGTGGGTTCAATCCCTAGGTCGGGAAGATGCCCTGGAGATGGAAATGGCAACAATCCAGTATTCTGGCCTCCAAAATCCCATGGACAGAGGACCATATAAGAGAGAGCCAGGGGTTGGACATGATTTAGCAACTAAACAACAAGATTTCTCCCTTCGGTTTTGTTAGCTCTTGTTCCATGTCTTTTAACGCTCTCTTATTTGATACACATGCATTTTGGATGGTCCTGACTTTGAAAGTGACTGTAAAGTTATTGAATCTGCCCACAATTTTAAGGGACAGGAAACAGGCCACATACTGAGATATCTCGATAAACTGTTTATATTATTACATCCCAAGAGAGCAGAGACAGTGGATGCCATAACAAAGTGGTCCCCGGAGGAGAAGATTTTGTGTCTGTTGAAAGGTTCAAAGAGAAGATGGCCTCTAGGAGACAGAGAGGGCTTGCATGAGTGCCTGGGGAAAGACGTGTGGTGAGCAAAGGATGAACAAAGGCGCCAGCCTAAGTCCTAAATTAGTGTCCTCTCTGCTGACCCGAGAGTGAATCCACCTCAGGGAAGTGGGGAGCAGAGAAAGGGCCTTTAGGAAGGTGGGACACAGCGCTACTGCAAAGGCTTTCAGCCAGGGAGGCGGCCTCGCCTCGTGACGGCACTATTTTAAGACGATGAGTTGGCCAGAAGTGAACAGGACGGTTTAGGAGGAGGGAGTTGCCACTTTGGGTTGACCGGCAGTGGCACCCAAGGGAGTTGGGCGACTCTGCAGGCAGATTATCCTGGTGTGAAGGGAGGGGCTGGGGCCACCTTTAGCCATTAAAACTCAAGGTGAGAAGGATCTGGACTAAGAGACAGTGGAACAGCAAGAAGGGGGCAATCAGGAGATGTTCTGAAGGAGAGGAGGGAGAGAGACAGAGAGGGGAAAAGTGATGGGCAGTTTTGCACTTTGACTGGTCATACTCTCCCTTCCCTGCAGAGCTGCCTGGGCAGAGGGTGGGAGCAAAATCAGACAGGGAAGGGAGGCGCACAGTGCAGAACGCACCCCAGATCTCGCAGTTTGTGAAGGTCATCATCGCACGGCTGAATGCTGACGCTGAAGCTGAAACTCCAATCCTTTGGCCACCTGATGCGAAGAACTGACTCATTGGAAACGACCCTGATGCTGGGAAAAATTGAAGGCAGGAGAAGAAGGGGACGACAGAGGATGAGATGGCTGGATGGCATCACCGACTAGATGGACATGAGTTTGAGTAAGCTCCAGGAGTTGGTGATAGACAGGGGAGGCCTGGCGTGCTGCAGGCCATGGGGTCACAAAGAGTCGGACACGACTGCGCGACTGAACTGAACTGATCGCCTGATGCTTACACTTTGTGGCTTGCCATGGCCATTTGAGAGTTGGAGAAGATTTTCAGATTAATCTGTGCTCTGGGGGCCTTTCCATGTGTTCTTTTCTTCTTCTCGTTAAGAGATATTTATTTGTTTTTAATTTTATTTATTTGGCTTCTCTGGGTCTTTGTTACACCATTCAGGATCTAGTTCCCTGAGCAGGCATCAAACCTAAGCCTCTTGCACTGGGAGCTTGAAGTCTTAGCCACTGGACCACCGGGAAAGTCCCTCCACGTGTTATTTCTGATCTTTACAATTGCAGTTCAAGATTAGTATTTGTATTCTTTCACAAAAAATGATTATGAGGCTCATAAATGTTAAGGGGAATTCCATGGAACCAGGAAGTAGCAAAACGGATATTTGAATTTAGAGGATTTGAGCTCCAAATCCCATGCTTCTCCACTACCTCCTATGTGTTGACTCTTAAGAGGTTTAAAGTCCAAGGGAGGACTTCCCTGGTGGTCCAGTGGTTAAGAATCTGCCTGGCAGTGCAGGGGACACGCATTTGATCCCTGGTCCAGGAAGATCGCACATGCTGTGGGGCAGCTGAGTCCATGCACCACAAGTACCAAGCCCGTGTGCCTAGAGCCCGAGCTCTGCAACAAGAGAAGCCACGGCAAGGAGAAGCCTGCATATCGTAACTAGGGGATAGCCTCTCTCATCACTACTACAGAAAGCCTGGGCATAGCAATGAAAACCCAGCACAGCCAAAAATGAAGACATAAATGGAATTTTTTTAAGTCCAAAGGAGGAGAGAGACATACACAAAGCAAAAGAACACGGGTGATATTATTAGTAGTGATAAATGTCCTCGGTAAAGTCAGATGAGACAGATGCTACCAGAGCTCACAGAAAAGGGTCATCTAAACCAGGCAGATGGGGGCGGGAGGCAAGGAGAACACGGTGGAGACCGGAGCATCTGCAAGGCGCCTGGCGGCTGTGTGACATTTCAGCGAGCAGGAGCACCGTAAGCAAGGAGGCAGCAGCATAAGCAATGGTGCAGAAAGGAGCAAAGGATGATTTCAGGAATGGGAGACTGACAGATGGGTCATTTAATAAGCACTGATAAGGTGTTCACTGTGTACTAGGCACTGGTCTCGGAGTTATGATTACTAATCACATATCGAGCCAGAGAGTAGATACTATTATCATCATCAACTGAGAGAGATTAGATCACTTGTCCAAGGTCACCCTTATCGCTGATGTTCAAACCCAGACAGGCTGGCCCCAGTGTCCCAGCATCGCACCACCCTCCACGTCTCTCCATCACATCCATCCTGATGTCATAAATCCTAAATGTGTCTTTTTCTGCCAGACTATGAATTTCTTGTGGGTAGGAACTGTCTTATTCGTCTCCATTTCTCCAGTAACTTGAACAGGTCCCAGACACTGTACATATGTAACACAGTGTCAACACTTACTGATAAAAGAATGAATGTGACCTTAAATAACTTTGTTCCGTAGCTATTAGGAATTTTAGGACTCCCCTGGCGGTCCAGTGGTTCAGATTCCAGGCTCCCGATGCAGGGGTCCTGGATTCCATCCCTGGTGCAGGAACTGGATCCCACATATCACAACTGAAATTGAAGATCCCACACGTTGAAACTAAGACCCGGTGCAGCGGAAAATTATTAATAAATTCTCTGTTTTGTTTTTTTTTTAAGAAATTTTAGAGTAAGGTAGTAGCTTGATTAAATGTATGCTTTACAGAGGTTACTCTGTCAATAGATAGTAGGTTAGGTAGATGGCCAGGCACAGTGGGGTTTTTATTTGTTTGTTCGTTTTTAGGTGGTGCCACATGGCTTATAGGATCTCAGTTCCCTGATCCGGACTGAATCCTGGTCCGGGCAGTGAAAGTGATGAGCCCTAACCACTGAACTGCCAGGGAACGCACTGGGGCACAGAAAGTTTTAAGGAGACAGGTTAGAGGGCCAAGGTGGTGGTTGAAGACAGAGTCCTCGGGGCCTGGAGCAAGGAGGTTATGATGACAGCAGGACCGAAAATAAAAGACTGAGAATAAGTTAAATCAGCTGGATTTGGTGGCAGATACGATGGGGCAGTGGTAATAAGGATTTTAAGACAATTCTGTGATTTCCAACCTAGGTTACTGGTCTACCTCTCATATCATTTCAAGACAAATACAAGTGCACCAAACCGACTAAAGTTTTGGTGCCGATCTCCAGTTTGCTCTCTGATGTGTAAAGCCCAGGCCTCTGTCTGCTTGGCTTCCCTGGTCTGGAATAAATTTATCCTAGAAGATGCTACGCATCTTTGTTTGGGTTTCAGAGATGATCATGAAGCGTAAGCTGGGAATCAGACCTATGGATTCTGTTTTCTTGTTTTGGTTATCATTGTGAATATTTTATATATTTAGTTGGCTGTGCTGGGTCTTAGTTATGGCATGGGAGATCTAGTTCTCTGACCAGGTATTGAACTTGGGCCCCCTGCATTGGTGATGCAGAGTCTACCAGAGAAGTCCCCTGGTTTGTTTGGTATCGTATTTTGCTTTGGTGTAAGAACCAAATTGTGTTTTCTATAACCTTCTGGTTTCTGATTCTGGACCCCTAGCTAGAATCAGAAAAACTTCACCTCAACCATTCTTACTCCTCTACCCCATCCCCAGGAGGGCATCAAGGGCTCCGGGATGTCTGATATGGTGCCAAGGCCCAGGAGAGGGCAGCTGATTCTTTGCCATCAGCTTGCTGCAAGATATCCATCATCACTCCCTCTTGGTTCTTCTGTGTCACCTGGTTTAGGTGTGAGAATGTTCTGTGATGTGGTTTCTATCTTCCCAGGTTCTACACGCAGTCACTTCCATTCAGGGGTCTTAAGAGACCCTTGTAATGCTACCAGGAAATAGGAGCCCTCTAATATTGGATCCTTAGAGCCCTCCCTTCTCTCCCGCCTCCTTTCATTCCTCCTCCCAGAGTAAATTTTTCTAGGGAGGGGATGATGGCATAGGAACTAGAAAGGTCCCTCTCCAAGATATTTTACCTATTTCCCCAAATCTTCTCCCCATTCGAGGGCTTAGGTATTTGGAGGGGAAAAGCCAGAAGGTCTTGCGGGGTATTTTTATTTTCCAGCACTTGTCTGCACGTGTGTCCGTGGGGGCAATGAACGTGGAGCTGACCATTAGCTGCTGGTGGTGGGTGGGAGGCAGGCACCAAAGGGAAAGGGAGAAAACATAGGGAGGAAAACAACCAAATAACATTCCAGGATATTATACAGCTGCATTTGTGAGTATAATAGGCAAAGAAAAGGGATCTGGATGTTCATGCCCTCGGGGGTCAACAGTAGGTTCTTTGAGAAAGTATAATCACAAGTTCACATCCTTTTGTGCTGAAATTCATTTTCTGCTTTTTCAGTAAGGAGCACGCATTGCTTTAGTAAAAGGAAAAATAATTCAGAAAACTTGTGAAGAAAGAGGAGCAAAAGTTTAGATATCACTGTGGATTGAAGCGTCCCCCTCAAACAGAACATGCCCTGGGCTGTGTGCCCTGTCTTCCACATAATAACACATTATCGCGTCAACTTACATTCACTTCTTACATACTTTCTCAACATACATTCTGTTTCCTCTGTTGGTTCGTAAACCTCTTAAGAGCAATGACTATAGCTTTTTATCTCTCATTCCTAACAGATAGCTCCAAAAGCCTGGCCTATAATTACTGCTCAATAAATATTGAATTGTGTTTTCAAATTCTCAATAGGATGTCTCATTTGTAAGTTTTCTCTTTAATTTTTTTATTTTTACTGAGTAACATGCAAATGTTTCAGTGAAATAAGGAGATTTATATCAAAACACAGTCGTCCACAGGACTTCCCTGGCCCCCCACTTCTTCTGCAAGAAGTATGGGTTCAATCTCTGACCAGAACTAAGATTCCTCATGCCATGGGGAATGGCCAAAAAATAAATAAATGAAATAACCAATAAATACAATAATATAACTGTCCCCATGTCTTCTCCCTGCTCCAGGATTCTGATTTCCAAGGTGATTACTTCAACCCCTTCTGATTTTCTCTCTTTATAACATGCCCACCTGCTACTTCTTGATTTCTCAGTTAAGTGATTAAGGGCCATCAAGGAAATATTATTTACCCATGGCCTTGAAGCCTGTCGCCCCTTTAGATTTTCATCTCTGGACGCATGAACCCAAACAGGGGCTGTGGGCATCTCTAACTGCCGCCATAGGGCCAGCACCTGACCCAGTTCGACCTGTCTATATTTGTATAACAGCATTGTTTAAATGGTCTTCCCCATGGCTCAGCAGGTAAAGAATCTGCCTGCCAATGCAGGAGACATGGGTTTGATCCCCGGGTCAGCAAAATCCCCTGGAGGAGGAAATGACAGCCCAATCCAGCATTCTTGCCTGGAGAATCCCATGGACAGAGAAGCCTAGAGGACTACAGTCCGTGAGGTCACGAGAGTCGAACACCACTTGGCAACTAAGTACCCACACACATTGTTCAAAATGCCATTTCTAGACTGGCTTTTAACATCCTTACAACCATTTTATAAAGCAGCTTTTAAGATTCTCACAGTGGGTAAGAAAACAGAGGCTGAAAGAGTCCTGTGACTCGCCTGAGATACATAGCTGGCTAGTTAGAGGCGGGGCTGGACTAGACCTCAGGCTACTTTCCACCCACCTAGGCTCCACTGCCCATTTGCCAAGTGCTGAGAAGTCAGTGTTCTCTCCACCTCAAGTTCAACCCAAAAACACGTCCAGTGGAACCCAAGAGGTTAAGTCATGGGGAGGTGAGAACCACCGCATACCGGACGGCTGCCCTTCATGTCACCTTGCAGGAGACTGGCTCAACTTGCTTTCAGAGCTCCCCATATCACCAGGAAGTAGGAATAATAAAACCCTGCTCAAGTTACTGAATACTGCCAAGGCTGTTGGGTTCTGCAGATTCCAGGGAGCTCTTCCAGCCACAGGGAAGAAGAGGAGGCAGGGGTTGGGGCAGGCTGCCCACGCTCTCTATTCCTATCCGCCTCGCCTCTCTCCCCTTTCCCTGAAGAGGGCTCTGAGGAGGGGGCAGGGGAGGAGAGGAATGTTATTTTTAACCCTAAGGTCAGTATTTTTAAATGCCAGCATAAAAACGTCAACTGAACTTGGGTTAATCTGTGAAACAACTTTATTCTCAAGTGTGATTTTTTTTTTTCCCAGAGAGGAAGATCTAGGTACAAGATACAGGGGCTTTAAAAAAAATGGACTTGCCTTTGGAGACTTCCCGGTGGTCCGCTGGTTAAGAATCTGCCTTCTAGTGCAGGGAATGCAGGTTCGATCCCTGGTCGGGGAACTAAGATCCCACGTGCCACAGAGTAATTAAGCATACATACCACAGTTACTGAAGCTGTGTACTCTAGAGCCTGGCACCGTAATAAGAGAAGCCCGGGTGTCACAACTAGAGAAAGCCCACAGCTGCAATGAAGAGGCCAGGCAGGCAAAATTAAAAAAAAAAAAAAAAAAAGGAACTTTCTTTAAAAACACCCCTGGTTCTCAGCTGAGAGCTTCTAGCCATGGGCTACACAGGCCATTTTGTATCTGTGATTCCTGATCTGTACTTTGAACCTTTTGCCACTTCTTAGCGTCCAGGTCCTCCCTGGGTGGCCTGCTGTTGTTTCGCTTCATTTATAGAATAGAGCTCTGTGGTCCCTGCTAGAGATATACTTATCTCATATTCATTGTTGTTGTTTGTTGTTCAGTCACTAAGTCATGTTCGACTCTCTGTGACCCCATGGACTACAGCATGCCAGGCTCCTCTGTCTGCCACTATTTCCCAGGAGGTTGCTTAAATTCATGTCCATGAGCCGGTGATGCTATCTAACCATCTCATTCTCTACCATCCTCTTCTCCTTTTGCCTTCAATCTTTCCCAGCATCATGGTCTTTTCCAGTGTGCTGGCTGTTCACATCAGGTAGCCAAAGAATTGGAGCTTCAACTTTAGTATTAGTCCTTCTGATGAATATTCAGGGTTGATTTCCTTTAGGAGTGACTGGTTTGATCTCCTTGCAGTCCAAGGGACTCTCGAGAGTCTTCTTTAGCTCCACAGTTTGAAAGTATCAACTCTTTGGCACTCAGCCTTCTTTATGGTCCAGCTCTCACATCTGTACATGACTACTGGAAAAACCATAGCTTTCATATATATATGTATAAATTTTTCGGTTGACCAAAATGTTCATTTGTGTTTTTCCATATAGTGTTACAGGAAATATATATATATTATTTAATATACTTATATTTTTATTATATATATATATGTTTTGCTTTTTTGGCTATGAGATCTTAGTTCCCTGACCAAGAATTGAGCCCACATCCCCTTCACTGAAACTGTGAAATCTTAACTACTAGGAAGTAGTTAACGACCTGGGAAGTCCCTATTTATTTTTTTTTTTAAGAGCAAATTTTTATATATTTACCTCCAAAGTAGATCAGAATTATAGTACCAAATTGCTTTTAGCTTAAGTGAATTGGTTCGCCTATTCCTCTGAACGAGAGTCATTTAATAGAACCAATGTTTCCTGCTACACCCACCCCCACCGCAGCCTAGCGGACGGAGTACAAGTTCAGGAGCACACAGGGTCTGGACAAGACGGATGCAGGGCTCTCAGCATGTGGATGGAAGCAACCTGAGCATTCAGTAAATTCCATCCATGACCTTTAGAAAATGGCAATATAAACCTTCATATCCCAGGCAATCATATATGTACATAATCATCGGAGTTGAAGTTTAATCACATAATTCAGTCACTAGCTGGGTCATTGCTGCCACTCCCTTGAAAATGTAAACACATCATCTCTCATGCCTACTGCATCGGCAGGCAGGTTCTTTACCATTAGCAGCACCTGAGATAGACAAATGGTTCAAGACAAATGGTTCCTCATACACTGCAAATAATGATCTGGTCCTGCCTGCCTGTTTGGGAGCATCTCCTGCCGAACAAGCCCCAATCCCCACTCTTTTATATGTGTGTATATATAATTTTATTTATTTATTTTTGGCTGCGCGGGATCTTTGTTGCTGCGCAAGCTTCTCTGTAGTTATGGCGGCCGGGAGCTGTTTGCTGCAGCCTGCGGGCTTCTCGCGGCGACAGCTTCTCCTGTGCAGCGTGGGCTCCAGGGCTCCCACGCTTCAGTAGTTTCTGTTTCCCAGGCTCTGTAGTTTCGGTGCACAGGCTTAGCTGCTCCGAGGCATGTGTGATCTTCCTGGACCAGGGGTTGGACCCGTGTCTCCTGCACTGGCAGGTGGGTTCTTTACCACTGAGCCACCAGGGAAGACCCCCCACCCCAAGTTGCCTTTTTAAAATTAGGTATGTATTTATTTTTTGCTGCACCAGCTCTCAGTTGCAGCGTGTGGGACCTAGTTCCCTGACCAGGGATGGAACCTGGGCCCCCTACATTGGGAAGTCTCCCAACACCACAACTTTTCACACTTCTGGGAGTGAAATGTCCTCCCTCCCCCACTCCTAATCCTCTTCACAGGGGAGCTCCTCCAGGAAGCCTTCCTAGCTTGCACGTAGGAAGCACGCCTTTCATCCGTCATCTCTAACACACGCCGCACAGTTTATGGGTGCTTGGTTCCCCAACCAGGGATTGAACTCGGGCTGCGGCAGTGAAAGTGCTGAGTCCTAACCACTGGACCTTCAGGGAATTCTCAACAGTTTGCTTTTAAGCAGTGTTGGATTGATGATAGGATACAAAGCACATCTTTAAGGCAGATCTTTCAAAATCAAGGTTGGCAACTATAGTCTTAACAGGCATGCATCTTTCCCATTTCCTCGTGGACAAAGATACCTTTGTTACCTATGTTTTTTTTTTTAAGGTCCACTGAGTCACAAGATATTAGGTGGCAGGACTAGGTTCACACAAACTCATTCTTAGACTCACAGTTGTGAACACAGAGGATGCTGGAGCCGCAAGGAGTGAGCCCGGGAAGCCGGGGTTGCAGCATGGAGACGTGAATGGTTTAGCTCTGCCTTTGGCCTCCGGTTCCAGCTCCCTAGACTCAGTACCGCCACTTAGGTTTCTTAAAGTGGCTTCCCAGGTGGCATTAGTGGTAAAGAATCCCCTTGCCAATGCAGGAGATGTAAGAGACGTGGGTTCGATCCCTGAGAGGGGAAGATCTCCTGGAGGAGGGCATGGCAACCCACTCCAGTATTCTTGCCTGGAGAATCCTATGGACAAAGGAGCCTGGTGGGCTGCAGTCCATAGGGTCGTGAAGAGTTGGATATGACTGAAGGGACTTAGCACGCATGCACTGGTCAGAAGTAAGTGTCCAGATCCATTGCCAACAGGTGCTGCTTGGTGTTGGGAAGCAGCCAGCAAAGTCCCTCCCCTCACCTCTCCTGAAGACTGGTTTGCAGTCCACTTGAGACACAAAAATGAATGCTAGTTACATTCCTCAAGTCTCTATGACCTTAGCCTTCATCCAAAGTCATCTCTTTCTCTAGGAATAAGCCTCAACAGAACATTAAGGAAAGGTCCCCAGAATTACTGCAAAATGCCACGTCTCAGGCACCCACCATGAGAAGGAAGGCAACCACCCACATGGAGTCAGTACGGGGGACACGCACTCAGGACACACCCCCAAGGCCACAGGCCTCAACCAGCGCAGAAGAGCACAGAGCAGCAAGGCCCGTGCTGAGGAGCCGGTCAGAGTGCCCATCCCCACTGGAAATGCAGCACCGCAGATGCAGACGAGCAAGGACACCCGGGTGGACGCGCTGCCCCCGACGGCTAGAGGTGGGGGGGTGGCCTCCAGCAGGACCGAGGCGCCATCACTGAACAGTCAGAACCCAAGAACGACCAAAGGATCTGGGGACTGGAAGGCGAGGCCCACAGGCCCTGGAGCGGTGCCCACGAAGCCACGGAATAGCCTGGCAACTGCGGCTAAGACCCTCCTTCCAAAACACCAGGCCGGGGCACAGACCCCCGGGGGAGGGGGGCGGGCGGGGAAGGGAGCCAGAGGAGCCACTCGAGCGGCCACCCCCCTCTCAGGACAGAGCCCAGCCCACCTGGTCCTCAGCCTTTCTCCGGAGCCCTGCCACCCAGAGAAGCCAGAAGCTGAAGGCTGCCAACTTCAAGTCTGAGCCCCAGTGGGATTTTGATGATGAATACAGTCTGGAGGTGGGCGGCCTGCAGACGGTGAGTTTTCCCTCTTCTCAGGGCCCTGAGGCTCCCCCCCTTCCCTCCCAGGCTCTGCTCCTAAGCTCTGCTCTCCCCCAGCCAGCCCCTTTCCCACATGGCTCATTCAGGTGAGGCTGTGATCAAAGGGCCCACCCTGGTCCCCAGGAGACCCAGAGGCTCCTCAGAAAGGGTGAGAGAGTGTGACCTCAGCAGGCGGAGGGGCAGGACTGGGCAGGATCAAGGGACAAGAACGCCCCAACCTGGTGCCCAGCCCTGTCCTCCTCACAGAGATAATTCCAAGACCCTCTCTCTTTTCCAGCCCTAGCAAAAGCAGCCTGGGCCCCCAGCCACGGGAGGGGAGACCCAGACGTTTGCACGCATAACTACAACCACACACAGTACACGGGACAGTAGCACACATCCTGCCCATGGTGGGCCTGGGCGATCAATGGGGGGGGGCCGGAAGGCTCTGGGAATAGGACGGAAGATGTAGTGGAGGTGGGGCCTTTCCAGCTTGGAGGCCTGGTTTCTGCTCCCGCACCCACCTCCCCTCAGTCCCACCGCTCCATCCCCCCGCCCCACGGCTTCCCGGCCTGACCCATCCTCCTGCTTGCAGACCTGCCCTGACTCGGTGAAGATCAAAGCCTCCAAGTCACCCTGGCTCCGAACTCTCTTTCTGCCCAACCTCACCCTCTTCCTGGACTCTGGACGCTTCAACCAGAGCGAGTGGGACCGCCTGGAGCACTTCCCTCCGCCCTTCGGCTTCATGGAGCTCAATTTCTCCTGTGAGTCCTTGTCCAAGGGCCCTGAGTGTGCACTAGGCCACAGCAGAGGGCCATGCTTCTTTAAAAAATATTTTTAAAAATATTTTTTGGCCATGCTGTGCAGCATATGGAGTCTTAGTTCCCTGACCAGGGATCGAACCCCAACCCCTGCTTTGGGAGCACAGAGTCTTATCCACTGGACCATAAGGAAATTCCCAGAGGACCATGGTTTTTTGCCTCCGGCCCACCTCTACCCTGCGGGCAACCAGCCCCGGGAGAAAGGCCGGCCGGGCAGCCCCCTGGTCCCAGCTGGGCTCTGAGTGGAACCCCCGCCCCCGGCTCCCCGCATTGCAGTGGTGCAGAAGGTCGTGGCGCCCTTCCCCCAGTGCCCCAGCAGCAGCTGCTCCTGGCCAGCCTCCCCGCAGGGAGCTCCCGGTGCGTCAGCTGTGCCGTGGTGGGCAACGGGGGCATCCTGAACAACTCCCACGTGGGCCCAGAGATAGACGGCCACGACTACGTGTTCCGGTGAGCCTGCACCTGCACCGACCCCCCACCCCCTCTCCTGCAGAGCAGGGCTCTTCCGGGAGATCTCAGAGGGTGCTCCCTGCCTGGACCCAGAAGCTGTGGGGGAGGGCCCTGGGCTCACTAGTGCCACACCCCCATCCCTTCTTCCTTCCCCGACCACCTCCACGCATCACCCGGAGGCCCTCATGTGCTCTGATTTTGTCTTTCGGGCTAGGCTGAGTGGTGCCGTCATTAAAGGCTATGAACACGATGTGGGTACTCGGACCTCCTTCTACGGCTTTACCGCCTTCTCTCTGACCCAGTCACTCCTTATACTGGGCAGTCGGGGTTTCCAGCACGTGCCTCTGGGGCAGGTGAGCAAGAGGAATGGGTCTGGCCGCCCACAGACTTTGGATACGGGAGGATGCAGGTGAGACATGGAGAGAGACAGGGAGATAGGGAGCATTCTGAGTCTAGAGCCTGTTGTCGGTACAGTCTCTGGGCATGTGAGGGGCAAGGGCAGGGAGGGCAGCCACGCCAGGCCAGAGGAGAGCAAGCAGGCGGTCTGGGGTCAAAGTCAGGCCACCCCACTGAAGGCAGGACCTTGGTCCTCAGGACGTCCGCTACCTGCACTTCCTGGAAGGCACCCGGGACTATGAGTGGCTGGAAGCACTGCTTCTGAATCGGACCGTAACCTCAAGGAACCTTTCCTGGTTCAGGTACCCACCTCCACCTCACCCACAGACAAGCTGTGGAGGGGGCAGCCGTGAAGGGTTGGACAGATGGGGACAGTCTGAGCTCTCACCTGGAGATGGGGGACGAGTCATGCCCACGATCCTGCCTTGGCCCTCCCGGAGATGTAAGAGAATGAAGGACCCATTCCTGCCCACAGGCGCAGACCTCAGGAGGCCTTCCAGGAAGGCTTGCAACTGGACAGATACCTGTTGCTGCACCCAGACCTGCTCCGATACATGAAGAACAGGTGAGAGAGGGAAGCCCGTGGAAGAGGCTGAGGCCCTCTCATCCTCTCCAGCCTCCCTGACAGCTGGGGGGCTGGGCTGTCTCGCAGATTCCTGAGGTCTAAGACTCTGAATACTGCCCACTGGAGAATATACCGGCCCACCACGGGGGCCCTCCTGCTGCTCACTGCCCTCCAGCTCTGTGACCGGGTGAGGCCCTGCTGCTGGAGCCTGTGGATCTGGAGAAACAGCTCTGGGGTAGCCCTGGGCCTGGTCAGCAAAGGAGGATGGCTGGGCGGCAGGGGGAGGGGCCTGAGTGTGGACACAGGCCTGTGCGCACGCATGCTTCCAGGGGTCCTGCACCCAGACCCCCAGGGATAGAACCAGGACACAGGGCCCTGCCCCCCCACCCCACACACAGAGAAGCCCAAGAGACACACTCGCAGGCCTTATTTCTCCTCCGCCTTCCTGTAGGTGAGTGCCTATGGGTTCATCACCGAGGGCCACGAACGCTTCTCTGACCACTACTACGATAAGTCCTGGAAACGAACGATCTTTTACATCAACCATGACTTCAAGTTGGAGAGGACGCTCTGGAAGCGGCTTCATGATGAAGGTATCATCCGGCTGTATCAACGTCCTATGACTTCCAAGCCGACCATCTGAAGGGAGCCTGGGCTGCTGAAGTCCCTTCAGCTATTCTAAGGCTCAGAGCACAGTGGGAGGCCAGAGACTCGTCTGCCATCTTCCAGCGCCTGGACCAGGCTCTGAGCCCACCAGACTTCAGGAGTAGAGGTCTACCGAACTACTGCAGAGGCGGGGGACACCCTCAAGATGGCAAATGATGGGCTGAGGTTTCGGAGACCTTGGAAAAATTTCTGTAGAGTCTGTTCCGTGGAGGTGGGGACTCAATTTTTGAGACCAAGGGGACTTCCCTGGTGGCTCAGACGATAAAGAATCTGCCTGCAATGCGGGAGACCTGGTTCAATCCCTCAGCCAGGATGATTGCCTGGAAAAGGGCATGGCAACCCACTCCAGTATTCTTGCCTGGAGAATCCCATGCACAGAGGAGCCTGGCAGTCTACAGTCCATGGGGTTGCAAAGAGCTGGATACGACTTAGCGACTAACACTTTCACATTTTCACTGTTCAAAAGCAATTTGGCACAGAAGGAGGAGTCTGAACTTATGGAGATATGTAGATTTGGGATTGAATTACAGATCTTCCCCTTAGCAGCCATGAAATCTTGAAGGCATGACTGTATTTCACTCTAGACCATCTGGTGGACCCTTCCAGGGGTTATCTGATTCTAATAGAAGGTCTGCAAACTTTCCTTATCTTTGAGCTGCTTGACACTCTCTGGGTTGTAGAAAACTGATAGTAATAAAAATGATTTCTGTCTGAATGAAAAATGGGGATAGTGATCAGTCTTGTTCCTATTATCAAATTCATTTTGGTATTCCGGACTGCCAATGTATGTGTCCAGACTTTGGGCTCTTTTTTGAACCATTTTTACTAGTTCCTTCACTAATTAATGAGTTAAATAAAATCTCTGATATGTGTTCATTTTATATTTGTATAAGAATCACAATTCTATCCCTTAAAAAAAGAAAAATCATCCTTGGGACTTCCCTGGTGATCCAGTGGTTAAGAATCTTCCCTGCAATGCATGGGACGCAGCTTCCATCCCTGATCGGGGAACCAAGATCCCACATGCCGTGGGACAACTAAGCCCGTGTGTGACAAATTCTGAGCCCATGCACCTCAGTTAGAGAGCCAGTGAGCCATGAGCTGTGGAGCCCATGAGCCACAACTAGAGAGAAGCCTATACAACTAGAGAGAGCCACAACTAGAGAGAAGCCTATACAACTAGAGAGAGCCACAACTAGAGAGAGCTGGAGCGCTGCAACTAAGACCCAAGCCAGCCAAAAAGAAATAAATGATCGATTTTTTAAAGTCATCCTTTAACATTCTTAGGCCGTTGTTTTCTAATCTGTAAAATGACTTTTGTTGTGTTCTCCAGTTGCTAAGTTATGTCTGACTCTGACTTCATGAACTGCAGCACACCAGGCTTCCATGTCCTTCCCTATCTCCCAGAGTTGGCTCAAACTCACATCCACTGAGTCCGTGATGCTATCCAACCATCTTATCCTCTGTCACCCCCCTTCTCCTCTTGCCCTCAATCTTTCCTAGCATCAGGGTCTTCACATCAGGTGGCCAAATTATTGGAGCATCAGCTTCAGCATCAGTTCTTCTAATGAATATCCAGGGTTTCCTTTAAGATTGACTAGTTTGGGAGTGTTCATTTCACAAGAATTTTTAAATCACTGATGCAACAAGGCACTTGTTTTCCTTCTTTCATTTTTACTAATCCTCCCATCAATCTGCATTTTCTAAAACTCCGAGAAGAGAATGTAGGTAAGCTGAAGACACTTCAGTTCACCTTACCTCTTTGAGCTCTGTCTCCAGGATTTGAACTCTGAAACCCAGAAGAACTTGGGCAGGCAGCAAAAGTAGGGGAGTGAGGGGTTAGGGAGTGGAGGGTGGGGGACTGGGGGCAGGGGTCTCGTGGGCGGGTTTGGGAGCAAACTCCCTTTCAGACTTAATTCTCAGGTTCCAAAGCTAATTAGTACCAGTGCTGCTGATCTGCTCAGTCGTGGCCGACTCTTTGCGACCCCATTGACTGTACCCCGCCAGGCTCCTCTGTCCATGGAATTTTCCAGGCAAGAATACTGGAGTGGGTTGCCATTTCCTTCTTCAGGGGATTAATAACCTGCGGGTCCCGATTTGCTTTGCTCAAGAGTGCAGTACCAGCTCTGGGCGGCAGGTGGCGGCATCTCTACGCCCCCTTCTCAGTGGTTCAGTTCAGTTCAATTAGTTGCTCAGCCGTGTCCGATTCTTTGCGACCCCATGAATCCCAGCACGCCAAGCCTCCCTGTCCATCACCAGTTCCCGGAGTTCACTCAGACTCACGCCCATCGAGTCGGTGATGCCATCCAGCCATCTCATCCTCTGTCGTCCCCTCTTCCTCCTGCCCCCAATCCCTCCCAGCATCAGAGTCTTTCCCAATGAATCAACTCTTTGCTTGAGGTGGCCGAAGTACTGGAGTTTCAGCTTTGGCATCATTCCTTCCAAAGAACATCCAGAGCTGATCACCTTCAGAATGGACTGGTTGGATCTCCTTGCAGTCCAAGGGACTCTCAAGAGTCTTCTCCAACATCACAGTTCAAAACCATCAATTCTTCAGCACTCAGCCTTCACAGTCCATCTCTCACATCCATACATGACCACTGGAAAAACCATAGCCTTGACTAGACGGACCTTTGTTGGCAACGTAATGTCTCTGTTTTTCAATATGCTACCTAGGTTGGTCATAACTTTTCTTCCAAGGAATAAGCGTCTTTTAATTTCATGGCTGCAGTCAGCATCTGCAGTGATTTTGGAGCCCCCAAAATAAAGTCTGACACTCTTTCCACTGTTTCCCCATCTGTTTCCCATGAAGTGATGGGACTGGATGCCATGATCTTCATTTTCTGAATGTTGAGCTTTAAGCCAACTTTTTACTCTCCTCTTTCACTTTCATCAAGAGGCGTTTTAGCTCCTCTTCACTTTCTGCCATAAAGTTGGTGTCATCTGCCTATCTGAGGTTATTGATATTTCTCCCAGCTGTCTTGATTCCAGCTTGTGCTTCTTCCAGCCCAGCGTTTCTCATGATGTAGTGGTACCCAGCTTTTATTAGGTTTTCCTAACTATTCCTGTGGGGCTTCCCTGATAGCTCAGTTGGTAAAGAATCCACCTGCAATGCAGGAGACCCCTAGCTACCTGTTAGTTTGTTCTTTCATATGAATTTCAGTATCTGTTTAGAATCATATGCTATCAGTAGAGGATGTTCAAATCTGCCTCCTCAGATTTAAATTTGGGCTACCCAAATATAAAGATTGAGTCTCATGTGAAAGTGAAAGTGCAATGGCTCAATTGTGCCCAACTCTTCCCGATCCCATGGACTACAGCCCACCAGGCTCCTCTGTCCATGGGATTTTCCAGGCAAGGATACTGGAGTGGGTACCCATTTCCTTCTCCAGGGAATATTCCAGACCCAGGGATTGAACCCAGGTCTCCTGCACTGCAGGCAGATTCTTTACTGACTGAGCTACCAGGGCATATTTATCTGGGTCCAAATTGGATGGTGAAGGACTGAGAAGCCTGGTGTGTCTCTGGGGTTGCAGAGTCCAACACCACTCAGAGACGGAACAGCAACAGAAATTTGCATACCCTGAGTGAATTAAAAAAAAAGAAATCAAAGGCATAAGTGCAGATGATATGATAGTATATGATAGAATAAATATACTACGTAATATTGATATAGTAAAATACAGAGATAGAAAATTAATGGACAGAAACCAGTAGACTTCATAAACATAGACAATAACCAGGGAGATATAGTGTAGATAAAACCCCTCCATAGCAGCCAAGAAGATAACATACTTAGTAATAAATTCAACAGGAAATGTCCAAAATTTGTACAAAGGAAAAGACACAAAAGTAGGTTTGAACAAAAGAAAAGTCATTTCATCTTTTGTTCTTGGAAAGGATGACTCAAAGTAACAACTGTGTCAGTTCTCCCAAGTAAATTTATAAATTTAAGGCAATTCCATTAAAAATGACAAACCATTTTTTCTAGATTATAAATGCATACTAAAATACATATGGAAGAATAAACATGTAAGAATAGCCCAGAAAACCTGAGAAAGAAAGGCAATGAGGGAGGTCTAGCTCTGCCAAATATTAAGACATACTATAAAGTCTCTGTCATTAAAACAACATGGGGACTTTCCTGGTGGCCCAGTGGCTGACTCCGCTTCGAATGCAGGGGGCCTGGGTTCCATCCTGGTCAGTCAGCTAGATCCCACATACCGTAGCTAAGTGTTCACATGCAGCATCCAAGACCCTGCTACTGCTAAGTCACTTCAGTCGTGTCCGACTCTGTGTGACCCCATAGACAGCAGCCCACCAGGCTCCCCCATCCCTGGGATTCTCCAAGCAAGAACACTGGAGTGGGTTGCCATTTCCTTCTCCAGTGCGTGAAAGTGAAGTCGCTCAGTCGTGTCCGACTCTCAGCGACCCCATGGACTGCAGCCTACCAGGCTCCTCCATCCATGGGATTTTCCAGGCAAGAGTACTGGAGTGGGGTGCCATTGCCAAGACCCAGTACAGCCAAACAAATAACTAAAAATAAATAAATACAAAATAGTAAACAGCAACAAAAAACAACAACAATGTGATACTGTGTGTGAACAGACAGATGACTAGCTGAATGGGATAGAAAGTTCAGAAATTTACCCAAGTGCATAAGAACATCACTGGGTCAAAACCAACTTTGTGACTGGTGGTTCTCAGAGAATAGATTCCTATTTGGAAAGAGATCAGACTAGGTCTACAACTTGCCCCTCACACATGACTACACTCTAAGTGGGTCAGAGACCTACGTGTGAAAAATGAAATGCTAAGAGCCCTAAGAGATACCAAGGGAACATTTCATGCAAAGATGGGCTCAATAAAGGACAGAAATGGTACAGGCCTAACAGAAGCAGAAAATATTAAGAAGAGGTGGCAAGAATACACAGAAGAACTATACAAAAAGATCTTCATGACTCAGATAACCACGATAGTGTGATCACTCACCTAGAGCCAGACATCCTGGAATGCAAAGTCAAGTGGACCTTAGGAAACATCACTCTGAACAAAGCTAGTGGAGGTGATGGAATTCCAGTTGAGCTATTTCAAATCCTAAAAGATGATGCTGTGAAAGTGCTGCACTCAATATGCAAGCAAATTTGGAAAACTCAGCAGAAGCCACAGGACTGGAAATGGTCATTTTTCAGTCCAATCCCAAAGAAAGGCAATGCCAAAGAATGCTCAAACTACCGCACAATTGCACTCATTTCACACACTAGCAAGGTAATGCTCAAAATTCTCCAAGCCAGGCTTCAACAGTACGTGAACCATGAACTTCCAGATGTTCGGATTTAGAAAAAGCAGAAGAACCAGAGATCAAATTGCCAACATCCGCTGGATCATCGAAAAAACATGAGCGTTCCAGAAAAACACCTACTTCTGCTTTAGTGACTATGCCAAAGCCTTTGACTGTGTGGATCACAACAAACTGCGGAAAATTCTTCAAGAGGTGGGAATACCAGACCACCTGACCTGCCTCCTGAGGAATCTGTATGCAGTTCAAGAAGCAACAGTTAGAACTGGATATGGAACAACAGACTGGTTCCAAATTGGGAAGAGTACATCACGGCTGTATATTGTTATCCTGCTTATTTAACTTCTATGCAGAGTATATCATGAGAAACGCTGGGCTGGATGAAGCACAAGCTGGAATCAAGATTGCCAAGAGAAATATCAATAACCTCAAATATGCAGATGACACCACCATTATGGTAGAAAGTGAGGAAGAACTAAAGAGCCTTTGGATGAAAGTGAAAGAGGAGAGTGAAAAAGTTGCCTTAAAACTCAACAGTCAGAAAACGAAGATCATGGCATCTGGTCCCATCACTTCATGGCAAATATTCAGGGAGACAATGGAAACACTAACAGACTTTATCCTTTTGGGTTCCAGAATCATTGCAGATGGTGACTGCAGCCATGAAGTGAAAAGACACTTGCTCTTTGGAAGAAAAGCTATGACCAACCTGGACAGCATATTAAAAAGCAGAGTTATCACCTTGCCAACAAAGGTCCATCTAGCCAAAGCTACAGTTTGTCCAGTAGTCACTTATGTATGTGAGAATTGGACTATAAAGAAGGCTGAGTGCCAAACAATTGATGCTTTTGAACTGTGGTGTTGGAGAAGACTCTTGAGAGTCCCTTGGACTGTGAGGAGATCCAACCAGTCATTCCTAAAGGATCAGTCCTGGCTATTCATTGGAAGGACTGATGCTGAAGCTGAAACTCCAATACTTTGGCCAACTGATTTGAGGAACTGACTCATCTGAAAAGACCTTGATGCTGGGAAAGATTGAAGGTGAGAGGAAAAGGGGACAACAGAGGATGAGATGGTTGAATGGCATCACCATGGACATGAGTTTGAGTAAGCTCCAGGAGTTGGTGATGGTGATGGACAGGGAAGCCTGGCGTGCTGCAGTCCGTGGGGTTGCAAAGAGTGAACACGACTGAGCAACTTCACTCACTCACTTATCTTTGGATCTCCTCTATATATATATATATATATATATATATATATATATATATTTAATCTCCTCATATTTAGAGAAGCACTAAATCCCTTCATGATGACATCAGATCCTCATGACTAACAAAAACCTTTGTAAAATGAGTGCTTCGTGGCGCTGAACACCCCCTTCACCAAAACCTTATATATTGAGTTTCCCCCACAGCCGCTTTGGAGCAGTCTCTCAGAGCTCTCTGAGATGCTGCCTCCTGGGCTGCAGTCCTCATTTTGCCCCAAATAAAACTTAACTCACAACTCTCAAGTTGTACATCTTTTTAGTTGACAAGGTCGAGAGCCTGTGCTCCTCAGCCAGAGAAGTGAGCGCAGTGAGAAGCCCGTGCACCGTTAACTAAAGATTAGCCCTGCTTGCTGCAACTAGAGAAAGCCAGTGCACAGCAGCAAAGACCCAGCACAACCAAAAGTAAATAACTAATGAATCTGTAAACTGGTACCTAAAAAGCAACTGATGTGACTACATAAATACAATAAAATTTTGTATGGCCAAATCACCATAAAGCCAAAGACAAATAAGAAATGGGAAAAATATCTGCCATAAATATCATGGTAAAAGGGTGAATGTCTCTGATGTGTTTGTTTTTTTTTACTCTCATGAAAATGGAAGGAAATAAGACCCAAAACCCAACAGAAAAAATGGGCAAAACACAATCAGCAACAACTTCCTCAAAAAGATGCAAAAGTGGCCCTTGCTGCTCAGTCGCTTCAATCGTGTCCGACTTTCTGCGACCCCATAAACGGCAGCCCACCAGGCTCCCCCGCCCCTGGGATCCTCCAGGCAAGAACACTGGAGTGGGTTGCCATTTCCTTCTCCAATGCATGAGAGTGAAAAGTGAAAGTGAAGTTGCTCAGTCGTGTCCGAGTCTTAGCGACCTCATGGACTGCAGCCCACCAGGCTCCTCCGTCCACGGGATTTTCCAGGCAAGAGTACTAGAGTGGGGTGCCATTGCCTTCTCCAAAAAGTGGCCCTTAACCAGGTGAAAAAATGTGCAGCTTCACTCATCAGGGAGATCCAAGTGAAATGACTCTGAGATAGCCCTCTGATTGGCAAAAATTAAGAAACTTGACATTTTCTGGGCCAGGCTGTAGGAAAACAGGAACTGCTAAAATAGACCATGGAGATGCAAATTTGAACAGCCCTTGTGAAGGGGAATTTGGTTATCTCAGACCAAATCGTTGATACATATGTGTTTACCTCTCGATCTTTCCCACCAAAAAAACTCTTTATCTGTGAATTTACCCTGAAGATATACCTCCAACAACACAAAAATAAATACGCACAAGATTATTCACTGCAACATTGTTTGAAGTTGCAAAATATTGGAAACTGCTGAAATCTTTAAGCATAAGAAATGCAAACATAAAGACTGATACATCATACCATGTATGGAGTATGATGCAGCTGAAATAAAATGGAGAAGTTATACATGAGCAGACAGGGAGTGGTTTCTAGGACATATTAAGTGTTTTTGTTGTTGTTAAGTAAAGACAAAAAAATATACAATATCTATATGTTTTATGTAGGCAAGAATAAACAATAAAATATACATGTATCTGCATATTTTTGCAAAGAAACACAAAGAGCAGATACCAAAATCTAGTGAGATTGGTTCAGTAAAGGGGAGGGCAAATAGGAACAAGGTGGCCAGGATGAGTGTAGGAAGGATGGCGGGAGGGAGGGACTTTACTGGGTGGATTTCGGGGCTTGCTTTTGATTTTTCTATTTTTTGGCCGTGCCACATGGCATGTGGGAGCTTATCTCCCCAACCAGGGATCGAGCCAGTACCCCATGCAGTGGAAGTGCAGGGTCTTACCCACTGGACTGCTGGGGAGTCCCCTAAGTGTCCATTTTGGTGTATTTTGCCTTTGTATCTTACATACTCAATATCCTTTATTTTTTTTTCTATATAGTCTCAAACTATCTCCCCCAGATACTTACAAATTAAAGGGAAAACTAGTCATTTGAGAGTGAAGGGACCTGGTAAACGCTACTTCACCAAGTGATGACAGTTAATATCACTTGTAATGGAGCAAACCAGCATCTGAGAAGGATGCAACGTTGCTTTCATGGTGTCCCAGTGCTGTGCTGCTGTGTCTGACTCTGTGTGACCCCAGGGACTGCAGCCTGCCAGGCCCCTCTGTCCATAGGATTCCCCAGGCAAGATGCTGGAGTGGGTTGCCCCCGCAGGGGATCTTTCCTACCCAGGGATTGAGCCCGCCTCTCTTGTGTCTCCTGCATTGGCAGGCGGGTTCTTTACCACGAGCGCCCCCTGGGAAGCGCTATAGTGTCCCTACTGATGGCATAGTAACTTCAGTCTAATCACAAGGAAGCACCACGGGAATCCAAACTGAGGGACAGTCTACCAGATATTCTGTGAAACTCACATATTATCTTTTAAAAATTCTAGGGTCACAAAGAGCAAACATAGCCTGAGAATCTGCTCAAGATTAAAAGAAACCAAAAGGGATGACAACTCACTGCAATACGTTATCTTAGAATGGACCCTGGAATAGACTTTTATCTTGTTTGCTACCCAAGACTACTGGGACACTTGGCAAAATACAAAGAAGGTCTACAGATTAGACAATGGTTTCATATCAATGCTAATTACCTGATTTTTAAAATAATTGTACTGGATTAAGCGATGGGGTCGCTAAGAGTCGGAACACGACTGAGCGACTTCACTTTCACTTTTCACTTTCATGCACTGGAGAAGGAACTGGCCGCCCACTCCAGTGTTCTTGCTTGGAGAATCCCAGGGATAGGGGGAGCCTGGTGGGCTGCCGTCTATGGCGTCGCACAGTCGGACACGACTGAAGTGACTTAGCAGCAGCAGCATATAAGAGACACGGGCTTCCCTGGAGGCTCAGTGGTAAAGAATCTGCCTGCAATGCAGGAGACTCCAGTCTGATCCTGGGTCAGGAAGATCCCCTGGAGAAACGAATGGCAATCCACTCCAGGAGTCCTGCCTGGAAAATTCCATGGACAAAGGAGCCTGTCGGGCTACAGTCCATGCGGTCCCAAAGAGCCGGACATAGCGGAGTGACTAACACTTCATTTATATAAGAGACTATCCCTGTGCTTGGAAAACACTGAAATGTTTAGGAATGAACAGGCGCTATATCTGTGGTTGGGAATCAGAATGAGTCTCCCCAGAATGCACCTCCTGGGCAAGCTAATTTTTTTTTAATGTATGTCTATATATTTTATTTGGTTGCCCTGGGCTTCCCAAGTGGCACTAGGGGTAAAGAAACTGCCTGCCAATGCAGGAGACGTAAGGGGCACAGGTTCAACCCTTGGGTCAGGAAGATCCCCTGGCAGGGGGTGGGGGGCAGTCATGGCAACCCACTGTAATATTCTTGCCTGGAGAATCCCATGGACAAAGGAGCCTGGCAGGTTATAGTCCATGGGGTCACAGAGGTGGACAAGAGTGACTTAGCATGCACGCACACACTGGGTCTTAGTTGCAGCATGCAGAATCTTTTAGTTGAGTGCAAACTCTTAGCTGTAGCATGTGGGATCTAGTTCCCTGAATGGGGATGGAACGCAGGCCCCCTACGTTGGGAGCACAGGGTCTTATCCACTGGACAACCACAAAAGTCCCACAAGCTCTTTTGAACTGAAGGCAATCAAGACCTAGCAAGCTCAAGAAAAATATTTACCCCTGTCTTAATCACCTAAAAGAATTTAGATAGGGGACCTGGGCCAGGAAGAAAGGTAACTTTACCTAGATCCCTGTCTGTGTGGCAGCACGAACATCTGAACACTAGCCTCTGCCTTCGTATCATCTTGTGACTTACCCACCCTCCTTGGAAGCCCCAGTCGCCATCCCGTCTTAACGGCTAATAGCATAACTGATCCCATCTTGGGCAAGCAGCCTAACCGGGAGAATTTGGAGCAATTAGGGCCACCTTCCAGAACACTGCTCAAGGACCATATAAAAGGAGGAGGAATAAGCCACATGCCTCTTGAGAAAGATCATCACCAGAAAAAAGATGAAGTCTCTTTATTTGGCAATTCCAATGCTACCATTGAGTAATCTCCTAGTAGAGAAGATTTTCAGCAGAAGCAGAATGAGGTACACTGCAGATTGCTGGGCCAGCGCAGCCATGCCCAGGCCGTTGGCTGATTCCCATGTCCTTCTCTGGAGGATGGCCCTTGTTGCCCTGAAAATCTTGGGACAGTCCACCCTGCCCCCAACTCCTGGAAGGCAATGCTTCACTGAAGGACTGTAAGCCCCCTCCCCCTTGCTTGTTGTTGTTCAGTCGCTAAGTCGTGTCCAACTCTTTGCAACGCTATGTACGGCAGCATGCCAGCCTCCCCTGTCTTTCATTATCTCCTGGAGTTTGCTCAAACTCATGTCCATCCAAACATCTCATCCTCTGTCACTCCCTCCTCCTCCTGCCCTTGATCTTTCCCAGCATCAGGGCCTTTTCCAATGAATCGGCTCTTCCCATCAGGTGGCCAGAGTATTGGAGTTTCAGCTTCAGCATCAGTCCTTCCAGTGAGTATTCAGGACTGATTTCCTTTAGGATGGACTGGTTGGATCTCCTTGCAGTCCACTCTCAAGAGTCTTCTCCAACACTACAATTCTAAAGCATTAATTCTTTGGCTCTCAGCTTTCTTTATAGTCCAACTCTCACATCCATACATGACCACTGGAAAAACCATAGCCTTGACTAGACAGACCTTTGTTGGCAAACTAATGTCTCAGCATTTTAATACGCTGTCTAGGTTGGTCATAGCTTTCCTTTCAAGGAAGAAGCATCTTTTAATTTCATGGCTGCAGTCACCGTCTGAAGTGATTCTAAGTAAATGATAGTCGCTCAGTCGTGTCGACTCTTTGCGACTCGATGGGCTGTAGCCTGCCAGGCTCCTCTGTCCATGGAATTCTCCAGGCAAGAACACAGGAGTGGGCTGCCATTTCCTTTCCTTCTCCAGGGGATCTGAACCTGTTCTGTTCTGTGCTGCTCTATCGTGGGAGGCTGTCTGGAACAGAAGGCTGAGGCAGTTAACCCCACAAGGTCAGCGATGATATTAGGGGAAGCCTGAGAGGGAATGGTGTGGAGGCTGACCAAGAGTGCGGGGAAGGGTGGAGTTGTCTCTGCAAGGCCCACCTCTTACCCGCTCTTACCCTCGGCCTCCTTCGGGCAGTGGCTGACGACGGCTGCCCCCAGCACAGCAGGTTCTGCGCGCACTCCGGGTGGCCCACAGAGGCGCCTCGTGCAGAGCCCGCTTGTAGCCTCGGTTGATGGCCTCAATATCCAGGTCCCAGGCCTCGAGCAGAGAGGCAAGAGGTCCCGGCGGCTGTGGCGTGTGCAGGAGGGTGTCCCTGGTCAGTCCAGTGCAGCCCGCAGACCCCACCGCACACAGCTCCTCCCGCACAGCTGCCGTGGGTCCGTGGGCGTGGTCTTGGAAGTGATTTTGGAGCCCAAGAAAATTGAATCTGTCACTGCTTCCACTTTTCCCCTTGTTATTAGCCATGAAGGAGGGGACCAGATACCAAGATCTTTAGTTTTTGAATGTTGAGTTCTAAGCTAGCTTTTTCACTCGGCTCTTTCACACTCATCAGGAGGCTCTTTAGTTCCTCTTCACTTTCTGCCATTAGAGTGGCATCATCTTGCTTCAGTTCAGTTCAGTTCAGTCACTCAGTCGTGTCTGACTCTTTGGGACCCCATGGACTGCAGCACGCCAGGCTTCCCTGTTCGTCACCAACTCCTGGAGCTTGTTCAAACCCATGTCCATCGAGTCAGTGATGCCATCCAGCCATCTTGCTTGGGTTAGAACAGAGCTGTGATATGATCTGTGCTCAGATCCCCAAATCTAGACTTTACCTGAAGCCTCAAACTGACCGCCCCTTTTCTCTCCCTGACAGGTATTTCCTGAAGAATCAAACCACCTCAGGCTCAGGCTCTGGTTCTGGGAAGCCAACCTGTGACAGAGCCCTTTCTGGCTCATCTTTAACCTATATCGCGGACTCAAATTCTAGGGATCACGCTGACACATCAAACCTTTCTGGGTCTCATCGTTTTATTGAGTCATTCTTTCTTGCTATAAAAGCTCTCGACTGGAAACACATTTTGAACTGCCTTTCTTGGATGCCTAGTTCTGTCACACATTTAAAAAATACAATTTTAGGGACTTTCCTGGAGGTCTGGGGTTCAGATTCCACACTTCCATTGCAGGGGGCCTGAGTTCCTTAAGTGCCCAAAAGCCACTAGGCTTGCCCTCCCCACCCCCACCCCCTGCAAAAAAAGAAAGAAATTTAGCAAGAACACACTGTCAGTTCAATGAGAGAAGTTGTACTTAATAGCTCTCACCCTTTTCTTTGACTCATTCCAGCCTGGACTAAGAACGTCAAGTTCAAGTTCACCCTTCCAAACCCTGAGACTTGGGCCACCATTCCTTGGTGGTCCGGTGGAATGAGCTTCCACTGCAGGGGCACAAGTTCAATCCTTGGTCAGGGAACTAAGGTCCCACATGCTTCCTTTGTGAGTGTGTGTTAGTCACTCAGTTGTGTCCATCTCTTTGCAACCCCATGAACTGTTTGTAGCCCACCAGGCCACTCTGTCCATGGAATTCCCCAGGCAAGAATACTGGACTGGGTTGCCATTCCCCTTCTCCTGAGGATCATCCCGACTCAGGGATCAAAGCCAGGTCAGATTTTTTGCCATCTGAGTCTTGTGGTGTGGCACACCCCCACCCCCGCCAAACAACAACAGCAAAACTCTAAGGTTCTTCCTCCCAGGAGTGCATTTGTAAGGATTCAAAGCCTGGGCCAGGAAGAGGGAATTTTGCCAAAGGGCAAACCTCAGGATCTGCCAACTCAAGGGGGTCCCATCACTGAGCTTCCATTAACCCACCTCTCTCTTTCCTCCCTCTGCTCAGAAGTTGCTGCTCAGGTTCTCCCTGTTGCTAACCCATTTGCCACTAACATTGCTTCTCCTTTCTCACATCCTGCACCTTCTTTTTCTAAGTCAGCAGAGCTAGAGGACTTACAACATTAACGTACTCACCACTGCTCACAATTTTCTATTCTGTCTACCTCTGTTTCACCCGGTGGCTTCTGGGTCAGCAGTTTTTGTTTCTGCTTTTCTTCTTCTTCTTTTTTAATAAATTAAAAAACAAAAAAAAATTTTTTGTTTCTTTGCCGATGTGGATCACTTTTAAAGTCTTTATTGAATTTGTTACAATATTGCTTCTGTTTTGCTTCTTTGGCCACAAGGCATGTGGGATCTTAGTTCCCCAGCCAGGCAGGGATGGAACCCACACCCACCTGCATTGGAAGGCCAAGCCTTAACCACTGGACCTTCAGGGAAGTCCCTCTGCTCTTCTTGTAGTGAGAAAGCACCTAGGTGTTTTTGAAGTTTGTGAAAACGAGAGGAAGTACCCAGATGCAAAAGTTGTTCCTGGGTCCAGGTGTGTTACAGAGATGGAGAGGGATTATGAAGCAGAACGGATGTTGGTGTTAGTGACGGGAGGTCTGGAGCTGCCTTAGCAGAGGATGGTGGCATCTCCTTCTGTTCTCAGGGGCGATCCAGCAGCTGCTGTCGACTGGTATAAAGGGAAGGTGAAAGTCCACACCAGTGTTCACAGAAGCAGAAAGGCTCCTCTTAACAAGCTCAACGATTTATACACATCCACAGAATTGTTTGCAGAGGGTTGATAATAAAACATGGCATTCTCTGGATTACCATGTTCTGGAAAAGCCCAGAGAGCTGCAGTGTGCTGGCTGCCTGGGAACCAGGAAACGGGGAGCCTTTCCAATCCCTTCACACACACACCAGCTTCCCCAAGATCTCAAAGCAAAAGCACACCCAGGTGACGCAGGACATGGCAGCCATCACATGTTCACCATCAGTAGAATGTGAGGGCAGGAAAAGGCATGGCTCCACATGCTCCTGCATTTCCTGCAGGCAACACACCCCTTCCAAATGAAACACACACTCTTGGGAGAGCCTAACCTAGGTCATGGCTGGAGAACTCCTCTCCCCCAAGATGCAATAAATTTACCCAGCATTGGTGGTTGTTTGGGAGGTGTCAGAAAAGTACAATGAGGGGCTTCCCTGGTGGCCCAGAGAGTTGAGAATCTGTCTTGCTAACGCAGGAGGCAGGGGTTCAATCCCTGGGCTGGGAGGATCCCACATGCCCTGGGGGAGCTGAGTCCATGCACCACAGCTACTGAGCTTGCGTGCTGCAACTACTGAAGCCCGAGCGCCTTCGAGCCCATGCTCTGCAACAAGAGAAGCCACTTCAATGAGAAGCCTGCACACCACAACGAGAGAGCAGCGCCCGCTCGCTCCCTGCAACTGGAGAAAGCCCACACTCAGCAAAGAAGACCCAGCACAGCCGACAATAAATTGTTGTTTATTATTGTTTTTAGTCACTAAGTCAAGTCTGACTCTTTTGCAACCCCGTGGACTGTAATCTGCCAGGCTCCTCTGTCCACGGGGTTTCTCAGGCAAAAATACCAGAGTAGGTTGCTGTTTCCTCCTCCATGGAATCTTCCTGACCCACGGACCAAATGCGGGTCTCCTGCACTGGCAGACGGTTTCTTTACCACTGAGCCACCTGGGAAGCCCAAAGTAACTAATTTTAAAAATATGATCAGTATGTCAGAGTTAGGGACTGAAGAAGTCAGAAAACCCATATCAGGAGATATGATTGGAATCTGAAAAAGAGGGTTGGTGAGAACAGTGTTTGGGATGAGGGACCAGGTAGGTTTCTGATTTAAACATTTAAACAGTCAGAGCAGTATCACTGATCACAGGGCTCGGCTTAGAGACAGACTCATGTCATCTCTTGCCGGGGACATTTATGGATTTATAAATACACCCACACGGTTCCCAGGAACCTCTCTCTCCTGCCTCATTGTCTTCCAGCCTCCAGTCTGGAAACTAAAAAGAGTCCAGGAGAAGGCTAATTCGTTTTCTAAGTAATCCATTCCTGCCACTGGAATGCCACTCCTGGGAATTCTGGAATTTCACCAGGATAAGCCCAGGAGCTTATCTTCTCCAACCTTCGAGTCTGAGTCAGATCAGGAAAATCTCTATCGTCACCCATGTTTTCCTGCCTCATTGTGCTCCCCTTTGTCCCTAAGATCTGCCCTTCAAGTCTCTCGCTCAATTTATAATTTATGTATTTTTAGTTATTATTTTTTGCCCTGTGAACCAAGCATTTGGATTTCAACCAAAGACTACACTCTTTTCTTCAGATTCTCCTGTGAGTTTTTGATTTAAAAATCCTGTAGCCCTGGAACTAATACATCTTTGTAAATCAACTATACTTCGATTTTTTTTTCTTCTTTCTGGCTGTGCTGGGTCTCTGCTGCTGCTCGGGCCTTTCTCTAGTCGGTGTGCAGGCTTCTCACTGCGGTGGCCTCTTGTGGAGCACAGGCTCTAGGCACACCGGCTTCAGTAATTGCAGCACGTGGGCTCAGCACTTGCGTTGCACGTGCTTAGCTGCTCCGAGGCTTGTGGAATCTTCCTGGACCAGGGATCAAACCCATGTCCCCGAACTGGCAAGCAGATTTCTATCTACTGCACCACCAGGGAATTCCTCTACTGAGTTTTTAAAAATCCTGTATACCTGAAACTAATACAGCACTGTAAATCAACTCTACTTCCATTTTTTAACGGTAAAAAAATAAACTGCAAAAAAATAAAAAGTCAAGGTCTTTCTTTCTTTCTTCCTCTTTCCGTTTGTTTTGGCAGGCGGGGGGGGGACATCAGTCCCAGAACATTTTTGAATGTTCTAATAGAATCTCCCTGAAAGGACTCACAACCATTTAAAGTTCCCCTCCCATCCACCGTTCCTTTTGTTTCAGAGGTGACAGCTGGGGTGTTCAGCCTTGACCTCAGGTTGTGCAATCCTCCTAAATTAGCCGCCCTCTTTGGGCTGCTGAAAACTTAGCATTTCCCCAGCCACCAGGCCAGGCGAGTGGGATGTGAGATGTGATAAGAAGGCTGTTGGCATATTTGCAGGCCAGGGTTGAAGAGCCCAGCACGAGCCCTCTGCGGAAGCCCCGGCAGCAAGCGCCACTGCTGCTGGGCTGCCAGGCGCCAGCAGCAGCTCCACCCCAAAGCCTGGGCCTGCGAGACCCCGCTCCCTGAGAAGCGGCCCTCCAGGCTTTCCGAATTCTGAAGGCCTGGACAAATGACCACATATTTGCTCACAATTTTATGGCTCAAACATCGAGTCTGAGATTGGCTTCTTCCTATTATGGTCTGGAGTCACCCACGCAGCTGCAGGCCTGGAGCTGGACACTCCAAGATGGCCTCACACTTCTGTCCAGTCATTCATGCTGGTTCTCATTCTCCTCTGTGAGGCCTCTCATCCTCCAGGAGGTTAGCCCGACTCCTGGACATGGTGTCAGAGGGTTCCAAGAACACCCTGGAGCAGAAGGTACAAGGCCAGGGCCTTCCCTGGTGGTCCAGTGGCTAAGACTCCGTGCTCCTAATGAAGGGGACCGGGGTTTGATCCCTAGTCAGGGAACTAAGATCCCACATGCCACAACTAACGATCCTGCGTGCCACCACCGAGACCCAGCACGGCCAAATAAATCAATAAAAATAAATAAATGTTTTAAAATCTAATTTATTTTATTTTTGGTTGTGCTGGGCCTTCACTGCTGCTCGAGGGCTTTTCCTAGTTCTCTAGAGCAGCGGCCACTCTCCACTGTGGTCTGCAGGCTTCCCCTTGCGGCAGCTTCTCCTCATGTGGAGCACAGGGTCTAGGTGCACGGGCTTCAGTAGTCGCAGCTCGAGGGCTCAGTAGTTGTGGCACATGGGCTTAGTTGCTCCACAGAATGTGGACTCTTCCCGGACCAGGGACTGAACCTGTGTCCCCTGTATTGGCAGACAGACTCTTATCCACTGCGCCACCAGGAAAGTCCAATAAATAATTTAAAAAAAAAAAAAAAAAAGATGCTACAAGGCCAAATGAGGCTGATTGTCAGACAGCACACAGTGTAATTTTGGCCACATTCTATTGACCAAAGAAAGTCCAAGGCCAACTCAGACTTAAGTGAGGGGAAACAGGTGTGGCCTCCTGTTGGGAGGAGTGTGCATACTCGAGGCGGTTGAGGATGGGAGGGCCTGTTGTAGCATCTCCGCCCGGCAACGCACCTGGTGACGCCAGGCTTTCAGGCGTAGCCCTCCTATCGCACCATCCAAAGCCTGGCACTGTGGGCAGACACAGCATTCCACTCACAAGGGCCCTGTCTTTCTCCTGGTGCAGCATCTGTCCCTGACACCTCATTTTCAGTCTGCATCGCACTAAAAACATCTGTCCAGGGCTTCCCTCCACTTCCAGAACTGTTGCAGGCACATTTGATAAGTGCAGCAATTTTTTTAAATTATTTACTTTTAATTGGAGAACAATTGTTTTACCATATCGTGTTGGTTTCCGTCATACATCAACATGCATCAGCCAGAGGTACCTGCACATCCCCTCCCTCTGGGTCCTCCCTCCCGTTTTCCACCCCATCCCCCACCTCCAGATTGTCACAGAGCAGTAGATTTGAGTTCCCTGGGTCATAGAGCAAATTTCCACTGGCTATCTAATTTTATCCTTCCCTGGTGGCTCAGATGGTAAAGTGTCTGCCTATAATGCAGGAGACCTGGGTTCAATCCCTGGGGAGGGAAGATCTCCTGGAGAAGGAAATGGCAACCCACTCCAGTATTCTTGCCTGGAAAACCCCTTGGATGGTGGAACCTGGTAGGCTACAGTCCATGGGGTCACAAAGAGTTGGACACGACTGAGCAACTCCACTTTTCATGTATATGTTTCAAAGCTTGATAAATGTGGCAGTTCTTATGAAGTTGTTACAGATGAGGAAACAGGGGTGTAGCGAGCTTGAAGAATTTGTCCCAGCTCACAGTCAGTCAAGAGTAGAGCTGAGGGTTTTCCCTGGTTGCCCAGAGGTAAAGAATCTGCCTGCCAGTGCAGGAGACACAGGTTCGATCCCTGGTCCTGCAAACTCCTACAGGCTGCGGGGCACCTACGCCTGTGCACAGCACGACTACTGAGCCTCTGCTCTAGAGCCTGGGAGTCGCGACAAGGGAAGAGAGGCACTGACCGCACCGCTGCAATGAGAGGCCTGCCGCTCCAACTAGAGCAGCGTCCCCAAGCTGGAGAAAAGCCCCTGCAGCAGTGAAGACCCAGCACGGCCAAAAATAAATAAATAAGTTTTTTTAAAAAGGCACTGAAACTGTGGATTGCGATCTACTCTCTTGAGCATCCCACTCTCCTGCCTTTTGTGGTTCTGCCCTCGGAGGTATCTGGAGGTACCTTCTACCTTGACATCCCTCTCTCCTTCCTTGTCTAACTAATCCCAGGGGGTCAAGCCCAGGGCTTTGGGGGGATGGTGGCTGGAGCACACATCCCTACCCCCTTCTCTCCCCGACTACAGCAGCCAGGGAGGCCAGCAGGCAGGGCTTGGCATGAACATCTGACCTCTAGAGTTCCCTGGGGAAGGAGGCAGGTGAGGACTTGATTTGTTTTGGTGCAGTGGGCGACTGTCACCAGGGACCGGCAGGGACGAGGAGTGCTTGCCTGGTCTTGTGCAGGCAAGGCTGTGTAGGAAAGTGCAGGCACATGGGCTCCCCGTGAGGACTGAGCCAGGGCAGATGGAGGGGTGGGGCCGGTCTGTGCAGTTCTGGGCACTGGCTGGAGGCCACCGGTTAGCACTGCCCTCACCCACCCCCCTGTGTATGTGTAGGCGTGCACACACACATGATTTCAATTATATCCTCTTTCTGAGCCCAGCGCCCAGTGCTCTCATAAGGTATGAAGTGAAACCAAATAGGTGTTCATGTGACCAGGCAGCTGAGCCTGTATCCAAGCTCAGTCTTGCTCCTGGAACCGTCCACTGGGGACAACACCCCTGTGTCGCTCTCACCAGCTATTTGCCAGAACTCCACAGGGCTTTGATCATGTACAAGAGATCCGTGGTGTAAATTTCTTCATCACTTATAAGCCATCTCCATTTATCCCTGCATCTCCCAATCGGCCCAGGAAGAGCATCAAGGTAGAGTGACAGGGAGCCGCAGCCCCCTCCAGCTGTGCTTGGTTGCCAGCGGGAGAGGGCTGACTGTCCTTCAGCTCCCATGGCGGGAAGGAGATCCTTCTCTCTGTTTACTTGGCAACTGCAAAATTATCATGTGTTTGGATTCGAGATAGACATGGCAGATTTCCATTGCATATGAACTTTGTTGCTTTCCCACCCAGTATTTTTAAAATATTTATTTATTTGGCCACACTGCGTCTTGATGGTGGCATGTAGGATCTTTAGTTTCAACACGCAAACTCAGTTTTTGCAGCATGTGGGATCTAACTCCCTCACTGGTGATGGAACCTGTGCCCCTTGCACTGCGAGTGTGGAGTCTTAGCCACTGGACCACCGGGGGAAGTCCTTCCACTCAGGATTAGTCCAAGAGATTTGGTGTGTGTGTGTGTGTGTGTTTTAAGACCTTTTTTAAATTTATGTTTTGGTCGAGGCCCATGGCAGTGAAAGTACTAAGTTCTAACCACTGGACCAGCAAGGAATTGCCAAGACTTTCTTACTTTATTTACCCTGGTTTCGATCCCTGGGTTGGGAAGATGCCCTGGAGAAGGGAAAGGCCACCCACTCCAGTATTCTGGTCTGAAGAATTCCATGGACTATACAGTACATGGGGTTGCAAAGTTGGACACGACTGAACATGCATACAAAGGCTGGCTAGTGTTCAAAGAAAACCAAAGGAAAGGAAATGAGCTCTTCCCACCCCTGCTCCTATGGGAATTGGACTTTATCTCTTCAATTCGGAAATATAACCTCTCAGTTGAAGTCTATCTACAACCCAAGTGAGAATTTTCTAGTGCGTCACTTTGTGCTGAACATTAAACCGCAAGTAAACAAGTCTGAGTACCACAAAGTTTACAGATAGTAAAGCAACTTTAACACAATTTACATTTCTCCAGGAACTTGGCTGCACATTAAGATTCTGAATTTCTCCCCACTATGAATATAAATTATTACTATAAGTGCTTTACGGTATTTTGATTAGCTTTTATGATATTTTGTTGCTGTTTTATGATATTTACAGTATAAATAAATGGGAACATATTTTGTTCTGAGTTGTATATAAATTTGGATAGATGGGAAAGAATAAACACAGGTCAAAAGACAAAAAGGGAAAGGAAGTATACGCTTGGTGTAAATACACTAAAACAGAGACATACATTCATACCACAGTCACATACCACTTCAAGCGTACCTCAGCCCATGGTATTAGCTGAGTCTATCTTGCCTGGAGAATCGCAGGGACGGCAGAGCCTGGTGGGCTGCCATCTATGGGATCGCACAGAGTCGGACATGACTGAAGCGACTTACAGCAGCAGCAGCATTGGTGAATATTAATTTGAGCCAGTATATGGCAAGTGTCCACAAAGCCAGGCAAAGGGACACCACCAGAAAAAGAATAACTACTAAGAATCTAGGAGAATGAACCAGAGCTCACATAGCTCAGAAAGCCATGGCCAGCAGACCTGTGTTAGAAGAGCTGCCAAAGGAGGTCCTGGGGGAAAAGGAAATTACACCTGCTGAGTACTCAGGCCCACAGGAAGAGCTCTGGAAATCATAAGACACCGATTTCATTTTCAGTGTTTTTGAGAGATGATTGATTATTCAGAGAAAAGAAAATAGTGATGAACTGTAGGGTGTTAAACACATGCAGAAGTAAAGTGTCCAGTAATGCTGATATAAAGACAGGAAGGGGAATGAAAGTATACAGCCTCCACAGTACATGCTACATGGCCCGCTGCCACTTGAAAGCAGATTATGATAAACTAAAGATGAATATTGCAAACCTTATATTGCAAAATAACCCAAAGAAATGCAGCCAATAAGCCAACAGAGGAGATAAAATACGAAAGGAAAAAGAACAAAGAACAGACAAAACGAACAGGAAACATTCAGCGATCTTGTGGGTATAAGCCCAATCATATCCGTAATTATATTACACGTAAATGTACTAAACACTCTGAAAGACAGAGACCGACAAGCTGAATTAAAAAAAAAGCAAGACCAGTCATATATTATTTAAGAATGAAAAAAGTTAACCATGTAAACATTTATAATAAAAAACTAGAGTGGCTATAATATTAATGCCAAACAAGATAGACCTCAGGACAAGGAACATAATCAGAAACAAACAGGAACATTTTATCACGATAAGACGGTCAGCGTATCAATAAACAGAACAACCGCAAAAGCACATACATCAAATAACAGAGCTTCAAACTACACAAAACAAGAACTGACAAAACTGAAAAAGAAATAGATAAATTCAAACCTGTTTTGGAAATGTCAGGCTCTTTCTTCTAAGGCTAAATATGTACCTTCCTTATGATGTAGCAGTTCCACCTCTAGAGTGGAATTGACCCAAGAGAAATAAAAATATATACACAAAGGGGTTTGTACAACAATGTTCATAGCAGGTCTACTCTTAGTTCATAATAGCTAGAAACTGGAAACCTAAATGTCCATCAATAGGAGAATGGATAAATAATGTGTACATGCATACAGTGGAATAAGAAATACGAGAAAAGACAAGCCTCTAGAGCACATAATCACAAAGAACACAGACTGCATGATCACATTTTCATGAAGTTGGAGAGCAATCAAAGCTAATTTTTATCGGAAGAAAACAACAGTGGCTGTGTCTGGAGGCAACCGGCAGATTGACTGGAAAGGCGATGGAAATGCCTGTATTTCGGGCGTCGGTTACATAAGTATGTGCAATTTCAGAACTGTATACTAAAACTATGCATTTCACTCCAATTAAAAATAAACAAAAATTTTAAAAATCTATGTATTTCAGTATATACACATATACATATTTAAGTTATTCCTCAATTTAAAGTGTGGGATGGCAAAAGCAATCAATATGATTCGCACTAACAGAGGGAAAGGAGAGACCTAATGGGGTTATCTCAATAGTGCATTTGAAAAAAATTTAAAATTCAACACCCATTTATGATTTTTAAAATTTTTAGCAAACTGGAAATGGAGGGGCATTTACTTACTCTGATACAGTACAGCTGCTAAAAAATAAAGTCAGTAACAAATATCATTCTGAGTGGCAAAATGTTGAAAACTTTCCTCCTGAGACTAAGAAAAGATAAAGATGCCAGCTGTCATGACTACTATTCAACACTAAACTGGATATCCTAACCATATCAATAAGCAAGAAAAAGCCATAAAATGCATAAAGATTAGAAAGTCATTATTGTCTAGCAATATGATTGTACACATAAAAAATCCAGAATAATCTAAAAACTACTAAAATTAATTAGTGAATTTAGCGACATCTCTAGAGACAAAGCCACTTCAACAGACCTTTGTGTTTCTGTATGTCAGCAACAAACAAATAAGAAATAAAAATTTTAAAACAGCCTAATTTACAACAACATCCCAAGGCACAAAACTAGGAAAAAAATCCTAAAGGAAAATGTGCACATATCTATACTGAAATTATGAAACATTACTGAGAAATTAATGAACTCAAATAAATGGAACTACATACAATGATATACTCAGAAGCACTATAGATAGGAAATTCCCTGGTGGTCCAGAGGTTAGGACTCCTCGCTTTCACTGCAGGGGTTATGGGTTGATCCGTGGTTGAGGAACTAAGAATGGACCAGGCACTTGGCAAGGCCAAATTTTGATTTATAGATAAATCAAAGCAGAATGCTAAAAATAACACACAGGCAGGCAGAAAGGGTGGGAGATGTGGGGATTAGGGGCAGCAGGGAAGAACCAGGCTTCTCAGGTGGCGCTAGTGTTAAAGAACCTGCCTGCCAATGCAAAAGATGCAGGGTCTATCCCTGGGCTGGAAGACCCTCTGGAGAAGGAAATGGCAACCACTTCAGTACTGTTGCCTGGGAAACCCCATGGACAGAGGAGCCTGCCGGGGCTACAGCCCATGGTGGCAGGAAACAGTCAGAAATGACTTAGCAACTAAGTAACAGGTATGACCACAGTGGCTGAAACTCTGAGCTTAGCAGAAGTCTGGTTCAATCTCTGGTTGGGGAACTAGATCCCACATGCTGCAATTAAGTAGTTCACATGTTGCAAGTGGGAAATTGAGTTCTGCAGCTAAAAGATACCACATGCAGTAAGAAGATCACATATTCCACATGCCACAACTAAGACCCTGCACAGTGAAATAAATATTTCTTTAAATATATGCATGCATATGTGCTAGGTCTTGTTTGACTCTTTGTGACCCTACAGACTGTAGCCCGCCAGGCTCTTCTCTCCATGGGATTTTCCAGGCAAGAATACTGGAGTGGGTCGCCATCCTCCTGCAGAGTATTTTCCTGATCCAGGGATCGAACCCACATCTCTTATGGCTCTGGCAGGTGGGTTCTTTACCATTCGTGCCACTTGGGAATCTGCTTGGCTGCCCTAATGTACCATATCTTCCACTGTGCCTGGTAGCCTCCAGACCAAGACTCTATTTAACTCTTAGAGGAAAACAACCGTCTGGTCTTTTGCCAGGAATGAGGGGCAGCATGTGGTTGAAAAGTGTGTGGAATGGAATTTTCTTAGATGTATTTCTATCAAGCCTCATTATAGATGTACATAATGACAAACATTCCTAACCCCCTTGAAGCTTCTATAGTATAAATTAGTCTATCTGGAGATGTTAAATTAGTTACTTCTTATCCTTCTGATTTCAGTTTGCAGAACTGTGTTGCTATGGTCGCTAATCCTCTCTCCCTCAACTTGGTGGGTTTATGCTTTCAAAAAAATCCCTTTATTATCTGTCGTAGTGGTTTTTTAAGAGGAGTATAAATAAATGCACGTGTTCAGCCTATCATCCTTATCCAGAAGCCTATGAGAAATGTTTAGTCTAGTGGTTTCATTTTACTGTTGTTCCTTTAAACGTTTAAGAGGCGCCTTCCTGCTCATCTGGACACTGGTAAGTATTACCATATGGATTCAGTGCCCCATTCATATTGATTATTTACCCATCTCCTGAAATGTCATATTTTAACCGACTTCTACCACAATGTTTCTCAAACTAGAGGACAGGGCTTTTCTATATCTATGTAGAAAAGTGGGCTTCCCTGGTGGCTCAGAGGTTAAAGCGTCTGCCTCCAATGCGGGAGACCCGGGAAAAATTACCATCAGTGATATGGACCTGGGCTTCCCAGGTGACAGTAGTGGTAAAGAACCAGCCTGCCAGTGCAGGAGACATAAGAGACGTGGGTTTGATCCCTGGGTCAGGAAGATCCCCTGGAGGAGGACAAGGGAACCCACTCCAGTATCCTTGCTTGGGGAATCCCATGGACAGAGGACCCTGGTGGACTACAGACCATAGCATTGCAAAGAGTCAGACATGACTGAAGCAACTTAAGCACACACGCACAATATGGAACCTCTGAAATCTTTAAGCCGAAGTGAGGTTATGTTTAGGGCGCCATCTAAGTCACATTGGCAGCTAGCTGAGCAAAAGCTGAACTTGAGAGGACAAGATGGAAGGCAGACTGGTGATTAGAAAACAGTTGTAACCCAATGTTGTCCACTTATACTAGGGGCAAGGAGATGAGCACAGATTGGAAAAATATTTAGGATCCAGAAAGTAATGGGTAGTAAATAGAAGGACTTCCCTGGTGATCCAGGGGTTAAGACTCCCAGCTGCCACTGCAACAGACCCAGGTTCTATCCCTGGTCAGGGAACTAGACTCCACATAATGCAACTAAGAGTTCCCCATTCCGCTAAGAGTCGTGAGCCACAACTAAAGATCCCACATGCTGCAACTAAGGCCTGGCACAGACAAATAAACATAAATAAGTAAATCTTTAAAAAACAACTTATTTTTTAAAAACAAGGCTCTCCTCCCTTAAAAACAAGATAGCACATGGATTCAATTTAGATTCCAAACTAACAACAACAACAACAAAAATAGTGAACTGTGTTAAGCATCATAGACAGGAAAATAGTAAATCACTGATTTATTTTGGAACAGTTAATTCATTATAATAAATCCAGTATTATGGCAGCACAATCGAGATTAATGATGAAATCACTTTTAAGTTTCGCAATTTTAACATTTTTGTTTCCTATTATTCCCAGGACCACTTATAATTGTGCAAAATTTTATCAACTGTGCTGTCAAACAAACAGACAAATTATCTATTGTTAAGACTAGTTTCTCATTTCTGACAAAATAACATTTGTTTTCTCAAGAAGCTGATATTTTCCAAGGGATTGAAAAAAAACTCCCATTAATAGGTCTATAGAAAAAACATAGAAAAAGAAACATTTTACATCTTGAAAAACATTAGGCACTAATTGTTTGAATCACAAATGCTAATCCATGCTCTGACTGACCCAGAACATCCCAGCTGATATTCAAAATTTTGTCATCAACTGTATTTTCTTTTTGCAAGCTCAGTTTCTACTCAGCTTCAGTTCAGTGCATAAATCTCTCTTCTTATAAATTCTTGAATTAAAACTGGAACAATTTTCATCATGGCTTTTTTCATAAAATAATAATTAATCATCTAAAAATGGTTTTGATTGAAATAACAAAAACCAGCTTCTGGTACATAATTAGAACATCTGATAAACTTTGATTAGGAACTTGCTTGAAATTCATGCCATTTCAGATACTGAAAAATAAATTGACTTTAGTTTAAAATTTTTTTTTACAAAGATGCTTATAAAAGTTGTTTCAGAATGAAGAGCACTCGAAGTTCGCTCTCTCAGTTCTGTAGAACATAATCTTAGGCGGAAAGTATGTATATATCCTCTTCAAGATTTCAATTCAACTGAATAACATAATTCTAAGATATCTAATGAAGTATATTTCACATGTAGACAAAAGAAAAAATTAACATTTTATTATGGAAAATTTCAAACATATACAAAAGCAGAAAGGATAGTGCAGTGAACTGGCATGCTGCTCATATTAACAATAATTAATATAAGTACTAATACGACATAATAGAAAAATTGTCAACTATTAGCCAATCTTGTTTCATCTGTAGTCCTTATCCCTTTCCCACTAGGGCCCACATCTCAACTATTTTAAGCAAATTTCATGCATCATTATTGTTTCATCTGCCAACATTTCAGTATGCATTACAAGAGGTAAGAACTCTTTAAAATAATATTTTAAAGACTTTAAAAACTTTAAAGTTTTAAAGACTTTAAAAACTCTTTAAAATAATATATTATAATAATATAATTATAATATATTATAATATAATTATATTATATAATAATTATATTATTATAATATATAATATAATATATGTAATATAATAATATATAATATAATATATAATATAATAATGTATTATATACTATAACAATATATCATATATAATAATTGTGTTATAATTATAGAATATATAGTATATTATAATATAAATTATAATATAATATATAATAATATTATTATTATTACACCTAAAAGAGTTAAGAATTTCTTAGATTCACCAAATATCCAGTTTGTATTCAAATTTCCCTGATTCAAACAATAAAATTGTAGAATAACAAACCAACAGAAAAACCAACATTAAGTTAAAAATCATTGCAGGGGATAAATTTCCAATATGACAGCCCAAGAAATTCCACAGACCCACTCTGCAGTGGAACTGGTGAAAAGTATCAAAAAATAACTATTGAGACTTCCCTGGTGGTCCAGTGGTTAAGACTCCACACTCCCAATGCAGGGGGCCCAAGTTCAATCCCTGGTCAGGAAGCTAGATCCCACGTGTTACAACTAAGAGCTTCACACGCTGCAACTAAAGATCCTGCATGCCCAAATAAATAAATGACGCATCCAAAAAGATAAATGAAAAAAATTTTTAAGAGATAACCATTCGAAGTATCTGGAAATGGTCCTAAAAATATACAGCAAATACAGAAACATCTATTGGAGAAAATCTACTAAAAGTTGGTAAGAGTCTTTGAGCCACAATTGCTCTTTCTCTCTCTCTCTCCCCTTCCCTACTCCCAGCCTAGTGAAGACAAAAACTCCACTCCAGATTGGTACAGCCAAGTGCACAGGGCTCACTCTCCCATCAGTTCCCTGTCGGAGGGTTCTTTCTAGGAGGTTTGAAGCATTGACATTTCTCATCCTGCCCTAAGTCCCTGCTTCTGAGGCTAAGCTATGGACTCTTCTGCTCAGCCCTCCCATTCATGGAGCACGAGGCTCTACTTTGGGCGTGATATCACTGAGGATTCTGGGGCCTTGGTCATCCCTGCCCCGGCGCCTAAAGTGGTGGTTCCATGCCAAGAGAGGCAAGCAGACAAGACCCGAAGCTATGGGCTCTCTTCTGCCACTTGGTCAACTCTTACACAGGGGTATCACTCAGAGAGAGATACATCATTGTCCTCACCCACAGCTGGAGTCCAGGCTCAGAGAGTTTGCCTAGGGACAGAACCAGACTATAAAACAGGCAGGTCTAATCTCTTCCCAAAGGAACTGACCTTATCTGCAACAGAGCAGCAAAGTTCAAGCCTAAGGATGCTCTCAGAACAGAAGGATGGGACTTCCCTGTTGGCCAGTGGCTAAGACTCTATCGTTCCAATGCAGGGGCCCAGGTTCGATCCCTGGTCAGGGAACTAGATTCCACATGCCCCAACTAAGACCTGGTGTGGACAAATAATAATAAATAAGCAAATATATATATTTTAAAAAAAACAGAAGCCTGTGTTGAAAGGCAACTGGAAAAAGAGTGTAGATTCCATGAAGATCAGGCTAACGCATAAGTCAGCTAGTTTGCAGGAGAGAATCAGGGCGAGAAACAGGAGACAATAACCTCAGGAGCTGTTCCTTCAAAGGAGCTCGAGTCTGTAGAGCAATTTATGTGCCAGGGCATTGTTGAAAGCAACAGATCAACTGGCAATTAACGCATCTTGACAGCTGCATGTGGTCAGGGGAAGAGATGAAGAGGATCTGGCCCAAGTCACGGCTAACCCAGGGTGACGGTGGGCAGACCCCAAATTGCCCTTCCCTGTGCATCAGAGGTTAACACTTCAGGGACCACAAAGGCCAGAGGGGAAAGAAAAAAAGCTTCAGAAGTGTGAGGAGGTAGAAGAGATGTGAACTAAGACATGCTAGCAGGGGATGTGGTGGATGAGAAGACCCTGCTTTTGCTGGCTGAGAGGGTGGGGAGGTTCTTGGAGGAAAACCCAAGGGGTCGTGGAGGTGGGCTTTCCCTGGCCAGGTCATCTGGGAGGGCTTAGGGGACCCTGTCTCTGTGGATGGATGTCCTGCAGGGTGGCCGTGGGCCAAGCAGGTGTGGAGTACAGCCCTTCTGGTAGGTCCTAGCTAATGAGAGAAGAGTGGACATCCATTTCTTGATCCCCAGGCCTGATCTCACCCTTAAATGGTGACTTTGCTGAGAACAGCGTTCACAGACTTTGTGGGTAGTGAGACACGAAGGGATAAAAGGAGTACAAAAGAAAATTTTAAAAGACCAAGAGAAATGTGGCATCTCAAAAAGAAAAAAAAAGAAAGAAAGAAATGTGACATCTCCCAAGGTCCTGTGACCTCGGGCTACTTCTCAGTTTCTTCATCTGCAAAGTGGGGAGAAGGGGGTGGGTGAGGAGAGAGGCTTCATTAAAATGAGCCAGCCAGTCACTAAACAAAGAAGGGAGCCACAACAAGCCTGGGGGAGTGAGGGCGGGGGCTGTACCCAGAGTTGCTGCAACTCTAATTAACATGCCCACTTTCCAACAGAAATAGATGAGACAAGCAAGTAAGCAGGTGTAAAAAACTAATAAACAGAAACCTCAGTTAAATAGAGTCAGGAGACAGAACGGGGAAGCTTTCATGCCCAGCGAGGGCAACAGAGCCCAACAGGAAGACAAAAGATACCACTTTCTTCCTGGCAAGGACTCAGCCAGTGAAAAGCCTTGGATTCTTTGTTTACGGTAGCCTCCCGGAACCCATTTCCTCTGTAAAAGCCATTTCCTTCCCTTGCCCCACGGGACCTGCACATGGTCTTTAGTTATAGATCCAGAAATGCCAATTCTCTGTTGAGCCCAATGTTTCTTTCTTTCTTTCTTTTTTTTTTTTTTTGGCTGTGCCAAGTGGCTTGCGGGGATGCTAGTTCCCTGACCAGGGGTTAAACCAGGACCCTATGCAGTGGAAGCATGGAGTCCTAACCACTGGACCACCAGGGGAGATAAATATATTTACATATAATTTGTACCTGGACACACCTTTCCTCCAGCTATGAAATACAAAAAAGGAATCTCTATGGGGCTAACAATAACTGCATACAGATGTAGAGAATGGACCCGTAGACACAGCAGGGAAAGGACGAATTGAGAGAGTAGCAGTAATGTGTATATACTAAGCGTGAAACGTAAAGAGGGCTTCCCAGGTGGTTCAGTGGTGAAGAACCTGCCTGCCACTGCAGGAGACGGAGGAGACGAGGGTGTGATCCCCAGATGGGGAAGATTCCCTGGAGGAGGAAACGGCAACCCACTCCAGTATTCTTGCCTGGGAAATCCCAAAGACAGAGGAGCCTGGCGGGCTACAGTCCATGGGGTTGCAAGTCAGACACGACTGAGTGACTGAGCTCATGTGTAAAATAGGTACCTAGTGATAAGTTACTGTATAACACAGGAGCCCCCAGCCTGGTGCCCTGTGATGGCCTAGAGGGTTGAGACAGGGGAAGGGCAGGGAGGCTCAAAAGGGAGAGAATGTATATATGGTTATGACTGACTCACATCATTGTATTGCAGAAACTAGCACAACATTGTAAAGCAATTTTCCTCCAATTAAAAAATAAATTAAAAAATAAAGACAACTGCATGCGTGCACAGCTGGGGCAAATTCTGGACCCAAACGATACAGAGAGACCGAAAAACCCAAGTGTCACTTTTAAAGACAGGGTGGCTAACCCTAACCCTGCACACACCACCACCCAAGGGGGTGGGCAAACCACCCAAGCCACCACCCCTCTAGCCCACCCCCCTGGACACACCCTTGCCCTCACCCAAGCTTGCCCCTCCTCGGGGGATCAAGCAAGCAAGAGTTCCTCCTGGCCCCCAGTAGAGCCTTGCCTGAATTTCTTATCTGGCTTCTGATCAATTTCTATTGATTAAAGAGGCCAAGAACCCTGAGCAGTAACAGTTCCTTGTGCTATACAGTAGGCCAAATAAAACCAGTTTTGCTGTTGAAGTAGCTGGCCATCTGTTTGTTTCAGGTCCACACAAGAAAGCATGACTGTTAGACCAGAAAAGGCAGTCAGCAGAAACTACCTTGTGGGAGTGGCCAGATGCTGGATTTAACAAACAGCTCAAAGGAGCCCTGAAGATGCCACTTTTAATTTTCTTCAGAATTCAAATTCAGAGGCAGACGCAACTAGAACTGGAAAACGTCTGCTCCATTGTTCCACTGGGAACGACGCAGGCCCTGGTGGCCTCCGTGGGACAGTTTCAGTGGGGAGGTAGGTAAAGAAACCAGATTCAGATAGAAATGGTCACAGCGTGGTTGTCCCAGCAAGAAGGAGGCTGAGAAGGAAAGGGTAATTAAGAAGGGTGTCAGCTCAACAGAGGTTTTGTTTGACTTTCTTTTGCTTTTTAGGATGAGCTCTTTGGGATATAGTCACAGCCCAGGGGGACTTCCTAGGTGGCAACAGTGCTAAAGAATCCACCTGCCAGTGCAGGAGACACAAGAGACAAGGGTTCGATCCTTGGGTTAGGAAGATCCCCAGGAGTAGGAAATGGCAACTCCCTCCCCCCACCCAGTATTCTTGCCTGGAAAATCCCATGGACAGAGCAGGACAGAGCAGCCTGAGGGCTATAGTCCATGGGGTCACAAAAGAGACAGACACAACTGAGCGGCTGAGCACACACACATAGGCCGGAACAAGGGCCCTGGAGATCAGGAAGGGATGGCTATCAAAGGGCGACCCAAAGAGGTGGGAGCACACAGCAGAGAGGCCGGCTTTTGCAGGAGGAGAGCTTGGGCGGGTGCAGGTGAAGAGGCGTGGACATGAACACACTGGGAGCCCTCGCCGGGAGAATCTCATTTCTGCACACATTAGCAGAGGCACTAACTGCCTTTTGTCCCGGACTATCTTTCCAAGAATGTTGGTATATAGCAAACTGTCTGGAAGATAAAGATAATACCCCTATCTGGAGCAGAGGACAAATTTTTCTTACTTCCAACCTAAGTTTGTTTTTTTTCCCTCTCTTAAAAAAAGTCTTTTGGCAGAGCCCTGCAACATGTGAGATCTTCATTCCCTGACCAGGGATTGAATTCGCGTCCCCTGCATTGGCAGATCGGAGTCTTAACTTCTGCACCACCAGGGAAGTCCCTCCAGTATAATTTTTAATGCCTGCCTCAAGGAGAACAGCAGGTTTGCTTGAAGCCCATTGTAAAGATTCTGGTTTCCCTTGTTCAAGTTTCCTCAGCTGTGCGGCGAACCCACTGTATGTGCAGCAAACCCGCTGTGTGGCCCCTTTTGGGTCCCTCTGCCTCACCTTCGTGGAGTCTGAGGAGCAAGGAGGCACCGTCGTGAAGTTCACGTTGCTCACTGTGTCACCAGTAATCAAGTCATTCATCTCTGACCCCAGAGTCTCACATCTTCTGCCAGCATCCATAAAACTGTAGCAGGCTGAACTGTTAGCCCGATCACAGGGTAAACCTCAGACCCTTCACGTGCTGGCCAGGGAGGTGCCTTTGTAATTGTGGGCCTGGGAAATTGAAGCTCCCCTCTCGGAGGTATGGCAGGGAGAAAGGAGGCTTGAGGTGACATCTTGGAATCCCTGTTGGGCAAGATGGAAGCTGAAGCAGCTAACCAAGGATGGGGAAATGGCTGGTGTGGCGAGCCCAGCTGATGCCTAGTGGGTACCATTCTACTCTGGAATGAAACAGTCCCAGGCCAGCAGCTCCCAGCCAGGCCAGGAGTGGGCAGCGTGGGGAGGGGATGCACAGGCCAATCAGAGTGTGAATCCAGGTCGGAGTTCTGCTGGGCGGAAAGCCAGGAACACAGGAGAATCTGGGTTACGATGAGAGTAGCTCTCAGATTATAACCCCCAGGGGCCTGGCTGGAAAGGAAAGAAAGCTTCAGGGAGATAACTGATGTGCCAGGAGACAGCGGAGGGGGAGGACACAAGAGGCTGCAGACCAGAAAAAGAACCCCATGTGGTGGATAGGAAGCTCTGGTCTTAGTGGGGTATTACCTTTTTAAAATATATGTACATATTTATTTGGCTGTGCAGGATCTTAGTGGCAGCATGCAGAATCTTTTTAGTTTTGGCACTGGGGACCTTTAGTTGTGGTATATGGGATCTAGTTCCCTGACCAGGGATCAAACCTCGGCCCCCCTACCTTGGAAGCTCAGGGTCTTAGCCACGGGACCACCAGGGAAGTCTTGAGGTATTTGTCTTTTAGGCACTGGAGATGGACCCAAATCCTTAATACGGATGTACTTGTGTGCACGTTAAGGCACTTTGGTGGTGTCTGACTCTTCACGACCCTATGGATTGTAGCCTTCCAGGCCCCTCTGTCCATGGGATTCTCCTGGCAAAAGTCCTGGAGTGGGTTGCCATGCCCTCCTCCAGGGGATCTTACCCACCGAGGGTTCAAATCCCAGTCTCCTGCGTTGCAGGTGCTTTACCGGCCGAGCCACAGGGGCTAGGGGTAGGTCTGGGACTTAAGGATTTAAGAGAGAGGTCTGATGTTTTATCAGCCCCTAAGGAAAAGGGAGAAGGTGCTGATCAAGGGATAAGTAACAAAGACAGGAATTTGGGGGGTGGAAAACCATAAAGATTAAAAGACTTGAAATCATCCACTTAAGTCAGGTCGACAGGAGGGTAGCCAGGGGCAGCATTTTTTAAATATTGTGAACTGAGCCTGAAGGACCTGCTCCTGCCTGAGAGTAGAGGCTCCACGAAGTTTTCCCGAAGCCTTGCAATTAAACAGATACCTGTTGCTGCACCCAGGCTTATCTTTCACAAGAGGATTGGGGCGCGGTTGGGGGTGGGTGGATTGCAGGTGCCTGTCTTCCTTGCATTTGTTGACAGTTCAGGGTCTAGGGTATTTCACAGGTTTCTGGGGCTAGGATGATATCCACTGGAGAATACAGTGTCTCATCCACCGCTCACCCCTGGAAGGCTCTGCCTCCGGCGCACGGGTGCCCGGGCTTCCCGGCGCCTTCCTGGTGGCACCTGAGCCTCTGCTACACCTTTCAGGTGTCTCTGGGTTGCTGAGATCTCCAGGTTGCCCCGAGTTTGTAACAGGGACTCATTGTGACTGAGGGCTCTGGCCAGTCACCAGATGAGACAGACGGACAACCTCAGCTCTCCTGCCCTTCCCAGCCCGGGCAGGCCCCCTGCCTCACCCCCTCCAATTTACCGGGGGTCTGAGCGGTCGGGGTTTAACCCTCCATGCTCCCCGCCCCCTCCCACGGGCCTCGGGTGCCTGGAAGCCGCGGGCCCCGGGGGGCCCCGAGGGCGCAGTGCGCGGCCCAGGCGGCAGGTGGCGGCGTCTGCCCGCGCCCCGCGGCCCCACAGAGCCCCTGGACCGCGCGCACGCACGCCCTTGACGGTACCGGGAAGCGCCCTGCCCAACACCGGCTCGCGGCGTCTCTGGGCTGGGCGGTCCAAGTCCGGAGGACAGAGGGTAGCGCCTGAGAGGCGCGGGCCTGAGAGGGTAGCGCCTGGGTGCCGGCGCGATACTCTCGCCTCCGGGACCCGCCGCGCAGCCCCCAAGGGTGCGGCGGCGTCCGGAGGCCGGGAGCCGGCAGAGGGAGGAGAGGCGGGGCGGGGAGGCGCGGCGGGGCCGGGCGGGGTCGGACGGCCGACTCCGGGAGTACCGCCCGGTGCACCCGGGCCTCTCCTCTCGCCCGGGTCGGCTGCCGACGGCAGGCCCTCGGGCCGAGGCTGCATGGGGCTCCAGCGTGGCCGGCTCTTCTGGCCGCTGCTCCTGCTCGCGGCTGCCTGCTCCGGGATCCTGGTCGCCCTGTACTCGGCGGTGGAGTTGCACGTGGGGCCCCGCACCGGAGTCAGGTAGGAGCTGCCGCGCGGGACCTGTCTGGAGGGCGCAGGGGACGCGCCGGGCGCCCAGCCCGGGGCCGGGGCGCCCTCTGGGGAGGCTTGCCGCGGGGACTCGGGCTGCGGCCCTTTGTACCCAGAGCCTCCACCCCGGCGTTAAACTCGTGCTGCCGGGGGTCCCACAGCTGCTGCTGGATCCAAGAGGAGCTTCGCCCCTTGCGCACCGGAGATCCACTCCCGACAGCTTTCTGACTTCCCTCCAGCCCTGATTAGAAACCCTTTCATTTGTTCAACTTTGGCTTGGACATCGGAGTCAGATAAAATAAGTCCTGGCTTTCCACGAACTGTCCCTCGCTAACGTCACATTTCTCAGATTCTACTTTGGGGACAGGGACCCAAGTCTCCCAGATCCAGCGATGCGAGCGGCTCCTCAGTCCGGCGGCGGCAGGTCGCGCCTCTCCAGCTAGCTGTGGTCCCTGCCCTCCCCCGCGCTCGGCTCGCTTCTCTCCTCCCGCTCTGTTCCATTGTTTATTTTGATAAGCCCCGTCCGGGCGCGATCCGGTGAAGAGGTGGACGGGGCCCACCTTGGGCTCCAGCCAAGTTTTCCTCCCTGAGCTGCTCCTTCTGCGCTCCGCTCCCTCTCACTGACCCTAGGCACCTTCCTTTCATTTGTGCCCCAGGAGGAGAAAGCTGAGAGCCTGCCTTTGGTAGGTCAAGGTTCCAGTTACTGAAGAAACCTTAAAAGGGATTTAGCTTTACTTCTGGAAGGTGGACCGAGCTGTGCCCAGTGTCTGGATTTGTGAGGCCCCACGGTTACCTACAGCCTGGCACAGAGACCTCTGGGCCCTGGCTTTCCCTTCCCAGTGCTTTTCCACCCACACAGTCCTCATTAAAGGGAATGAAGTCAGAATTAGTGTCTGCTCTCAGGAATGGGGCTCTCGAAGTGGCTCAGTGGTAAAGAATCCGCCTGCCAAGCAGGAGACCCGGGTTCAATCCCTGGGTCAGGAAGATCCCCTGGAGAAGGAAATGGCAACCCACTCCAGTATCCTTGTCTGGGAAATCCCACGGACAGAGGAGCCTGGCGTGCTATAGTCCATGGAGTCGCAAAAGAGTCAGACATTCACACAGGACTTAGCGACTAAAACACAAAACCAAAAACATTCAGGAAACAAAGTCAAAGGCACCCAGTGTTGCAAAACAATATGAAACACGCTAGCCATTGATTATGCGTCCCCTCCCTTTAGAACCAAAGGTGCTCTAGCTGGCAACACCTGAAGTTAACTTTGCCTCCTTGGAGTCAGACATTGCATAAGGCGAAGGACTGAAAAGGACTGAGGGTATTAAGAAAGCAGATCCGTATCAGTTTTCTGTAAAGATGTTTTGAAACACATTTATTTGAACAGCCTTCAAAAGTAACTAATACCACTATACATATGAGGTTGACTGAACATCCATTGTACCTCAATAAATTTTTTTTTAAAGACCTTTCATGTTTTAAAAATCTAGTACAATCTGTCCATATCCTTAATGTTTTGGTGATGTTTGCATTTTAGCTAAACTCCAGGGGCCAGGTCCAGACTCAGCCTCATTAGGAGCTGGACAAGCAGAGGGACAGGTGGGACAGCAATCTGAGCAGGGCAAGCAAGCTATGTGACCCCCCTCACCTGAGAATCAAAAGCAGCCCTCCTGGGCTACCGTGGGAGTCCAGGGAAGCCGAGTGCCGGGGGCCAGGCCTGGCACACCAGAGATGGGAGATGAGGCTCTCCTTGCAGGTTAGAGGGTGGAATCTGTCTAATCAATAGCTCCCGGGCTTGGAATTTCTAGATTTGTTTTAGAGTGGGTTGCTATTTCCTCCTCCAGGGGATCTTCCTGACCAAACCCATTGTCTCCTGCATTGCAGGTGGATTCTTTACCACTGAGCTGGAGAAATCATTCCCAGGGTGGTGTCTAGGTGTTGGAGGAGCTGGCCTTGCTGAGACCTGAGCGATTCAAGGCTCCCTCCTATTTCTATTCTGCCCGTTCAGCAGTTCCTCTGTCAGGTTCAAGCCTGGCTGCATGCTAGAATCACTGGGGAGGAAGGGATGACAGTTTGGGGAGGGAGGCTGAATCACTGGAGATCCAGAACCATCCGATCAGAATTCTGGTGTTTTTCAAAAGTTCCCTGGGGGGTTCCTGAAGGCTACCTGGGCTGAGCACCGTGGTCCCAGTTCCTCCTCTGAGAGTAGCTTACAGGGTTTTGTGGTTGGCCAATCTGGGCTGAGTGGAGGAAAGGATCGCCCTGCTTTTTCTGGCCTGCTCTTCCAAAGTCTTTCACAACCCTGAAGGCAGGTGGGTCCAGACGCCCTTGTGGCTCAAATGGTCTTGGTGCCTAGAAGGAAGTCACTGGAAGCCTTTGTTTCCTTCGAAACTGCTGATCTCAGATCCTCCCCACCTGCTCCCTCCGGGTTGTAGGGGAGGCAGGAGGAGTCTGGGAGTAGCCTGACCACCCTCTTGAATGGATGGGGGCTCCTGTTCCTTCTTGTCTGCCGGCTGCCCAGGTGGCTCAGTGGTAAAGAATGTTACTGCTAATGCAGGAGCTGCGGGTTTGATCCCTGGGTCAGGAAGACCCCCTGGAGGAGGAAATGGCCACCCACTCCAGGATTCTTGCCTGGAAAACCCCAAGGACAGAGGAGCCTGATATGCTACATACAGTCCATAGGGTCGCAAAGAGTCCAGGCACAACTAGGCCCGTGCGCCCGCACACACACACACACACACACACACACATTGGTGCAGGGACCACCTAGCACCTGGAAGGTGGGTGTGGGGCAGTAACCTAGACCCTTACCTCCCTCCAGAAGGGTCAGTGTTGTTAGGATGTCACAGGGTCCCTTCCCTTTGCCCTTTAGGTAACAATAGCTCATATTTAGAAGACACTTCTTACATAAGATAACACAGACTCTGTTTGAAGGCTCCCGACAAGAATGCAGGCAGGGCTTACTGGGGCCCCTGCCATGGCAACAGGAAGCAAACCCAATGCCAGGTCTTCTTGCTTGCTCCCTGGGGTTGCGGGGCCAGGGGCGGGGGGGGTGGCTCAGTGAGTTGGTTCCTTCTACAGGGTGACAGCAGGGATGGGTCCAGGGGTCAGGCCGCAGAGCTGGCTTAGGTGGCCTGCCCACCCCCTTAGTGCTGCTGTGTGCAGGCTGAACGTGCATACCTGCTTCTGCTCAGATTTTGGTCTTCCTGTATCTCTTTGTTCATAATTTGCCCCAGCTGCTGCATGCACTCAGCTACTTTTAGTCCCTTGTAGTTTATTTTGCATTTTGTTGCTCGAGGAGATGTTTGTCCAAGAGCAGGCACTGCAGCAAAGGGTCCCAGGCCCCAAATCTGACCATCTTCATACCTGCATGATCATCCCTGCTGAACAGACACAGACACTGAGCTTCTAAGAAGTTCAGTGGCTTCCAGAGATCCTGGAACCCAAACCCATGGAGTTAGGCTTTGGCCCCACCCCTTTTGCCAGGTGAAGGGGGCCCAGGGCACCCGGGATCTAACACCTGTTTCTGGGGCCTTAACAGGGAGACCGCTTAGATGGTCATGAGCCCAGGAAGCTGGCAATCTTTCTGATTTTATGTTTTCATCTCTTAACCACCATCTCACTATTCCCACACATTCCACATTTCAGCCACTTGCCAAGGGGCTAGGCAGAACATAATAAGGTGATAATATTTTGTGCCCAAAGAGAAAGAGATGAGGAAGAATCAGAGCATAGGGGAAAAAATAAAAATCAGACCCCGATGGACAGTCAGCCTCCAGAGTTACCAGAGGAGCATGCTCTGGGGGCAGGTCAGACCCCGGCTTTACTTCCGCCTTCTCCCCAGGAACACCACGTCATCGTCTCGAGCTTTCTTTGGAACCAAGGCATCGAATTCTAGGACAATAAAGGTACACTGGTGGGCTACCCTGTGGAGGGTACGAGGGGAAAGAAAAATGGGAGTGAGAACATTCTTGGAGCATGCTGCGCGGGAGCTCTCTGGAAATCCCCCTCCCTCCTCTCCCCCACTCCCTCCCACATCCCCCTCCCCACCCAGAGAATGGAGCACAGAACTGAGGGGCCAGCCAGCAAGAGCTCTTCAGACCTGACCACTGAGGTCCCTGCACCCCAACAGCAGAGAAACATGGCTCCATTTTTACTCCTTGGGGTATAACCAGCAGAAAAGTTCTTGCAAATCTTGATTTATCTTTAAAAGTTCTCTGACTTTTACATTCTACACCTCAAAATGTCTTTTTACTGTAAAACTCACATTTAAACTGTTAGCATGCATGCGTGCTAAGTCACTTCAGTTGTGTCCAACTGTTTGCAACCCTATGGACTGTAGCCCTCTGTCCATGGGATTCTCCAGGCAAAAATACTGGAGTGGGTTGCCATGCCCTCCTCCAGGGGATCTTCCAGACCCAGGGATCAAACCCACATCTCTTACGTCTCCTGCATTGGCAGGAGTGTTCTTTACCACTAGCGCCACCTGGGAAGCCCTTTAAACTGTTTACCATGAAGTAAACACCAAGCCCAGGGGACTCCCCTGCTCTGTAACAGAGGACATCGACCGTGGCCTTACAGGCCATCTCACACATTTTACCTGCGCTCTCTCACTTACACCTGCCGGCAAGGTTGGGAGGCAGCTTTTACAGTAAAATGAGGCTCAGAGATACCCTGCTCAGGTTATCCGTGGAAAAGAGGTGGCACGGGGATTCAAGCCTCTCTTGGACCCCCAGGCTGGCTCTGAACTCCCAAGCAAGGTGCCCTCACCCTCTCTGCAGGCTGCAAGTGAGCGGGGATGATGACTGTGTAGTTCTGGCCTGATCCTGGTTTAAGAGTTGTTTTTTCATGCTCAAGACACTGGGACTTGTTAGCTGAGATCTTGGTGGCAAGATCTCACCACATGCAAGGCTGGGTGACTGCAGGGCTGTCAGCAGCAGAGCGAGCTCGCCCAGAAGGTGATGGAGACCCCACCACAACCCCACCCCAAGAACAGAGACCAGGGGGACACTTGGCCGACTGGCTGAAGAAAGGCCTCAAGCGTCTTAAAGCACTTGGCCAGGTCATCTTTACTTTTCCTACAGTCCTTTTCACCTTGAGCTACTTGATGCTAATTGACATATTTCCTCACCTGGTTTAAAAACAAAAGGATCTGAGCTTTAGTCTTTTGGATATATATGACGTAGGGGGAAAAAAAAAGAATAAAATGAAGAAGTAGGTAAAAGAAAAATAAAGGTAAGAAAGTTAGACAATGTCAGATAAGTGCATGAAAAATATGCCAGAGGGTGTCAGATGGGCTCTGAGCTTCCCTGTGACGACAGCAAATAAGGAAAGCTTGCCACCCTGTCCATAAGATAAAAAGCAAGCCAGCTGCCCAAGCAAAGTGCAGCCCTTCTGAATACGGAGACCTGAAGATTTTTCTCTTCAGTTCAGTTCAGTTCAGACGGTCAGTTGTGTTCGACTCTTCGCGACCCCATGAATCAAAGCACGCCAGGCCTCCCTGTCCATCACCATCTCCCGGAGTTCACTCAGACTCACGTCCATCGAGTCAGTGATGCCATCCAGCCATCTCATCCTCGGTCGTCCCCTCCTCCTCCTGCCCCCAATCCTTCCCAGCATTGGAGTCTTTTTCCAATGGGTCAACTCTTCACATGAGGTGGCCAAAGGACTGGAGTTTCAGCTTTAGCATCATTCCTTCCAAAGAAATCCCAGGGTTGATCTCCTTCAGAATGGACTGGTTGGATCTCCTTGCAGTCCAAGGGACTCTCAAGAGTCTTCTCCAACACCACAGCTCAAAAGCATAAATTCTTCGGTGCTCAGCCTTCTTCACAGTCCACCTCTCACATCCATACATGTTCACAGGAAAAACCATAGCCTTGACTAGACGGACCTTCGTCGGCAAAGTAATGTCTCTGCTTTTGAGTATACTATCTAGGTTGGTCATAACTTTTCTTCCAAGGACTAAACGTCTTCTAATTTCATGGCTGCAGTCACCATCTGCAGTGATTTTGGAGCCCCCAAAATAAAGTCTGACACTGTTTCCACTGTTTCCCCATCTATTTCCCATGAAGTGATGGGACCAGATGCCATGATCTTCGTTTTCTGAATGTTGAGCTTTAAGCCAACTTTTTCACTCTCCTCTTTCACTTTCATCAAGAGGCTTTTTAGTTCCTCTTCACTTTCTGCCAAAAGGGTGGTGTCATCTGCATATCTGAGGTTATTGATATTTCTCCCAGCAATCTTGATTCCAGCTTGTGCTTCTTCCAGCCCAGCGTTTCTCATGATGTACTCTGCATATAAGTTAAATAAACAGGGTGACAATATACAGCCTTGACGGACTCCTTTTCCTATTTGGAACCAGTCTGTTGTTCCATGTCCAGTTCTAACTGTTGCTTCCTGACCTGCATACAGATTTCTCAAGAGGCAGATTAGGTGGTCTGGTAATTCCCATCTCTTTCAGAATTTTCCACAGTTTATTGTGGTCCACACAGTCAAAGGCTTTGGCATAGTCAATAAAGCAGAAATAGATGTTTTTCTGGAACTCTCTTGCTTTTTCCATGATCCAGTGGATGTTGGCAATTTGATCTCTGGTTCCTCTGCCTTTTCTAAAACCAGCTTGAACATCATGGAGTTCACGGTTCACGTATTGCTGAAGCCTGGCTTGGAGAATTTTGAGCATTACTTTACTAGCATGTGAGATGAGTGCAATTGTGCAGTAGTTTGAGCATTCTTTGGCATTGCCTTTCTTTGGAATTGGAATGAAAACTGACCTTTTCCAGTCCTGTGGCCACTGCTGAGTTTTCCAAATTTGCTGGCATATTGAGTGTAGCACTTTCATAGCATCATCTTTCAGGATTTGAAACAGCTCCACTGGAATTCCATCACCTCCACTAGCTTTGTTCATAGTGATGCTTTCTAAGGCCCACTTGACTTCACATTCCAAGCTGTCTGGCTCTAGATGAGTGATCACATCATCATGAATATCTGGGTCTTGAAGATCTCTTTTGTACAGTTCTTCTGTGTATGCTTGCCACCTCTTCTTAATATCTTCTGCTTCTGTCAGGTCCAGACCATTTCTGTCCTTTATCGAGCCCATCTTTGCATGAAATGTTCTCTTGGTATCTCTAATTTTCTTGAAGAGATCTCTAGTCTTGCCCATTTTGTTGTTTTCCTCTATTTCTTTGCATTGATCGCTGAAGAAGGCTTTCTTATCTCTTCTTGCTATTCTTTGGAACTCTGCATTCAGATGCTTATATCGTTCCTTTTCTCCTTTGCTTTTGGCCTCTCTTCTTTTCACAGCTATTTGTAAGGCCTCCCCAGACAGCCATTTTGCTTTTTTGCATTTCTTTTCCCATGAACAGTATGAAAAGGCAAAATGATAGGATACCAGAAGAGGAACTCCCCAGGTTATTAGGTGCCCAATATGCTACTGGAGATCAGTGGAGAAATAACTCCAGAAAGAATGAAGGGATGGAGCCAAAGCAAAAACAATACCCAGTTGTGGATGTGACTGGTGAGAGAAGCAAGATCCGATGCTGTAAAGAGCAATATTGCATAGGAACCTGGAATGTCAGGTCCAGGAATCAAGGCAAATTAGAAGTGGTCAAACAGGAGATGGCAAGGGTGAATGTCGACATTCTAGGAATCAGCGAACTGAACTGGAATGGGTGAATTTAACTCAGATGACTATTATATCTGCTACTGCGGGGAGGAATCCCTCAGAAGAAATGGAGTAGCCATCATGGTCAACAAGAGTCTGAAATGCAGTACTTGGATGCAACCTCAAAAACAACAGAATGATCTCTGTTCGTCTCCAAGGCAAACCATTCAATATCACAGTTATACAAGTCTATGGCCCCAACCAGTAATGCAGAAGAAGCCAAAGTTGAATGGTTTTATGAAGACCTACAAGACCTTTTAGAACTAACACCCAAAAAGATGTCCTTTTCATTATAGGGGACTGGAATGCTAAAGTAGGAAGTCAAGAAACACCTGGAGTAACAGGCAAATTTGGCCTTGGAATGTGGAATGAAGCAGGGCAAAGACTAATAGAATTTTGCCAAGAAAATGCACTGGTCATAGCAAACACCCTCTTCCAACAGCACAAGAGAAGACTCTACACATGGACATCACCAGATTTTCAACACTGAAATCAGATTGATTATATTCTATGCAGCCAAAGATGGAGAAGCTCTATACAGTCAACAAACACAAGACCAGGAGCTGTGGCTCAGAGCATGAACTCCTTATTACCAAATTCAGACTTAAATTGAAGAAAGCAGGGAAAATCACTAGAGCATTCAGGTATGACCTAAATCAAATCCCTTATGATTATACAGTGGAAATGAGAAATAGATTTAAGGGCCTAGATCTGATAGATAGAGTGCTTGATGAACTATGGAATGAGGTTCATGACACTGTACGGGGAGACAGGGAGCAAGACCATCCCCATGGGGAAAAAATGCAAAATTTTTCTCTCGAAGCCTTATAAAGAAGGCCCGAAGATTTTTCTCTTGGAGCCTTGTAAAGGAGGCCCTGGAAAACATCCCTATGATGAACTGAAGAGGAGTGAAACTGATGTAGTCAGTTCAGCTTAATGCTTGCTTTTAAAGCATGCATTTGGTCCATAAAGATTGCTGTGGGAGTAAAACAAGTTGAGCGGAACCCAAATTTCGTGTGTGTTTATCAGTGATTTTGTCAGCCAGAACACTGGTAAATGCAGAAAACCATACTCCACCGAAGGGAATCATGTCGTCATGAAGTCGCTCAGTCGTGTCCGAATCATTGCGACCCCGTGGACTGTAGCCTACCAGGCTCCTCTGTCCACAGGATTTTCCAGGCAATAGTCTGGAGTGGATTGCCATTTCCTTCTTCAGGGGATCTTCCCGACCTAGGGATCGAACCCGGGTCTCCCGCATTGTAAACAGATGCTTTACTGTCTGAGCCACCAGGGAAGTCCTCACAAAACCTAGCCAGGCCTAATTTCATGGTCCCAGCCCTTGCTCTTGGCAATGGTTCACACCCTGAAGAGTGGCTTCTCTCTGGATCCTAACAAATCCACCTCTTATGGGAAATAGATGGAGAAACAGTGAAAACAGTGTCAGACTTTATTTTGGGGGCTCCAAAATCACTGCAGATGGTGACTGCAGCCATGAAGTTAAAAGATGCTTAGTCCTTGGAAGAAAAGTTATGACCAACCTAGATAGTATATTCAAAAGCAGAGACATTACTTTGCCGACGAACGTCTGTCTAGTCAAGGCTATGTATGGTTTTTCCTGTGGACATGTATGGATGTGAGAGTTGGACTGTGAAGAAGGCTGAGCACCGAAGAATTTATGCTTTTGAGCTGTGGTGTTGGAGAAGACTCTTGAGAGTCCCTTGGACTGCAAGGAGATCCAACCAGTCCATTCTGAAGGAGATCAACCCTGGGATTTCTTTGGAAGGAATGATGCTAAAGCTGAAACTCCAGTCCTTTGGCCACCTCATGTGAAGAGTTGACCCATTGGAAAAAGACTCCAATGCTGGGAAGGATTGGGGGCAGGAGGAGGAGGGGACGACCGAGGATGAGATGGCTGGATGGCATCACTGACTCGATGGACGTGAGTCTGAGTGAACTCCGGGAGATGGTGATGGACAGGGAGGCCTGGCGTGCTTTGATTCATGGGGTCTCGAAGAGTCAGACACGACTGAGCGACTGAACTGAACTGAACTGATTGCTTTGTCTCTCAGTGAATTTTTGCAACGAGACATCAGGGCCTGAGTTTGATTAGCTTTGGCTGAGCTTGAGTCCCAGGAGAGAGCTGAAGGACAGGAGGAAAAAGCAGTGGAAAAAACGTGCCAAGGAGTCCCCTTCATAGCCCGCTGGAAAATTTGTTAAATATCTGACCGGTGCTCACAATTTCATTGGTCTGATCTTTGGCACAGAGAAGAGAAAGGACAGAACCACCCTCACTGGCTTGTGTAACAGCTACTGGGGCTCAGCAGATCGCGCCTTAGGGACGTGCTGAGGAGCAGCCTCTCCAGAGCCCCTCAGTTGTGCCTCCTGCCGCCCACCTGTTCCCAGGAGGTTCGAGGAAACAAGAAACGAGACTGTAAAGGAATTAAGATTATGTTAGGCATGTCCCTCCAGCGAGGACCTCTTACCTTAACTGGAGGTCTTCTGGGATGTGAGACTGGGCCACGTGAGCTTTCTGCTGAGTTTGTAGGAATACCCAAAAGGAACGTACGTGCACACTTTAGCCAGCCATCTGCTTCACCGCATGTTTTATAGCCGGCTTCCCACCACTTCACGGTGACTCCCAAACTGCCACCCTTCCGAAGCCCACATCCCCAAGCAAATGTCAGTTCTTTTCCAAGGTCAAGTACCATATTTTGAGAACTACTTATATATTTCTTGGGCTTCCCTGGTGACTCAGACAGTAAAGAATCTGACTGCAATGCGGGAGACCTGGGTTTGATCCCTGGGTAGGGAAGATCCCCTGGAGAAGGGAATGGCTACCCACTCCAGTATTCTTGCCTGGAGAATCCCATGGACAGAGGAGCCTGGCAGGCTGTAGTCCATGGGGTTGCAAAGAGTCAGACACAACTGAGCGACTAATATTTTCACTTTTCTAGATGTTTCCTAACCAGTGAATGTGTGTAGAACTGCTTCTATCTTCATTATATGCATCACTGATCAAGTTTTTTGAGCTTCTGCTGCTCGTAGTCCCTTTTCCCAAAAGCCCTGTGGTTTGGGTTGCGGTCCTGCAGGATGGTTTTTAGGCATTCATATGTCACAGCAGAAATGACTGTACAGCTCTTTCCCACGCTGTCTTTTGATCAAACCAACAGCTGCCCTTCCGAAGAGCAAGAGCCCCTTCAGTGGAAGAATAGCCCCCACCCAGGACGGGGCTGCTCAGGAATCTGACACGGGGGTCCGCGGGCAGAGGGGGCTGGGGCCTGTCTGGTACGCGTGCTCTCCTTCAAGGTCGCTGTATGCGGAGGCCCCTGCAAGGCTTCCTATGACTGCTGGCACAAATGACCACCAACTTGGGTGTCTTAAAACAAGAGAAATGGAGTCTCTCACAGTTCTAGAGGCCTGAAGTCTGAAGTCAGGTATCCAGCAGGGCCAGCTGCCTTCTGCAGTCTCTAGGGAAGAATCTCTCTTGGCCTCTTCCAGCTTATGGGGGCTCCAGCTGTCCCCCGGCTTGGAGCTGCATCACTCACTCTCTGCCCCTACCCCCCGCCGTCAGCACGTGCCTCCTTTGAATGATTTTATTTTTATTTTTGGCCGTGCGGTGTCTTCGTTGCTGCATGGGCCCTCCTCTAGTGGTGGTGTGCGAGGGCTACTCTCTAGCTGCGGTGCACGGGCTCTCGTTGCGGTGGCTTCTTTTGAGGCAGAACACGGGCTCTGGGGCGCACATGCTTCAGCCGTGGCAGCCCATAGGCTCCGCAGTCACGGGGCTGGGCTCTGGCGCACAGGCTCCATGGGTGCGGAGCACAGACTTCACTGCTCCGCAGCATGTGGGATCTTCCCGGATCGGGGACCAAACCCATGTCTCCTGCACTGGCCGGTGGATTCTTTACCCCTGAGCCACCACAGGAAGCCTAGCACATGCCTTCTTACAAGGATACCAGTCATTGAATTTAGAGCCCACCTTAGTACATTGGAAGCTATACCCTGCTTATGTGTGTGGCTCAGTCACTTCAGTCGCGTCTGATGCTTTGCAACCCTATGGACTGTAGCCAACCAGGCTCCCTCTGTCCATGGGATTCTCCAGGCTAGAGTGTGTTGCCTAGCCCTCCTCCAGGGGATCTTCCCAACACAAGGATCAAACCCGCATCTCCTTCACCTTTTCGCATTGCAGGTGGATCCTTTACCGCTGAGCCACCTTACGGTATAACTTTACCTTACTGATTACATCTGCAAAGACCCTCTTTCCAAATAAGGTCACATTCTGAGGTTTGGGGCAGACATGAATTGGGGAGAGGGGACATTATTCAACTCAAGATAGGCTGGTCAAAGACATCACAGATCTTCCCAACAGCCCTTTCCACGTGAACCCTACTGCAGCAAGGACAGCCAGGGCAAGGGTTTGGACCCAGGCTGATGGATTCCAAGGCCTGGGGTAGACCTCCTGCAATACACGGCAGGCAGCTCTTACCCATTTGTGGGAAAGTGCTCTCAAGTTCCCCCCAAGTGTGAGGTAAAGTAGTAGGCCAGAGCCATCAGGCCCAAAAGACATGGCATCCAGGGAGAAGGGCTGGGCAGGGTAAATCCAGAAAGCTCTCTGACCCCCCACCGGGCCACTGCGTAGAGGCCAGCTTGGCTGGCACATCTAGGGGGTGGCCCAAGTCTGGAGGGGGAAGGGCAGCACACTTCCCTCCCAGCCCTCGAGGGGTATGCGGGCTCCCTGGAAGGTTCCTGGCTGTTCCAGAACAGTCCTTGGGGACTTCCCTGGGGGTCCTTGGGCTTCCCTGGTGAGTTTGATCCCTGGGTAGGGGGAGATCTCACCCAGGAGAAGGAAATGGCAACCACTCCAGTATTCTTGCCTGGAGAATCCCATGGATAGAGGAGCCTGGCAGGCTGCAGTCCATGGGGTCACAAAGAGTCAGACACAACTGAGCGACTAACCCTGGGGGTCCAGTGGTTAAGAATATGCCTCGCAGTGTAGGGCACGTGGGTTCCACCCCTGGTTGGGGAAGTGGGATCCCACATACCTCAGGGCAGCTAGGCCCACAGTGCCACTGGAGAGCTCACGTGCCACACCTAGAGAGGCCTGACCACGAAGATCCTACATGATACAACCAAGACCCAAGGTGGCCAAATAAGTAAATTTAAAAAAGAAACAGCCCTCTTATCTTGTCACCCACAGAATCTGCCCTGTCGACATCCACTCTCTCTTGCCGTTCAGCGGCACCCTCACTTCGGGAATCTGTTTAACCTCTCCACTCCAGTGCTGCTGTCAGGGGACCTCTTCACCCAGCAGCTCTGGGACAGCCTGAGCCAGCACAAAGCCCCCTACGGCTGGCAGGGGCTCTCCCACCAAGGTAACTTGCAGCCCTCTGGCCCTAACTAGTCCATTCCTCCTGCTCTGGGGCTACAGTGCCCCTCTCTCCTCACTTCCTCCCAGGCAGGCTTCAAGGCTCACCACCACTGCTGTGAGACTCCCTGCCTCTACAAGCACCCTCTACAAGGGTCAAGGAGAGGGGCCTGGCTACCACCCCCACCCCACCCCACCCCCCGCCACCAGCAGCTCTTGCTCTCCTGGGGCATGGCATGAAAGATGGCCAGTGCCCAAAGGTGGCCGAGGAGAGCAGTTGTGAGCCCTCAAATAGCCCACTGACGGCTGCTGCTGGGAGAGACCACCCAGAGCCCCCTCCACTTTAAATCGGCCCCTCCACCCCACCTCTGCAGGCCCCAATTTATTTCCTTTTGGAATAAGCAAAGTCTTGGGAGGACTGGTTATCTGAGTTCTCGAGATGACTGGGGCCACAGCCAACCCTCCCACCCCACCCCCTCTTTGCAGGCGTCCTGCTCCCACAGATGTTTCCCTGTCCCCCACCCTCTGTGCCTCTTGGAGAGGGCTGGTGTCAGGCCTCAGGCAGGTGTGGGGGGCCAGGAAGAGTCTTGGGAAGGCCCCAGTGCCCCTCACGGTGCCCCACCTTGTCCCACAGCCATCACCTCCACCCTCAGCCTCCTGAACGGCTCGGAGAGCACCAGGCTGTTTGCTGTCTCTAGGGAGCTGCTTCCCGGCTGCATCCGGTGTGCCGTGGTGGGTAACGGAGGCATTCTGAATGGCTCCTGCCAGGGTCAGAATATCGATGCCCATGACTACGTGTTCAGGTATGTGGGCCAGGGGCCAGGGAGAAAGCAGGAGAGGAGCTGGGTGGAGAGCTGGTTCCCAGCCAGCCCCCAGGGGGAAGCATCATAGGTGAGGGCGTGGGCTAATGGAACAGCAGCGGCCTCAGGCAGCTCAGCAGTTGTGATGGGCGGACAGGCGTGGACAAGGGCATTACGCACTCAGACCCTGAAGATGTGTGAGGCTGTGGTCAACCCAGGGGACCTGGGAGGAAGGAGCTGCCAGGGCTGGCTTTGCCCATTTCACAGGGCGTCCCTTCAGGTGCCCGGCTGTCAGGACGGGGCTGGCGACCAGGCACTGGGGCTGCCATGGGTAGAGGGAGTGCCAGAAGCCTGGGGATGGGAGTCAACATGCAGTACTGTGTAGCCACAAGCAGGCTGATGAGCCTCTGTCTGGACCAGACTCAATGGTGCGGTGATCAAAGGCTTTGAGAATGATGTGGGCACCAAGATCTCCTTCTACGGTTTCACCGTGAACACAATGAAGAACTCCCTCATCTCCTACTCGAACGTGGGCTTCACCTCTGTGCCGCAGGGACAGGTGAGGCTCCGACGGGCACCGTGGTCCCTGACAGTCGGCGCCGTTGTTTCCTGTCTGCCCCCCATCGCACCACGGGGGCAGGTCACAGGGATCCCAAGCCCCAGCCCAGTGGATGGACAGGTTGTGTGCCAGGATCTAGGGCCTGTGTGATGGGGCGCCCTGTGGCTCAGGACCAGGAAAGCTCTGGAGTGGAGCGTGAATGACTGATATTTACTGAAGGCTTATGGGATGCCAGGCACTTTACAGAGGCCACGTCAGCCCCCTCTTACTGGTGAGGGCACTAAGGCTCAGGGCCCGTTTGTTCAGCAGAGCGGCAGTGGAGCCGGACTCAAACCCCAGCTACCCCCGAGCCAGAGCGCAGCAGCACACAGCCAGCCAGAAGGTATTTGCTGAGTGTCTCCTCCATTCCCACCCCACATACACTCAGCACAGCAGCACCTGCGAACTGGAACCTGAGTCTGTCTGCTGCCTCCAGGCTCTTTCAACCACACCCAGATGCTCTAACACCATGCTTCCCCTTCTAGAGGGCTTCCCTGAGAGCTTGGTTGGTAAAGAACCCACTTGTGATGCAGGAGACCCCACTTCGATTCCCAGGTCAGGAAGATCCACTGGAGAAAGGAAAAGCTACCCACTCCAGTATTCTGGCCTGGAGAATTCAGAATTCCATGGACCACAGAGAATATGGGTCATGAAGAGGCGGACAAGACTGAGTGACTTTCACTTTCTTTTCCCTTCCAGAGTAGGCTGGCTCCCACATGCAGCGGGGAGGTCCCAGGATAAGGGTGCTGTCGTCCTCGATAGGGCTGGTTTGAGTTTCCAGCAGCTTCCTCCTCTTACCAGGGACGTCAGGGGTGTCCAAGCCACAGCATCCATGCTCTGAGGCCTCTTTTAGCTCATGATGAAACAAGATAGCACAGTTTCATTTCTGGTGTAGCCACAGAACCTGTATGCATGCATGCTAAGTTGATTCAGTTGTGTCCAACTCTGTGCGACCCTATGGACTGTAGCCCTCCAGGCTCCTCTGTCCATGGGACTCTCCAGGGAAGAATACTGCAGAGGGTAGCCTTTCTCTTCTCCAAGGGATCTTCCTGACCCAGAGTCCAACCTGGGTCTCGCTCATTGCAGGCCGATTCTTTACTGTCTGAGCCATCAGGGATGCCCTTCCCAGATGACTCAGCAAGTAAAGAATCCACTTGTAATTCAGGAGACACAGGAGATGCAGGTTCAATCCCTGGGTTGGGAAGAGCCCCTGGAGAAAGAAATGGCAACTCACTCCAGTATTCTTGCCTGGGAAATCCCATGGCCAGAGGAGCCTGGCGGGCTACAGTCCAACAGGGTTGCAAAGAGTTGGACACAACCGAGCAACTAAGCACACACACACCAGCAGCATGCTGGACCCTAGTTTGCTGACGAAGGATTGAACCCGGGCCCCTGCGCCGGAAGGTAGAGTTTTAACCAGTGGACCAGGGAAGTCCCTCATCGGAGTGGTTTTGGCTCAGGGTCTCCCAGTAGTCACAGTCAGGCTTGACAGGGGCCGCAGTCATCAGAAGGCCCGCCTGGCCCAGGGTGAAGATGGCTCCCTCACAGCCCTCACCATGCGGGCCCCTCTGCAGGCTAATACACTGCCTCCCCGATGTGCTGGCTAGCTCACAGCGAGCGATCCCAGAGAGCAAGGGAGCTCCTCCAGCGTCTTTAATGCCCCCTCTCCAAGGGGCCACACACGCTTCCTCACTCCCACTTTTTATCATCCATTAGAAAAATTCTTAGTCCCTCAGTCCAGCCCACACGCAAGGGAATGGCAGTTGAGCACGGCTCCTTGAAGGGAAGAGTATCAACAGGTTTGAGTGCTAAAACCCTCAGTGGAGCCTGAAAGAACAGGGCACCTGAACGTGGGAATTACAGACTCCCGGGGCAGGGGCCCCGACTGGGCAGAGGGCGGTCCACTCGGAGCAGGAAGTCCCCGTGCTCGTCCCCACCGGGGCTGCTTCTCTGTTGCCCCGACAGCATCTGCGCTATATCTTCATCCCCTCGGACATCCGTGACTACGTGATGCTGAGATCCGCCATCCTGGGTGTGCCTGTCCCCGAGGGCACTGATAAAGGAGACAGGTGAGCAGCCAAGCAGGGAAATAGGGCATGGTACTGCTCCCGGGTCCACTGTCAGATGGGAAAGGTGGCTGAAGGTGGTCAGAAAGGCCCCAAGAATCCACCAGAGCATTAGAAGAGTAAACTCTTCTCTTTTTCCTACCCTCGGGAAAGCCCAGGGAATGCTGCTGGTCCCCAGGGACCCTGCTGACCAGGTGGGCTGCAGGTTCAAGGGGCTCCTTTTGGAATGGGGTGTGGTCCCCATAACCCGCCCAGCCGGCCTGTCCGCAGCTGGCCCTGCTGTCCCGTTGAGTGCATTGTGTTTGGAGACCAAGAGTGGGGCCAGGACCCATGCCACTCCTTGGCAGGCACCCTCCCAAGACTGCCCATGAAATGGGAGAGCAGGGGACATGGGCCCAGTGTCCTGCAGAGTGGGAACAAAGGGCTCTCTGTCTGTACTCCCCCACCTTCCTGGGCAGCAGGCCCGTGTCCAGCTCTATTGAACCATGTCCGGGCCTCATCTGAACCTTCTCCCTGTGGTGCTGAAGACAATTTCTTGTCCCCGAGTTGGGTCCTCACAAATCTGCACCAACCCCTGTGGCCGCAAGGACTGGAACTCCTGTCTCTCTGGCCCCCGGACATCTCACCCACCCTCAAAAACACCTTCTGAGGCGTCCTGAGGGGTTGAGCTGGCTCCGCCAGCCCCGCCCCGTGCCCCGCCCCCAGCCTGCTGATGACCCAACAATGGGTCATCTGGCAGCCGCTCCTGGGGGTGGGTTTTGCGACCCAGACGGGACTGGCTCCTGGGGGTTGGGGGGGGCTGGCTCAAAGACATCGGGTGGACATTAAGCCTCCCCAACACCAATGAGCTCCCCCTCCCATTCCCTAATCCGTCCCCTGCCCAGTCCCCTCCCAGTCCAGATCCAACCATACCAACCAGCAGCCCTATGCCAGCTCCGGAGGCTCAGCTCCTTCCCCGTCTCCCACCCGGGGGTCTTCCCGTGCCCCCTCTCACCCTGCCACCCCAAATGCCTCACAGCCCTCTTCCCGGGCCTCCTCCCTGACCCCCAGCCCTCATGTCCAGCCTCGAGGGTCTTCCCCAAAATGCCACTCCACCTGCCTCCAAATCTCCCTCTCAGTCTGGCTTGAAATCCCTCTCCCGAAACTCTTCCCAAACTCCCCCATGCCTGGCGCCAAGTCCCCCGCCCACAGCCCCGCGCCCTCGGCCTCCTACATCGGGCTCGGGCCCATCCGGGGCATCCCGCCCTACATCGCCCCCTACGTGCCCCGCTTCATGAACGAGACCTCCTTCTTCCACCCTCCTACTTCGCCCCTCCCGCAGAACCAGTGCTTCCCCTGCCCCTTCCCCTGCCGGGCCCGGGACCGCCCGCGCAAGCCCCCCAATCCCTGTACTTCCCTCTCCTCCCGCCCCCTCCGCACCTCCCCCGGGTCAGCTGCTCCTACCCGTCTCCTCCCGCCCTGTTCACGCCCCCCCCCTCCTCCCTCTCCTACACCCTGCCCACCGAAGTCCTGGTGGGCGGGAAGCCGCACGTGGTGCCCACGGTGCTCCCAGCCACCTTCTACACCCCCTTCTCCCGCTACTACTCCCAGCCCCGCCCCCTACCGGCCCATCCACCGCCCCCCGCCCCAGCGCCTTTCACCTCTCCTCGCTCCACGACGGCTCTGGCCGCTCCGTTCACTTCTATCGTGGGTCCTAGGCCTCAGACCTATTTTGGACCGGACTCCTCTGCCAGCAAATTCAAGCTACTCCATCCAGACTTCATCAGCTACCTGACAGAGAGGTAGGTGCGGCAGGGGTGGTGCTGGGAGCGACTCCCCGCCAACGCTCACCACTCGCCCCACAACCTACCGGCAGCACTGGCTTCTTCCCCCGAAGATGAAACCCACAGCTGGGCCACGTGCCGAGGACCACCGTGGCCGCCCCGCCCCGCAGCACTCAGGCTGCTGCATTTACTTGTTTAGTCCCGTAGTCCTGTCCCATTCTTTGCGACCCCATGGATGGTAGCCTGCCAGGCTTCTCTGTCCATGGCAACTCCCACAGAGAATACTGGAGTTGGTGACCATTTCCTTCTCCAGGGGATCTTCTGGACCCAGACTGAACCCAAGTCTTCTGTTATTGGCAGGTGGATTCTTTACCACTGAGCCACCAGGTTAAATACACTGATGGAGGTGATGTTCTATCAGTCAAGGCAGACAGGAAACTCAACAGGCTTACTTACCAAAAATGCCCAACGCTTAGGCTGGGCATAGAGGGAACATAAGTGTGGGGCTGTATGGGGACTAGTGGAAGCCAGCGTTCAGGCCCAAACACAGGAGGACCCCGGGAGGAGCCTGGGGAGCCCATGCCTGCAGATCTCTAACCCCACCCCAGCCATCAGTGGTTCTCAGCAGGAGGCTGGTCCACCGTCCTGCCCGGAGAGCTGGTGGGCTGCAGTCCACGGGGTCGCTAAGAGTCGGACACGACTGAGCATCTTCACTTTGACTTCCCACTTTCATGCATTGCTGAAGGAAATGGCAACGCACTCCAGTATTCTTGCCTAGAGAATCCCGGGCATGGGGTCACACAGGGTCAGACACGACTTAGCAGCAGCAGGCAACCTGAGTGCACCTAGTGGGCAGAAGCCGGGGATGCTGCTGAACCACCTGTAAGACACAGGGCAGCCCCTGCAACACACATCTGTCCAGCCTGAAGTGGTGACGTTGCTGCAGCTGGGACGCCTACTGCATGCAGCCCCAGGCTAGCACCCCAAGACCCAGAGCATGCCAGGGGTGGCAGGAGAGTCTGGGAGGCAAACTGAAGACCACTCAAGAGGAAAAACAGGCTGAGAGGCTAGGCGATTTGCCTGGCAAGGCCTAGATGAGAACCCAGGGCTGAGGTCAAGGCTCGTGGTCACCATACTGTGGCCTCACTTTGGACCATCTGGGTGTCTGAAAGCGTCTACGTGTGCACGGACACATGTGCACCATCTAACTAGCGGCCCAGTCACAGGACCTATGTGTACTCTGTCCTCGTGTGGCTCCTGCTTGGCCGTCTGGAGGTGAAATTTAGGTGTCAGGTTAAATAGCTACGCCAACTATGCCCTAGACATTGTGGTGCGGGAGGGTGCTGCAGAGGAGAAGCAAGTTAGGCTGGATTCAGGCTCCTAGATAGTGGGAGAAAGGGAAGAGTCTCGCCTGTGCTTCTTCAGGAGGGCCTGTTCCTCCCCGTCACTGCTTGTCACCTAAGGTGTTTTCAACCAAAGATTTTTGTGCATAATTCTTTCTCCAAATGGCAGATGGGTGAGGGTAGAAGGGCCAGAAAATTTTGCCATTTTCCAACCTGCCTGAGTTGGTGTAATAGCACAACCCTCAAGCTAATGTGCAAGACCAAAAGTCCTGGGGTTTTTGGCTGCACTGGGTTTTCTTTACTGCACGGGCTTTCTCTAGTTGTGGCGAACAAGCCCTACTCTTTGCTGTGGGGTGCAGGCTTCTCATTTTGGTGGCCTCTCCAGAGTGCGGGCTGTAGGCACACAGGCTTAGTTGCTCCTCAGCATGTGGGATCTTCCTGGACCAGGGACTGAACCCATGTCCCCTGCACTGGCAGGCAGATTCTTAGTCACTGGACCACCAAGTCCTCCAGAGTCTTGGTTTTGATGCTTCTTTTTGCTTCCAGGTTTTTGAAATCAAAGTTGATTAACACAAAATTTAGAGACCTATACATGCCTAGTACTGGGGCCCTCATGTTGCTGACAGCTCTGCATACCTGTGACCAGGTAAGAGGTCTGCTCTTTCAGGAGCCTACAGCAGCAGAGCTGCTGTGAATGGAACCTTATTCCATCCATGAGATCCTCTGCCTGAGGCCTGCTAGCCCAGACCTGGGACTCTGGGCCTCCATCCCATGGCAGAAGGCTCTCCAGCTGCAGGAGCCATGTAGTCTGGGGAATGGGGTGGAGGAAGTGCTCTTGGTCCCTTAGGGGTCAGCCTTGGGCCATCTTGCCTTCCCCCGAGGGCCACCTTCCCCTGGCCTTGTCCTTTCACCCTCTGCCCGGGGCAGCCGCTACACAGTGTTTAAGGGACATATGACCCAACTGCTCTTGTGAAAGCAAAACCTCAAAGTGGGTAGAGACATGTTTTGAGAAGATTCTCTCAAACTGAGGTGGGCAGCCTTCCACACGTGGAGTCTCTGAAATCACTCCATGAGCTAATTCTTGCTAGGGTGGTACCCACATGAGCCGCAGAGACCAAAGCTGAGAAGCAGGTTTCAGGGAAAGGCAGTGGTGACCCAGGCACAAGAGCTCAAGGCCAAGCACTACTGGGCTCTGGTCCCCCTTTTCCATGTTTCAAACAGGACTCTCCTGTCTGCAGTCACCATTAGATCAGGAAGTGGTAGGTAAGGGCTTTCTGCCTCCATCTTGAGCATAATGATCATGGCTTTGGTGTCACAGACTGGAGTTAAGAAACCCAGCCCAGCTACTTACTAGCTTGTGACTGGGGACACACGTTTTGGTTATCTTTCTGAGCCCATTTCCCCATTTGTAAAACAGGGACAGTATCTACGATTAGAGTTGGGTGAGAAAATGTGCAGAACGCACAGTGCAGGTATGAAAACATGGGTGAGAACGGTGGTTGTCCTCACCTTCACACGAGGCAGCTATGCCTAAGTTCCTGCCACTTTATAAACTGTGCTTAGTTGCTCAGTCGTGTGCAACTCTGTGCAACCCCATGAACTATAGCCCACCAGGAACCTCTGTCCATGGGGATTCTCCAGGAAATACTGGCGTGGGTTACCATGCCCTACTCCAGGGGCCACACTGCAGGCACATTCTTTACCATCTAAGCACCAGGGAAGCCCTTTACACACAGCAGCTCAAATGCTAACTCAAATGCTAACTGTCCTTGTCCAGGTTAGCGCCTATGGCTTCATCACCAGCAACTACCAGAAATTTTCTGACCACTATTTCGATCGAATAAAGAAGCCACTGATATTCTATGCAAACCACGACCTGTCCCTGGAAGCCACCCTTTGGAGGGACCTGCACAACGCTGGCATCCTTTGGTTGTACCAGCGGTGACCAAAAACATCCAAGACCTTTATTTTTGCAAAGCTGTGGCTCTTGGCCCCTCAAGTAACTAAAGCTACCTTCTTGTGTGTTCTATCGTTGACACCCACCTTCCCCCTTCCCTACAGAGGACAGGGGATGTGTCAATGTCACTGAAGAATGCTCTTTGTGGGAAACCCTGCCTTGTTCTTAGCTCACCCAAGAAGACTCCTCTGGGCCCAGGTAGACAACCCAACCTTGGTCGATGGAAAAGACTGCTCTGCTGGGCTCATCTTTAAAACTGAAGAGCACGCTCTCAAGATGAGACTGGCCAGCGGGAGCACGCAGGGATCCTTCAGAGCTGAGCATTTCCAAGCAGCAGTGGCACGGACTGACTCCGTCAGTGGAGGGGCTCAGGGCCTCTCAATTATCGAAGGTCAAGCAGCAGTAGAAACAAATGCACTCTTCAGCCCAAATCCTCCCACTAGCATGTCCGGCCTCAGACTCCAAAGCAGTTCACCTCAGACAGCTTTATCTGAGAAAGGAACAGACTCACCCTGATAAAGTGGGAGCACAAAGGGCAGAAAGTCATCTGAAACTAGCTAATTGCATAAATGATGGATAACCACTGTGTCTGTGTTTGTGTTGGGGAAGTAGTGTATCACGCAGGGTGTTTAGCATGGAGAGTCTGAACCACTGGAAAGTTCTGGCCTCTGACTAAAGGCCCACTGAAGATGTAGTACCACCCCATCACCAAAAGGACATTATTGGGTAACAAACCCTCATCCCTGGACACTATCAAGGCTTCAATAATTTGACTGGATACAGGCAGCTTGCTTTTAGATTATACGGGCTTCAAAGTGTAAATCAACGGAATGACCACTACACAGCTCCGCACACAAACCCTGGGTGTGACTGCCTGGTGTCACTACACCCCGTAAGGCAGTGGAGGTCCCCCAGGGCGGGCTGGCAAGAGCCTCCCCACCCAGAAGCTGGCCTCTGGCCCCTGCTTCTGAAGGGTCATTCCTCTCCGTACAACACTGCTGCTTTTCTAGACGGGTGACTAAGAGAAAGGACAGTCACGATTTAACCACTATAGCAGTCTACTTGAGAAAGCATGGCTTCCTGAGGCCTGGACCCCTTCCCCCATATTTTATCCCTAGTCCCACCCATCACATCTGTAGTTAGCCAACCAGTCAACTGTATAAGACTGATTTAATGAGAAACTTTAAACTTTCATTTATAAAACAATGTGCTGATGCACAGAAGAAATCATTGCTCTTACAACAGGTCTCAATCTGAAATCCACAAATGCTATTAAGTCAACTTTTAAATGCTTTAATTTGCTTTAAAGTTAAACCCAAGGCACACTGTAGAAATCCACTGAGACATTTTTTTAGGCTGAATACCTATTTCCCCTGAGTCTTCAACAGAGCGTGTGCCTGCGAGTCTCATTTTACCATCACTGCAGTCCCCCGCCGCACCAAGATCACCTAAACCCTGTGTGGTCACGCAAATGTTCTTAGTTACACCTTAACTTAAAGAGGCAACCCTGAAGGAACTCATTCTAAGCAATTGGCCATTTTACCTGTGTGTGTGTGTGTTAACGCCCAACTAGACTGATTCAGTGCAGGCTGCTGCTGCTGCTGCTAAGTCGCTTCAGTCCTGTCCAACTCTGTGTGACCCCATAGACAGCAGCCCACTAGGCTCCCCCATCCCTGGGGTTCTCCAGGCAAGAACACTGGAGTCGGCTGCCATTGCCTTCTCTCCTACCGAGTGCTGGGGACATTTATATTCAGACGCCCTCTGAAGTCAAACTCCAGGTTTGGGGAATCCCTGGTTGTCCAATGATTAGGACTCAGCGCTCTCACTGCCAAGGGCCAGGGTTTACGTGTGGCAGAGCTGAAAAAACAAAACACAAAAACCCCCTCCAGGTTCATGTGGGTCCCGCAGAACAGTCACGTCCACTCAGAAGCAGACTGTACCCTCCCACTTGCTAACACGTCTTTTCAGTATGTTTCGCTTTATGCTGTAGGCTGCTTGGACCAGTTTTCTGGTTCTTTAAATCCCATCCCAAATACAGCTTCCTTGGTGACCAAACAAATATGAGACCTTACATATGAAAAGCTGCACATACCTCCCAACTTCAGCAGAAAAGAGAGGCAATCTGTGCCCTTCAAGCGTGGCATTCCAATGGGAACAAAGCCCAGTGCCACTCTGCTACTCTCGCTAACAAGCTAGCCATGCCATTCAGACAAGAGCTAGGCTAACCCCAGGAGAGTGCCCTGTATGAACAAGGCACCTGGAAAGCATGCTAGTGCCCCGGTACCCCTTCTTTCCTGAACGTCAGGATACGGTAAAAAGACAAAAGAGATCAGATCGTCCTGAAGTGTGCTCAGTGCCACAGCCAGCATACATCTTCCATTGCTGTCTGTCTCAAAGAGTGCATTCATTTTCTTGAAATATGTGACAAGCACTCTTTCATTCCACAGTAAAAGCATAAGCCAAATCCAGGCCACTTGCCCATTTCTGCCATCTCTTATAGCCTGTGCCCTCAGAGCCAAAGCGTGACAGGGAGCCCACCACTGGTTTTCAGGTGGCAGAGGGATGGGGCACCAGGACTGGGGTCTCGGCAGGGTACATAAACACAACTCCCGTAGAGTGCGTTCTGTCTGATCCCTTATAAAGCCTGAACTGCTTTTAAGAGCCCAGAGCCAGCCCCTTAAGCCTCAGAACAGATTGTTTTCCCTCAGTTGAGATGTTCAGACAGGGATAACTAACCATCACAGGCTTGTGGGGATTCTTTTGGACACATTAAGATAGAAACAGAAAGGTTACGTTACAAACAACGGGAGAGGAATGGTTTCACTTGCTTTAGGTAAAGCAGGTCAGTTCTGTTTCACACACTGCAGACATCTAGCAAAGAAAACAGACCTATGTCAAAGTCACCTTGCCACTCAGCACAACCCAAGGCCCAGGGGAAACACAGAGCGCATCCACCCAGGCCTGTTACAAAGGTTTCCACTCAATTACACACGGAGAAGTTTCACGCCGAGCCCAGGGCAACCGCCACAGCACTGCAGCCGGTGTTTTTTCTGGAGTATCCTTTTCGGCCTCTAACTGAGGCTGTACCTGGCGAGGGGAAATTGCAAAGGAAAACCTGTTCAAGAAGGTCTACACAAGTATCTCTCGGATAGCTCACTGTTAATTCAGACATTAAACAAACAAACCAAATAAACCAGGCCTCAATTTTCTCTAAAGCAAACTTGAGAAACTGAGTCTCAGATATCCAGATTCCACACTCAAAGGCCTTATTTGGCCTTCAGACAGGGATAACTTCACATCATCATGGACTCAGCTCCCCACCCAGCTGCCAGCCCACAGCACAAGCCAACCATGTTTTCCTTACCAAATTCTGCTTTACTTCCTTTCTCAGGAACTCATTCAATCTTATCTGCTTTATTAGAATGTGCTTGCCCTCAAGGGCAAAAACTTTCTATCTAGTGCCTAGCTATACCCAGCGTCCCAGACCTGACACGGTGACAGTTCCTGTCCTTTTAAAGCCAGGGTCTCCTTGAGCACAAAGTGTCTAGTAGCCGATTAAATATTTCAGCATCTTTGTGCTATCAGTAAAAACGTCTAAAACTGTGGATTACTCCTTTCAGCCAGACCACTGAAGGCCGGCTGCACAAAGGGTGCCTGATGCCAAGAAGAATCAACACCAAACAAGGTCACTTCTCCTTTGCTCACCTCTGTGTGCAAGATGATACTGCAGAGCGACCATGTGGCTTTCAGTTCTTTAAGATAGGGATTATAGATCTGCCCTGAGAGCTAGTTAAAAATAGCCAGTACTATAACCTTGCTGTAATAAAAATCCCTGAGCTAAAAGTAGATCAGATCATCTCACTATTCCTCCACATCTGCTCCTAAATAGCCACACGTGATTCTTGGGCTACACTCTGGAGCCATCTCACCCATCTTAGCATGGCTGGAGGTGGGGTCCAGGAACATTCTACAGGTGCAGAACCAGGTCTGAAAAGCACCACTCCTGTCTTTTAGAAATGAAAAGACAAGGCGCTGGTGTGGTTATCTGTTAACAGGCTGAGACTGGAGTCTCAGTGTAACAGTGGGTTCCAACTGCAACTCTGCATTTTGGGTGGGGAGTTGTCAGGGTGGTGGGGGGTCCTGTCACATACACTACAGGGTAATTAGGGGCATTGCCTGGATCCCAGCAACGCAATCTACCCCTAGTTGAGAAACACTAGTCTAACTCAATGACCAGCTGTTAACTATATCTCAATAAAGTTTAATGTCCCCCTTCCAAAATCACTTACAGCTATGTTTTTATGGCTCTTTTAAAAAAATAACCTAGTTGTATAACCTTGGGCAAGTGAACTCATTAATTCAGTTGACTTACTCGGGAGCAACACAGGGGAAACATCTACCTCACAGTGTTGTAACAATCACTGTGAGGGTACTTGGTGAGGAGTCTAGGAAAGAGTTCATACTACTTCTCTTCTCTGGGCACTAAAAGGAAAAACTATTCCAGAAGGCCTACACAAGTATCGCTCAGATAGCTGTTAATGTGTGGGAAGACCCACACATCTCTGAACTCTAACCAGCCAACACTTAAAAGAACCATAATCTATGCAATTCTGTTAAAACTCTTACCATTTATAGAAATCTCATCACAAGGATCCTTACATCTCTGGATGATGGTTTTCATGTGACTTTTTCAAAGCCCCCAGCGTACATCTTTAAAAGAGAAATATGGATAACACATTAACAGGAACAAACTTAGGATATTCATTCCCAAGAACATAATTTAAAACGTTGAGCTTCAGCAAGTTAGATTTCCTCACAACAGAAGTCTTTTCAGACAGGGATAACTTTAAAACATCCTCAGCTCAACCAGTAAGGAACATTTCTAAATCTCAATCAACTTTAAAGCTCAAGCCCCAAGTCTCCCTTTTACCAGTGATTGCCGTGGCATCCACTTTGGTTTCAAAGAGCGACACCTAGTGGCCCCAGCTACACTGGCACAGAGACCATCCTCATTTCTGGATTCTGAGTAGGACCCCCAACTGGTCCTGAGTCAGCCAGGATTCAGAGCTGCTGTGTGTGGCAGGCTTAAGACCAACTCGGCTTTCTCATTTCTGCTGCCCACCCAAGTTCCTGCCTACATGCATTCTTACTTATTTCAGACTTCCATTCGTCACTTCTAAGGGTCTCTGCAGATGCCGGAAAGGCCTATGGGGAATAAAAACATAAGCATGTTAAGGGTCGTTATAAAACTGCAGCCTTCCAAACAAAGTCTACCACGCCACTGATTATTAGCCGTAGAATTAAGTGAAATTGATTGGGGCTGTCCTCTATGAACTCCAACAGGAAGCCAAATATTTAGACGTTAATACCCTGCATGTTAATTGCGAGCTTGCCCCGTGGGAGGACCTGGGGTCAAGCAGGGCCCCTGGGCCTGCAAGCTCAGCTCTTGGGTGGTCTTGAGGCCTGGGGGCTGCGCAGGATGGAAGAGACGTTCTCCCCCAGGAAGGACGCTGCGATGTCAAAGGTGGGCTTGGGCTCTCTCTCCCTTCAGTAGCAAAACCTCGAACCCTTTGGAAAGCGTTTTCTCACCGAGTATCTCAGTTAATCCTCCCAACCACCTATGGGGGTGAGGGTGGGGGAACCAGGCCTAGCGTCACTATTTCGCCTTCGAGCAGCGGGAGGCCAAATATGCTAGCGCCGTATCAAGGGATAAGCTGTTTACCCACCTCCGCAGCCTTCCCTCGGCCAAAAGTCCGAGATTGCTGGCCTTGCTGGAACCACAACGAGGAAGCCATGACTTCCAGCCACGCAGCCCGCATCGGAAGAGGGGGCGGGTTTCCGCCTGCGCGCAAGTCTTCACGGAAGTCTCGCGCGAACTCTCGCGCTATCGAGAAAGAGCTGCTGGGAAATGTAGTGTGGTCAACGGCCGCTGAGGGGCGCCCGAGGCTCTGAAGCCCGGGTAAGATGGTGGCCGCCACTGGGGACAGTAGAGAGCCCATGGCGGGAGGCTTGCTCTCTATAGAAACCCCGGCGGTTAGAAAACGAAGACCGACGGTCGTTTCGGTCACAGAGTCGCTATCTGTTGAGTGAACAGGCTGTCCCTGGCCGAGACTGGCTGGGTGGTGGAGGCCGCAGAAAGTTCGAGGGGGCTTCGAGAGGAACGACTGGGGAACTGGCCCCCCGCCGGACTTCGTAGTTAATTGCTTGACGGATTTTATTAGAGTCATGGAGGGGGTGGTTGCCTTAGTGAAGGAAAAGGAGATTCCCGGGGAATTCGTTGTTCTACATCCCGCTCCCTTGCTCTTAGTTGGGGAGCGGGCGGCAGAGGGCGCCCGAGAGCGACGGGTCGGGCCGGGCCGGCCGGACTCGAAATTCCCCTGAACCTCAGGGACGCCACGCAAAAATAATACTTTACAAAAAGAACAGAGTAGTGTAACACTGCTACTCCTGAGGGCTGTTTTTCAGGCAATCACCCCGGCTTTAGTTTTGAAATTGTAAAAGGGCAAAGCAACAACTAGAGCCCTTAGTCCTTAGTGAAGTCGCTCAGTCGTGTCCGACTCTTTGCGACCCCGTGGACTGTAGCCTGCCAGGCTTCTCTGTCCATGGGATTCTCTAGGCAAGAATACTGGAGTGGGTTACCATTTCCTTCTCCAGGGGATCTTCCCGACCCAGGGATCGAACCCTCGTCTCCCGCATCGGAGGCAGACGCTTTAACCTCTGAGCCACCGGGGAGCCAAAATATATACCTATTTGGAAATTAAATGTGCGAACTTCCCTGGCAATCCAGTGATTGACTCTGGACTTCCAGTGCAGGAAAGACTGGTTCGATCCTTGGTCAGGGAACTAAGATCTCACGTGCTATATGTCCTGCGACCAATAGTAATAATAATAATAGTAAGGTGGCAAGACCATGAAGCCTTAAAACCACCCTTTCCCCATCCTTATCAGCCCGTTAGCAATGATCTCAGTAGCATTTAAGTCTGGATTAACTTGTTCTGTGTTTAGTAATGTTTCGGGGGCTTATTTTCAAGTTACCACATCTGTTAATGTTTGCCTTCCTTAATTTGATTGTAAGCTTTCCAAGGCAGAAGTCTAATTTGTTTTTTTCTTTTAAATTCTTCACAGACCTAGTTGGTATTCCACTGCCTCTGCTCACAGTAAGTACTCCACAAATACAATCATTAACTCAGCAATAGCTCCAGTTGTGTGAAATTGTCCCCTAAGTTTCTCTGTTTTACCCTTGAAGACAAATTATTTTGTACAATACCAAAAGAAAGAATGAGGTCTCTCCCTGCAGACTAAATTTATTTCAGGCTCCAAGTGTGGAATTTGCCAAAAGCTGCTTGTGTGTAGGCAGGTGATCTGCTGGCAAAACAATAATGATAGCTAATGTTTTATAACACTTACTGTGAGACATTCACTCCTTGAGTACTTTATGGATATTAATTTGTTTCATCCTCACCACTGCATGGTGAGGTGCATTATCACTACTCCTGTTTTTACAGATGGGGAAAGAGGAACATTGAAATATCACATAACTTGCCCCAGTTCACACCCTAGTAACTGGTGGAATTGGGGTTTGATCCTAGCCTGTAGAGTCTGTACTTCTACGATGAAGTTATAGTGCAGTGTGAGTATATATATATAAATTGATCTTATATAGAAGGGTTTGGGGTTGTGGGGGAGGGGAAGGAAAACAGATTTTGTGTGTTTCCATGGGCGGTTAGAGATGAAACTGAGAAGTGGGGTGTGTATGATGGGCACCTGTTCTACTGTTTCCAGCCATTTTCTGGCAGGAAGAGTGAGGATGAGAGGCTGCAGGAGCTGATCTGTGAAAGACTGAGGGCTCTGGGCTGTCGCGGGGCTGTCTTGAAAAGTGGAAGTGTTAGTCACTCAGTTGTGTTGACTCTGCAATCCCATGGACTGTAGCCTGCCAGGTTCCTCTGTCCATGGGATTTCCCAGGCAAGAATACTGGAGTGGGTTGCCATTACCTTCTCCAGGGCATCTTCCCAACCCAGGGATTGAATCCAGGTCCCCTGCATTGCAGGTAGGGGGCTGTCTTGGGTCCCAGACTAATTGCCACCCAGTGTGCAGTGAAGGCTGTTCGTCCAGCTCTAGAAGGGCCACTGTGCCAGAGGACACAGTGAGGCTTTCACACCTGACAGGGCCCTTGGTAGAACAGCAGCAGGCTCACGGCGGATAGGGGTGGCACAGGCTACTGGGCTGTGGCCAAGTGACTGAGCAAAATGCAATGAGCCCTTGTGCTTGAGTGTGTGTCAGGTGCACTGCATAGGCCACCCGGAAATAACTGGGAAACATTTACAAAATGCGCTAGGTTCCTGAGTGAGGGCAAGGGCTCAGAGCTGTTTAGAGGGGAAATGCTAATGTTGTTGTAACTTCATTTGCTGGCGAGGGTCTAGGACATTTGAATTTTACATTATTCAAGGCCAGTGTAGACCTATATTTGTTACATGGAGAGTCACATAGTCTAGAGATAAGTGACAGAAGTAGATCAGAAGCTTTACAGGGCAGGAGTCCCCAGGGCTGTGCAGGGACCTTGGCTCTGATTGCAGAGGGGAAATCGGGTCAGCTGACCTGCTGCGCTCAGTCAGTCAGCTCACAGAGCTCCATTTACTGATAGGATTTCAGTTCAGTTCAGTCGCTCAGATGTGTCTGACTCTCTGTGATCCCATGGATTGCAGCACGCCAGGCTTCCTGGTCCATCACCAACTCCCAGAGTTCACCCAAACCCATGTCCATTGAGTTGTTGCCATCCAACCATCTCATCCTCTGTCGTCCCCTTCTCCCACCTTCAATCTTTTGCAGCATCAAGGTCTTTTCAAATGAGTCAATTCTTCATATCAGGTGGCTAAAGTATTGGAGTTTCAGTTTCAGCATCAGTCCTTCCAATGAATAGTCAGGACTTATTTCCTTTAGGATGGACTGGTTGACTCCCCTTGCAGTCCAAGGGACTCTCAAGAGTCTTATCCAACACCACAGTTTGAAAGCATCAATTCTTCAACGCTCAGCTTTCTTTATAGTCCAGCTCTCAACATCCATACATGACTACTGGAAAAACCATAGCTTTGACTAGATGGACCTTTATTGGCAAAGTAACGTCTCTGCTTTTTATCATGCTCTCTAGGTTGGTCATAATTTTTCTTCCAATGAGCAAGCATCTCTTAATTTCATGGCTGCAGTCACCATCTGCAGTGATTTTGGAGCCCCCAAAAATAAAGTCTGACACTGTTTCCACAAATGTTTGCCATGAAGTGATGGGACTGGATGCCATGATCTTAGTTTTCTGAATGTTGAGTTTTAAGTCAACTTTTTCACCCTCTTTCACTCTCATCAGGAGACTCTTTAGTTTTTCTTCACTTTCTGCCATAAGGGTGGTGTCATCTGCATATCCGAGGTTATTGATATTTCTCCTGGCAATCTTGTTTCCAGCTTGTGCTTCATCCAGCCCAGGGTGTTCTCATGATGTACTCTGCATATAAGTTAAATAACCAGGGTGACAATATACAGCCTTGACGTACTCTTTTCCCGATTTGGAACCAGTCTGTTGTTCCATGTCCAGTTCTAACTGTTGCTTCTTGACCTGCTACAGATTCCTCAGGAGGCAGGTCAGGTGGTCTGGTATTCCCATCTCTTGAAGAACTTTCCAGTTTGTTGTGATCCACACAATCAAAGACTTTGGCGTAGTCAATAAAGAAGAAGTAGATGTTTTTCTGGCACTCTCTTGCTTTTTTGATGATCCAGAGGATGTTGGCAATTTGATCTCTGGTTCCTCTGCCTTTTCTGAATCCAGCTTGAACATCTGGAAGTTCATGGTTCATGTACTGTTGAACCCTGGCTTGGAAAATTTTGAGCATTACTTTGCTAGCATGTGACATGAGTGCAATTGTGTGGTGGTTTGAGCATTCTTTGGCATTGCCTTTCTTTGGGATTGGAACGAAAACTGACCTTTTCCCAGTCCTGTGGCCACTGCTGAGTTTTCCAAATTTAAGACTTGGTATTATTTGAAAACTGTGTCTTCCCAGGTGGCTCAGTGGTAAAGAATCCACCTGCCAATCTGCCTCCAGGAGACCCTGGAGATGTGGGTTCAGTCCCTGGGTGGGGAAGAGTCCCCTGGCGAAAGAAATAGCAACCTGCTCCAGTATTCTTGCCTGGGAATTCCCATGGATAGAGGAACCTGGTGGGCTACAGTCCATGGGGTCGCAAAGAGTGGGACACAACTGAGCAACTGAGCACACGCATTTGAAACCCACATTAATAGAAGAGAGTCTTTAAATATTGAGGTTAATGTCTTAACTGGAAAGTTGTGTTTAATTTTATGAATAAGAACACGAAGGAGGAGCAGTATTTTCTGAGCAGTTAGCTGCTTACATGGAGAGCAGTTACACCAGTGATATTCCCGGAAGTTCACCTATGTGGCAGGCACCCTTAGCCCCACCACTTCCCTTCCTCCATGTGACAGACACCGCAGAGCTGCTGGGAGGCAAGCCCCGTCTCTGTCCCAGGGAGTGAGTCTTGAATAGTCTGCACCAGGCCCATGAGAAATCTCTTCCCTTTGCCAGGAATTGGTTTAGAAAATGATCTGCAATGCAGTTCTGCCACATTTGGGAAGGTTTTCTAATTTTAAAAAACAGTAGCCTCCCTTCTAGTTTTGGGACCCCGTGAAGTGATGCCTGAGACCATGGAAGCTATCTTGTTGCTGCTTGATCAGCAAGCCAACTGCTGCTTCCTAGGAAGAGCAGAAGGTCAGCAGTGATGGACAGAACAAGCTTGAGTCCTTGAAGATGCTTTTGAGCTGCTGGAAAAGCCAGTCCCGATGTCCCCAGCCTTTAGACCTTTAGTTTGATTCAGAGACACATATTTTTCCATGTCAATATTTCTGAATGTAGGAGGCATCCTGTGAGCACTAGTTTGAGTGAAATACAGAGTGGGAGGTTTTAAAAAGAAACCTCCTTATTGTTTAAGCCATCTTAAGCTGGGTGTTCCATTAGAATTATATGACTCTAAATGATAGGATTGACATATCCCAAATCGTCCTCTTTTTTTTGTTGATGATTATTCTCAGGAAGAATGGGTCATGGCAAAATAAGACGAACTGACACGATCAAATTACCATCCTGAAAAAATAATAGCTGGGATATAGTGCTGACTCCATGCTAGGCACTGTTTTAAGTGCCTTAAAAAAAAAAAAACTTTATATACTGGACCTCTGTAGTGGTCCACTGATTAAGGATCTGCCTGCCAATGTAGTAGACACAGGTTGATCCCATGTCTAGAAGTCTCCACATGCCACAGGGCAACTGAGCCCATGCTCCACAACAAAGAGTAGCCCCCTGCTTGCCACAACTAGAAACAACCCATATCCAGCAATGAAGACCTAGCACAACCAAAGATAAATAAACAGAAGAATATACGTATTTTTTAAAACCTCTTTAATTGAGATCTGAGTGACATACAAAAAGCTGCCCAAATTTAATGTATAAAACTTGATGACCTTAAGCACCTTGTTGGCTATTTCATTTGACTCTCACAACAGCCCTGTCATTATCCTTCTGTTTCTCAACTCAAGGACAGAAAAATGAAAGTCATTAGTGTGTGAAGGCACTGGGAACTCAGCTGAGCCTCCAGACCTATGATCTTAGCCATTGTACTGGGTTTCCTGGAAAGATACACTGTTAACAGTGGCTCATGTTTTGCTAACTCCAGTGATTTTAATTCATCCAGCTCAAAAGCACATCCTCAAAGCATAGAGGATATTTTCCACTTCAATTTCTCAGGACTGTGAAAGAGGGCCACAAATCCCGTTCAGCAGAAATCTGGGACCATTGCTCAGAGCTTTTAACTTTCTGGAGGAGAAGAAACAGGACATGTACCCTGTTTATTGAGAATGGTTGACCTTGGGTTGCAGTGGATTTCTTCCTATGGTGACCAGTAGCACACGTTTCATTTGCCTGCTCTGCAGATCTGTTGCCTCTCATAAAATTATTGCTTAATAGGCTTTTTAAAAAATAAGTGAATTTGAAGGATACATAATATGCTGTTGACCTTTCCTCCTGTTTTCTGGACGTGACTCTCCTTCTCAGAAATCCCTTCTCATAACTGCTGCAGCACCTGCTCTCATGCTGTTTGTCTCCTTTGCCCGGACATTTCCTTCCCTTCGTCCTTCCCTTTGTGCGTATCAAATCCCGACTCATGCTTCACCATCTCCTCTGCGAAGTCTGACCTGAGATGCTCAGACAGTCCCCTAGCTCCTTCCAACGTTCCCACTGTTGGCTGATGTAGCACATGCTCTGCGACCAAGTGGACCTGGAGTCAGGTCCCAGCTCTGCTGATGTGAGCTAAGTAACCCCTGACGGATGACTTCACCTCTCTCTGAGGCTCCTTATCTGCAGCAGGAAGAGGTGGAGGCTCTCACGAAGCCGGTAGGACCGTTTTAGGACTGTGCGTGCAACGCACCTAGCCTGCACAGGGAAACACACAGTAAGTGGAGCTCTTATTATGTGAACATACTTCTCTTAATACCCAGTATTTTATGATGATTTGTTTTCATGTCTGGCTCTTCCACCAGACTGTGATCAAGATAAGAGTCAAAGCTTTATTCTTGTTTTTTTTTTTTTAACTCTTTAAGTCATCTTTATTGAGTCATAATTTACATACAATAAAATGCATCCATTTAAAAATGTACAGTGCAGTAGTCCAATAAGTGTATACACCTCTGCAACCATGACCCCTTCATGGTTTAGAACATTTTCATCCCCCAGAGATCCCCTTCACACCCTTTTACAGTCAGTCTCCATCCAGCCCTGGCCCCAGACAACCACTAATCTTGGTGTCACTACAGCTTCGTTTTGCCTGTTCTAGAATTTCATGTAAATGGAACCCTACAGCAGGTACTCTTGTGTGTCTGGCTTCCCTCAATTACCATGCTGTGGCTTAGAACAGTCGTTCATTTCCTTTTTAATTACCGAATATTATTCCGTCAGATAAATATACCACAATATTTTTATCCATGCACATGTTCATGGACATTTGGGCTGTTGGAACTATGATTAATAAAGCTGCAATGAACATTTTTATACAGATCTGTCTGTGGACATAAGTTTTCATTTTTCTTGGATAACTGCAAGGGAAACTGCCAAACTGGTATCCCCAGTGGTTTGTGTTGCTTACATTCCCCCAAGCAATGTATTTCAGAGTTAGGCTGGTTCCACACGCTCACCAGGACCTGCTATGGTCAGCCTTAATGTTAGCCATTCTTGTGGATGTGTTGTTGTATTTCTCTGTGGCCTTAACATGCATCTCTCTGTTGACTGTGATGTTGAGCATCTTTCTGTGTATATTGGCCCTACGTGTACTTCTTTGTGACAAGTCTATTAAAACCCTTTTTTATTGGCCTATTGTGTTACTGAGTTGTGGAAGTTCTTCATATATTCTGGACACAAGTCCTTTCTCAGATATTTGCTTTGGAGATACTTTCTCCAAGTCTTTCCAGTTTTGATTTATTCCAGTTTATCCACTTTGTTTTTATGGTTAGTGCTTTCTATTTTCTGTTGTCAAGATTTTCCTTTCTCTGTTGAATCACCTTTGTCCTGTCTTCGGATCCCATCGATCTGTGTATATGTCCTTTGGAACTGCCTCCTTCGCCCCCAGCCCCCACCACACTGTCTTGAACTCTGATCATGCCTCCTCACCCTAGTGAAACCACCGTGGTCTGCCCCCCGCCGCAGGCAGGGAACTGTCTGAGGCAGATGCCCAGGAAGTCATGAGGTCCCCATCCTGTGTGCTGCCTGTTGTCAAGTGTCTGTTTCTTATATTTTGCTCAGTTTTCTAGTTGTTTGTGGCAGGAAGTCTTAATTCATTTTGGCATCTGCAGTGCCTGGCACACAGACACTCCATGAATGTCTGTTGAGTGAGCGAATCCTTGTTAGCACCTCCAGACACAGTCCATCAGAGTCTCTTTTGATTAGGAGAAGTTCTGGGGCCCCCAGAGGTCATCAGATGGATCCCCTTCATCTTAGTAGACAGTTCTTTCCTGAGGACGGTCATTAGTCCTTTACGTTGCCAGCACCAGCCCACCTGAGTTCAACACATGCCTGTTAAATGGGGAGATGGCGGTCCAGAGAAGGAACGGTCACGTGGCCAGGCAGTGTCTGGCTGGCAGAACTGGGCCGCTCAGGCCGAGGTCTTGGTTTTGTTCTAACTGGCAGGGCAGGCACTGTCTTTTTCTTCGCTGTCTCACTCCCAACACCTAATACAAGATTTGTATGTTGTGGGCTTCCAATATGTGCTTGTCAAATAAACAAACAAGTGAATACATTAGTAGTCTCCTTTAAAGCTTAATTCAGCTGGCTTCTGCATGTGACCTTAAGTGGACGTGTGTGTCTTCACCGAAGGATGGGATTGGCCTTTCCCACCTAGACTCACAGGTCATGGTCATCGGCTACTTCTGTTTTCATTTTCTGTCCACCCTCTAGGCTTAGTCCCCACTAGGGGGCATGTGCATCCCACAGAGAGGGTCTGTAGTCCTTATGTACCAGTTTAAGTCAGGGCTCCCTCTCGAAGCCACCTGCTGAAGCCCTCCCCCCTCCTCCTGCTCCCCCTCCAGCCAGGCTGCTGACTATGTCCTTTCTCTCTGCCCTGGTTGAAGGGGGACAGCAGATTGGCAGTGGCTCTGAGTGCTGGCGTCTCTGTCTGTCTGCCAGTGGCCACTGCCTCCTCCCTGAGAGGATGACAGATCCTGCAGAGCCCGCTCTCCTTTTCCTGACAGCTGGTAAGCAAGGACTAGCCGTTTCATGACCCAGTGTCTACCCTGGAACCACGGGTTCCAGAAGAGAGAGCACACAGATAACCCTGGCCGAGCCCTCCTGGCCCACCTGCAGAGGCGCCGCCCAGGTGGGGCCACAACTACTTCTTTGTGCCTGGAGGCCGGGTCACCCTGCCTTTCCTCAAGACTCAGGCCCTTCCTGCCCCGCCAGCTCACGGGCTCCGGTATCACGTTGCCCGGGCGCACGTCCTGGCTTTGCCACCAGCTGTGAGTGACCTTGAACGAGTTCTGTGAACCTCACTTTCCTTATTGGGTCAGTGAGGTTAACAGCAGTTCCTGCCTCATAAGTGAGACGGTGCTTATAAATAAAGCTCTTGGCACAGCGCCTGGCACAGAGTGTTTGAGACCTATTAGCCATTATTATTAATAGTAGTAGTATCATTATCATTCTCATCAAAGTAAACCTTGGTATCAGCCACTTGGCTCTTCTTCTGTTGAGGCTCTGTCTCAAGGTCTTGGGCTTCTCTCTGGCAGTGGGGCGCCTGCAGAGGGGGCCCTGAGAGCAGCGGGGCCAGCTGGGCCCCCTGCTGTTCTGTCATCGTGGCTGTCTCAGATGGGGCCATGTCCCATCAGTCTAGGGCCGGGCCTCTGCTCTTTGCTCCCGCCCAGGACCGTCTTGTCCAAAGACACACAGTCATACATTTGGGATGGGCCGGTGCTCTCCCCAGTCACCTCTGCACCCCAGGGTCACGCCAGACGCAGCTGCTGTGGCTGCCTCCGTTGCTCCCCTGCCCCACCCCGCTGCCTCATAAGCTCTCTGGTCGTGTCCCAGGCTCCAGGAGAGACTGGCAGCGGCCCTGAGCCTCAGCTGCAGAAGTCGCAGACGACAGCACCTCCCTGCCTCCCGCTGCTGCCCTCGGCTGCCCTGCAATTCCGAGCAGCCTTTTCCCTGTCACTCAGGCTTCCACGGCAGGGAGATTAGCATTCAGACGGAGGGTGGGAGAGCATCAGGGCAACCTGTCTTCTCTGGAGCTGAGAAGCGGAGCCTCTAGGGGGCAGGTGTCCAGGCCAGGACCATCCCTACCCCCTGGAGGTTGGGATGGGGTTCTAGGTACCCAGAAGCGGCAGCAGCAGGCTCTTGTACCGTCTTACTGGGTGCTAGGTCTTACTCGGTGGTCCCCACCCAGCCGTGCCACCCTCTGCTTCTTATTTCAGAATTGCCCAGTGCCCAGTGGTCGTCTATGTGGAAAGACAGGCCAGGAGGGGCTCTGGGAAAGAGGGGAGGGACTCTAGCTGCTAGAGTTACCTACTGATTGTTCTGTAATTGTTCAGTAACTGACAGTTTACAAACACAATCCCACTAGCTCACATATATTGAACACTTAGTAACGTGGTAAGCACGCTACACACATTATCTAATTTAACATCAATCCTGTGAAACAGGAAACTAACACTATTATCTCTGTGCTATAGATAAGTAAACAGGCACCGAGACGTTCAGTAACGTACCAAGGCCGCAGAGGTACAAAGTGGCGGTGGAGTGAAGATTTCAGCCTGGTGCCCTGACCCTGGGTTCCTTGCTCTCAAATCCTTGATTGTTATTTCCTAACAGCCCACACCCTGGACCAGGAGGGACCCAGCTCTCTCTCTTGAGTCTCCCTTAACCCCCTCCCTCTTGTTAGAGCTGATCTACCAAGCCCCTGAACTTTTCTGCTCTCATATCCAAGCAGCAGCTCTTACCAAGGAAATGGGAGGGAGAGGGACTCAGCCTCTTGGGAACACTGGGTCCACCCCCTACACGGGCTTCAATCCAGCTGCTGGAACGGGAGATAGTGGGCCGAGGAAGGGGCACCTCGGCCCCGGGCAGCCTCCTGAAGAGGAGTTCTTGGCCGAGGGTGGCAACTCTGCAGTAGGAGCTGCCAGCGTGCAGACTGTGCAGAGCCCAGGGGTGGGAGAGCCCTGAGAATAAGAGGCGAGCGTGGGCCGGGCGTGTGGGGAAGGTGTAAACACAATCTGCTCCCACCAAAGCCAGCCTGCTCCCTGGGGGGAGAGCCCCTCCCAGCCAGCCCACATGGCACCTAGGCTGCCAGGGCCTGGGCAGCCTCCAAGCCCGGCAGACACCTCCCCCACCTCCAGCAGCCCCTTCCTCTTGGTTTCCCTCCCTTCTTCCGGCTAATGATCCCCAGGGGCGCCTTCACCTCCTGGGCAGGCTCTGAGAACAGGGCTGCAAAGGGGTGTCACTCTGTGGATGTGTGTCTGGGCGGTGAGCCAGCCCCGGTGCAGCGAGCCGACCTTGCTCTGACAGTTCCTCAGCCCAGTGGAAGGAGACAGGCAGAGAGCGGCAGCCAGGATGAAGTGACAGGAATACAGCAAAGAGATTAGAGAATGAACGCAAAGGTAGGATCAGGGAGCACAGGCCAGGCCCTGGGAACAGTGCCCTCTGGCCCTCAGCCTGTGAGTCCTGCCACCAGGACGGTTATGCCTCCCAGAGAAAGACAGGCTGACAGGAGCTGAGACAGGTGGTCACGAACTTTCGGCCCATGTCAGGCGGGCAATGGGGCTCTGACTCAGCTCTAGCATGGAGCTCCTTCCCCTGGTGCGACCCTTCCCTTGCCTCCGCCCTGCCCTACTTTTGAGGCTCCCACGGAACTGCCAGGCTCCCTGCAGCAGGCTGCACCTCCTCCCTGTCCCTTTGAGAGTGGGTTTCCTGAGTCTGCTGCATCTCAGCCTTCCCTGCTGTCTACAGAAGCTCCTGTTTCTCGAAAGTCAGAGAGCGGGGCGACCAGGCAGAGGCCTCGCTCCTGGCGGGAGGGTGAGCAGTAGGAGCTGGAGGGGGAGGAGAGATGCACGTGGGAGGAGGGGGGACTTGGGAAGATAAATGGCCGCAAGGCAGTGGGCAGCAGCTGCCTGCCTGGTCTGCGCCTGGATCTCAGGGAGCAGAAGCGAAAATCTGCTTTTATCTCCACTCGGGATCAGGCAGGATCGTAAAGAGAGAGAAATGGCAGAGCAGCTGGGGGCAAAGGAGGCCACTGTGGCCGCTACTGAGCAGTCAGCAGACTGACAAAAGCAAGTGTCACGCTTCTCCCTTCCCACACGCTACTGCCCAGTTGGAACACAGGCTCGCATGCACAAGCGCATGCACACACACGCACGCACGCCGTGAGGACAAGCTGCGGGTTGCTTCCATCCAGCTGCAGGCAGACACCTCATAGACCCAGCTGGCCCTTCCTAGTGATCACTTCAGCAGAGCCGCCAGCAGGGTGAGCTCTGGGGACCGGGCAGAGGCAAATGTCACAGAACTTGAGTGCCACCACCACCAAGTGACACCACACAGCCCTGGACGAGCTGAGCTGCCAGTGATGGGTGGCCAGGCCTACGAAACCGCTTCCTCTGAGCAGCTGCAGATTCCAGGTGGTTTCAGGAGGCTTGCACCCCCTCCCCTTATGAGCCTGGGGTCTCCCACTTTCTGGCTGAGTCACGCTGGGTAAGTCAGCGAACCTCCCTGCGAGTTTCCTCGTTTCTGAACCGTGGGTGATCGCGTGACCAGCGTGCATGGGTTATTGTGGGGGTTCAGCAGAGGACGACAGGCAGCCCCTCCTTGGCGAACGTGAGCCACGGCTGTCCCTCACTTCTGGAGTCTCCTCAATCCTTACTGTTCCCTCCTGTCGCTCCAGGTGGCAAGAGTTGCCCCAGAGTTAACAGGGCTGGGGCACCCCACTGAGTCCCTCTCTCTGGGTGGCCTCCGAGGAAGGGAGCCTATCCCAGAGCTCAAGCTCCTCCGCCCCTCCCGCCTGCCCGAGCAGGCCTGCTTCTCCAGGAGCCCCACGCCAGGGCCTGGGGTGGTGCAGACCAGCGGTCTGGGCCGAAAGGGGAGTCTACCTTCTCGACAACTGCTTTCCCTGGTCCCTCTCCTGCAGCTGCTGCTTCCAGCACATCGTCCTTCTGGGGTGGGGGGCACACCAGGACTTGAGCTGAAAGAGAAAAACCAGCTGATGGGCTGGCTCTCCCATCCCAGAGAGGGGGCTTTTATTACAGAGTGGACATCCCAGAGTGCCACCTCTCCCTGAGAAGTCCTCTAGACAGCCCTCAGGCCACCAGCAGGACCACCACCTCATCCTCAGGCCTAGAAAATGCTGTTGAGATGACCCCTCGTTCTCTTAAAACTAACCCTTACGTTGTGACCTGGAACACAACAGGTAGGAGCCACCCTCCTACCCTCAGCCTCTGTCGTGACCACAGCCTGATCCACTCCCCTGCGGCCAGGCCTTGTGGACTCTGCGTCCTTCCCGCCTTGTCCCCAGCTCTACCCTCCGACCTTGAGGCTGCAGACCCTGCCCTACCTGCTGTGGCCAGCTGATCCCAGGCCCTCGGGCTGAGCTCCACCTCAAGAGACCAGGGCTTACTTCAGAGGCTCTTTCTCCCTAAACAGGAAGGAATACGGAGTCAGACGACTGGAGGGGATGACCCGCCCCTGTTTCCAGTCTTCTTTCTCCCAGCCCTGCACCTAGAGATTCACCCTACAATAGAGGAGCAGGAGCCCCCACCACCCCCTCACCCCTAGAAGCCAGTTGGAATTAACAACAGAGGAATTGGAGAGCAGAAATTTCCCATCTACCACTGCCGCCCCCACTTGCCACCCCCTAGGCCAGCCTTCCATGGAGCCGCCTCAGTCTTTGGATTCCCCTAGGTCTGGAAGAGGGGGAGATGGGAGGCCAGTTTCTCCAGTTAGCTGAGTCCCAAGGAGTTAACAGTCCTGGCAAGGCCACAGCAGACCAGGACGGGCCAGATGGTCCCAGATTTGGCCTTTTCTCTCCTGACAGGAGCTCCAGGGGCATTTCATGTGGAGGAGATGGACTCTGAAGTCAGAGACCTGCCAGTCCCAGTCAGCCACAAACTGGGCGGACGACCTCAAGCAAGTCATTTCCATCTCCCTCTCCCTCCGTTTCCTGCAACATTGACAAAAGCCAGAAATACTTGAAGGGCCGGACCTCTGGGGCCAGGGACTCTTTTGAGTGAGTTAATATATGAGAGCCCCCAGGAAGAATAAAGCACTGATCTCACAACAGCAAGAGAGAACCTGGTGTTAATTGAGCAGTTACTCTGTGCCCAGTGCATTATAATGGTTATCTCACTCAAACCTCACAGAAACCTTGCAACCGCTCTGTTATTAATCTCAGTTTACATATAAATAAAAGATTACATAATTCGACCACAGGCTCTCAGTAAGAGGGGAGGTGGGATTTAAACTCAGGCTGCCCCACTCCAGGCTTCCCCGGTGGCTCAGTGGTAAAGAATCCACTTGCCAGTGAAAGAGACATGGGTTTGATCCCTGGGTCGGGAAGATCCCCTGGAAGAGGAAATGGCAACCCACTCTGGTTGCCCAAGAAACCCCATGGGCAGAAGAGCCTGGTGAGCTACAGTCCATGGGGCTGCCCAGTGTCGGACACAACAGCCACTGAGCACGCATGCCTGCCCCACGCTAGACCCAAAACCCACAGTGAGGACCAGGGCACTTTCCTGGAGGACCAGTGGTTAAGACACTGCCTTTCAGTGCAGGGGCTGCAGGCTGGATCCCCAGTCGGGGAATTAAGCGGAAGGGCATCACAGAAATGACTCTCCTTCCTGCACAGGCCCTGGGCTCCCTGGGGACCCAGGGGAGGTCGAAGAGACGGAGTTGGAGGTGGGCAGGGAGCCAGGGAACATGGTTCTGACATTCCAGACCTAGGGGAATCCAAAGACTGAGAGGTAAGACCCATGTTCTGCCCATCTCGACCTATCTAGGGGTCACACCGCAGGCACGTTCCCCACATCCTTGAAGAGGCATGGGGCGCCCAGACAAGCGTGTGAGCACATGCTGTCTGTCTCAGCCATCTGAGTCTGTGGGGAGACAGCCTCCTCCCAGGGTCCCCGGAAGCCCAAGGCCATCACACTCTGTCTTTCACGGGGAGTAAATGGAGCAGTGCCAGGGGCTCGGAAGAAGCTGTTACAGGAGAGAGCGTCCCTCTTCAGCTAGGCCCCCACACCAGGTGGGCCCGCAAGCACAGACCAACATCTCCCACAGTGTGTCCCTAACAAATACTGGTCGATTTTTCAGTGTATTGTTGGGCATAGAGCCCCTCTCATCAAAGGACACTAGTCACCCGGGGAAGGAAAAGTCCAGACGTTGCCCCCCTGCCCAAACTTCACCCCCTTCTAAAGGCCACATGGCTTCAGAAGAGGGAAGAGTTAACTTTCTGGCCACTGGAGACAGCGTCCTGCCCGCAGGGGCTGCCCAGCCAATGGCACTCGGTGCTGGTGACGTCATGCGCCTCCCGCGCCTTCTATTGGGGACCGGACAGCGAATCCTGCTGGAGGTTAAGGCAGTGGAGCTGCCGAGGCTGGGCGGGGGCCGCGAGAGAAGGAGGGGGAAGGGAAGGCAGGCCGAGCATCGCAGAGCTGCTGCCTCCTCCTCCCTCTCTCCTCTCCCCCTGCGCCTCCCAACGGCGGGGCCCTGGGGACCACCCCACACTCGGAAGACAGAACAGTTTGGGTCCACAGGGGAAGGCTGGGACTCCCATACCCAGCTGGAGAAAACAGACATTCAGCCTACCCAGAAGGCACAACAGGGGAACTGGGGTGAGAGGCCAACCTGGAGCGCGCGCGCGCACACACACACACACACACACGTACACACACACACACACACACACACACACACACGTACACCCCAGGGCCTGGGCAGGGACTAGGGACAGTGGCAGCCTCCTTCATGACGCCCTCCCTGCCCCACCCCAGGCTCTTCTGCCTTACCTGCCTGACGACTGGAGGTCTGTTTCCAAGCTGCTGCCCGAAACTGCCCCATCGACTCCATTGGGCTCTCTGCGGGAGGGAAAAGAGGTCAGCAGAGATGTGGGCAACACCCGGATCCCAGAGCTCAGAGCCCGGACCCAAGACCCCTCTCCTGCTTCTCTGCAAGACCTAAGCCATATTGGGTTCTGAGGACCAGAGGCCGCAGCCAGCATCTTCGAAGAACTCCGAGTGCCCCCTACTCCAATGGGGAAGCCTCTCAGGGCTCCCCGGCAAGTCCCTCCCAGCCTCCCTGCGAGTCCAGGCAGCCCCTGCCCGCCTTCAGCCCAATCATTTTCCCCACCCCAGCCCATGGCCCAGTGATTTTCTCACGGTTGGACCCGGTTGGCAAATCGGGCGGCGCCAGAGCATGGCCAAGGTGCTGAGCAGGAAGAGGGTGGTGCACATGTCTCCAGCTGCCCCATCCCCTCCCGGACCGAGTCTGCAGGAGAAGGCCAAGATGGCCCCCGCCAGCTCTCCCGAGCCCCTGCCCTCCGTCCTGAAGTTCCTGCTGGAGATGGATTAGGAGGCTCAAGCTGATTAGTGGGGTCAGCAGACCCGACCTTGTGAAGCCTGATTAACCTCACTGGGCCCAGGTTGTCCCACTAGTGGCGGGGTGAATCGCCCTCTGTCTGTTGTGGATGTAGATATGACTAAGCGCTGGGCCTGGCCCTCTAGGGGCTTAGAGTCTAAAACAAACTCCCTGGCAAGTTAAACAAATGGCCACCACCCACGGCGGGAGACTCAGGCGAGCAAAGACGCCTACAGAACTCTCAGGGAATTACAAGCATCAGGAGACACTTCAGAGAGAAGCTGGGCTCTCTCATCTTGGCTGAATTTGCAGGGGCTCAGGGAAGAGTGGGCCCCCAGACAGAAGACTCTGCCAGGGCTGCAGGCGTGAAAACTCAAGGCATGTTCCAGCAACTGGAATTCAAGTATTGGTGGAGCCATGATGTCACAGGGGAGGTGTCAGGAGGGGAGGAAAAATATAGATGATGAAGCCAGAAAGACAAGGGAGGCCAGGGAGTGAAGGGCTGGCTAAATGGTTCACTTCTAACCTCTGGACAGTCCTCACCCAACGCTTCTGATTACATATTCTCTTCAGTAAAAACCAGAATTTAAGTGTGCCCCCCGAAAGAAACATATAGGTGCACTCATAAAGGGATTATATGCATCCACTCATAAATTATACACTGTGTTACTGTGAAAATGCAGTCCTGCCACCAGAGACATGCATAAAGCTTGTAAAGGCTGAAATAAAAGTAAGTTTCTCCTACTTTTGTCCACATCCTGGGGGAGCTTCTTGGGCCACCGTTTGGAGGGCCACTGCAGCGGCCGTGGGGAGCTCTCGGAGGAGTTTCTGAGGTGCCCAGCACAGCACGCTCTGCCTTGCTCCAGGCAGCATGCGGAGCACGGACCAAAAGGAGGACATGGGTCTCGAGTGGCCTAAGCACCAAGCCCACCCGTTCTCCTCTATCCCACTCCAAGACCCCCGAGGAGGGCACTGGCACTGCCCTCCCTCAGCTGAGGGCCTGATGGCAAGAGCCCTCCTGCCCAGGGCTCCAGCGAGGCACCTGGGCCCTGGGCTCCGTCGAGGCCCAGGTCTGGGGCTGTGCCAAGGCACTCTACTTGGAATCATGATTTTTTAAAGAAGCACATCAACCAAAGCTGAAGAGCCAAGCTACGCCTCTTGCAAAACTTGAGCAGTAGACACTGAGTTGGAAGGGAAGGGTCACCAGGAAGCCTTAGGGAGAAGTGGACACACCCAGCAAGTGCCCTCGCAGCTTTCAGATGCTTGCAGCCTCTGACTTCAACTGGGAGCCAGAGGCGGGACCCCCACCTTATGGGTGGCTCTCAGAAGTACTATCCCCACCTCTGGTCCAATCGCGCCTCCCTGAGAAGCCCACCAGTGAAGGAGGAAACAGACAGAACAGGCTCCATGTTGAAAGCAGGACTCCATCTTGGGCTGGACTGTGGACTTTGAGCTATATGCCCCGTATCTGTGGAAATGACACACCAGCTGGAAAACCAGGTCCCCTGGATGGAACCCCAGGGCTCATAGCTAGACTCTCTGTTGCCTAAGAGAATACCCTAATTGTCTGTGTAACCGAATAGAATCATAAATTCTATCACGCTTATTGGGGTGTGACCACAGGCCTATGATAATCATCCACTGTTAACTACCTTGGCTTAAGGCATATGAATCACGGGTTAACTTTGATTGTATCTTTCTTTTCCTTTGTTCAGACTAGTTTCAGGGAATTTGGGGAGGTGGGTTTGGGCACGTACATTTAGGGTATATAAAGTTTTCAGAAAAACTGGTCAGGGTCCTTGGCTAAGAGGAGACTCTGCCTTGGGCCCACCGGTGTGATAAACCACACTCCACTATCTGCATTGTCCTTCTGAGTGAGTTTGTTTCCCGGAACACGTGGCTAGAACATTTGGTGCATGGGCCGGGAAACTCCTCACTTTGAGGAGACAAGTCCCATTTGGGACTACTCCGAAGCCTCGAGGCTCGAATCTTCTAGAGGGGGAAGGCGCCTCACCCTTCTGGAAGGATTCTGCTTCTCAATGCCCGGACCTTTCACGTTAGCGGGTAGTGGATGGCAGCAGGGGAACTGAGCGCTCAGGTGAGGAGGAACCCACCCGGTAGGGTGGAAGAGGGGGCCTGATCACCCCCTGGGAGGGATTAGAAGGGGCACAGACCCACAGGAGCCTGGATTAGGCAGGTGGCAACGATTGCTTGGTACACAGGTTGACGAGCGTGTTAGGGTTTAAGAAGGAAATTTGTGAAAGTCATTTAGGAGGTGGTGTCCACGCCATCTTGGGGAAAATTACCAAGCAATTGCCAGGGGATTTTTAGGAGAAGAAACTTGGTTTTTGTGTGTTCGTATTCTGCTCTTGCCAAGGAGGTGTCCCATCTGCTATGAAATTCTTGACCCCCTCGGAATTGTCAGGCTAGAAGGAGGGGGGATACATAAGTGAATATGAATTGGCTTTTCCAGAGACGGCCTGGGACGTGGGATATTTAACCCATCTGTATTTTCATCCGCACCTGATCAAGCCCACCAAGGCAGAATGGACTTTAAAAGTTAAGGGAGAAACAGTCTTGGACCACGTGGTGTTCTGGTTCGGCTGTGCTGACCAGCAGGTGAAGGCACGCCGATCCCCCTTCTCCCTCTGGGATCTGGCAGGTAAGGCTCTTCTCACCCCAATTAGGAAGGAGGCAGAATGGCAATTTAAGTGTCATTGAGTGGAAATATCAGAAGTACATAGGGTGCTGAGAACTTCGTAGACAGAACGAAAAGGAAAAGTAGAAGAAGGTCCGAGAAGGTAAGCAAGATGGGAGGAGTGAATCTAAGGCAACTGTATTGGAGGGCGTGATTAAACATTTAAAGAAGGGATTTGGAGGAGACAATGGGGTGAAGATGAAGCCTAACCGCCCCCCACATTCTCTGTGAGGTCGAATGGCCCCCTGTGGGAGTAGGATGGCCTCCAGAGAACACCATGAACTTAAAAACAGTGGAAGCAGTCTACAGTAGTCACAGGAGAGCCGGGACCCCTGGGTCAATATCCATATATTGACTCATGGCTAGAGTTAGCTCAAGACCCTCCCACTTGAACAATGTTCTGTATCCAGAAGGGAAAGGGAAAAATATTAATGGCACAAAAATTGATGATAAAAAAATAAATTCTACAGGATTTGGAAGGGGATGACCTAACCCCTCCCCCATGCTGTATAATGCCGCGCCTGCCACCTAGTGCTCCACCAGGACCGGAGGCCGCCTTAACGCCCAATCCAGGGCCAGGTGAAGTCCTGCAGCAGCCACTCCTCTTCCGCCAGCTCTCCCGGAGTTCGTAGAGCCGCCGTTTCGGCAGGCTCCAATCCCAGCGATGGAGACCTCTGATCAATGCCCCCAGAATTCCACCTCAGCTGGACCTTCTAGATTGTATCCACCTCTCCCGGTGAGTACTGATGGGAAGAGGGAAGAAAACACAGCAATTAGACAGAGGCTGCGCTCCGCCAAGGAACAGGGGGAAAGAACCCCACTACAGATGCCCCTCAGAGAGCTACAACAGCCTCCAGTTCAGGACGCACGTGGGCACTACCAGCAGCCCCCTGTAGCCTATTATTACCAGCCATTTTCCTCTACGGATATATTAAACTGGCAGAGACACGCTCCACTGTACTTGGGGGAGCCACAAGCCATGATTAGGCTAATGGAGACTATTTTTCAAACCCACCACCCTGCATGGGATGACATAATCCAACTACTAGTCTCCCTTTTCAGCGCTGAGGAAAGACACAGGATTCTGAGGCCAGAAAATGGTTAAGAGAAGTGGCACCTGAGGGTACTGCAAACCCACAGTGGTGGGCAGAACCACCCCAGTGAGAGGCCCGATTGGGACTGTAACACAGAGGAAGGGAGGGGCCACCTGGAGAGATATCGGGCAGCTATTTTACGAGGTCTCAAAAGGGGGCCCCAAAAAGCTGAGTATCACAAAACCCTCCAAAGTGATTCAAAGGGAAAGCAAATCACCCTCTGAGTTCTGCAAAAGACTGTGCGAGGCCTATAGACTGTATACGCCAATAGACCCAGCCAGAGGCTGCTGGGTCTCGAATGGTGATAAATGCAGCCTCTGTGTCTCTGGCCTACCCTGAAAATGTCAGATGGGGGGACACCAAGTGACTCATAAATTTTTATACATCCCTGAATGCCCAGGACCTTTGTTAGGCAGAAACTTGCTGTCTAAATTGGGGGCACAAGTGATCATTCCCCCCACGAAAGACCCACTGTTCAAGTGGACTCAACCACCTATTAACTCTCCTCTCAGTAACCTCTCAAGATGAATGGAGGTTGCACAGTCTCTCGATAAGGAAACCAGACTGGCTAAACAGTCAGGAGAGAGAGTTAACTCAACAATTCCCTGAGGTCTGGGTGGAAGACACCGACCCCCCCCACCTCACCACCACCACCACAATCAGGCTTGCAGAACAAGTCTCACTGGTAATAGAACTCAAACCCGGTACAATTACGTCAGCACTTGCCTTGGGCCTGCCAGACCTTGTTAAGCCATTTACTCTTTGTGTGACTGAAAAGGACAAGGTGGTTATGGGAGTGTTGTCCCAAATTATGGGGACATGGGACAGACCAGTGACTTATCTCTAATCAGCTGGACAATGTTGACACTGGGTGGCTGGAACGCTTATGGGAAGTTGCTGCAATTGCCTTACTGGTCTGGGAGGCAACCGAGCTGACTTTGGGCCAAGCTTTGTTCATAAAAGTCCTGCATGAGGTCAACACTCTCCTGTGAGGGGACCCCCATAAATGGCTGTAGACATCCCGGATTACTCAATACCAGGGACTGTTATATGAGAACCCCCATGTTACTACTGAGCCTTGTCAGGTTCTGAATCTGGCTACTCTCTTTCCTGTGGGAGAAGACGGGCCCTCACATGACTGCAAGGAAATATGCCAGCAGGCCTGACTTGAGAGACCAGCCAATCCTGGACCCAGATTTGGTCCTGAACACCAATAGCACCAGCCGGGTGAAACAAGGACAATGACTGTTGGGATATGCAGTCGTCATGGGAGAAACCATCGTTGAGGCTAGCTCTCTGCCATCACACTGGTCCGCTCAACAGGCAGAACTACATGCTCTAATCCAGGCCCTCCAGCTATCAAAAGGACAAAATCTCAGAACTGCACTGCCTGCTCACAGGTCAATGCTGCCTCTCGGCACAGACAGAAACCTCACGGATTCATGTAAAAGGCACGCTGCCCTTTGAACACCTGGAAGTGGACTTCACTGAAATGAAACCTCGCCGACACTACCATTACCTGCTGGTCATAGTACATACGTTCTCGGTATGGGTAGAAGCTTTTCCTACCCGGACTGAAAGAGCATCAGAAGTAGCCCGGTGCCTGCTTAGGGAGATAGTTCCCAGATTTGGATTTCCTACCAGCATTGGATCGGACAATGGCCCGGCTGTCATAGCTGATTTAGTATAACAAGTAAGCAAAACTTTAAACATCAAGTGGAAATTACATACAGCATATAGGCCCCAGAGTTCTGGGATGGTGGAAGGAACCAACCGGACACTTAAAGAGACACTCTCCAAGTGGATCTTAGAGACTGACTGCTCCTGGGTGGACTTGTTTCCAACGGCTCTGCTCAGACTCAGGATGAACCCACAGTCCCATGGCTCTTCTCCGTACAAAATTGTGTATGGGAGACCCCCTCCCATAATAAAACAGGTGTCAACAAATTTGCCTCAAGTAAGGGGAGATGAGATTTCAACAGCAGATGGAACAACTGGGTAAGGTAATAAATCAGGTAACTAAGTTTGTACAAGAAAGGGTGCCATTCCCCCTTGGGGAACAGATTCACGAATTTATGCCTGGGGGTCAGGTGTGGTCAAGGACTGGAAACACGACTCCTTGGCCCCACATTGGAGGGTCCATATACTGTTGCTCTAACCAGCCCGACTGCAGTTAAAGTCGCAAGTGTCACTCCCTGGATCCACCACACGAGGGTGAGGAGGGCATACCATGCAGACCCGGAGGACACCGAGCGGACTACACAAAAGGACCCCACTGGGCCCCGTGAAACCACGATCATCTTAAAGAAGAAATAGAGAAGAAGCTCTACAATCAACTGCTGCTACAAGGACTTGCTGGTATCATCTTGAGACTAACCACAGTTTCAGTACAAAGACAGACCTGTGCTAAAATTAAAGTTGAATGCTGTGTATATAATCCTGATTTATCTGGCTATATATCAGCCACCCTAGATGACATGAAAGGTCAGGTAGAAGTTATGTCTGATGATAATCTTCCTTTTTGGACTTCAGTCCTATCTTGGGTAAAGGCTGATTGGTGGAAAACTATATTTACCATTGTTCTAGTTGCCCTGATAGGTCTGCTTTGTGGACCCTTATTTTACAGTGTATTATGAACTTTGTAACCAACCCAAAGGTTGATGTTGTTCTCCCCAAATTGGAGGTTGGAGAGTCAGGGTGCAGTGTATCCCTATGAATGATGCTCATCCTATGAGTTAAGAGCATCAGGAGGGGGAATGAAGGAAGAAACAGACAGAGCAGGCTCCATCTTGAAAGCAGGACTCCATCTTGGGCTGGACTGTGGACTTTGAGCTATATGCCCCGTATCTGTGGAAATGACACACTAACTGGAAAACCGGGCCCCCTGGATGGAACCCCAGGGCTCATAGCTAGACTCTCTGTTGCCTAAGAGAATACCCTAATTGTCTGTGTAACCGAATAGAATCATAAATTCTATCACGCTTATTGGGGTGTGACCACAGGCCTATGATAATCATCCACTGTTAACTACCTTGGCTTAAGGCATATGAATCACGGGTTAACTTTGATTGTATCTTTCTTTTCCTTTGTTCAGACTAGTTTCAGGGAATTTGGGGAGGTGGGTTTGGGCACGTACATTTAGGGTATATAAAGTTTTCAGAAAAACTGGTCAGGGTCCTTGGCTAAGAGGAGACTCTGCCTTGGGCCCGCCAATGTAATAAACCGCACTCCACTATCTGCATTGTCCTTCTGAGTGAGTTTGTTTCCCGGAATGCGTGGCTACAACACCAGGACTTGTCTTCTCCACCCACAGAACCCCTCCCTAACCCAGGCCCTGGCAGCTGAGATGGCTCCAGCATCCTGGCCCTCCTCAGGACTTCTTGACAATCTGCCAGCCCCATCACAGGGTCCCTTTGCCCAGTCGGATGCCTCTCCTTTAAACTTTGTTCCTCCAGGGCCAGCATTAGGGGAGTGCCAGTTTTTGGCCTGCCTGTGTCATTGGTAAGTCACCCAGGGCCTCCAGGGCCTTCTTTCTGAGGCCACGTGCGTGCACCGAGGGGGAGGGGTGCTGGCGGGAAGGAAAGAGGGGTCAGGACAGCCACCTTCTTGTCAGCGCACCGGAGTTTCCCTATAAGGTGTTGGAGCAGGGAGATGACCCCAGTCCCAAACCCTTCGGAGTCTAGGGTCCGGAGCGCTGGGGGGTGGCGCCAGGGCCCCCCTGGCTCCGGGAAGGCGGGAGTTGAGCCGGAGCTCAGCTCCCACCGCGGCGCTGCCGGAGGGGCTCGTGTCCGCCCCCTCGGGCTCGCGGCCACGCCGCAAATGCCCGGGAGTGTTTGACTGAGTCAGTTCTCCTTGGCGGGAAGGGTGCACAAACGCCCCCAGACTCGCACCAGCGCGGCGCACTCCTGTGCAGCCCGCGCGGCCCTGCGCCCAGTGACTGCCAGCCCCCTCCCTCCGAGACCCCCAGTACCTCCGCCACACCTACGCCCCAGCCCCGCCCGGCCATCAAACTCCGGTCTGGAGGGCGGGCAGGCGCCGGCCGCGTCGCCCCCACCCCGCCCAGCCTTCACCTTGCCGGAACTGGCTCACGGACACGGGTTTGGGGGTTTGGAGCGGATTTATTTTTTTCACATTTTTTCCAGCAGACCACATCCCCGCCCCCCGCTCGCGGTCCCCGCCCCCTGCACATATACCCTACACACACGCGCGCACACACACACACACACACACCCCGCGCGCACAGACAGACACGCTCCCTCCCTCCGGCGCGCTCTACCACTCGCCCGCCCGCCGCGCACGCAGCCGGCCCCGGCTCCCCGCGCCCCGCGCCCCGCCGCCGCCGAGCGAAGCCGGGCTGGGCTTGGAGCTGCTCATGGAGAAAGTGCCGGGCGAGATGGAGATTGAGCGCAGGGAGCGGAGCGAGGAGCTGTCCGAGGCGGAGAGGAAGGCGGTGCAGGCGACGTGGGCCCGGCTGTATGCCAACTGCGAGGACGTGGGGGTGGCCATCCTGGTGAGGTAGGTGTCGCCCCGGCCCGGCCGGGCCCGGAGGAGGGACGGCGGCAGCGGCTCCGAGCAGAGGCGGGCTCGGCCCGGGTCCGAGCTCGGGCGCCACCTTCCCAGCTGCGACTGGGGCCCGGGCCGGTCGGGGGATTGCGAGGAGCCTGGGGCGGCTTGGGGTGGGCGAAGCCCTGGCAGAGCCCTTCCCTAGCTCTGGGCGAGGGGCTCACCAGGAACTAGGAACCAGACACAGAAGGAAGGCATCTCCATCCCCCTCCTCTCCCAGGCCTCAGAACTCCTGGTTCAGCCAGCCTTGCCTACCTCGCCGCGACCTCAGCCACCCGCAGCTGTTTTGGACACATGTTTTACAGCCTTTCCAATAGGGGTCGTGGGGGCTCCCCATTCTAGAGACAAGAAAACTCAGGATCAGCCAAGGAGGACAAAGAGAAGCAAACCCCTTTCTCCAGCTCAGCCCCTTCCCCTATGCAGAGACCAGAAAGGGCAAAGGAATAGAGGTCAGAAGAAGTGGACCCCAGAGGTCCCGCTTTCCCAGCTGGGCCCTTCCTGCCTCTGGGGCCGGGCCAGCAGGGAGCTCCCAGGCGGGGTGCAGGTGAGTGGAGAAGTGAACAGTGCCTGCGGATACAGGCCCTGCTGAGTTTGATGGAGGGAAAGGGAGAAGCTTCAGGAGACAGGGCCCCATCCTGAACCCCAGGTCTGGGGAGGAAAGGTCGTGGGTCTTGGGCTCAGGGGTCATTCAGGAACCACATGCCCCCAAGGGATGCACACACAGAGTGACACTGTTATTCACACTCCTACACACCACTCAGTGCACATGCATGCCATTCCCACAGAGTGCATCAGCTAGTACCTGACTCCATCCCACACATGCTGGTCCCTGGGGGTGCAGGCAGGGAGGCCCCAGACCCACACTCACCCCCCAACTCTCTGTCCTTGGCAGAGGGAAGCTATCAAATCTAGGACAGATCGGGGCAGTCTTTTAGTTTAAAGATGGGGTGAAACCTCCCATTGGAAAGGACAGCTGAAGTGCATGCCTGTCTCCCAGGCTTGGCCCCATCTCTGGCTCCTCTTTTTCTCCCACACTCTCTCCCTTCTGCCTCCCCCAAGCCTGGGACCTACCCAGCTCCATAATGATGTGCCCTGATTCCAACTTAGAAACAGATTTTGGAGGAAAAAAAGAGCAAGCAGCACTCTTGAGGAGTTCCAGGAGGGCGCCCAAGGAAGAGACAGCTATTTGGGCAGCTCCCAGGCTCAGAAACAGCCGGGGTGGTGGGGAAGTAAGAGGGGATTTCAGGTTCCTGAGCCATCAGACATGGGAGGTGCATCTCTGCACTATCGAGCACCCACACCGTGGGTCACAGAGTCACAGACGCCCCAGACTGCATCCAGGCGGGAGGGGAGGCGGCGGCTTACAGCACTGAGGCCTCAGGATGCACGCGGATACCCACACGGGTCACCAGGAGGTAATGAGGCGAGGTTAACAGGACCATGGCTATTTTTTGTCCCCACACCCTGCCATTTGCCAATAAGGACATGTAGAGGAGGGCACGGCCACCCACTCCGGTATTCTTGCCTGGAGAATCCCATGGACAGGAGCCTGGCGGGCTGCAGTCCATGGGGTCGCAAACAGTCAGCCACGAAGGAGCGACTAAGCCCAGCACAGGAGATGTGTGCACAGTTCCGCTCCTGGGATCCCACCCAACTTCCCCAGCAAAGGGGAGTGAGGAATTGCCGAGGAAGCAACTGAACCCCCGAGGTGTTTCTGGAGGGTCTGAGCTCTTGGCAAGGTTTTCTTTCTTTCTCTGTGCCCCTCTAGTTTCCTGGGGGAGCTAGTTTCTCAGGGGACTGGGTTGGGCTGGGGAGGTGTTTACCAAGTGCCCAGGCCCACAATTAACCCAAGAAGAAGATCAAGATAGCAGTTAGATCTGGCTTGCTGATAACCCCTGGCTGCACTTCACCTGACCCCATCTCAGTTGCCCAGAGCCCAGCCCAGCCTGGGAGAGAAGCTGGAGGAGCAGACCCTCCCTCAGCCCCCCGTCCCACCAACCTCCCTTTTCTTTCACTCCTGCACCTGCCGTCTGCCCCAGGGTGGGCGATGTTAGGGGGCAAGACTTATAAGCTTCTCAGGTCAGGCCCCTCCTCAGATCCTGCACGCACCCACCCCCCCAGTTTTGTCCTGACCACCTCCTGTTTTCACGGGCCATCCACAGGCCAGGTGGAGCCCGAGACAGTAGCCCTGGGGCCAGTCTCACCCCCTGCGGAGGCAGCAGCCACAAGGAAGGTAGCAGAGGGGCCGCCCAGACCCCACACCTCCTCTCCCTGCTGGAAGAGACCAAGAGGGAGCACTCATGCTCCAGGGGCGCCCCCCCTCCCAGTTGTAACTGCCGCCTTCCCCCTTACGCAGACAGGCCTATTTCAGACTCTCTTGGCAGCCCAGATGCCTCTGGAAGCTGAGAAACTCCCCAAGGCTGGCCGCTGAGGCTTCTCCCAGCAGCAGCGCAGGCCAGGACTGAGAGGATCAGGAGTACACACAGGGGGCCCGGGAGAGACCCCAGGATGAAGGAGCAGAGCTCAGGCCCTTAGACTCTCATGGCTCAGAAGAGGGACCAGGCAGGACCGTCCTTCCTTGGGGCTGTAGCGTGGCGCTGGATGTTGCTGGGCAGCGGACCTACTGGGTCCCAGGCCACCATCGCCGGCAGAGCAGCCTCTGAGATAGACTGCGGAAGTCATCAGAGTAGGAGCTGCTCCTGCTCCTTCCTGGCCCTGCTACCCACTCTGCTGGGCAGCCCTGGGCAGCAGTTCCTCACTGAGGATATGGAGATAAAAACAGTGCCAATCTCAGAATGGTATCCCAAGGATTAATGAGATCGTATAGTAAATGCTCAATAAATAGTCCCTGTTACCTCCTCGTCATAATACCCACCCGGCTGTGGCATTAAAGGAAACCCCAACAAGTAGACATCCTCCGTGTGTTGTTATTCACCAGCCAAGTAGAAATTATTCTTGTTGCCGTGTAAGATCTCCAAAGTCAGAGATTCCCCCATTTAAAGCCAGGTTGCATTTTTCATAGCTGTCCTTCACTATGATGCTTTTTTCCAGTGTATTTTCAGACCCATCACCTCATTTGTCCTCACCAGTGTATCTGTGAAGTAGCGAGCAGGGATGCGGGGACTCCTCTCACACTTTTGCAGACAGAAGGTTGTGAAGCGATTTGCCCAAGGTCACACTTAGCCTCTGAGAGGGGCCCTCCCAGCTTTCCATGTGGACTGTGTCCCGGTCACTCCTCCGCCAGCCTCCTTCTCATCCCCTGCAAGGGTGGCGGGGGCCAGCTGTTCTCCCTGCAACGATCCCAGCTCTCAGATCTGAGACCTGCCCCAAGGGTCATTTTAGCAAATTACCAGTTCTCTGATCACAAAGGGGGAGACTCTGAAGGTGTGAAAACAACCTGAGAAAAACAGGTCCAAGACAGTCCATCCTTTTTCTGAGGCTTCAATTAAGTTACATAAGTTCTGATCGAGTCTGGCCACGCACTTCCCTGTCCCTACTGGGAGGGAGATGGAACGCGAATGTCATCACCACCATCCTGCAAACCACAGGGCCCTGGGCCAGGGTGAAGGGTCAGAGGGTGCGTGAGACCTGGGCTCTGCTCTGGGGCTATGGGACCCAGACGGGTAGAAAGGGAAAAAGCTGTGAAAGGTGGCAGGGAACCCACTGATGGCCTTGGAAGGAAAACAGTCACCCTGGGCCGGGCTGTGTGCTCCGGGAGAGGCCCGACTGACACAGGGAAAGAAGGAGGGAGGTGGTCCATTGTGTGGAAGGGCAGGCCTGCTCACCCGAGGAATCTTTTACCAATGCTAAGTGAAGCTGTTGGGCTGGAGTGTAGGGCAGAATATGGACCCCATGTTGGAGAAGCAGGTGTGGGACAGTTTCTAAGAAGCCTGGAATCTTAAGGAGTTTTGACTGTGTCTGGTAGGACGATGGTGAGCAGTGGAATGTTTCTGAGCGGGAGAGCAACCCAGTGAATGTGACGTACTGTGTGCTGAGTCGTGTCTGACTCTTCGCACCTCCTGGACTGTAGCCCTCCAGGCTCCTCTGCCTGTGGGGATTCTCCAGGCAAGAATACTGGAGTGGGGTGCCATGCTCCCCTCCAGGGGATCTTCCCCACCCAGGGATCGAACCCAGGACTCTTGCATAGTGAATGTGATATTTGGGGGAATTAGACAATTGCAGATAAACCCGAGAGGGAAGGGGTAGATCACCCTGGGGTCTGCCCCAAGGTGTGCACGGGTCAGCTGGAGAGGTCAGATGTACGGACAGATGGGAAGGACTTACAGAACCACACCAGGCAGGTGACATCAAGCGATATATTTAATTAAATCAACCAATGACTGTTTACTGCAGGCTGAGGAGGGACGGGGTAGTGAAGAAAGGGACGGCGTTGGGAGGACTGAGTCTCATTTCTTCCCTTCCCTTCCGTGACAGGAGTTAAGTCATAGTTGGGGCCTTCCTCTGTTTAGGAAGAGAGCTCTGACCTTATCGTAACAAAGGCCTTCACTGAGCATCCTGCATCCACACTGTGCGGGACAGCTCTCTCATTGCCTCCTCCCAACATCCCACAAGGACTCTCAAGAAAGGAACAGTGATGCCCATTTCATGGATGAGGAAACTGAGACTCAGAAAAGTTAACTGCCCCCAGATCAACACCAGCCCGTGATTCCCAGAAGGCAGGCTCTTACCGTCACCTGCCACTAGAGCAGGCTTTGAAAAGCATGTGGTGTTTGGGAAGAAGGCAAGAGGCAAGGGAGCAAGGAAGGCAGAGACCTGGGAGAGGATGTGCAGATCTGATTGATGGAAAAGGCCGGGACCCAGGGAGGGGCTTCATGTCAACCAGCTCGGCCAGAGGAAGGGCCGGTGTTTGAGGGACGGCTGCAGGTGGTGGCGTGGGAGTGGGTCCTGCCTCTCCCCCATCACCCTCTCCCACCTGTGGGAGCTTTGGGACCCAGACACCCTCAGGACCCAGCCCCATCCTGCTGCCCCTCCTGGGCCCTCCCTGCACACCCCCATCATCTGGGTACTTCAGGGTGGGGCCCGAGGCCCACCCCCCTGCTCAGTGCCCACCTGCTGCCTCCTGCAGGTTCTTTGTGAACTTCCCGTCGGCCAAGCAGTACTTCAGCCAGTTCAAGCACATGGAGGAGCCCCTGGAAATGGAGCGGAGCCCGCAGCTGCGGAAACATGCCTGCCGGGTCATGGGGGCCCTCAACATGGTGGTGGAGAACCTGCACGACCCCGAGAAGGTGTCCTCTGTGCTCGCCCTGGTGGGCAAAGCCCACGCCCTCAAGCACAAGGTGGAGCCCGTGTACTTCAAGGTGGGTCCCCAGATAGGTGCTGCCACCCAGCTCCAAGCCCCATTTGGCTCCCGAGCCCCACGGTCGGGCGACAGCTGGGGGTGCCACCCAGCCTCGTTCCCCAGCGTGGCTGTCCCCTGGAGGGGCAGCAGGGTGGGGCTGGGTCCTGAGGGTATCTGGTTCCCAAAGCTGCCGGATGCTGTGTCCTGAATGATGCCCTCAGCCAACCACAGGATTCTGCGGGCTGCAGGGGGCGGGGGGGCCCTGGGGTTCACTCCCCCCGCCTTCTCTTCATTCTCAGATCCTCTCTGGAGTCATCCTGGAGGTGATCGCTGAGGAATTTGCCAGTGACTTCCCCCTGAGACGCAGAGAGCCTGGGCCAAGCTTCGTGGTCTCATCTACAGCCACGTGACCGCTGCCTACAAGGAAGTGGGCTGGGTACAGCAGGTGCCCAACGCCACCACGTAAGGAGGCAGCCTCCCTGCCGTGTCCTCCCCTGTCCCCCGGCCTCCCTCCTTTCCTGGCACCCAGGGCGACCACCCTCCAGGGCAGGGACACTCCCAGGGAGGGTGGCTCTGGGGTGGACACAGAAAAGAACAGGCGCAATAGGAAAGGCCCACTCATGCCAAGGGCCCCAGACAGATTCTCCCTGGGCAGAGCCTCCCCTCCCCTAGAACTGGGTGGGGGGCACGCAGAGCACCCCAAGACCGAGGCTGCCCCGGGCAGAGAGGCTCAGAGGTTCCTGGCAGGAGGCTGGCTCATCAGGCCCGGAGGCGGCCCAGGCCAGCTCTGGCCACTTCCTCCCTGGGTACCCATCACATGGGGCTGTTTTTCATCTCGTGCTGAGCAGCACTTCCTCCCACCTTGGCCTCCAAGCAGGCCAGAGCCAGGAGAATCACGGGGATGCACGCACGTGCCGAGCCCACTCGGGGCCAACGTGGGTGTCCCTCCCACGCACACCAGCAGGGTGGGTGTGGGGGAGGGTTGCTTCCTGGCTGACTCCGGAGTCCACGTTCCCAGTTCTGGGGTGAGGGCCCTGGGGACGGGCTCCAAGAGGGTGGCCAGTGGCCTCCGGGTGACTCCAGCTGACTTGGAGCACGCGGGGAGGGCTGGCCCCCAGACGTGGCGGCTGGGAACACTCCAGCCTCCCTGGGCCCCCATGGGGCTGGGGCTCTGGGAGCTCAATGGAGGGGCGGAGGCCAGGCCAGGCTGGAGGCGGGAGGTGGGGAGAGGCGCGGGGGCGGGAAGGGAATGGGAAGCAGGGGTCAGCCAGAGGCTCGGGACACGCGTTGGAGAGAAACAGTCCCAGCAGTTTCCCAGGGAAGAGGCGGCGTTCCCCCCCCGCCCCTCTGGGGCTCCGAGCTGGGAGCTGGCCTACGGGGCCAGCCGGACCTCTGCTCGCAGGCGTCCCCGCGCAGCTCAGGTCCTCCGAGGGCAGCCTGGCAAGGCCCTGCCTCCCGGCCTTCCTGCCACTGACCACCCTGGCCCCCACCCTCTCCCGCTGCCTTCCCTGCCTCAGCACCACTCGAGGGAGCAGAGCCCTCCGGGACTGCTGGCAACAGCCAGGGGGCCGCTCCAGATGTTTGCAGCTGGGCCCTGGCTGGCCCTCAGAGCGGATGGACAGGAAGCCGGCAGGCGGCTTTTTACCTGCTCAGGAGGTGCTGGCAGGGCCTGCAGAGCTTCCGGAAGCAGCCGGAGGGGCCGGGAGAGGGTCAGAAGGGGGAAGGGGGTTTGCCCTCCCACGCCTCTCCCCATGCAGGCTCTGCCGCCAAAGATGAGCTTGTTTACAGCCAGGAGAGGAGACTTCCTGCTTCTAGAGAAAAGGGCTTTTTATAGGGGCCTGGAGGGCCGGGTAGAGAGAGCTGGCCGGTGCGAGTGAATCAGAACCACATGGACAGCATTTCCCGACACGAAGCCCCGTCGCCTCCCCTCTCTTGCCTCAGCCGGACCCCTGGGACCGAAATCTTGCCAAACCCTAAACATTAGGAAACCGCTGAAATCTCCCGCCTCCCCGATTTCTGCTCCTATGGGCTCAATGGAGATGGGCTGGCGTGGGGACTGGCCGGGGCCCTGCGCCCTCCTGGGCCTCAGCACCCCCAGTTTCTGAGGGAATACCCTCAATCCCTTTCCACACTCTTGTCTCCTCAGGGCGCAGATGTAACCCCCAAGAGAGTGTGTCTCCCTGGGCTCAGGGCCTGCAGACCCAACTACTGCTGAGTCCAAACGGGCTCAGAGGGCGGGACGGAGTTCCAGGGCAGAGTTCTAGAAGGCCTCCATCTAGCCTCGCTTATCAGAGACGCAATGTTGGGCCAGACGCCACTGTTTATTGAACTGTCTCTGCTTAAGGGTGTGTGTGGCTGTGTGAGTGTGTGTGGTGCGTGTGTGTTTGATGGGGGGTAGTCAGGAGGTGGCAGTGGGGGGTGGGAGTGGAGAGTGCACAGGGGACACCCATGGGTGGCCCGAGGGGGTACCACAGGCCAGCCTGGGAGTGTCCGCATCTCACAACTGAGGACAAGCGCTCATGTTTGTACGGTTCTTTGCAGTTTGTCAAACACTTTCAGGCAGTTCCATCACTCAGTTCTCACGGAGGTGGGTGCTGCAGGCAGGACTCAAGATTCAGAGGAACAGATCTGAGGCTCAGGGGGCTGGCAGAGGTTGTACCGCAGGTTTCTGGCAGAAGAGGGCCTTAGAAGCTGGGTACGATGGGCTCCTTTCAGGGGCCGCATGTGGGTTTCCAGGAGGATAGTGTCTATCTCACCAGTCCCTGACCCCTGGCCCCTCCGCGAAGGTCCCCTGGCCCCAAGCCGAGGCCCTAGTAACCTGTCACCTCCTTCTGTCTCATCCACAGCCCACCGGCCACGCTGCCCTCTTCGGGGCCATAGGACCCCCTACTTCTCCCCTGTCCCTGGCAGCACCTTGAGCAGAAGGCCGAGTTCTGAACACCCTCCTTGACCCTCCATCTCGGTGCCAAGGAAGCTGGAAGAATCCCTGACTCATCTTCCTGGAAAGAGGCTGCCTCCGCCTGGGCCACAGTCCCCCCTGGAGCCACCGGGAGGTGACACCGGCTACCCGGAAGCTGACTCCAAGGGCGCCAAAGCGGGTGGCCTGTGGGGATGGGGGACCCTCCCTCCTTGAAGAGCCGGGCACACCCTTCTTAGCTTTTCTACTCACTGTTAGAGACCGGCGGGGATCAGGGACAGGTCTGTGAGTCACTCAAGGAACAAAGAGGCCTGTTTCTATCTGCCTGGCCACACGCCGGTCTGGTCTCCGCATCAGTTTATCTAGAGTACCATGCACACGTCTATTGCATATACAGATATATTCTATATACAATCTCTATATAAATATATATATATATATACATACATATCTTATAATGTGTACAGTGGGGCCCAGAGGCATGTATGAGGCTTCGGTTCTGCCCACTGAGGGGTCCTGGCAGCTTCTGGACAGAGATCAGTGTGTTCTGGAAGAGACGATGGGGGTCCCACAGAGGCACAGAGAAGGCCAAGTGGCAGGGCGGGGGGCGACGCAGCTCGCCAGCAAAGCCCAGACCCTTCTCTCTGACCAGCTCCCCACATCCCGGCTCTCCACTCAAGGCAGAAAGGTTTTGGCACGCCCTACCTCTGCCCCCTACAAAAGGAGGTGGCTTCCTGACTTGCCCCCAGATGGGCTGAGGCAGGCAGAGGGGGCCGGAAGTCCTGGATGGGGTGACTGCAGCCAGCAGGGGAGGGGCCATGGTCAAGAAACCTGGAATGCCGGGCTCCATCTGCCTTTGCTGCTAAGACAGTGGGAGGGAATCCAGGCTGCTTGTCTGCCAGGCAGGGCAGTGGTGATGGGACCAGATGCCTCTGTCTCGTCCTGGCACTCTGAGGGCCATGGGCCTTCCCTCCCCTGGCTGCTGGCTGGCGGTCGGTCCTGTCCGTCCATCCAGGTCGGCATTGCTGGGGATTCCCCCCACCCGTGTGTGCCCCTGGGTCGTGCGTGTCGTCCTCTAGGATGCTTCGCTGCTGTGGTTTCCTGCCCGCCTCCTCCCGTCCCGTCTTCGTGCAGCCGTCCGTGTAACTGCCTGTCCTCCTTTTGTAGTTTCTGGCATTTGTAACCAGACCCAGCCGTGTCATTAAACAGACTTGTTCTTCCCGTGTCTGTGCACGCTCATTTGGTCTTTTCCTGCCATCTGCCCCTTGCCTGTGTCTCCCCATCCTGAGTTCAAGACCGGGGCATTTTTCTTGGAAGGTTACCTCCCCACCAAGGGTCCCCCTCACCTGGATCTCAGCCTTGGCTGGTTGCGGGCCCCTCTGACTGGGGCTCAGGATGGTAGTGCGGGTCCCCCTGGTGGTTCAGTCAGGATCACAGAGCTGCAGACTGGAAGCTGGGCTCTTGGGGGTGGGGTGGGGGCAGAAAGGGAGTTTGGGCTTGTTTTAAAATGTCTGGGGGACTTTTCACCCTTTGTTCTGGAAATCTTCCTGGTGCGGATAGGATAAGCGAGGAAGACTCCAGGGAGAGATGTTGGAAAGGAAGGTCCTGCTGGTTTAGTGAGCCAAGCAAGCCAAGGGCGAGGCCTTGACCTTCCAGACCTCAGCTGGGTGTCCCATACCCTGCTTGTTGCTTGAGGTTTATGGGTGGGGCAGCCTGTGGGCGTTTGGGAAAGTCTGCCCTTATAAGCCTTTATCCCCCAGAACCACCCTGAACCCTCAGCTCCCAGCCCCTTCTGTCTCCCACTCCACAGCCTCAGGCCAGGCCTGCCCAACCCCCACCCCTGACGGCGGCAACAGTCAGCTGCACAGCTCCCCGAGGAGCAGAGCCACCGGGAGGTCACCACCCCTGGGGTGGGCTGCAGGGGAAGCAGGAAGCAGCGTCTGCCCCTGGGGAGGGCTCCGGCTGCCTGGGAAGATTCAGCTGACATACAAGGAAAGTCTCGTCTCCCCAGGCCGTGAACTCCTTGAATGCAGGCTGAGCCTCCACCGCCTGGACCTGGCACAGCAGAGGTGCTGGATAGCAATCCAGGGAATAAATAAACTCCGCTCTTAGAAAGCAAGACCAGTACCTGGGGCCAAAAATGAGCTGGGCGCTTCACCGACACAGGCACACAGGCGCGTCCAGGGTGGAGAGGATGGAGTGAGGGCAAGGCTTTTCCAGGGACAGAGCGCCCAGCTCCGCAGGGACTGTCTCCCTACGCTGTGTGACCTTGGGCAAGTCACTCAGACTTTCCGAGCCATGAATCACGTCTAATTTAAAATAGGAGTGAACATGAGAGCTGTCTCGTGAGGCAGGTATGCAGAGACCAAGGATGCATGCCATGGTCCTGGGGATGTGGGAATGCTCAGGACAAAGTGACCGCCAGGTCATTGGAAGCAACAAACAGAAGGACAGCGGGGGCAGGGTGGGCGAGGAGCTGCCTGAGATGAGTGCCGCGTCTTGGAAGAGACTGCCAGACTTCCAGGTTCCGGGCCTCATGGTCCCTGGTGGGCTGAGACTGAGTCAGAGCCAGAGGGCTCTGGGTAGGGGTTGAGACCGCCTGGCTGCGGTCCCCATAGTGGCTGTGACTAAGAGAGGAAGGGGCATCTGTGGTCGGAGGTGGGGGGCAGTCTCTAGAAAGAAAAACCCCTCCCCATTTCACTTCTCCTGACCGATGAGTGGCGAAGGGGCCTCGGAGGTGGGAGTTTTTCTGGAACGCGGCCCTGGAGAAAGATTCTCTCCACTGCCCACCCCACAAAGAGGCGACACTGGCAACTGGTGAGTCCCCTTATAGTTGGGGCAGGGGTGTTGCTTGAGGAGGGGGCTGATAAAAGTCTGAACGGAGGCGATGATGCTCGGCAGGGCTCACCGGGTCCTGCGAGTGGCAGGCTGGAGGCAGGGGGCTACCGGGTACAGGAGCAGTGGCTGGCGTTTTGTTTTGTGCTCTGGGCTGAGGAATAACCTTGTCGCCGACCGAGCGGAGCAAGTGGGTCAGCTCCCCTCGGCGGAGAGCGATGGGGTGTCAGGAACGCGGGTGCAGAGGCTGCCTCCTTCCCTGCCAAGCGGACCCGGTGAGCAGCCCCACAGGGACCCCTGCTGGCCGAGGCGGGAACGTCACGCGGGGGAAGCCTCGGCCTGAGCGGGCGGGCCAAGTTATTCCTCTTTTCCTTCCTCTGGGGCTCACCTTTCTCCGTCTCTTTAGTTATTTATTTTTGGCCTCGCGTGGCTTAGTTCCCCGACCAAGGATAGAACTCAGGTCCTCGGCAGTGAAAGCCCAAGTCTTAACCCCTGGACCAGTGGGGAATTCCTCGCTCTTGCTTTAGAGGAACTGGTGCCCCAACCGAAATGAAGTCGCTCAGTCTTGTCCGACTCTGTGCGACCTCAGAGACGGCAGCCCACCAGGCTCCCCCGTCCCTGGGATTCTCCAGGCAAAAACACTGGAGTGGGTTGCCATTTCCTTCTTCAACGCATGAAAATGAAAAGTGAAAGTGAAGTCGCTCAGTCACGACCCCACGGACTGCAGCCTACCAGGCTCCTCCGACCATGGGATTTGCCAGGCAAGAGTACTGGAGTGGGGTGTCATTGCCTTCTCCGAGCCTAGAGCCAAAAGAAAAATGTACACCCCATATATATTTATGAAAATATCCTCCCCTGTTTTGACTCAAGTGGGAAAAAGTAATTTTTAAAAGGCTATAAGGCAAACCATTCAATATCACAGTTATCCAAGTCTATGCCCCAACCAGTAATGCTGAAGAAGCCAAAGTTGAATGGTTTTATGAAGACCTACAAGACCTTTTAGAACTAACACCCAAAAAAGATGTCCTTTTCATTATAGGGGACTGGAATGCTAAAGTAGGAAGTCAAGAAACACCTGGAGTAACAGGCAAATTTGGCCTTGGAATGTGGAATGAAGCAGGGCAAAGACTAATAGAATTTTGCCAAGAAAATGCACTGGTCCTAGCAAACACCTTCTTCCAACAACACAAGAGAAGACTCTACACATGGACATCACCAGATGGTCAACACCGAAATCAGATTGATTATATTCTACGCAGCCAAAGATGGAGAAGCTCTATACAGTCAACAAAAACAAGACCAGGGGCTGACTGTGGTTCAGATCATGAACTCCTTATTGCCAAATTCAGACTGAAATTGAAGAAAGTAGGGAAAACTGCTAGACCATTCAGGTATGACCTAAATCAAATCCCTTATGATTACACAGTGGAAGTGAGAAATAGATTTAAGGGCCTAGATCTGATAGATAGTGCCTGATGAACTATGGAATGAGGTTCGTGACATTGTACGGGAGACAGGGATCAAGACCATCCCCATGGAAAAGAAATGCAAAAAGCAAAATGGCTGTCTGAGGAGGCCTTACAAATAGCTGTGAAAAGAAGAGAGGCCAAAAGCAAAGGAGAAAAGGAAAGATATAAGCATCTGAATGCAGAGTTCCAAAGAACAGCAAGAAAAGATAAAGCCTTCTTCAGTGATCAATGCAAAGAAATAGAGGAAAAGAACAGAATGGGAAAGACTAGAGATCTCTTCAAGAAAATTAGAGATATCAAGGGAACATTTCATGCAAAGATGGGCTCGATAAAGGACAGAAATGGTCTGGACCTAACAGAAGCAGAAGATATTAAGAAGAGGTGGCAAGAACACACGGAAGAACTGTACAATAAAGATCTTCAAGACCCAGATAATCATGATGATGTGATCACTCATCTAGAGCCAGACATCTTGAAATGTGAAGTCAAGTGGGCTTTAGAAAGCATCACTACGAACAAAGCTAGTGGAGGTGATGGAATTCCAGTTGAGCTGTTTCAAATCCTGAAAGATGATGCTATGAAAGTGCTGCATTCAATATGCCAGCAAATTAGGAAAACTCAGCAGTGGCCATAGGACTGGAAAAGGTCAGTTTTCATTCCAATTCCAAAGAAAGGCAATGCCAAAGAATGCTCAAACTACCACACAATTGCACTCATCTCACATGCTAGTAAAGTAATGCTCAAAATTCTCCAAACCAGGCTTCAGCAATACGTGAACCGTGAACTTCCTGACGTTCAAGCTGGTTTTAGAAAAGGCAGAGGAACCAGAGATCAAATTGCCAACATCCGCTGGATCATCAAAAAAGCAAGAGAGTTCCAGAAAAACATCTGTTTCTGCTTTATTGACTATGCCAAAGCCTTTGACTGTGTGGATCACGATAAACTGTGGAAAATTCTGAAAGAGATGGGAATACCAGACCACCTGACCTGCCTCTTGAGAAATCTGTATGCAGGTCAGGAAGCAACAGTTAGAACTGGACATGGAACAACAGACTGGTTCCAAATAGGAAAAGGAGTACGTCAAGGCTGTATATTGTCACGCTGCCTATTTAACTTCTATGCAGAGTACATCCTGAGAAACGCTGGGCTGGAAGAAACACAAGCTGGAATCAAGATTGCTGGGAGAAATATCAATAACCTTAGATATGCAGTTGACACCACCCTTATGGCAGAAAGTGAAGAGGAGCTAAAGGGCCTCTTGGTGAAAGTGAAAGAGGAGAGTGAAAAAGTTGGCTTAAAGCTCAACATTCAGAAAACGAAGATCATGGCATCCGGTCCCATCACTTCATGGGAAATAGATGGGGGAACAGTGGAAACAGTGTCAGACTTTATTTTTTGGGGCTCCAAAATCACTGCAGATGGTGACTGCAGCCATGAAATTAAAAGACACTTAGTCCTTGGAAGAAAAGTTATGACCAACCTAGACAGCATATTCAAAAGCAGAGACGAAGGTCTGTCTAGTCAAGGCTATGGTTTTTCCTGTGGTCATGTATGGATGTGAAAACTGGACTGTGAAGAAGGCTGAGCGCCGAAGAATTGATGCTTTTGAGCTGTGGTGTTGGAGAAGACTCTTGAGAGTCCCTTGGACTGCAAGGAGATCCAACCAGTCCATTCTGAAGGAGATCAACCCTGGGATTTCTTTGGAAGGAATGATGCTAAAGCTGAAACTCCAGTACTTTGGCCACCTCATGCGAAGAGTTGACTCATTGGAAAAGACTCTGATGCTGGGAGGGTTTGGAGGCAGGAAGAGAAGGGGACGACCGAGGATGAGATGGCTGGATGGCATCATGGACTCGATGGACGTGAGTCTGAGTGAATTCCGGGAGATGGTGATGGACAGGGAGGCCTGGCGTGCTGCGATTCATGGGGTCGCAGAGAGTCGGACACGACTGAGCGGCTGAACTGACTGTACACAAAGCCCCACATTTCCTAAGCTGCTAGGTTACCAACATCAACAGATAAACTCACTTAATTGGAGACACAACAGCCACACAGGGGTTACTAAAACAAACAACAGGGACTTCCCTGGTGGTCCAGGGGTTGAGAATCCACCTTCCAGTGCAGTGGGCGTGGGTTCGACCCCTGGTCTGGGAAGATCCCAGGCCCGTGGCACAGCCGCTGAAGCCCTCATGCCCTAGAGCCCGCCCTCCGCGACAAGAGGAGCCACCTCACTGAGGAGCTCAGGCGCCGCAGCTCGGCAGGGCAGTGGTTCTGCCGGTGCCGGCACCTGGAGAAAGCCCGTGTGCAGAGACCCAGCGCGCTAGGTGAGAAGAAAAAAACAGTGGCCTGTCTTTGTTTAAAATTTTGAATTTTTTGTTCATCATGGATATTTTTGTTTTAATAAAGTTTTTTTTTAATATTGTATTTATTTCCTTTGATTGCTGCTCCCACCCTTAAATATTGTGTCCCAGGCAAGTGCCTCATTCATCTCACTCTATTCCCAGCCCTTTCTCATCCTTTAAGACACCCCAACTGAAAAACACTCATCTTTGGCCTCAAAAGTTTCCCTCCTCTAAAGCAAAGAAGAGGAAATTCCCCACTGGTCCCGGAGTTAAGACTTGGGCTTTCACTGCCCAGGACTTGAGTTCAATCCTTAGTCGGGGAACTAAGCCACGCACGGCCAAAAATAAATAGTCAGAGGAAAGAAAAAAGGAATAACTTGGCCTGCCTGTTCAGGCTGGGGCTGGCCAGCTGCACTCCACAGGGCTGCAGAAGAGTCTGATATGACTTAGCAACTGAGCACACACCCTCAGACCATAGGGAAGCAGCAAGTACCACCAAGAGCCAGGGATGAGTCCTGAGTAAGTGCACAAGGGCAGGTGGGCAGGCCTAGCCCTGGGTCCTCCAAGTGGGCAACACCCGCACAGCCCAGAGTGTCCTCAGAGTCCATCCTGTCTCACCCATCCCTCCGATGTGGATGTGGGGAGAAGGTAGTGAGGAGGGGGTGGGGGAGGGGGAGGAAGGAAGAGGAGAGGTGGGGGGAGGGGAAGGGGAGGGGCCTCCAGGGGCAGGTGGGAAAGTGAGCCCTTGACCTCGGGTAAGTCCAAAGACAGAACGTGCAATACCATTCCTTGTTAAAAGCTTGTTAAAAGCAACAGTTTTATTATGCAAAAACCAAAAAATTTAAGTGCGCTTCAGAAAATGTAGCCTCACCCAGAATCCATCACCCTCGCCCCATCTTCCAGATGTCTTTTGTACACATTAAAAATTTTATAATGCTTGAAATTTTTATACATAGCTTTAAAAATAGCATTCGCAGGGGTTTTTGTATGATTATGAAAGCAATACATGATCACTGCAGGGAATTTGGGGATGAAAGGAAAACACAAAAGAAAAAAAGTCACCTGTGATCCCTTCAAGCAGAGGCAATTCATTACTGTTAGCGTTTTGGTCTAAATCCTTGCAGCCTCTTCCCCATGCTGACATACTTCACACCTGCCATATACATATTGCATTTTACGTTAAGTTGGGATCCTATGTTTTGCGTTGATTTCACCGAGATCTCTTTGCTAAATGGAGCTTCTTGGAGTTTGTGCAAATCAATGGTTTATGTCCGGGTCACATGGTATCGATGACAGCTGACTCCACAGTGGCACATGTACCAGACATGTTTCTAGGGAGATTCTGACTGGCCCTTAGGTTTGTGTGTTCGGTTTTTTTTGTTTGCTTGTTTTATTTTGTTTTAAATTTATTTTGGCTGCACTGAATCTTCGTTGCTGTGTGCAGGCTTCTCTAGTTGGGGCGCTCAGTCTTCAGATCACGTGGGCTCAGTAGTTAGAACACGAGAGCCTAGTTGCGGTTTGTGGGATCTTAGTTCCCCAACCAGGGATGGAATCCGGGCCCCCTGCACTGGGAGCGTGGAGTCTCATCCAGTGGGCCTCCAGAGAAGTCCCTGGGTCCTCAGTTTGAAATGAGCCAGGGAAGGAGGCCACCAGGCAACCAACCACAAAACCCCGTCCCCAGCCTGCAATTTCCACTCCCACCCCGGTGTCTTCTCCACTCAGCACCCAGAGGATGAATAAGACTGTATCAGCCCTCCACTCACTCCCATCAACCCCCCGACTCCCCCAATACACACACAGCTTCACACGGTCACACTCAGAATGCAGAGTCCTGGCCTGGCCCACTGGATGGCACCATTTACCCTGGGGCCCATCTCTCCAGCCTCATTTCCATCTCCATGCTCCAGCCCCACTCACCTCCCTGGTGCTCCTGAGAGGCACACGTGCCCATTCCTGCCCCAGGGACTTTGCACCTGCTGTTCCCTGTGCCACAGTGCTTTCCCTCTGCCTCATCTCATGGCTCTGTCCTTCCCTTCACTCAGGTCTCTGCTCAAAGTTCATCTCAGAGAAGCCTTCCCTGGCCACCTCTCCAACACAGCGGGCCCATCCCCCCGTCCCTCTGTGCCCTGGTCGAGGTTTCCTGTGGCTCTGACCACGACCTGATGTTACACTGTGGCTTGTCTCATTGGCACCGCCTGCCATGAAGGCATGAACCTCACGTGTCAGAGCCGGACCAGGATGAGGTGAGAAAGGCACTCAGCTCAGGGGCAAAACTCACAGGGCATCTTAAAACCCCGAAAATCAAGAGAAATCTTTTTTTCTGTCCACACTCAGAGGCATATGGGAAATTAATCCTCCAGTCAGGAAACAAACCAGCATTGAGAGTGCAAAGTCTTAAACAATGGACCACCAGGGAAATCCCAAGAGAAATCAAATTTTAATGCATTTTTTTTTTGGCCATGCCCCTCGATTTGTGGGATCTTGTTGCCTGACCAGGGACTGGACCCTTGCCCTCAGCAGTGAGAGCACAAAGTCCCCTGGACCACCAGGAAAGTCCCCTGGACCACCAGGGGAGTCCTCCCTGCAATATATATATATTTTTTTAGATAGAAGTTAATGCCCACAAAATCCGTGATGGAAAAAAAATCAACATTTTTAATGAAGACAGGATCCATTTTTCCTGCCCTTCTGTCCTGTTTAGAGCCGTCCAGCCGCAGCTGACGCTGGGAACATTCCTTAATGAATTAAGAACAGCCGGGGAGAAAGCCGAGTCGGGTGGAGGCGAAAGACCAGAGGCAGGTGGACAGAGGGAGGAAGGACAGAGAGGAGGGGCCGCCCCCAGAGGGGCCAGGCTGAGAGTCCGGAGAAGCCCCCTGCTGGGAACGCAGCTGGGGAAAGAGGTTAGGTGGAGTCCTGAGAACCGAGCAGGGATGAGAGGCAGGGAGTTTGTTACTCGAAAATTGGGCTCAATTCAGTGGACGTTGAGCCAACAGACACAGTCAAACCAAACAGCGGGAGAAGGAAGCATTTATTACTTGCAGCAAGTAAGGAGAAACATTGGGGAATCTTTCCCAAAGCAGCAAAAATGGGGACATTTTTTAAGCTAAGGGTATGTGCATATTCATGAAGGGGTGGGATTGAGTGGTGTGTATATATTCATGAAGGGAGTTGGGTGCATGTATATTCTTGAGGGGGTGGGGTTGAGTGGTGTGTGTATATTCATGAAGGGGGTGGAGCAGAGGAAACTGAACTCATCGAATTGGGGCGAAGGTCAGCAGAGACCAAACTTTAGCTGACTGAAGTCATGAGGGTCAGAAAAGGTCACCAGCATCATTCTTGAGATTCTGGTTGACCTTGTGGCTGAGGGGTTTAAATTCTGCAAAACAGCTCAAGAAAGGGCTCCAAGCTAATCTTTACCACTGAAACAAAACCCAAAGTCTTTACAACTGATTCATTATCTTTGCTATTATTACTGCTCTTGCCTGATAACTTTTTTTTTTTTTTTTGGCTGCACTGGGTCCTAGTTGTGGCAGGCAGGATATAGCTCCCGGACCAGGAATTGAACCTGGGCCCCTTGCACTGGGTGCGCAGAGTCTCAGCCTCTGGACCACCAGGGAAGTCCCTTACCGGCATTCTTTTGTTCTCTTAAAATCACTAGTTACTGAAACCTGTTCAGCAAGCACTGTGGCCAGGCTCAGATCACAAAACGACTTTTCAGCCAAAAATAGCATCTCTTCTGTCAAGAAAGCCATGCTTGGTTCCAGGGACCCCCTACCCTATCTACTAATAAGTTGGGCTTCTTAAAGGAGTGCAAGAAGCTCTGACAAGGAGAGTCAGAGCTAGAGCTGGTGGTGTGGTTTTGGTGGCTGTTGTTATAGAACTTGAATAACTCAATGTGTTGGTTTCCTGGGCTGCTAAAACAAATGACCACAAACTGGGTGACTTAAAAAGCAGAAACTTTTCTGCTGCTCTCAGTCTGGAGGCCAGAAGTCCAAAATGAAGATGTGGGCAGGGCTGCACTCGCTCTGATGGCTCAGGGGAGAATCCAGGTTATTGCTGCTGTTCAGTTGCCCAGGCGTGACCGACTCTTTGTGACCCCACGGACTGCAGCATGCCAGGCCTTTCTGTCCTTCACCATCTCCTGGAGTTTGCCCAAGTTCATTTCCGTTGCTTTGGTGATACTGTCGTGCCATCTCATCCTCTGACGCTCTCTTCTCTTTCCGCCCTCGATCTTTCCCAGCATCAGGGACTTTTCCAGTGAGTCGCCTGTTCTCATCAGATGACCAAAATACTGGCGCTTCAGCTTCAGCATCAGTCCTTCCAGTGAGTATTCAGGGCTATCTCCTTTAAGACTGACTGGTTTGATCTCCTGGCTGTCCAAGGAACTTTCAGGAGTCTTCTCCAACACCACAGTTCAAAGGCATCAATTCTTTGGTGTTCTGCCTTCTTTACAGTCCAGCTGTCACAACCGTACGTGACCCCTGGGAAGAGCACAGGGTTGACTTTACAAACTTTTGTCGGCAGAGGAATGTCTCTGCTTTACAACTCATTGTCTACGTTTGTCACGGCTTTCCTGCCAGGAAGCAATTGCCTTTTGATTTCATGGCTGCAGTCACCATCTGCAGTGATTTTGGAGCCAGGATATAGGGTCCCCTCCAAAAATCCGTATGTTGAAACCTGACCCCTCGGGTGCTGGTACTCGGAGGTTGGGCCTTTGGGAGGTGATTGGTCATGAGGGGAGCCGTCTGTGGTGAGACTAGTGTCTTTATCAGAGGGATGCCAGAAGCTCCCTTGTCCCTCCTGCCCTGTCGCCTGCTGCAGCCTGTCACCGCCCAGCAACACTTTCCTAATCATGTGGCCCCAGTTCAGACCTAAATGAGTCCTGAGATCTCACAGAAGAAGCAGCTGATGGCCGGGGAGGGAGGGGAGTTGGTTAATGAAGTGGATTAGGGACCTTGGATCTGAGAGTGAGGGGAGCTGGCGGGAGATAGCAAGTGTTTGTAGACGTCATGTGCTCAGCTTCTTCTGATAGCGTGCAAGGCCCTGTGGGCTTCTGGGCACACTTCTTTGATTCCAAGAAACTGCCTTTATTCAGCCTCCATGATCTTTCCTGAGTTCCAGTGGGCAGATTCAAGCAGTTGTTGATAAGGGGAGAGGATGAGAGACCAAGGAGAAACAGTCAAGAGCAGCCTTGGGGGCAAGATCCTGTTTCTTCATTAAGGGACACACACAACAATGTCTTTGAGCTGTTTTGCAGATACTAAACCCCACTCCATGTGGGAGAAGTCCATGATTAAAGAAGTCATGTGCTCCCCACAAGTATGGAGCCCCCCAACCAGTTGGACCCAAAGGTTGACGATGTTGACTCCTACTTACCTCACCACCAATCCATCAGAAGAATGTCCACAAGCTGATCATGCCCTTTTGGGCAATTAAAATAAAGCTTCTCAGTGTGTCCAAGTTGGGATACATGGGGACACATGAGTCCATTGTGTCCCCCTTTGCCTGGCAAAGCAATACAGCTATCCTTTTATATCACCCAAAACCTTGGGGTCTCCAAGGTTCGATTTGGAACCAGTGTACAGCGAAGCGGGAGCTTTCAGCATCACTTCTTGTTCTTCTTCTTCTTTAAATATTTCTGTGTTTATTTGGCTGCACCGGGCCTCAGTTGCACCATACAAGATCTGGTTCCATGACCAGAGATCGAACCTGGGAACCCTGCACTGAGAGCATGGAGCCTTAGCCACTTGACCCAAGTCCCCACGTGCTCAGTTTCTTATTTCCAAATTGAGATCTGGGCTGATAGTGAGGGGATCCAGGTGTTTACACACACACATACATACACACACATACCTCTTAGCTAAACAAACTCATACTTGAAGCATTCTTTCGCAACTTGCTTTCTCACTTCAAATATCTTCATATGTGTTGCAGATGGTCTTAGTCCATTCAAGCTGTTATAACAAAATGCCATATAGACTGGCTGGCTTATAAATAGCAGAAATTTATTGCCCACAGTTCTGGAGGCTAGAGGTCTCAGATCAGGTGCCAGGTTCTGGAAAGAACCCTCTCTGGGGTGAGAAGTTGGCAAACTTCTCATTGTATCCTCTTGTGGCAGAGGGGCAGGGGAACTCAGCGTGGGGGCTTCTCTTTATATGTATCTATTTGGTTGTGTCAGGCCTTAGTTCCAGCCCATAGGATCTTTCATTGCCGTGTGTACACTTCTTGCTAGCTGTGGCACACAGACTTAGTTGCCCCATGTTATATGGGATCCTAGCTCACGATCCAACCCCAGGTCGAACCCATATTCTCTGCATCGGAAGGCCGATTCTAAATCACTGGACCACAAGGGAAGCCCTCTTAATACAAGGGCACTAACCCCATGCATAAGCTTCCCTGGTGCCTCTGTGGAACAGAACTCTCCTGCCAGTGCAGGAGACATCAGCTTGATCCCTGGGTCAGGAAGATTCCCTGGAGAAGGAATATTCTCACTTGGAGAATCCCATGGACGGAGAAGCCTAGCGGTTAACAGTCCCGGGTGGCAGAAGAGTCAGACAGTACTTAGCAACTAAACAATAACAACCATCCCAGGCATGAGAGCTCTGCTTTCACGACCTAATTATTTTTAAAAGCTCCACCTCCAAAGCCTCGCCTTAGGAGTCAGGTTTCAATATATGAATGGGGGGAGGTGCAAACAATTATCTACCGCTGAGTCTTCCCGGCTCAGTGGGTGGAGCCCAGCCGCAGTCTTTAAGAGTGCGGCTTCCTTGTGTGCATGTGTTTTAGGAAAAACTTACTGTCTTCTGCTTACGCTTGCAACAGTTCTGATGCAAGATGTGTGGGTTTTCACACCAGGCAATTCTGACCCTAACGGCCTGGGTTAGCGGAGACCCCATACGTTCAAAGTCCCAGCCCCACAAGACTGTAAGCCATGGGTCCGTAGGTTACCCACAACTTCTGTCTGACTCAGCTACCAATCAGAGGCTCCAAGGACCCCCTCTTTGGGTTTGATAATTTGCTGGAGGGTCATAGAGCCCAGGAAAAGAGTTTACAAACTGTTGCCAATTAATTACAAAGGATACATTTTTAAATTTTAATTTTATTTTTCACTTTTTTTTTTAACATTGGAGTATAATTAGCCCCTGGGACACTGGACACCCCAATACTTCTCCTGAGGAGCAGGTGATCGGGCCTTGATGGGGGCTCGTGGTAGAAATGGCTCATGATGTTGACCTTGCAAACAAAGAATAAAATCACAGTGACCCTTGAGACTGACCAAATTGCCCAAACGACATTCTGTTTTGCTGATGGTGGCTACCTTCTCAAGGCTGCAAGACCACTGGATTCCAGACCTCCAGCTACGTGACTGCAGGACTCAGCTACAGGCTAAAAATTAACCATCCCTTCAGAGCATTCTTCACTGGCAGGGTGTAAGAAAACCCCGTCAGAAAGAGAGGACACTGGTTCTCTTTAAGGGCCAGTCACCCTCTCGTTTTCCCTCTAATAAATTCCCTTTTCTTGCCTGACTTCCCAGTTCGCTCTGTTTTTCTTCACCCTTGCCTTCCATTCTGGGAGGGGAGATCCACCGCAACAGGGTGGGCTCCTCTCACGAGCCCACCTCCGGTGGCCCCCTCCCTTGGACCTTGCCGAGAAACCAAGACGAGCTCCAGGACAGGACTCTCCACTTGCCTTGCTGGACTGACATCCACACACCGGCCCACATTTCATCCCCCAGTTGCAAGGGTGAGTGAAATCCCATTATCTCTTGTTCTCTCTCTCTTTCCCACCCCCCTTCTCATTTCAAGTCCTAGAGCTAGGCCAGAGGACCCCCATGGACCTCACTTTGAAATAGGGGACGCCCATTTCAAAGCAGACTATTATTCCTCTCTGAGAAGGTCCTGAGAACAGACACCTTCTCCCTGGGCCCTTCCTCCTCGCTTTCTCTCGCCCTCCCTATTCGGCCACAACAGGAAATTCTCAATCCCAGCCCTCAAGGATTATTCCTCTAGGATGCTTTCTCTGAAACCTAAAAGCCTCGGGCTTCCAATGGGAGATAAGACCAAAAGCCTTATTTACTGTTCTAACACTGGCCGAAATACAGACTTGATAACAGGTCCCAATGGCCAGAAAACGGAACTCCCGATTATAATACCCTTGGAAATGGCAACCCATTCCAGTATTCTTGCCTGGAGAATCCCATGGACAGAGAGAGGAGCCTGGTGGGCTACAGTCCACGGGGTCACAAAGAGTCGGACACGACTGAGTGACTTCACTCACTCACGGGATCTCGAAAACTTCTGCAAGTGGTCAGAGATCCCTTCTGTTCAGGTTTTCTTCGCTCTCTCCGCTCTGGACCCTCCCTCTGTGAATCCTGTTCTACTTCTCAAATACGCTTAGCCTACTCTGGGCCACATCCTCCGCATACAGTGTCTCTCCATCCCTGTTCAGACTTTTCTTTGGCCCACCCCTTGTCCCTCCCAGTCCCCTTGTAGCGCGCCAGATCCAGTTCCACAACCTCCACCTTAGCCCCCTTCTCCCTCCCTCCTTCTCTAGTACAGGCTGCCACTGCTCCGAACCCCCTCCCCTGCCTGTTCCAAAGGCAAGCTCTGAGACCCCAGCCCCACTCTCTACCCCGAGGATCCCAAGGCTCTACCCCAACCTCCCTAGATCCCCTCCCCGTAGCCAGTCCTGAACAACGTTAAAACAGGAAACTTCCCCACAGGAACCCCCTCCTTCGCCTGCCCGACTGCTCTTCTGGAAGCAGCTGGAGCAGAAGGCTTTGACTGGGTTCCTGTCCCAGCCTCCCTCACCCATCAATCGCAAATCAAAAAGCGTCTTGGCTCCTTCTCCTCAGACCCAGATAATTTTCTAGAAGAATTCAAGTATCTTACCCAGTCCTATGACTTAACCTGGCATGATATTTACATCATCCTTTCCTCCACTCTCCTCCCAGAAGAGAAGGAACAAGTATGGCGTGCAAGCTGATGAGATACACAGGACTGACAACACGAAGCCCTTAGGGGCCACGGCTGTCCCCCTCCAGAGGTGATCCCAACTGGGATTATCAGGCAGGGAGACCTGGGCCAGCAGCCTGTCATCACGTGGTTGCTTGCCTCATTGTGGGCCTTCAAAATGCAGAACATAAAGCCATCATCTTTGATAAGCTCTGGCTAATAACTCAAGGGCTAGACAAAAACCTGGCACAATTTCTAGTCAGGCTAATGGAAGCCCTACAAAAATATACAAGATTTGATCCCACTTCAGCAGAGGGCAACCATTGTCCTTAACACCCATTTTATCTCCCAATCGTCCCCAGATATCTGAAAGAAACTAAAAAAGGCAGAAGGCCCTCAAACCCCTCAATGTGAAAGTGAAAGTCACTCAGTCGTGTCCAGCTCTTTGTGACCCCATGGACTATAGTCCATGGAATTCTTTAGGCCAGAATACTGGAGTGGGTAGCCTTTCCTTTCTCCAGGGGATCTTCCCAACCCAGGGATCGAAGCCAGGTTTCCCGCATTGCAGGCAGATTCTTTACCAGCTGAGCTACAAGGGAAGCCCAAACCCCTCAATAAGACCTTTTAAATTTAGCCTTTAAGATTTTCAATAATAGGGAAAAACAGGCAAAGCTAGAGAAGGCCCAACGAGATCAGGCCAAATACCACCTTTAGCCACTGCCCTACATGGCTCCAAATTTCCATCAACCAACAAAGGCAGAAAGCCATGTGGGCACTGCTTCAAATGCGGCAAAGAAGGCCACTGGGCCGCTCGTGCCTAAAGCCAAGGCCCCCTCCAGGCCCGTGTCCCAGCTGTGGCATAAAGGGACACTGGAAGGTCGAAATCCCCCTTAGGGATCCGGACATCTCCTCCTGGTCTCGAGCAACAGTCCTCTGACCCAGCTCTGCCCAGCCTCCTCGGACTCACCGTTGAAGATTAGAGGTGCCCAGGGCTCCAGACCCTGGCTCTCGCCACCTCTAAGGAGCCCAGGGTAACTCTCACAGTGGCAAGTAAGCCGATCTCTTTTCTCATCGACACAGGGGCCACTTACTCTGCTATGCCTGCCTACTCTGGAAAAGCCAAAGTCTCCCAGGTCTCTGTTATGGAGGTTGAAGTTTTAATATCTACACCACGAATAACCGAGCCTCTACCTTGCACACTTAAAGATACCCCATTTTCACATTCTTTTCTCATACTCCCCTAATGCCACTCCTATTCTCGGAAGAGATCTTCTCACAAAATTCAAAGCTTCTATTACCATCCCAGCCCACCTTCCAATCTAGCCTGGTTACTGCTCCTTAACACCCACCACCTCTGCGACAACAGGCTCCTTTCTGTTTTCCTAGACAAAACTCCGTAAACAATTCTCACCGTCAACTAGGAACTATAGCACTGCACCCCCGTAATTACACTTCCCATCTCTCCTTCCCTTCAGGCCGATCGGTCTACCACGACTCGGGAACTGCAGGACATTCTTTTGCTTTCTCAGGGAGACTTCCTTCTACACCTCTTGTAGGGGCTACGCTGGCGAGTTCACTGTCAGTTTCAGAAACTACTAACAAGTTCCCAGAAAGACTCCTATTTGCTATCGATTTCAGCTGTTGTCCTCTTACTGCTGGAATGTTTTTCTTATGTGGAGCCACCGCCTATTTATGTCTTCCCACTAACTGGACAGGAACATACACCCTGGTACATCTGACCCCAGATACTTCTATTGCCCCTAACAATCAGACCCTCCATATCCCGCTAACTCATAACTGACCCCAGACGGGCAATTCAATTCATTTCTCTATTGATCAGTTTAGAAACAGCGGCTGGGATTGGGACAGAGACCACAGGACTCACAACCTCTTTAAATTACTACCAACGCCTTTCTAAAGACCTCACTGCGAGCCTAAAGAAATAGCTACCAGCCTTATCACTATCCAAAACCAGCTATATTCTCCGGCAGCCGTGGTCCTCTAAAACAGAAGGGGGTTAGACCTTCTAACGTCAGAAAAAGAGGGACTGTGTCTATTTTTGGAGGAAACCAACAAATCAGGCATTGTAAAGGAAGCAGCAAGAAATCCGACAAACAGGCCTCATTAGAATACGTCAACACCTGAGGAATTCATGGGAAAACTGGCTGAACAATTGGAATTGGACGCCCTGGGTCGTACGTTTTCTAGGCCCTCTCCTGCTGCTGCTGCTAAGTCGCTTCAGTCGTGTCCGACTCTGTGCAACCCCACAGATGGCAGCCCACCAGCCTCCTCTGCCCCTGGGATTCTCCAGGCAAGAACACTGGAGTGGGTTGCCATTTCCTTCTCCAATGCATGAAAGTGGAAAGTGAAAAATGAAAGTGAAGTTGCTCAGTCGTGCCCGACTCTTAGCGACCCCATGGACTGAATCCTTATTCTAACTTTCAGCCCATGTTTAATGGGTCTTTTTCAAAATTTCTTCAGGACTGCTTACAAGGCTTCACCAACTGAACTATCCATAAGGTACTTCTAACTCACTTAAATTACGAAAATCTTGGACCCCATACAGATCCCCTTGACCCAACATTCCAGCCTTTTCTTATCTCACCCCTATGATGCCCCTGCCCCAAAGGAAGCAGTTACAGAAGACTGACCTTTGGCTCTTATCCTAAATCAAAAAGGCTGGAGTGATGGGGTCTACATGGGGGCTCATTGTTAAGATGGCTCGTTATGTTGACCTCACAAACAAAGAATAAAATCACAGTGACCCTTGAGACTGACCAAATTGCCCAAATGAGTTCTGTTTTCTCACTGATGTCTGCCTTCTGAAAGGTGCGAGACCACCAGATTCCAGACCTTTGGCTACATGACCAGAGGACTCAGCTACAGGCTAAAAATTAAGCATCCCTTCAGAAAATTCTTCATTGTGGGGTGTAAGAAAGACCCCATCAGAAAGGGAGGAGACTGGTTCTTCCCAAGGGCCAGTCACCCTCTCATTTTCCCTCTAGTAAATTTCCTTTTCTTGCCTGACTGCCCACCTCACTCTCTTTTTCTCTGCACTTGCCTTACAGCAGGCAGTTCTCAGGGTGCCGGGGGTCTTGTAATCCTCAAGCACCCCTGTAGAGGGTCACAGGACAACCTGAAAGACATTCAGGATGGCAGGGGGAAGAGTTACATAGGCTTTAGCATCTTACCGACACTCACAAGCCCTCTTAAGAGGTGCGCCCGACTGCCGAGTGTATACAGACGAGAGGAAATCCCCCTGCGTCCCTTTGATCACAGGTGGCATCCCTTAGTGCAGTACCCCTTAGCGACACTAGGTGGCGGCCCTGCACCATTAATCCAGCAGCAAGCAGAAGAAGATGCTGGTTCCCTTCTCTGGAAAACCCCTCAGTTTCACCCACCCAAGTCCATTCTTTCCTGACTTTGTCCTGTGGAGCCCGTGGGTAAAGGGAGGTAAACTTGGAGCATAAATGGAAAGGAACTCTAGGGTCTTGTGTTGGCTAACCAGTCTGTTACTATGTGGTCCATGGAAAGAGCTGGAAAGAGTGTAGGACTTGGGTCCAGCACTCTCTTCTGGGCTCCATCAGCTGTGTGGCCTTAGGCACAGCCCTAAACCTCTCTGAACCTCAACAAGAAAGTGGGCATATCCCTTCATTCAACAGAACTTCATTGTGTTCTAAAAAAAATTAGAGGGAGGGGATATACATACACATATTGCTGATTCGTTTCCTTGTACAGCAGATTAACATAGCACTGTGAAGCAATTACCTCGGTCAGTCGTTCAGCCCCGTCTGACACTCTTTGAGACCCCATGGCCTGTAGCCATGGCTCCTCTGTCTGTGGAATTCTCCAGGCAAGAATACTGGAGTGGGTTGCCATTCCCTTCTCCAGGGGCTCTTCCTGACCCAGGGATTGAACCTGGGTCTCCGGTACTGCAGGCAGATTCTTTACTGCCTGAGTCATCTGGGAAGTAATTATACTCCAATAAAATAAAAATAAATGAGCCTGTAGGAAGAAAAAGAAATTTAGTTTAAATCCTAGCTATGACTAACAAAGAAACCGCTAATATTTTACTCCCCAGGAAAGGTATGTCATCAGAGCTTTTTTGAGTTTGTGAACTGATGACTTCCAGGTCCTTTGCCCTTCTCTCCCAAGGGTAACGATGTCTCATCTCCTTGATCTGAATGTCACGAGGGAGACTTGGGATTGCTCAGACGTGAAAGGAAGCCTGTCATTCTGCTGGGTTGGGGAACCAGTCGGTGGTTTCTCCTCTCTGCTGCCTTCCTGCAAAGCAGTGTGTACAAAGGGCAAAGCTTCTCATTTTAAAACTGAGTGTGTGGTCTTTACTGGCAAAGCCTGTTTCCTCATTGTAAAACTCGCCCTGACCTACCTTGCAGGATCACTGTCAGACTGAAAAATGTAAACATGTCTGACAAAGCCCCCTTTCACAGAGGGCTATGTGAGTATAAAATAGTAGAATGCAATTTCTCAATTTTAAAAAAACCCTCCACTGGGACTTCCTTGAAAGTCCAGTGGTTAAGACTCCATGCTTCCAGTGCAGGGGGCGTGGGTTTGATCCCTGGTCGGGGAACTAAGATCCCACATGCTTCACACCACAGCCAAACAATAAAAAATAAACCAACCTCCATTACTTACAAGATAAAATAAAAACAATTTATCCTGATCCATCAGTCTCCAGCACATGCCCACCTGCCTGCCCAGTCTTGCTGCTATCCATCATCCTCCCAACACGTCCTGTGATGCAGCCCACCCCAGAAACCAGAAGTTTTCCCCCAGAATCACCCCTGTGTCTTCCTGCTTGTTCATTCCACCTGGAATGCCCTTTCCCTCATTCCTCCCTATCAAGATCTTTCCTATATCTTTAGGCCTATTAAAAGAAAAGCTTAGACTGTGCTTTTTGGTTAGTTAGAAAAGTAATGCATGCATATGGTATGAAATGAAAAACAAGTCTCTGTTTTTCTCCTCTTAATTCCCCTCCCTCAAATGCAAGGTCACTCCACAAACACACTTCCAGAAGTTTATGTGGATCTACCAGCATATATATGTACATTCTCTTTAAATGTACGTAAATGGAATTATCGCTTCCCTGGTGGTTCAGTGGTAAAGAATCCACCTGCCAATGCAAGAGATGCAAGAGACTTGGGTTTGATTGATCCCTGGGTCAGAAAGATCTCCTGGAGAATGAAATAGCAACCCACTCTGGTATTCTTGCCTGGGAACCTGCCATGGACAGAGGAACCTGATGGGCTACAGTCCATGGGATCGCAAGAGTTGGACATGACTTAGTGACTGCTGCTGCTACTGCTAAGTCGCTTCAGTCGTGTCCGACTCTGTGTGACCCCATAGATGGCAGCCCACCAGGCTCCCCTGTCCCTGGGATTCTCCAGGCAAGAACACTGGAGTGGGTTGCCATTTCCTTCTCCGATGCATGAAAGTGAAAAGTGAAAGGGAAGTCGCTCAGTCGTGTCCGACTCTGTGTGACCCCATGGACTGCAGCCTAGCAGGCTCCTCCGTCCATGGGGTTTTCCAGGCAAGAGTACTGGAGTGGGGTGCCATCACCTTCTCCAGACTTAGTGACTATACAACAACAAATGGAATCATACTTACATATTAAATATGTAAGTATAACTACACTTATATATATATACATGTAACTTGGATGTATTCCAAATCAACATAGAGAGAGGTGGGCTCCCTGCTTTTAACAGCTGGGGGAGGGACTTCCCTGGCAGTCCAGTGGTTAAGACACTGCGCTTGCAACGCAGGGGTCACTGGCTGGGGACTAACATCCTACATGTTATGCGGTGTGACTTGGAGGGGAAGAAAAGCAAACAATTGAAAAAGATCAGAAAAAAAATAACTGGGTGACATTAGCACAAATTACCCCACTGTTCTATTTAACAGCCTTCTCTCCAACAGGTGCTTGCTGCTGCAGCCAGTGCTGTGCTGAGTATCCCCGCCCCATGTGGCCGGGCAGTGTGCCACGTTCCCATGGGACGCATCCATGATGTCAACCTCCACTGGAATCCCCCCCCCTCCTGGGGCTCCTGCAGGACTTTCCTTGGAGTTCCTGGGCTGAGCATTTGCCAGAAGCTACAGTCAGATGGTGACCGGGTTCAAATACCAGTTGCTCCGTCAACATCTCTCCCTGCGTCAGTGTTCTCATCCCTACAAAGGAGACGATAGTCACGGTACCACTTCCGGAGTTGTCTTGAGTATTACATGCAATAACGTGTTATAGCCCCTGGATCAGGGGAAGGACTCAGGATGGCTGGCTGCCCGCTCCTTCCCCCCACTCTGATATCCCATTTATGGAGTGCCAAGCTTTGCACGTGGGCCCTGGTCTAGTCTAGTCTGCACCCCACAGCTTCCCTGGATGTGGATGTGGTGGGTGCATAATAAATAAATGGCCCCTGCATGGACCATGAGGAGCAATCCTCCAGCTTTGGCCTGACCCCCCACTCCGCAAGGCCTGGGGGATGGGGAGGAGTAGGGGTGCCTTTCTCTGGATGGTCCACAGCACCCTCAAGTCCTTCCCCCTCTTTCCTTACCATCCACCCCCAACGGCTCAGTAATAAATAGCAGGAAGGTGGGGGTCAGGAGCTTCATAAAAAGCCAAGGCCCTGGCCTACCCTGGGACCAACATCACTGTTTGATTCTGGTCCCCACAGGGACCAGACACTGTCTGCCTCCCCCACCCCTGGCCAGTGTCTCATTTCAAACTTGGCTCCTCTGGGCCAGCCATATCTCTCCAAGGGTTGGGTTGGGGGAATAAGAGCCTGCTCAGGGCTGAGAAAGGGGCATTTGGACACTGGAGCTCACCTCAGATCTCACCACTGCCCCTGTGCCCCCCACCAACGATTTTACTCATCTAGTCTACCGCAGGAGGCTAGGCCAGAACATCAGCATCCGGAGGAGGGAGCAGGGGCACCTGGGCAGCCAGACCCCAACCAAGGGGTGGGAAGGCACCAGCGGGGTGTCAGTCGGGGCCACACACACCTGGGGGCCAGTTAGCTGGGTCCTGAGGAGAGATGCCTCTGGGAAGGGAGGGTGCAGGGGTTTGGGCCCGGCTGCAAGGCACATGCTTGAGACGTCCTGCAGGAGTGGGCACCTGGGACGGAGGGGACTCTGCCTGCCCCCACCCCAGCGGAGCTACAGGGCCAGGGGCGAGGCTGCAGCAGAGGAGGGAGGCTAGGAATCAAAGCTGAGATCCTCTGGGCTGAGAGCAAGTAGAGAGACTGGCTCAAAGTTGAGACATTGAGGTCCTCCTGTGGTAACAGTAACAACACTAGCAGTCAACAATAGCAGCTGCTCACGATTGTGAGCACGGGCACCGGCCTCCTGCCCTTCAAGGGGCTTCTTACAAGAGACAGGGCCTATTTTTTCAGTTCAGTTCAGTCACTTAGTCCTGTCTGACTCTTTGTGACCCCATGGACTGCAGCACGCCAGGGTTCCCTGCCCATCACCAGCTCCCAGAGCTTGCTCAAATTCATGTCCATTGCTTCGGTGATACCATCCAACCATCTCATCCTCTGTCGCCCCCTTCTCCTCCTGCCTTCAATCTTTCCCAGCATCAGGGTCTTTCCCAGTGAGTCAGTTCTTTGCATCAAGTCCCCAGAGTATTGGAGCTTCAGCTTCAGTATTGGTCCTATTTTTTATCAGGGCCTATTTTTACCTCCATTTTTGTTTATTTATGCAGGATCTTAGTTCCCTGACCAGGGATCGAACTTAGGCTCCCAGCAGTGAAAGCGCAGAGTCCTAACCACTGGACTGCTGGGAAATTCCTTTTACTCCCGTTTTATTTATTTATTTATTTTTAAAATTAATTCTTTATTTAGTTCAATTATTTGGTTGCACCAGGTCTTAGCTGTGGCGTGTGGGATCTAGTTGCCTGACCAGGGATTGAACCTAGTCCCCCTGCCTTGAGAACACAGAGTCTTAGCCACTGGACCACCAGGGACGTCCCTTATCCCCATTTTAAAGAGAAGGAAGCCTCGGGCTCAGGGAGGTTGAAGGATCTGAGATACAGTGGCAAGCCCAATCTGAGGCTTCTGTGGCGGTAGAGATGCCACCACCAGTGGTTTCACAGGTAAGAAGGTGGGACCAGGGTGGCTACTATGTTGAGAACAGGCTCAGAGAGGCTCGTGCCCCGGAGGCTGACCCCGCAGTCCGATCTCCAGATCTTGAGTTCTTTCCTCGGACGCAGGCACCAGTGAGAACCAAGGTCCTGCCCCATTAGGAAGGTTCCGTGTCATTGGGCCAGAGGCCACACGAGTTTGTGTGTTTTTTTAACTGGGTCTCCCCTAAAGGAGATTCCTGAGAATCTCCAGAGACTTTACCAGAGACCCCGCCGCCACACAGGCACTCAGTGAGGGCTTCTCCCAGGAGCAAACCCTAGGTCCCTTTCTGTCCTCGGCGCCAGGCCTGGACGCAGTGCTGGGGGCGAGTGGGCGGGGGGAAGTTGAGTAAGACCGGGTCTCGGCCCGGCCGGGAGCCTCCACTGAGGCAGGATGCGGGGGAGGGCGCGTTCGCGGTGGACGAGAGTCTAGAGCAGCTATGGAAATCAGAGGAGGCGTCCTGGAGGCGGCAACCGCAGCAGGACTTGCAGGCGAGACTCTCCAAATGAGTGTGAAGGAACGCCTGAGAGCTAAAAGGCCCGAGGGAACGGGCTCGCTTGATCCAGGGATGAAGGCTCTGGGAGGGGGCTGTTATTGGGAGGTTTTTCTTGGAAATTGACGGGATGATGGCACTTCAGACCTAGATTATACGTTTTATTGGGGGAGGAGAGGACGGCGCCCGGAAGAGAGTAGCTCCAGCGGAGAATAGGGTTCTGCCCGGGCGGGGACAACACGAGCTACCGAGGAAGGGCAGCGCGACCCTGGAGCGACAGAGGATGCTGGCCTAGGGGACCGAGCGAGGCCCCGCCCCCCAGAGCTCGGCCCCGCCTCCAGGATCCAGACCCGCCCCCAGAGCTCGGCCCCGCCCCACCCAGAGCTCGGCCCCGCCTCCGGGACCCGGACCGGCCGAGGCGTCCGGCCCCGCCCCCGGCCCCGCCCCCGCCGGGCGCGCAGGTAGGGAAGAGGCGGAGCGGTGGGGCCCCCGCCCCCGGGAGCCACTACCCAGCGGCCGGCCGGCGCAGCTAGGAGCTGAGTCCCGGAGACTTGGGGCCGCGGGGGAGGTGAGCGCGGGGCGCCGGGAGGGGTCGGTTCGCGGCAGCTGGGCGCCAGGCACCAGAAGGGCCGCGGAGTCGCGCCCGGGGCGGCGGTGCGTGACCGGCGAAGGGTCCGGCGCTGGCTCCACGTGGGCCGATACTGGAGGCCGGGGCTGGACTGGGACGGGGCCCCCGGACCGGGTCTGCTGGCCCCTAGGCTCAGCTCCGGATAAGACACCTCCCGGGTCCCTGGGCCACGAGTCACCAGAGGCGGGGACAGGATGATTGGGCCGCAGTTTGAAGTCCCAGGAGGAAGAGCGGGGGAAAGCCCCAGGGCAGGACCGCGCAGTCCCGCCTCGCCCCAGAAGCGCCCGGAATTCAGACCTTCCCCGCCCCTCCACTTTCTCCTGGGTGAGCTGCAGCGGCCGGGGAGGAGTTTGTTCGGCCTCGCCGGGGTGGAAACAGGTGCCGCAGCCAGGCCGGACCGAAGCTCAGAAGTTGGACCCAGGAGTCCTGACTTCTGGACAGTGGGGCTTGGGTACTGCGTTGGGTTAGAGAGGAGTATGTCTCTAGCGTATAAGTCCCTAACTCCAGGGCAGAGGGGAGCCCGGGGTGAAAGGCCAAGGGAGAAGGCCTGGAGTTGGAGCCGAGAAGGGAGTGTCTGAGGAGGGGAGGGCTTGCGGACTGGCTGCTCTTTCCCAATGGCTAGCCTTAGGACCCTATGTGGGTGGTATTTGCTGAAATGTGATGGGCCCAGCGTCTGTGTAGTCTTACAGTCACTCACTGTAGGTGAGGCAGAGCAAGGTGGAAAGTGACGCTTCTTTCAGAGCAGTGACGCTCAAACGGGCTTGGGGAGTGATTTGCCTGCCAGGGGACATTCGGCAGTGTCTGGAGACGTTTTGGTTGTCACACTTGGTGGTGGGGTGGGGAGGGTGAGTGTTGTGGCTCCCAGCATCTAGCATGTAGAGGCTGGGGATGATGCTAAACATCCTGGAGTGTGCAGGACAGCCCCCTACCGTGAAGTAGGGAAGTGTCAGGAGTGCTGTGCTGAGCTTGGCGCGGTACCCGGTCCATCAGGTTACTTCTCACTGACTGCCCCTCCCTGCCTCAGTTTCACCAGGTTAGAGGAGGAATAAACCCAAATGAGATAAGCAGTAAGAAGGTGTGAGGGCAGTCCTATCCTAACAGCAGGCCTTCCTTGGTGCCACCGCCTCTTTCCTGCTTAAACCCCAGGCCCTGCATTAAGCAGTTCTGGGTGCCATGGGGGAGGGGCTGGAAACAGGGGCTCTGTCACAGCTGAGTCCTGGAGTGCTTCACCCCCAGGGCACCTCCCACACCAGGTGAGCCAGGGCAGCCCTGGGGGTCAGATATCGGCACTGTCTGGAGGGTGGGAAGGGGGCGAGCTCTGTGCTCAGAGACTGCCCAACCCTTGATTGCTGGGCGGGCCTGGATGCCTGACACCATGTGACCGGCTGTCATTTTCCCTTCTGAACCTACTCTTAACTCCTCAGTCACTTATACCAGGAGAATAACATCCGAGGAATAACAGGACACATTCCTTGCCGCTTCACAGTCTGCTTCCCTCCTGCAGTAAAAAGTTCCACGGCGGCTGTGGGAACTCTGGGTGAGATAAGAGACCCAGGGTGGGCCCTGATGCTGGTGCAGCGAGGCGCCCCCTGCTCCTGGTGTTGGCAGAGCCCCAGTGAGAGATGGGGGCCACTGGAGCCACAGGCCAGGGGTTTCCGGTAGGGACAACTCTGAATTAATCATTTGCGTTGGGCTCCCCACTGTGCAGGGAACTGCAGTGGGGGCTGTCATAGAAAGGGCAGGATAGGATGAAGCAACCGTCCATGCCCAGGAGCCCAGGCCCCCTCACTGCCCTCCCTGCCCACTTCTTGACAATCTCCATTCCCACGCCCACCCTCCATCCTGTTTACTTGTGGTTCCTGGCCTTCCCACCTGGGAACCCTGGTGGGGTCAAAGGGCAAGTAGCAGTTTCTGGTTTGACTTTTGCTTTGGGGGCTCTCTTTAATCTTTTAACTTTAAAAGGCTGGAGTGAGGCTTTCACCTTTTCAGCTAAAACAAAAACAAAACCAACCTGTAATAGTGGCCTCCCATCTTCTGTGTGCCTCTGAAAGCATAAAGCAGCAGTCAGACTTGCACAAAGCTGTTCAGGAAGTAATCAGCAGGGCCTCATGTTGAACCTGGGCCACCCCTTCCCAGGTCCAGCCCTAAAACCCTGTGCCACCAGCTGGCAACAGAGTACCAGGTGACTTCTACCTCACTTACTCATTTCTGAGCTGCAGCAGTACCTGGTGTAACACACTTGGACACACACACACACAGAGGCAGATGCTCACTGCCCAAGGTGGGGACTCCTGGTCCTCTAAGAGGAGGAATGAATCACGCCATAAATGCACTGTGGGGGTCGCTGGGGTCCAAGCCCAGCTCTGGGTCAGTGGTGGTGGCCAGGCTTCTCTGCAGGGTGTGTAGCTTGCTGTGTAAACCCTTCCCCAGGCGAGGCCTCAGATGAGAGCAGGAAGTCAAGGGATGGTATGTTTGTGCCTGTGACTTGAATGAGCCATCTGGCACTTCCCTGTGGGTTGGGATGAGGGGTGACAGGATTAAGGTGGCCCCGCCACCTGCCTTGTGCAACTTCGAAGGGGATGTACACTCCAGACTGCAGGTCCTCTCGGGTCTCCGTGACGCCCACTTTGGAGCAGACCTTAGTGTTACCCTGGTCCCCCTTGGGGATTTCCAGAGTGAGCTCACGCCTCTGCTCCCGGTTTCCCATCCAGCTGGGCCAACCTGGGGGAAGAGTGGTGACCACAGTGGGGAGGCTTCGAAGCAAGGGTTGCTCTCAGGACCAGGGTAGAGAGAGCATTTTCTTCTCCGCATCAGAGCAGTACAGACAGCCACTGTGTCCATGTTCCCTCGTTCAGTAAGTTTATCTAGGGACCCAGATGCAACGCTTGCGGTTTCAGAGCCTTGGGAAGGCACATTCTGAACCTTCCAGGAAAGTTGTTGTTCAGTTGCTCAGTTGTGTCCGACTCTTTGTGACCCCATGGACTGCAGTACACCAGGCTTCCCTGTCCTTCACCATCTCCCAGAGCTTGCTCAAACTCATGTCCATAGAGTTGGTGATGCCATCTGACCATCTATAAAAGTGGCTGGCACTAAGTGGGCAGCGCAGACAAGGGGGACCCATCAGGGATGCTGGCTGGGAGGGTGGGGGTGCTGGTGGGAGGGGGTGATTCCCAGCTAGGGGAATCAAAAAGCAAGGCGCAGATTCTGGCAGGTGCCTGGGCTATGAGAGTGTGGTCAGTAGGGTGGGGGGAGGGTCACTTAAATAGTCTGTGCCTCAGTTTCCCCAGTGGGGTCACAGTGGTCTGCTTGGGAGGATTCCAGTGGTGGTTCATGTGGAGCAGGTGTCTGGCTGCACGAGGAGCGTGGTGAGGGAGTAACAGAAACATCACAGTAACAGGGACATGTCTGTGTGCCCTTGGGATGGACTCGTGGTAAGGCCAGAGGTCTTACCATGGCCTGCTGGGGGACAAGCTGAGAACAGGCTGTGGAATGGCACTGTGGCTGTGTCATCCTTTAGAAGTGGTCGGGTCGAGGGTGGGGGACCTCAGCATCATGGAGGCCACGGGAATGGAGGGTGGGTTTTGGAGGGAGGGAAGGGAGGACTAGGCTGTGAACCGCTGGCCTCCACCCTCCAGTGTGTGCGTCATGTTGCTGGGTGGGGTGGGGGGTTTTGTGGAGGCCATGATCCTCAGCCCTGCTCCCCGCTGACCGGGCTGCCTGGAGCTGGGAGCCAGGCCAGCTTGGCTTTCTCTGCCTCCCACGTGTGGCCCCAGAGCTTGTGCCGCGAGGATCCTCGGGTGGTCGTCCCCTCTCCTGATGGCTCTCCCAAGGTCCTGCCCCCTGGTGCAGACCCCAGAAGGCCTGGAAGAGAAGGGGGGACCTGTGCAGGACTGGGTAGAAGCCAGCCTTGGAACTGCAGTCTTGCCCGAGCCCTGACTCATTAGCTGATGGCTTTATCAGCCAATGACAATCGTGAGATAAGGACAAGGATGAGAGAATGTTTGTGAAAGCCCTAGATAAGCTGGGAAGTGCCACCAAGCGTTAGATGATGTCATTTCTACTTGGGGAGGGGGCGGGGAGGGGCTCATGAGTCAAAGGCTTGTGTACCCCAAACTCACTCCAGCTCCTGAGTCACCACCCCCTTCTTCTGCCACTTCGCCTCATCAGTTTCCCGATGGCAGGAGGCCACAGCCCCACGGCCTAACTGTATGACCTCGGACAGGTGCCTTTACCTCTCCGAGCCTCAGTTTCCTCACCTGTCAGAGATCTGCTGCTTCTGGGGCACTTGGCTCAGATGTACAAACCAAGTCAGCCATGGTGACGGGAGGCCAGCCAGGAATAAAAGAGGCTACAAGTTTCCCTCCACCAATTTTCCCTGGCGTTGGGCATTCACCATGTCATGTCATCTCTGCTGCATCACCCCATTTCACAGCAGAGAACACTGAGGCTCAGAAGTCATAACTTGCTCAGTCTTCCAGTAGATAGGAGGCTAAGCTAGAGTGTGAGCCCTCTCAGCTCCCATTTCTCGATAAGAGGGCCTCAGTGGCTCCAAAGTGAGGTGGAGAGATAGAGCTGATAGTGTGTGCGGAGAGCCCCTCTGGTCTGAGGGGCCTGGCTGGTCCATGTCTACGTGTTCCAGAGCCCTTGCAGCAGGCGTTGGGACTGGGGCCAGCTTCTTCCAGGGACGGAGCAAGCCCCAGGGCAAGATTCTGGGAAGTCTGGTTTATTAGCTCCTTAATGACTGTTTACAAGCTGAAAAGTGTTTGCCTGGCATCTTCACTCCATGCTAACGGCCGACCCCAGCCTCCAGGAGTGAGGGGCACCCGGTGCCCTGTCCTGAGCGTGTTGAGGTGAGCGACTCTGGGCACCCCAGGGCCAATAGTGGCTAAGTGACAGCCGGCGAAGTGTTTAATCTCTCTGTGGAATATCAGGCTTTGTTCCTCAGCTCCCCAGCCTCCCAGGGTGACCCCATAACACACCGAAGCTCAGAGATGCCAAGTGGCTTGCTTAATATCACACAGCACCCAGAGCTGGGCCTCTGACCCCATCTCCCTGAATGGGACAGCGTTCTCATTGTCTGGAGCCAGGCCACAAGGCGTGGATGGGAACTGGGTGGCCTCCGCCCTCGGGAGCACAAGACAGAGGCCTGCTCTGTGTGCCGGGACTGGTCGCGTCTGCAGACGCCTCGGGGTCCGGGAGCCCCCGGCAGGAGGGGCGTGGGCCTCTCCTCCTCCCCTACCCGTGTTGCCCCCATCCCCCCCCACCCCCCGCACTGAACATGTGCTAGGTCCTACTGGTTCCGAGGACCAGTGGAAACCCAGCTCCCAGTACCTGTAGATCCTGAGAGAGGCAAACTCCTCATGAGTATCTGGAGCAAAGCCTGGTTCACGCCAGGTCTGGGTCAGTGTGGTGCCCAGCGGTTTATGTCCCCTCCACCCCACCAGGCTCCCTCCTGTGCCCTGATATCCAGCCTGGATGGACCAGAGCCTTCTGGCTGTGCTCCAGGAGCAGTAGAACCCGGAGGGGAAAAGACCACCTTCCCAGAGGAGGCCAGGCTGCCAGGCAGAGCATCCCAGGACCCAGCCGCTCCATCCCTTCCCGCTGTTGTCCTTGAGCGGCCTTCAGCCCCCAGCCGCTGGAAGCTGCTACTTGTCTGAGGTGTGGAAGGTCTCTGCCCAGCTGCTGTCCCTGGTCTGCTTCCATCAGTAGCTCCTGGAGGCCAGGGATTCCCAGTGGGGCCTCTGGGAGGGCACCATGGTGGAAAGGGCACGCATCGTGGTTGGTTGGGGCCATCTGGTGGCACTTCCCTCCCAATAATGCCTGTCCCCGTATGTTACCAGCAGCGGCCCACACCTTAGAATGGAGGGCCAAGCGGCTTGGGCAGTTCTAGCTGGGTTTTGGAATTGGGGTCCCCACAGGGGATGGGGCATTCATATCTCTGCCGGCCAGCCCCCAACTGGTGTGTGGTCCTGAGCAAACCTCCGGGTGGTACGGGGTGGGGGCTGGGAACATGGCAACCTGTCCTCCTTGCCCCTGCACGCTCTTGGCAGTGGCCTGGAGCCCGGCGCCCACGTCCCGGGCCTGTGGTTGGCCGTGACTCAAGCCACCCCAGCCCGGTCGTGGGAAGCCCGAGCCTGGTTTCAGATGGGGAAGGTCACCAGGCCCTTGACTCTGCGCTCAGGTTCTGTATCTTCTCGAATCTGAGCATAAAGCAGGATCAATCCGGGCCTCCCTGGGCCAGGGCCCTCTGTGAGTGGGGCCTCTCCCTGTGGTTGGGGCGCCAACCCACAAGTGGTTTCATTTTTCCTCTCCGTTGGGGGAGCTGGGCTGAAGGGCGGCCTGTGAAATAAGTCTGCCGGCTGGCTCCCTGGGGAAGCGGATGCTTGCCAGGAGGCAGGGGCTCCCAGGGAGGGCTCCTGCTGGCCTCTGGAGACAGATGGGCATCCCCTCCCCACTCTCCTTCCTCTAACTCTGATGGTGGGGTTTGCGGCCCCCACCTGGGACACTTGCCTCCCCTCCCTTTTCATCTGTCCATTTTTGGTCTTCCTGATCCTGTCCGACCCTCAGCTGGCCTTCTTGGCTCTTTCCTGCCAGGCTCTCCTATCCGCACTCACTCTTGCCAAGGCAGGGAGGCATTCAGGGTGAGTCACTGGCTGCTCGGGCCAGTGTGGGGCCGCGGGTAGGGATCCTGGCTAGGTGGCACCTTTGCATAAGCTGCCCCTTGCCGGGCCTTGCCGCAGCCAGAGCAGCCCCCCGCTTCCCTCCGGCCCCCACCCCAGCTCAGCAGAACCAGGGCTTGCGCTGGGGGATTGCACGCTGCCCAAGGGCCAGCTTCCTCTTTGCCGCTTTCTAAAACTGACCCGGTTCCTAGAACGGCTGTGGGGAGGAAAAAGCGGGTTTCAGTTTCTGTGACAGGGAAGCAAGAGCGGGGAGAGGCCACTTCCTTGCCCCCCGCCCTCACCCTGACATCCTGTGATTCAGCGGGGGGACAGGCAGGACCCAGCTGCCTGGCCGCCTCCCTTCCCTCCAGACTGCCTTCCTGCCGCCAGCTGGGGGAACCTCTGAGCCAGATGGTGGTTTCTTCTTCCTCTGTTCAGGGGGCCTGAGGCCCTCGTTTTGGGGGATCCCCTAACCTTCCTGACTTTATGGTTCAGAAAGCCCCTCTTGGGAGGGGCTGCTCATCCCCTCCTCCCAGGGCCCCCTCCCTCCCTTGTGTCCCCATGTCTGGCCACACTCAGGCCGAGTCCTTGTGTCAAGTTGCCCTGCCTGCTTCTGGCTTGGGAAGTCCTCAAAGCCCCAGGGGGTGTGGAAAATCCATCCACCATGAGCAAGACCCTGGGGTGGCTTCAGAAACCTGCTGGTGTGTCGGTAGGGTGGAGGTGGGCAGGTAGAGGGAGAAACAGGACACCAGGGTCAGATTCCCAGGGATGGAACCACACCTGGGGGCAGGTGGGGCGGGAACGGTGGGCCCGTGCAGCCTGGCGAGGGGGCACCTGCCCTGGTAGGGCTCTGGCAGGCGACCTGCTGTGGGGAGGCCTGGCTTGCCCTGGCTGTGGCTGCCAGGACAGGGCTCAGCTGGTGGTGCCCGGCCCCGCCCAGTGGGGAAACCGGATTCCCTGGCGAGACCAGCGTGCAGTGTCTGAGTCTGCGTTTCTGCCATGTGTGTCTGATCCTAGGCTATGCCTCTGGGCATGGAGGCGGTGGGGTTTCAGACCCTGGGTGTACCTTAGGGTGACTTGAACTCTGTACTGCACTTGCTCTGGGTATGTACCCCCCTACTCCAGGCTGGACCCCCTTCCTCTCCCCAGGCCCCTTTGGGGTCTCCTGAGTGCCCTGGGACTGAAGGCCTTTTTCTGAGACAGGTCCCCACCAAGGCCAGAATTTTTATGGGCAGGTGGCAGTGGTCTAGCCAGGTGGGTCCAGCCCTCAAACCTCCCCACTCCCCACCCATGGGCTAGATGCTGCGGCAGGCCTGGCGGGGGGCTCTCAGAGAGCAGCGGATGTGACTGGGTCAGGAGGAAGCCTGGTCCCAGGATGTCACAATTTCCTCTGCAATGAGCAAGCACTTTTGGGGTGCAGGAGATAAGCGTTGGGCGGGGCAGGCGCTCCCAGCGCTCCAGCACTTTTTCTGCCATCTGGACTCCTCCACGCCCTAGACTTGGGTTATGGCGAGTGCCTAGAGTCTGTCCACAACCCCTGAATCTACTCCAGGCACCTGCCACCCCCAGCTCCTCCCTCCCTGAGTCTGGAGGCAGGGGCTGGGCTTCGGGTGCCCCCACCCCCCCGTGTCTGCATCAGCTGGGGGCATATCCCCTCTACAGGGGGAGAGTGACTGGGGCAAAGTGGTGTTTTTATGCCCAATATGTGGGCTCAAGGATGTCACAGTGGGTCATCATTTTGTCCAACCCCCTTGCTTAACAGAGAAGGAAACTGAGGCCGTGGAGGTCACACTGCTTACAGGCCATGTCTCTGGGCACCATGCTATGAGGATGGTTAAATGACTCCACGTGAAAAGGCGCCCCTACCCTGCCTCTGCTCTCCGGGACTGGCCACTTCTCTTTGGGACTGCTAGGATTTCCCTGGGGTGGGTCCAGCCCCCTCCCCCAACCTTGGATTGAGTCTGCCCTTCTTCTCATCAGGAGCTCCGAGTCAACCAGGGATCCAACTGTTTGGTGACCTTACTGAGCTCAGGCCTGGCAGCCCCAGACTCGCCCCCAGCCTTCTCCCGCTGCCTCCACTCATCCTTGGTGCCGGTTTCCCAGGGCCGTGCCCGCCTGGTGCCCTCTCACTGCGCCCTGGTCCCAGGGGTGGCCCAGCGGGAGAAATTTCCATGCTGGGGCCCCAAGAGAGGCTGTCGTCTTGGAGTGGTCCCCTGAGTGGTGCCAAGTGGCGTCTAAGGCACCTGCCAACAGCCCATCTGCCCTGGGGTGCAGGTCAGCACCCCCAATGTGGGAAAGAAAGAAGAATGCCCAAGTCTTGGTCAAGCCTTAAGCAGGAAGCATCCTGGGCCCCCAGCTGGGCCTCAGATCGCTCTCTGGCACCCCCTCTGTACCCAGAGCTCTCATCTGCAGTTGTAGGACTGGAGGCGAGAGGCCCTGCTCAGAGCCAGAGGACTGCTGCCCTGCGGAACCAGGGGGTCCCGGGCCCTCCCCCAGCCTCCAGTTTACCCCATGGGGCCCCCTTGGACACCTCTGGTGACCCCGGGCCACTGAGGAGCACAGTTTGCAAAGTGCTGAGATGTTCGACCAAGTTTCTCTCCAGGCTGGACTCTGCCTTATCTCCCTGATAGGAGGCTCTCTGGCTGCAGGTGTACTCCTGATTTAGGGAGAAGGGGCGCCTGTTCCCAAAGAAGCTTCGGGCCCTGTAGCCAGAGCAGCCCAAGTCCCAGCTGCTCCTCATCCTGGCTGTGTGAGCTTGGGCAAGTTACTCAACCCCTTTGAGCCTCCATTCTTATTCACAAAAGGTAGTTGATAATATCTACCTCAAAGCATGTTTTGAGGACAGAGTAGGATAATGCAGGTAAAGGGCAGGCAAGGCCTGGCCCACCTGGGGCCCTGACCCGACCTGCCCACAGTGGCCCTCCAGGGCTCCGTCAAGGAGCCCCCTACTCTGCTATACCAGCATGTCTCCTGTGCAGGACTTCTCAGAAACAAAGGCATGCCCGCCAGTTGTTCACTTTTTTTTTTTCTTTTGGCCGCAGCACACAGCATGTGGGATCTTAGTTCCCCAGCTAGGGACCAAACTCTCACCCCCTGCAGCAGAAGCACAGTCTTAACCCTGGACCACTAGGGAAGTCCCACGAGTTGTTCACTTTTTAATCCTTTTATGGTGTGTGTGTGTGAGTCACTCAGTTGTGTCCCTTTGCGACCCCACAGACTGTAGCCCACCAGGCTCCTCTGTCCATGGAATTCTCCAGACAAAAATACTGGAATGGGTAGCCATTCCTTTCTCCACGAAATCTTCCCAACCTAGGGTCTGAACCCGGGTCTCCTGCATTGCAGGCATAGGTGAAAAAGATTTCACCTAAACTAATTGTTAAAGAGCCAAACAACAGCAAAACATGTCTGAATCCTTTAAACTCTGCCTTGAATATCTGCCTTTGTCTAACTGAAAAGAAATCTTGATCAGAAGATAGCCAATAATGCCTGCGTTTTTAAACGTTTAGTGTCTGTAATGAAGCTCTCTAGAGACAAGAAAAGAAAGTAGGGAGTGTATTGATTATGGTTCCCAGCCCAGAGCCTGGGTCTTTATGTGGTTTTGTTAGGTACACGCCCAGAGGCCCCTGGTGTCCGGGCGCTCTGAAGAACCTAGCTCATCACCACAAGGGGAGAAGAAGAGGGGTTATTTCTTAATCTCCCACCTTTGAAGCTGGTGGAGTTATCCCCATTTTATAGATGAGGAGACGGAGGTCAAGAAGATGGAAAGATACACTGGTCCTGACATACCCCCTTGAGCCTGCCTTCACTTCCTTATAGGCTGTGAGCACCAAGGAAACGGCCCTGCCTGACCCGGAGTCATCTGTCTGTCTTTCCATCTGTCTCTGCATCCAGCCACCTCTCCACAGAGCTGAGACTTGACCCCAGAGCATCTGTGCAGAGTGAGGAAAGGACTAGAGCATGCTTTAAGTCCTCAGCAACAAGACCCAGGGGACTGCAAGCTCAGCCCACAGCCTGAAGGTGGGTAACTGGGTAGCCGAGTGGCATGGACCCCAGGTACCAGCTGCTTTCCTTGCTTGCTTATCTGACTTTCAACAAATATGTACTGATGCTACCCATGGGCCAGCACTCTGCTGACAGCAAGGATGCAGCTGTGGATTAGGCAGAAAGAGGGAGACGAGCAGGGTGAAGCGATGGAGAGACACATGGGGTGGGAGGGGTGCTGCCTCAGGCAGTCAGGGGTGCTCCTTGGAGGAGGTGGTGCTCAAGCTGGGACCAGAATGATGAGAAGGAGCCACCTGCTGTGTACAAGTGCTAATCTGACCTGCGGAGAGCCAGCAGGGTCCCAACCAGAGGCCCAACATTTATGGAGCACGTACTTGTAACTTTTTTTTTTTAACCATCTTTATTGAGATGTAGTTCACATTCAATTTATACAATTCATGTAAAACTCATCTGCCTTAGGACATTTTCATCATCTCAGAAGGAAACCCCCGTGCTTTAGCTGTCATCCCCTGCCCTAAGCCATGACTCATTCTTTTCTCTCTAGACTTGCCTCTTCTGGACTTGCATTTGGGCCCCTGGAGTACATAGTCTATTTGCATCTGGCTTCTTTCATGTAGCATAACGTGCTCCAGGCTCATCTGTGTTCAGCCTGTCTCAGCGAGTCATTCCTCTTCGTGGCTAAGTAATAGTGCCTTGTGTGGATTTAGCACATTTTGTCTACCCATTTGTATGTTTTTTCTTCCCCCGCCCATAGATTATAGTGTGCTTTTTCAAGCTTTTATTTTGTATTGGGGTATAGTTGATGTATCATGTTGTGTTAGTTTCAAGTGGATGGCAAAGTGATTCACTTATACATGTACATATATCTATCCTCTTTCAGACCCTTCTCATACTGCAGAATTTTTTTTTTTTTTTCAGTTGTACTGGGTCTTCGTTGCTGTTCACGGGCTTTCTCTGGTTGTGGCGAGAAGAGGCTCCTCTCCGCTGTGGTGTGCGGGCGTCTCTTTGCGGTGGCTCCTCTCATTGTGGAGCACAGGCGCAGGCGCACGGGGTCCAGCAGCTGCAGCACGCAGGCTCGCTGGTTGTGGCTCGGAGGCTCTGGAGTGCAAGCTCAGAAGTTAGGACGCACAGGCTTAGCTGCTCCGCAATATGTGGGATGTTCCAGGACCAGGGTTCAAACCCGTGTCCCCTGCATTGGCAGATGGATTCTTATCCACTGTGACACCAGGGAAGACCCAACTGCAGAATACTGAGCCGTTTCCTGTGCTACATAGTAGGTCCTTGTTGATTGTCTGTTTTGTATATAGTAGTGAGGAGGAAGGAAGGAACGGGTGTGTGCTCAGTCATATCCGACCCTTTGTGACCCTGTGGACGGTATAGCCCTGCCAGGCTCCTCTGTCCATGGGATTTCTCAGGCCAGAATGCTGGAGTGGGTTGCCATTCCCTTCTCCAGGGGATCGTCCCAACCCAGGGATCGAACCCTCGTCCCATGCGTCTCCTGCACTGGCAGGCTCATTCTTTACCTCTATGCCACTGGGAGCCCCAGATATAGTAGGGTGTATATGTTAATCCCAAGCTCCTAATTTATCTCTCCCTCTTCCCACTTGTATTCTGATGAGCGTTTGGCTTATTTCCACCTTTGAGTTCCAGTGAACGTGGAGCTGTGAACATTCCTGAACGAGTGTCCGTGGGCGCGCTGCCTAAGTGCATGTCATGCATGCAGTCATGCGATGCCCGGGATGTCTCTTTAGGGCAGGGAGTTATCCCCCCATAAGGTGAGCACCTAGGTGACCAGTGATCAGAAGCAGGTCAAGCCCCGGGCCACACAGCTCCTGTCTGTGCTTTTGATCATGACCCCCCGGCACCTCCTAATAGAGCTTGGCAGGTGTGGGGCAGTGAGGGACCCTGGGTGGCCTGATTGGGGTGAGGGTGGGGACCAAGGAGGAGACGAAGGGACAAGGGGCCCAGCAGCCCCAGTGAGAAGTTTGGACTTGGTTTTAAGTGAGAACTGGAGATCCTGGCCTAGTGTTGAGCATGGTATGACTTGTGCTTTTAAAAGGCGAACTCTGCCGCTGGAAATGGTCCTAGGGTGGAGGCTCGAGGGGGCAGCAGGTCAGGAGGAGTCAGGAGGCTGCTGGGACCCAGCAGGTGAGAGGCGATGGTGCCTCACCTGGGGGCCAGGCAGGGTTGGGGAAGCAGGCAGGCTGGAAACAAAGGTGTCCGGTGTGTTGCCCTGACATCCGGCACCTTGGCCACATGTGGCCCCGATCAGAAGATGGATGTGAGGGAAGAGAAATCAGACCTACCCCAGCAGCCTTGGGATGCAGGGAGAGGGAACAGCAAAGGATTTTAGCAAGAAAAAGGTCACAGGGCAGAGTGAGAGGTGAAATGGAGAGACTAGTCAAGTCAGAGGGTGTTTGTTCTGTGGGGTCGAAGAGGGTATGGGAGTCAGTGGCATCTGGGAGGATGGAAAAGCCCCAGTTCAGTTCAGTTCAGTTCAGTCGCTCAGTCGTGTCTGACTCTCTGCAACCCCATGAATCCCAGCACGCCAGACCTCCCTGTCCGTCACCATCTCCCAGAATTGACTCAGACTCATATGCATCAAGTCCGTGATGCCATCCAGCCATCTCATCCTCGGTCGTCCCCTTCTCCTCCTGCCCCCAATCCCTCCCAGATTCAGTCTTTTCCAATGAGTCAACTCTTCTCATGAGGTGGCCAAAGTACTGGAGTTTCAGCTTTAGCATCATTCCTTCCAAAGAAATCCCAGGGTTGATCTCCTTCAGAATGGACTGGTTGGATCTCCTTGCAGTCCAAGGGACTCTCAAGAGTCTTCTCCAACACCACAGTTCAAAAGCATCAATTCTTGAGCGCTCAGCCTTCTTCACAGTTCAGTTCTTACATCAGTACATGACTACTGGAAAAACCATAGCCTTGACTAAACGGACCTTAGTCGGCAAAGTGATGTCTCTGCTTTTGAATATACTATCTAGGTTGGTCATAACTTTTCTTCCAAGGACTAAGCGTCTTTTAATTTAATGGCTGCAGTCACCATCTGCAGTGATTTTGGAGCCCCCAAAAATAAAGTCTGACACTGTTTCCACTGTTTCCCCACCTATTTCCCATAAAGTGATGGGATCGGATGCCATGATCTTCGTTTTCTGAATGTTGAGCTTTAAGCCAACTTTTTCACTCTCCTCTTTCACTTTCATCAAGAGGCTTTTTAGCCCTTCTTCACTTTCTGCCATAAGGGTGGTGTCATCTGCATATCTAAGGTTATTGATATTTCTCCCGGCAATCTTGATTCCAGCTTGTGTTTCTTCCAGCCCAGCGTTTCTCAGGATGTACTCTGCATATAAGTTAAATAAGCAGGGTGACAATATACAGCCTTGACGGACTCCTTTTCCTATTTGGAACCAGTCTGTTGTTCCATGTCCAGTTCTAACTGTTGCTTCCTGACCTGCATACAGATTTCTCAAGAGGCAGGTCAGGTGGGCTGGTATTCCCATCTCTTTCAGAATTTTCCACAGTTTATTGTGATCCACACAGTCAAAGGGTTTGGCAAAGTCAATAAAGCAGAAATAGATGTTTTTCTGGAACTCTCTTGCTTTTTCCATGATCCAGCGGATGTTGGCAATTTGATCTCTGGTTCCTCTGCCTTTTCTAAAACCAGCTTGAACATCAGGAAGTTCACGGTTCATGTATTGCTGAAGCCTGGTTTGGAGATTTTTGAGCATTACTTTACTAGCATATGAGATGAGTACAATTGTGCGGTAGTTTGAGCATTCTTTTGCATTGCCTTTCTTTGGGATTGGAATGAAAACTGACCTTTTCTAGTCCCGTGGCCACTGCTGAGTTTTCACAGCATCATCTTTCAGGATTTGGAACAGCTCAACTGGAATTCCATCACCTCCACTAGCTTTGTTCGTAGTGATGCTGTCTAAGGCCCACTTGACTTCACATTCCAGGATGTCTGGCTCTAGGTGAGTGATCTCACCATCGTGATTATCTTGTCGTGAAGTTCTTTTTTGTACAGTTCTTCTGTGTATTCTTGAAACCTCTTCTTAACATCTTCTGCTTCTGTTAGGTCCAGACCATTTCTGTTCTTTATCGAGCCCATCTTTGCATGAAATGTTCCCTTGGTGTCTCTAATTTTCTTGAAGAGATCTCTAGTCTTTCCCATTCTGTTGTTTTCCTCTATTTCTTTGCATTGATCACTGAAGAAGGCTTTCTTATCTCTTCTTTCTATTCTTTGGAACTCTGCATTCAAATGCTTATATCGTTCCTTTTCTCCTTTGCTTTTGGCCTCTCTTCTTTTCACAGCTATTTGTAAGACCTCCCCAGACAGCCATTTTGCTTTTTTGCATTTCTTTTCCATGCTGATGGTCTTGATCCCTGTCTCTTGTACCATGTCACGAACCTTAGTCCTTAGATCATCAGGCACTCTATCTATCAGATCTAGACCCTTAAATCTATTTCTCACTTCCACTGTATAATCATAAGGGATTTGATTTAGGTCATACCTGAATGGTCTAGCAGTTTTCCCTACTTTCTTCAATTTAAGTATGAATTTGGCAATAAGGAGGTCATGATCTGAGCCACAGTCAGCTCCTGGTCTTGTTTTTGTTGACTGTATAGAGCTTCTCCATCTTTGGCTGCAAAAATATAATCAGTCTGATTTCGGTGTTGACCATCTGGTGATGTCCATGTGTAGAGTCTTCTCTTGTGTTGTTGGAAGAGGGTGTTTGCTATGACCAGTACGTTCTCTTGGCAAAACTCTATTAGTCTTTGCCCTGCTTCATTCCTCATTCCAAGGCCAAATTTGCCTGTTACTCCAGGTGTTTCTTGACTTCCTACTTTAGCATTCCAGTCCCCTATAATGAAAAGGACATCTTTTTTGGGTGTTAGTTCTAAAAGGTCTTGTAGGTCTTCATAGAACCGTTCAACTTCAGCTTCTTCAGCATTACTGGTTGGGGCATAGACTTGGATAACTGTGACACTGAATAGTTTGCCTTGGAAACGAACAGAGATCATTCTGTCGTTTTTGAGATTGCATCCAAGTACTGCATTTTGGACTCTTTTGTTGACCATGATGGCTACTCCATTTCTTCTGAGGAATTCCTACCTGCAGTAGATATAATGGTCATCTGAGTTAAATTCACCCATTCCAGTCCATTTTAGTTCGCTGATTCCTAGAATGTTGACGTTCACCCTTGCCATCTCTTGTTTAACCACTTACCAATTTGCATTGATTTATGGACCTGACATTCCAGGTTCCTATGCAATATTGCTCTTTACAGCATCGGATCTTGCTTCTATCACCAGTCACATCCACAACTGGGTATTGTTTTTGCTTTGGCTCTATCCCTTCATTCTTTCTGGAGTTATTTCTCCACTGATCTCCAGTAGCATATGGGGCACCTAATGACCTGGAGAGTTCCTCTTCTGGTATCCTATCATTTTGCCTTTTCATACTCTTTATGGGGTTCTCGAGGCAAGAATACTGAAGTGGCTTGCCATTCTCTTCTCCAGTGGACCACATTCTGTCAGCCCTCTCCACCATGACCCGCCCGTCTTGGGTTGCCCCGCAGGCATGGCTTGGTTTCATTGAGTTGGACAAGGGTGTGGTCCTGGTGTGATTAGACTGACTAGTTTTCTGTGAGTATGGTTTCAGTGTGTCTGCCCTCTGAGGCCCTCTTGTAACACCTACCATCTTCCTTGGGTTTCTCTTACCTTGGGCGTGGGGTATCTCTTCATGGCTGCTCCAGCAAAGTGCAGCCGCTGCTCCTTACCTTGGACGAGGGGTATCTCCTTACCGCCGACGTAAAGCCCCAGATGGGGGTGAATTGCTACTTCCTCCTGGCTGGGCCATTTGGAAAGTTCCACTGAAATTCAAGACACACTTATCCTTCAGTCCAGCCATTCCCCTTCTACTGTTTGTCCGTTACAAAACTTGGAGCTGGTGCTAGTGGTCAAGAACCTGCCAACGCAGATTCGTAAGGAGACAGGGGTTCAGTTCTTGCGTCAGGAAGACTCCCTAGAGGGGGGCATGGCAGCCCTCTCTAATATTCCTGCCTGGAGAATCCCCATGGACAGAGGAGCCTGGCGGGCTACAGTCCATGGGGTCACACAGAATCGGACACGACTGAAGCGATGTAGCATAGCACAACACACGTGATGTAGGCAAGGGTGTTCCTTAACACTGGACACAAATCTAAGCCACCATCAGTCTGGAGTTAAGCAAATCTTGGTACATTCTATTCTTAGAAACCTTCCCAGTCTTCAAGACAGATCAGGTAGGTCGGTCTGTCTGCATTGACAGAGAAGGATGTCCATGCCGTAGAGAAATGATGGAAGTCCATGTAAAGTGTTAAGTGGGTGTCCGTGGCGTCTCAGTGATGATGAATCTGCCTGCCAGTGCCGGAGATGCAGCTTTGATCCCTGGGTCGGGAAGATCCCCTGAAGAAGGAAATGGCAACCCACCCCGATATTCTTGACTGGAAAAATCCCATGGACAGAGGAGCCTGGTGGGCTACAGTCCATGGGGTCTCAGAGCTGGACACGACTTAGCAATTAAACAACAACAAGGAAATGTTAAGTATTGTGTCCTTTTCCAGGTGCAGAGAAGCACCCGGAGGCATGTTCCAAGCTCTTTCTTGGAACACTGGGTGACAGGCGGGCCAGCAGTTCACATTCTTCTTTCGTCATCTGAGTCTTTTTTTCTTTTGCAATGCTCATGTATCATTTTTATCATTAAGATGTAATATTCTTCTTTTGCGAAAAGAAAAAGTAACAGACAGATGGCAGTTTCACTTACCTTTGGAAGAGGAACTTGGCAGCCAGGGGCCAGGGACTAGCACGGTGGCTTTCTCATGTTCCCAGGAGTTAGGCTGGACCTTCCCTTCCTCGATCGCAGCCCAGGGATTCCTTCTCTGAGAACCCCCACTCCCTGCACAGCTGCGGGTCCCTTGTTTGTGGGCCGCCTGGAGCCTTCTCCCTGTCCTCCCCAAGCCCTGCCCCAGGGACGAAGGCAGGGCCCTTTGTCCAAGGAATCTGCCTTCCAGCCCTCTGGCCTGCTCTAGCCAGACTGATGGGCCGGCCAAGATCACATCCCTTCTGCATCCCTGGTCCTCACATTCCTTTCTGGGTGTGGTCCTCGCCTGAAGCAAAGAGACCAGAAACAGAATGAGGTGACAAGTTGGGGACTTCCCAGGCTCCTGCCAGCCCAGAATGCAAATGAAGGATAAAAATAGACCTTCTCACCCCACCCCACCCAGCCCGATTCAGCGTGCTGCTGCGTGGTTTAGTATCGGAGTCAGTTTTGAACCAACTGTCCACGAGTTGTTCTCAATCTGGGCTGTCCGCCGTGGCACACCCTGACACCCTGCACTGTCCCCGTGTCCCCCCCGTCCTGCCGCCTCTCGACGATACACCTGTGCCTCCTCTGTTTCCCTTCCAGCTGCCCTGCCCCCTTGCCCACCATGGCCTCCGATGACAAAAATGGCGAGAGGGTCTCCTCCGTGTCCAGCAGCCGCCTGCAGAGCCGGAAGCCGCCCAACCTGTCCATCACCATCCCTCCGCCCGAGACCTCAGCCCTCAGCGAGCAGGCCAGCATGCTGCCCCAGGTAAGAGGGGCCCCTGCTGTGTCCCCTGGCACCTTTAGGGCAGTTTCACTTCCTGGAAGGGGGCTCTTCCAAGCCTGTTGGAGCCCCTGTGTAGGCTTCACCCCCTCCTTCCTGGCCCCCAATGTCACTGGGAGTAACTCCTGAACTCAGGAACTCAGTCTCATGACTGGCCAGGAAAAATAGGAAATTCTTGTCAGTCCCACCTGGGAATTGGCTGTTTCCAGCCCCAGTCCCTTTTATTTATTTCTATTAGGCTATGCCAGGTCTTAGTTGCAGCACCCAGGATCTAGTTTCCTGGCCAGGGATTGAACTTGGGTCCCCTGCACTGGAAGCACGGAGTCTTAGCCACTGGACCACCAGGGAAGCCCGCTGGCCCTGGCTGTTCTGCGGGCAGTAGACTGTTTGTGACTCAGGGGAAGGGGCACCCCGACTCTCAGCGCTCTGCTCGTACAGGAGAATGGGGAGGAATCACCGTTGCCAGCATCCCGACTAGCGCTCCATAAAAGTCCATTGAGAGCCCGCTGCTCACAGCGTGGCTCCCGTGCAGTCCAGGGCCCCGGGAGGCGGTCCCGTGCCACCCACACAGCCAAGGGCGCTTTCAAACATGCAAAGACGGGCCAGCCTGCAGCTTAGCCATGGCCAGGACTTAGAGGGGGAGCCCTGGATGGGGAGCTGGGGAAGTGAGTGCCGGGCACCCAGACACACTAGAAAAAGTTCCATCTGACCCTCAGAATAAGAAAGCAGCTCGGGGTCAGGTGGGGTCGAAAACCCTGTCTGGGTTAGAGCAGAGGCAGCCGAGGAGGCTTGGAGCTCCACGAAGTCACAGCCCATCTCCGTCTCCCTCCTCCAGGAACCCGGAGGGCAGAGGCCCAGGAACCCGGCCCTCCTGAAGAGCGTCAGCCTCCAGGAGCCACGAGGGCGATGGCAGGAGGGCGGCTTGGAGAAGCGTCCCGGCTTCCACCGCCAGGCCTCGCTGTCCCAGAGCATCCGCAAGTGAGCACGCGTTCCGCCCCCCCACCTACATGCTTCCTCATGCAGCAGACCCCCTCCCATCCGACGAACTCTGACACTCCAGAGCCCCAAGCCCCTTTCCGGGAGGTGTGGACAAGTAGCCCATGTTCCAGGCTGGGGAAATTGAGGCCTGGGCGGCTCTGTGCCTGGCAGGAAGACCCAGCAAGGAGGCTTCAGGGGGTCCAGGAGCTGGGGGTGGACCCTACACTGCAGAGCAGCTCCCTGACCCCCCGGCTCAGGCCTCAGGCCCTGGACTTTATTCCTCCCGCCTCTGCCCATCCAGTCCCTGGACTCTGAGTCGAGGGGTCAGTCTGCCCCCCACCCCCCACTGCACCCACACATGTCCTGTCACCTCCCACTGCACACACATGCACACACAGGCGCCCTCCCACACACGCCGCCACCTCCCCACACACGTGGCCCGCCGCCACGGTGACTGGCGCCCTGTGCCCTGTCCGCCCCCGCAGGGGCGCGGCCCAGTGGTTCGGGGTCAGCGGAGACTGGGAGCTGAAGCGGCAGCACTGGCAGCGCCGGAGCCTCCACCACTGCAGCGTGCGCTACGGCCGGCTCAAGGCCTCGTGCCAGCGGGACCTGGAGCTCCCCAGCCAAGAGGCGCCCTCCTTCCAGGACACTGAGTCCCCGAAGCCCTGCAAGATGCCCAAGGTGGGCTCCGGCCGGGGACAGGGCCATCAGGTGCCCAGCGCCCGGCGGCCTCTGCTCACTGCCTCCCTCCTGTCCAGATCGTGGACCCCCTGGCCCGAGGACGGGCATTCCGCCACCCGGACGAGGTGGACCGGCCCCCACGCCCCACACCCACCGCTGACGCCTGGGGTCCTTTCCCTCACCTCCTTCACCAGCATCCGCTCCGGCTATTCCCACCTGCCCCGCCGCAAGAGGATCTCTGTGGCCCACATGAGCTTTCAAGCTGCTGCAGCCTTGCTTAAGGTATGGACACCTCTGCCCAGCCCACTCCCTCTCTCCCCCCATCCCAGGCACCTGCGTCTGTGCCAGGGCAGTGGCTGGTCCAGGATCCCTGGGCGGAGAAGGGGGCTACAGCCCAGCAGGCAGACTCACCCACATCCTTCTAGCCCAGCTTCTCCCTAGTGCAGGCAGCTGGTCTCTGCACCGACACATACACAGGAGAAGGAGGAAGTGAAATGTACCGTCACCGTTCCCTGACCCATGTTTGTGGAGCCCCCCATTAACATGCTCGGCACGGGGCACCGCAAAGAGAATTGAGCCAGTGTCCATGCCCTGGAAGAGCCCTCAGCTCGGGTGAGGGGAAGATGTCACCATACAGTGTGACAGGTGCTGGGGCCCGCCCAGAGGAGAGGCTGCCCTGTCTTACCCAGGAGAGGGGCTGATGTCAGAGAGGGCACTTGGGAGGTAGAAAGAAAGTTTCACCAGGAAGGGAACAGCATTCTCAGCAGAGGGAATGGCCTATGCAAAGGCCTGGGGGTAAGAGGCAGTAGCAGGTAGTTTTAGTGAAGGGTGGTCACAAGAGGAATCATGGGAGGTGGGATCAGAAAGGTCAGCAGGGGCCCCGTGTGCTATGCCAGGAAGCCCGAACCTCGGGAGTAAGGGTGCAGGGTGAGTGGTGGGGTGCCAGGTACCCAAGCCTGAAGGCGGGAGGTTGCCAGGAGAAGCGGGCAGCCAGCTGCAGAGAGAGTACCGTGTGCAGGCTGAGGGAGGAGCTGGAGCCCAGTTCCAGCCTCCGCAGACATTCCTGCTCTGCGCGAGGTCCCACCTCCCCAGGTGGATGGCCTTGACACCCCTTTGGTGTCGGGGCAGGACCACCTCCCCTGGGCCTGACGTCCGTGCCTCTGCCCCGCACAGGGGCGCTCGGTGCTGGAGGCCACGGGACAGCGGAGCCAGGTGGTCAAGTGCAGCTTTGCCTACCCCAGCTCCCTGGAGGAGGACGCAGTCGACGGGGCAGAGACATTAGACTCCTCGTTTTTTAGTAAGGCAAGCACGGGGTGTGTGGGCCCTCGGGGTCAGGGGGCTGGGGTGGGCGGGAGCTGGGGGAAGAGACCTGGCCTCCCATTGCGCTCTGCCGGGACCCCCTTAGATGTCCAGAGGCCTGTCCATGGGATAGGGGTGCCATCTCTCGGAGCTCCCGGGCCCGCCATCTTTCATTGGCAGAGCAAGGGCCTGGGGTGGGGCAGATGCCAGCGGGAGAGTCACCATCAGGGCCCGCAGACACGTGCCTCCCCCTCCCTCTCCCTGGGAGCCTATCCGATGTTGTCCTGCCCTTGAATTGAGCTGTCGGGGGCGCAGGGCGGGGGACAGTGACTCCTCACACTGTCTCTTTCTGTGTCCCCGACTCCACCCCTACCCCAGGAAGAAATGAGCTCCATGCCCGATGACGTGTTTGAGTCACCCCCACTCTCCGCCAGCTACTCCCGGGGATCCCACACTCAGCCTCCCCAGTCTCCCTGACCAGATCCCCCTGTGAGTTCCGGGCAGTCCTCCCGATGGAGCGTGGCGGTGGCCCCGGGTGTGGGGGCGGGGTGGAGGGGTTCCCCAGATTACAGGTCCCTCCTGGTCCCCCTCGTGGGAAGGAGGGGGGTGAGGGTACCTGGCTGAGACCGCTATCCTCACCAGGAAGGAGTCCAGCCGAGCCCCAGTGCCCCCACCAAACGCGGCAAGCGCATTGCCTCCAAGGTGAAGCACTTTGCCTTCGACCGGAAGAAGCGGCACTACGGCCTGGGCGTGGTGGGCAACTGGCTGAACCGCACTTACCGCCGCAGCATCAGCAGCACCGTGCAGCGGCAGCTGGAGAGCTTCGACAGCCACCGGTGAGCCACCGGCCAGGCCCGCCCGCTCCGAGACCTGGGGGTGCTCACTGTCCCAGAGGGCTGCTCCCAGGAGAAGGCCCAGGGAGAGGGGCTGGGAGCCACCCGGGAGGGACCGGGGGCTTCCAGATCCCCCTGGGCCCTCTCCTGGAGCATCCCTCCTTGTTCAGCGAGTCTTTGATGAGCACCTCTTATGTGTCGGGGGAGCAGGGACAGTCCCTGGGGTCACCCGACGAGTGTGCACATCTCCCAGGAAGAGTCATCGGGCGTTGCTGCCTCTCCTTGCTTTCTGGGCCCGCTTTCTCCCTGGGTCCCAGACAACAAGCATTCACCGAGTGCCACACAGGCCCTGGGACAGCCGAGCAGGGCAGGTGTGGTGGATGAAAGGCGTGGTTAGAAGCGGTGGCCCCGAGTGAGGGGCCTGTGGAGAGGGACTGTGTACAAGACCCTGGGGAAGCCGGAGGATTGGAAACAGGCCCTTCTCTGGGTGCGGTTAGCAGCAACCTGCTAGACTTTGAACCCCAGATCACAAGAAATTAAGTGATTGCAGGTGTGGAGTGTGTCCTGGGGAAGGAGGACAGAGAAGGAGTGAACAGAGGGTGGGGAGGCATGTGGTCAGGAGGAGCAGCAGTTAGCTGGGTGAAGAGAGATGGGCAGAGCATCTCAGGCAAAGGAAGCATCATGTGCAAGGCCCCGGGGCTGCAGGGCACGGGGTGCGTTCCCAGACCTGCAAGAGGAGAGGAAGGAGGCAGGAAGGTGGGCAGGCGCAGCAAGGCCTGGCCACCAGTGGGAGTGGGCAGCGCTAGACTTGATTCCCAGAGCAGCAAGAGGCCACGGGGAGGGTTTAGCTGGGAGAGAAAGGCATAGAGGTGTGTGTTAAGAATTGCGGTGGTGGACGAGTCTGAGCAGAGCAGTGGAGGGTTGGGAGCGGGTAAGAGCTGTCGGCAGCTGGGTGTCACAGGCCTGAGGGTCGGGCCGTGAATCCAGCTCTGCTGACCCGAGGCCCTGCCCGCAGGCCCTACTTCACCTACTGGCTGACCTTTGTCCACGTCATCATCACATTGCTGGTGATCGGCACGTACGGCATCGCTCCCGTGGGCTTCGCCCAGCACATCACCACCCAGCTGGTGCGTGGGGCTCGGGAAGAGGGTCTCCATCCTGGGAATCCTAGCCTCCCTCCAAGAGACATCCATGTCTTGGGCTACCCAGTCCCTCTGAGGCACAGACCTGGCCCAGGCAGGAGGGGGCTCTGGGCTCTCCTCTGCTTTGCCTCTCAGCCCCTTCCTGGAAACCCTTCCCTGGGACCAGGAAAGCCCTGACCCCGCCTCCTTCCACCACTGTACCAGGTGCTCAGGAACAAAGGTGTGTATGAGAGCGTGAAGTACATCCAGCAGGAGAACTTCTGGATCGGCCCCAGCTCGGTGAGGGGCCCAGGGCTCAGAGGCATCTCAGCAGGGAGCCCCCTGCCCCTGTCACCCCAAGCTGGGCAGAGAGGGGGGTTGTGTCTAACCTGGAAGCCCCGCTCAGCAGGAGCACTCTCAGGAACCCTCTAGCCAGGTCTGGGCCTGAGCTCACCACCCCCTCCCTGGCGGCCCCCTCCCCAGATCGACTTGATCCACCTGGGAGCCAAGTTCTCGCCTTGCATCCGGAAGGACCAACAGATCGAGCAGCTCGTGCTGCGGGAGCGAGACCTGGAGCGGGACTCGGGCTGCTGTGTCCAAAACGACCGTTCGGGCTGCATCCAGACCCAGAGGAAGGACTGCTCGGTGGGGGCCTGGGCCCTGCAGCCCCCCCAGCCCAGTGCCTTCCCGGCGCCAGCTCCACTGGGCCCAGCCTGGGGGAGGGGCCGGCAGGGGCGGTGTGAGCACACTGCGTCCATGCTTCCTCTGCCCTCCTCGGCCTCACGCCCCCCCACCCTGGGCTCACAACCCCCTCCCCTGGGCTCGCGCCCTGCTCCCTGGTTTCACACACCCCTCCCGGGCTCGCGCCCCCTCCCTGGGCTTGTGCCCCCTCCCTGGCCTCATACTCAATGTAGGCAGCCTGGCACAGAGAGGGTATCAACCTCCCCAGCCCCAGAGAAGTGAAAGCTAAGTCCTAGGAGTGTCAGTGAGGGGGTGGGGGTCTGGGAGATGAGCCAGAGACCTGGACAGCAGGGAATGAGCCCCTGCCCTGGAGGGGCCCCTGCCCCACTCTGATGGGCATGTCCTTGTCCAGCCTGCCATGACCAGCCCCTCCCCATCCTCTAGGAGACTCTGGCCACTTTCGTCAAGTGGCAGGATGATACAGGGCCCCCATGGACAAGTCTGATCTGGGCCAGAAGCGGACTTCTGGGGCCGTGTGCAACCAGGACCCCAGGTACCCATGGCTGAGCTCTCTGAGAAGACGAGGCTGAGTGTCATGTAGTTGGTGCCACCCACTGGGGTGCTTGCCAGTGGGCGTGGTCAGCTGAGGGTGCTGGCCGGTGGGCATGGCAGGCTGGGGGTGCTGGCTGAGGGGCATGGCAGACTGGGGGTGCTGGCCAGGGGATGTGGCAGGCTGAGGGTGCTGGCTGAGGAGTGTGGCAGACTGGGGGTGCTGGCCGGGGGATGTGGCAGGCTGGGGGTGCTGGCTGAGGGGCATGGCAGACTGGGGGTGCTGGCCGGGGTGTGTGGCAGGCTGAGGGTGCTGGCTGAGGGGCATGGCAGACTGGGGGTGCTGGCCGGGGGGTGTGGCAGGCTGGGGGTGCTGGCTGAGAGGCGTGGCAGACTGGGGGTGCTGGCCGGGGGGGTGGCAGGCTGAGGGTGCTGGCTGAGGGGCGTGGCAGACTGGGGGTGCTGGCCGGGAGGTGTGGCAGGCAGGGGGTTCCAAGGCCCCAAATTTTGCCCCCTCCAATCTCTCCTTCCAGAACCTGCGAGGAGCCGGCCTCTAGTGGTGCCCACATCTGGCCCGACGACATCACCAAGTGGCCGGTGAGTGTGTGGGGAGGAGAGCGGTCCAGGGAGGGCAGGGAGGCACCTGGCCGCCGCACAGCCCCATCCCCGCTCCGTGCCCCTCCCGGCAGATCTGCACAGAGCAGGCCAAGAGTAACCTCTCGGGCTTCCCGCACATGGACTGCCAAATCCGGGGCCGCCCCTGCTGCATCGGCACCAAGGGCAGGTGAGCCGGCCTGGGCCCCGCGCCCGCACCCCTGTGCTCCTCTGCCGCTGTCCCCTCTGCCCACTCCGTGCATGCTGTGAGGGTCACTGAAGAGGGGCACCCATCCTGCCAGCGATGCCTGCTGCGGCCAGGCGCTGGACACCGGGCGCGGGATCGGGACTCAGTCCCCTGACGTCCGCCCTTGCCTCCCCGTCCCCAGCTGTGAGATCACCACGCGCGAGTACTGCGAGTTCATGCACGGCTATTTCCATGAGAAGGCCACACTGTGCTCCCAGGTGAGGCGGGGCCCTGGGCGCGGTGAGCAGCCTTCGTGCCCTGCATCAGCGGGCGTCCAGTCCCACCCCCGCCTATCAGGGCCTCCCTCGGCCGGGTCCCGGGACTGACCGCCATGTGCTCGACCCAGGTGCACTGCTTGGACAAGGTGTGTGGACTGCTGCCCTTCCTCAACCCCCGAGGTCCCCGATCAGTTCTACAGGCTCTGGCTGTCTCTGTTCCTCCACGCTGGGTAAGAGGCCCTTCGCTGCCCACCCCCCAGGCCCCCATGGTGCCCGCCCACCTGGACCCCCCGGAGGAAGGGCCCCTGAGCCAGGGCACAACCTGCCGGGCCCCGGTGCCCCCAAGTGTCTGGCCAGTGGCCACGGGCAGAAGCCGATGCCCGTGTGTCCCCGCCCAGCGTGGTCCACTGCCTCGTGTCTGTGATCTTCCAAATGACCATCCTGCGTGACCTGGAGAAGCTGGCCGGCTGGCACCGCATCTCCATTATCTTCATCCTCAGTGGCATCACCGGCAACCTCGCCAGCGCCCTCTTCCTTCCGTACCGGGCAGAGGTGGGGAACTCGGGGCACTCTGGGGACTGGGCGGGGTGGGGCTAGCCCTGCCACTTCCCTGCCCCCTCGCCCCCACTGCCCTACCTGGGTCAGCCCCCTGCCGGGTCAGGCTCAACAGTCGATGGACAGCTAAGCTGGGGGCTTTCTGGGGTTCCTCAATCTGTCCCTGGGCATAGGGGAGCAGCGATGCCCCCAGGTCACGTGTAGAGGTCACCTCCAGAAAGACCTTCCTGGGCCCCCCACCCCCAACCCCCAACCCCCACTTCATTTCTCTCAGTGACCATGACCGCCTGCCAGCGCGCCCCTTAGCTACAGGCTGGGCTGTATGAAGTCGCCCTCGTGTGGCCGTTCTTGCTAAGAAAGCAGGGTTTGTTGGTCAGTTCCACCTCCCGCTCCAGGCTGGTTCAGTGTCTGTCCCTGCCACGTGCGCTGCCCAGAGCAGGCTGGCTGTCCTGCTTGCTCTGCCCACTGTGCACATAATAGGGTGTCTGCAGAAAGGGTGGGCGGAGCGAGTCCAGCTGGGTTCCGGTGGCACTGGCTGCACCTCCCCCTGCCACCTCGGCCCTCAGCTTCAGGGTCCCCACCGGAGGGGCTCACAGACAGGATGACCTGGGTGCCAGGGCTCCCCGCGGGCTCCCGCCCGGTGCCTGGAAGTGACCGTGTCTGCGCCCGCCCGCCTGCCCCAGGTGGGCCCTGCAGGGTCGCAGTTCGGCCTCCTGGCCTGCCTCTTCGTGGAGCTCTTCCAGAGCTGGCAGCTGCTGGAGCGGCCCTGGAAGGCCTTCCTGAACCTGTCGGCCATCGTGCTGTTCCTCTTCATCTGTGGCCTCCTGCCCTGGATCGACAACATCGCCCACATCTTCGGCTTCCTCAGCGGGCTGCTGCTGGCCTTTGCCTTCCTGCCCTACATCACCTTCGGCACGAGTGACAAGTACCGCAAGCGCGCCCTCATCCTGGTGTCGCTGGTGGTCTTCGCCGGCCTCTTCGCCTCGCTGGTCATCTGGCTGTACGTCTACCCCATCCACTGGCCCTGGGTCGAGTACCTCACCTGCTTCCCCTTCACCAGCCGCTTCTGCGAGAAGTACGAGCTGGACCAGGTGCTCCACTGATCACCTGCCCGGTGGGGCCGGCACTGCTGCTCCCACCCAGCTCGGAGGATGCGGGGACTGTGTCTGGACTGAGCTGTCTGCCTGCATAGCTCCCTGCCCATACCCCAGAGACCCCATGGGGCTGGCCCTGCTCCCAGGAGCTCCCTCCCCCAGGAGAGGCCAAGTCCGAGGAGACGCTCCTAAAGGCAGGCTTCTTGGGGGCCGAGGCCCCCCTTCCTCAGCCCTGGGCTGGGGGACACTTGGAGCCTGTGCATCTCTGCAGCTTGGGGCCCAGGCCCTGACAGACCTCCACTACCCGGCCGCCGGGACCTCTCCTGGTCCTGGGATGCTGCTCAGCCCCTACCTCTGGCTCTGCTGGTACGGTCCCCAACCCGCCCCATTACTGTGAGCTAGCTCCTCCTGGGGATGAGGCTGGGGTTCCCGCCGGGTTCCTAGCCCTGCCTGGCCACGGCCCCCTGCCTGTTGTCCATCCCCTCTCTGCCCTGTGAGTCCATGCCCGGCTACCATCAGTGGCCTGGTGAGCCTCCCCATTACGCCTCCTGGACCACACCTGGTGGGAAAGGCTTGGCCATGGTCTGGGACAGAGGAAGAGCAAAGAGACGCAGCTGGACTGGGAAGCTGAGAGCCTGGGCTGTTACCCAACAGAAGCTGAGCCCACCACCCACCCCAGGGCCCCCAGGCCCTCCCAGCCAGCCCTTCCCCTCAAGTTAGAGTTCAGCCTCCTGGGGCTGGACTGATGCCAACCAGCTCACCACCCTCTGCCTCATTCTGCCAAGAAAGGGGCAAGGCCACCCTGTGGACCTGCGCCCAGGGGTTGCCCAAGGTCAATCAGGACTTTTTTTTTAACCAGTTTATATATCATGGTCCTAATTTTGTAAAGTAACGCTAACTTTGTATGGACAATGTCTGAAATGAATTAAATAATACTCTTTAAGATAGGACTAGCTTTTGACCTGGGGCCTCAATAAAATAAAAGCTGGAACTTTAGGGGTGGGGTGGCGGGGGTCAGCTATGAGAAGCAGCAGTCAAGGGCGTGACCCAAAGGAACTGTGGAAGCTTGGGGGACTTTCGAGGGATTTGTTAGGGGCAGAAACCAGGTTGGGATCACCTGGAGGGTTTCAGGAGGTGCGCTGAGACCATGCTGGTAAATTCTTGGACTCCCGCACTGCCCCAGCCCCAGCCCCAGCCCCAGCTGCTTGTAGAGATAGTCAAGGGTCTGGCTGGGTGGAGGGGAGGGCCGGCCTGGCAGCAGCAGTGCTGGAGTGGGGGTGCACCTCTTGGCCATTCACTGCACATCCCCCAGCCCTTCACGCCACACCCGACGGGGCACAAGCACAGTTACTGTGGGCAGGGAACCTGGGGCGCTGGGGTGCTGGGGGAGCTGGGAGGTGGCCCCTGCCCTTCCCTCCCCGGCTGCCCCCACCAGGGCTGAGGACCAGAGCGGGCAGCCCTGGGTCTGGGGGATAGGGGCTCCTTTGGTGAGACGCAGAAGTAAGGCTCCAAGATGCCTCCCACTGTCCCCAGTTCACGGACCCAGCACATGTGGGCGCAGTTTGGATGCAGGGGGTCCAGAGGGCCTGGCATGGACACAGAGGAGCACACAGTACTTGCGCCCCAGGAGGGCACCCGGGCTGGGAGCAGCCGCCCCGCCTTCTCTTTATTTCACCCATTCTCTCCGTTCCGCCATCCCTTGGGCATCACCGTCTCCCTTCAGACCAAGCAGAGCAGGGGGATGGCAGGGCAGAGAAGGGGACCGAATGGGGACAGGGTAGGAGCCCCCGACCTTGGGCTCCCTAGGGGGTCAGGGTTGACTGTTGCGGCGCAGGGCAGCATGGCCCCACAGGGAGCAGTACATCTCCGTGAAGGTCAGTGAGCCCACGACGATGGCACATGGGCCCGCAGGATGGAAGCCGAACCTCTGGTAGAAGGGCACCAGCGCATCCTCGCACATGAGCACGGCCCGGCGCACGGCCGGCTGGGCGCCCACGTGGTGCAGGTAGCGCCAGAGCAGGACGGAGCCCTTGCCCTGCTGCCGGAAGCTGCGGTGCACGGCCAGCGCGTGCAGGTGGACGGTGCGGCCCCCGGGCCTGTGCAGCACCAGCGACTCCTGGGCCGAGGGACGGGCATGAGTCAGGGTCGCCTCTGTGCACCCCAAACCACCCCCGCTGGGCCAAGAGCAGCTGCTCCGAGCGTCTCCAGCCAGCCCCCTTCTACCCAAGTCAGGAGCTGTGTCCCCAGCCCCTTTGTGGTCCCCTTCAGGAGGGCCTTGAGACCCCAAAGGACGGGGGTTCTCTTGCCGGGAGAGGACGCACCATGAGCTCCCGTGTTGGAGCCCAGCCTCCCGCTCCTCCCCCACATTCTGCCTCCATGGGAGGTGGTGGCCTCCTTTCCTGAGGCCTTCCCGGGACCGGGCAGCTCACCCGCATCCTCACCTGAGTGAGTCTCTCCTCGTCCCACAGGGAGCCGATGATGAAGGCCACGAGGCGGCCCTCCACGAACCAGCCCAGGGACAGCTCAGGACACAGGGTCAGGAAGTGCCGGACCTCGTCCAGATTCAGGGGGCAGTTGCCGGAGACAGAGATGAAGGCTGCGTCAGGAAGCGCGAGTGGGTGACCCCCAGTCCACTGAGCATCTGCTCGGATGCTGGGTGGGCTCCCCAGGTCCCCAGGCCTCCCTAGGAAAGCATGGGATTCAGGGCTGCTCTTCCCCCACTCGCCTGAAACACGCATGTGCTCCTGCACACACACAAAACACACCGTCAGACACTCTGGGGGCCCGTCTGCCAAGGACGGGGGACTCCAGGGTCTTCTCCCCCAAGGGCAACAGCGGCAGACTCCAGCAGAGTCCCGGACCCTGGGGGGCCGGGGGGGCTGCTCACCCTCTCGCTCAATCTCAAACACGCCGGCAGCGTCCTCTGGCGTGAGGCAGCGGAACTCGTTGGCGGGGAGTGTGTGGCGCCGCTGGCGGCCTGGGGACCCTGGGATCCCAGATGGCAGGTGCAGAGGTGAGGGTTTCAGGCAGTGGACGCTTGGCATGGACATCCTGGGTGCGGCGCCACCCAGGGAGTCCCCAGCTTCAGAAGGGGCCTTTGTGACAAGGGGAGGGTCCCTCCGCACCTGTTGGAGAGGAGTAATGGTCAGGGGCCTGGTCATCTCCCAGGGGGCTGTCCAGGGAGATGGCACCTCTTGCCTCTGTTGCAGGAGACCTGGAGTGGGGAGTCCGGGCACTAGGGCGGAGTGGGCATGTAGGGCACTGATTCCTCCTGCCTCATGCCTGCTCTGGCTCCCTGGGCCCCTTTCTGTCTGTCTCCCTGACCCCCATCTATGTGCAGATCTAGCTGTGCCTCTGTTAGGAAGCCTGTAATCTGCGAGTTGCCCTCCCCACCCTTCTCCACCTTCTTTCCCCTTGTCTCCAAGCCCCAAGCAGGGGACTCCTGTTCCTGGGAGCCTGTGAGAGGATCCCACTTACCAGGACCACAGGGCCAGTTACCCCAGAGGCCATCCTTGGGCTCAGGAGCCAGAGAAACCCAGGACTTGCTTTTGTAGCGGGTGTGACCGGGCAGCGCATGACAGTGTCCTCAGAGATTTCTAAGGCAATGCTCCACCTCCACGTCATCCCAAGCAAGACGAAGCCAGCAGGGCTGTGCCCTGTCCCCAGCCTCTGAGGGCAAAACCTTAGACTGGCATGCAGGACACAGAGGGGATTACAGCAGCTGATGAGGCCCCAGGGGTTGGGGAAAAGATCTCCTGGGACTGCTCAAAAACAAAAGTCAACCGAGTCCACTCTAAGATCAAATTGGCTTTATTCAGGGATTCATGAGTCAAAAACTAAGATCATAGCAAATGGTCCCATCACTTCATGGGAAATAGATGGGGAAACAGTGGAAACAGTGTCAGACTTTATTTTTTGGGCTTCAAAATCACTGCAGATGGTGATTGCAGGCATGAAATTAAAAGACACTCCTTGGAAGGAAAGTTATGACCAGCCTAGATAGCATATTAAAAAGCAGAGACATTATTTTACCAACAGAGGTCCGTCTAGTCAAGGCTATGGTTTTTCCAGTGGTCAGGTATGGATGTGAGAGTTGGACTGTGAAGAAAGCTGAGCGCCCAAGAATTGATGCTTTTGAGCTGTGGTGATGGAGAAGACTCTTGAGAGTCTCTTAGACTGCAAGGAGGTCCAACCAGTCCATCCTAAAGGAGACCAGTCCTGGGAGTTCATTGGAAGACCTGATGCTAAAGCTGAAACTCCAATACTTAGGCCACCTCATGCAAAGAGATGACTCACTGGAAAAGACCCTGATGCTGGGAGGGATTGGGGGCAGGAGGAGAAGGGGACGACAGAGGATGAGATGGCTGGATGGCATCACCAACTCGATGGACATGAGTTTGAGTAAACTATAGGAATTGGTGATGGACAGGGAGGCCTAGTGTGCTGCATTTCATGGGGTCGCAAAGAGTCGGACACGACTGAGCGACTGAACTGAACGTGAGTCAAGCACCATCCCACCTGGCAAATATAAAGGAGTCCCAGGGCTTCCCTGGTGGCTCAGGCGTAGAGTCCGCCTGCCAAGGCAGCAGACACGGGTTCGACCCCTGATCCGGGAAGATCCCACTTGCCGTGGAGCAACCAAGCACCTGCATCACAGCTGTTGAGCCCGTGCTCTAGAGCCGGGAACCACAACCACTGGGCCCAGGCAGCCTAGAGCCCCTGCTCTGCAACAAGAGAAGCCCCTGCCACGAGAGGCTCGTGCACCGCAACTAGAGAGAGCCCGCGTGCACCGACGAAGACCAAGCACGGTCATAAAGAAGCAAATAAATATTTAGAAAGGCGTTCCAAAGAGTCGTACAAAATTGGAGACCTTCAGGGGCTGAAGGGACCAGGAATGAGGAGAGAGCTGATGAGGAATTCCTTGATGGTCCAGTGGTTGAGACTCGGCTCTTTCACCGCTGGGGCCTCAGCTTCAATCCCTGGTAGAGGAACTAAGATCCAGCAAACCAAATGGTGCAACCCCAAAATTAAAAATCATAATTTTTTTTTAACAAAAGAGCAGATGAGGTCTATCAGGAAGAGTACGTCACTAATGATGACCAGGAAATTCCAGATTGACTGGTTTAGCATTCCAGACCTGAGAGAGGCAGAAGCTGCCAAGAGGTTAGGTATTAAAACCTCAGTTTGGTGCGGCTTAGCGCTAGGGACTCCATTTTGGGCCTGTCATTGATTTCTAAACAGTGTTGAGCCTCAGGGGTCAGGTTCTAACCTCTGCTCTGGTGTTTACTGGTTGGCTAGGGCATCACCCTCTGTCCCCTGGGGACCTGGGCGCACCCTCCTCTGAGGGTCCTTCCAGCCCTGGCAGTCCAAGATTGCTGCATTTATAGCACTTGGATACCTGCTGAACCCTGGATCAGAGTCTCCTTTAATCCACATGACAGCTCCACCCAGTGAGAGGGAAACTGAAACTCAGAGAGGTGAGGTGACCTGATGTTACCCCCAGGGCTGCCAGGCCCCATCGATTTTCACAGCTGTGACCAGTTCACAGCTTCGCATCTCTCCTTGCAGTCAACAGTGTCCTCCAGTCAGGGTCTGCCAAGCAAAGGGAGCTAGTGAGCCACCTGTCAGCTCAAAGCTGGTTCTCAGATGGGCAGGTGGGACCAGTGAGCCTGGAGACACACACATGGCTGTATTTGCACTGTTCAGACCTTGCTGTGTCCACAGGGACAAGCCTCTGAAAGGGCTCCATCACCGACTGACCCATCCCTGAAGCTCTGTCCACATACATTACCTCCTCCATGGTGCAGGTAACCAAGGTCTGGTTCTGCGTGTGCACCTCTTTCTGAGCGCTCTGGGGAAGATCTCCAAAGGCAGGGTGTGTGTGCTAAGTCACTTCAGTCGTGTCTGACTCTGTGATCCCATAGACTGTAGCCTCCCAGGCTCCTCTGTCCATGGGATTCTCCAGGCAAGAATACTGGAGGGGGTTGCCATGCCTCCTCCAGGGGATCTTTCCCACCCAGGGATGGAGCCCAGGTCTCTTGGGTCTCCTGCACTGGCACGCGTGTTCTTTTGCCACCTCGGCGGATCAGTGCCTGTTGGGAGGCAGGGCTTTTTAAAAATCCTAGCTGTACCCCAGGCGGCATGCAGGATGTTAGTTCCCTAATCAGGGATGGAACCTACGCCCTCCTGCAGTGGAAGCTCAGAGTATTAACCACTGGACCCCCAGGGAAGTCCCCTCAAAGGGAGCTTTTGGGAGGTGCTGGAAATGTAACGTTACGTTCTTAAATTTAACTTGTGTGATTTTGAGCATATGTGTTCTACTTGTTTACTTAAATATTCGGAAGTCTGCTTCACCTAGCAGGTCCACTCCAGAGTTCCTGGTCGCCCTTGACTTCACTCCATGCCCAGGGCTGCCCTCTGGTCTTAGTATCTGACGTGAGCTTTCCTCCTGAATCTAGAGTCTTAGCAAATTGCCTTCTGCTCCCTCTCCTATGCTGCTACCCCAGCCCCTCTTCAGGCCAGCAGATGGCCCCTGGCTTCCCTTTCCACCCCCAACTCACACCCCTCCTGCAGCTCTCAGCCCCTCCCTAGGCAGCACCCAGCCCCACTGACACACACCGCCTGCCCTATCTGCCCTTAGCTTCCATTCCCGCACAGCAGAGCTGACCCCTGTCCACACACCACAGGAGCCCCTGCTCTCATCAGGATCTGGGAGGCACTCCAGTGCTGGCCCGGCCAGGTGCTGCTGGGCCCACTTGGCCCCTGACGCTGGAGTGACCTCAGATCAGCCCAGGTGCCCCCACACCCTTTCACCCAGGGCCCCTCTGCTGTCTGAGGCCCAGCAGAACCCCCAGAGCTCACATGACCCCTGCTCACCCCTCCTACCACTGGGCAACTTCCTGTCTTTCCCCTTCTGGGGACCCACGACTGACTTTTCAGGACTGACCAGAAGACTTCCCAGGTTTGGCCTTCACACCTGCTGGGAGGAACATGTCCAGGACCTGGGCTGGGCACCCCCACCTCCAGCCTGGGGTCCCAAAAAGGCCTCCTCTGATAGCGGCTTCCCAGGTGGCTCACTGGCTGAAGAATCTGCCTGCCAAGCAGGAAGATGTGCGCTCCTTCCCTGGGTCAGGAAGATCCCCTGGAGAAGGAAATGGCAACCCACGCCAGTATTCTTGCCTGGAGAATTCCAGGGACAGAGAAGCCTCACGAGATACAGCCCATGGGGTTGCAGTCAGAAACCTCAGCCACTAAACAACAAAGCTCCTCTTAGATCCTGTGGCTCCACCTCACCCCCTGGTGGCTGACCACAACAGCCTGGAGCCCTGAAGAAACGCAGGCTGTTGAATGCACCTCTTTGTTTGGACACCATATGGCCTATGCTTTCTGGAAAACCCGTCTAGGCACATGGATCCTCAGAGAACAAGACCAGTAGGATACAAAACACAGCTAATCTGGGGCATGGCTCCCATGAGCAGGAAAGGGCAGGGAAGGGTGATCACGAGGCCTCTCTCCTGGTCAACAGGAAGAAAATGACAATACCCCATTGCAGGGAGAGGGTGATGGGAACAAAGATAAGGGTGCCCTCTGCAGTGAAATCAACATCAAGAGTGACAGCAATAAAAATCTGCTGAGGTTTTTTTTTTTTTCCCTAACCCCAAAGCATGCGCGTTCTTAATTCCCTGACAAAGTATTGAACCCAAGTCTCCTGAAGTGGAAACGCAGAGTCTTACCCACTGGGCTGCCAGGGAATTCCCTACTGAGGCATTTCAGATCACTAGACTGACTAGTCAGAGAAGGCAATGGCACCCCACTCCAGTACTCTTGCCTGGAGAATCCCATGGATGGAGGAGCCTGGTGGGCTACAGTCCACGGGGTCGCTAAGAGTCAGATATGGCTGAGCGACTTTGCTTTCACTTTTCACTTTCATGCCTTAGAGAAGGAAGAGGCAACCCACTCCAATATTCTTGCCTGGAGAATCCCAGGGACGGGGGAGCCTGGTGGGCTGCTGTCCATGGGGTTGCACAGAGTCGGACACGACTGAAGCGACTCAGCAGCAGCAGCAGCAGACTCACAAGTGATGTTTCCTCCCCATCCCCTGGGCTGTAATTGAATTCGTCAACCAAGGGAGTGATGTCAGTTAAGTCTGTCCAGGTATACAACAAATACTTTTTAAAGAATGAATGATAGAGGAGCCTGGCGGGCTACAGTCCACAGGGTCACAAAAGGTCGGACACAACTGAAGTGAGCATGCACGCATACATGTGATATGTAGAACATTTTTATACTAAAAAGTTTATCTCAAATTTCAATTTCACCAGAGGTCTTGAATTTTGTCTGGCAACCTTGTTTGTGAGGTATGAGAAGGGAAGTGGTCAGCCTGCGCCGGTAAAGGGCCGTGACGGAGCCGGGGGAGAATCGCAGGTCTGCACAGGGCACAGAGAAGCGGCTATCTGAGCCTTAGGCTGGCTGGACCCTTTGGCTACCAAACCTCATACAGTTATCGCCTTCTTTTCAAAAGTCCACGTTCTGCCATTTCGCTTTTATGAAAGGCTTACATTAATACCTGTTTTCACTAACCAAAAGAAATCTGAAGAGGATTTTCGCTATTCCATGAAAAGAGGTGAAAATCGAAAACAGCATTGAGGGATTGTTTGGCAGCGAACAAACTGAATGCAATAGCAAAAAGCCTGAGGGAAGACGTCCAGGAACCGGAGAAGCCCTGGACTGAGGTTTTCACTGTGATTGCCAAGGATGCAATGATTACAGGAAAACAGGACTAATTTTGAAACAGCCTGTGGGTTTAGGGCCGCTCTGCACGTTGACTGCCTACTGAGGGTTCTATGATAGAGCAACGCGTGAGTCTAAGCAGTCGAGCTCACTGTCCTATTCCCAGCCTTCCCCACCAGCCTCACCAGCCACACCAGCGACATCAGGCACAGCAGACAGTGACCCTGACCTTTGACTTCGAGGCCAGCAGGCCTAGAAGACACAGCTGTCAGTGACCTGTCTGCCCTGATGGATTCAGACGGTGGCGAGATGTTATTAGATGAACTGCTTTCTCTCTGTCCCGCAGCCCAGTCTCAGGCACCTTCCCCCCCACCAAGCCTGACCCCTAACCCACCGTCATTACCGCCTCTCAGTCTCCCAGTGTGTGCTGTCTTCCCCACTCCAGTGAGTGAGTCTAACTCTCGTACATCATTTCTATTCGATAAATGCTGTGTGATTCTCTTATTATTCCTGCCTTCACTATATGTTAGTGTTATTTTAGGCTTTATGTGCTATTTGGTATGATTTGGAAGGTTATTTGGGGGTCTGGGAACACTCAAAAGTGTTTCCATATAACTTAATGGTAATTGCTTCTTCACTTTACGCCCTTTCAGCTTACAAATTTTTCATGAGAACTCCCTACTTTCCAACAGTGGGGGAAACCTGTAATGTACACCCTGGTTTGATGCCCCCTGCTGTGACTGGCATCTGTCCAGCTTTTCCTGCTTCAGAACCATGGTCCTCATGCCTGGCTGCCCATTGGAATCCCACGGGAGCTTATTCCAATACCTGTCTCACCCTCCGAGATTCTGATATTGAAGTCCTGGGATGGGACTCCAGGCCTGTGTACCTTCCCCAGGGGATTCTTCTGTGCAACTTGGGCTCAAAATCAGTACTCAAAGTGCATGTTCTCCCAACAGCCTTTTAGTCATGACTTTGCAACCTGTTTGTCTTCCTGTGGGGAAAGAATGTGGGTCACCCAACAGAGGTACCCAGCCCGCCGTGTGCACAGAGCCGGGGAGTTTCAAACCTCTGTAGCCCCAGCCATTGCTTCCAGTGGAGTCTGTGGCAGTGGGCGAGAGTATAGCCAGACCAAGAGCTGCCTGGCTGGAACTTATGGCAGTGCGCACGTGGGTTGAAAGAGAACTTCCAAACACATGTATTGCAGAAAGGAGTGAGCTTATTAAGAACAAAGAGCAGAGAAAACGTGGGCACTGGGAGCGCAGCAGGCCGACACCTCCTGACAGGCCAGGGAGAGCCGACGGAAGGGAGAACAGAGTTTATTACTGGGAGATGCTGTTAGAACCGCAGGTGCTCAAGGGAGGGACGACGCTTTTCGTGGGCTGCTGTTCTTGTCCAGTCACTAAGTTGTGTCTGACTCTCTGGGACCCCCTGGACTGCAACACGCCAGGCTCCCTGTCCTTCACCATCTCCAGGAGTTTGCTCACACTGATGTTCATTGAGTCGGTGATGCTATCTGACCATCTCCTCCTCTGTCGTCCCCTTCTTTTGCCTTTAATCTTTCCCAGCATCAGGGTCTCTTGTGGGTTAGTAGACAGTTTTTAAAGCCTCAAGACAAAGAAAGTTCCTGCTGGAGAGCTGACATTAGGTGATTGGTTAGATAGGGTGAGCACTGGCTCACTTGGCTCATCCGGGCTCAGGAAGCTGGCTGGTGATGATCAGGGGTGGGGGGCTTTGGGCAATGGTAACAAAAGGGTTCAGTCCGCTTTGGAGGTGACCGTGGTTCAGGACCCTGGCCTTGGGGCAGGACTCCACAGAACTGCTGGGAATATGTAAGGTTCCCCAGAGGACCCTGCTAGAATAATGGGGGGCATGATGAGGGCCCCCACAGGGACCCTGGAATGAAATGGAATTCCTGCAGAGGCCTAAGCCCACAGTTCAGCCCCCTGGGCCCTTGGAAACCCCACCACACATGCCTTCCCTCCTGGTCATGACATTTATCTCTTGTGCCCACTCCACTGCCTGTGGCTCTTCAGAGGCCTTCTGAGGCTCTGCCCAGGCTGGGGGCTGAGGGGCAGGAGAAAAATGCCACCTACTGGTGATTCAGTCACAGGTGACAGCACTGTCACTCCAGGGTAGAGACGAGAGGCCAAGGCTGGGTGTGCGATGCAAAGGCAACGCCATCAGATGTGTCCGAGTGGGGACTCTGGCTCGGGGCTGCATCCCAGGCCCCTAGTGATGGAGCTCTACTCTTTACGCCACAGACTCCTTCCGGCACCAGCCCCCTTGAGAGGGTCCTGCAATCACGGCTCCCCGGCTCTGACTCAGCTCACCTCTCGCTTCTTCTCCCCAGTTGCTCCCCTTTAGGGGTCCCATTGTCACCTCTTCCACCAGCTCTCCTCTGGGGCCCCCCAGCCTACAAGACAGGGCTACACACACGGGGGTGCCAGCTGTGCTGCCCGCCAGGTCTCTCCCACAGGCTCTGTGGTCCCAGGCAGATCCTGGGCAATGGTGGGCTCCTGCTCCAGAACATTCTAGGACAGTGGAGCCAGGTTGTCGAGGGCATGTGGAGAACCCCAGAGGATCCTGGGACCTGACTGCCCACCTGCCCAGCAGAGCCTCCCTCTGACCCGGCTGAGCCCCGACCCAACTCATGCTCTGTAGCGGTGAGATGACCAGACAGACTTGGCTGTCTTCATGAAGGAGAGGACGTTGGAGTCTCAGTATGGGAAGGATGTTCTGAGGGGCTGCATGTCCCCACAGAGAGAGTGGGGCTGGGCTGCGGGATGTTCTCTCGGGGGCTGAGGGTGGGCAAAATGAGCCGATAACCAGAAGAAAGGTGAGGAGACGAGCAGACCCAGAATCAGGAGCATCACAGAACCCAGGGAGTGGCCATTAGCATCTCCTGCAGCCAAGAGTGCAGAGAAGAGCTCAGCTTTGCCCTGATGGCTGCTGGGAGTCCCAGGAGAGAGGGGTGGGGGGCGAGTAGGGGCCAGAGGCACCAGGGCTCCTCCAGGTGACAAAGCAGAGGTAGCAACAGGGCAGAGGACATCGGTGAAAGGTATCCTGACCCACCAGCATGGCCAAGGCCTGGAGAAGTCTCGCTCACCTGACCCTGCCTCTGTTAGGACCTAACTGGAGCCAAAACAGGCTCTAAGGGGCAGGCTAGGTCTGAGGTTTAGTCTCTAGGAAAACTGAGGCACTGGGAACTCCCACAGGCGGTGTAGCTTGACCAATAGGAAAAATCCCCTGAGAAAGCCCGCGCGTGTGGAAATCTAGCCAATTAACAGACGCCAAGAGACCCTTGCAACCAATCCGCCCTTGCCTACTCCCTGTCTTTGTTCTAAGTTTATAAATACTGCTGTAATTCAGGGCTCGGGGCCCCTTGCCTTACTCCACTGTATTGGATGCGGCAGGGTGCCCGAACTCGAGTTAGCAATAAATAAACTCCCTTCTAGCTTTTGCATTGCCTTGGTGCATTTGTTCTCTCAGTTTATTCAGGGACTTGGATACGGATCATAACAGCCTCCAGCAGAGACGACGGTAGCTCAGAGGCACCAAGGAGGCCTGGCACAGGGTGGCACTGACCCCTGATCTGGGCCAGGCGAGCAAGGGCCGCGTTGGTGTCAGGGTCCCAGGGAGTTTCTCAAATGGGGCCCACCTGTTCCCTCTCCTCTTCCGTGTGACAGCTGCGAGGTTCCCACTGCTGATTCCTTAATCCCTGGATGAGAGAGAACAGCCGAACCCCTGATTCATGCTCCGAGGTCACCTCCGTGCTGGGACCCCGCCCTTCACTCCGCCTCTTCTCTGCTTTCTCTCCGTGACCTTGACCACCACCTGCCAGCACATCCCACAGCTACGAGTCAGGCCAAATGAAGTCGCCCTCCTGTGACCCTTCTTGACCCTAAGAGTCAGCAGTTTGTTAATCAGTTCCTCCTCAGGCTGTGGGCTTGTTCAGTGTCTGTCCCTCCCCACGTGCACAACCCGGAGCAGGCTGCCTGTCCTGCTTGCTGCCCTGGGCGTGCACACTGTCGGTGCTCGATGTTTGCAGGAAGGGTGGAAGGCAGGAGTCCAGCCGTGTTCTGGCAGCTCCGGCGGCACCTCCCCGTGCCCTGAGGCTCTCAGCTTTAGGGTTCCCACCCGGGAGGGGATGACATACAGGATGACGTGGGCCCCAGAGTTCACGCCTGGATATGCCCGGTCCTCCCCGCAGGCTTCCAACTGGCACCTGGAAGTGACCCTCTGCCCTCCCCCACCCACCCTGCTCATCACCTGGCTGTAGGTCTACCCCTGGCCCTCACCTGCCTGCCCTTCACCAGCTGCTTCTGCAGAGAAGTACGAGCTGGACCAGGAGCTACACTAACCACCTGCCCGGTGGGGCCAGCACGGCTGCTCCCACCCAGCTTGGAGGAGGCAGGGACTGTGTCTGGACTGGGTTGTCGGCCTGCACAACGCCTCCCCACATACATCCTACAGACCCCATGGGGCCGGCCCTGCTCCCAGGAGCTCCCTCCCCCAGGAGAGGCTGAGTCTGAGGGGAGACGCTCCGAAGGGGGGGCTCCTTGGGAGACCGAGGCCCCCCTTCCTCAGGCCCAGGGTGGGGGACACTCAGAGACTGTGCGTCTCCGCAGCTCCGGGCTGAGGCCCTGACAGCCCCTGTGCTGCCCTGCCGTCGGGAGCCCTCCTGGGGGTGGGCTCCTTTCTTCCAGGGTCCGGAGCTGCTGCTCAGCCCCTACCTCCAGCTCTGCTGGTACAGTCCCCCTCCCCATTACTGTGAGTGCGCCCCTCCTGGGGACGAGGCTGGGGTTCCGGCCACTTTCTCAGCTCTGCCTGGCCACGGCCCCCTGCCTCTTGCCCCCTCCCCATAGCAGAGTCAGGGTCTGCTGGCGGAGGGGAGGGCCGGCCGGGCTGAAGCAGTGCTGGGCTGGGGGTATAGCACTCGGTCACTCACGATGCCTCCCTGTTGCAGCCTCGGGAAGCAGAGACCAGAACCTGCCCCGGGACTCAAGGGTGCGGTACACAGCGCCCCCGTGATTGTCCCAGGAAGCATGCCCAGCGGACATTCTTGGGGCGGCACGTGCTCTCTGCCCTGCTTCACTGCCTACCCCAGCGTCCGATCCCACAGAAACAAACAAGATATTCCTGATCAACAGCAGAGCCTTAACTTTACTCCCTCTTTACGGTGAGCTAATCCAACCCCCCGCAGAGCTATTCCCTAATCATCTCATGTGACTTCTGCCAATAAAAGTGCGGGCTGAAAGAAGCCATTTTGTCTTCCTGCCATGGAAAGCAGGGGGGTTAGGGGTGCCCCTGACTCTCCGCTGGCCAAATTATATGTGTCTGTCTTTTCATTACATGCTCAGCCCTGTTTCAGGTCTATCTCACCCGATGTGCAGGACGTGGCACCTCAGTCCTTCACCCCCTACCCGATGGGATGGAAGTTACTGTGGGCAGAGGACCCAGGGCACCTGGGGTGGTGGTGGAGCTGGGAGGTGGCCCCTGCCCTTCCCTCCCCCAGCTGCCCCCACCAGGGCTGAGGACCAGAGCAGGCAGCCCTGGGTCTGGGGGGATAGGGGCTCCTTTGGTGAGATGCAGAAGCAAGGCTCCAGGATGCCTCCCACTGTCCCCAGTTCACGGACCCAGCACATGTGGGCGCAGTTTGGATGCAGGGGGTCCAGAGGGCCTGGCGTGGACACAGAGGAGCACACAGTACTTGCGCCCCAGGAGGGCACCCGGGCTGGGAGCAGCCGCCCCGCCTTCTCTTTATTTCACCCATTCTCTCCGTCCGCCATCCCTTGGGAATCACCGTCTCCCTCCAGACCAAGCAGAGCAGGGGACGGCAGGGCAGAGAAGGGGACCAACTGGATATTGAGTAGGAGCCCCCGACCTTGGGCTCCCCGGGGGTCAGCGGTCACTGTTGCGGCGCAGGGCGGCGTGGCCCGCAGGGAGCAGTACATCTCCGTGAAGGTCAGTGAGCCCACGACGATGGCACATGGGCCCGCAGGATGGAAGCCGAACCTCTGGTAGAAGGGCACCAGCACGTCCTCGCACATGAGCACAGCCCGGCGCATGGCCGGCTGGGCGCCCACGTGGTGCAGGTAGCGCCAGAGCAGGACGGAGCCCTTGCCCTGCTGCCGGAAGCTGCGGTGCACGGCCAGCGCGTGCAGGTGGACAGTGCGGCCCCCGGGCCTGTGCAGCACCAGCGACTCCTGGGCCGAGGGAAGGGCATGAGTCAGGGTCGCCTCTGTGCACCCCAAACCACCCCCCGCTGGGCCAAGAGCAGCTGCTCCGAGCGTCTCCAGTCAGCCCCCTTCTACCCAAGTCAGGAGCTGTGTCCCCAGCCCCTTTGTGGTCCCCTTCAGGAGGGCCTTGAGACCCCAAAGGACGGGGTTCTCTTGCCGGGAGAGGACGCACCATGAGCTCCCGTGTTGGAGCCCAGCCTCCCGCTCCTCCCCCACATTCTGCCTCCATGGGAGGTGGTGGCCTCCTTTCCTGAGGCCTTCCCGGGACCGGGCAGCTCACCCGCATCCTCACCTGAGTGAGTCTCTCCTCGTCCCACAGGGAGCCGATGATGAAGGCCACGAGGCGGCCCTCCACGAACCAGCCCAGGGACAGCTCAGGACACAGGGTCAGGAAGTGCCGGACCTCGTCCAGATTCAGGGGGCAGTTGCCGGAGACAGAGATGAAGGCTGCGTCAGGAAGCGCGAGTGGGTGACCCCCAGTCCACTGAGCATCTGCTCGGATGCTGGGTGGGCTCCCCAGGTCCCCAGGCCTCCCCTAGGAAAGCATGGGATTCAGGGCTGCTCTTCCCCCACTCGCCTGAAACACGCATGTGCTCCTGCACACACACAAAACACACCGTCAGACACTCTGGGGGCCCGTCTGCCAAGGACGGGGGACTCCAGGGTCTTCTCCCCCAAGGGCAACAGCGGCAGACTTCAGCAGAGTCCCGGACCCTGGGGGCCGGGGGGCTGCTCACCCTCTCGCTCCAATCTCAAACACGCCGGCAGCGTCCTCTGGCGTGAGGCAGCGGAACTCGTTGGCGGGAAGTGTGTGGCGCCGCTGGCGGCCTGGGGACCCTGGGATCCCAGATGGCAGGTGCAGAGGTGAGGGTTTCAGGCAGTGGACGCTTGGCATGGACATCCTGGGTGCAGCGCCACCCAGGGGGTCCCAGCTTCAGAAGGGGCCTGTGTGATGAGGGAGGGTCCCTCCGCACCTGTTGGAGAGGGACGATGGTCAGGGGGTGGTCCTCATCTCCCAGGGGGGCTGTCCAGGGCGATGGCACCTCTTGCCTCTCTTGGAGGGGACCTGGAGCGGGGAGTCTAGGGGCTAGGGCATCGATTCCTCCTGCCCTGTGCCTGCTCACTTGCTCCCTGGGCCCCTTTCTCACTCTCTGACCCCCTGCTGATGTGCAGTTCTTAGGGGCGACTGTCCCTCCCTTACAAAGCCCATGAGCTGCACATCCCCCCTTCCTGCCCTCTGCTTCCTTCTTTCCCCCATCCCCAAGCCCTAGGCAGGGGACTTCTGCTCTCAAATTCTAGGAGCCCAGGGTCCAGGGTTCCACTTACCAGGACTCCTGTGTTGCAGGAGCTCTAATATTCCCTAGACAGAGCCACCACTCTGGGAGCTGTCCACAGCCTCAGGACCAGAAAAGTCCAGACACTTGCAATGTTAATCTCAGAGATTTCTAATCCCCTGCCTGCCCCACCCCCACGTTACAGGCAGATGCAGCCAGCAGGGCTCTACCCCCAACCCCCACGCCGAGCCCTATCCCTGCTGGCTGAGGCTGAAACCTCAGATGGCACGTGGATGTGAAGGATTACAGTGGCTGGCTGAGGCCTCAGGGTTTGGGGGATGAGCACGGGGCTAAGCCTCGTGGGTCCAGTCTAATCCGTGTCCTGGCGCCAACTGACTGGCACAGGTGTTCACACTCTATCCCCTGGGCAAGCCCACCTCTGAGGGTCCTCCTAGCTCTGGCAGCCCGAGTGTGTCATCATTTAGAGGACTTGCTCAGTGGCTAATCAGAACCACAGAACCAGAGGCAAGAGGCCAAGGCTGGGTATGCGATGCAAAGGCAACACCATCAGATGTGTCCGAGTGGGGACTCTGGCTCGGGGCTGCATCCCAGGCCCCTAGTGATGGAGCTCTACTCTTTACGCCACAGACTCCTTCCGGCACCAGCCCCCTTGAGAGGGTCCTGCAATCACGGCTCCCCGGCTCTGACTCAGCTCACCTCTCGCTTCTTCTCCCCAGTTGCTCCCCTTTAGGGGTCCCATTGTCACCTCTTCCACCAGCTCTCCTCTGGGGCCCCCAGCCTACAAGACAGGGCTACACACACGGGGGTGCCAGCTGTGCTGCCCGCCAGGTCTCTCCCACAGGCTCTGTGGTCCCAGGCAGATCCTGGGCAATGGTGGGCTCCTGCTCCAGAACATTCTATGACAGTGGAGCCAGGTTGTCGAGGGCACGTGGAGAACCCCAGAGGACCATGGGACCTGAGTCTCAATATAGGAAGGACATTCTAGGGGCTGTGTCCCCACAGGGATGCTGGGGCTGAGCTGGGGGATGTTTTCTCTGGGTGGAGCTGGGGGGCAGGATGAGCCATTAACAGGAAGAAAGGTGAGGAGACGAGCAGGCCCTGGACACATCCCAGAAGCCAAGTACTGGACAATCAGCAGCATCTCCTGCAGCCAAGCATGGAACAGGAGCTCAGATTCTCCTAACGAGGACACCCCTAATGGACTTTATGAGTCCTTCCAGGAGAGAGGGGTGGGGGCAGGTGGGGACAGAGGCAGAGGAGCCACTTGATGGTGACAAAGCAGAGGCGGCAGCCGGGCAGAGGGCACCGGCAAGAGGCATGAAGACCCGCCAGCGCAGCCAGGGCCTGAAGCCTCCCTCACCCGGGCCAACCCAGCCCCAGCACAGAGCCTGCAGCAGCCCAGCTGCACCTGGAGGTCCTGGCACAGGGTAGGGCTGCCCCTGATCCCCGCCACCTGTGAAAGCGGCCCGGTTCCCACCGCAGGACCCCAGGGAATCCACCTGGGGGAAACTGAGAGTTGGACCCTATGAAAAACTCCAACGATGCCTCCGAGACCCCAGTTTTCCCACCAGAGCAACTGAAAGGCCCAGACAGGCAAGGAAGACAGCGTTCAGTTCAGGCACTCGTGAAAACTGGAAGAGTTGCGTTTTTGGTGGTTTTGAGGGCAGCATCCTTCTCTCATTCTTCCCTTGCACTTAAGATCTGCCCTGCGCAGAGTGCACAGAGCGCATTTTGCCTAATCATACTTACCTTTCCAGCCTTCCCAGGTGGCGCTGTGGTAAAGAATCTGCCTGCTGATGCAGGAGAGGTGGGTTCGATTCTTGGGTCAGGAAGATCCCCTGGAAGAGGAAATGGCTACCCGCTCCAGTCTTCTTGCCTGGAGAATCCCATGAACAGAGAAGCCTGGCGGGCTACAGTCCATGGTGTTGTAAAGGCTCAGGCACGACTGAGCGACTGAGCAAAAATTGACCTTTTCAACCTTAATCTGTCACTAGCAGATTCTCCAGGGGATGGAAACCGAGATGGAGCACTGTGTGCAGGAGGCTCACCCAGCAAGCTCCCAGCAGCTTATAAACCCCTAGAAAACAGAGGCTGCATTGAATGTGTGGCAGTGAGCTAGATACATAGACTAGATTCCATCAGCTAGGTGTGGATTCTTCTGCTGATGAGGATGACACTTGGCTCCTTGACTTCCTGGGGATTTCTTTCGAAGCCTCCTTTGGATAGATAGCTCCTCTCAGCCGCCACCCCTGGCCTCGGACATGGAGTGGCTGCTCCTGTGCTGTGGCAGGCTGGCATTCTCGGCCGCCGCCCCTGACCTCGGACATGAGGTAGCTCCTCTTGGCCACCACTCTTCAGGCATGGGGTCCTCCCGGCTTCTGTCCCACCTCCGGGGGTCAGGGGCGGCGGCCAGGAGGAGCTACCCCATGCGCAAGGTCAGGGGCAGTGGCCGAGAGGAGCAACCCCATATCCAAGGGGCGGTGGCTACACGGGCACAAGAGGGCCTAGAGGAGCTACTCCACATTCAAGGTCAGGAGGGGCAGTGGTGAGGAGATACCTCTCATCCAAGGTAAGGAGCAGCGGCTGTGCTTTGCTGGAGCAGCCGTGAAGAGATACCCCACATCCAAGGTGAGAGAAACCCAAGGAAGATGGTAGGTGTTGCAAGAGGGCATCAGAGGGCAGACACACTGAAACCATACTCACAGAAAACTAGTCAATCTAATCACACTAGGACCACACCCTTGTCCAACTCAATGAAACTAAGCCATGCCCTGTGGGGCCACCCAAGACAGGCAGGTCATGGTGGAGAGATCTGACAGAATGTGGTCCACTGGAGAAGAGAATGGCAAACCACTTCAGTATTCTTGCCTTGAGAACCCCATGAACAGTATGAAAAGGCAAAATGATAGGATACTGAAAGAGGAACTCCCCAGGTCAGTAGGTGCCCAATATGCTACTGGAGATCAGTGGAGAAATAACTCCAGAAAGAATGAAGGGATGGAGCCAAAGCAAAAACAATACACAGTTGTGGATGTGACTAGTAATAGAAGCAAGGTCCGATGCTGTAAAGAGCAATATTGCATAGGAACCTGGAATGTCAGGTCCAGGAATCAAGGCAAATTGAAAGTGGTCAAACAGGAGATGGCAAGAGTGAACGTCGACATTCTAGGAATCAGTGAACTAAAATGGACTGGAATGGGTGAATTGAACTCAGATGACCATTATATTTACTGCTATGGGCAGGAATCCCTTAGAAGAAATGGAGTAGCCATCTTGGTCAACAAAAGAGTCCAAAATGCAGTACTTGGATGCAATCTCAAAAACAACAGAATGATCTCTGTTCATTTCCAAGGTAAACCATTCAATGTTGCATTAATCCAAGTCTATGCCCCAACCAGTAATGCTGAAGAAGCTGAAGTTGAACGGTTCTATGAAGACCTACAAGACCTTTTAGAAGTAACACCCAAAAAAGATGTCCTTTTCATTATAGGGGACTGGAATGCAAAAAGTAGGACGTCAAGAAACATCTGGAGTAACAGGCAAATTTGGCCTTGGAATGAGGAATGAAGTAGGGCAAAGACTAATAGAGTTTTGCCAAGAGAACATACTGGTCCTAGCAAACACCCTCTTCCAACAACACAAGAGAAGACTCTACACATGGACATCACCAGATGGTCAACACCGAAATCAGATTGATTATATTCTTTGCACCCAAAGATGAAGAAGCTATATGCAGTCAGCAAAAACAAGACCGGGAGCTGACTGTGGCTCAGATCATGACCTCCTTATTGCCAAATTCAGACTTAAATTGAAGAAAGTAGGGAAAACCACTAGACCATTCAGGTATGACCTAAATCAAATCCCTTATGATTATACAGTGGAAGTGAGAAATAGATTTAAGGGACTAGATCTAATAGAGTGCCTGATGAACTATGGACTGAGGTTCGTGACATGGTACAGGAGACAGGGATCAAGACCATCCCCATGGAAAAGAAATGCAAAAAAGCAAAATGGCAGTCTGCGGAGGCCTTACAAATAGCTGTGAAAAGAAGAGAGGCCAAAAGCAAAAGAGAAAAGGAATGATGTAAGCATCTGAATGCAGAGTTCCAAAGAATAGCAAGAAGAGATAAGAAAGCCTTCTTCAGTGATCAATGCAAAGAAATAGAGGAAAACAACAGAATGGGAAAGACTAGAGATCTCTTCAAGAAAATTAGAGACACCAAGGGAACATTTCATGCAAAGATGGGCTTGATAAAGGACAGAAGTGGTATGGACCTAACAGAAGCAGAAGATACTAAGAAGAGGTGGCAAGAATACACCGAAGAACTGTACAAAAAAGAACTTCACGACCAAGATAATCACGATGGTGAGATCACTCACCTAGAGCCAGACATCCTGGAATGTGAAGTCAAGTGGGCCTTAGACAGCATCACTACAAACAACACTAGTGGAGGTGATGGAATTCCAGTTGAGCTGTTTCAAATCCTGAAAGATGATGCTGTGAAAGTGCTGCACTCAATATGCCAGCAAATTAGGAAAACTCAGCAATGGCCACAGGACTGGAAAAGGTCAGTTTTCATTCCAATCCCAAAGAAAGGCAATGCAAAAGAATGCTCAAACTACCGCACAATCGCACACATCTCACGTGCTAGTAAAGTAATGCTCAAAATTCTCCAAGCCAAGCTTCAGCAATACGGGAACCATGAACTCCCTGATGTTCAAGCTGGTTTTAGAAAAGGCAGAGGAACCAGAGATCAAATTGCCAACATCCTCTGGATCATCAAAAAGGCAAGAGAGTTCTAGAAAAACATCTATTTCTGCTTTATTGACTATGCCAAAGCCTTGGCCTGTGTGGATCACAATAAACTGTGGAAAATTCTGAAAGAGATGGGAATACCAGACCACCTGACCTGCCTCTTGAGAAACCTATATGCGGGTCAGGAAGCAACAGTTAGAACTGGACATGGAACAACAGACTGGTTCCAAATAGGAAAAGGAGTACATCAAGGGTGTACACTGTCACCCTGTTTATTTAACTTATATGCAGAGTACATCCTGAGAAACGCTGGGCTGGAAGAAACACAAGCTGGAATCAAGATTGCTGGGAGAAATATCAATAACCTTAGATATGCAGATGACACCACCCTTATGGCAGAAAGTAAAGAGGAACTAAAAGCCTCTTGATGAGAGTGAAAGAGGAGAATGAAAAAGTTGGCTTCAAGCTCAACATTCAGAAAACGAAGATCATGGCATCCAGTCCCATCATTTCATGGGAAATAGGTGGGGAAACAGTGGAAACAGTGTCAGACTTTATTTTTAGGGGCTCCAAAATCACTGCAGATGGTGACTACAGCCATGAAATTAAAAGACCCTTACTCCTTGGAAGAAAAGTTATGACCAATCTAGATAGCATATTAAAAAGCAGAGACATTACTTTGCCAACAAAGGTCTATCTAGTCAAGGCTATGGTTTTTCCAGTGGTCAGATATGGATGTGAGAGTTGGACTGTGAAGAAAGCTGAGTGCTGAAGAATTGATGCTTTTGAACTGTGGTGTTGGAAAAGACTCTTGAGAGTCCCTTGGACTTCAAGGAGATCCAACCAGTCCATTCTGAAGATCAACCCTGGGATTTCTTTGGAAGGAATGATGCTAAAGCTGAAACTCCAGTACTCTGGCCACCTCATGAGAAGAGTTGACTCATTGGAAAAGACTCTGATGCTGGGAGGGATTGGGGGCAAGAGGACAAAGAGACGACCGAGGATGAGATGGCTGGATGACATCATGGACTCAATAGACATGAGTTTGAGTGCACTCTGGAAGTTGGTGATGGACAGGGAGGCCTGGCGTCCCAAAGAGTCGGACCCGACTGAGCGACTGAACTGAACTGAACTGAACTGAACTGAACTGAACTTGGATAGATAGGCTGAATGTGGTCTTGTCCTTATTTAGGGTTTTCAGTATCTGCCATGGTACACAGTTTCTAAGGAACCTTCCAGACCTTTCTGGAACGGAGGTGTCAAAAGCAGGGAGAGATCTCCACCTCCTGGAGAAAGAAGGAACCTACAGCTCCCTGAGGATCTGGATCCCTGCTGATTTTCCAACAGAAAAATCCTGGGAGCCCCACACGTGACATTAAGTTTTCTAGTAACCACATGAGAAGATGCCAAAAGAAACAGGTTAACTAGATTTTAATAAGACATTGTATTTAACCCAGTAGACAAGAAGTATTGTCATTTCAACAAATAACTGATATAAAATTATTACACATATTTCATATTCTGTTTTTTTAATTATGCTGAGTCTGTAGCTTGGTGTAATAAAACTGTCTTGAATCATAAAAAAGAGTACATAGTAAAAATCTACGGTGTGGTGTGGTGCCAATTATATGTGAATCTATACTTGAGGACCCTTTTGTTTTAAAAAAATTATCATTTCTAAAGTATATAATTATATATTTATTATAGAATAAATACAAAATATAGATGAAGGATGACAAAAAGTTGTGTGTATTTTACATTTACAGCACATGTCAGTTCAGACCAGCTACTTTTTAAAATGATGCCTAAATAACTTTATTTATTTATAAAATACTTATTTATTTGGCTTCACCAAGATTTAGCTGCAGCATGGGGACTCTTAGCTGTGGCATGTGGGATCTAGTTCCCTGACCAGGGACTGAACCCAGGTCTCCTGAATTGGGGGCACCAGAGTCTTAGCCACTGGACCACCAGGGAAGCCCGAGACCAGCCACATTTCAAGTGCTCAAGAGCCACATGTGCTGAGGGCTCCTGCAGAGGGCAGCCCAGATCTAGAGACTAAAGTTTAACGAGAGCAAAATCTTGGGGAAGGGGCAGCACATATGTGTGTGTGTGCATGTGTGTACACATGTGCACATGTATGTATGTGTGTGTAGGGTGAGTGTGCCTGAGTGGGTGTGTGTCTAGGAAAAATGGAGAACTGAGGACTTGAGCGGAGAAGGCAGTGGCACCCCCACTCCAGTACTCCTGCCTGGAAAATCCCATGGATGGAGGAGCCTGGTGGGCCGCAGTCCATGGGGTCGCTAAGAGTCAGACATGACTGAGCGACTTCACTTTCACTTTTCACTTTCATGCAGTGGAGAAGGAAATGGCACCCCCACTCCAGTGTTCTTGCCTGGAGAATCCCAGGGACGGGGGAGCCTGGTGGGCTGCTGTCTATGGGGTCGCAAAGAGTCGGACACGACTGAGCGACTGAACTGAACTGAACTGGGGACTTGAGCAAAGACAGAGGTGTCCAGTGACCTGCTGGCATATTCGGGGCCTTTGAGAGGGGCTGGCTTGTTTTGCACAATCATTTAACATAATTTTTTTAATTGAAGTATAGTTGATTTACAATGTTGTGTCCACTTCTGCTGTACAGCAAACTGATACAGTTATACACAGATATACCTTCTTTTTTGTATTTTCCATTATGGTTTATTACAGGGTATCGAATATAGTTCCCTAGGCTCTACATTAGGACCCTGTTTTTATCCATTCTATATATAAGAGTTTGCATCTGCTGACCCCAAACTCCCAATCCATCCTCTACTATGAGCACCTACTATGAATCAGACCTGTGCTAGATTTGGGAATACAAAGGTACAAAGAAGACACAGTCCCACAGGAGAGACAGGCATGCAAACAAATGGTCCTAATCGAGTGAAATAAATGCAATCAGGCAGGTATGACTAGGTAAGTAGAGGAATCAGTGGGCACAATGGGGCTCTTGGAAGACGTCATAAGATGAAAAGGAGTTCTTTACGCAAAACCATGGGTTGAAGCAAAGGAATAAAAAGTGCCAAGCAAAAGCACAGAGGCACTGGAAATTCAGGATCCTGGCGTGAGCAGCTGAGGCTGCAGCATGGAGGGTGTGAACTGGGTGCAGGGGTGGAAGGTGTGATGGGAGGCAGCTGGGAGGAATGAATGAAGGAATTCCTGAAGGGGGCCCGAGTACCACGCTCTGATGGACCGTGGAGAACCCCGGAAGGACACTAAGCTGAGAAGTCAGACGGTGGTGTTTATATGTCAGTCTTTCAGGAACAAGGTGGTGAGGGGTGGAGATGAGCTAATAGCAGCAGCTAACGTCGATCAGGCTCCTACAGGGTCCAGGCATGGGCAAAGCATCTCCGATCCTTCATAACAGTTAAATTCTAACAGCCTTATCTAGTAGGTATGGCTAACATTCCCAAAGGAAACCAAAGCTCAGAGAAGTAAAATAAGTTGTTCAAGGTCACCTAGTGAGTCAGCGGCAACACAAGCTTCAAACCCAAGTTCATTTAACTCCAGAACCTCAGCCTTAACCACTGCACCATCCCATCACCCCAGCCCCACCGGACCCTTAAAGTGAAGCAGCCAGGGGCTATTTGCGTGTGAAAGCGAGGGTGGAGGGACCAGGTTCTGGGCTTAGCTGACTTACAGAGCCCCATATCAAAGGCTGACCCTCAGGTGGCCAACTTCGTACCCAGCTAAGTGTCCCTGGCATCACCCTGGATGAAGACTCTGGGAGAAGGAAGGGGTTTTAGGGAGAAGATGCCACTTTGCTCCCATGGCTGGTCATCCAGCAAGTGCCCATGCTTTGGTGGTGGGGCACTGGTGGTGAAGAGCGTGGCATGGTTAAGCCACAGCAGCCCTGTTCCTGTTCTGCAAGCTGGTCTGGCAGATTTGCTGTCCTTGGGCCCTGAATCCTCAGGAAAGAGGGAAGCAGGACGAGCCTTCCAATACTGGGCTCTCACTCACAGCTCACCCTTTCTGCTGTCACCCCTAGCACAAAGGGTTTCACCCTGGGGACTGCAACCCATCCTCATGGTCAGGAGTGAGCGGCCAGCCAAAGACCAGCGGCTCCAGGTCTTCGTTCTGATTGTACTGCAGGGTGACCTTGGGCGTGTCCCGTGGTTAGTTCACCCAGGGCATCAAAGCAAGGAGGAGTGAGGCTCCAGGAACAAAAAGAGCCTTTTTAATGATGGTACCGATGAACCTCTGGAAGAGGAAATGGCAACCCACTCCATTGTTCTTCCCTGGAGAATTCCATGGACAGAGGAGCCTGATGGGCTACAGAATCGGACACGACTGAGTGACTAACACACACGCACACACTGATGAACCTGTTTGCAGGGCAGCAGTGGAGATGCAGACATAGACAACAGACTTGTGGGCACAGCAGGGGAAGGAGAGGATGGGACAGACAGAGAGAGTAACAGGAAACACTGACACTACCAAATGCAAAATAGATAGCCAGTGGGAATTTGCTGTATGACACAGGGAACTCAAACAGGTTCGGTGACAACCTAGAGCAGTGGGATGGGGTGGGAGGTGGGAAGGAGACTCAAGAGGGAGGGGACATATGAATACTTATGGCTGATGCATGTTGATGCATGGCACAAACCAATACAGTATTGCAAAGCAATTATCCTTCAATTAAAAATACATAAAAAAATTTTTTTTTGACTGAGTTGGGTCTTTGTTGCAGCATGAAAGCTTAGTTGCCCTGCAGCATGTGGGATCTTAGTTCCCCAAACAGGGATTGAACCCATGTCCCTTGCATTGGAAGGCAAATTCTTAACCACTGGGCCACCAGGGAAATCCTAAGAGCCCATGATTCTAGAGCAAGCCACTGGTGGACCTCAAAGGCGCATTTCTCCAGCCAGCCACTGAGGGTGTGGGATGGCTCCTCAGGGCCACACCCTTCCTGCCCTCGTTTCCCAACCAAAGTGCTGCAGGGAGCCTAGAGCTCCCACTCACTCACTGCAAGGTGGAAGGGACATCTCTGGGCCCATCTAGATTTCCTCCTACTCGGAGGTTTAGAGAGGCCAAGCAGGGTAGGGTTCCAGTAGGGGGCAGCGTGGGGCTCACGCTCACTTGAAGGTTCTGGAGAGGCTGCTGTGGCCAGTTAAGGCAGGGAAAGATACAGCCTGCTTCACGGGGATCTGTTCACTTGGTTGCCAGGTCTGCTGCCTCCTGCACCCAGCCAGCCCCTTAGCGAGGGTAGTGGCCAGGCTGGCTCAGTTTCCTGCAGGCACATTTGTAAATAAGCAAAATTCTCCCGAGAAGTATCTCTCTTCTCCACGAAGGGCTAAGTAGTGAGCCCATGAGAGAATGGGGATTCTCCGTTGGGGAATACAGGTCTGTTGTTGTTGTTTTTTTTTTTTCCCATTCAACAATTATGAAAATAAAAATCAGGCATCACTTCCATCCAGGGTCAGCCCTGTGGCTGGGGGCTTGGGGTTTGGGAAGGAGTCAAGTCTCACACCTTGCCTGGAGCATCTCAGGGCTGAGTGAGGTCACTGAAGGTCACTAGGAGGTAAGGAGGAATGTACTGAGCTTTTCTTTGGAAAAGGGCTCAGGTGCAGTTCAAACTGGGGGCGATAGAGGGCTTTGAGATAGCACAGGCAGGCAGGGACCAGAGAGGGCTGCTCTCCCCACCCCAGCTTCAACTCCTCAGGTATACGGAGAAGACGATGGGAAACTGGCCCGATGGAAGTTTGGAACCTCAGACCTTTGATGTACCCACCAAGATGGTACCATTACTGAGTGCCAGTGCTTACTAGGAGAAGGCAATGGCAACCCACTCCAGTACTCTTGCCTGGAAAATCCTATGGACGGAGGAGCCTGGTGGGCCGCAGTCCACGGGGTCACTAAGAGTTGGACATGACTGAGCGACTTCACTTTCACTTTCCACTTTCATGCACTGGAGAAGGAAATGGCAACCCACTCCAGTACTCTTGCCTGGAGACTCCCAGGGATGGGGGAGCCTGGTGGGCTGCCGTCTATGGGGTCACACAGAGTTGGACACGACTGAAGTGACTTAGCAGCAGCAGCAGCAGTGCTTACTAGGCACCAGGTTACACATATTAGTGCGAGGATCCACCAGCTTGAAACAGGTTGAGCAAGGGAGGGATCATCAGCATTTGAAATCAAGGGCTCTTGCCTACAACCTAGCATGTTCCTGGTAATGGTTGGGGAGTGGGGACAGCACAGTCTGGGGCGGTGCTTCACAAAGTGGGGCTGATACTTCCTCCCTCACAGGTTAAATCTATGTAAAGATGGGTAATCTATGCAAAAACACTTATCATAGTACCTGGCATTAAGTTACAGCTCAATACATGGTAGCTATTATTAGCCATTATTATAAGAAGCTGCAGAATAAACATGGCATGTCTTCCTGGAGTGCTAATTTTACTCAACGATTAGGGAGGAAAGGACATTCTTATTATATTAAAACAAACACTGGCATAAGCTGGAGAAGAGTGCAAAACTCACTTAGATTTTTGACATCAAACAAAGATCTGCCCTGCCCCTTCTAAGGTCTTGCTCACCCCCCCATCCCTTGATGGACACAGAGACCCTGAAGGAATTCCCTGGCAGTCCAGCAGTTAGGACTCTGAGCTTTCACTGCCGAGGGCCAGTGTTCAGTCCCTGGCTGGGAAACTAACATTCCACAAGCCTGGAGGTCTGGCCAAAAAAAAGACCCTTGAGTCAGGAAAGCTGGGTTCCAACCTGACTCTACCAGTTGCCCTTAAGGCACTGAATTCCTTGGGCCCTGCTTCTCACTGGTAAAACAGAGTTAATTACACCTGTATCCAGAATTGTGATAACAAATAAGATCATGTGAATGTGTCTGCCACCGTACGGGTCAATAATAAGTTATCGATAAATGTTAGGTGATCAGCGGCCAAGGAGACAGAGCTAAAGTGACATGGTAGATGGAACAGAAGCTACTATGTCACTGCTACTAAGCCTCCCAAGTCTTTATGGGGAAAGGAGTAGGGAACTGTGTCTTTACAGTAATAATTCCAGATGGATATTCTGCACTGTGGTCTGGGATAGGAAGGCCGTGATTTGGGAATCAAGCTTTGTCTCTCCATCATATCCTCATTTCCCTTTAAGTCTTTTTCCCCTATATCTTACTATGTGAATTTTCCAAGATATAAGTCCACTGACAATCACTCCATGCTCAGTAATATATCAATACTCTGTAAGTACTTAACTCAGGGCATCTCAAGTACTCAGGTTGCCATCTGCACTTCATGTGTGCTTTTTTAATTAAAAAAAAAAGTTTTCCCTTTCATGAATGCTCAGAACTTTTCCATGAGTATAGTTCTATATCCTCAGTAGCCTATAAACTACCCAATGCCTTTTCTGAAGAACCTAAATACTGAAATATTGACTTTTCTTGCTAATTTACCACTCATGGTCTTGTAGAAAATTGTGAAAAAAAAAAAAAGATTTTAACTGAGAAAGGTGAGGAGAGCCATATCTTGAGTATTCCTAATTTCCTTTCAACAACCCAGCATGAATCTGTCCTCTGAGAATGTATCTAAATCTTTTGGAAGTTACTTAGGAGAGACACATCAGTATAATTACTTCTGTTTTATAATTACTTTTAATATTTTAAAATGGCAATCTGGAGCAGACTGTAAGTCTAAGAATTCTGCCAGTCTAGAATGTTAGTCTAGGCAGGGGGTTTGAAATATTATAATAATGTAATATATTAAAAATTCCTTTATTGGGGAACTATATGCCAGGCACTGTTCTATTTCACTTAATCCTCTCAACTTCCAGATCACAGAGGTACTGCTATTACCTCCCCAATTTTACAGATGAGAAAATTAAGGTGAAAAGAAGTTTACCAGCTTGCCAACTTCATAAAGTTAGTGTCTATACCCAAAATTGGAATCGACAGCTTACACTCTTAATTACCCCTCTCTCCTCCTTCTTGCAACGCATAAGCCTCAAGGAGATTTGAAGTCATCTAGATGAGTGTAAAGCCAAACCGTAGGAACCACTAACACTTGCTTACGTTTCCAATCTTTCTCTGGGACTCCTTCACCAATTCCTTGACCACTCCCGAAGAGGTCATGACCTTCCAGGCTTTGCAAGGAATTCCCTAATGCAGTACACTCTAGATTCACTCTATATTTAGCCTTGCTTACAAGCTGCATTGGAGTTGCCTTTAAGCTATTTAATGTGTGTATGTTTCGTCTTCCCAACTAGATTGTAAACACTTAGAGGGCAGAGGCTGTATCTTGTTCCTTCTGTATCCCTCCCAGTGACTAAAAGTAGACTGGAGACGTCTAGGGAGCTCATTAAGCATTGCGGATGGTCTCCGGACCATCCTCCGTCCTACCTCGACCCCTCTCCTCCCCCTCGGTAAACACTCCACTTCCCACTCCTGAGTCCCCACCCACCTCCTCTCTCCGTCCTTTTACTCCCTCTGGCCCCGCCCCGCCCTCGTGCTGTCCATCCCTTCCCACCCCGCCCCTCGCCCGCGGCAGAATCTCCAGCGTCCCCTAGCGCCCAGGCAGTAGCCCCTAGCAACCGCATCTCGGTTCCCTGACGACGGCGGCACGCAGCCACGTCAGCGCGCCGTGGCCCCGCCCCCGGCGCCGGCAGGCCCCGCCTCCCCGTGCCTTTTTCGCCGCCGCTGCTGCCGCCGTCGCTGCCGCCGCCGCCGCCCGAGACTCGCGCAGCGCAGTTATGGCGGATCCCGCAGCGTCCGCGCCCGCAGCCCCGGCTCCCGCCCAGGTCCCGGACGCGCCCCCGAGCCCGGACGCAGCCCCCCGCCCCGGCCCCGGCCCCCGCCGCGGACTCGGGCTCCGGGCCATCCTCGGACTCCGGCCCCGAAGCCGGCTCGCAGCGGCTGCTCTTCTCCCACGACCTGGTGTCGGGCCGTTACCGCGGCTCGGTGCACTTCGGGCTGGTGCGCCTCATCCACGGCGAGGACTCGGACTCGGAGGGCGAAGAGGAGGGCCGTGGGAGCTCGGGCTGCTCGGAGGCGGGGGGCGCGGGCCACGAGGAGGGCCGGGCCAGCCCGCTGCGCCGCGGCTACGTGCGCGTCCAGTGGTACCCGGAGGGCGTCAAGCAGCACGTGAAGGAGACGAAGGTGCGGCGGGCCGGCGGGCGGGGGCCGGGCCGGGGGCCGGCGGGGGACCAAGTCGGCCGCTCGAGCCCTGGGCCGAGAGGGGAGGCGTGCAGGGCGCTGCCCGGTAGTGGTGCCACACTGCAGTGGGGCCGAGATGGGAGGACAAGCCTCCGCGGCAGGGACGCTCCGGTGCAAAGTCATTGCACCAGCCCTGGGCCACCGGGCCCCGGGCTTCCCCCACGCGAAAGACTGGCAAGCCTGTGCCAGGCTGCTGCGGTGTCGGCCTAAGATCCTGTATGTGAACCCAGTCCGGTGGGGGAACTCCTGGAGCAGGCACGCTCTCGGCTTTACACCAGTGCGGCGTTCTGCTGACCCCCAGAGCAGCTACCTACTGCATTGTGCATCCAGAAAGGAAGGCCGTGCCGGTCCGTACAGGGAGGGGTGTGGGCATTCCAAAACAAAAGATAGAAGTGAAAATCTCGGCCGACATGAAACCCCAGGAAGTTCACTGGATTGCAGAATGCGTTATTATGGGTGAAGAAAACCAGCCCCTTTGTGTTTTAGCTTGTTGCCTGGTTTTAACTGCTGCAGGGAACTTTGAGTAAAATCATTAACAATCGGAGCCCTGATATTAATAGCCCTGGGGGTGCAGGGAGGGATGTGGCAGCTACTGACTGGAATTGATGACTCTCTTAAGTATAGTTGGACTTTCTTGGGGGAAAAAAAATACTATAGAACCCTGGATGGAGAGGAGCCACCCATTTGGAAACCTGAAGGATTTGTCTTACCTGAGCCTATTAAGCAAATAGCAGACTCCCCGTTCATCATCATAAGACTTAAACCCGTGAACCAGGGTTGGTTTGGGGGGCTTTTCACATCTTGTTTTCCCCGAGTGTTGAACTCCTATCAGTAATTCACAGACACACACGCCTCTTGTATCTTTCACCCCTTTTTCATCTCCTCCTCCTCCTCTCCTTCAAGAAAACATTTCTTGGCAAAAATCAGGCCTGGACTGTTTTAGCTGCCCGGGATGTTGAGTGGTCTGATTTCAGGGGAGGGCACTTTAGAAGTTAATCTGGGTTTCTGACCCAATGGGAGATGAAGGCGACCTGCACAAGGGTTCTGTGATGACCAGTCTGGCTGGAAAGAAGTCCCCACTCTCCGGAAGAGCCTGTGATCCATTTCCTAGTGGCACAAGTCACCACTGATACCAGCAGGGTCTTTTTCCCAGCCAGTACATGCGCATCCACGGGCACAGAAATCCATGCACAGGACCCCTGGCTTCCCCTCAGAAAAATACGGATCAGGCAGTAGCTTCTCTTAGTTGGAGAGAAAATGATAAGTTCACACAGAAGTAGGTGGAATAGATGACCTTTTGCTGCAGAATGCCAGTTAAAAATCACTACCAGTATTCTTGGGGAGACAAGACTTTTTGCTCTATACACTGCGTTTGTGTGTGGTCACACTTAGCGAAGGTTGTCACACTGGTGAAGGGTTGCCACCATCTTTCCGTTGGTTCTTAAAAAATGTTTTCCCTAACCGTCTCCTCTAGAGGTTTGTGACCTGTGGGATGGAGCCCGCTGGACTCTGCCAGGGCCTCCCGCCCTGGGGCTCGCGGCGGCAGGCCTGGCTCCCCGCTGGGAGCTGCGATGCCTATCAGTTGTTCCCTGCCATCTTGACTTTGGCGGTTGACTTTGTCTACAGTTACGGTCAGTCTGTCTCCTCCCACAGTGTGTAATTATATGAAGTTTGACTTAAAATACTATTTTGGAATTAAATAGAAAATAAGTTTAAGGCCCCAGGTTGGATGTATTTTGAAGCTGCCCTCTTGTGACTTGCTTGGAATTCGGTGAAGTCCGTCGTGGCTCCCGTGGGGATGTTTTGTTTGCTGTTGTAGTTTCTGCCGCTTCTGAGCTTGGCAAAGCCTCAGGGACGTAGGGATTCTAGCATGGGGGTGACACGTAGTGCCCATTCGTGAATGGCAGGACCTAGTGCTTCTATCTGGACTTGAGAATAGGTTTACTGGGGGAAGAGGGGAGTTTATACCTGGTAGGTAGCTCTCTATTACCATGAACCATAGGCACAGATGGCCCTGACCAGTTCTGCTTCTGAGGTTTTGCTCCTGAGCACCCATTGGGGTGGTGGGGTGGGGCCTGGGACCGTGTGACATTATGGTTTAGGAAGATTTTCCCTCTCACTTCCCACTCCTCATATACCTGTTGAAGTGACAGTGTGCTGTAAAGACCATTAGACCGAGAGTGAGCTTTCAGGCTCTGATTCCTACTCCATCACTAATCTGGTTATGAGACTTGAGAACCCAGTTATTGATAGGATAAAGCAGTGACAGTCTTGGGAAACTTTTCTTTTTAAAGCTGCCAGCCATTGTCGTTTTATAAAGAGTGTCCTTTTAATGTGAATTGTTTGGTAGGCTGTGGAGTGTTTTTTGTAGGTTTTGTGTTAATATGGCAGACAGTGAGTACTCTTAGTTTCTTAATTTCTTTTAAGTTTTTAATGAGCAAATGGAGAAAGAGAGATGAAGAGGACAGTCAACAAGTCCTATCCACTCCTGGCCACTACCATGAAAGTTATCAACAGAAAAATAAGTCGTTCTTCCTGGAAACTGCAGGATTTATGGTCTGACTCCTGAGACTTCAAGCAGCCAAAGCCGTAAGCTTCTTTAGGACTTAAAAGAGGCGCGCAGTCTGTACTCCTTCCTTCCCTTGAGCTCCCAACCCCTTCAGTGTGATGGCTATTTATCCACTTGAGATTCGTCCCATTTGGCCGGGGGTGTCCTGTGGGGAGACTTCGGCCTTCCCATCAGTGGCCATCCTTTGAGTAGATTTTTGGAATGAAGCCGAGTGCTGACAGCCTCCTGCCCTTCTTAGGCATTGGCTAAACACGGTGGGTCATTCTGATCTCCACCTGTCATGGTTGGACACAGCAGCCCCTGTGAGGAAGAGCGCCAGCTGCTGTTGGAGCGGGTTTAGGGCCTTCCCGCTTACCCTCCTTTGCTTTCCTGTCTCTTGTGCCTCGTCTGTTGCTCTTAGTTGCCACGGTTTTCACGGTCTGTCTGTCATGATCACCCTCCTTTTGTGAGGTGGTGTGTGTTTGTGTGTGTGTGTGGCATTCCTGGTGACAGGTCCTTCTGGAATTGGCTTTGGGGTTTATTTTTGGCTCCTCCTCAGGCCAGCATTTCCATGGGGAAAGCTATTTAGGTGTAGCATCATAGCGTGTGAGGTTTGCTTGCCTCGCTGGCCCAGTGCTAGACCCATTAAAAGCAATTGTTCTCAGTGATGTAATAGGAAGAAGTTATGTAAGGTTAACCGAGGTGCAGGACTGAGTGCATCTAATTGCATTTTATTCAGGTAGGATCACTGCGCTGTGGCATCTCACCAGTATTCTGTGATTTCGGCCTTTGTCCCTTGGCTTCTGGTTCCTAACTCCCAGGCCTCAGCGTCTTCCTGGCTTCCCTGGCCCACTGCCTAACTCAAGGGCACTTTCACCCGATGAGGGACATGTGTTTGCGTCCGGTGATTGGAAGTAAAAACTCTTGGGTGCTCTTGCTGGCTGTCACCTACTCTGAATGACCTTGGCCTCGTCACTGCCTCCTTTTCTCTGTCTAAAATAAAACACAAAGTCTCTTTCTAGTCACTGAACTGAGCCTGCACAGGTGGAATAACCAGAAGCTTAGCTGGGTGGTGCCCAGAGCAGCCTCTTGGCTGTTGGCAGACACTATACTGATGTCCATCAGACAGGGCCAGCCCTGCCCCTTCAGGAGATCACATCCACGCGTCACAGGGTGATGCCCCTCCACAGAGAAGCCAGAAGGTGCGGTTTGTTTCAGTGATGTAGGAATTCCTGTTTGATGATGTTGCAGCTTATGACCTGGTGGATTACACCTTTGACTTCTTTAAGCCTCTTCTATAAATACTCATGATCTTCACTCCTGTTACTTTATAAGAAAACAGTAAAAGACATTTAAAGTAACACCTGGCAAAGTCTGCCAGCCTCCAGGAGGGGGATGGAATGAATGTGTGTATGTAGGTATATGTATCTTCTGAGTCCAGGGCCATCTTTTGAAATTCCCAAAAGACAGGAAATGAGATTGTGAATTACAAGGATGGCAGAGTATTGCTTTTGTATTTAAAGATTACATAATGCTTGTTCTTCTTACTGTGTTACTGTGTGCTGGCCACACGATAAGTGCTTTATACGTATCGCTCACTTACGTGTACAACACCCCGGGAATTAGGTACTATTATTATTGTATAGAGGAGGAACCCGAGGAACAGAGTAGTTGTGTAACTTACCCAGTCACACTGATAATAGTGGAGGAGCCCAAATGCGAGTGGAGGTAAATACAGTTTGCCGTCACCTGAGGCTTCCTAGGTCGTTAACTAGAATCGAGGACCCCCAGCAAACATGAGTCACCAGCCCTGTCGTTGGCAGTAATCATCCAGTCTTTTCACACTTGGATGTCCCAGTGTGCTGGGAGGGAGCCGCAGGCGAGGAGAAAGGGCAGGGTGTTGGGATGGGTAGAGGGCGGGCCAGTGGCCACCAGGGCGGCCGTCTTGGCCAAGAGCAGAAGTGTGGGGGCGCCGTGCGCTGCAGGCTGCTTCCGTCTGCTTCTGTCAGTCATTCCCTAGCCCCCTTGGTCGTTATCCAAGCAACTGTCAGAAGACACTTTATTTCTAGAGAACCTGTGAATACCCCTAGATGTTGAGTGAAAGAAACCTGTGCAAGTCTGATTCCTTGCCCGCAGGTAACCAGCCTTCCTGTGTTGTCTTAGACGAGGGCGCTGTCAGGAAATCCAGCGTGACCTCCTGCCCCGTCTTGCTTCCATCGCCGCCCTCCCGCTGGCAATGCTGAGTCACGAGCCGGGTTCAGGTGGGCTCCTTCAGTCCCCTCTCCCGGGCCCAGCCCCGCTCCCCACCTGTTTTTGCTTTAGGCCACTGAGGTCCTCTGGTGCTTTCCCCATCCCGGGGTCCCTGGCAGTCCTGCCTTTCTGTTTGTCATTTTCCTGTTCTACCGAGAGGAACTTTATCTTTTACAACTTCACCCACAGGCCTCATGGACTCCAGTGGAACATCCATGGGGCCAGCGCTTTACAAAAGGGATGCGGGTATAGTGGGTGACGTGTGTTGCCATCACAACACTGGGCCCGTGAGCAGTGCAGCTGACCCTGCGGGCCCCTCGGAGTTGAATTTACGGTGATTTCGGTGATGAGCAGGTTCTCTCTTAAAGAGCCTTAACCCTTGGAAGACACAATCTCTGCTCCTGTTCTGATTGAAAGAAGCTTTTCGGAGTTTGCTGCCCGGGTCGGAGTGGGAAGATGCTCAAGGTGGGGACATGGCCAGCGGGACCGTTTGCAGAGTGCTTTTCGCTTTACATGATGCTGTCGCTCACATCGACTGGCAGTTTGGTGTTTTTAACTGTAGCTCCTCCCTGAGGCTCCAGCGGCCCCGGCGGCGGGATGCCAAGCCCTGAGAAGGACGAGACTTTCATGCTCCTGAGCCCACAGTGGCAACTCTGACTGAGCTGGAACACACGTTCAGAGTTGCTTCTCTCCCCTGACATTTCTGCTAGCCTCAGGGGGCTCTATTAGCAGCCACCTGACACGCATGCTTACCAACAGCGAAGAGGAAAACGCTTACTGGAATTTTTTGTAGTTCAGAATAGAACTGAATCATGCTAGTGGATGACCCTCTGAATGTATCTCCCCCAAGGTTATTTGCCCGTGTTTTGCTCTTCAGCTACACCCTGCGGTTGAGGGTTTCATGTCCTTTGACCCAGGCTGACTGATTTGAATGGATCTCTTGGTCCATTGGGTCTGCGGGTCCACTGTGTTCTTCTGAAGCAGGATTGTGGAAAAGGTCTTACGATTTAAATGATAGCTGTTCAGAGGGGTTCAGCTCAGCAGTAAGTCCTGGGATGCGTGTCCTTTGAGGGTTAAATCTAGTTGACTGGTTGAGGGGTTTTTGGTGTGTTTGCATATTTTGAAAGACTGAAACATCTTATTTTCTGCAGCAAGATGAAAGGAACTAGACACCAGATCACTTATGGTTTAAGTTGATAGCATAGCTATATCAGGTAAGAATTCATTCTGACTATGACAATCTGAGCAATTAAAAAATTCAAGATACTGAGTAGTGCTTTAAAAAAAACAAAAACAAAAAAAACTGCAGTCAATCTTATTCAACAATAAAATGAAAACCCCCAGCTCCTGGAGAGATTTCCTGCAGTCTGAGGAGCGTTCTTCATTTGCATCCTGCAAGTGAGAGCTGGTCCTTCACACTCAGCAGCTCTGATGAGGTTCTTCCTCCTAGCTTTAATTTTAATCCTTTTTTGTGGGAGATGCTACTGTGATGAGGGCTGGCGGAGCTGCCTTGACAGGCATGTCCATGGGACTGTACTTACTGGCCCCTAAGTGCAGGTGGGAAGAAAGACAGACACACACATCTGTGTCTCTTGTGTGGCTTCCGGGAGCATCAGGACCTGACATACTCCGGGCTGAAAGCAGCTCTGACTGTTTAATTACTTAAGGGAGTTTGAGGGCCCTGAAGGCTGATGATGTCATCTTCAGGACAAGGGAGAAAAAGCATCTCACCCTCCCCCAGCGTGCTTTGGGGGCACCCACCACCCCCGGGTGGGTGGGTGTCTGCCTCCATTTCCCGTGACCGGAGCATCCCATAGCCTTTCTCCTTCCGGCCTCCCACTGAAGGGTGTGAACAGCTCTTCCGAAGGTCACAAAAGCTTAGGAATTCCTGGCCATGGTATTACAACTTTCTCTCAGTCCCTGCCCTGCTGACCCTCCAGCCTTGTCAGTATGGCCCATCAATCACCCTCTTAATGGAAACTCTATTCCACTGAGTTCCACTCTTCTGGCTGTAGTGAATTTTTCTCTCTTTTACCTGCTTTCCTCTTAGGAAATTTTGGAGAGTCCACTCTCCTCTGGGCTTTTCTTCAGCGTTCTCGTCAGCCTGCTATGCTGTGTGCTGTGCTGAGTTGCTCTGTCGTGTTCGACTCTGGTACCCCCTTGGACTGTAGCCCACCAGGCTCCTCTGTCCAGGGGGATTCTCCAGGCAAGAATACTGGAGTGGGTTGCCATGCCCTCCTCTAGGGGATCTTCCCAACCCAGGGATCAAACCCAGGGCTCCCACATTGCAGGCAGATTCTTTACTGTCTGAGCCACCAGGGAAGGGCTGCTGGTGCCTGCATGCCGCCTTACTCGCTCATTCCCAGCTGCTTCCTTGACGGCTCCATCCTGTCATCTAGAACCTCCGACTTTGCAAGTGTTAACTGCTCTCTCCACCCGCAAGTCTGTCGAATTTTAAACATTTCTTTTCCCAACTTTTTATTATGAGACAGTTTTAAACATACAGAGAAGTTGAACGACTAGGCCAATGATTACTAATTACCAGCCACCATGAGTCAGCAGTTAACCTCGTGCCAAGTTTGCTTTATCTGTGTCTGTAAGAGTATGTAAATACGCTTCCTCCAGAGCCCCTGGTGAGTCAGGAGCAGACGCCACGACGCTCACCTCCAAGTACTCAAGTGTGCACCTTCCAAACATCAGAACACTTGGGATCATTTAAAATTCTCCTTTTGAGCTTCCATTCTGACCCTTTTTCTCTGTTATAAGTAATGCTGCTAGGAAAATGGGTGTACAGATATCTCTTTGAGATCCTGTTTTTCAGTTCTTTTGGGTATATACCCAGAAGTGGGATTGCTGGATCATATGGTAATTCTATTTTTACTTTCTTGAGGAGCTGCTGAACTGTTTTTCCATTGAAGCGATACCATTTTACATTCCCACCAACAGGGCACAAGGGTTCCAATTTCTCCACACCCTACATTTGTAGTTTTTATTTATTTATTTTTTGATAGTAGCCATTGTGCTGAGTGTGAGGTGATACCTCATGGTAGTTATGATTTGCATTTCCCTAACGAGCGGTGTTGGGCATCTTTTCATGTGCTTATTGATCACTTGTGCATCTTCTTTGAATAAACATTCATTCAGGTCATCTGCCCATCTTTGACTTGAATTGTTTTTTGTTGTTGCTGAGTTTTAGGGGTTCTCTCAATATTCCCTGGTAGCTCAGTCAGTGAAGAATGTGTCTGCAGTTTGGAAGACCTGGGTTCGATCCCTGGATCAGGAAGATCCCCTGGAGAAGAGAGTGGCAACCCACTCCAGTGTTCTTGCCTGGGAAATCCTATGGACAGAGGAGCCTGGTGGGCTGCAGTCCACGGAGTCGCAAAGAGTCGGCACGACTGAGCGACTTCACTTTCACTTTCATGCACTGGAGAAGGAAATGGCAGCCCACTCCAGTGCTCTTGCCTGGAGAATCCCAGGGACGGGGGAGCCTGGTGGGCTGCCGTCTATGGGGTCCCTCAGAGTCGGACACGACTGAAGCGACTCAGCAGCAGCAGCATAGGTGCTTAAACACCCTGTTGCAGTAGATTCAGTTTTTTAATCTACCCCACACCCCAGGTTTTAAATATATATATATGTCTGATTTAGGATTCTTGTCTCCCTCTGCTTAGTCTTCTAGTAACAGTGTTAATGCCAGAGATTGCAAAAGATGGGCCACAGGAGGGAAGGGACATTGAGTTGCCCTCGATAAGCAGGCAGTGCTTTCCAGGTCCTAGTAGTAGAAAAACCTGTTTTCTGCCCCTCTGCCCTTTTGCCTGGGCCTCCCTGGTAGCTCAGATGGTAAGAATCCGCCAGCCAGTGCAGAAGACCCGGGTTCGATCCCTGGGTCGGGAAGGTCCCCTGGAGAAGGGAACAGCAACCCACTCCAATATTCTTGCCTGGAGAATCCCATGGACAGAGGAGCCTGATGGACTGCAGTCCCTGGGTCCCAAAGAGTCAGACCCGACTGAGTGACTAAGCACACACACACTCCCTTTTGCCTACTGACCGGTATTTACACGCAGCTGTCTCTAAGACATGTCGTTGGATTTAATTTCTTTTAAGGGTGAAAATGTGTGACAGTTGTTACGAGTAGAATGCAGCCAGTCTGAGAGGAGAAGGGCTGGAATTGCTGTCTTGTGTCCAGCCCGTATCCGTGGATTGCCAGCTCTGTGCCAGGCAGCATCATAGCATCATGGTTGCTTTGAATGTGTCATCTTTCTCTTTCCCTAAAGTGGCAGAGACCTGGGTTTCCCAAGGGCTCAAGCAGATGATGCCCCTCCCGTAATAGCACCAGGGACAGAGTCTTGGTTGTGCTGTGTCTTGGGTGCCTGGAAGCAGCCGCATGAAGAGAGATGCCTGCTGTGGAAATGCGTGTCCAGTCTGTCCCCCATCTTTCTTTTATTCTTATCATTGTCCTATTTCATGTCTGCATTATAAACTCTCTTGAGGTTTATAGGAAAGTTGTAAGGACCATGGTATACCCTCTCCCAGCTTCCCCCAAGGTTGACATCTTATGTAACATGGTACAATTGTCAAAAGCAAGAAGTTATTCCTGGTTCCACACCATTAACTGAAATACACACTTCTGTTTGGATTAGTTTTCCACTCATGTCCCCCTTTTGTTCCGGGATCCAAATCTATGACTCCATATTGCACTTAGCATAATTGCCTTTTGAATGTTGGAAAAACCATTCTAATTGCTCTTGCTCTTTATCTAATCCACACTCCATCCTTTGCCCTGAGTCATTGTACTGAAGAATTTTGCTCAACAGCTCTTGATGCTGGAGAGAAGGGGTCAAGCTCTCTAGAAAGAGACCGTTGGAAGCCACAGGAACCATGGAGGGCGCCGGAGGAGAGCAGAGGGCAGCGGCGGGTGGACAGGTGAATGCAAGGGTGTGGGAGTGTGGCATCCAGGTCAGGGGTGCGGGCAAAGTGCAGGCTCAGTCTGTAATCATCACTGAAGAAAAATCGGTGGGGTCATTCTCTTATTTGTCTTAGATGACAGTCTGTTTTGTTTTGCCTTTTTTTTTTCTGATTGCTCGAGTTTATTTTGAATTACTTATACATACTTAGTACACAGTTGCAAGAACATACAAAAACTGGTTTAAAATGTCACCTATAATTCCACCACTCAGGTATAACCACTACTTACTGCAGTGGATGGTTATTCTAGTCTATTATGAGCGTATCCATATTTGTTTAGTAAAGCGCTTACAGTGCTCAATCCTGGCCCCACGCCACTCAACAAACTTAAAATGGACTGTGTAAATGGGCCGTGTAAATAGGCCGTTTGCATGTGTCCAAGGGAGTTCAGGTTTGCAGTACTTGTGTATTTCCACAGAACAGTGGAAGCTTTAAACCCAGAGAATCGTCTTCTCTTTGCTGGTCAGTGTTCTGGAACACACCATTCCCACGACAGGCAGTGTCGTCTGCATGGAAGCCCGGTCATGTTTGTTGCTGGGCAGGCGACCCCTCCTGCTTGGTTTGATGTACACTGATTCTCTTGGGCTCAGAACTAAAAACTTACTCCTGGGTTGTATTTTATGAAGTGAATTTTAAAATTTTATTTGGTTATTTTATTTTTCGCTGCCCTGGGTCTTTTGCTTTATGTGGGCTTTTCTCCAGTTGCGGCAAGCGGTGGGCTGCTCTCTAGTGGCTGTGCAGGGCTTCTTGCTGCAGAGTGTGGGGCTCGAGGTGCATGGACTTGGTACTTGTTGCTCATGGGCTTAGTTGCCTCATGGCACGTGGGATCTTCCTGCATCAGAGACCAAACCCATGTCCCTAGCATTGGCAGGCCGGATTCCTATCCACTGAGCCACCAAGACAGTCCCCAGATTGTATTTTAGAAACACCACCAGTGATGGATACTCTGGCCACTTTTACCTTGCTTCAGCCTCGGGGTCTCAGTTCCGAACCTTCTGTGGAGCCCACGGTGGTGCTGGTACGCTGTGGGCACCTCTCAGGGGCTTCTGCAGCCCTTCAGGGTCCTGTCCTCTGTTGACCGGCTCATCCCATAAACTACTTTCAAATGCAGTTCCCCCTGCTGTTTCTGCATTCTCTTTATTAGAATTGTCGCCCATACCTTGGGGCCTTCATATTCTCCCAAGTTGGGTGTTCAGAGGCAGATATGTTTCTTTTTGGTAACATTTTCATTTCACAAAAAATTTTTGATAGCGTGATTCTTAATGTCCATAATTCCATCCGATGGATGAAGCTGTTTCTTTGATCTGTCTCTTTCCACCAGCTAACTTGTTGTCAGGTTTTCAGTTTTAAATATTGGGACTAACATCCCGTACTTTTTCTCTCTCTTTGTCTACCTCTGTAAGTCTCTTAGGTTAAATTCCTGGCTGAAATTACTGGTCAAGGCGTAGGAGTACATTTTTAAGACTTGATTCACTTTACTACACTGCCCTCCCCTAAGTGGTCTCCACTTCGAGTTCCATCTTAGAACGCCTGTTGCCCAGCATGATGCCGAAGCCTTTGTAACTGAGGCAGGAGCACCCAGCTAGTTGGCAGCATCGGAGGACTAGAGCGCACGTCAGCTGACTGTGCCCCGGTTGCCAAGAAATAAGCCCTTCTTGCGCCAGGGGTTGGCCCTGAGCTCTGCGGGCCGGGGCGGGCCAGCCTGTCGTGCCTTCAGCTCACGGCTAGGCTAGCATTTTCTGCAGGCAGAGGGCTGGACGAGGGGGCAGTGGGTAAAGCGGGGGTGCAGGAAGTGCTCCCTGGGGCTTGGTGTCGGCTTGGAGACCTGTGATGGCTCCACGCCCACAGCTCGCCCCGTAGACAGAATCTTGGGCAGTCTCTGGGACTGGACGAGATCACCCTGAGCACCACTCAGCATAGTGCTGGCTGGCAGCCGCCGCTGCCGGGGACTCGTTTAGCGCTGCTGCAGTTTCCTGGTCATGTTTGCAAGCCTGCACGGTAAATATGATTGCAGGTCCAAGGGGGATATTGCTAATTAGCTTGTCTGCCCTTTAAATTGAAAGCTTAATGCTTTTGTGTGTGTGTTTAAATAGATAATATATGCAGATGGAACAGCATTCAAAAGGCTTAAAGAGGATGCCATGAAATGTTTGTTTCCTTCCTAACATTTCTTCTCCCCAGAGACCATCACTGTGACCAGACATAGTCAGTTCTAAGCATATATATTTAACAAGACTAGGCATATATTAACACCCCGCTGAGAATCTCTCTGTGATGGTTCTGTAGCAAGACTGAATTAATTAGATTTTTTTTTTCTTTTTTCAACATTTATTTATTTGGCTACGTGAGTCTTAGTGGGGTCTTAGTTGCAGCATGTAGGATAAAAATGTTCCCTGACCAGGAACTGAACCCAGGCCCCCTACATTGGGAGCGTGGAGTCTTAGCCACTGGACCACCAGGGAGGTCCCTAATTAGATTTTTAAAACTATTTGCTACTTCTTTCTCCCTGCTCCTGCGTTTTATTGAGATGCGATTGATGTGCAGCTTTGTATAAGTTGAAGGTATGCAGCATAATGGTTTGACTTAAATATATCATGACATGATGACCAGAATAAGTTTAGTGAATATCCATAGTCTCCTGGATACAAAATAAAACAGGAAAACTCTTTTCCTTGTGGTGAGAACCCTTAGGATTCCCTCCCAGCTCTCATAGAAAACATACAGCATGTTAATCACATTTGTCGTGGTGACATGACGTCCATAGTACTTACTTGTCTTATAACCGACAGTTTGTGCTTTTGGCCACCTTCCTCCAGTTCCCCCTCAGGACTCCCCGGTAACCACAAATCCGATCTGCTTTTAAGTGTATTTGACCTACAGCGCTGTTAGTTCCTGGTGCACAACATCCTGCTTCAGTATTTTTGTACATTTCAAAATGGTCTCTGCTGTTCTCTGCCTGTTCTGACATGTATGTATGTATATTTTCCCCTGCACTTCCCCCCTTTTTTTTAAAACACGATGGCTTTCTGGACAGCTGTCTGCACTTGCCAGGTCATACTCCAGGCCTGCCTGGGTGGGGTTCGCCCTCTCTGTTAGCTTTGCGACGTTGAGTGATGGACGTAAGAGTGTCCCGTCCCTGGCCTGTGCTTCCCCGCTTTCTCTTCTCTGCACGGCCAGTGTGCTGTGTTGAGTTGGATACCACATAGGGAGAGACCACTGTGCTGTTGGGGGCAGCAGGACCAGCGTTTATTTTCTCTTGGCACTTGCCCCCAAGCCCTCTGACTAGGGTCTTTTCAGTAGCCAGAGGTGCCACTGATGTGAGTGGGGGCTATTGGCGGTCCGTGAATCAGAAGACCCTTGGTGGAGCCCAGGATGGGCGGGGTGCGGAGGAGGGGAGGGGAATGACGGTTGTGGTTTGTTTGTTTGTTTTCAAGTTTAAAGGAAAAAGCATTCCCAGAAACTTCCTAGTGCCTTTTGTGTCCACTCTTGGCATTTTGCTCACGAGGCATGAAGGTTCAGGCTGGGGCCACCTCAGAAATTCTTCCAGAAGCCAAGGCAAAATAAACTCGTGCAAGGACCCTCCACAGCCCCCGAGCAGACCGTGCCACGGGCAGTGGGCTGTTTGCTGTCTCCAGGGCAGGTGTGGTCCTAGCGCTCAGGCTCTCTTCGCTGTGGCTCCAGTGAGACATTGCCTGGGTGGCGCAGCGCACAGAAGCGCTGTGTCCTCGGCAGGGAAGGCAGTAGTTCCCAAGGCCGGCGTGCGTTTCCTCCATAGAGGGGCTTCCAGCTTCCCCGCCTCCCATGGACTCTCACACCTTAGGTTCCCCTCTTCTGTGCTGGTGACCCTGGACCATAAGGGTGTGATCAGTGCAGGTGGGTCTTCGGCTGAGGCCCGGGGACGGTTGATATTGGCTGCACCCCAGGTGTTAGGGTGTTGAGGTCCATGGCAGCAGGGAAGGGACTGGGAGGGGTGTTAGATTTGGTTTGACTCCTTAATTTTGTAATCGAAGCACTAAGACCCCAAGGGGCTAAGTGGTTGAGATTAAGGTTGATGGAAGCTACAAATGGACACCAACAGTAAGCCTTAGGAGAGAGAAGTCCACAGGGGGCACCCATCTAATTCTGAGTAGAAGTCGAGGGGGGTCAGTGGTGTTGATTTTAGTTTTCTGGTGATTTTAGTTGCAGTGGAGACAGTTTCTGGTTTTTGACTTGGAAAATAAAATCTATAGTACAGAGGATTTAGAGGATTTACACCATGACTCAAGAGACATATTCCAAGAAAACTTTCTACTCAAGACCATACAACCAGGCAGCTTAACCTGGGCTTGGGAAAAAAAAAAAGGAAAACAGCCACCAGCGTTACTGAGATATAATTCATATGCCCAGGGGGCGCTAGTGGTAAAGAACCCGCCTGGCAATGCAGGAGACATAAGAGATGTGGGTTCGATCCCTGGGTCAGGAAGGTCCCCTGGAGGGAGGGCATGGCAACCCACTCCAGTATTCTTGCCTGGAGAATCCCACGGACAGAGGAGCCTGGCAGACTGCAGTCCATGGGGTCGCAGAGTTGGATATGATGAAGCAAGCGACTTAGCTCACAGACCATAAAATTCACTCTTTAAAGGAAGACAGTTCAAATGGTTGTTAGTATATTCAGAGGTTTGTACACCTACCATTATAGTCTAAATTGAGAACACTTTCATTACCCCCCAAGAAAGAAACCCTATACCCATCAGCAGTTACACCACATCCCCGACTCCTCTCAACCCCTGGGGAGAACTACTTTCTGTCGTTGTGGGTTTGCTTATTCTGGACGTTTCATATAGTTGGAAGCATAAAGAGTCGGCCTTCTGTGTCTGTGTGGCCTTCTGTGTCTGGCTCCTTGCCCTTAGCCTGTTTCCGAGTTGCCTTGATGTTGTAGCACGTAACAGAGCCTGCATGCTCAGTCATGTCTTTACAACCCCATGGACTGCAGCCCGCCGGGCTTCTCTGTCCGTGGGATTCTCAAGGCAGGAATACTAAGAGTGGGTTGCCATTTCCTTCTCCAGGGGTCTTCCTGACGTAGGGATCAAACCCACCTCTCCTGCATTGGCAGGCGGATTCTTCACCACAGAGCCACCTGGTAACGGCACAGAACAGTGCTTCGTTCCCGTGTACAGCCAGGCGGTCATACCCTGTGGGCTCCCCTGGTGGCTGGTTGTTACCAGTCTTTGGATGATAGCCATCCTAGTGGGTATGCAATGGTGTCACATTACGATGCCATCCTAGTGGGTATGCAGTGGTGTCACATTACGATGCCATCCTAGTGGGTATGCAGTGGTGTCACATTACGATGCCATGTGCATTATGACTAACGATGCTGAGTGTCTTTTCATCTCCTTGATCGCCATATATGTATTTTCTTGGGAGACATGTCTATTGAGAAACATCCTTTGCCCATTTTTTAGATCGGGTGATGTGTTGACTTGCCTCTGAGACCCTGCATTTGGGTCTTGTCTATCCTTTGGACCCTGGCAGGTGGGCTCCCCTCCTGTGGCAGGTGCCCTGTCTGTGTCCCTGGGGTCTGTGCGAGGTGTCTTGCTTTACACTGGGATCTAACTTCCTTTCCTGTTTAAATAGCGTTAGGGGATTTGAGACCCGTATTAAACTGAAGGATCTTTAGGTTCTACATCTTTCTAAGAGCAAAGTTCTGATTGCTGTGCCTCTGGCGCTGCACAGTCACTCTAGGATGAGAGTGAGGTTGTTGAATGGGGCTTCTTGGACAGGGGGACAACCTTGCATGTATTTTCCAGTTGCTTGAAATTTGTATAGTATGCCATTTACAACTGAAAGTTTTCAAAGGCATAGACTGTACCATCTTTTTTTTCCCCTTGACTCTCTCGTAGTACAGATTGTAATATTTCTTATGCGGTAGGTGATGAAACGGGGTTCTCCCGGATAAAGAATTCATCTGCCAGTTCAGGAGATGCAGGTTTGATCCCTGCATTGGGAAGATCTCCTGGAGAAGGAAATGGCAGCCCACTCCAGTATTTTTTTTTTTTCCACTCCAGTATTCTTGCCTGGAGAATTCCATGGACAGAGGAGCCCGGCGGGCTACAGTCCATGGGGTCCCAAAGAGTCGGACACAGCTGAGTGAACAAAGAGCAGCAGCGGCGGTGGTGAATTGCCTGTTGGTCGCCGTTAATGTGCTTTGGTCGCCGTCGCTTCTGGAGCCATTTGGCAGGTGGCCGTGCTGAGACAGTGCAAGGATGCCTGTGTGCGACATGGGCCTTTGTCTGCAGAGGCCCTGGGCTTTCCAAGTGTGTCTTGGCTGCCGCCGCTTCACAGATCCTCCCTCCTCGAGCAGCATGGCCGGCTGCCGAGGGGCCCATGTGCTGCTATTTATGCCCTGCGACTTTCTCAGTGGTTGTTTTGAGGTTAGCATGTAAGAATCTGATCTCATTTTGTAAGTGTGTGAAGTGTTGATTCCCCACGCCTGTTGCCTGACAGTGACTGCAAGTCCCTCCTGCCCAGAGCCCAGCTTTGTCCTGGATCAGTTCTGATTGGAAATCACAGCCATCTATGGAATTTAAAGTTTCTTTGACATTTGAAACAAAAGCCGTTTGTAGGAGCAGACAGGTGGCCCTTTCAGAGCATTGAGGGAGTTTCAGGAGTGGAGTTGTGCTTTCTCTTCCTGTCCCCCATTTCGAATCTTGGAGCTGCTGTTACTGGAAGAGTCCATCAGAGATGCCCTGGTGTCCAGTAGGTAGTGTGCATGTACTTGTAGGGGAATCGACGCGAAAATTTCTAATTTGAGTTTGCAATTTCTCGTTTTTATTGACACGTTATCATCTCTCCATCTTCACACACGTCCCATTGTTGCTGTTGTTCAGTCGCTAAGGCATGGCCAACTCTCTGTGACCCCACGAACTGCAGCATGCCAGGTTTCCCTGTCCTTCACTCTCTCCCAGAGTTTGCTCAAGCTCGTGTCCGTTGAGTCGGTGATGCCATCTAACCATCTCGTCCTCTGTCACCCTCTTCTCCTCCTGCCCTCAATCTTTTCTAGCATCAGGGTCTTTCCAGTGAGTCAGTTCTTCGACTCAGGTGGCCAAAGTATTGAGCTTCAACTTCAGCATCAGTCCTTCCAACAAATACTCAGGGTTCACTTCTTTAGGACTATAAAAGTGAAAGTGTTAGTTGCTCAGTTGTGTCCGACTCTTTGAGACCCCATGGACTGTAGCTTGCCAGGCTCCTCTGTCCATGAAATTCTCCAGGCAATAATACGGGAGTGAGTAGCCATTCCCTTCTCCAGGAGATCCTTCTCAGCCCAGGGATCAACCCTGGGTCTCCCACATTGCAGGCAGATTCTTTACTATCTGAACCACCAGGGAAGCCCTTTAGGGCTGTGGTTGTGTGTAAATACTTCGCGGAATTCAGGTTAAGGAGCTCTGGTTGGCATGGTATGCTTGGGTTAACATGGGTGATTGAGCACATTCATTTATTTCCATTTCCTCCAGAAACCCTTCTAAAATGACAGTAAAAGAATTTTTTAAAATGTCTAAACCCAATGAGGACCAAGAATAGGAGAGAAGACAATAGACAGGAGGCTTCAAGCTGTGGAAGATTGTTGGTGGAAGGCAGCCGGGCAGGAGCTGAAATGTTGGTGCCCCAGCAACCTGCCCAGGGGAGCGGTGTGGAAGCCTGGGGTCGCTCAGTGCCAGGACTGTGTCTGCGCCTGAAGACGGGACGATTCGCTGACAGTCTCCGTGGGAGGAAATGAAGCTCCCCAAGTTACCTGTCTGCTTGTGCCAACTAGAGAATAATTATCTCCTCTGCCCACAAGAGCAGAGGCTGATGCTCTGGAGAAATCCTCAAACCAGACACTTTGGACGAGGCACCTCAGGCAGAGCAAAGTGGGCAGCCAAACCCTGAAAGGAGATTCAGGGAAGTCTGTTGAGGGGAAATCCCAGAGCCTGAGTCCAGGTAGGGCCCGGGGTTGGAGGACCCCTCTCTGGAAGAAGGAGCGGCTTCAGAGACAGACCCATGGTTGCTAGCGTTTGGCAGGCCCTCAAGCAGAAGCTGGGTGCTTCAGCTACACGATCAGTATGACTCCAGAGGTTTGCTTGTGTGCACAAAGCTTCCATCATCTTTTATTGCCTCAGCTTTCCAATTTTTTTATTTTGAAATGAATGTAAATTCCTAAGAAGTTGCAATAAATGGTCCAGAGAGGTCCCCTGCACCTTCCACCCAGTTTGCCCCAGTGGTTACATCGTATGTAACTACAGACAAAACCAGAAAATTGCCGTGTCCCGGATGCTCGTTATGTAGCTTCACGTAACCACCACAGCAGTCAAAGTACAGGCACATTCCATCGCCACAAAGAATTCCCTGATGACTCATTTAAAAATGGGATGGACAGCAAGGGCCACTGCCTGTTTTCAAAAGGTTCCCAGCACGAAGGGTAGAGGCCAGAACAGGCGAAGACAAAGATATATCAGAGGAAACAGCTGATAACTGCAAACAGAAAAACCCTCAAAACACATAGCAAATAGCCTCAGAGAAATAAGAGTCAGTATTTTGTCAATGAAATAAAACAGGATGCTATAAAAGTCAGAATTAAAAACACAGCATTAGAAGGGAAAAAGCGTTGACAAAGACTCCCAGGAAATGGACTGCCTGGCATCTCGGCAGTCTGAAAGAGAGGGAAAACAAAGGGCAGAAATGTATCAAAGAAATGAGAAATGTTTCCAGAATTCATGATCACAAGGTTCCAGGGTGGTGAATGGGAAAAGTCCTAGCTGGCACATTCGTGTAATTCCAGAACACTGGGGATAAAGCGACCAGGCAGTCACTAAACAAGTCTGGGAATGAAGATGCATTGGATTCTCAACATGGGAAGCCAGAAGGGGATGGAGTAGATTTCCAGTCTGACATGGTAGATTAAGCTGATGAACAATAGAACCACTCTTAAGTGCAATCATTTAGAAGTATTGTGTAAAACATAACAAAGATGTTAAATATAACTGAACATATGAGAAAGAAATGAAATAACAAGACAGAATCAAAGAGGGAGCCTAAAACCAGAGTAGGCTGGTAATGTCATGGCAGCTTGGGGCGGGTGTGTGTGTGTGTGTGTGTGTGTGTGTGTGTGTGTGTGTGTGTGTTAGTCGCTCAGTCGTATCTGACTCTTTGAGACCCCATGGACCATAGCCTGCCAGGTTACTCTGTCCATGGAATTTTCCAGCCAAGAATACTGGAGTTGGAAGGTTTCCATTTCCTCGGTCAATTCAGTTCAGTTGCTTAGTAGTGTCTGACTGACTCTTTGTGACCCCATGGACTGCAGCACACCAGGCTTCCCTGTCCATTACCAACTCCCAACTTGCTCAAACTCATGTCCATCGAATCGGTGACACCATCCAACCATCTCATCCTCTGTCGTCCCCTTTTGCTTTCAGTTTTTCCCAGCATCAGGGTCTTTTCCAGTGACTCAGTTCTTCACATCAAGTAGCCCAAAATATTGGCATTTCAGCATCAGGCCTTCCAATGAATATTCAGGGTTGATTCCCTTTAGGATGGACTGGTTTGATTGCCTTCCTGTCCAAGGGACTCTCAAGAGTCTTCTCCAGCACCACAGTTCAAAAGCGTCAATGTTCAGTGCTCAGATTTCTTTATGATCCAACTTTCACATCTGTACATGACTACTAGAAAAGCCATAGCTTTGACTGTAGGGACCTTCATCAGCAATTCCTACTCCAAGGGACTTTCCTTACCCAGAGATTAAACCCACATCTCCTATGCCTCCTGCATTGCAGGCAGATTCTTTACCCACTGAGCCATCAGGAAAGCCTGGGCCCTGAAACAGGCCCAACAATAATGTAACTTTGGATTCTTCTAAAAATGTGTAGAATTGAAATAGAAATCCCCATTAAAGGGCTATTAACTGGTAAAAGGGGGAAAACAGACATGAGAAAATCTCCCCCATGGAGCCAGAGAAATGATGAGGAAGTTTATCACTGTCCTGCACTCAGGTGCTGGGGGAAGTCTCCTGTGAGCGATCGAAACATCCGAGTCTGAGGTCTGTGTTATAATCCCTACATGTTTTAGGAATCCCCAAGCCAGCACCAGGCTGGTGATACTCCTGGAGCCACTTACAGAAAGAAAAGCAAAAAGTTTGTAGAACGACCCTTGCACAGCTCAGGCCACCTGGAATCCTACAATTTCTACAAATTATGAGCTCATGCCAATAAATTATTAGACACACAGAAATAAGCAAGAGTCAGGTGTCACAACAAACAGGAGGATTTCCAACATTTTACAACTTCAGATTATAGAAGAGATCTTAATACAATGTGTAAGGTGATCAACGGGCTTAAAGAAATCAAGAAAAGAATAGGATACAGTACATTTTAAAGAGGCTGTTTTGTTTTGTTTTGTTTTTAAGGACCACATACAATCGCTATGATAAAAACTCTAGCCGTTGCATATAAAACCCAACAGAGATGTTAACCGACAAAATAGACACACCCCAGGAGAGAATTATGCATGAGCCCGAAAAGAGATCTGAAGAAGTTAAGTGGACTTAGCACAGAGAAGCGGAGAGGAGGGCGAGAGGAGGACCCGGGCCGGCTCTGATGGCATTCCCAGAGGGCTCGGGCACATCTTAAAAGCAGCTTGAGAGGAAAATAGAGATCGCTCCCAAGGCTCAACAGATAAGCTCTGCAAGTGTCTACATAGTAATAGGGAGGTCAGACCACGGTGGAAGAAAATCTTCACGAGGACGGTAAGGCCAGCATAGAACAGAATACAGGCGTTCGTTCAGGAGGGAGGGGGCGTGTATGCCTATGGCTGATGTATGTTGGTGTATGGCAGAAACCAACACAATATTGTAAAGCAACTATCTATCCTCCAGTTAAAAATAAATTAATTTTTAAAATATAAACATTTTCGTAGAAATAGAAACCCAAGTTTATTCACTCACAGACTCTCACTGGACTTCAGGAAGAAGGAAACTAAACCCAGGACAGAGACAGCAGAAACTTGTGGTCGAGCTGAGTCATGGTTAGCGTGTAAAACTGGGGTCATTACTGACTTGAGAGTTAGAAACTAAAATGCTGACAAGCAGTCAGTGGACATGCGGGAGAGGGTCATGGGAGTGAACATGAAGATCTTTGAACTGTTAGGGGAAGAGTGGGAGGGCAGCTGGTTTCCTCTAGATTTTCTGAATCAGTCGGACATGTTAAAACGTAGAAACAGGATCAAAAGCCTTCAAGCCAATAGAGGGAGAATGTTGGGAACTATAAAAACTAGGTCATCTCACTGGAAAAAAAGAGGAAAGAAAAAGTGCGGTAGACAGAAAGACAGGTAATGGAAGGAAATCCGCAGAGATCGCAGTGCGTATAATCGGAGCAGCAGCGCCAGGTAACACCAGAGGCTCTCAGTTTGGACGAGCAGAGCCCTCGATGCTCTGGGAGCATCACAACCAGCCAGTCGCCTGGCAGGTGTTTCTACCTGGCCCACGAGGACTGGAGGCACGTGCTCCCGCGGACCTTCCTCCGGAAGCTGGGGGGAAGTGTGCTGCACCCAGACCAGGGGGTGTCCTGGGATCCAGGCCACAAGATCCACCCAGGAGGCCTTGGAGAGGGGCTGAAATCTGCAGGAGGGAGAGGGACGAGACCAGAGCTGTCCTGTTAGACAGGGCCCCCCGGTGGGGTGGGGTGGAGGGCTGACCCTGGGCCGGGCCGATGACCACAGTCCACGTGTGACAGGGCTCTGCCCCTTGAGCAGCGGCTGTTCTAGTTGGAGGAGCAGCTCATGTTCAGAGGTGGCGGCCAGCAGAGGGTCTCTCGCTGGCCATGCACGACATTTATGAGGCTGAAGCCTGGCCCTGCAGCCTGCCTGAGCTGGCACAAGGCTTGGCCTCCCTGTGGGACGCCAGCCTCGTGGAGGGGGCCGGACCGGAGGCGCCGCCCCTGGTTACCTCACAGGCCGCACTCTTGAGAGCCTTCCCGGGCAGCTCCCACCAGACCTGTCTTCGAAGTCTTAAAGAGAGGCCCTTCCCCAGCCCATGTCCCCTCCCTGGTCCCTCCTTCCAGCCTAGTTCCTGAAGGAGCTGCCACCCTCCACTGCCTGCTTCCTGGGGGCCAGTGGCTCTCCAGTGGGGGTGCTGCTGACCACTGCCTCTGTCCCCAGCCCAGTTGCCACGGGTTCCCCCAAAGCCGTCTGCTTCCAGGGCGGGGCAGGTGCTGCGGGAGAAGGAAGCGGGGCGGTCAGAGAAGGCCTTCCTGATGGGGTGACGCCCAAGCAAAGACTGGAGTCAGGTGTCTGGGCACCTGTGAAAGCCGTGGCTGTCACCGCGCCGGCACCTCGTGTGTGTCTGCTCGTGGCACTTCGTGCCCCCGCCTCCTCCTGGCTCCTCCCAGCCTGATGTTCCGTTAGCACCAGGCACGCGCAGCGTCTGGCATCCCTGTGGGGTGCAGATTGTCGTGTGAGCGTGTGGATAGATAGATGGATGGTGCACGGTCGCTTGAGCAGCCTGTGACAGACGTCAGGGAAGCCAGCCCAGGCTTCTGCAGGGGCGGGCTCTGTCCCTGCCTGGCCGCTGGGGGAGGAGAGCCGGGTCTGGAGCCCAGGCCCGAGGGAAGCGGGGTTCACGCTGGGTGCCCCGTCGCACTTTCCCCCTGTGTGGTTCACTGCACAGCTCTGTGCTTCACGTCCTGTTTCAGGGCATTTCAAACTGACCAGTGAAGTAAGCTTTACAGTCTTTGGCAGAGCATAAGCAGGGGCGGGCAAGAGAACTGCCATTTCCATTACTCGCCACATGCCATTCATGTCCTGGGGGCTTCCATCTCAGAACCGTCACAGGCCTGCCACCTGCCGTCGCTCTCCACGTGACTCAGCTGGGCCTTGGAAGGATCGTGGCAGAGCGCTTGTCCCGTCTTCCCCCACTTAGATTGATGGGGGCTCCTGGATGCAGCCTGCCGGAGGGGGGAGGATTCTTCAGATGCCAGCCTGGGGTCGTCTTCTGGTTCTTCTTCATACTTCTGGTCCCGCAGCCTGTTTGCCAGTGCTGAGGGCCCAGGGATTAAGAGAAATAAGGCCAGCCCTGGTCGGAGGGGTGGCACAGTGGTGAAGAATCCTGCCAATGCAGGAGATGCGGGTTCAATCCCTGAGTCAGCAGGATCCTCTGGAGATGGAAATGGCAACCTCCTCCGGTATTCTTGCCTGGGAAATCCCATGGAAAAGAGGAGCCTGGCAGGGTACAGTTCATGGGAGGGCAAAGAGTTGGACACACCTGAGCAACTTAGCATGCATGCAGGTTGGAGAGACAGCAAGGCTGAGGCGTTTCTCGTAAAGGTATATACTATGTACCCCCGGCAGGTCTCCAGCCCTTCTCAGGCAGGGGTGCTGACACTCCAGGGCGTCCACGGAAATGTGTTAATGCATTTTCATCGATGCTGATTGCTACGGTCCTTCAGAGAACAGAAAATAGTCACCTTCTGTGCCCTGAGGGCTCAGGTGACGATGACTCTGGCCTTTCTGTCTTTGGAGGAGTTGGGAGCTTGCAGGACCGAGCTGGGTCTCTGTTACCTATAAGTGTTTCCTCCTCAGTGGGTGGTAGTGAGCCCTTTCCTTGTTCCCAGCCACGCCAGTTACCACATGCTCAGCCCAGAAGCCAGCTGTTCAGTAAGCATTTGTGCTTCGCTCTGTTAGAAATCTTTGCCCAGAGGGCAGGCTACCTGATCCTCCCTGGTCTAATTCTGGTGACATGGGGTGGCTGAGAAAGGAAGACGTGGCTGTCGAGGTGGGCGCTGGTGAGCGGGGAGGCCAGTCAGCTGCTCCCTGGCAGGGCCAGCCTTCTGTGGGGCTCCGGGTGGCTGTGCCCTGGGCCGAGGGCACCAGGCCAGTTCAGAAGGCCGTCGGCACCTTGGGAGCAGCTGGCTGTGGGACCGGTGCTTAGGGATGTGAGGCCCTGACTCGCTTTCCATCCTGGCAGGGGGCTCACCTTGCTTCCTCCTCGCCTTTCTGTGCCTTGGCCAAAGCTCTTGCTTCCTGGGCAGGGGTGGGGAGAGAACATGTTTGCAGCCCCCCACCCAGTTTGTGTTAGAAAGATGGAGTTTGGGAATTGAGGAAAGCAGAGGATTACAGTTATTCCAGGGCGAGTCCTGGAAGCTCCTGCTCCCCTGGTGTGGATCCCCCTTACCTGCCCGCTGGGTGGCTCAGGGGGTGGGTAGGATGGGGGCACAGAGCCCTCACGGATGGTGAAGACAGAACTGCCCAGGAGATCAGCCCCCGCCACTGCCCAGCCCACCTCAGTGAGAACCTGGGCCTGGAGGAAAGACTCAGCCTTGGACCAGGGCTCTGGTGTGTATTTTTACTGCCTTTTCCTCACATATCTGCATTTTTAAAAATAGCAATGCTGAGTGAATCCCTGTCAGTCTGAGTCTGCTGTGGAAGGTAGGATGCATTTCGCAGGGAGTGTGGCTGCTGATCAGCAGCAGTTCTCAGCATTTGGGAGCGTGGACCGCAGGAGCTGTGGGCTCTCCTGGGAGAGGCGTCCCCAGCCTGCCACTGCGGGAACAGGCCCAGCTCTGCCGGCCAGCAATGACGTCATCTTGATGGTGATGTCACTTTTCTGCCGGTTTGAAAGGAGGGAGGTGAAGAGGAAGGAGCAGGAGCATCTGGGGCCGAGGTCCCGGGGTCGTCCCTGAGGACTGGACCAGGCAGAGCTGGGCTTCCTGCCAGGGTGGTTCTTTCTCAGACTCGGGGTTCTTACCCACAAGGAGAGCCGCGTTCAGTGCACCAGCTCCTGCCTGTCCGGTCACCCAGCTCTAAAGTCCCCGCGGTTTTTATGGCTGTAGTGTGGGGCCCGGAGCTGCCTTCCTGCCTGGAGGTCTCCACTGTGGGAAAACCAAGTCCCCTGGGTGTCCAGGGACCTGTGCTGGCAAGTTCCTCTCTTTGCCACCTAGGCAGCATCCCGCCTGGGTCAGTCAGGTCCCAGGGCTCTTGGCCCCCAGGGTCTGGGGCTTTGTTCTTGGCATCTGTCTGGAAGTTGCCAGAGGCCAGGGTCTGGACCACCTGAGCAGAGGTCAGAGCTGGGGCCACATCGTTTAGAGAACCTGGTCCCTGCGTGTGCTCAAGGGCTGACGCGCTGGAGTGTCAGGGATACTGGGCCGGTGGGTGTGAGCCCAGCCTCACTTCGCTTTGCTAGTTATTGTAATCCACCTCACTTTTGCATCTTGATCCCCAGGTTTTTCATCTTTAAATTAAAAATTTAATAACAGGGACCTCCCTGATGGTCCAGGGGTTAACTACAGGGGACAAGGGTTCGATCTCTGGTCAGGGAACTAAGATCCTGCTCAGGCCATAGTGTGCAGCCAAAAAAAAGCAAATGTCCCTGAGTAATCAGGGCCCTCTTGTTTTAGAAGAAAGTAAAGCTATTTTAACCAGGCTGGTAATCGGACTTGCCCAGGGAACATTAAGAAATAGATTGCTGGTTTCACCTAGAGATTCATTCAGTAGGTTTGGGATTTTATATATATATCAGGAATCTGTATTTTTGAAAGCACTCTGCGGATTCTGATAGTTGCTTTAAAACTTAGTCCTCCTCCCAAGGGACCTGCCGAGGTGGCGTCCGTTTTTCTTCATAATCTTTTGCTATTTCAGCACTGCTGGGTTAAATATATCTAGACTTCTCTACTCTGTTTTTATGGGGCCATTGGTTCATTTCTACCAGTTGCCCTTCAAAGATCAGACACAGTGGTGGGTGTTCAGCCAAAACACTGCCTTACTGTTGCTGATTTTAGGGCTTGGCGTCTGCAGGTGGGTGTCCAGTGGTTGAGATGCATTTTGAATCCCCTCACTCTCAGGATCGTGTCCTCCTTCAGACCTGTGATAATGTGAATTCTAGCTGAGATGTCCTTCTTCCTGTGTGAGACCTAGAGGAGCTCAGAGGAAAGAAGTTTTGTGCTTCGTCAGACAGAAAAGAAAATCAGGCCAGGGCCTCGCGTGCTGGCGTCTGCTCACTGGCGACCCCCTTCTCCTCCGACAGCACAGGGGCTCCGTGAGGCTCCAAGGCTGTCCTGGTCCTAGTGGGGGGCCAGGGGCGAGGCTCACTCCATGAGTGCCAGCTCTGGGACCACCGCCTGCACGCTGTCTTCAGGCCCTTGCTGCTGAGCGGGCCCTGAGGACTCCTTTCCCCCCAGCCCCAACCTCGCTCCCCGGGGCCTGAGAGCGCCCGTGCTGACCCCTGGCCCGGTGCCATCTTCTCCTCACCGGGTCCCTGGGTCACAGCTCTCCCAGGGTAGGCACCTCAGTGCCACCAGCTGAGCTCTCCTGCGCGCTCTGATTCACTCTTGCCCGCGTCTCCTTGATCCACCTCACTCTGAGTCATGGAGGTGGGTGTGTCTGCTCTTGCTGAAAGGGGAGAATTGTGACCATATAAACAAGAAGGTGGTGACTGGCAGACTCCGTGATTTCCTGAGATTTTCTTTGAAAGAGCTCCCTGATACTGAGATCTTTTCAGTTTATACAAGACTTTTTAGAAATGCCCTCTAAATCAAAATGCACCTGTATGTTAATTTTTGCCTCTGTTTCTGTCTTTGTAGATGTTAATTTCATGTATTTGTTTCCTCCAGCTGAGGTCTGAGTTCCTAGGGAGAAGCCTTCAGGGGCGAGATCCAGGCTCTGCCCTGGCGCTCCCGTCGTGGGGCCTTCTCAGGCTGGGGGGCGTTTGGGGTTGCACATTCTCAATGGACTCTCCACCTGGCCCCTCAGCAAGGGCAGGCGCTGGGCAGATAGACCCCAGGGCTCCCGGAGGCACTGAAGGGACGAGCTCTGGAGCCGGAAGGGGCTGCCCGTCCCGGGGGATGCCCAGGGAGGTGACGGGACTTACTCAGCCCCGCAGCCGGGGTGTGGCAGTGCTGAGGCCTCCACGGCCCTGGCTCTCGCTCTCGCCACATGGCCAGCCACCTCGCCTCCCTGTGCGGATGGGGCTGGAAGGACACTTCCTCCCCGCCCCAGGGAGTCTGCTCTTTTGAGGTCAATCAGGGTTTTAGGACTTAAAAATCAAACCAGGAGGTTAACAGCAGCCCCCGGGAGCCATTCAGTCTCTGCCAGGGTCATCAGGCCACTTGGTGCCTGAGCGACACCCAGTGCCCTAAGGTGGGTATCCCTTCTGCGCCTTGAAATAGTGACGGCCGGTGTCTGAGGCACACGCAGAGGTTGGTGTGTGTCCAGGGAGGCTGTGCTTCCTCCACGCGGGGTCCTGACGCTTGAGGGTGGGCTCAGCCGCCCTGCTGGACTCAGACACAGGCCCCTTTAGCTGTTTCTCCTCCTCTCTTGTTATCTCTAAAATGCCAGTCAGAAGAGCCAGGATTTGTGGCTACATATCAAAAATTGCTTTAGGAGCCTTTTCAGAATGCCTGCTTTCAGAATACCATCCAGGGGACCGACTGGGCAGGGAACCTGGGCTGAGGCCCCCTCCTTCCACCCTGAGGCCCCTTCGTTGAGCCGCTTTTGTGTGAGGACACGGTGATGTGCCCATGGGTCACCCGGAAACCTTGTTAGCGGGTGGACTGTAAGGTGGCCGGGCTGGCGGGCCCCCTCCGAGCCTGCATTTCCAGTGAGATCCAGGAAGATGGCTTAAGGGGCCCCGAGGAGGGCCACGCCCGCCAAATGAGGAAGGAGATAGCAGATCAGGGCCCTGGAGTCCTGGCACCAGTGGTCTGGGGCAGGCCCCTCACCTCTCCGAGCCTCCAGCCTGCTCTGCGGGGCAAGAGAGACCACAGCAGTACCTCTGACCTCTCCACGCAGGGCTTGTCCCCGCACAGTATGAGCTCTGTGAAGGTCTGCCTGCGGGGTTCCCAGCCCTGGGTCATCGTTGTGCGAGCTAAGCTGACATCAGACACGTGGGGGTGAGGGGAGGGTCTAGAGAATAGCGCTGAGCCCTCTCTAGGCCTGCTCTCTGCCTACTCAGGGATGCCCAGCAGCCCAGCCATGAGGACAGGCCTGAAACCATGCTGTTGACTTCTCTTTTATCTTTTGAGGAGGGAGTTCTTCTCACTCTGAAGCTTCCTGTCTCGTACCCTCCTCTGAATCCAGGAATCCTGGGCTCTTTCGACCTTTTTGGAGACAGGCTGATCAGGCTGGGGCAAGACACTGAGTGCAGTGCTGAAGGTGGGCGCTGCCCTCCCCCTGAACGCTGTAGCATCTGGAGAGACCCAGCTCTGTTGCCCGGCCTTCCACTGGTCCACTGCCAGGCACAGCTCCCCAGTCCTTCCCTCCCACTTAGCAGGCGGTTGGACTCGGTCCCCTTTCTCTGTCCCCTTGGGCACGCTGAGCCTTGGGCCGTCTCCGCAAGCTGGCAGGCCGCAGCTGCAGTTTCCAGGCAGTGATGCAGTCGTGCCCTAATTGCAGGCTTCTGGTCTGCGGCATGCCATCAGAGCCAGGGGCCCTGGGGACAGGGCCCCCACCCTGGGAGGTGAGAGTGTAGACGCCTGGCCAGCACAGCTTTCATCTGAAAGGGTGTGGCGGGGGATAACCCTTGCCTACATCTTTGATGGACGTTTCCTCTGCAGCCTGGCCCTTCCCACCTGCCCTTTGGCAACAGAAGTTTTTGTGTCACTTACTTGTATAAGTGTTCTCAGGTATTTTCATTTTGTTTTCCCCCAACTAAATGTAAGTTCTGTAAAGCCAGGACACAAACCTTCATATTTGTACTCTTATCTTGTTCTGAAATCTATAGAAAACACTAAAAAACCATTGACTTGATCGACCTCAGTCTTCAGATTCAGCGGAGCTTCTGCTGAGCGGCTTCTGTAGCACGCGATTGACAGAATTTTCCAGCGAGGGGCACCAGCATTGGTCTGTTCTCCCACTGCCCAGCCGTTTCCAGGTCTTCTCCTGCAGGCACGTGAGGCCCTCTGGCCGTTTGTGTTTGCTAGGATCAAAACCTTCAGTCCTCAGGTGGGCAGGTTGCTGATGGCTGGATTTTAGGGACTTTCAGTCACATGATGTTCGACTGCTGTGAGAAAGTCATCACTCTGGCATTCACTGGGCTCACTGGCCAGTCAGGTCCCCAGATCCATTCAGAACTGAACGCTGGCAGAGGAGCCCGGCTCCAGCCCATAGTTAGTACCATTCGCTGCCACTCTCAGTGGGACCGTTCTGAAAGCCAGCATACTGACATTTTAAGTAAGGTCAGAAAGAGTTAAGAGTTTCCCCAACCCCACAGTGTCTACGTGTAAACGTTTGGATCCTAGGATTTTTGATCGTTTGCTTGGTTCTGGCTCTAGACGAGCTTCTGACTAGAAGAGATGTCTCCCTCCGCTTGATATAACTGGCTGAAACCCAAGCCAGAAAGGACCCAGCCAGAGAGGATCCTCAGAGCAGCTAGGTAGGGTGGGGGCTCTCAGATACCTTGAAAGTGACCCACCATTGACTACACCTTTACGTCGTGACCCAGGACTCATGTATGTTATTTATGCAACTGGGAAAGTTTTCTCAAGACAGTACTCACCCTTCCTGTATGTGATAAGCCCAGTGTTGGCCATGACCCACTAAATTGATTTCATAACCCACTAACAGGTCCAAACCCTTGGTTGGAAACAGTGTTGCTCAGGAATTCCCTGGCGGTCCAGTGGTGAGGACTCCCCACTTTCACTGCCGACGGCCTGGGTCAGGAATGGGGATCACACAGAGGAAACTGCGTGGCAAAAGAAAAATCTCTGCTCTAGGGAGCATCCATTCTAGGATTCGCAAGGCTTTTTCAGAGTTCTGCACCGAGGGTAAACTTCCAGTCTGCCAGCATAGCTTCTCTGGCCTCCAGATTGCATTTGTGTGGGAAGGAGGGAGTCAGTATCCCTGGGCCTGCCCTTCTTTTCCCCACCCATCTCTGCACCAGATTCTTCTACATCCTTAAAAGACTGTGTCCGTTCCTTGTTTCACATTTTGTAATCTTATCAAGCCTTGAATCCGTAGGAACACTCAAAGGAGTTTCATTTACCTCAGTCCTAGGTTTTAGCAAAGTTCCTATTGAATAGTTTTCCTCTAGTCTCACCCCTCAGACTGAGCTGGGCTTCTCAGCCAGTAGCCAGTGTGCCCCGCCCCCGTCTCGTTCTGCAGTGCACAGGGCGGCCTCTGCAGTGAGCCCGGCTTCTCACAGCCAAGTGGACCCAAGGGCAGCAGGACTGGGACCTACTGCAGCCTCTGTGACCTTGGCTGAGGGAGCGAGGGGAGCTGGTTAGGGGACCCAAAGTCCCCCACCCTGCAGTGATCACTGTGCTGGCTCGAGGGGCAGGAGGGATCATGTTTCTCGGATTGTTTTTACCCCTTGGGAATAGCAGGCCTTCAGAAATTTGCAGCACTGGTCTGACCTCATCATATTTCTTTGAGGAATCGTTCTTTGAGTCCTGGCCTAGGTAAATAGCCTCATCGCCCGAGTGTGTCTGCTGGACCTGCCACTTCCCCACACCACCCTACCCCCACCCCCACCCCCAGGAAGGGCCTGACTCAGTCCACTGACCACAGCCCAAACCGGGGGTCACAGCAGGCCCAACCCCACCCCAACACACGCCATCTTCCACATCTTCCACTCACTCACCAGGGGCACCGTGTGGGGCTGGCAAGGGGCTGGCCGACAGCTGGTCCTTGAGCTCCAGGTTCAAAGCTACCCCCATTATCAGTTGCAGATCTGGTGCAGCCCACATCACTAACCCCTGGAGAAGCCCCCGTGGTTCTCTTACTGTGGGTCTGAAGTACACGTGCCTCTCTTCCCCATGTTTTGGCCTCCAGAGTTTGACAGGACAGTGGTGGGTGGGTGGCTTCCAGCCTCAACATAGACGTTCAGGCTCCTTTCAGGGCCCTCCTCTGCCTGTTGTCCAACTTCTTACTGCTTCCCCTCTCATGCTAGGGGCCCAGTGAGTGGATGCTGATCTTAGGGACCAGGCACAAAGACCCCTTTTATCCCTCGGGCATGTGCTTGGCCCCCACTGAGCGTGCCAGCCCGTAGGACTACCCAGTCCTACAAGATGTGATGTTCAGATTCACTGGAAAGGAGCATCTTGTTTCAGCTTCCTTGTGTATTCAACCAGATGATCAGCCTTAGTTTGTCTTTTTTCTCTCCTTAGAACATTTTTATTCAGTGATTTAGGTTCTTCCAGGTCAGCTGGGAGCAGTGTGGTGACTGAGGCTCTAGACCCTGAGCTGTGGCACCATCAATGCCCAGCGTCAGAGCTGCCGCGCAGGGGAACCGTGTGCACCTTGGGCGGCCCGGGGGGAAGGGGCAGAGCCTGTGGGAGCCCAGAAAGGGGCGGGGCGGGTGTGCATAGCCTCCCTGCAGGCAGCCGTCCCCTGTGGGGCCCCCACTCCCTCCTGTGCCACCACACTGCTTTCTGACTTGAAGCTCCCCGTTAGTTCTGACCTCAGGAAGCAGCCGGAGGGCAATCCCTTAACCCACCCCCGGTGTCCACACCGCCGGGATCCCCTGGGGGCAGCCTCGGGGCTCCTCAGCCTCCGCACCGATGATGCTTTGGGCTGATCATTCTCTACCGTGGGCTGTCCTGTGGTTTGTTGGATGTTTAATAGCATCCCTGGCCGCCATCACCAGGAGCCCCTTCCCCCAGCCTCAACAGCCAGGTGTCCCTAGACATAATATGTGTCCTCTTGGGGTGCAGGTGCGCAGTTGAGAACTCTGGGCTGCCTGGTCCCATTGCCTGCTCTGCAGCTTCTCTGCCCAATTGCCAGGTGATTCTCCCAGCATGCCCCGCTGCAGAGGCCTGCAGGGGCTTCCGCCTCGCTCAGGGTGGACTCTCGGGTCCTTCCCTGGTGCTTTCTCTGAGGCCCCCAGACGCCCGGCCTCGCCTCCTGCTCACTGTTGCTGTCACAGCCCCTGCTGGCCATTGGACACTCAAGGCACACGCCGCCGGGTCTTTGGGGCAGCTCTCTCGTCTGCTTGGCAAGCTCCCTCCCTTAATACACTCAGACCTCTGGTCACATGTCACCTTGGAATGGCCTTTCCTGATCACCCACTTAAATAACTCACTTGTGTTCACCTCCCACTTCCAGTCACTCCCACATTCACCACCCGGCAGTGCCTTGATTTTCTGTATGGCACATGGCACCACCTGGGGGCCCGTTGTGTGTGTGTGTGTGTGTGTGTGTGTGTGTGTGTGTGTGTGTGTGTGTGTGTGTGTGTGTGTGTGTGAGAGACACGTGAGTAACTGTTCCTGTGCCTCACTAAACAGAAGCTGAGTCAGAGCAGGACCTGTCTCGGCGGTGCCTGTTCTCCTGAAGCCTGGCTCCCCAACCCTGAAAGGTGCAGGAATTCCCCCACCATGGGTGGCAGGCATGTTGTTTGCTACTCGTTTCCAGAGGAGGCAGTGGAAGCAAAGGACATGTGTTCTTAGATTCCACCAGGCACATCCCTCAGACATGTCCCAGAAGTGTCTAAGCACAGGGAATTCATTATTATACCCAGGATCGTATAATAACCTAAAATAAATGTACCAAGAAAAAAAACTCACAGAAACAAATCTCTGTGCTACACACTTGAAACTTAATACAGGATTGTAAACCAGCTGCTGTTGCTGCTGTTCAGTAGCAAGTTGTGGCCGATCCTTTGCAGCCCCATGGACTGCAGCGTGCCAGGCCTCCCCGTCCCCCACCATCTCCTGGAGTTTGCCCAAGTTCACGTCCATTGAATCGGTGCTGCCGTCCAGCCGTCTCATCCTCTGTGGGCGTCTTCTCCTTCTGCCCCCTCAGTCTTTCCAAAGTAATGCGTGTTCATTTACAAACCACCTGTAGCCCCTCTTCACTCAGACACTGTGTCGTTTTGGTGTGGTGTGTGGTCTTTCTTTTTTCTGTTCAGAAACTTCTGACGGCTACAACTCTCCTCCAGAAATGTTAAACCATAGTTGACCACCTCAGAGCTCGTTCAGAATTCTAGAGGTGATCATGATAAAACGCCATCAGACTGCATCCAACTAAGAATGAGACTGTATCTGGCTTAGTCTCCCTGTGAACCCGGCCATTTCCTGGAGCAGGCACAGCGGCCCCCTGGTGTCGGCCCCGAGTCCGGCACCTGTGTTCTGGGTCCTGGATCTCTGGAGGCGGGGGGAAGCAGAGGGCACTCTGCTGAGAGAGACCAGGAGGCTTCCCCCACCTGTGGCCTGTGCCTTGGTGGGTGCTCAGGGGCCCTCATGACGTCCACCGGGTGAGGCCATGACAGCTGCCTGCCATGTGTTCCAGAGATGAACAGAGCAGCTACTGGCTGTACAGCCAAACGAGGATTGCTGTCTTGCAGAGTGCAGGGAGCTGCCAGAGACGCGGTCTGCTCCGTTCTTATGTCTACAGCTCTGGGAAGGGAGGAGCTTTTTCTGTGGTTAAGAGAATGGACTTGAGCTGAACTGCCCGAGTTCAAGTCCAGGCCCACCACTCTGGGGCCGTGGGCCCCTGCACGCGCAACTTCCTCTGCTCTTTGTCCCGGTCTCCTCCTCTGTAAGGCCAGGATGGTGTACTGACTCCGCGGAGTTGTGGAGGCGCTCTCAGGTTAAAACATGTGAACTGCTTGAAGACCACGTGTGAAGACCACGTGTGCGTGGAGCGTGACACACGCCAGGTGTGCTGTCGCTGTGAGGAGAGGCCTCCAGAGCAGGGGTTCTTTCCAGAGCCTGTGAGATGCCGGGAGCACATGCCCGGGCAGGGAGAGGCGAGGAGGACCAGGGGAGGGCCCGGTCCGTGGGTGGCGCCCGGTGGACGTGCAGAGAGCCGTGCCTGGTGTGGGGGCACGCGGGCGCCCAGGAGGCAACGCTGTGGAGCAGAGAGGAGAGCCTGGCGAGTCATCCTGCCCTCCCGGGCGTCTTGTGCTCTTCTGGGATTCCTAGGGGAGGGCACATGGACAGAATCGTGGCTCCGGCGCCCCCGCTCTCCTCCCTGCCATCCCTGCCACTCCCACTTGGCACGCACTGTGTCATTCTCATTGTCCTGCAGGATTAGAAGAGTCTGGAGACCCAGCTTCATGGTGGGAGGGAGTCAGACTCTGGCAGGAGGCCGAGTGCAGGTCGGGAGAGCCCCACCCAGGGACACATTGGCTCCCCAGCCCCCTCCCCCTCCGCCCCCCGGGGACTCTGTGACCTGCCTGCCCCACGTCCTGGCAGCACTTCCTCGAGGGGAGGAAGGAGAAAGCCTGCCCCCAGCCTGGCCGTGATGCCAGCTTTCATGGGCTGTGGCATTCTTCCTTGGGCCTCTGAGCAGCAGCCTCAGCGTCCCCCTCTGCCCACAGGGGCAGCAGGGCTGGGCCATGTCCCGGCCAGGACTGCGGTGACTCAGGGTCCACCCCTGGGCTGCTCCCATCCTTTCCCCAGGATGCTCTCAGGAACCGACGCCGACATGAGGTGGGGCTGCTGTGCTTCACGGCCAGACACAGGGTCGCCTCCCACCCCTCGCAGCACAGCCCCTCTCCCAGAGGGCTTCCCCTGCTGCAACTCCTGGTTTCCATGGCAACTTGGAAAGCCCTGCAGTTGTGGCTTTTTGAAGTCTAGAACGGGAGCAGAGCTTTGAGATAGAGCGGGACAGCACACTGAAAATACCGTGTCCTACCAGGGATTTGGACCCAGAGGGTTAGAGGACGGGAGGTTGGTTGAGTTAGCAAAATGGCACCGTCATTCCAGTACCTTCTTGGCAGAGTTCCACGTGGTCCCTCGAAGCCTCCTGGTGTCTCCCAGGAGACGCCTCCTGGGGTCTCGGAGCCTGAACTTGGGCTCATCAGCCTGCACCTGGGGGGCAGCGGAGGCGGGTGGAGGCATCATGGTGGGCGCTGACTGAGCACTCACCGTGAGCCGGGCACCCGGAGGCCATCTGTGCTTTCACCACCTTGTGAATCTTCTGAGCCCCGGGGCTGCAGCGCCGGCTCGTCTTGGTGGGGGTCTGCTGTGCCTAACCCGGGGCTCCTTCCCTGTGGGAGGCGTGTCCGCCACCTGTTGGTGGCAGGCCCGCTGCTTCCGCTTTCCTTGTTTCATAAGTTACACTGCACGGATGCCGGGGTTTCGGTGACCTTGAGTGTGTCTCCCTTTTCAGTATCTCAGGCCACCTCATGGAGGTCGCCTTTCCAGGCGCCAGGTTCTGCGGTGGCGAGTGTAACCCTGAAGGTCTTCAGGTGGATGTCTGTGGGAACAGCTCTTCCCCCTTCTCGTTTGGGGTCTTGGAGGTTCTGAGCTAGGAAGGTGGGCAGTCCCAGAGCTCCCCCATCCCCAGGATGCAGTGAAGAACCCCAGAGGAGCTGCCCCGGGCTTGGGGCCAGTGCAGGGTGGGCTGGCTCAGTGGAGAAGCTTCGGGCTGTTGTGGGGATCCTGTGCCCAGGGGCGAGGGGGACAGTCGTGGAGGGAAGGGGTCAGCGCTCGCTGTGCAGCCGGCCGGGCTCCAGAAGCTGGCGTCTTGAGTTACTCAGCAGCCTGCAGTGCTCCGCGGGGCTGTCGATAAGGAGCAGGCTCCGGCTGGCTGTGCAGGATAGCCCAGATTAGAAGGTGGTGCGGCTGATAGCCGCCTTGGGGTGCCCTCTGGCCCTGCATCATGCTCCTCCTCCAGCCCACCCTCCCCAGCACTCAGCACCAGGGCCGCGGGGCAGGTAGAGGCGGAGGCAGGACTCCGCTCACAGCAGAACGTTTTGCTCTCGTTTAACTGAGGCTTTCCGTGGTCTGTCGCTTAGCCACCCTTTACAGTGTGATCAGTTCCCTCCGGTGAGCCCGACTTTCGCCTTGGACCAGGGAGGCTGCCCCTGGTCTGTCCCTGATCAGAGTGTGGTCCTGTCCCCTGATTGGAGTGCCGGGGAGGGCGCGTGGGATTTGGGAAAGCCTGGGGAACTTGGGGGTTTTGCGCTTGGCTGCATGTAGTGAAGCATCGCTGCACTAAGGAGCTGAGAGGAGACTGTGCCCCATGTGACTGGAGGCTGAGCTCTCACTCTCACTCTCTGTTCCAGCTGAAACTCGAGGACCGCTCCGTGGTGCCCCGTGATGTGGTCCGGCACATGCGCTCCACTGTGAGTCCCCGTCCCACCCGGCGGGCGTGGCCTGGGGCAGGTCAGGGCGTGTCTGGGAGGGCCCCCAGGGCGCCTTCCCTGGGCCTGGATGCCTTCTCGCCTGCAGGACAGCCAGTGCGGCACCGTGATCGACGTGAACATTGACTGCGCCGTCAAGCTCATTGGCACCAACTGCATCGTCTACCCCGTCCAACAGCAAGGACCTGCAGCACATCTGGGTGAGCCCCCCCGCCGGCCTCCCCCACGGGGCTTTAGCAGCCAAGCCCAGCGCTCAGCCTCTCCTTGCAGCCTGGTGGCGCTTCTGGCAAGTCAGCCATCCGAACTTGAGGTCAGGTGGCGCTTTATGTCTCCAGCAGACAAGGCTGGTTTCCTTTCTCTTCTAAGACTTTTTGTCGTTGTTTTTGAAACAAATTTTTTTCCAGTAGTTAGTTTATGCGTTTACGATTCCACACTTGCTGAAGGTCATAGGTGCAGTGTCTCCCGCAGCGTAGGGAGCCACACCTGGTGCGCGTCAACACCTGCTCCTGCCCGTTTCTCCCTCTTGGCCACGCCTCTCTCCCCGCCTCTCTCTTTTCTCCTCTTTTCTGAATCTTTGTTTTTAACCTTTTTTTTTGCCCCATCATGCAGCATGTGGGATCTTAGTTCCCTGACCAGGGATCGATCCCGTGCACCCCGCGTTGGTGGCCGCGTGTTAACAACTGCACGGCCAGGGAAGTCCCTGCTTTTCTGAAACATCTGAAAGCAAGCTACACATATGATGCTGTCTGCCCCCTGAGTGTGTATTTTCCCAAAACAGAAACACTCTCTTATTTAACAACCATTCAAACCCCCACATTAGGACCTTGACCCGTTACTGTCCATCCGCAGACCCCACTCAGTTGTCCAACAATCTCCATTTTCCCCTTCTGACCTGGACTCCATCAGGAGCACACACTCAGTCGTCAGCTCTTTGATCTCCCCCAGGCTGGAGCAGTTCCCAGTCCTGCTTTGTCTCCCTGTCCCGGGTGACCCTGAGCATGGGGCCATCCGGCAGTGCCCGTGACAGCCTCGGGCCCCACGCTTTGGCAGAACTGCCCCAGAAGTACTACTCAGCTCTTCCCTGGCCCCAGAATGTGCCTCGGCCGCAGTGTGGGGACGTTTTCTTTGCTCGCCAGTCGTGTTGAGCTCTGCTGAGCTGCCTCCCAACAAAGTCAGAATTCACGCCTTTGCCCGCAATCACATTGGTTTTGTGGGAAGATATTCCGGGATTGTGTCAATAAACTGGTGCTTCTCAGCCCCCATCCACCAGCCTTAGCCTCCATTAACAATTCCCACCTGGCCCAGCCGGCAGTCTGATGGCTGCTAAAGGGTGACTTCACGCCGCCGCCACTGCCTGCCTTGTTAGGAGTTTGGCGTTCTGCCACATGGAAGAGCTTATTCATTGGCTGAATCCATTACTTGCTTTGTTGCTTCGTGATCCCACCCAGATTTGGCCGGTAGGAGCCCCTTCAAGCTGGCATCTGTGCTCTTTTTGACGTGTCTCTACCATTTTTTAAAATAACACTTTCTTACTTTCCATATCGTATTATTTCTGATCCAGCCTAGAATCAGCCATTTCTTCAGCAAGCCCTAGTTTCTTTCAAAAGCCATGGTCTGGGTGCAGGCTGGGTGTGTTAATTGCTCCTCGGCCCCATTCAGGGCAGCACTAGGGGATCCACGCATGTGTGTGTAGGTGGATTCGCACATGCCTCTAAATATGCCTGTGCCCATCCCGTGTGCATATTGAGATGTGTGAGCTCGTCTTGATCCCTCTGACCCGAGTCCAGCTCCTCTCTCTTCCCCTGCCTGTGTTAGTGCCTGCTGTCCCCAGTAGGGAGAGACTTGGCTCTTGATATCCTCCATATAGTTATCTGCTTATTTAAATCACTTTACTGTGTAATCCACCCACCCCAGCCCACTCCCACTCAGGTGTCCTGTGTCCTCGGAAGGCCGTCTAGCCTCTGCCTCTGTGGGGGCAGCTGGGGACTCTTGGGGAAGCTTGCTGCACAGTTACTAGGTCCGACCCACATGGAGCCTTCCTGCCCTGTCTGTGGGGCCAAGAGGAACGGGGGGGCTCCAGACACCAGGGTCCTCTCGTCTCTCACTGCCTGCCTCCCTGCTCTGCAGCCCTTCATGTACGGAGACTACATCGCCTATGACTGCTGGCTGGGCAAGGTCTACGACCTGAAGAACCAGATCATCCTGAAGCTGTCCAACGGCGCCAGGTGCGGCCTTCCCGCCACGCAGGAGCCCTCACAGGCTGGGCCGCTGGGGAAGGGGCCAGGGGTGCGTCCTAGGTCCCCCGAGGGCCGAGCCAGGGGCTGCGGGCCTCGCGTCTCAGGGCCCAACCCCGGGCTGGTCTCCTTGTCAGCCTGGCTGGATTCTCTGGCTCAGTTCCTAGTCTTGGCTCTACCCTGGCTTAGGGACACCCTCATCGTCACATAAGACCCCCAAGAGGGGCTGATGCTCTCCTTTAGGCACTTTAAGGGGGTGAGCGCTGAGATCTGCTGGCTGAGTCCTGTTTGTTTTAGAGAGTTCCTTGTTCCAGTGCGGGGACTGAGGTGTGGGCGGAGGATGAATTACCCATTTTAAGGCCCGCAAAGGCACTGATGCCTCCGGACAAGTCCTGTAGACACTGACCAACCCCCTTCCGGGGTCCTGGCTGCCTTGCCTCCCCTGAGACTCAGGCACTGGGTCCGGCACCCACCAAGCCCCGCCCCCTATTGTAGGTGCTCCATGAACACGGAGGATGGTGCCAAGCTCTACGACGTCTGCCCGCACGTCAGTGACTCTGTATGTTGGCTTCACCCCAGGAGCCTGGGGGCGGGGGGTAGGGGGCGCGTCTCCTGTTCCTCGGCCCTGGGCTCTGCAGGAGGGAGTTCGGGCTTCTCAGCAGAGTCCGGGGGGAGGGGGCTGGCCTGGGGCAACCAGCGGTCTCAGCCAGTGCTTTCTTGGAAGGAAGAGCTGTGTAGCAGAAGGTAAATGCTTGGGTGTTTGCAGGAAACAGTAGAACTTTCTTTGCATTTTGTTAACTTTTTATCTCGTCCTTTTAAAATCTCTCTTTTTTGGAGTGTACACAGTATTTTACTGTGATATGACATTTTAGAGCAGTGGTAAACGACAGTTTGTAAATAATACTAAGAGAGTGTGTGTGATCAAGCAGGTTTGGGGACCCCCGGCCTTAGAGCTTTGTCCCCCAGACCAGCAGCGTTGTTGTGGCCCGAGAGCTTGTTACAAGCAGAATGGGTCAGCCGTGCCTTTTAGTGAGTAAAACCCTAGTGGTTTGTGTGCATCTGAGGTCTGAGAAGTGCTACTCTGCAGTCTTAGAGGGTGTGGAGCGTGGAGGCCTGGGGTGGGCGGCAGGTGCCCAGTAGGGGGTGCAGGTGTGGACACTGCTCCCCCCGCCCGAAGAGGCGGCACTCACAGGGACCCTCCTCTGGCCCCCAATCCTGCAGGGTCTCTTCTTCGATGATTCCTACGGCTTCTACCCGGGCCAGGTGCTCATTGGCCCTGCCAAAATCTTCTCCAGCGTCCAGTGGCTGTCAGGCGTCAAGCCGGTGCTCAGCACCAAGAGCAAGTTCCGCGTGGTGGTCGAAGAGGTAAGGAGAAGGCGTGGCGGGGAGTGAGGCCCTGGCACTCCCGCCCAGCCTCCCTCACCTGGAAGAGGGCTGCTCTGAGGACAGGGGGAGCCCTGGCGGAGCGAAGGGAGGAGGTGGCCAGTGGCAGGTCCGCTGGGCCCATCTGGAGGGGAGGAGGCCTCCGTGACCTTTGGGAGGGTCTGAACTACGATGAAGACCTGCTTCCTGCTCTGGAGTACAGCTGCGGAAAGCGAGAGGCATTAGGATCTGCTGACTGGGGCCCTGTCCCACCCCCCTTCCCAGGTGCAGGTTGTAGAGCTGAAGGTCACCTGGATTACCAAGAGCTTCTGTCCAGGGGGCACGGACAGCGTCAGCCCCCCACCCTCTGTCATCACCCAGGAAAACCTAGGCAGGTGAGTGGCCCCAGTGCGCCCCCTGCTCCAGCACCCCCAGAGGTGATCCCCAAGCAAATCTCTGGGCCACAGCACAGATGCCGGGAGGGGGTGCGGGGGCTGCCAAGGACTCCTCACTCAGCGCCCGCCTCTCCCCTCTCCCCCTCACCTCCCAGGTGAAGCGTCTCGGATGCTTTGACCATGCTCAGCGGCAGCTTGGGGAGCGCTGTCTGTATGTCTTCCCAGCCAAGGTAGAGCCGGCCAAGATTGCCTGTGAATGTCCAGAAAACACTGCGCCCAGGGGGAGGGCTCTATGGCCAAGAAGGTATGTCCTCGGGGTTGGGGCTTGGCGGGCGTTTGAGGAACTGGCCTTGAGCCATTTCCCGCAGCAGGAAGGTCTGTGCTTTAGGCCTTGGGGGCAGCCCTGATGACCCTTGCAGGCCAGTTAGGTGTACAGCCGTCACCCCCTCGAGCGAGCTGCCTGGAGTCAGCTCTGCATGGCACCCGCCCTCCCACTCTGCCGGCAGGTGAAGCGCCTCCTGAAGAAACAGCTTGTGAGGATCACATCTTGCTCCCCGGACGTCCAGTGCTCCAGGGACCATTCCATGGAAGATGCAGGCAAGAAGGGGGTGGCCAAAGCCAAGAGCGAAACGGGCTCCGCCAGCCCCGAGGAGACGCCCGATGGGTCCTCCAGCCCAGTGGAGATGCAGGATGAGGGCCCAGAGGAGGCCCAGGAGGCAGGCGAGCAGCTGCCCCCCTTCCTGCTGAAGGAGGGCGGGGACGACAGGCTGCACTCGGCCGAGCAGGACGCTGACGACGAGGCCGCCGATGACACGGACGACACCAGCTCGGTGACCTCCTCAGCCAGCTCCACCACCTCCTCCCAGAGCGGCAGCGGCGCGAGTCGCAAGAAGAGCATCCCCTTGTCAATCAAGAACTTGAAGAGGAAACACAAGAGGAAGAAGAATAAAATCACGCGCGACTTCAAGCCAGGGGACAGGTAGGCTTCAAGCCGGGGACAGTTAGACTCGGGGGCACCCTCTTTCATGGCTGGGTGTCCAGCCCGAGACCGTTCCCTGGCACCTGCACGCAGGCGGGCTCACGGGCGCACACGTGGTCTGAAGCCCCATGCGGGCTTAGGGGTACCTGGGGTTGGCCAGGTGGGGTGGAAGGATCTGAGAACAGGAGAGGGCGAGACCAGGGTTGAGGGATTCTCCCGGAAGGAGATGCTGCGCATGGAGACTGCAGGGGAGCAGCGCTGTTTCCTCCCTCCTGCCTGAAGCTGAGTTCCAAGTTGCCAAGCCCACAGAGGGGGGGGAGCGCCCCTGGCCTTTGCTCACGGGCCCGCCTGCAGGGTGGCTGTGGAGGTGGTGACCCACGATGACCTCGGCGGACGTGATGTGGCAGGATGGCTCCGTGGAGTGCAACATCCGCTCCAACGACCTCTTCCCTGTGCACCACCTGGACAACAACGAGTTCTGCCCTGGAGACTTCGTGGTGGACAAGCGAGGTACTGCCGGGTTGGAGGGGTGGGGGGGGTGGGGGGCTCGGGCTCAGGAGGAAGGGGCATGAGGGGTGGCTCCGGCTTGAGGACGGTGCAGCCGTTCTGGCTTCCTCTGATCGAGCCAGGAAGCAGTGGGTCCTGGGCCCCGGTGCTTGACATGCAGCCGGTTGGGTGGGCAGCCGGTGCCCCCAACCAGGGTGCCTTAGCTCACCCCCTCGCCCATGCTGGGTCCACAGCCCAGAGCTGTCCGGACCCCGCTATCTACGGTGTGGTGCAGTCTGGGGACCACGTGGGCCGCACGTGCATGGTGAAGTGGTTCAAGCTGCGGCCGAGCGGGGATGACGTGGAGGTGAGCAGGGGCCACCCCTTATCTCCTTCAGAGTGGGCTCTAGTGAGCTGGGCGTAGATCCCCCGGCTCACGACCGCCCATCCCGCCCTAGCTGATCGGAGAGGAGGAAGACGTGAGCGTCTACGACATCGCCGATCACCCTGACTTCCGGTTCCGCACGACGGACATTGTCATCCGAATCGGGAACACTGAGGACGGAGCCCCGCACAAGGAGGACGAGGTACGGTGTTCTGCGCAGCCGCTGCAGTACCTGTCATTGCCGCCAGGGGGCCCTGTGCGTCCACCCCGCGAAAGAGGCGCCCTGCCCCGCCCGCCTCACCCCGCCCCCTGTAGGGCCCGCCTGCCGGTCTGCACAGCTGCTCCCCGGGCTCCACGGGTGGTTTCTTAGGGGCGCCCAGCCTTGTCCTTAGTGCTGTGAGCGTGGTGGCAGGTGCCGTAGGAGCACAGGAGAGGCCTGGGGAGGTGACCCTGAGCTCGGCCCCAGGGAACAAGTCGGGACATGCAGTGAGGTCAGGCAGGTTCTGGGCAGGGGAAAAAGGGGTACCAGAGTCCCAAAGCTGGAGCCTCATCCGAGGAGCATCCAGAGAGACCAGGCTCAGTGGACAGCGAGCATTGGCAATGTTTTAACCGGTGCTCTCGGTACTCACGGTGGTCTCTGGGTGGCGCCCACATCGCTTCCATTCTCACCGCCCTGCCTCTGCCCTCACCCTTGGAGAGCTGCCCCTGACCCCGTCCTGTTTGCCCTGCAGCCATCGGTGGGCCAGGTAGCCCGCGTGGATGTCAGCAGCAAAGTGGAGGTGGTTTGGGCTGACAACTCAAAGACCATCATCCTGCCCCAGGTGAGACCCCCGTGAGCCCATGGCTCAGCTCCAGACTGTGACAGCCAGGCTGAGAGCTCAAGGCCTTCCTGGAAAAGGAATCTTCTTTTGGGGAGCAGGGTCTTAGGGAAAGGAAGGGCAGTGTTACACCCAGAGCCCTGGATGAGAGTCGGGAGAGCAAAGAGGCTGCCCGCAGCGGGCCCAACCATCCGGCCCCACCCGGCAGGCTCCTGGTTTCCAGGCATGTCTAGGGTTCTCACAGGTCTACCTGGATCCCTATCTCACTAAGCTCAGAATGCTCAAGTTGCACCCTGTATCTTACAGGGCCTCCCCCAACACTTCTAGGAAACTGTCACAGCAAGGGGAGGGAATGGACGGGGCTTTCGCAGCTCCATTTCTGTGCCCCCTCGTTTGATCTGATGCTCACACCCCAGCTTCCCTCTCCCAGCGCCAGTACAGGATGGATGAGGGGGTAGCTCCTCCTCCATCTAGGAGGCCATTCCAGGAACGGGAACAGAGTCACAGAGTCTGCCCCGGTCCAGTAGACCAAGTGCACTCAGTGACGAGGCGGCTGGAATTGGCATTTGCTGGGCCCTGGACCCATGGGCTGGGCTGGGGTGCCTCCCAGAGGCCTAGGGACCACCTAGCACAGAGGCCCAACCACGAGGCCAGAGCAGGAAAGGGAGAAAGGGTGGCAGGGCCACTGAGGCCTCAGGGCGCCTGGTCAGTGTCAGCTCCGAGGCTCGGGGTCCCTGGCAGAGGGCCTCTGCCCAGCCTACATCCCATCTCCCCCAGCACCTGTACAACATCGAGTCTGAGATTGAGGAGTCGGACTACGACTCGGTGGAAGGTAGCACCAGTGGAGCGTCCTCGGACGAGTGGGAAGACGACAGTGACAGCTGGGAGACGGACAACGGGCTGGTAGAGGATGAGCACCCCCAAGATAGAGGAGCCCCCATCCCCACCGCCGAGCAGCCGGCAGCCCCGAGGAGGACAAGGGCGTGGTGATCAGTGAGGAGGCCGCCACGGCCGCCATCCAGGGCGCTGTGGCCATGGCCGCCCCCGTGGCCGGGCTGATGGAGAAGGCGGGCAGGGACGGGCCCCCGAAGAGCTTCCGGGGAGCTGAAGGAGGCCATCAAGATCCTAGAGAGCCTCAAGAACATGACGGTGGAGCAGCTACTGACAGGCTCGCCCACCTCCCCCGACGGCAGAGCCTGAGAAGCCCACGCGGGAAAAGAAGTTCTTAGATGACATCAAGAAGCTGCAGGAGAACCTCAAGAAGACCCTGGACAATGTGGCCATCGCCGAGGAGGAGAAGATGGAGGCGGTGCCAGAGACAGAGCGCAAGGAGGACAAGCCTGAGGGGCAGTCGCCGGTAAAGGCCGAGTGGCCCAGCGAGACGCCGGTGCTCTGCCAGCAGCGCGGCGGCAAGCCCGGAGTCACCTTCACCAGCGCCAAGGGCGAGGTCTTCTCGGTGCTGGAGTTCGCACCCTGTGAGTTCGCCTGGCCTCATGCCAGGGCCGGGGGCTCCATGTCCCTGGAGGGGTCCCCAGTCTCCGTGCCAGGAGAGGGCGGCGGGGTGGGGGGCTCTGTCCACCCGTCTGGGGGAGCACGTTAGGCCGCTGCTGCCCCTCCAGCTGGCGTTCCCAGGCCTTGCCTGAGGGACTGACCACCCTCTTTCCCCTTCTAGCGAATCACTCTTTTAAGAAAATTGAGTTCCAGCCTCCAGAAGCCAAGAAGTTCTTCAGCACAGTGCGGAAGGAGATGGCGCTGCTGGCCACCTCGCTGCCTGACGGCATCATGGTCAAGACGTTCGAGGATAGAATGGCAAGTATGCGGGCGTGGGCGGGCACGGGCATCCAGGTGGGCGCTCAGGAGGCTGCAGCCTTGGGCCCTGGGCCTGCAGGCCTAGGGGCCACCTGTGGGGCCGGCCACCAGTGGGGCCGCCCGCCTGCAGCTCCTCCCTCACAGGGCAGGAGAGGCTCCAACTAGACTCCCACAGCTCTGTCTGGACCAGACGGCTGTCCTTTTAAAGCTTAGTTTAAAAATTATGTAATGCATTACTTGACTTTTTTTTTTTTGAAAAATTAGAATGTTACAGGGAAAGCTGTATTATCCTTTGACCAGTCCTTGCCCCAGCCCCAGGGGCAGTGACTTTAGGAGGCTCACCTCTGGCCCAGCCCTGGAGAAAGGGGGCCATAGGAATGGGACCACAAAGAGGGATGCCATGGGAACGGGCCTGCCGGCACACCCGCCGGTCCACTCAGCCCCGGCAGTCTCTCAGCTGGTGGCTCACCCAACACGTTGCCCTGGTGATGGTGCCCCTGCCACAGCCCTCAGCCTGGGTCTCTGATTTGTGTGCAGAGTCTCCTTAATGACTGACAGAGCATTTTCCTCGAGTCCAGATCCTCTCACCCCTCTAGTTCCCTCGAAGCCAGTGCAGCCTTGCCCTCCTGGAATGGTTTTTTCTCTTATTGGTTGTCACTGTTGCTGCCTTCATGGGGTGGTGGTGGGGGGTCCACAGTGGTGTTTTGAGGAATGCAACTTACTAGTAGTAGTTTATTAAAAAAAAAAAAAAAAACCTGGTAAGATAGAAACCAGTTTGGAAAATTCCTTTCATGCCAGGGAGTTAAGAGGTGCCAAGTGGGTCTGTACAGAGGTGTCTACATTCAGCTTCTCTGTTGCTGTCTGCGGGTGTCTGGATCCCAGGGCCATGCCCGCCACAGCCACACGGCGCCCTGGAAGAGACTGGAAGCGAGCTCCACGTGCAGGTGCCCGCTGCCCACGTCAGCCTCCCTGCTCTCTCCCTGTACCCCCCTCTAGGACCTCTTCTCGGCCTTGATCAAGGGCCCCACTCGCACCCCCTACGAGGACGGCCTGTACCTGTTCGACATCCAGCTCCCCAACATCTACCCGGCCGTGCCCCCCCACTTCTGCTACCTCTCCCAGTGCAGTGGCCGCCTGAACCCCAACCTGTACGACAACGGGAAGGTGTGCGTCAGCCTTCTGGGCACCTGGATCGGAAAGGTGGGTCAGCGCTGGCTGGCGGTGAGGGTGGGAGCAGGCCGGTCCCGGCAGGTGTCTGGGACACAGCTGATCAGTTTGCACCGTGTGTGCATGTGTGTGTGCTGCAGGGGACAGAGAGGTGGACGAGCAAATCCAGCCTTCTGCAGGTGCTCATCTCCATCCAAGGTACGGTGGGCGGGGCACGGCTGGAGGGCACCGTCACTGTGGCCATGGCGCCCCTTGACCTTCAACTGGGGGTGGAGGTCGGGCTGGCCCTGAAGGACTTCCCCTTCCCTCCCACAGGTTTAATCCTGGTGAACGAACCATACTACAATGAGGCGGGCTTTGACAGTGACCGAGGCCTACAAGAGGGCTATGAGAACAGCCGCTGCTACAACGAGATGGCCCTCATCCGTGTGGTGCAGTCCATGACCCAGCTGGTCCGGGCGGCCGCCCGAGGTCTTCGAGCAGGAGATCCGGCAGCACTTCAGCACCGGTGGCTGGCGGCTGGTGAACCGCATCGAGTCCTGGCTGGAAACCCACGCCCTGTTGGAGAGGGCCCAGGCGCTGCCCAATGGGCTCCCCAAGGACAGCAGCTCTCCGGAGCCGCCGGCCGTGGCCGAGCTCTCAGACTTCGGCCGAGAGGAGCCTGAGGATGGGGGCTGGCCCCCGGGGAGGCCTCCCAGGGCTCAGGACTCGGAGGGCCCGGCCTCAGCCCCCCAGAGACCGCACAGAGCAGGCCGCGGGGGCCCCGCCCGGCGCCTCGGTGCCACCCAGCGTCAGGCCAAAGAAGAGGAGAAAGAGCTACCGGAGTTTCCTGCCGGAGAAGAGCGGCTACCCTGACCTCGGCTTCCCCCTGTTCCCGCTCTCCAAGGGCTTCGGCCAAGAGCATCCGGGGAGTCCTGACGCAGTTCCGGGCCGCCCTGACAGAGGCAGGCATGCCCGAGAGCACGGGGGACAAGTAGCCAGCAGCCCCAGAGGAAGGCAGGTGGCTGCGGGGAGAGGCCACCCCTTCCCTCTCCTCCCCTGTCCCCAGTGCAGGCCCCCCCCCCCCCCCTGCCCTTTGCCCCCCCTCCCCTCCCGAGGTGAGTTTGCTGCTGACGTGCAGGAAGTTTCTTGACATGCTGCCATTTGTATTCCGAAGCAATCTTCCAACAGGCGGGTGCCCTGTGGCAAAGGAAATCCGAACCGCGAGGCTGATTTTCCCATCATAGTCCCAGGCAGGGTGCCCCTGCACTTCCTCCCGCGCCTCTCCGCCCTCAGGGCAGGGGTGGGCTCTCCCTGGGGTCTGACACAGGAGATCGCAGGCCGCGTGGACGTGCCTTGCATGAAGTGTGAGTCGCCCGGTCGACTCTCGAGCCCCGATGATGCTTCCTGGTGTCCCAGGCCCACCCATCGCCACCACCTGCCAGGTCTTCCTCGCCCCCAGCTCCACCACCCTCCCCAGAGCGATGCCGCTGCCGCTGACCCCCAGCTGGGCCTCAGCCTGTTGAACTTGCTCTCTGCGAGAGGTGGGCACCAGGCCCCAGGCCAGGTGCAGTGAGACGCCTGGGAGGTGGTGGCCTTTGCACGCTGCCACGGGGGTGAGGACAGGGAGCTGCTGCTGGGAAGACACGGCTATAGGTGCCTTGCCCTTCCTGCCCCTCAGGGTGAGGGGGACCGCAGCTCTGGCTTTGAGGTCCCCGGAGGCAGGAGCAGCAGCACAGACGAGGGCCTCTCCCGTGGAATCGGGCCCTCTCCCCTCCTGTGTCCAATGCCCACGCCCGGCAGGGGTGGCACGCAGCTCACGGAACTCAGAGTGGGCCAGCCCTCTCCCCGCCCCGGACAAGAACACAGCCTGTCAGCCCTGCGCTTACAAACCGCAGGCTCGACCTGGCAGAGCGGCGGCCGGCAGGGTTCTCCCTCGCAGAGCTGGGCCCAGAGGTTTACAAGTTTTCTAAGCGTTTGATAATGTGAAGCTCCAGGTGAAGGGGATGCCGTTGAGCACATTGCAGCTATGTAATTTTTGGTGTATGTAATGTAATATTTAAGGTTGAAAGAATAAATAAAAAATTATTAACTCTTACTAGGAAAAAAGAGACAAAATAAGAAGCCAAAGCATGACGTGTCTTGTCCGCCTTATGCTGGCTCCACACCTGGGCCGCCGCGAGCACGCGGCCGGCGGCAGCGCGGGTAAGGCCGGGGGCCAGACGGGCTGTGGCGATTGGAGGATCACCCAGAGTGACTGGCGGGGCTGTGCTTCCCGGTGTGTTGTTCACGTGGAGATGTGAATGCCTATTGCTTAAGATATCTGTATAAAGTGCTGTGTGATTAAACTTTTTTTTTTACTTGCATTTTTTTTGGTTTGGCTCTTTACAATGTACAAAACAGACAAGGTGGCACCATTAAACCTGCCTCTGCCATTCATCTGGGCTCTGTTGCCTTTCTTTCCCTCGGGGTCACCTCACACACCCTCCCCAGGGGAAGGAAAGGTCCCTGTGGCTGGGGGGTCGGGGGTGGAGGGCATCTCAAGGCAGCAGCCCCTTCCCTGCCCAGCCTGCTCCCAAGCCTCTTCATCTCCCATCAAGGATGCGCAGGGGCTGGGAGGTGAGGGTCTAGAAGTTCAGTGAGTGGGTACTCTTGACTCTGAGCAGGGCCTGGGTCCTGGAGCCGCCTTTCAACGCGGGCTGGCCTGGGCTCGAAACCACTCTGGATGGCTGGAATCTGCCCCTCCTCACCGCTGCTTCCTTTTAAACCCCAGCCCTCCGCTCTCCCCCAAGGACAGATGAGGCCAGGGGAGCCCCAGAGCCCGCTCTGGACAGACAGACTCCTTGTAAAAAGGGGACAGCTCTCTGCTGTTTTGACCTCTGTTGCTCCTTGCCAGTTTTCCCCAAAGCCCCTAACTCAGGGACAGTCTCCCTTTTGGCTGAGATGCGCTGGCTGTATAGCCCTAGGTAAGACTTGCCCTAAACGTCAGTCTTCCTACCTGTGCCAAGAAGCAGTTGGCTCCAGACCAGACAGGGTATAATCATCACTGGGGCAGGGCCCCAACCCCTGCAAAGCGGCCTGGACCAGCTCTGGTCCTGTGCCCACTACCAAAATGACTTCCCAGCAGCCCTATCCAGGAGGGACCACGGCTGGTCATCATGTTAAATTCTAGAGCCCTGGCAGAAGCCAGACCCCACTCTCCGCACCCCTAGGATAAGACCAGCAGGCTGGGAATGTCAGTTTATTCAGATCTGATTCAAGGCTGGCTTCCCTGCTCCTACCCCGACACTCCATCTGGCCTTCAGTGGGCAGAGCCTGTCTTTCCCACCCTTCTCCAGGCGTCTCCCTCCTCCCAACTCACCAAGTGCGCTGTGGACAGGCCCTCCCGGTCCTGGGGGAGGAGGGAGAGGGCTGGGGGCCCTGAGCGCAGAGTAAACCAAGTAGACAAAGGCACTGGCAAGGCCCACGGAGTCACGGGCGCTCTGCTGGGGGCGGCCTCTGCTGAGACTTCCTTCGGGGTGAGGGTTGCAGTTTCAGAGAGGGTGGGGACTCCCTGTAGCCACTGACCATCCAGAAGTAGTTTGGGAGAACCTGGCCCTGGACAGCCTCGCTGATCAGCAGTTCCCCATCCACAGCAAACACACCCTTCCCGTCCTTGGGCTCCAGGCGGAAGGCAACCACGGGCACATAGACCAGGTGGGGGCAGTGGCACTCCATGTGCCGGCCTTTCTCCATGGCCAGGAAGAGGCGCAGCAGCGTGGCCCGGGACACGCCAGCGCGCACATAGAACAGATGCATGGCGCCCGCCGAACAGCGGCCCATGGGGGCGGTGAAAAGCTCACTGGCCAGGTGGGAGTGCAGGAGCGCCAACACCAGCACGAAGTCCTGCTCTGGCACCACCGTCCAGTGAGGAGGCACCGGCTGCTCCAAGGGCACCACATGGGTGTCCTCGGGGCCCTGCGGGGCCCGAGCCGGGCGGGGCCCCTCCTGGAGGCCAGCGTTTCTGCGGGCAGGTAGGCCAGGGTGCCCCGGTAGGTGCGCAGGGCCACCAGGCGCAGGCAGGTGCCTAGAGTGAGCGGATCTCGCCCAGGCGCCCGAAACTTCTCGCTCTCCAGATCCACGTCGGCGATGAAACCCCACGCCAGGCTGAGCACGGAGAAGAGGCGCTGCCCGCAGGCGGTCTGCAGGGATAGCAGGTCCATGGGCGCCAGCAGCCGGCGGCACAGTAGCTGCGTGCAGTTGGTCAGGAGGTCTTCCTTAGTCACCTGCTCATACCTGCAGGGGAGAGTCAGATGAGGAGGGCGGGAGCCCTCACATGACCTCCCCTTCCTCCTCCTGGGGAGCTGGGGCAGGCCAAAGTGACCCTGAGCCCCTGGGGGAGTTGGAAGGGGGTGACAGCCAACTGGAGTCAACTAGAGAGAAAGGGGGGGTGGGGGGGACCCTGGAACAGAGGCTCAGGGCTCCAGAGACGAGTGGTAGCTTGCGGGCACTCATAAAAGAAAGCCTGGCAGGCCCCGAGGGAAAATAAGCCCGCTTGGACCCTGGCTCTCACCCGGCGTAATAGTTCAAAGAAGCGGCCACCGCATTGCCAGAGCCGGCCGGGAGACTACACAGGGGCTTCTGGATGGCGGTCTCCCAGTCAGGCCGCTCCATGAGCCCGTTCACCACCTGTTGGAGCACAGGCGGCCTCAGCCTGGGAAGCTCCCCCTACCCGCCCCGACGCCCCCCGACCCAGACCCAGGCTCAGCCTTTCCTGGGAAGGCCTCACCTCGTGGATCAGCCCGTCTCCAGACATGACTACCAGCGCGTCCCAGCGTCTCAGGTCCTCAGCGCGCACCAGCTCCCGGGCGTGGTTCCGCCGCTCTGTGCAGAGGGCACGGCTATCAAGGTGGGAGGTTGGAGTCGCGGGTCCCCCCGGCTGGGGATGCTCCCCGCGCCCGCTCCCGGGGAGACACTCACCAGTGAGCATCAGCGTGAAGGAGACGTCCGCCTGGGCCAGCATCGGCTGCACGTGGCTCCAGAAGAGCTGCAGGGCTTTGCCCTTGCCCCCGCGCGGATTTAGCAGCACCAGCACGTGGCAGGGCCTTGGAAGTGGGTTCCGGGAGCCGCCCGCTGTAAACACAAACCGAAACCCGCCACTAGGGGCTGAGGATCACAACGCGGGCACCCAGGTGGAAACGCGGCGCCGGAAATCCACGGGTAATTGATCCAACTGAGCCGGGCCAGCGGTAGCGGCTTCCACGGTCGCGCTCCAGCGGGAGCACCATGCTCCATACCCAGCCAGTTTGGCTGGACTCAGACTCTCACCAGCTTCTCATCTGGTGGGGAAAGGGCTACTCTCCAGGGTCCCCAGCCCCTCTTTGTTGACTCCGGCCAACTTTCCTCACCAGGGAGAGAAGGGATCCCCCTACAGGCCTTCCCCAACAGGCCCCCACAAACCTGCATCCATGACCTCGCTCCGTGGCCCCCGCTGCTGAGGGGTCCCCGGCACCGTCCGGACGCTGTCCGCCGCAGTGGCTCCTGACTTCAGCTCCTTATCGGTGCTGCCCAGGCGGGCCTCTCGGTGACGGCTGTGGGGCTCGCCCTCCCCGCCCGTTGCCGGGGCTGTGGGGGCACCCGCGTCATTCCCTGCGGTTGTCGGATCTGAGAGAGAGAAAACCGCGCTGGTGGAGTCTGGAGCGGCCCGCTGAGGTGGGGGGGCCGCCCCGTTAGGTTCTGGGACCATGCTCGGGGAGTCGCGCGCACCGGCATCGCCTAGTTTTCCGAGAGGTCCAGAAAGCCGAGGTCCAGTGCCACCAAGGGCGCTCGGGTCCTGGAACTGAGCTCCCACCCCCGAGGGGGAAAGGGTCTTTTCCTGAGAGCCTGTCTTTTCTAGGACCTCGGGTTCCGGCCCGACAATGAGTCAGAGCCCCGGCTCTCTCCGTGGGATCTGGTCTTCAGGCCCCCTCCCGGGGGCCGCCAGGGGAGGGAGTCCAGTTTCGTAAAAAAATCCCAGAAGGTGAGTGGCCATCGCCGCGAGCGAAGTTCGGGGCGAGCGATCCTCGGCCCGAAACAGCCGGGTCGCCCGTGTCCTCTACGCCGAGCTGCCCGGATCGCCGCGCGCGTTTCCAAGGGCCGGGCTCTGCGGCGCAGCGCGCAGCGCTCGTGGAAGCGGCCCCGGAGTCGCGCGAAGGGTGAGCCGGAGCCGGGCCGCCAGCCACCGCCTCCCTCAGCCAGAGCCGAGTGGGCGCGGAGGCCATGTGCTGCAAGGCAGGTCCCCCGGCCCCCAGGAAGCCAAGAAGGACGAGACAGCAGGGCAGGCGGCCAGCCCTACCCAGTCGGTCCAGTTTCCTGGGGAAGCGCTACCTCCGTTCCCCACAGTGGCCTAGGGCTGAACACAGCCGGTCCCGCAGCCTCGCATCTGCGGAGCAACCGGAGCGCCGAGTAAACGCTGACTGCGCGGCCTCGCTGCCTCCAGCCTCAAACTTTTCGCTCAACTTCGGGGAGGGCGCCGTGCTTAGCCTCCCGGCCTGACCACGCCCCGCGTCCCAGGCGTTCGCGGGGGTGGAACCCGCGCCCGGCACGGCGCAAGCCAGCCGGGCCCTGGCCTAGCCGCTCCGCCCCCCGCCCGGTCCGCGCCCACGGTTCGGCCAAGCGCGCAGCCCTTCAGCTAGGTCTGGGGACTCTCGGACCCAGAAGGAAAGCGAGCGACGCGGCCGGGCTAGAGACGTGGAGGCTGCTGGCGAGGCGCGGAGCCCCAGGCCCGGCCACGAGCGGCGCGCCGCGAGCGCAGCGCCCCGGGCGCGCGAGGGTGAACGCGCATCACAGGCCGCGGCGCACAAAATCTGAGGGGCCCCCGGGTGGGGCTTCGGGCGCGCGTGGCTCAGGGCTCTGGTTAGACCCTTGCCTGTCACTGGATAGAGCCTCCTGGCGGAACCTGCCCCGCTGCCCGCGCCCCCAATTCCACCCTGATTTCGAAGCCCAGGTCCCGCCAGGTACCCCTCACTTAGTGCTGGGGCGTCTCTGCAGCCGCTCCCATCCTCCTCCCAGAGTTATTTTTAGCCCTCCTGGACCGCACGGCCAAGGAGCCTGAGAAAGCCGGAGGAGCCATCCCTGGAGTGAGGGCCAGCAGCGCGCGGAGCGGGGGCGGGGGCGGGGGGGGACGCGGTCCGGAGGAGAGGGCCTTGGGAACCTCAAAAGTTGGGTGCTTTTCCCAGAGGACAACATCGAGGCTTGCCTGAACCAGCGAGGGCTCCAGGCCCGCGCCCCTCACCCACCTGAAAGGAGCTTGGCGGTGTAAACAGGCCTAGGCGACCCCATCCGGATTGGGGAGCCAAGCATGGGGGCGTGTCCTCCGTCGCCCCCGCTGGCTCAGCGGGGAGCTGCAAACTGGCCCGGGCCTCGGGTGTCAACGGGGTGTGATAAACACATCACCGGCAAGTAAGTGTCCGACCTGAAAGTGTCCACGACCCGCTCGAGTAAGCTCCCTGTGGGGTAGTGTGTGGCGACCCAGAGGAGGAAGTTGCCAAGGTCAAGTTACCAAGTTTCTAACTCTCTAACCAAAATTAGAAAAGACCAGACCGCTGTAGGAGGCTTAGCTGGTGCAGGCCCCTGCTGCAGGGTGCTCACGCGCCCACACCTGCCCGACCCGACACTCATTCACACGTCTCGCTTCCCATCGCCCCTGAAAGTCGAGAAGAGGCAGGTCTCGGCACGGCTCCGAGGTACCCCTTTGCGAGAGGACCCAGGCGACCCTGTTCCCCAACACTTGGCGGGGCGGGGCCCCGGGTAGGGGAGAGGCTCAGGTTGGGACGCGTGGGTCCCGGGGCGGTTGGCCTGGCACGCAGCCGGGTGGTGGCCACCTCCGCCCTGCGCAGCCCTGGGGGCACCCCTGGCTGTGTCGTGAGCGTCCCGAGCGCGTTCCGGGAGGGTGACTCAGCGATGCTTTCACGGGTCGAGAAACTGCGAAACTAGGAACCCGAGCGGGGGAGCGGGGCGGGGCGTCATCACCCTCTAGCAGCGCCGCGACCGGAGTCCACCGAGGTCTGATCTTGAACCTCCAGGCTCCCCACCCCCCGCCCAGGAATCCGGCGCCAGGAGCCGAGCGCCGCGCTGCAGCCGCAGTGCCGCGGTCACGAGACGCGGGGACGCCAGCGCCGGCGGGAGGAGGGGGCTCCTTGCGGGAGCCCGGGCTGGATCCCTCGGCTCTCCTCTTCCCCTCCTCCCTCGCCTGCCTGCTCCTCCAGCCAGGACTACGGTCAAAGTCAGGGCTTTGGGCGCCTGGAAGACGCGGGACGCGGCGTGATGCTCCCGGGGATCTCGGATCTTGGAGGGAGGCGGCCTCCCTCTTCTCCCCGCGAGCGCTTCCATCAGTCCTGAGAAGCCTCTGCTTAAACCTCGGAGTCTGGTGGGACTCAGGCCCGGGAAGCAAGGATGTGGCCGTACACGAGCCTAGTGAGAAAGCCCACCTGCCGCAGGGTCCCTCCGCCTCCCTAGCTGGAGCCCCGGGGTCGTGCGGCCGCGCGGGGGCGGGGTTAACTGGAAACCCGGCGGCGAGAGAGGCGGGGCGGCCTGCTGGGCTGTTATCCGGCCTCTGAGAGCCCAGTGGGAGGGAGGTGAAGGGCAGAGCCCTCTGGCCCCGGTTCCAGTCCGCACAAAGGCTCCTCTGTCCTCCCGGCCGCCTCTCCCCAGCCCCCCGTCCCCACCCCCAAGGTCCCTGTTCTGCCCGCTTCATTCTCGTCCTCACCTCCTCCCTCCAGCCTCCCTCCCTCCCGGCCCGCCCCGCCCCCAGCCCCTCTCTAAAGAGCTTTATTTCATCTCCAGAGACCCTCGTCAGTACCCATGGCCCAGGAGACCGGATTGGGCAAGAGGAAGATGCTTTTCCCCTTTTGATAACTAGGGGAAGTGAAACCCTAAGAGGTGAAGGGTCTTGCCTAGCTAAGCCACTGAACCAGCTCCCTACAGAGCTGAGAAGCAAACCCAGATCCCAGCCCCCAGACCGGGAGGCGCAGCTGACCCCAGGCTTCTGACATTTGAGTATCCATCCGCTCCACGTGTTGCCACAGAGCTGCCTCACCCACCCCGCTGCTCAATCGCTCTGACAAAGAGGAAGCATCTGGAAGCCCTCTCCAGGCTTCATCCTCCAGGTTCTGATTAAGCAACTAGCTGCTGTGGACACAGGCCTGGCATGAGGCTTGATCTCTCCCGGTCACCAACCATCAGGTACACCTGTCTCAGAGGGGAAAGAGACTGCTGTTCCAACTCCCCCAGTCACCCCTCCCTCCTCCTTGAGGGCAGCCTTCCCAGGACACACCTGATCCTTTTTGTTCTTTTTCAAAAAAAAAAAAAAGCAAGCAGGCATGCACTGGGCCCGGCCCAGCTCTCTGAAAACTTGGAGCCAAGGCTGCCAGATGGCAAATGACTTGCTTTTTATTAGGAGAGGTTTCCTGCCATCTCCTTGGCTACCCACTCCAGCTTGCCTAGTGAATTCCATGGGCAGAGGAGCCTGGCAGGAGACAGCCCATGGGGTCGCAGAGAGTTGGACACGGCTCAGCAACTAACATTCATTTGTTCATTCCTGCCATCTCACCTGTTCCTGAGGTTCCAGCTCCCAGGCTGAACTGCAGGACCCTGCGGCCTGCCTTGACCTCAAGGGCTTTCTGCCTGGAAGGCTGCAAGGGCAGGGAAAGGGAGGTGTCCAGCCTGACAAACTGTTTTTAAGACTGGTCTCCTGGGATGGACCCAGATGTGGTTTTCCATTCTGAAATCCCAGTGACCCTGCCACGCATTGAGGGTGGCAGGCTGTGGGTGGAGAAGCAGGAGACCAGACTGGTCGCACGAGATTCCTGACTTGCAGGCGGTGTTCCAAGTTTCTGTCTCTGTGGCGGTTCAGCTGCTCCAGGTGTGGTGGGCTGAGCCTGGCTTTACCTCGGAGGTGGCCTCCTCCTCACAGGTGTCCTTGCCGAGGCTGCCAGCCAGCGTCTCTTCTGGGTCTCTGGACTCTGCCTCCCACACACCCCGCATCTGAGCAGGCCTGCTCAGAGGGACACATCCCTTTCAGGGAAGTTCACTAGCACAGCCTCCCTGAAAAGACCTCATCCCCGCCACTCATTTCAGCTGCTGGTCTGGGATCTGAAGCTGTCTGTGTTAGTTTCCTCGAGTTGTCATAACAAGATACCACAGACTGAGTGATTTAGAAATTTACTGTGTCACGGTTCTTAAGAAATCCAAGATTAAGACGTCAGCAGGGTCGGTTCCTTTCAAGGCCTGTGAGGCAGTGTCTAGTTCCAAGCTACTAGTGGTTGACTGGCCAACTTTGGTGTTTCTTGACCTGTATGTGCAGGCTTCCCAGGTGGCTCGGCGGTAAAGAATCCACCTGTCAATGCAGGAGATGTGGGTTCGATTCCAGGGTCTGGAAGGTCCCCTGGAGGAGGGCATGGCAACCCACTCTAGTATTCTTGCCTGGGAAATCCCATGGACAGAGGAGCCTGGCGGGCTACAGACCATGGGGTCACAAACTGGACAAGACTGAGCAGGCATGCGTAACCTGTGGGTGCATCACGCAAGCTCCCTCTTGGCCACTACACGGCCCTCTTCCCTGGTGAAAGATCTTGCTGAAATTTGTTGTTTCAGGGTCTGCATTATCTTCTGTGGGCCTGTTCTTTTTCGAATGCAAATTATTCTGGGAGGAAAACCCACTTAGTTATGAGGACTCTAGTGTGAATGGATGTATCACTTTTTTAAACTAAAAAAAAAAAAAAAAACTAACAGTACTAGGTGTCTCCAGAGAGGGCAACAGTGCAGGCTTCCGTGGGTGTCGCAGGAAGGGATCTGGGAACTGGCCCTCCTCACCTCCCACTGTTGGGGAACGTGTTTACACCTGTGCTGCCAGGTGGCCTTGCCCAGGCTTGCACAACACGTCAGCTCCCCGACTTTCAGATCTTACCGTGCACCTTGGCTTATGGAGTCTCTGGTTTTCTGAGCAGACGGGTTTCTTCCACAGTCCTTAGAAGAACAAAGCTGGGTTTTGTGTTAGTGTCCTGGGTTCTCGTTGCTGCACCGATTTCTCATCTTGCAGTTCTGGAGGTCACAAGTTTGGAATGAATTGGCAGGGCTGCTGTCTTCCTGTTCTAGCGTCTAGAAGCACCTGCATTCCTTGGCTGCGGATCCCTTCTTTCACCTCCATGCTAGCGGTCTAGCATCTCCAAGTCTCTGTCTGACTTTTGCTTCTGTTGTCACATCTTCTCTGACTCTGACCTTCCTGTTCTGTGCTGTCATTTCAATTGTGTCTGACTCTTTGCGACCCTAAAGACTGTAGCCTTCTAGGCTCCTCTGTCCATGGGATTCTCCAGGCAAGAATACTGGAGTAGGTTGCCATTTCCTCCTCCAGGGGAATCTTTCCCACTCAGGGGACTGAACCTGAGTCTCTTACATCTCCTGCATTGGTACAAGAGTTCTTTACCACTGCTGCCACCTGGCAAGCTCCCAGATCTTCCTGAAAGTGAAAGTCGCTCAGTCGTGTCCAACTCTTTGCGACCTCAAGGACTATACAGTCCATGGAATTCTCCAGGCCAGAATACTGGAGTGGGTAGCCTATCCCTGCTCCAGGGGATCTTCCTGACCCAGGAATCTAACTGGAGTCTCCTGCATTGCAGGCAGATTCTTTACCAGCTGAGCTACCAGGGAAACCCCCAGATCGTCCTGCCTCCCTCTTGTAAGTTCTCCCGTCTGTGATGACATTGGCCCTGCCTGGCTAACCCAGGTTGCGCTCCCTTTCAAAAGCCTTAATTTAACTTAGTCACAACTGCAAAATCGCTTTTGCCATATAAGGTAACATAGTCATGGGTTGCATGGAACTATGACACAGACATCTTTGGGGGCTGTTATTCTGCCAACCACAATGGGGCAGGGAATGTCTGGAAATCTTGTCCTTAATTGGTGCCAGAACCTTCTTTCTAGCATTCCGCATCTCCGCAGTGGTACCAGCTGAACACAAACCAGGAACTTGGTTTCCCTCAATTCCCATTCATCATGGTGGGGCCGAAAACATTCTTGCTGAAGTCATTGACACGTGATTCTGTAGACTTTGAGGTCTTTGACTCATCAGACGGAGGCCCCCGCAAAGAACACCAGTTTCCATTTTTAAAAACTGCACAGGAGGAAAAAAAGAAATTGCCCCAGAAGGAGCAAGTGGCATATTTACTAAACATAGTAATTATAGGATTGCAAATGACTTTTCACCTGAGGAAAGGGTGGGGCACAGACCTGCCCATCCATTTCCAGTTTGGCAGAATTCCCCACTCTGAAGGAAGGGCTTGCCACTGGCCCAGCCCCCTGGGTACCGCATGGTCCTCACAGCTCCTGTCATGAAGCCCAGCAGTCCAGCTACTTTTACACTCTGTGGTGAGGCTGGACCAGGCCAGCCACATGGAGAACGGTAGCTAGGAATATTTCATAGGTTCTTGCTGACAACAGCTCCGGTTTGGGCTCTCTACAGCGGGCTCTGGCCGGTCTCCAGCACTCAGTCCCACATCCTGGACATGCATGAGGGGAGAGAAGGTCCCCTTCGAGGCTGCAGCCAGCCCCTGCCCTACCCAACTTTGTTTTTCTTTTTAAAGAGATAATTTTATTTTTGAATGTGCTGGATCTTTATTCCTGTGCATGGACTTCTTTCTCTAGTTGGCACTCCTAGTTGTGTGCAGGCTTCTCATTGCCGTGGCTTCTCTCGTTGTGGAGCACAGGCTCTAGAACACACTGGCTTCAGTAGTCTGGGCGTGTGGGTTCAGTCCCACACGGCTACAGCTCCCGGGCTCCGGAGCGCAGGCGCCATAGCTGTAGCGCATGCGCTTAGGGTCCCCGCAGCATCTGGCGTCTTTCCAGATGAGGGATTGAACCCAGGACTCCTGCATTGGCAGACGGACTGTTTACCACTGAGCCACCTGGGAAGCCCTCAACTGTGTTTTGAAATCATTTACTCATTTATACTGGTTTATACTGGTTCGGCTTCCCGTCTGGTGTTTCAGACGGTAAAGCATCTGCCTGCATTGCGGGAGACCCAGGTTCAATCCCTGGGTCGGGAAGATCCCCTGGAGGAGGAAATGGCAACCCACTCCAGTACTCTTGCCTGGAAAATTCCTCCATGGAGTGAGAAGTCTGGTCGGCTACAGTCCATGGAGTCGCAAAGAGTGGGACATGACTGAAGCGACTTCACTTCACATATTGGTTCCAAGAGACGCTGTGTGACTGGTCGTCTCCTTCAAGGGAAGAGCAGCCAGCAACCGTGTCAAACTGCTTTGGGTGATTCTAAAAGGAGAACTTCTGGAAAGCAGGAAGAGAGACCTGGCCGCTCTGCAGCCGGGCAGCGGGAACGCTGAGCCGCTTTTATTTGGTCCTCACGTCCAGGCCAAGGGGATGGGTGTGTACACAGTTTTCCGGGCCTTTTTTGTTGTGCAGAGTGTTTTCCACTTTAACATCGCTCCAAAGCTAAGCCGCGTCCTTGGGTTGTTCCCAAAGCAAACAGGCTGGACGCAGCGCTTTGGCGCTAATGGTCTGAGGTGGTTTCCTCCTACCTGGGAATGGACCACTTCCACAGAGCAGAGGTGACATCCTCTCTCACCCCCTCCGGAGATGGGGAACGCCCTTTCAGGGCGTCCTGCTGGCCCCTGGTGGGCACCTGGGGTTGCATCCCTCTAGCCTCTCAGGCCTCCTTCACAGAAGCCAATTCACTGGAGGCCAAAGAGGGGCCAGCGCCCTACTTTGCCAAGCTGCAAAAAAGATGGGTGTCTGGAGTGGGGCTTGCCTGCCCCTGATGCTCATTATCCATATTCCAAAAATAGAAATTCCCCTTCCCTGGAGGCTGGCCTCCTGAAGGTCAAACTCTTCGATTCTTTCCGGACAGAACCCTGGTCATTTAAGTAATGATTACACAGGATGGGCTGGACAGCTGGGGCTGAGGAGAGGGCCCCGGGGCAAGGGACACGGTAACCTCATTCCACACGTGTGCCCCCGAAGCTTTGTGCTGCCAAGAGAGTGATGCTGTGCCGATCCGACAGGAGAGCCACTTCCAAAAGCGGCTCGTTGTCCTTTTTGCTCCTTGCCCTAAAGTGCTGACCATGGCAACGTGACCAGCATCTTGAAAATGAGTCGAGATGTCATTTCTCCTTCAAGGCACCATCAGATGATCCTAGCAGCCTCCTCTGAAACTCCCTGTCTCAAAACAGAAGAGGGAGCCGAGTGAATACCTGTCAAAGCTTACAGACTAAGGAGTAAAGTTATTTTTAAAGAAAACAAAAGATGGAATGGGCTTGGGAGGAGCATATAATGGGAAGCATATACAAAGAAAGTATCCTTTCTTTTCTGTGTCCGTCTCCTTCCTAGAGCTGCCGTGAGCATGGTTCTGTACACAGAAGTCCTCGAGAGAAATGTCTGTGGGCTGACCCCTCCCAACCACAGCAGAGGATCCAGGGGAGCGAGCCCCATCTGGGCGCCAGGTGGCTGTTGCAGCGATGTAGGGAGCCCAGGAAGGACACAGTCAAACACCCCACCTCCTCCTGACTCTGCACAGCAGACTGATGGGTCCCGGGAGGGAGGGACAGACAGACGGCTCTGATGAGAGTTTAAAGGACATATCCATCTTCCGGACTCGGCATGACCTAGAAAAATCCACAGCATCAACTTGGCATTTGCCCACAAGCGCAAAAGATCCTATCATTTTAGGCTGAATTCCAGTTGCCACATGACAAGTATCTGTGACCACTTGGTTCTCAAATTGAGGACTTGGAGCACTTAAGAAGGGAAGACAATCTAACTGTAAAATAGGATTAGCATGGAATCAGATCTGCCACCTGCATCTCTTGGCAGGAGTAAGTGTTATTCCTAAGGGGAGAGGCGTGTTGAGTCCTTGGGGGTGGATCTGCGACCCCGTTTTGCAGGCATTAGCGGTGCTGGAACCACACTGACTGGGGGAAGGCTGGCTGGCCTCCAGGAGTCAGGCAAACTCTAGGACAGTAAGGTCTCAGGCAGGACCCTAAGTGGAAGCGCAGGCTTCAGGCTTCATTGTACTCAGTTGTACAATGGCTCTCTTCAACCACATGGACAGTAGCTCGCCAGGCTCCTCTGTCTACAGAATTTTCCAGGCAAGAACACTGGAGTGGGTTGCTGTTTCCTCCTCTGAGGACCTTCCTGACCCAGGAATGGAGCCTGCGCCTCCTGTGTCTCCTGCACTGGCAGGTGGATTCTTTACCATTGAGCCCCCTGAAAGAACAGCAGCATCGTTTTAATTCTAAACCAAGACTTGGATGTTATGTGTACTTAACAAAGACAGGCTGGTCACCCATGAAAAACTGGTCCTAAAAGATGTGGAACAGGATCTTCCCTGTAGCTCAGATGGTAAAGAATCTGCCTGCAATGCAGGAGACCTGAGTTCAAATCCCGGATCTAGAAGGAACCCTGGGGAAGGGAATGGCTACCCACTCCAGTACTCTGGTCTGGAGAATCCCATGGACAGAGGGGTCTGGCAGGCTACAGTCCATGGGGTCGCAAAGAGTTGGATAGAGCTGAGCAGCTAATACTACCACTACGAATAGATGTGGAAAACGAATCTGGAGTGCCCACTTGCCCTTGAGGAAAATATATGTTAAAATTTTTTATTGAAGTATAGTTGATTTACAATAGTGTGTTAGTTTCAGGTGTATAACCAAGTGATTCAGTTATACATATACATATTTTCTTTTTCAGATTCTTTTCCATTGTAGATTATTATAATACATTGACTATAGTTCCCTGTGCTGTACAGTAGGTTCTTGTTATTCTTTTATTTTGTGTATATATTGTGGTAGTGGTGTGTATCTGTTAATCCCAAGCTCCTACTTTATCCTCCCCCACCCTGCCCCAGGGCTTCCCTGACGGCTCAGTGGTAAAGAACCCTCCTGCCAATATAGGAGATGTGGGTTCAATCCCTGGGTTGGGAAGATCCCCTGGAGAAGGAAACAGCAACCCACTCCAATATTCTTGGCCTGGGAAATCCCATGGACAGAGGAGCCTGGCGGGCTACAGTCCATGGCCTCACAAGAGTCAGACATAACTTAGCAACTGACCAACAACAACCCCTGCCCCAAGAGAAATATCTTTTTTTCTCTCTCTTTGGGTATGCCGGGGGTTATGGGATCCCAGACCCTCAGTAGTGGAAGCCTGGAGTCCTAATCACTGGACCACATGGGAAGTCCCACAAAATCTCTTTTAAAGAGAGACCTGGGACTTCCTGGCAGTTCAGTGGTTAAGATTCTGAACTCCCAACGCAGAGGACAGGGTTTCAGGGAACTAAGATCCCACATGCCACACAGTGTGGCCAAAAAAAAAAGAGAGAAACTCAAGGTTCCTCAAAAAATTAAACAGATTTACCATGTGACCCAATATTTCACTCCTAGGTATTTACCCAAGAGAACTGAGAACATGTGTCCACATAAAACCTGTACACAAATGCTCACAGAAGCTCTGTTCACAATACCCAAAAGGCAGAAACCCATCAGCAGATAAACAGCTAAAAGAAACATAGCTTATCCACATAAAGGAATAGTGTTTTTCCATAAAAGGAATGAAGTCCTGATCTGCGATACACTGTGAGTGAACTTCAAGAACATCATGTGAAAGAAGTGACAGAAGGCAGACAAAAAGGCCATATATTATGTGATTCCATTTAAATGAAACCTCCAGAATAAATTCACCAAGACAGAAAACAGGTTGGTGGTTGCCAGGAGGACAATGGGTTCTATTTGGGATGATTTTATTTCCGGTGATAGTTTTATTGTGGCTTCTATTTTGAAACCAGATAGAGCTCATTGTTGCACAACGTGAATATGCTAATTGACTTGTTTATTTCCTGTTATATGCATTTCTTCCCCCCTTTTTAAATGAGGGACTTGAACCAGCAATGTCCCTTTCAGGATCATTCTTCTGTGATGCACAAAAAGTCCATTTCTAATGATGCAGTTTAAATTATGATTTGACTGCTGTTAAAGAAAAACATTTATTCTAGGCACTTGTTAAAGAAGGGTAAGATGCGCTATATTCAGACCCTCTGTGACAGGGGCAGGGACCACTACCTTGGGGTCTTACAGATGGGTGGGAGGGAGCAGAGATTGAGTTCAACTGTGAATACAAAGACAAGTGGGAATATAAGCCAAGGAGTAGGGTAGGGGTCAGTGGGTGAAGATTACTAAAAGGAAACATCAGGGATCAGGGGAGATTCTCACTAAACCGACCTGGCAGAACTTCCAGTGGCTAGGATGCCACACTCCCATTGCATGGGGACTGGGTTCGATCCCCGTTTAAGGAACTGGATCCCACATACCACAACTGAGAGTTTGCATGCCACAACTAAAGAACCCACATGCCTCAGCTAAGACCTGGTGCAGCCAAATTAATTAATTTAAAAAAAAAGCACACAACTTGCTGAAGGCAGGCCAGGAGGCTCAGACATCACCCGAGGATGCTGGACAATCGGGAACCCAAATATTTTGAAGGTGACCAGACCTGGAGGATGGGGGTTCTGGCTAAACTGACTTATCAGGATTCTTATTACAACTGGACTTTGCATGGAAGGACAAAAGGGCCCAGGGTTTGAGACCTGGTCAAAGAGAGGGCTCAGGTGGGCCGGATTAGATCAAAGAGAGAATCTTGCTCCTTGGCCCTGAATTATTCGGAGTCCAGTATGTCAGCTTCATGGAGCCTCCCGGGGCTCCTTCCCTCTCCTTACAGAGGGGAGGGGTGGCCACTGCACTTTGGTGCCTTTATTGGGGGACCTACCTTGTCTCAAAAGTTGTGTCTCCTTGTGGAGGCGCTGAAGGGCAATCCTTGGTTTTCACTGGTTCTTTTTATTTTTTTTCCATTTCTCTGTATTTCCCTACATAGTTATGAAGTATGTGTGGGGTTTTAATTTATTTTAGTTTTTAGGGTTTTGGGGACCCTTACTGTGCAGCATTCGAGATCCCTGACTAGGGATCCAACTTGTGCCCCCTGTGGTGGAAGCACAGAGTCTTAACTACTGGACCAACAGGGAAATCCCCTGGGTTTTTCTCCTAAAGAATGTAAATATCTGTATAACTGAATCGCTTGGCTTTGTGGGGTTTTTATTGAGGTATAAATATGTACAGAAAAGCACACATTATAAACTATGAATTTATGAACCAACACACCTGCATCAATAAAAGAACACATCCTAGAAACCCCTGGTGCTCCCTCCCAGCTCCTCCCCACCCCCAACCACAATAACTATTCATGCAGTGTATATTGGGGGAAAAATATTTAAAATTTAAACAAAGCAAAAATATATTAGAGATGGAAAAAATTTTAATCCAGCACTTTTTATTTGTGAATGAAGTCGCTCAGTTCGTCACCCCATGGGCTGTAGCCTACCAGTCTCCTCCATCTATGGGATTTTCCAGGCAAGAATAGTGGAGTGAGTTGCTATTTCCTTCTCCAAGAGATCTTCCCAACCCAGGGATGGAACCTGGGTCTCCCGAAGTGTAGGCAGATGCCTTACCGTCTGAGCCACCAGGGAAGTTTATTTGTGAAGGATCTTCCAAATGGCTTAGACATGGTAAAGACAGAGCTGTGAGTTTGGCCTCAGGTTGCTCCCAAGGGAAAGCAGAAGGAGGCAGCTGGTAGTAGCCATGGGATCAACTGATGGCCCCATCGCCTTCCCATGTCAACTGGGCAGCACTTTGGCAGCCCCCTCCCCCACCACAGGGAGGCTTCCGGACTACAGATACCTGGGCTCCATCTGCAGAGATGGTGATTTCACTGTTCTGGGCTTCAGAATTTTTCAAAGCTCTCTAGTGATTCTAATACGTAGACAAGTTTGGGAACCACTGACTTAGCTTACAAGGAGGATGTTAAGCCTGCCTTCCAAGCAGGTGGGCAGACTCAAAAGCCTCCCAGAGATTCTGTAACTACCACAAAAATCCATCTTCTTCCAGAGCATCATGAATTATCATGGTCCCCGAGACTATTTCACTTCTGGAAATGAGTCAGCTGTAGTACACAAGTGACACATACCCTTACGGCCTCTCCCCACATCCTCCCGGATGCCGGCGTGGGAATGTGGGAACAGTGACAAAGCTGGCTGCCACCCAGGCTCCAGGAAAGTGGGGCGTGGGGGGCTGGGAGGGTGGGGAAGGGAGGCTCTGCTGTTATTACAGTCACTCCCACTAGGTGGCGCCAGAGCAGATGCTCTTGTGAATATCTTTAAAAGAAAAAAAACCTCAATTAAACCTTATTTCCCTGTGCTCCTTCTTAGTATTGAATTGGTATTTAATTACTGGTGGGATTCTGCTTTCCCTGAAAGGAAGATAAAGTTGCCTTACTCTCCCCAACTCCTCCAACCCCCCACCCCCTGAGGATTCTCACTGGCGGGGGTCGGGGTTAACACCTCTGATGTTCCTCTTCCTCAATGGCACCCCACTCCAGTACTCTTGCCTGGAAAACCTCATGGATGGAAGAGCGTGGTAGGCTGCAGTCCGTGGAGTCACTGAAAGTGGACATGACTGAGCGACTTCCCTTTCACTTTTCACTTTCATGCATTGGAGAAGGCAATGGCAACCCACTCCAGTGTTCTTGCCTGGAGAATCTCAGGGACGGGGGAGCCTGGTGGGCTGCCATCTACGGGGTTGCACAGAGTCGGACATGACTGAAGTGACTTAGCAGCAGCAGCAGACACACTATACCTTCATGATATGGGTCAGATTTCTAAGAATCTGACCGCCTTTCTATAGTGGTTGTTTGGAATAGTGGTTTAAAATTTATGGAAGAATGGGAAAGGCTTGGCAGCAGGAAGAAATGGGTAGGGAGGGAAAAACAAGGGGTGGGGGCTGGAATGCTTTCATGTCACCCATCTTATGAGCTGATACTGTGCCTGAGCTAGAACTTGGGGTTGGAAGAGTGTTTGGCGTGTATCTTTCCACCAGCCAGGAAATGCCACTTATGCTAACCCTTCCTGGACAGTCACTAGAAAGACAATTAATTTTTCGTTCAAGAAAGCACCATATGTTTCTGAGAGTTCTTGACTCCCTAGGGAAGTGTTCTAATTACCTGTTTCCGAGTGATAAATCACCCTAAGATGTAGTGGCTTGAAGCAATAATTTACTGGGTCCTCTGCGGTATGGATGTGAGAGTTAGACCGTGAAGAAAGCTGAATGCCGAAGAATTGATGCTTTTGAACTGTGGTGTTGGAGAAGACTCTTGAGTCCCTTGGACTGCAAGGAGATCCAACCAGTCCATTCTAAAGGAGACCAGTCCTGGGTGTTCTTTGGAAGGAATGATGCTAAAGCTGAAACTCCAGTACTTTGGCCACCTCATGCCAAAGAGTTGACTCACTGGAAATGATTCTGATGCTGGTAGGCACTGGGGGCAGGAGGAGAAGAGGACCACAGAGGATGAGATGGCTGGATGGCATCACGGACTCGATGGACATGAGTTTGGGTGGACTCCGGGAGTTGGTGATGGACAAGGAGGCCTGGCGTGCTGCAGTTCATGGGGTCGCAAAGAGCTGGATGTGACTGAGCGCCTGAAGTGAAGTGAACTGCAGGATGACTGGACTCAGTTGGGTGGTTCTCACTTAAGGACCCATGTGGAAGACTATACTTTCAGGGATCATTTCTATAGTTCGTTACTAAAGAAGTTTCTCTGATCGTGTAGAGCACCCGAAACCATGAGGGAGGAGATGCAGTGTTCTCTCCTGAGCGTGAAGCTGGTCCTTGGTGTTGCTTGTGCAGCTGCCATTGGCCATTGATGATCGTTCTTCTCTTCCTTTGGGAGAGTAAGAGGGAGAGGACACCATCTGAGTGGTTTCCCAAAAAAAAAGGACCCATGTGGTTGCATGTCAATGGTCTGAACATCTGAGATGGGTCCCTCCCGTGGGACACTTGAGTTGGGGGCTATCAGCTAGTTCAGCTGGGGCCGGCAGCCAGAGCTCTTGTGTGGCCCCTCCAGGTGACATGGAGCCTGGGTTTCCAGAGCGACTGTCTCACGAGCATCATTCCAATAGGCCCAGCGGAAGCTGTGCGGTGTCTCATGCCCTGGCTTTGGAAGTTCCAAGCTGTCACTTGCGGCACATTCTACAGCTCCAGCAAGTCACTAAGGCCAGGGCAGATTCCAGGGAAGGAGCCAGGGCCCCTCCCCCTCGGTGGGGAGGAGGGGTCTATGGAGGCCATATTTAGGGACTCAGGTACTTATCTCAGGAAGTGAGAACTGGGACAAATTTAGGGAACTGCTTCACCCTGAAGGAAACTGTTTTTCAGTTTAAGAACAGACTCCTTCAAATTTATTTTCAGGAAACCCCAGTGCCTGGTTGATCAAAACCCCAGCCTCCTTGGGTGTCAGTGCTTTAACTGGAACCAGCTACCCAGCCAGACAGCATTCATCCTTAAGTCCTCTCTCTCCATTGGAAGCTGCTGATTTTCCACTTCCTTCTTAATACAAGTGCTAACTAACATTCATCACGCTCTTATTTTGTGCCAGACACTGTGCTGAGCAATGCATGCACTTAGCCCATTCCATTAGGAAGACTTGTCTTGTTGAAGTGCCTGTTAGGGAAAAGGTTGCTTGCTTGCTTGTTTGTTTCCAATAACTACCACCAGCTGTGTTCTGTCCAAACCCCGCTGGTCACTTGAGTGTAAGGCTCCTGTTAAGGCACCTCAATCTGATTCCACTTTTCCAGTCATTTTGTTGTTGTTGTTGTTATTAAGCCAGCCCCAATTGGGAGTTTAAGGCTTGTCCATTTAAAAAGTTAAACTTGGGACTCACATGTAGAGAACAAACTTCCGGATACCAAGGTGGGGGAGGGGGGATGAACTGGGAGCTTGGGATCGACATATGTATACACTAGCGATAAACCAGATAACTGAGGCGCACCTGCTATATAGCCAGGGAACTCTGCTTGATGCATGACGGTAAAGAACCCACCTGCCAATGCAGGAGACATAAGACATGCGGGCTCAATCCCTGGGTCGGGAAGATCCCCTGGAGGAGGGCATGGCAATCCACTCCAATACTTTTGCCTGGAGAGTCCCATGGACAGAGGAGCCTCATGGGCTACAGTCCATATGGTCGCAAAGAGTCAGACATGACTGAAGAGAGTTAGCAAACATGAGCTTCCCAGGTGGCTCACTGGTAAGGAGTCGCTGCCAGCGCAGGAGACAAAGGGGATGTGCTTTGACTCCCGGGTCGGTAAGATCCCCTAACATAGGAAATGGCAACTTACTCCAGTATTCTGGCCTAGAGAATCCCATGGACAGAAAGGCTACGGTCCTTAGAGTCCCAAAGAGTGGGACACAGCTAAATGGCTGAGCACACACATACGTATACTTAGAGCCGATTCATTTTGCTGTACTGCAGAAACTAACAACATTGTAAAGCAACTATGCGCCAATAAAAATTAAAGAATAAAAATAAATTAAAAGACAAACTCAGGAATTCCCTGGTGGTCCAGTGGTTAGGACTCTTCACTTTCACTTCTGGGGCCAGTTTCCATCCCTGGTCAGGGAACTAAGATCCCAAAAGCCAGGTGGTATGGCCAAAATAATAAATAAATGAAGTCAAGCTTGTCTCAGACTACTCCTACCCCTGCCGAAGCACAGGCCTGAGGGTTCAGCACTGAAGCAGGGACCAAGCATACCTCTCAGACCACCCTCCTCTGTGCTTACTTGAGCCACTGGGGAGAGAAGTGGAAAACAGAGGTGTTTCCTGTGATCACTGGCCTGGGTCTTTACTGCTGACCCAACTCTTTCTCTGGAGCAGGGTTTCTCATCCTCAGCACTGCTGAGGTTTAGGGCTGGATTATCCTTTGTTGTGGGGCCCTGTCCTATGCATTGTTCGGCAATATCCCTGGCCTCACCCTATTGGACGCCAGTTGTTCAGTCCTAAGTCTTGTACCACTCTCCAAGTTATGCAACCAAAATGTGTCAGCCATGACCAATACGCCCTGGTTGAGAACCAGTGCTCCTTAGACTTGGTGTGCCCAAGGGGGTGCCCCATGGGCCTACCGACAGAGACTCTCTCCCACGGGGCTCCCCTGGTTACATATTCTTGCTGACCCTTGGCCTCACGCCATATTGCTCTGAGGTGTTCCCCTGCCCCCAAACCCCAGAATCCAATTCTAGACTGCCCTGGTGGTCCAGGGGTAAAGAATCCTCCTGCCAACGCAGGGGACGTGGGGTTCGATCCCTGGTCTGGGAAGATCCCATATGCCACACAGCAACTAAGCCTGTGCACCCCAAGTACTGAGCATGCGCTCTAGAGCCCGTGTGCCACAACCACTGAGCCATCATGCCTAGAGCCCGGGCTCTGCAACAAGAGAAGACCCCGCAGTGAGAAGGCCAAGCACAAGCGCCAGAATAAACCGTAGCCCCTGATGGCTGCAACCAGAGAAAGCCTGCATGCGGCAATGAAGACCCAGTGCAACCAAAAGTAAATTTTTAAAAAAGCCTCAAAAAACCACAAAGACTCTACAATCCCGTCTGTACCCTGGATCCAGCTCTGGGGCTGTAGGGGCGAGGGGGGTGGGGACGGCCCCAGTCCTTTGCCTCCTGGCTGACTGCCCACCACGACAGCTCCCTGAACACTCTCCAAACTTCAGGAGCCCCAGGGCAGGGCCACCAGACCATGGCCAAGTAGAGAGCCAAGTGGGAGACGAGGTGTTCCTCTCTTCTGTCCCACCCGCTTTACAATGACCCCACTGTGTCCCCAACCCCCATCACTCCCACCTATTTCCCAGAAAAGCCAGTCAAGTCTTCATGAAGAAGAAGCCTCTCACCCCTCCTCCCTCCCTTTTCCTTTGGAGGCACCAACTAGCCAGGGTTGGGCCAAACTTCACAGGTTAAGAGCTCCGTCCTCTGAAAGACTGTCCTCACTCAGACACCAGCTGCCAAGTCTGGGGGCTCCCCAGGCCAGACTCACTTTTACCAGTTTGCTGCAAACCTGGGGGTTCCTCCTGCTCCTTCAGGTTTAATAATTCACTAGAGTGACTCACAGAAAAGTGGTGTACTTGCCATTACAGTTTAATGATAGCAAAAGGATACAAATCTGAACCAGTCTCGAGCAAGGTCTGGTCGGGGGGTGGTCCCAAACTTGAAGCTTCTGACATCCTCAGGGACATAGTTACCCTCTTGGCACATCAGTATGTGCCAGTATGCCGACCAAGGAGGCTCACCAAGCTGAGGTGTCCAGAGTTGCTGTTGCTGTTGCTGGTGTTCAGCCCCTAAGTCCTGTATGACTGAAACCCCATGGACTGCAGCATGCCGGGCTCCCCTGTCCTTCACTATCTCCCAGAGTTGGCTCAAATTCATATCCGTTGAGTTGGTGATGCTGTCTAACCATCTCATCCTTTACTATTCCCTTCTACTTTTGCCTTCAATCTTTCCCAGCGTTTTTATTGCAGTTTCATTATATATGTACACCATTGACTGAATTCAATCTCCAGTTCCCCTCCCTTCCCGTGAAAGTGAAGTCGCTCAGTCCTGTCCGACTCTTTTTGACCCCCTTGGACTGTAGCCCACCAGGCTCCTCCATCCATGGGATTTTCCAGGCAAGAATACTGAAGTGGGTTGCCAGTTCCTTCTCCAGGAGATCTTCCCAACCCAGGGATTGAGAACCCAGGTCTCCCGCATTGTAGGCAAACGCTTTACCATCTGAGTCACCAGGCAAGTCTCCCTTTCCCCAGAGACTGAGCTAATAACACATGGTTTATCCTAAACCAACAGGTCGAGTTGGAGGAGTCCAGTGTGAATACCAGACACTCCCATCACTTAGAAAATTCCAAGGATTTAGAGGTGGCCTCCCAGGAACCAGACAAAGACCGTCCAAATGCCAGGTTACACACAGGTTTCATCGAGTCAGTGCTGCGTGGCATCCTCCCAACCAGCCCCTGGCTGCTAGCTCTCTGAACTTACAATGTGGGGTGCATGTTACTCTTGGCAGTTGTTGCTAAGTCACTTCAATCGTGTCCGTAGGCTCTGGCAATTCTTGGAGAGCAGGAAAGATCATGCAGGGTGCCTGCCTCCATCTTGTCGCATATACATCAGCTCATTTAGTCTAACCAGTCTCCCACCTCCATGCCCCTAGGCAGGTGTTAATGTGATTACCCTTCCACAGATGGAGAAACGCAGGTGCAGGCTGAGAGACTCCCCAGGTGAACCAGTAGAACAGGACTGAGTGCAGGTCTGTCTGACTCCAGAGCTGCCCACTCATGAGCGGAGCTCTGACTCCCCCTAAACCCCCCATCCCCTGCCCCCCATGGGGGTAGTCATGCCAGCTCCCCTCATGGCCTCCAAAACACCCTCCCTTCCTCCTGCAAAGCCGTGTCCTGACTCTCTGCTACGGGGCTCACCACTCCGAACCCTCCTCCTGTGGTCACCCACTCCTCGTCTGGGACGTCTCTGGCCCCTGCTCTTACTCTTCCTGACTCCAAGTTCCGAGAACGTGTAGAACATTAGGTTCCGGGAGCTGGACGCCTGCCATAATCTCTCTCCGATCTAGAGCGTTTTCCATCCGCGTCCGACCTCAGCCTTGACTCTCTCGCGGCCGCCCCCGGACCACGGAGCCCTTCTCCAGGGCTGATCTCCACGTGCCAGGCTGTCCTGCTCTCTCCCTGCGGCCGCGCTGTCCTTCAGGCCTGCCTTTAAACCCGTGAGCACCTCCTCTCACTCCTCCGATCCGCCGCCGAGGCTGTGGGGGGGGGAGGAGGGGCAGCGTTTAAAGTTGGGGCCACGCGCGGCTCTGGGATGCTGCCGGGACTCCGCGAACCCCCGTTTCTCCTCGGCCACGGCTCCCTTCCGGCCTCTGCCGCCAGGGGCGCTAGCAGGGCCCACACGGCCGGCGGAGCGGGTAGGGCTGTGGCTTCCAGTCGGCTCCCTGGTTGGGCTCCCGAGCATCACCTGATGTTTGGTTCCAGGCTCCAGAGTTCCTGTGCTCCGAGAACCAGCCTCTGTGCCTCACAGAGATACCGCACCAGCTGGGCAGTGACCCCTCGCCAGAGATCCGAGTCCCAGCTCCCTGGTGTAAGAAAACGCCGTGGGAAGAAAAAGCCACCTCTAGGACCCGTTAGTAAAAAGGCCTTTATTTGGGCGGGCGGTCGCTCCCGGGCAGAATCCCCAGGGGCAAGCGAGCAGGGGAACAAAGGGAGTCTGCGAGGTGGGCAGGGGTGCGGGAAAGTTTTATCTTGAGGGCTGGCCGGCGGTCCAAAGTCGTTTCCCATTTAGGTAGCATTTGCAGACTACAGCGGTGATTGGTGTCTATGGTTTCCGTGTTGTCCCTGATTGGATTGGGGCTTCAGGACTCCCCCGTCACGTACCGCACGTTCGTGGGGGACCTGGTGCTGCTGCTGGATCGGGGGCTTCAAGGCCGGCCCCCTTTTCGGCCATGTTCGGACAGCTCGCCCCTTTCATCCCGGCCTTTTGATATAGGATAAGGGGCACCGAATCTTTCTGGCTACTTCCTGCTGAACAAGGGCGACGAAGGGAAAGGGTGGTCGGGATGTTTTGGGCTGGCTTTTAGATTTGGTGGAGATCTCTCGGAGTGGACCCTGAGTACTGTTGTCGCAGCACCATCAGCTGAACCGCGTTGGGCCTTCGTCCCAGCTGGCACATGTTTAGGGTCACGTTTGACAAGTAGCTGAGGATATAAGGCTCAAAAGAAGAAGGGTTAGCACTACAAGGACAAATATGAAAATGGGCTTCCACCAACTGAATTTGAACCAGGAGGTAATCTCATCTAGAAGAGAGGGGGAGCTGTCACCCAACCGGGAGATACTGTCTCTTACCTCAGTCAAAGCGTTACAGACATTTTGGGAGAGATCTGGGATATATACACAGCACTCTGTCTTGATAATAGCGCAGGTCCCTCCCTGGGCAGCTGTGAGAATGTCGAGGGCCATTCTGTTTTGTAGTCGACCTGGGTCATGACATCTAGATTTCCCACAGAGGGTACAAACACAGCTGCTAGATAATCATACCAGTGGAATAGTGATCTGGCCCATCTGGCTTTGACCAGAGGTAAATTTGCCGGTGTAGGCATTTTTCCCGTGTGTATCCGTCCAGGGGCAAAAACAAATCCCAAAGTGCATCTGTCCACCCATCCGACCGGAAGCCAGGGCCAGACGTTGTTGTCACACACCCACTTGGTTTGTATGCATCACCAACAACAAGGAAACACAGTCCCTCCTGCTCTGCCTGCTTGCTGCCCAGGGCCCCATGGACGCTGGGGCCTCAGGGTGGGCTGGGGACTGGCCAGCTCTGGGTGAGTCGAGGGGCACTCATGGGCCACTATGAGGGCGTGACTGCCTGCACACGCCCAGCCCTTGGCCTGCTTCCACCTCTGTCCCTGTCAACACATCCTCGAACCCCCGCATCCAATCCATGCACCCTCATCCCTGCCTCCCGGGGCCCCATGGACCCCCCTTCTGTCACCTGTTCCCTCCACCACCTCCCCTGCCACACCAGCGCTGGCTGCCTTCCACCACGCCCCGCGCTTACTGTCCCTGAAGGCCACTCTCTGTGGCCACGGCCCCTTGGGCTTCCTCTGTACCCGCTGAGGTCCTCCACTCACCCCTGCAAGCTTGGCCAGTCTCCAACCCTGAGGGAGGACCGTCCAGGTGAGCTGAGTGGTCAATTGGGTGTCAGGATCTGTCCAGGTGAAAGCGAAGAGAAACTGGCAATCGGAATGAAGTGGAATAGTAAAAAGGCATTTTTGAGATCAATGACAGTGAAATGAGAAGTTTGAGGAGGAATTGAGGAAAGAAGGGTGTAAGGGTTAGGGACAAGCGGATGGGCGGGGACCACCGCTGCATTGATCAGGCGGAGATCCTGCACCAGCCGGTAGTCACCGGAAGCCTTCCGGTCAGGAAGGATGGGCGTGTTACAAGGGGAGGTCGTGGGGATCAGGAGACCCTGTCCCATGAGGCGGTCGATGATGGGCTTTAGTCCCCTGAGGCTCTGGGTCGACAAGGGGAATTGAGGCCGAGCTGGAAAAGAGGTGGGATCTCTTAGCTGAATGAGAACTGGAGGGTGGTGCCGGGCCACCACCGGGCCGGGTGTCCCAGACCTCAGGGCTAACAGGAGGAGCCAAGGGGTCTGCGAGTAGCATCAGGAAGGCCCCTGACGTGGGGGCCAATCCGGGAGTCAGGTGGAGTGTGGCCTTTAGCTTAGCGAGTATGTCCCTCCCCAAGAGTGGGGTAGGGCAGGAGGGAATGACTAAAAAGGAGTGCGTGAACATGGATGAATCTAACTGACAAGACAGAGGTTGTGTCTGGAGAGGACATGAAGGTCGGCCGTCAATTCCCATGACCGAGATCTGGGAAGGAAGTAACATGCCCCAAAGGAAGGAAGGACCAAATAGGTAGCCCCCGTATCAACCAGGAAGTTGATAGACTTACCCGCTACCTGGAGCGTTAGCCTGGGCTCGGCTTGGGTGATTGGGGTCCCCGAGTCTGGGCGGCATCAGTCTTCGTCGAAGCTCAGCAGCTCTAAAGCCGGAGTAGGGCCGGAAGCCTCCTGGGGCGCTCTGGTTCCCGGCCCCTAGGGTCGAGGCCCGAGAGGCCTGGGGGCAATCGTTGGCCCAATGTCCTCGTTGTTTACACAGCGGACATGGCTTGGATGGAGGGCGCGGGTTGGGGCAGGCCTTAGCCCAGTGTCCTTCTTGGCCGCATTTGAAGCAAGCCCCCGGAGGGGGCTTTTGGGACCCCGAACCCGCAGCCGGCCGCAGGGCCGCCACCAAGGCTTGGGTTTGCTGGTTAAAGAGACTTGCTTGCTGGTTGAGGAGGCTAGCCTGAAATTCGGCCTTTGTTTAAGCCTTGCCTTTTGGCTGGCCTCGGCTGCTTCCTCCCGGGCATTGTAAACTTTGAAGGCCATTTTTACCAGATCTCGGATAGGGGTTTGAGGACCATCCTCGGCCTTGGCCAGCTTTTTCCGGATATCAGGAGCTGACTGAGAGATAAAACGACTGGCCAAGGTGGCTGCCCCTACAGGGGACTCAGGGGACAGCCTGGTGTATTGAACGAGGGCCTCAGTAAGCCGATTGAGGAACATAGCTGGATTTTCATCAGGCCCCTGAGTCACCTCGTCCAGCTTAAGGAAATTTACAACCTTATGAGAGGAAATCTCTATCCCGTCAATGAGACACTCTATCATATAACGTACTCGCAGCTGGCCACCACCCCCTCTCCTGATAATTCCAGTCAGGATCGGTGTCAGGTACTGCCTGGGCCCCTGGGGGCGTTCCGGAGAGGGGTTAGCAAAATGCCGTTGGTCGGCCTGAGCTTTAGCTGCAGTCCATATAGCCTGCCTTTCTTTTGGGGTGGTGGAGGACCCCAGAATAATATAGATGTCTTGTCAGGTCAGAGCATAGGCGCGAGTTAAGCCCGTGAACTGTTTAATGTATTGAGTAGGATTGGAAGAAAAAGAGCCCAGTTTGGCTTTAATCTGTGCCAGGTCCTGAAGAGAAAAGGGGACATGGACCTGGGCTAAGCCCTCGGTTCCGGCCACCTGCCGCAAAGGAAGCAGTGGAGCCGCGGCTGAGGGAGCCGGATCGGACGGAGGAGGTTCCTGTAGGTTGTCATGAGAACGAGTGTGAGAGCTGACTGGGGAAGGCAGCGGAGTTAGCGGGGGAAGAGGGGGATAAAGAACAGGAGCGGGCGTTGTCGGGGCCAGATCCGGGGGTGAAATCTCCTGGGCTGACGTGGAAGCCGGGGAGGGCGAAGTAGGAGGAGTGGAAGGAGTGGAGATTGAGGCCGTAGAAGATGCGTACGGAAGAGGAGCAGTCAGTTCTTCCGGAGGGACAGTGAAAGCAGAAGACTTGGGAGAAGTAGGGAGGGGCTTGGCCTGAGGGGAGGGAGCCGGAGGAGGCATGGTTAAGAGGATCTGGCCGGGGAGCATGCAGCACATAGGATGGGGCGGGAGCGCAACGCCCAAAAGGCCTGGACGTAGGGGACCTCAGACCATTTTCCCGTTCTCCGGCAGTAATTATCTAAATCACGGAGGACGTCAAAGTCCAATGTCCCTGCGGCCGGCCACTGCGAGCCATTATCCAGAGAATATTGAGGCCAGGCCTGTGAGCATAAAAAAGTAAGCTGTTTGGCGCGGACATGTCCCTTTAGTCCTAAGGTCCGCAAATTAGCCAATAAGCATTCCAAAGGGGTTAAATCTTGGAGTTCGGGTTCGGGTTTGGAGACTGTCGATCCCATAGCGACCACCAACAGCGGAGGCAGACCCCGGTATCCAAATGTCTTTGGACACGCTGGGGAAGCCGGAGGTCCAGGCAGCCGATCAGAACGTCTTCCTCACGGTCTGCCGGACCGGAAAAGGCCGAAGCCGGAGGTCCACACAGTCGATCAGGACGTCTCCCTCACGAACTGGCGACCTGGGGAGGGGGGCCGAAGCCGGAGGCCGAAGCCGGGAGGGAGGCCGAAGGGAGGTCTCTCAGTCGATTAGGACATCTCCCTCACCAACTGATGACCGGGAGGGCCCAGTAAGTGCTCACCCGTTACAGGCCCTAGGAAGTGGTCGCCAGGGAGTACAGACCCCAAAGCCGAAGGGACTTACCCCGTATCCTGCCGTCCGGGAGGTTGGTCAGCCGCCTGGGTCTGGGGCTACCGCGGCGGTGGAGCTCGAGGGAGCCTCAACGGCGGGTGCCGGAGGCCCTCACCTCGAGCCCCACGTTGGGCGCCAGATGTAAGAAAAACGCCGCGGGAAGAAAAAGCCACCTCTAGGACCCGTTAGTAAAAGGCCTTTATTTGGGCGGGCGGTCGCTCCCGGGCAGAATCCCCAGGGGCAAGCGAGCAGGGGAACAAAGGGAGTCTGCGAGGCGGGCAGGGGTGCAGGAAAGTTTTATCTTGAGGGCTGGCCGGGCGGTCCAAAGTCGTTTCCCATTTAGGTAGCATTTGCAGACTACAGCGGTGATTGGTGTCTATGGTTTTTTCCGTGTTGTCCCTGATTGGATCGGGGCTTCAGGACTCGCCCGTCACGTGCACCGCACGTTCGTGGGGGACCTGGTGCTGCTGCTGGATCGGGGGCTTCAAGGCCGGCCCCTCCCTTTTCGGCCATGTTCGGACAGCTCGCCCTTTCACCTGGGACCCCCTCTTACCGGCTTCTAAGGATCCCATAACCCAGACCTGTCTGTCCTCTTGGTTCCCCAGCCAAGAGGGTGGGGTAGCTGCTTCCTGTGGCTCCCCCAAAGTCTGCTTTCTGCTGCTTCTGTCCTGCAATACCCATTTAACCAATTCTCTGTTCTAAATTCTTTGTTAAAATAATGAATGTGCTTGTTTTCCTGGTTGCCCGTGACTAATAAATATGTATAAACATTTCCCTCTCCCTTCCCTGGGGGCTCAGAACCCACCAGTGCAGGAGACCTTGGTTCAATCCCTGGGTTGGGACGATCCCCTGGAGGAGGGCATGGCAGCCCACTCCAGTATTCTCGCCTGGAGAATCCCGTGGACAGAGGAGCCTGGCGGGCTGCAGTCCACGGGGTTACAAAGAGTCCGACACAACTGAGCAACTAACACTTTTCACCTAATTACCTCCAACATGCCAGACCCTGTTCTGCTTGACATGGATGGGCTCACTTAACTCTCACAAAACCCTTCTAAACAGCAATTACTATTATCACCACTTCAACAGGGGAGAAAACTGAAGGGCAAAGGAAGAGAGAATTATTTGCTCAGGGTCACACAGCTGGTAAGAGTTGGGCCCAAGACGGCACACATGTACGCACCCTCTCAGGGTGTCCTTGGGGCATTAAGGGAACACATAGTTTCCCAGGTTATGGATGGACTAGAGCTATTTTTGGATGTTTATATCATGTGGAAGTTTTGGCTATGAGAGATCCTGAATCACCTTGAATCTGACAAATTTAGTTTACTTGAGCCAGGAATCTTGCAACTTTCCAAATTATTTGGTCCATGATTTGTTGCAACCTACCTCCTTAACGTTTGCCTGTTTTTAATAAGGTTGTTTTTGTTTATTTATTTGGTTATGCCAGGTCTTAGTCCTGGAACATGGGATCTTCAGTCTTCATTGATGTGGGATCTAGTTCCCTGACCAGGAATTGAACCCAGGTCCCCAAACTCCAGTACTTTGGCCACCTCATGAGAAGAGTTGACTCATTGGAAAAGACTCTGATGCTGGGAGGGATTGGGGGCAGGAGGAGAAGGGGATGACAGAGGATGCGATGGCTGGAGTTCACTGGTGATGGACAGGGAGGCCTGGCGTGCTGTGATTCATGGAGTCGCAAGGAGTCGGACACGTCTGAGCAACTGAACTAAAATGAACTGATCCCCTGCACTGGGAGCTCTGAGTCTTAGCCACTGACCACGAGGAGAGTCTGCTGTTTCCTTAATGTTTATCTTCTATCTTATCAGCCCCTATTGACTTTTTTCCTCCCTTCAGGTCTTTCCCTATGAGCTCCCCCACCCCCTTGCCAGTGCTGCTATAAATCTGGAGATATGGGCAAGGAAACATCTCGTTTGGCAGAATTCTAGAAGGCACTATGGTCTCACCTTGAACCAAAGTCTTCAGCAAGTATGGGTATTGGTGATGCCCTGAAATGTCTCTGACTTCCCAGGTGGAGCTAGTGGTAAAGAACCCACCTACCAATGCAGGAGACATAAGAGACACTTACGTCTTCACAGGTTAGATCCCTGGTGGGGAAGATAGTTTGGAGGAGGAAATGGCAGCCCACACCGGTATCCTTGCCTGGAAAATCCCATGGACAGAGGAGCCTGGTGGGCTACAGTCCATGCAGTCGCGGAGAGTTGGACACGACTGAAGCTACTTAGCACGTATCTCCAAAGGCCTTCACCAAGAGTTCCTGAAAACCTCACAACAGAACGGATCTATCCTACTGAGACTCCACGCTGGATTCCTTTTCAGACTTCCCAGTGGCCATCAGGGCAGCTGCTCTCCACCACTGCCCTTGCTTGAGTTGGGAAGGGTCACTCCTGGCGTGCTTGGCTCTGTCTATGCAGTACTTTGCCCTCGTCCCCAGCGTGGTTTCTGGTGTCCTATGGAGAGAATCAGCTAAGAGATCCAAATCGGTATTATTTTTTAGAACTAAAGATCATTTGGTCTCAGCTTGCTTAGTCCTGTTCAGGGAATGAAAACGGGAAAATCTCATATTTTTTTTCAAAGTTCAAGTCAGAGTAGTGTGACCTGGAGGCAACACTTATGAATCTCTGCCTAAAACGTTTTCCTTTGTTGCAGAGACTGACCTTGTCTTCCAAAGGATTCATACCCCGGGGACAAGGCTGAGTCTTTTGAAACACACCCTCTTTGTCTTTGTCTGCCTGTTCTCTCGGACAATTCTTTGTGTCAAATCTGAACCTGTGCTTTCTCTTCCAGTTTTTAGAATAGATGAGATTATGTTTCCATAATTTATGCTGAACCTGCAGCCCAGTTAACAACAGGTTTTTTTTTTTTTTTTTAACTTGAAAACCGAAATTGAGTTGAATGCAGAAAATGTCATCTTGCACTGGGCAGAGAAAGCTGTTTTTGGTTTTTTTTGCAGGAAGTGTCCAGCAGATCTGGAAGATCAGCCTGTTCTTATAGAGAAAAGTTAAAAAAAAAAAATAGAACTGGGCAAGAAAAGTCTCATTTCAAACACAAAAAAAAAAAAAAATCTTTATAAAATGAGCAGAGGTATTTTTTCCCTCGGTTCAGACCTCGTATTGGTCAGGGTTCTCCAGAGAAACAGAATTGATATGATTATCTATCTATCTAGAAAGCAAAGCAATTTTTAATATTTACTTATTTGGCTACGCTGAGACTTAGTTTCAGCATATGGGCTCTATTATAGTTTCCTAATCAGGGAACAAACCTGGGCCCCCTGCATTGGGAGAGCAGAGTCCTAGCCACTAGACCACCAGGAAAGGTCCTAGAAAGCAAATATTAAAGAACTAAAAGGAAATATAAAACACTCCCCAAGCAGAGAACAAGCAGATGGAAACTAATTGTTAGGTAGGTAGAATAGGGAAATGGAGTCCAAAATGGCGGTGGCTAAAAACAAGGAAGGTCCGAGGACCAGAGTGAAGACTTCAGGTAGAACAAACAGCACTCCTCTCTCTCTTTCTCGCATTCTCCTGCTATCTTCTAAATAAAATAGAGCTGTAACACTGATTTGCCTAAGAGCTGTAACACGGTTTGTCCAAGACCTGACAGCTGTGAGGCGCCAAGGGCTCTAATGTCCTTTGCTCCAAATCTTTGTTTTAACGAGACAAAGACCCGGGGAACATACACTTGCGTGACATAATTAAGGTAATAAAGAATTTGAATACAACTAACAAACTTGATCTAACCAACAGATATAGGACATGCACTTCCACACTTCCGAACACCTATTCTTTTCAGGTGAGTGAGTGAAGTCGCTCAGTCATACCTGCCTCTTTGCAACCTCGTTGACTGTAGCCTACCAGGCTTCTCCGTCCATGGGATTCTCCAGTCAAGAATACTGGAGAATTTCCTTCTCCAGGGGATCTTCCTGACCCAGGGATTGAATACTGGAGTGGGTTACCATTTCCTTCTCCAGGGGATCTTCCCGACCCAGGGATTGAACCCCGGTCTCCCGCATTGGAGGTAGACGCTTTAACCTCTGAGCCACCAGGGGGAACCCAGGTGTAGGTAGGACATTTACCTACATAGATCATGTGCTAAACCACCAAGAGTGTCTCAGCACATAGCAGAGGACTGAGTTCACTTAGAATGTGTTCTCTTACCAAGTGGAATTAACTTAGAAATCAGTTATAAGTCTCTAGAAGTTTCTCAAAGTTTAAAAATCAAGCAACAGCTTTTGGGGCAGCCGGAGACCTACGGAAGGTGGCAGTGATGGCGGGCCGGCCGTATGGATGGCTTGGCTCGGCGTTTGGGCTGCGACTGCTGCTGGCGACCGTGCTTCAAACGGTCTCTGCACTGGGAGCAGAGTTTTCCTCAGAGTCTTGCAGAGAGTTAGGTTTCTCCAGCAACTTGCTCTGCAACTCCTGTGATTTGCTTGGACAGTTCAACCTTCTGCAGCTGGATCCTGACTGTAGAGGTTGCTGTCAGGAAGAAGCACAATTTGAAACTAAAAAGCTGTATGCAGGAGCTATTCTTGAAGTCTGTGGATGAAAATTGGGGAGGTTCCCTTAAGTCCAAGCTTTCGTCAGGAGTGAGAAACCCAAACTATTCAAAGGACTGCAAATCAAGTATGTTCGCGGTTCAGACCCTGTGCTAAAGCTTTTGGACGACAGTGGGAACATTGCTGAAGAACTAAGCATCCTCAAATGGAACACAGACAGTGTAGAAGAATTCCTGAGTGAAAAGTTGGAACGCATATAAATCTTAAATTTTGTCCTATCCTTCTGTTACCTTGTCCAGTGAAATACTATAGCACCTAGAAAATAATTTAGTTTTGCTTTTTTCCATTGATCAGTCTTCTACTGTGAGGCATTAAACATCTAATTAAAAGTTCAAGCGGTAGCACAGCCCATGATAGGAAAGAAGTTAACCCTTTTTTAGAAGTTTCCATCCTTCATTTGTTGATACCACTAGTAACAGAATGCCTTGTAGTAGACTTGTGGTTAATTATTGCAAATGATAGTTTGTGGTAATTGGTCAGTTGTATGAACAACAGATTTTTAAATTAGGGAGGTTAATAAGGGAGATGATTATTGTGCCTCGTGTGCTGTGTGCTCTTTGAAAGTAATGACAAAAAACTTGAAAGCAAGTAAGACATACCAAGCCTCAACAGATTGCCTCTTCCCCAGATCCTCTCATATTTTTGTATCACCCAGCCTTAACCTTTTAATAGAAATGTATAGTTTATAATTAATGAACTGCATAAAAACTTTATGGCTGCATTATTGTAAAACAGATTCAAGAGCTACAGTAAGAGTGAGATATTCACACAAAGATTTGCATTAATGAAGGCTACACAGAAAACCTCCCTGAGGATTTGTGTGGACCTGATATTTAGCAAATTTTTGTGCTTTACATTCTTATGGAAAAGTCAATTTAAAAATGATTATTTGTAAGACCAAAGTATAAATAAAAAGTTTCAAAAATCTAAAAAAAGAGAAAAAAAAAAATCAAGCAACACACTGCTAACAATTCACATGACAAAGAAGAAATCATAGTGAACATTCCAAAGATTCTCAAGACGTAAAAACCACGTCATTTTCAGCAAATGCCAAAGAGTTGAGAAAGCCACAGACCCAGGGCGTGGCCTATGGGGGGGGGGGAGGGGGAAACGGGAGACGGGGAGGGAGGCTCCAGACCAGGTCGGGCCAGGGAGTTTAGCCTTGTAGCAGTGGACAGCCCTGAAGGCTTTTTACCAGGAAATCTGCTGTGTGTGTGGAGGGTGGGCTAGAGCCATTGGAGGGAAGGAAGGACAGAATGTGAAAGCAGGAGGCCAGCTGCGAGACCTCTGCCTAACGTCAGAGATCAACAGCTATCTGCTGTGTCTCGTGTCAGGTCCATAAATTCAAGCAGAGCCCTTACTGTGTACCCAAAAGGCACTACCCATCCCTGCTCCAAGTACAGTGTGTGAACCATCTTGGCGCCGAGTAGATTGTCATACACAGATCGCTAACTGGGAACACTTCCAGCAGTGTAACTGAAATGTTCATTCTTTATGAAGCGTCACATTTAAACAGAGCATGTAGTTCCTGATGCCAGGCTAAGATTAAATGCCTAGCTTGACGGCACTTCCAAAGACATTCTGTACATAAAGCCCAGCCTCCTCCCTCCACGCCCGAGGCAGTCTGGGAGGGCCGCTGCTTCTCGTCAGTAGCCCCCAGAATAGTTATTACAAATTCATCTCTTTTTCTGAAGGCTGTTTTTGGTGTGGACCATTTTTAAAGTCTTTACTGAATTTGTCACAACACTGCTTCTGCTCCATGTCTTGGTTTTTGGGCCATGAGGAACGTGGGACCCCAGCTCCCCTAACTAGGGATTGAACCCAGACCCTCTGTGCTGGAAGATGAAGTCTTAACCACTGGACCACCAGGGAATTCCCCTAATTCATTTTTGACAGCCCTTCCAGCCTATCACTGGAGAAATAAGAGAAGTTTGTAGGAATTTAGACATTGAGGCTTTGTGAAGGTGAGGACTTCCGATCTCAAATTTTGTATATTTTTTTTTCATCAGAGACTTCTAAACATGAGATGCACTGGCTAAACATGGTCTGTCTGGTCCAGAGACATAAGGATGAAAGAACACAGAGTCATCCATGCCTTTCGGAGCTAACAGTCTGGTGGAGAGATAAATAATCACCTCAAAATGGGGACCAGTTGGGGACAGGCTGAAAGGCTCTAAGAGAAAGCTCCCAGCATACTGTGCTTTAAATCAGAGAGATGGTGATTTCCTGTCCTCTGTGACCAAGCAGAGGTGGGTGGTCCAGATCTGGCAGGGCAGGTCTGCTTCCTGAGGTCAGCCAGCAACTCAGGTGATAAGCTGACTCAGCCGTCCTCAACACATGGCCTCCACCTCCAGGTCCACAGGGGTTGCTCCAGTGGTTGTCATTTCCCAGCAGTGAAATGACAGACCAGGGGCACCAGAGGCCTGCACATTGCACACATCGCTTCTATTCTCATTCCCTTGGCCAAATGTGTTCACGTGGCCACCCTAGCTGCAAGGGAGGCTGGGACCTGACACTAGCTGGGCTGGCTCAATACTGAAAGGAAGAAGGGAGACTGGGTGATCATGATTGGTGATCCTCACAATATACACATTTTCGAGTGTGAGTTCATTTCAGTTCAGTTCAGTTGCTCAGTCATGAGCGACACTGTAACCCCATGAACCACAGCATGCCAGGCCTCCCTGTCCATCATCAACTTCCGGAGTCTACCCAAACTCATGTCCATTGAGTCGGTGATGCCATTCAACCATCTCATCCTCCGTCGTCCCCTTCTCCTGTCTTCAATCTTTCCCAGCATCAGGGTCTTTTCAAATGAGTCAGCTCTTCGCTTCAGGTAGCCAAAGTATTGGAGTTTCAGCTTCAACATCAGTCCTTCCAATGAACACCCAGGACTGATCTCCTTTAGGATGGACTGGTTGGATCTCCTTGCAGTCCAAGGGACTCTCAAGAGTCTTCTCCAACACCACAATTTAAAAGTATCAATTCTGTGCTCAGCTTTCTTTATAGTCCAACTCTCACATCCATACATGACTACTGGAAAAACCATAGCCTTGACTAGACGGACCTTTGTTGACAAAGTAATGTCTCTGCTTTTTAATATGTGGTCTAGTTTGATCATAAATTTCCTTCCAAGGAGTAAGTGTCCTTTAATTTCATGGCTGCAGTCACCATCTGCAGTGATTTTGGAGCCCCCTAAAAAAGTCAGCCACTGTTTCTACTGTTTCCCCATCTATTTGCCATGAAGTGATGGGACGGGATGCCATGATCTTAGTTTCTGAATGTTGAGCTTTAAGCCAACTTTTTTCACTCTCCTCTTTTACTTTCATCAAGAGGCTCTTTAGTTTTTCTTTACTTTCTGCCATAAGGGTGGTGTCATCTGCATATCTGAGGTTATTGATATTTCTCCCGGCAATCCTGGTTCCAGCTTGTGCTTCAGCCAGCCCAGTGTTTCTAATGATGTACTCTGCATACAAGTTAAGTAAGCAGGGTGACAATATACAGCGTTGATGTACTCCTTTTCCTATTTGGAACCACTCTGTTGTTCCACATCCAGTTCTAACTCTTTCTTACTGACCTGCATACAGATTTCTCAAGAGGCAGGTCAGGTGGTCTAGTATTCCCATCTCTTTCAGAATTTTCCACAGTTTAATGTGATCCACACAGTCAAAGGCTTTGGCATAGTCAGTAAAGCAGAATGAATGAAGGGACAAAACCAAAGCAAAAACAACATCCAGGTGTGGATGTGACTGGTGATAGAAGCAAGGTCCAATGCTGTATAGGAGATGGCAAGAGTGAATGTCAACATCTAGGAATCAGCGAACTAAGATGGATTGGAATGGGTGAATTTAACTCAGATGACCATTATATCTACTACTGTGGGCAGGAATCTCTTAGAAGAAATGGAGTAGCCATCATAGTCAACAAAAGAGTCTGAAATGCAGTACTTGGATGCAGTCTCAAAAATGACAGAATGATTTCTGTTTGTTTCCAAGGCAAACCATTCAGTATCACAGTAATCCAAGTCTGTGTCCCAACCAGTAATGCTGAAGAAGCTGAACAGTTCTATGAAGACCTACAAGACCTTTTAGAACTAACACCCAAATAAGATGTCCTTTTCATTATCAGTTTGGTTCAGTTCAGTTCAGTTGCTCAGTCGTGTCCGACTCTTTGCGACCCCATGAATCGCAGCACTCCAGGCCTCCCTGTCCATCACCATCTCTCAGAGTTCACTCAGACTCACGTCCATTGAGTCCGTGATGCCATCCAGCCATCTCATCCTCTGTCGTCCCCTTCTCCTCCTGCCCCCAATCCCTCCCAGCATCAGAGTCTTTGCCAATGAGTCAACTCTTCTCATGAGGTGGCCAAAGTACTGGAGTTTCAGCTTCAGCATCATTCCTTTCAAAGAAATCCCAGGGTTGATCTCCTTCAGAATGGACTGGTTGGATCTCCTTGCAGTCCAAGGGACTCTCAAGAGTCTTCTCCAACATCACAGTTTAAAAGCATCAATTCTTCAGCGCTCAGCCTTCTTCACAGTCCAACTCTCACATCCATACATGACCACAGGAAAAACCATAGCCTTGACTAGATGGACTTTAGTCGGCAAAGTAATGTCTATGCTTTTGAATATACTATCTAGGTTGGTCATAACTTTTCTTCCAAGGACTAAGCATCTTCTAATTTCATGGCTACAGTCACCATCTGCAGTGATTTTGGAATCCCCAAAAATAAAGTCTGACACTGTTTCCACTGTTTCCCCATCTATTTCCCATGAAGTGATGGGACCGGTTGCCATGATCTTCGTTTTCTGAATGTTGAGCTTTAAGCCAACTTTTTCACTCTCCTCTTTCACTTTCATCAAGAGGCTTTTTCGCTCCTCTTCACTTTCTGCCATAAGGGTGGTGTTATCTGCATATCTGAGGTTATTCATATTTCTCCCGGCAATCTTGATTCCAGCTTGTGTTTCTTCCAGCCCAGCGTTTCTCATGATGTACTCTGCATACAAGTTAAATAAGCAGGGTGACAATATACAGCCTTGACGTACTCCTTTTCCTATTTGGAACCAGTCTGTTGTTCCATGTCCAGTTCTAACTGTTGCTTCCTGACCTGCATATAGGTTTCTCAAGAGGCAGGTCAGGTGGTCTGGTATTGCCATCTCTTTCAGAATTTTCCACAGTTTATTGTGATCCACACAGTCCAAGGCTTTGGCATAGTCAATAAAGCAGAAATAGATGTTTTTCTGGAACTCTCTTGCTTTTTCCACGATCCAGTGGATGTTGGCAATTTATCTCTGGTTCCTCTGCCTTTTCTAAAATGAGCTTGAACATCAGGAGTTCACGGTTCACGTATTGCTGAAGCCTGGCTTGGAGAATTTTGAGCATTATAGGGGACTGGAATGCAAAAGTAGGAAGTCAAGAAACACCTGGAGTAACAGGCAAATTTGGCCTTGGAGTACAGAATGAAGCAGGGCAAAGGCTAAAAGAGTTTTGCCAAGAGAACGCACTGGTCATAGCAAACACCCTCTTCCAACAACACAAGAGAAGACTCTACACATGGACATCACCAGATGGTCAACACCGAAATCAGATTTGGTTATATTCTTTGCAGCCAAAGGTGGAGAAGCTCTATACAGTCAGCAAAAACAAGACCGGGAGCTGACTGTGGCTCAGATCATGAACTCCTTGTTGCCAAATTCAGACTCAAATGGAAGAAAGTGGGGAAAACTGCTAAACCATGCAGGCATGACCTAAATCAAACCCCTTATGATTATACAGTGGAAGTGAGAAATAGAGTTAAGGGACTAGATCTGATAGACAGAGTGCCTGATGAACTATGGACGGAGGTTCGTGACATTGTACGGGAGACAAGGAGCAAGACCATCTCCAAGAAAAAGAAATGCAAAAAGCCAAAAGGCTGTCTGAGAAGACCTTGCAAATAGCTGTGAAAAGAAGAGAAGTGAAAAGCAAAGGAGAAAAGGACAGATATACCCATTTGAATGCAGATTTCCAAAGAATAGCAAGGAGAGGTAAGAATGCCTTCCTTAGTCATCAATGCAAAGAAAGAGAGGAACACAATAGAATGGGAAAGACCAGAGATCTCTTCAAGAAATTTAGAGATACCAAGGGAACATTTCATGCAAAGATGGGCTCAATAAAGGACAGAAATGGTATGGACCTAACAGAAGCAGAAGATATTAAGATGTGGCAAGCATACATAGAATAACTGTACAAAAAGATCTTCATGTCCCAGATAATCACGAAGGTGTGATCACTCACACTTTCCTAGAGCCAGACATCCTTGAATGTGAAATCAAATGGGCCTTAGAAAGCATCACTATGAACAAAGCTAGTGGAGGTGATGGAATTCCAGTTGAGCTATTTCAAATCCTAGAAGATGATGCTGTGAAAGTGCTGCACTCAATATGCCAGCAAATTAGCAACACTCAGCAGTGGCCACAGGACTGGAAAAGGTCAGTTTTCATTCCAATCCCAAAGAAAGGCAATGCCAAAGAATGTTCAAACTACCTCACAGTTGCACTCATCTCACACGCTAGTAAAGTAATGCTCAAAATTCTCCAAGCCAGGCTTCAGCAATACGTGAACTGTGAACTTCCAGATGTTCAAGCTGGTTTTAGAAAAGGCAGAGGAACCAGAGATCAAATTGCCAACATCCTCTGGATCATTGAAAAAGCAAGAGAGTTCCAGAGAAACACCTATTTCTGCTTTATTGACTATGCCAAAGCCTTTGACTGTGTGGATCACAATAAACTGTGAGTGTGAAGTGTTAGTCGCTCAGTCGTGTTTGACTCTTTGTGACCCCACGAACTGTAGCCCGTCAGACTTCTCTGTCCATGGGATTCTCCAGGCAAGAATACTGGAATGGATCACCATTCCTTTCTCTAGATCTTCCCGACCCAGGGATTGAACCCGCCTCTCCTGCACTGCAGGCAGATTCTTTACTATTTGAGCTATGAGAATGTGACCAAGGTATATTGCTGGGAGAGGCAGTGTGAGGAGACTTTGACCTTCTCAGAGAGGTCAGAGAGGACTCTCCAGGGCTGAAAAGGAATGAGAGCTGACTGGGTGATGAGAAGAGGGGCAGAGCTTCCCAGTAGAAGGAACAGCACGTGTGAAAGCCCTGTGGCAGCAGGGCACAGGGCCAGAGCAGGGCCGGAAGAACGCCATCAGGTTGATGCCAAAGGGAAGAATATAAGGCATGAAGCTGAAGACACAGGCAGGGATCAGACCTTAAGCTTTGGCTTTATTCTAAAAGTGACAGGGAACCTCTGATTCCTTTTGGGAGGAGTCACTATCAGATCTGTATATGTAAGTCCCAGGCTGCCTTATGGGGAGAACAGGTGAACATAAAGAAGAGGTCATTATGAATGGAACCCAGTAAGGAGGAGCTGGCTACCCTAGTGAGACACCTATCACAGGGCTAAGAGCGGGGGAGGGATTCCAGAAGTTTTGGAAAGTAGAAAGCACAAAACTTGGTTGGTACTCCACCCCAGAACCCTCTTCTTCTGCTCTCCTATTTTTTCTTCTGTGGTAGCAAAGATAACAATCCTCCAAAGATGTTGACCTCTGGATCCCCTTGTCGATGAAAATAATCAATAAAGAATCTAAGGGACTTTCCTGGTGGTCCAGTGTTTTAAGACTCTGCACTTCCACAGCGGGGGCAATGGTTTGCTCCCTGGTCAGGGAAGTTCCATATGCCTCGGAACAAAAGAGAACGGAAAACAACAACAACAACACTATAATAGGAAAAGAAAATAGTATTATTTGAGCCAGACTATAGGCTGGAAGACAGCCTCCCAGATAACTCTAAGGAACTGCTCCAGAGAAGCAAGGTTTTCAGCACAGTTTTATGTCTTATTAGGACAAAGAACATTAAACAAGTCAGCAAGACATTCTTTCAAAATTGAAAAAAAAAAAAAAAAACTGATCAGCAGGAACACTGACTCATGGCCTTGCGCCTGGGAAGGGAGTCTTAGCATTCAAAGAGTAACCAACAGTGGCATCCCAGAGGGAGGCATTCAATCTTTACTTTAACATGTACATTCTTTACTTTGCCCCATAAAGAAACTGCAACGTGGGAGGCCTGGGTTCGACCCCTGGTTCGGGAAGATCCTTTGGAGAAGGAAATGACAACCCACTCCAGTATTCTTGCCTGGAGAACCTTATGGACAGGAGCCTGGCTGGCTACAGTCTATGGGGTCGAAAAAGTCAGACATGTCTGAGCGACTAACACTTTTACTTTCATTCTTTACTTCTGGTCAGTGTGCCCTTTTCCTTAATAATTAAAACAGACATACACTGTAATTTTCATAGGCCACTAACAGACTGTTATAGTTAGTATAAAATTCAGGTTAACTCATGTATAAGCCAGAATGACTTTCCATACCTCAATATGTGAAAATGTATTTTATCATCCCAAACCAGTGAGTCGATTACAGTAAAAGTGACTTCACAGATGAGATGAGGTTAGGTCCTTGAGATGGGGAGATTTTCCTGGATTCTCCAGTTGAATGCAATGTCATCACAAAAGTCCATAAGACGGGGGCAAGGATGTCAGAGTTGGTAAAGATATGTGAATGGAAGCAAAGATGAAAGAGGGAAGTTTGAAGAAGATAGATTGTTGGTTTTGAAGATGGAGGATGGGGACCACTAGCCAAGGAGAGAAGTGGTCTCTAAAGAGTGGAAAAGGCAAAGAAATGCATTCTCTTCTGGAACCTTCAGAAGGAAATCAGCCTGCCAACATCTCCATTGTAGGACCTTTGACCTCCAGAACTGTAAGATGGTATAAGTTTGTGTCATTTTAAGCCACTTCATGGCTTAGATGGTAAAGAATCCACCTGCAATGCAGGAGACCCGGGTTTGATCTCTGGGTTGAGAAGACCCCCTGGAGAAGGGAATGACAACCCATTCCAGTATTCTTGCCTGGCAAATCTCATGAACAGAGGAGCCTGGCGGTCTATGGGGTCACAGAGTCAGACACAGCTGAGCGACTGACACTTTACTGTTTGACTTTTAAGCCCCTTTGTGGTAATTTATTACCACTGCAATAAGAAATAAATACAACTTCTAACATACTATATAATTTACTCAATTATTATGTTTATTTTTCAATTTCTCTCCCCCTGAGAGATGTTCCTCTCCAGGGTAGGAATTTTTGTCTTTATCTCTGAAGAGTCCCAGACTACTTTAAATGGGCCTGGCAAACAGCAGATGCTCAGTCAATGCTGATAACTGGATAAAGAAAATGAAGGAAAGGAAAGGGTCAAGGCTTCTCTGACGCTTTATTGACTGGGAACCTCATGTTATGCTTACTCACAGAAGGAAGAGAGGAGCAGGTCAGTTTGGAGAGAATCAAGAAAATAGATGGGTTTAGTTTGAGGTTTGAGGGGTTCTGTGGGAGATATAAATAGATAGATATGACCTGAAGGACTTCCCTGCAGGTCCAGTGGCTAAGACTCCACACTCCCAATACAGGGGGCCTGGGTTCACTCCTGGGTCAGAGAACTTGATCCCACATGCCTCAACTAAGAGTTCGCATGCCGCAACTAAAGATCCCAAGTGCCGCAACTGAGACTCAATGCAGCCAAAATAAATATTTACAAATATACATTGCTTAAAAAAAAAAAAAAGAGAAAAATGTGTCGGTAATTCTGCAGAGGCAGCTGGAATGTGGGTCAGGCTGCTAACAGGCCCTGGGGCAGTTCAGTTTCCAAATCCTGAAGCTTGAGGCTTGGGAGGCTTCGCAAGAGTCACAATCAACTGATCCCTCAGGCTTAATGTCACAACAGGGAGTGTCCTCAGAATAAGAAACAGGAGATCAGCCTTCTTCCCCAATCCTGGGGCAACTGATAAACAGTGACTCAAATGTTTCCTCATCCTTTAACTTTCTTCTTGGATGTTACTTGACAGGGTTAGATTGTGTGACTCTGGAACTCATAACACTGCCCCAGACACTGGGAAAGACAAGAGCGCGGTCGAGGACTTACAACCAGACATTCACAAAACTAAATTAAAATAGAAGCAACTATACACGGTGCTATGCATGGTATGGTCCAGCGGGCGAGGGTGGCTCACTGTGGCTGAAGTATCTAGAAAGACCCAGTGGAGCAGATGTCAAGTGAGTGGGTCTTTGAGGGACGAGGGCACAGAGAGCAAAGACTGCCAAGAATGCTTTAACTCGTTTAGGGAGCCTTGCCTAACGTACTGACTCCAGACTGGAGTCTGTTTGGGGAATAAACACTTGATACACCACCTTTTGGGTATTTTAGTATCCCAGGCAACCTCCCAGCCCAGCGCATGCGCCTCGCAAGGCTCTCGCGCAGTGTTACCATAGTGGCTCAGGGCTAGATCGTCAGCCAGCGCAGAGGCGGACATTTTGGGTCCTGGCAGGGAAAAGTTGGACAGGCTGGCACCATTAAAAAGTCAGGCTTCACCGCCCAAGAACGTGAGAGCAAAAGAACACCCTGGGGCGACAAGATCAAAGTGGCGAAACTAATCTTTAATGTCTTCCTAGGAAAAAATAAGCTTGTGGAGAGTTGCCCACCGCCCTGCCCTCATCTAAGATGGCGACCGTGCGGGCGCTCTAGCTGCGCCTTTCGGATTCCCAGGGGGCGGTGTCCTCGTCGCGATCTTTGAGGTGATCGGCGGCGCAGGTTGCCTCGCTCTCTCGTCGCGCCCGATTCCTCAGCGAGGGGCCTTTGGTACGAGGAGGTTGGGGGTCTCGAGACTCTCCCCGCTCCCCGCCCCCCGTGCCGTTTTCTCGGCGCCTTCGCTGCGCTGGCCTCGCGGCCGCCTCCGTCAGAACCGCTCCCCGGTGCAGCCCCGCGCGGGCCGGCTGTAACCGCGCCCCCGGGCCGGACGATGCCTAGGAAGCTGCTGCTGCTGCCCCGCTCTCCGTGTCCTCCGCTTTCCGCGCCCCGCGAGCCTGCCCCGCCGCCCGCCCCGCCATGAACGCCGCCCGCAACGGCTACCGAGTCTTCTCTGCCAACTCCACGGCAGCCTGCACCGAGCTGGCCAAGCGCATCACCGAGTAAGGGGGCGGGGGGCGCGGATGTCCCGGGGGCCCCTTCCTTTCCGAGAGACCGTCCTTGCTCCTCCTCGCCTCCGCATCCCCCGACCGGGGCGAGGGGTGATTTGGCCCCTTCATCTTGCCGCCCTCACCCTCACCCCCCACTCCAACTCTGCAGCTGAAAACACGCTGGGCTGGTTGACTCTTAACTGGCTTCCCCCGCAGCCCACCCCTCGGGTCCTTGGAGCGCCCGCCCTGCTTTCGGCTCCCCACTCCCACCTCCCAGGCGGTGGACCTCCCCCCCGCCCCAGGTTAGAGCTTTGTGGGAGCGGGGGCGCCTCTGGGTTTGGCTGCTTTTCCCACGGTTGGAGTTGACCTCTGGATCTGGTCGCTGCGGTTCTCAAGTCTCCCCACCCCGGGAGACGGAGGCCGGCACGTAGTTACAACATTGGGTGCAGTAGATGGGGGTGGCAGGGGGCGGCCTGGCAAGTGAAAGACCCCGAGGCCCAAGATGCACGGACTGAAGCAGACGTGTAGGGGAGGGCAGTGAGAACAAGGCAGTCCCAGGGGAGCAGATTTATCGCAGCTGATGATTGAAACGACAGGTCTAACCGTAGTCTGTAAGTCAGTTAGGTTCGATCAGTCCTAAGTCTGCTTTTTCACCTGTTCACCTAAGGAAGCCTCCAGCCTCGAGTGGCCTTTAGAGTCTTAGGACCTTGGCCGTCTTGCCCCTGGGCAAGAGACTTGATTTTCCTGAACTTCATTGGTGAGATAGAGGCAGTTCCTTCTACTGGACCCAGAACATTGTGAACGTGAACCAAATAATGGCTCGTGCGTTCAAGCGTCTAGCAGAGCAGAGGTTGATGGTGGCCCTCTGAATAATACATGCTTGCTAAATGGCCTCTTTTCTAGTTGGCTCTTGTGGAGAGTTCCAGAGCCTATTGTAGAGAAAGAACCTTCTGAGCCCTTTGCAAATAAAATTGTTTAAAAAATAAATAAGCTTGTTTTTTAACTTTTAAAGTCATTTTCACGTTTTAAACAACTTATTAGAATTCTGTGGGCTTTTCAGAGTTTATAAGTCATGGCATGAATATATTTTAAAATTCTAGACGAAAAATGTAGAAGAAAGGGGAAACTTTAGTCATATTATCTCAGTAATGCCTGTGTTCTTTTTAGTTAGCTTTAAATGAGATTAAGAGTGTAAAACAAACAAACAGTCCTTTTGCAGTCTTACTACCTGGTTTCCATTCCTGACCACTGATTATTTGTCTTTCTTTTTGAGGCCAACTAAAACACTAATTTTAAATATAAAGCTTGTGTTTGTTTATTTTGGGTCAGATTTGCCACAGTGGCCTTGCTGAGAGAAACCAGAGCGGGGAGGGCAGAATTAAATAGTCAGTGTTTTGCCTTGGTCTTATATTTGGTTCTTGAAAAAATTGTTCCAGAAAAGTTTAAAGTTTTAACCATTTTTAAGTGTACAATTCACTGGCACTAAGTACATTCACAGTGTTGTGTGATTATCAGCACTGTTCATTTCCAGATCTTTTTCATCATTTCAAACAGGAACTCTGTACTCTTTAAGTACTAACTCCACTTTATCCACCCTCCCAGTCCCTGGTAACCTCTGTTCTATTTTCTGTAGCTGTGAATGTTCCCATTCTAAGGTCCTCCTATACATGGACTCATACAATATTTGTATTTTTGTGTCTGGCTTTTTTACTTAGAATCTGTTTTGCTTTTTTTTTTTCAGTCGAGGTTCATCAATAATGTGGGCTTCCCTGGTGGCTCAGTGGTAAAGAATCTGTCCACAATATGGGAGACCTGAGTTCAGTCCCTGGGTTGGGAAGATCCCCTGGAGGAGGGCATGGCAACCTACTCCAGTATTCTTGCCTAGAGAATCCCTATGGGCAGAGGAGCCTAGCCGGGCTACCGTCCAGGGGGTCACAAAGAGTCAGACACAACTGAGCAACTGAGCACATGGGACAGCATCCGTCTTGTAGCATGTACCAGAATTTCATTTCTTTTTAAGACTGAATAATGTTCTGTTGTATACTTGGCTGGAGTGTTTTTAAACAGATTGCAGAACATAAACAACAACCATTATCAACAGCCCTTATTTCACTCATAAAAATGGTAATACTGACCGATAAGAACTGAAAACAAAAACCCATCATTAATTTCTTTGTCTCCTCTCTTGTCTAGTCCTAATGTATTTCATTGTGTGTGTTGGTCACTCAGTCATGCATCTTTGTGACCCCACAGACCATAGCCCACCAGTCCATGGGGGCAAGAATACTGGAGTGAGCTGTCATTTCCTTTTCCAGGAGATCTTCCCAACCCAGGGCCCGAATCTGGGTCTCCTGCATTATAGGCAGGTTCTTTACTGTCTCAGCCACAAGGAAAGCATATTTCCTAGTTTGTCTCAAAAATGAGTTTTCCACTTGGTTTATTCTAGTCAGGATCCAAACAAGATTCATACTGTGTTTGGTTAACGACACGGAAGTCTGATGCTTTTGACCACTGAGGCATTTACCTATGTTTTGGAATTATTGCTGCTAACCACGTATTTGTTGGCATTTGATTTTGCAAGACAATTACTATTCGAAAGATGATGGAACTAGATGTTAAACTTTGGTTGTGGGCTCTTCCCAGTAAAGCGGTATGTCACAGAATGGTGAGTGCTGGAAGCTGCTCACAGAATGACAGCGGATTTTTAGTTCTTAATGAATTAAATTTTCTTTTTCTTTTTTTTTGGTAAGACAGTGCTGATGTAGTTGGAGAAGGCAATGGCACCCCACTCCAGTACTCTTGTCTGGAAAATCCCATGGACAGAGAAGCCTGGTAGGCTGCAGTCCATGGGGTCGCTAAGAGTTGGATACGACTGAGCCAACGTCCCTTTCACTTTTCACATTCATGCATTGGAGAAGGCAATGGCAGCCCACTCCAGTGTTCTTGCCTGGAGAGTCCCAGGGACGGGGGAGCCTGGTGGGCTTCTGTCTGTGGGGTCACAGAGTTGGACACGACTGAAGCGACTTAGCTGCAGCAGCAGCTGATGTAATTATTGTAGTCTTTTTGTTAAACACATGTCTGTGAACTGGAGTTTTTCTGAAAAGAGCCTTCATTCTTTTTTTCAATTAATTTGTTTATTTTTTGGCTGAGTTACGCAGCATGTGGCATCTTAGTTCCCTGACTGGGGATTGAACCCCAGTCCCCTTCACTGGACTTGTGACTTCTCTGATGGTCCAGTGGTTAAGACTCTGCTCTTCTAAAAGGGCCTTAATTGCTTTTTTTCTCCCTTTAGGCGTCTTGGTGCTGAATTGGGGAAGTCTGTGGTTTATCAAGAGACCAATGGAGGTGAGTTAAACTTCTTAAACGTTCTTTGTCCTTCAGGCTCTGTTTAATTGACTGGCATGTTTTTAAAAGGCTAGTGTTACTCATATATAACACAGAAATCTGTTGCTCTTTAACAGTAGGGTTGGAAGGTTTTCAGTACTTATAAACCTTGACTGGAGAAGGCGATGGCACCCTACTCCAGTACTCTTGCTTGGAAAATCCCATGGACGGAGGAGCCTGGTGGGCTGCAGTCCATGGGGTCACTAAGAGTTGGACACGACTGAGCAACTTCACTTTGACTTTTCACTTTCATGCATTGGAGAAGGAAATGGCAACCCACTCCAGTGTTCTTGCCTGGAGGATCCCAGGGAAGGGGGGAGCCTGGTGGGCTGCTGTCTATGGGGTCACACAGAGTCAGACACAACTGAAGCAACTTAGCAGCTGCAGCAGCAGCAGCAGCAAACCTTGACTTCTTGTTTTCTCCTTAAGTCTTCTTTCCTGTTGTTCCAAGGTAATGCAAATATCTTATCATTTTAGAATGAAAAAAGTGATGGAGGAGATTTTTCTTCCTTATTTTGCTGTATTTGATACATACTTTCTACGTTTCTGTCTCACTAAAAGTCATCAAATGGTGTTAAGAGTCATCTGTACTAGATAGGTAATGACTTACTTTAAAAACCTCTTGGAGTTAGTTTTATCTCTCATTTTTTCTCTCAAGTCTTGTCAAAGCTCACCCTGGGTTAGTCACCACTTTTTTGTTGCCGCCTAAGTTTTTTGTTCCGAACCAGGCGGAGGATGTGGGACCCTTTAATTCCCAGCCCAGGGATGGAACCCGCACCTCCTGCAGTGGAAGCATCCTGGACCTCCAGGGAAATCCCCTGCCTGGGTTTCCAGGGAGAGCTGGAACATGAAATAATACTGCTTGAAGGCACTTTGTTGATAGCCATGTTCTAGGAATAAACCCCCAGCTGGGAATTATTTTTGCAAAGTTGAAAGCCTTGGATTCATGTTTCGTGTTTGCTCAGGAGATAAGATGAAACTGATGTTTGGGGAGCTAGAAAAGCAAAGTATTGGGTAGTGATGTAAAGCATGCATTCTGGAGTGTGTACAGGTTACATCTGTGTTATATAATTAACCCCCAGAAACCCTTAATCCAGCTTCCACACTCAATAGCTGTTAACTTGGTGACTTCAGAAGCTTTCCTGCCAGGGCAAGTCAGGAGATGCTTAATTTTTGGTATTTTGTTGTTGTTAAACACATGCCTGTGGACTGGAGTTTTTCTAAAAAGAGCCTTCATTCTTCTTTTTCAGTTAATTTGTTTATTTTTTTGACTGAGTTGTGCAGCATGTGGGAATCTTAGTTCCCCGACCGGGGATTGAACCCCAGTCCCCTTCATTGGAAGCATGACTTCCAATGAAGGTGAGTGCATATAGGTGAGATAGCTTATTTAACAGTAACAGATTCGGTTCATTGTGATGGCATTTGAGGATCTCGTAAATGAAGCATTTGAGGAAAGGAGGGAGGTTTAGGGAGGGCCTTTTTCTCCATCTTCCCATCATTGTTCTAGGCCTCCTTTCTCGGGTCAAAGTAGCTTCTTAACAGGTCTTCTTACTTGCATTTTCAGCCTTTAGTTTGTTCTGATCCCCTTCAACAGGTTATTTCCACAGTGCAAACGTTTTTTACTTACCTCTGCTTCACATTTTATAGGCTAGAGTTCAGTCTCCTTAGCAATCATGTTGGGGCCTTTGGGACCTCGTTTCTGCCCGTCTCAGCTGCTTCATCTTTCATCACACCCATGAGCATGTCTCGTGTGCTCTGATCCGGAATCCATTTGAAATCTGCCTGCTTCTCTCACTGCCTCCACTCCCTCTGCTCCGGTCCAGCGAGCTGTCTGTCACTTGCCTAGGCTCCTTAAAAAACGTCTTAGAATGGCGTCTCTCCAAGTAGCCACTCCTGCTTTGCCACCATTTTCTTTACACAGCAGCCAGTGATCACACGAAGCCTCCAGTGGTTCTCCTATCTACTTTGGAATAAAGTCCAGACTTGGGAATTCTGGTCACGGTTGGCTCCCTGCCCTCCTTTCTGTGTCCTCTCTTTCAGGCTGTCTCCAGATGCACAGTGACACCCTTGCCCCTGCTGTTCCACACTTGCCTTCCCACTGCATGGCCCAGCCTGCGGTGAGGCCGTCCTTCCCAGGCCTTTTCTCCTTTCTCGTGGCTGGGCTTTCTCCTGCACGTTGGCCTGGAGTGTTTGCCAGTCTTCGGCACTGCATCGTCTCTCCCGGGTCAGACTTTGTCCCCTTGGTCCAGTCCTCCTCTTTGGGACCCCAGCTCAGGGCCTGACACAGAGGCGGCCATGGCCTTCTTAAAAGAGCAACATGGATATTAACCTTTGGCCTCCTTAACTGCGGAATACTTTTCCCTGAGCATCTTGTGTTTATTTAGTGATGGATTTTCTTTTCTGGACCCTGAGATTTTACATAGACCTGATTATTGCTTTTGCCTTCTAGTCTATTTTTGGCTTATTTTCCCCTGAGCTTGACTATTTTTTTTTCAGTACATGTCATTCCCAGATCTATTAAGAATTTATTTTGGTGCAGTAAATGAAGTGTTGATTTCAGTTCATTTCAGTCGCTCAGTCGTGTCCGACTTTTTGCAACCCCCATGGACTGCAGCACGCCAGGCTTCCCTGCCCATCACTAACTCGTGGAGCTTGCTCAATCTCATGTCCACCCAGTCAGTGATGCCATCCAGCCATCTCATCCTCTGTGGTGCCCTTCTCCTCCTGCCTTCAATCTTTCCCAGCATCAGGGTCTTTTCCAGTGAGTTGCTGTTTAGATTCCCCTTTACTCCCTCCAATTGCTACCCAATTCTTACAGCATTCTTACACCATTCTTACAGCATGAAGTAGTTTTCCTTAAAACTATTGAACATTTTTATTTTTCAGAAACAAGAGTTGAAATACAAGAATCTGTTCGTGGCCAAGATATTTTCATTATACAGACAATACCCAGGTAAGAGCACGACTTTATCCCTTTTCCTCTAAAAATCTTAGTGATGTACCTTGCTGTCTCTTCATGTGAACTTCAGTTTTCTCTAAATTGTAAGTGTGTTTGTATGTTAAATGCTTTCTAAAATACGATACGTGTGTATGTGTTTGCATGTATACAGACACACATATTCGGTCTTTTGGAATTCTTTCCATGCTTGTCACACTGTACTTAACTGCTGTGTTTACTTGATCATCTTTTCCAAGCTTAAAACTCCTCAAGGACAAAATATCCTCCCTGCTTTTGCCAGGGTCGGTCTGTTCCACTCTACTGAAAGCCTTTGTTGTTGTTAAATGCAGTGCGTAGCTGCTCTGGTTCATATCCGCTGAGGCCCGTTTTTGCACCGCATTTAATTTTGCACAGTGGCCGGTTCCCCCGACCATCTCCACTGCAGAAACCATCTACTGCTTCTCTCCAGGCAGGAGGACAGGCCCTGGGAGAGTCCTGGCATGCCTGAGCGTGAACTTCCCTGTGGGGTTATCTCCTCTCAGCCCCTCACTGGGAATGGGGTTGGCGTCTTTGAAAATTCCAGAGCTTCACGTCTCGATCAGTTCAGTTCTTGAGATTGTGCCCAAGCAGGGCACTGGGTGCCACGGCATGCGGGTGCAGTACACGCATTGCTTTAATCCTCGTGTGTCAGTCCTATGTGGCTGCTCTTGTTTGGCCTCTGTGATTCTGAGATTTATAGTAAGAAATATGGATTTGGTCTTCCTGTCCTGGCGCAGAGCTCCTAAAACTGTTGGAACTTCCTCCTTGAGAAAAGCAGTCAAAGTATCTCCGTGATTCAGAACAAGCCCCCTTCAGCCTGGAAAATCCCATGGACGGAGGAGCCTGGTGGGCTGCAGTCCAAGGGGTCCTAAAGAGTCAGACACGACTGAGCGACTTACTTTGACTTTTCACTTTCATGCATTGGAGAAGGAAATGGCAACCCACTCCAGTGTTCTTGTCTGGAGAATCCCAGGGACTGGGGAGCCTGGTGGGCTGCTGTCTGTGGGGTCGCACAGAGTCGGACATGACTGAAGCAACTTAGCAGCAGCAGTAGGGAGTTTTGGAAATCCCCTGGATAAACTCAGGATGGGGGGCTGGTTCCTAGGGACACCAACCTTGTGATGAGAGGGTGGGTACCTTCAAGGTAGCCCCCATGACCTCTGGGGAGGAGTTGTATCCATCTCCAGTGGCCAGTGATTTGACCACTTGTGCCGGTATCATGAAGCCTCCATAAAACCCCCAGCAGGCCTGGGTTGGTGAAGACGGGGTTGCTGGGAGGTGGGTGCACGCAGCAGAGGTGGGGACGCTTTGCACCCTTCTCCCATACAGCATGCAGGATCTTCGTTCCCCGACCAGGGATTGAACCCGTGCCTCCCTGCAGTAGAAGCACCAAGGCCTAACCACTGGGCATCCAGGGAATTCCCTGAATTCTTCTTTTATTATTATTATTATTAATTTGCTCTAGCAAGCTAATCAGAGCCGAGGAGTGGGTCCTAGGAACCTCTCAATTTATAGCAGGTTGGTTAGAGACAGGTGATAGCCTGGACTTGTGCATATCTGAAGTGAGGAAGGGCAGTCTCATGGGACTGGGCCCTTAAGCTGTGGGATCTGTTGCTATGTCCAGAGAGAGACGGTCAGAATTGAACTGAATCACAGGACACCCAGGTGGTGTCCCCAAGATTCTGAGAATTACGTATCTATGGGAAAACCCCTACACATTTGGTGACCACCAGTATTCAGTGTTGTGAATGTACAGAGAAGGAAAAAAACCTTTTCCTTACAGTCCCCTCTGAAAGGATTGAGAAAGTTGGGCCTGAAGGAAGCTGAGGACCACAGGGTCGTGGAGAGAGTAATCTGAACCCTAGCATAAAGTTTCCTTGTACACTGATAACTGGTAGCTACTCAGTATTTTATTTTTAATTTTTTTTATTATAGGAGTAATATTCATCTCTAAAAACACAAGCTTTATAGAAACATGTATCAGAAAATAAGAATTCCCCAGCCCTCATCCACCCCCCTAGTCTTCTGAGATAACTAGTTTAAGTAGGTGTTTGTTCCTCTCTGTTGGATATGCACAAACAAATTTAGGCTCCATCATTCAGGTGATCCTCAAAACCAAAATAAAATCCATTTTAATTTCTCTGCATGGTTCAGATTTCAAAAGGGTGTGTAACGAGGCCCACCTCTGCCCTCAGCCCCTCCACTTCCCTCCCTGGATGTGGCAGGTGTCACTTGGTTCCTAGGCATCCTTTCAGAGACTCTGTGTGTTCAAGCAGTTGCGAGGAGTTCCCTGGCGGTCCAGTGGTGAGGACTGTACCCTTCTACTGCAGAGGGTATGGGTTTAACCCCTGGTTGGGGAACCAAGATTCTATAAGCCTGGCGGTATGGCCAAAAAGAAAAAAAAATGCTGTTGCACATTGCTGAACTTAAATAAATAAAGCCATGTATCATATCAACACAGAAAGAGCCACCTCATCTTTTAAAGATTCAGATTTTGAAACAGTCACAGACTTACAGAAAACTTGCCTGTGCAGTACAGCCACTGTAGACAAACTTGCCAGACTCATCCCCACTCCCCAAATCACACAGTGTGTGATTCCTACAAAGGAGAGCTTTCTTTCTATCTCTCTCCCTCTTTTTTTTCTCCTGTATCACATGGTCTGTGGGATCTCAGTTCCCTGACCAGGGATCAAACCTGCGCCCATGGCAGTGAAAGCTTAACCACCAGACCACAAGTTAGTGCCCAAGGAGGGCATTCATCTATACAGCCACAGTGCTGCCATCAAAATCAGGATACTGAGACCTCTGTGTCATTACCACCTAAGGCTCAGACACCATCCCCAGTTGTGTGCTGTCCCCCAGCGCTCAGGTGGCACTTACTTGTCATGTATCTTATCTTGTAGACAGTCTGGAACCCTCCCTTAGTCTTTCCTTCACTTTCAAAACTTTTGACACTTTTGGAAGATGTTGACACTTTGGCCAATTGATTTTGTTGAGTGCCCCTCAGGATAGGCAGTTCGTTTCCTTGGTGGCAGGAAGTTGTGCTTTATCTAATTATTGGTTTCCATATCTCATGGTAACCAAGAAGGCACTAGAAAGTTAATACATGGAATCCAGGGTGAAGTTGGGGCAGTACTATAGACTGAACTTTAGAATGTGGATGTGTTTTCCAGGCGAAGAACAAAATAAACATGGAAAAACATGTTGGTTAATAGCTTATTGGGAAATATTTGTTGTGTTTTTTTTTTGTGTTTTTCTACTCATGCTTAGTTGCAGTGGGGAGAGTGACTCTTACAGGATAACATGACAGTAATTCTACATACTCACCATGTGGAAAGGCTTCTCTTTGAAGCAGCAGCACAGATACACGTGATGCTTTTAGAAACCAGAACCCTGTCCTGAAGATGGTGCTGTTCCCCGTGTGTACTTGTTTTGAGATTATTTTAGAAGCCACAGTTGTCTTCCCTGGGGTTCAGTTTGGTGATATCAAAGCAAAAACACCTTCACCGTCCTGTATCTTTCAGGATGACGGGGATGGGAGAGGAAATTTGGAGAAAAGACAAAGAGAATATGTGTGTGTGTATCCCATGAAGAGTTATTGGGTTTGTCCCAATAAACAGTGTAAAACAACATTCTGTTGCCTGACTACAGAACATTTGAATGACAACTAAATTTAGTTAATTTAGTGGGGAATTTAGTTTTTTAGTCCTATCTGCCATACATAGTTATATAGATTGCCAATCGGTGCAAAATGCACAGCTTAAAACTTGGAAATTAAGTTTTGAGGACCTTACTGAGGACTATAGCCTTGGAGCCAGTCTCAGAGATGACACTAAGGAGCCACTCTGATGAGCTAAGAGAGGAATCAGGATGTGTGTGAGTTTTTTTCCGGGGCCGGGGGGGGAGTGAAACATCAGAAGATTATCACTGATCACAAAGCAGAGGCATCACAATGACTTTAGTGCTTTTCTGTACTTGGGAAGACTAGGATTTGGGGTAATTGAAATTAGCCCTTAGGTATGCGTCTGTTTATCTAGGGCCTGTTACCCAAAGCCTAGAGAGCTGCTTGTTTTTCTCCATCCTGAATTCCCCTCAGGGCTTGACTCTGGTGGAAGTCAAGGGGTGTCCTGGGCAAGGTATGCAGGGAGGGGTCTGGAGCTTTCAGCTGCTCTCCCCAAGCTCTCCAAACCGGAAGTTCTCTGAACTCTCTCCTTTTGGGTTTTTACAGAGGTTTGATCTGTTAAATCCTTAGCCTGTGGCGATTGATTGAATCCAGACAACTTGGGGGAGGACTGAAAGTTCAGCTTCTCTAACACGTGGTCTGTCTCCCAGGTAACCAGTCTCCTCCAGGAGCAGTCCGAAAGTCACCTCATTAACATAACTAAAGACACCTTGGCTTGTCTCAAAGCTTAGGAAATTCCAAGGGTTTCCAGACAGCCTGAAATGGCAACCAAATAGGTATTCCTTACAGTAAATCACACTGTCACAGGGAGGTACTCAGGAAGTTCCCAGGTAAACTGAACACTGGAACCAAGTGAACTAGATAGGAAGCTTTACAAAACGTGTTGTTTGAAGGAAAAGTTTTCGTGTTTTATGTCACATTTCTAGTTTGTCGCTAAGTCATGTCCATCTCTTTGCGGCCCCATGGACTGTAGCCCACCAGGCTCCTCTGTCCATGGAATTTCCCAGGCAAGAATACTGGGATGAGTTGCCATCTCCTTCTCCAGGCGATCTTCCCCACTTAGGAATTGAACCCATGTCTCCTGCATCAGCAGGTGGATTCTTTACCGCTGAGCCACATAAGACGACTCATTAAAAGAACATGACAGCTTACTTGCTGCAAGTGATTTAATTGTTGGAGGTGGAGGTGGCGTACATCCTGCTCCCTGACCCTGTTCTCAGTACTTCCATCTGTGTTGCTGGTCTGTTTTTGCAGTTTTAACTGATATGTATAGACTATGTCCTTACCTCGCACTCGTTTTTGCCCATTGAAAATGAGCAGTAAGAGCCAAGGTTAATAAGATGTGATAGTCTTAGGGAAGAGAAAAGAGTTGGTAAACAATTAAGATTGTTCTACTTAGAGATTATAGGCACTAGCCAGAATGTGCTGGGAACAGATAAACAAAGCAGAAGCTGCCAGCCAGTTTCTCTTGGCCCTGCTAACTCACACAGTAACTGCCTGGGATCCAGTTTGTCCGGCGTCCCTCAGAGAATGGGTAAACCCCCTGTGACAAAGGCCCTTTTGTCACCTTCCTGACCGAAAGGGGGTGGGTCATGGGAGGCTTTCCTTAGCCTTGATCTAGAGAATGTTGAATCCCCTGGTGTGTAGGTCATTAGGAAACGGAAAAAGTAAAAAAAAAAATAAAAACCTCATGGGAGAGATTAGTAATTAGTGGAAAGAAAGTTACTCTGAAATCAAGGCTTCTCCAAAACTTTTGTTCCTCTTGTTACACTCAGTGTCTTACCACCCGGCCCTCCCTTGTGTGGTGTCTAAACCTTGTGGTGGATGGCTGTGTATTGTAAATGCCGTCACAAAGACAGCTGAAAACCCATGACCCAGATAGATAACCTTCCAGGATCTGTTTAATTAACTTCAACTCTCAACGCATTGTTGGCATTGGGATCTGGTATAAGAAACCACCACGTCCAGTGAAGCTTTTTAATGCCACACACTGCACCACACCAGTGAAAGATTAAGAAAGCTTATCTAACGTCAGCAGGCAGTCTGTATGTGGAAGAGGCTTTTGATAGAGGGTCTGTGATGCCTGATGTTTAGAGACGGACTCCTGAGTTACCTACGTTCTATCCTGAGTGCTGTGCCGGCTTCATCTGAATCCCCAGAGCCCACAGGCATCCGTTGAGATGATCTGTTGTGGGCTGGGAGCTCTCTTCTCTGGGCTGAAGGATCAGAAGGGGAAGGGGACATTCTCAGTTGAGTTAGCGTGCTCCTTCTCGGGACAAATGATTCCAAGGGTGATGGTGAGGGAGAGCCAGTTCCAAGGGTGATGGTAGGGGAGAGCCAGAGGACTCCCTACCCCCAACAAGATGAGGTCAGCCTCTTTTACCATGTTACCTCCCCACCTAACACAGTACCTGATGCAAGGTGCTCAGTAATTAGTTGGTAAATGGATGATGCAGGATGAAAATTGTTGAAGAGTGTGGAAACTGACCAAGTATCATGAATTCCTAAGTGTTAGGTTGATACAAATGTAATTGCGATTTCAGACCATGAATTTTAAGTCATTATAACTGGGCTCAAACACATCTTTATTAATCAAAATAGGAACCATTAAAATCAACACATTTTTACCAGAAGAATAAGTTGCCAGGAATAAGTTGGTATATTCCTGTAGTGTAAAAATTGGTGTTTCGGGATTCTACAGACTCTTGGAAAGCATTTTCTGCCTTCTGCTGGTCGTGGACACTTTCCCTGCAAAAAGTTGTCAGGATGATTGAAGAAGTGGTAGTTGGTTGTCAAGAGGTCAGGTGAATATGGCGGACGAAGCAAAACTTTGTGGCCCAGTTCATTCAACTCTGAAGCGTTGGTTGTACAACGTACGGTTAGGTGTTGTGGAGAAGAATTGGGTCCTTTCTGCAGCCCCAGCTGCAGGCGTTGCAGTTTTTGATGCATCTCTCGATCTGCTGAGCATACTTCTCACAGGTAATGTTCACCAGGATTCACAAAGCTGTAGTGGATCAGGCTGGCAGCAGGCCACCAAACTGACTGTAACATTGTTTGGGGCAAGTTTGGCTCTGGGGAATGCTTTGGAGCTTCTTCTCGGTCCAGCCACTGAGCTGGTTGTTGCTGGTTGTTGTATAAAATATACTTTTCATTGCATGTCACAATCAGTCCAGTCGAGAAATGGTTCGTTGTTGCTGCACAGAATAAGAGAAGACGACATTTCAAAATGACAGTTTTTTTTTTTTTGGTCAGCTCACGAGGCACGTACTTATTGAGCTTTTTCACCTTTTCAATTTGCTTCAAAGGCTGTTTGATCGTAGAATGGTCACTGTCAAGTTCTTTGGCAACTTCTTGTGTAGTTGTGAGGATCAACTTCAGTGATGCTCTCGGTTGATTTTTGTCAACTTCCGATGGCCAGCCACGGCGCTCCTCGTCCTCAAGGCTCTCGTCTCCTTTGCACAACTTCTGAACCACCACTGCCCTGCACGTTGTTAGCCAGTTCCAGGGCCAAATGCATTGTTGATGTCGCTAGTTGTCTCCACTGCTTTATAACGCATTTGGAACTTGAATAAGAAAATCGCAGGAACTTGCTTTTTGTCTAACATCATTTCCCTAGTCTAAAATAAATATAAAATACACAGTAATATGTCATTAGCAAAAAAATAAAGTGAGAAACGTGCGTTAAAATGATGTATAACATAACTACATTTATTTAAGGAAGTATTCCAAAACAGCAAAGTTCAACAGTGCAAAACCGCAATTATTTTTGCACCAACCTAATAACCTTGAAAGTGTTTGATAAATGTATTGTCACAATTATACCAAAAGGTTGTGTGTCTTCTGACCTTTTGATGCCAGACGTGGGATGTTATTAACTTGGGAATATGAGGGAGAAGAAGACTCCAGTTTATTTCAGAGGAAGGAAATGATAACTGGAAAATATGTAACCTGTTAGCAATCCAAAAGGAATGTCTCAGTTGACAGTTGCATCTTGAAGTTGAGCCCAGAATCACTCTGCCTACCCTGTGGGAGAAAACACAGAAGCTTGTGACTGAGGCTTGAAGTAGTCATGAAAAGTCCGGACTACAAAGGGGAGGTAGTGAGCGTGGGCGCGGAGACAGTATCAGAATGAAAGGGTGTCTTTGTATTGTTCACTCCCAGGTGCTATTATTAAGTTTCTGCTGTGTTGATGGCAGGCCTTTCCATTTTGATCAGGTGATTCAAGAACTGAATAAATAATCCAGTGATTTCCCTGGTGATCCAGGGGTTAAGACTGTCTTCCAAATCAGGGGTGCAGGTTCGGTCCCTGGTCAGGTAACTGAGATCCCACATACCACAGGGTATGGCCAAAAATTAACATAAATAAATAAAACTTGTTTTGTTTTTTTTGTAAAGTATAATCTGAAGAGCCTGTTCCTCACTTGGGTGGGAACTCAGACATGGGAAATGATCTTCTTTATCTCGGAAAGGCAAGGGAAATACACTCCTAGTGCAAAAGAAAGGGTGTTTGAGGACACTTGGACAATCCCAAGAAGAATTGGGAGGAGGCTAGAGAGAGAGTTGAACTTTGGAAGGTAATCCTGAAGGATTTCAAGGCCCTTTAAGAGCAGAGCCTTACCTTACACTTGATCAGTCTTGGCAAAGGGTGGCACTCAGCATTCATTAAAATTTGGAAATAGCCTTTCCTTCAGATTCACATTTCCTTCTTGTTCGTCTGGGTAATCTTTGTATCACAGGTGGCTCATTGGTAAAGAATCTGCCTGCCAATGCAGGATCCACAGGAGACTTGGGTTCAATTCCTGGGTCAGGAAGATTCCTGTGGAGAAGGAAATGGCAGCCTGCTCCGGGATTCTTACCTGGGGAATCCCATGGACAGAGTAGCCTGGTAGGCTTTGTCCATATCCTTTGCCTGCCAGGCAAAGGGTCCGACACAACTGAGCGACTGAGCACGCACGTGAATCTGTATCTCAGGGAAAGAAGGAGTGGGGGAGATTTTTGGAAATTAACACCCAAGACCTTCCTGCCCCGCTCACCCTTCTCTCCACCCCAAAAAGAAAACGAACAAATTATTTCAGCTAAATAGAAGGGCTGGTGGATCTTCCCTGGTGTTCCCAGGAAAGGAGGTGCCAGCACCTTGGCCTGAGCTCAGATCCTGGGGATGGTACCAGCAGGTGTGGGTTAACTCTGCTCATCAGCAGTCAACATCTGCTTCACCTGCCACTCCCATGACCGTGTCACTGACAAGATCCAGGCAGAAATGAGTGTGGATGATGGTGCTGTGAGCGTCAGTAACCTCAGGTGCAAACTAGAGTTCACGGAGCTCAAAAGAAAAGCAAACCAGCTTCTTCCTCTATTGAGGAGGTGCCATCCTAAGCTACTGAGATGATTCACGTTAATACCCGTCTTGGCAACCCAGGTCAGGTTGCTGGGATTGAGATCCTTGCCAGGGGTTAATAAATGACATTACTCCCAAAGGACAAATCTTACCTGTTTCAGAGACGTGAACACGGCCGTGATGGAGTTGTTGATCATGGCATATGCGCTGAAGACCGCCTGTGCCAGGAACATCATTGGTGTCATCCCCTACTTCCCCTACAGCAAGCAGAGCAAGATGCGGAAGAGGGGCTCCATTGTGTGCAAGCTCCTGGCGTCCATGCTGGCAAAAGCGGGTGAGTGCGGCCCACGCCCGGGGCCCCACACCGGCGGTTAGGACCCTCCCCGGGCCAGAGTAGTCCATACCCCATAGCCATAGGTGGTTGGTGGATACCTATTTCTCTGAGTATTGTTGGGTAGTTTCTTTGTCTTGCTTGCTTTTGCATAATTCTGGTTAGGGATCGCGAGCTTAGGTGTACATTTGTTTTCCTCTTTGTCCCGCTTCAGAGTGACCTTGTCTGCTTCAGGATTCTTTTCTCTCTACTTGGACTTTTTCCTCATTCTACATCCTGTTCATCTTATCATCATTGAAATTTTGGCTGACCATCTTGGCATTCAGCTGTGATCTTTTGAGCTTCAGGTCTAGATTTGTTTAAACCTTAGATACCAGGGGGCTCAGTGATAAAGAATTCCCCTCTGCCAATGCAAGGGCCGCAGGAGCCACAGGAGACGCAGGTTCAATCTGATCCCTGGGTTGGGAAGGTCTGTTAGAAGAGGAAATGGCAGCCCACTCCAGTATTCTTGCTGGAATAATCCTATGGACAGAGGAGCCTGGCGGGCTACAGTCCATGGGGTCACAAGAGTCAAATGTGACTGAGCATGAAGTTATGTGCGTACATAGTAGCAAAGCTGGGTTTTTCTTGTACCATTTCTTCAGCTTATATACTCTTCTTCCTCCCTGATTGTCTTTCTGTATAGCAGATCATAGCAGGTCATTTTCATCGTATGTTTTTGTAGTGACCTACTTTCTGTTCAATGTAACAGCCTTTCAATTGTTGGAATTTTATTTGCTTCATGTTTATTTTAAAACTCAAATATAGATCTGAGTCCTCAGAAACATGCTTGAATTCCATTCTTTAAAAATGTGTAATGTTTTTGGAAAGAACAAGTAATTCTGGTCTTTCCAAAGAACCAGAAATTTTGCCCTGGAAATTTTTCAGTGAGCTTGGCCACTTGCCATGAATGTACATTTTCTTTTGTTTAGCACTGTTGATTAAAAGAGTATGTTTTCACTGTTTTTCTGTAAGCGTACTTCCTAACCCGTTCTCTTAGGACATAACACAGATTTTTCTGGACTCTTGAGTGTCTTATCCTTGTGTTTTGTGGTTTCTTTCTTTCTAGTATATACTTTGCTTTTGCTCTCCTGTTCCTTCTGCATTTATCTTCAACCCTTCAACATTTCTTCCTAGATTCTTAAATCAAGGCCTTACTTGTTTTTTACATCTATTTTTGCTCCAGTATTTAATGCCCTGTTCATATTTTTGCTTCTGCCTGCTTTTGCTTTTCCTGGTTTTCAGGCCCAAGCTAATGGTTAGAGTAGAAGAGAGCACTGTTTTTCTAGGTTTAGTTTTCTAATCCACGTGGAAGGTTATAGGCTCCTTTACATCAGGCTTAACATTGTCTTTACTCAGTTTTGTTAAGGTTGCAAATAAGGTATAGAACCGGCGCACTTGTTCACAGTACCCCCTGCCTTCAGTCTTCTGTGACGAAGCAGGCATTGGGCGTCTAGTTTTTGTCCACTGTAGCTGTCAATTTGTAGGGGTGAAATTTGTAATTGTGTGCTTTAAAATTTCAGGTCTAACTCACATCATCACTATGGATCTTCATCAGAAGGAGATACAAGGCTTTTTCAGCTTCCCTGTGGACAACCTTAGAGCCTCACCTTTCCTGCTCCAGTATATCCAGGAAGAAGTGAGGAGCACCAGCAGATAACCCCTTGTCCTCAAAAGAGACCCCATGTAGCTCTTCTCTGGTACCAGGTTTCCGTGTTGGAAGGCGCAAAGGGTGATCACATGATCTCTTGCTGAAGTCTTAATGCCTGAGGCAGTCAGCCAGGGTCAGCATTGAGGCACAGAGGAGCTTTTATTTTTAAAGACGTTAAAGACAGATTTCCTTCTAAGTATCTTTAGCCATTTGCTTATGTTTTCTAAAATGAAGGTTTTAAGAATTGTTTATCTTCTTGATGTAGCCTACTTTGGCCATGATGCTAATTGATAGGGATTAAAAAATGGTAACTGTGAATGAGATTCTAGCATACTTATTTGCTAATATGGATCATTTTTATAAGAGGAAAAAAGATGTAATGCCAGCACCCAAGTATTTTTGTTTATTTTTTGATACCTTTTCAGTATTTTCTTATTTTTCCTCCAAATCTAGATTCCAAATTACAGAAATGCAGTCATTGTAGCTAAGTCGCCTGATGCTGCAAAAAGGTAAATAAGCCAGATACACTCATCCCTTTTGGGTGCTTCTGAAGTCAAAATGGGCTGTGTTAGTATCCGGGGTCTGTCCTAGTAACAGCCTGTGAAAGCTCACAAGTCCAGCTTTCCCCCAAGTCATTGTCATACTCCAAACCACAGCTTTACCTCTAGTCTCCAAATAACATGAGTGGTTCTTGGAATCACTCAGTTTTCCCTCTGCGAGAAAATGAAGTTCTTCTTTGAGTTCTCAGCAAAAGGAAAACAAGAATGCCACAAGCGCCTTTCAGACAGTGGTTTTTGAAACCTTTTGAACAGAATTCTGAAGATGAGTGACTTCCCTGGCAGTCCAGTGATTAAAGCACTGAGTTTCCACTGCCGGGGTCTCAGCTTCCCCTCCCTGGTTAGGGAGCTAATATCCCGGCGTGAAAAGCGACCAAAAAATAGAGAAAAACAGAACCAAGAAGCAACCAAAGGCGAGTGTGAGGCTGCTGGGCAAAGAGTAGAACCAAAATGGCCAGACCCAGACCCCAGCCCACTTCGCCCCAGGGCGCCTCTGAGACATTTGCATTCTGGCCTGAGCCTCACTTCTGACTTGTAGAAACAGTTACTTTGTATGTCCCTAAAAGGTGGGCTGGTATTTTCATTCTGTGGTTAATGAAGTGAAGAAGAAGCTGCGCCTGGGCCGCCTTCCCATGCGTCTCACCCTCTCCCGTTGGCTTCCTCTCAGGGCCCAGTCCTACGCGGAGAGGCTGCGTCTGGGCCTGGCTGTCATCCATGGGGAGGCCCAGTGTGCGGAGATGGACATGGATGACGGCCGCCATTCCCCGCCGATGGTTAAGAACGCGACTGTCCACCCAGGGCTGGAATTGCCGTGTAAGATCAGCCGTGTCTTTATTCTATTTGTAAATTGAAGACAGTTTTGAATAGTAGGAGTGGCTAGGAGTTCATTCCCACATGGATCTATTCTGGTATTTTCTGTTTTTCAAGTTTGAAATTTTATTTCTTTTTTACTATTATTAGAAGTTTTAGATTTTTTCTTTTTTTTAGTATTAGTATGATTTAAAAATTATTTTTTATTGGAGTACAGTTGATTTACAGTACCATGTTAATTTTTGAGTGTACAGCAAAGTGGTTTAGTTATTTGTGGTTGTTGCTGTTTAGTTGCTAAGTTGTGTGTCTGACTTTTCTGACTGTATGGACTGTAGCCCACCAGACTCCTCTGTCCATGGCATTTCCCAGGCAAGAATACTGGAGTGGGTTGCCATTTCCTTCTCCAGGGCATCTTCCTGATCCAGGGATTGAACCTGCATCTCCTGAATTGGCAGGTGGATTCTTAACCACTGAGCTACCAGGGAAGCCTAGTTTAGTTATACATTTACTATTATATCTATTACACATATTATACATATATATGTGTATATATATATACATATCTATTTTTCAGATTCTTTTCCCTATACGTTATTACAGAGTATTGAGTAGAGTCCCCTATGCTGTATAGTCCTTGCTGACTATTTTACATACAGAAGTGTATATATGACATATCTATTAATCCCAAACTCCTAATTTACCCCCCTTCACACCTCTCCCTTTGGTAACCATAAATCTGTTTCCTAAGTCTGTCAGTTTGTTTTGTTTTATAAATAAGTTCATCTGTGTGCTTTTTTAGATTCTATTTATAAGTGACATGCTATCTTGGCATTTTAAAATAATTGAATGGTATTACAGTGATTTTGTCTTTTGTGAAATACTTTGTTACACACATTTGAGGACAGCAGAGCTGATCTGGGTAGCGCTTGGCTTTCGGAGAGTGTGAAATCACTTTGGCTCTAGTAAAAGTGTTGTGTAGTGGTGTGAAATCTTTAGCGTTTGTATTTTGGTAAGATGGGTGATGGCGCTTCCCAGGAGGCACTGCTGATATATACCCACCGGCCAGTGCAGGAGATGGAAGAGGCGCGGGTTGGATCCCTGAGTCGAGAAGGTCCCTGGAGGAGGGTGTGGCATCCCAGTCCAGGATTCTTGCCTGGAGAATCCGCGGACAGAAGAGCCTTGTGGGCTACAGTCTATAGGGTCACAAAGTGTCAGACATGATTGAAGCGACTTAGCACACTTGCACACAAGATGGATGTTGGCAAACATTTGTGAAATATCAGGCTTTGGTGATTAGGTAACTAGCATTTATTTTAGTGATGTAGCTCTTGACCTGATGCCTGACTTTTTTGTTCTTAGTAATTGTATTTGTTGACTTATTCTTAGTAATTGTATTAGTTGATTTATTTTTGGCTGGGTCTTTGTTGCTGCACGGGCTTCTCTCTGCTTGTGACGAGCAGGGGCTGCTCTCTAGTTTGGGTGCTTGAACTTCTTGCGGCGGGTTCCTCTTGTTGCGGAGCACGGGCTTAGCTGCTCCGTAGCACATGAGACCGTCCCAGATCAGGAATCAAACCCATGTCCCCGGCATTGGCAGGCGGATTCTTAACCCACTGCGCCCCCAGGGAGGTCCTGTGAGGGCCTGTTCTCTCAATGCTCTAATGAAGTCTGTCTCTTTTTTAAAGTAAAGTGAAGTCACTCAGTCCTGTCTGACTCTTAGACCCCATGGACTGTAGCCTACCAGGCTCATCCATCCGTGGGATTCTCCAGGCAAGAGTACTGGAGTGGGTTGCTGTTTCCTTCTTCAGGAGATCTTCCCAACCCAGGGGATCGAACCCAGGTCTCCCGCATTCCAGACAGACGCTTTACCATCTGAGCCACCAGGGAAGACTCTGTCTCTTTTTAGTTGCCACCAAATTGCGTGTTGAGTTTTTTTTTTTTTTTTTTTTTTTTAAATATGGAACACTTCACGAATTTGCGTGTCATCCTTGCGCAGGGGCCATGCTAATCTTCTCTGTATGGTTCCAATTTTAGTATATGTGCTGCCGAAGCGAGCACGTGTGTTGAGTTTGTGCTGCTCCCAACGCCGGTTTTAAGCAGGCACTGAGCGTACCAGGAGTGAAGCTTTTGTTTTCTTAGTCTTTTTCTTTTTTAAGCCTTGACCCTAGCCATGCCTGTTCTTCATTTCAAACTGACAGAATTTGGGGGAAAGGTAGCAGCAGTAGCCGCAGCGGGCTTACCAAAGAGTCAACAGGAGCAGCAGACTAGAGCTGAGTTTCTGTTGCGGTCTGACAGGAGATAGCAGCTTGCAGTCTTCCTTTTTTACAGAGAAAGATGGTCAAGAGGGACCACATCTCTTTAAGAAGTGGGGAGGTCAGCATAACCACCTACCCCGGTGGTTTAATTTACAGACAGGATTTGAGGAAGGCTTTTCTGATGTTGGTTGTTTACTTCCTCCTCTTTTAGGTGACGCTTATACGCAGAGCCTTTGTGACTGCCCAAAATCAGGAAATTGCCCTTGTTTCCGGAATGGGAAATCAGGAAATGTCTGTTGAAGTTTGCCAGTAACATAGTGTTGGATTTCAGCCTGGCTGATGTGCTGGTATATGCAAAGGGACACCTGTTCTTCCAGGTTTATAGCACCTGTCGAGAGGAGTCAGCTCTGGTGGATGGCCTGCTAATTACTAACCTGTAGAATTACCCTGAATTTAGCCTCTTCCCCTTCCCTCACTATTCCTACAGTAGATATTTCAGAATTAAGCTTTCCAAGACTTCCCCTGTGGCCCAGTGGTTAAGACTCCACACTCCCAGTGCAGGGGCACAGATTGGGGAACTAAGATCCTGCAAGCCACGCAGAGTGGCTGGGGGAAAAAGCTTTCCAAAAAGCAGAATGTCTATTCTGAAATACTTCTGCCTGCTCAGTTTATTGGGGCTTCCCTGGTGGCTCAGCAGTAAAGCATCTGCCTGCAGTGCAGGAGCCTCAGGGGACGCGGGTTCGATCTCTGGGTTACGAAGATCCCTGGAGGAGGGAATAGCAACCCCTCCAGTATTCTTGCCTGGAGGATCTCCCCATGGATACAGGAGCCTGGCGGGCTGTAGTCCATGGACTCTCAAAGAGCTGGACGGGACTGAAGCACACCGCTTGCTCAGTTTACTTAATCCCCTTTGCAAGGAGAATTCCTCTGTCTCTTCTGCATCCTGTAGTTTACTTTGTATTCGGGATGGGCCTTTTTCACATGTAAATTTTGTAGTAGATAAGAAGCCTCGACTTTAAGGACTAGTTAAATCAGGAAAAGATGATGGACTTGAGATTATTGTCTTCAGCTTCCTAATTTTCAGGAAACAGATTATGTCAGTGGTTTAGTTATCTGATAGTGAGGTTACATTCATTGTCCCAGTAAGGTCACCTCGGAAGAAAATGAAACCAAGCCAGCTCTTTGGCAGCATTTCCCTGTTTACTTTCTACTTAGCGGCATTTATTTATGTTTCTTACTGGAGTGTTTCTGTTCTGAGTGGCATTGCGGTGGGGCTGCTTCTCTGTGCGGGTGAGATCTTTCCTGCTCTGCTCCTCCACCCTCCATCCGGAGGGCCCCATGCACCCAGGGTGGTCTGGGTCTTGGGCACACGGGGCTGCTGAGCCCTTGAAATGCGGTTGGTCCCAACTGGGAATCACCACGTGTGGAGAAGGCACACCAAATAGGAAGACAGTGATGAAAAAAAAAGTAAAACGTCTCTAATAAAGGTGCATATCGAGTATGTGTCAAAATGATAATATGTTAGGCAGACTGAGTAAAGGAAAAAATCTGTGAATTTCACCTGTTTCTTTTTGCTTTGTGATGTGGGTACGGAACGTTTAAACTTGGCTGCCGTGCTGCTGGACGGTGCTCCTCTAGATAACCCATCTCTGGGAGGCCCCAGGTTGATTAAGGGAAATCCACACATTTTTAAATTGTCTTGTCTGGACTCTGCCACCCGTTCCAGGGAATGTGATGTGATGACTTCATTCACCTAGTGACCCTTGGCTGACTAGGGTCTTGTGATTTGTTTTGCTTTCCTAGTGATGATGGCCAAGGAGAAGCCGCCCATAACGGTAGTTGGAGATGTGGGAGGACGCATCGCAATCATAGTGGTAGGTCACCGTCCCCCTGCTGTGCAGAGTTCACATCACTTTTAGTAGGTGTCCACCTTGGGATGGGTGTCCAGTGGTGATGGTACATTTAAGTGGATCCGTCTAGTCTTGAACCCTCCCTAGGACAAGTAGCAGAAACTTTTAAACCAGATGAACAGGGATTATTATTACAACTTACACATGTAAAATGAGCACAGTAGTAGTACCTGTAAGTAAATTCAGTTCCACAAATAACTTTTGTCTTCAGGGCTCTGGGTTCTGTGAAAGCAGCTGATCCTACTCCTCACCCTGAAGTCTGTGGGCCATGGAGTGAGCTAGACGGGCCTCCATTTCCACTATTGAGAACATGTGTCTCCTTTGTTTCTTTAACACAATACCTGTGCTCCCAGCTCTCGACTGCTTCTGCTGGGCCATGGGGTCTGACCTTTACTATGGCTCACTTCATTGCTCTGTTGCCATCAGTTAACTTCCTCTTGGGCAAACAGTAAATGGGACACTGGGTTTGCGGTTTTCATCAGAAGTGTGAAATCGGGAGAGGAGTCTTGGGAGAGCTCCTGAGCTGAAGCTAGGATGTCACATGTGATTATAAGGCTTTGCCGCGCTCTCCTCTGAAGTTCAGGAAGTTCAGTCTGCGCGGCTCTGTTGCCGCTGCCGAGGGCTCTTCAGTCCTGTCTTTGACCCCGGCAATGGCTCTGTTCTTCCACTGGACACCCTCGGAAGCGAAGTGCAGAGAGGCATGTGTTTACAGACGGGCGTGGAGGGACCTTCTCGAGCCCCAGTGCGGGTGTCTCCGCAGGATGACATCATCGACGACGTGGAGAGCTTCGTGGCGGCTGCGGAGATTCTGAAGGAGAGAGGCGCTTATAGGATCTACGTCATGGCCACCCACGGCATCCTGTCCGCCGAGGCCCCCCGTCTGATCGAGGAGTCCTCCATCGACGAGGTCTGTCTACTCTTTTCAAGGTCTTAAATCTTTATTTTATATGGAAAGAGCTAACATTATTTCTGTGTAAGGTAGACATCCTGGTTGAGCCATTCAGGGAAGTTCACTTAGTCCAATGTAGAGATCTGTCTGCTCCTGAGTCACGATTTGCTGCTGTCTTCTGTGAATAGCTCAGTGGCTCAGTCAGGATCACTTCCTCCCTCTCCAAAGGACTGAAATCATGGTTTGGGTGGCTAGTGGTCTGTCTGGGCAGATGTCAGATTTACAGTTAGAAGTATGGGCTTGCCGGGTGACTCAGCGGTATAAAGAGCACGCCTGCACTGCAGGAGCCTCAGGAGACACAGGCTCCGTCCCTGGGTCGGGAAGGTCCCCTGGAGGGGCCGTGGCAGCCACTCCCGGATTCTTGCCTGGAGAACCTCATGAACAGAGGAGCCTGGGGGGCTGCAGTCTATAGGGTTGCAAAGAGTCAAACATGACTAAAGTGACTTGGCACGCATGCACACCCGGTTAGGAATATATGTCTATTTTCATAAAGACTTGCTCTCTGTACTTCAGTATAATTTGATTCTAAAGTACCATGTCTCTCAATACCTAAACTCTTCTCTAATAGGAAGGTTTCTCGCAGAGCTGGGTCTCACTCTATCATTTCTGCATATATAAGACCAAGACCTCCATAAGTTTCACTTTTGAATCCCTTCCCTTGAATGTAAACCTTCCCTTGTATAGTGTTGTTTTAGTTTGTAAAAACACCCCGTAAAGTAAGGTTTCGTCGTTTGAAACTTGGTCTGTGGGTACCAAATGTCAGATACACGTTTCCAAGTGACCATGTCAGGCCACACAATGTCAGTGACCGTGTTTATTTTCTGTTACTGCGTCAACCAGGTGGTGGTGACGAATACCGTCCCTCACGAGGTGCAGAAGCTGCAGTGTCCCAAGATCAAGACTGTGGACATCAGTCTGATTCTTTCTGAAGCAATCCGGAGAATCCACAACGGGGAGTCCATGGCGTACCTCTTCCGGAACATCACGGTGGACGACTAGCTCTCGCGGCTGCCTTGGCCCTTGAGCTCCTAAGAAAACATGTGAAGAGCAGTGCCATCAATTGTGTACACAGGGTTCCTTTCAAGGGAGGCACATGGTTTCTCTTGCCAAGCTTGGTGGGTAGGAGGCATTAAGATAAGGTAGTCCAGGGGACGACAGGGGTTGTGGGGGCGTGGCCTCAGCTGACTGCTGTTGCCATCCTGTCTCTCAAAGTTGGATGCCTTCCTGAACAGGATCTGAAAATCTTGCTGATGTTGAAAGAGAGTGAAAGGCAGGTGAAATCCTGACTCTCTTAAGTTTCATTCAACTCTCTAAGTTGCCACCACAGGGACACGTCCATGTTGATGTTGAACCTGGTGAGGGAAGCTGAGCACCGTTCCTATTCCACTTGTCTCGCCGCTGGTCAGCTTTCCCCAAGTCTTTTCTAGAGAATCCTATTTTCTTTAAGATCTGCTTGCCAACAGCCAGTGGACACTGGTGGTGGTGCTCCTGGGGGGCTTCACGTTAGCCAGCCACGCCCGCCTCTGGATCCCCGCGCTGCTCCTAAATTGCAAATAAAGGAATTTGCCGTGTTGTTAGTGTCTTCCTGCAGCGCTCCCCACTCTCCTGCCTTCTGTCCAGACGCTGCAGAAGCCAGTGCCTTGAATGCAGACGGCCCAGGTCCGTGGCTGGCCCCAGCCCTGGACAGACGTGCCCCTCTGCACATTCCATCCCCTTCCCCTCACGTGCCCTGAAGTTAAATTCTTGTGAATAATAAGTGATATTTGAATGTTTGAATATTCATATCTGAATATTTGAATGTTCGATATTTGAAAGCTAACTAGTTGTTATTCTAATAGGCCTAAACCGGACTTTTTCCCTGTGTGCTAGGTGACACTTAGGTTGATTGTGTTACTTAGGATTGCGCTTCATTTTTCTGCCAGCATTTAAAATGATACAGTCCTAATTCTGTTCTAGTTGACATCTTATTTGTCAGGTATACTTTGTCTAGTCTGATCCAAGTCAGAACTGAATGAAAGTCCCTCATTTGTTTCATCGGTTCCTGAGAGAGAATAAACGCCGGTTCACTTACTTGGACCATTGCATTTCTCTGCGGGGAAGTTTCCTGGACATTTTTCTCCCTTTCCTAACAGCTAGGGAAAGTTCCCCAGCCCACCATGGAGACTTGAGCACATTCCCTTTCTCAAGCACACAAAAAGTTGCCTTCTGTTAAGAGTCCAAGTGGGAGGATCTTGAGGAAAGAACTTAATTGTGAAATAATTCCCTGGTTTTAGAGGAAGTGCCGTGGACTGCTGTTACGCAACAGACTGGTTTTGTCCTGGAGGTTGGGCCAATGACCCTTCCCGGGTCTCATCAGCTGTCAAAAGGGAGGTTTGGAATCGAAAGCCAAGGTCCTTTTCAACCCCAAATTCCATTATACCTCCTGTGAGTGTTCTCTGAGTCTCTAAGAGAGATTTTTAAGTGTGCTTATTTAACAGAAACACTTAAGTGTACATTTCCTGGGATTAGAATTGGAGTATATTAGAATAAGCCCTTTGCATTGGCATTTGGTGAGTCCTAGTGTGTGCCTGTCATGATAGCAAGTCTCAGGGACGGGAAGATGGAAACATGCTGGCCCAGGAGAGTTGATGTTCTGGCCTCAGCTAGTGTAGCAGCAGCCATATTCTTCTGGAAGGTTCTGAACTTAGAATCAATTCAGCCCACACATCTCACCCTGCAGTACAGCCAGCCCTCAATCCAAAAGCTTCAGCTATGACTCTCTGACCTGGCTTTATGTTTTCTAATGTAGGAGTGTATATGCACAAAAGACTGCAAAGAATTTTTTCCCCTATTTGGCCACTCCTTGTGGCATGTGAGATCTTAATTCCTGAACCAGGGATGGAACCCGTGCCCCCTGCGGTGGACACACAGAGTCCTCCCTGGACTACCAGAGAGGTCTGAATAATCAGTTCTGGTCTCAGCAACCCATCTGAAGGCCTGTTGTGTGTCAGGCTCTGGGAATATAATAGTGAGCAAAAATCCTTGGGTGGTTAACCCTCGTGGAGGTTACAGACTCATTTAACTCCATTTGCAAGAAAACGCTGCTTTTATTTTGGAGGGAGGTAGGGAGTGAACATGGAGGCTTTCGATTTTACCCGTTCAAACTAAAAATTTGACTTTGAAAAGTAGTGAAAATCATACCTAGTGTAAGTGCTGGTGCAGGTTTTCTGTATCTGGAAGGTCCACACTGAAAGCAGTACCCATTTCCTGGGGGACTCATGGGAGAATAAACCTCAGTTGCTCAGAGCATCACTGTGCCCCCTCCTATCTCAGCTGGCATGTGAACACGTGAGTCTGTTCTGAGACAAGCGAGGCCAGGGCAGCACAGAAAGTTCTGTCAGCTGGTGGCTAACTGAAACCACCTGGGTCCTGTGACTGGTCTTTGAGTTACCTTCCCTTCTGATTGAGAAGGATATGGGAACTGCCCAAGGGGCCAAGGTCTCACGACTGTGGCTCAGATTGCCATTGCCCTGTGAAGGGAACACACAAAACCCAGTGTTCGTGAGGCCTCTGAAATCTGCATTATTGTGAACCCCCACCTCCAATGATTCAGCTGGAATCTAGGTGAGCCTTAGGAGACCTCCACCCTTCTACCCCCAAATTGACGTGTTCCCTGGGTGGCCGTGGGGGGCGTTAACTGAAAACAAAAGTTGGAGGCACTTTGGGGTGTGACCAGGCCTTTCCGACTCATGAGAACAGGCCTTCCTTGGGTCTGGGGTGGCTTCAAGGACCGCAGGTCTCCGCGCGGAGGCCAGCTCTCCGCGAGGCGCATTCTGCCGTGGAATCCCCGAACGCGCGTTGGGGCCTCCACAACCGGGCAGCGAACGGGGCCGCGAACTCGTTCCAAACGTCCGCCGGCCGCCTGGACACTGCACTCCCGAGTTCGAGCTCGGTGATCGGATGGCGGCGGGCTGACGGCAGAGGCTCTGCGGTCCCGAGACCCGGGTTTCCCGGGAGCGAAGAGTGGGAAGCCCAGTGGCCGGGCGCTACCTCTCCGTCCTCCAGAGAGGCTCCAGACCGAGACTGGTGCCCAGCGCGGCTGAACCCGGGGCAGGGGCAGGGGCAGGGGCGCCCGGGGCCTCTCAGGGGCCCGGAAAGGCCCCGGAGGCGGGGCAAGCAGTAAGGCGGACAGGGCCTCCAGAGAAGGCGCACGATGCCTCCCGCGACGGCGGCCCCCTCGGTCTCCCTCCGGGAGCTGGCCGACCTCGCCATCGGCACCCCGGAGGTGGGCGCCGTCAACTTCACGGCCCTGCACACGCTCCTCGTGGCCATGCTCAAGAGCCTCAACCTGCAGGATACGCGGACCGACTTCCAGTCTCCGATGCTCGACCAGAGCCGCTCCTTTGAGTCCCCGCGGGTGTCGACCAGCACCCCGCATCTGCCGGCGCCCAAAGAGAGGCGAAGGAGCAGCGTGGCCAGGGCACAGACGCTGGAGACCCAGGTGAAGGACCTGGGCGGCCAGGTCCAGGACCTCGGCCGGCAGCTCAAGACCATGGGGGAACCAGGTGCAGGCCATCGTGGCGCACGTGCAGCACTTCCCCCACCCAGACGGACGGGCTGGACGACCGCGACTGGCTGGAAACGAAAGATTTGGCCCTGGTGACGCAGGAGAAGGGGCAGACGAGGCAGACAGTGCCGACGAAAGGCAAGAAGGACAGCAAGCCGGTCTTCCAGGTGGGTGTGCGGGCGGCCCGCCCAATCCAGGCCGCTCTCCAGCGCCCCGCCCCCCAGGAAGCTGAGCTTCTGAGACACGCTCCTGGGAAGAGTCCCGGAGCCCGGAGCCCAGAGCCCAGAGCCCGGAGGCAGGCGTGGGACGGCCAGGCCCAGACCAGGAGCCCCGGGGCTCGATTTCTACCTCGCAGGGCCCCGAGCTGCTCCAGGACCTCATGAAAGACATGAAGATTTTGAAGGAAGCACATCAAAAGAAGGTGCAGCCTGAGTTGCAGCCCGAGGTGAGGGCAGCAGGGACCCCACCTTGGGGAGCTGAGTGACCCCCTTCCTGGGCAGCCTCCTTCCTCCCCTCTGTTTACCCAGGACTCACCCACCACTTGTCAGACACCCATGCGTCCTGAACAGACCCAGAGAGGGCCCAAGAACTTCTCAGAATGTTCTTTAAGTGACTTTAAAACTAAAGGAGCGAGGTGGTGGGTGTTGAGGGATAAAAGTTTGGTCCAAGAAAAGGGAGCTGGAACACAGAGGATCATGAGTCACCACCCACAGCCCCCCAGGCAACACCTCTCTAACTTGGATCTTTGTTTCCTTGGAGAGAGAAGCCAGGAGCCCTGAGCGTAAACATTTCCCAATGAACAGTGGAGCCCTGGTGCGTTTCAGTTCCAGGAGATACCAGGCCAGGCTCCTGTTTCAGGCCCATATGAGGCCAAGCCTGGGATTAGAACTGGAAGAAGGAGGAGCAATTAGGAGGAAGTCCAGGGAGAGAAGAGAGATGTGAGGGAGAAGAAAAGCTCAGAGGAGGAGGCCACCGAGACCCTAGAGGGGGCTCGCCACCAGGCCTACGTGCCCATTTCATCTCAGGCCTCCAGCCCCAGCCAGACTCACTTTTTCTCTGGAAAGCTTTTCTTTTTAAAGTGGTGGTGGTTTTAGGTTTGTGGCTTCTCCAGTGGCTCGGCAGTAAAGAATCCCTCTGCAGTGCAGGAGGCCCAGGTTTGATCCCTGGGTCAGGAAGGTCCCCCTGGAGGAGGGGCATGGCAGCCCACTCCAGTATTCTTGCAAGGAAAACCCCAGGGACACGGGAGCCTGGCAGGCTTACGGTCCATGGGGTCGCAGAGTCAGACATAACTGAAGCGACCTAGAACGTTTTTGGATTCGGGGTTTGTCTTTGGTCTTTAGAGTAGAGGCTGTTTTACCTTTAGATCTGTAGTTTCTGAAGGTTTGCCAAAGTTCTAAGGAGCCACTTGTTGTTGTTTTGCTAAGTTGTGTCTGACATTTTATAACGCCATGGACTGTAGTCCACCAGGCTCCTCTGTCCAAGGAATTTCCCACCCAAGAATACTGGAGTGGGTTGCTATTTCTTCTTCCAGGGAATCTTCCTGACCCAGGGATTGAACCCGTGTCTCCTGCATTGGCAGGTGGATTCTTTACCACTGAGCCACCTGGGAAGCCCCAAGGAGCTGCTTTAAGTGGTAGCGATTTGCTTTGATCCTTCAGAGGCACTTTTCCCTTTAAACAGTGCAGACTTTCAGACACCCAATCATCTTTGTCCTTGAGAGGCGAGGTCAATCTGATTCCAAAGTCCCACTAGTGGGTTGTATGAAATGCATCCTGGGACCAAAGAAAGGGTCCTAACCCCGCACCATTTTTGTCCGAGGCGCGCAGCCCCTGGGTACCACTCACCGCGTCCCATGTCCCTTCCTTTTATTGGCTGGGAAGAGAATGGGGAGCCTGGCTTGGCAACCTTCTCTGTACCTTAAGCTCCTCTAAGACCCAAGGACCTCCTCTCTTGTGTCTGTGTGTGCGTGAGAGAGAGAGAGTGTATGTATGGGGCCACTGGAGGGGCTGTTTTGATCCTCAATCTCTGAACTCTTCTTCCAGCAACTCCTTCAACGGATTGAAGCACTGGAGAGGATAATTAGAGAAAGAGACGAATTGCTGGTAATATCAGCCAGTTCTGCGGGAAAGGGTGGTGAGACAGGGGGTTAGGGGGTAGGATGGTTGCCCAGAGCCTGGCCCCTCTCCCGGGGCTCACCCAGATTCCCACCCCAGGGGTCTGCATGCCTTCATTCTAGGGTGATGTATGTCCCCTGCCTCTTGGGGTGCTGTCCCTGGCATGTGGGAACATTCTTTCCCTGCTCATTGGTCCACCTGGGGCCCACAAGGGACACGAAACCAGCCGCCCAAGATTCACTGGTTTCTTGAAGGACAGTACTTCTCCTTGGGGCTTCAGAAAGACCCACCCCATCCTGTTCTGTCCTGTTCTGTTCTGTCCCCAAAGCGTCCTGGGATTAAACTAGGAGTGTTTATGATGCGTGTGTTCGGTGTGTGTGTGTGTGCTGTCTGTGCGTGTTGTCTTTCACTGTCAGGGATTATTAAACCGGAAGCTGAGTGGGATGCCGTCTTCAGAAGAGGCCACCATGGTCACTTGGGAAGAGCTGGAGCAGGCCATCACTGATGGCTGGAAGGGCTCACAAACGGTAAAGAAGCGTGGCGGGTCCGGGGGGGCAGTGGTCTTGGAAGGGGCCCCTGAACCTCATGGTGTTCTGTTATGTGGATGTTTAGTTTCCTTCACGAGTTTTTCCGTTAATACTATGGATAGTTTTCATGTTTTCCCCAAGCTTGTAAGGAGCCCTGCTCTAATGTGGCATTCACGCAAGTGAAGGTATTGATAGGGTAGGTTCCTAGAACCAGAAAACGTGTTTATAGTTTGGCAGCTGCTGCTGCTGCTGCTAAGTCGCTTCAGTCGTGTCCGACTCTGTGCGACCCCATAGACGGCAGCCCACCAGGCTCCGCTGTCCCTGGGATTCTCCAGGCAAGAACACTGGAGTGGGTTGCCATTTCCTTCTCCAATGCATGAAAGTGAAAAGGGAAAGTAAAGTCGCTGAGTCGTGTCCAACTCTCAGTGACCCCATGGACTGCAGCACACCAGGCTCCTCCATCCATGGGATTTTCCAGACAAGAATACTGGAATGGGGTGCCACTGCCCTCTCCATAGTTTGGCTAACTTTGGTTGTGGTTCTGATTTGGAGTTCCACGAACAGCAGAGGAGAGAACTTGTTTCTCAGTACCAGATCCTGGATCCGGCATGTGAAATAGTTTTAGTTGCAGCACGTGGGATCTAGTTCCCCGTCCAGGGATCGAATCCAGGCCCCCTGCACTGGGAGCATGGTATTTCAGCCACTGAACCACCAGAGAAGTGCCCAGAGCATAGTTTTGATTTGCTTTCCTAGCTTTTCAAAGCTCCTTTAGAGTCTGTCCTAAAACACATGGCGTCCCTTCACTGTCAGCGCACAAGGGTGAGCAACCATGAAAATAAAACCCGTTCAGGGAGCCTTTTGCTGATGGTGACTTGTACACATGGGTGGCATCTGCCTCGAGGCAGTGCATAGGATAACCAAACCAAGCTTTCTTCGTCTGAACAAAGTGGGTATTTTCAAATGACCCTCAAGGACAAGGATCAGGGGCCGGTTGGGTCTTGACATTCCTCTTCCTCTGACTTAGTGTATCTGGATTCCTCAGAAAGGGTCTCACAAGCAGGGGAAAGAGAGTGAGGCCTTTGGCGCCACCAAGTGGCCATCTGGGGTGCGCCAAATACTGTCTTGGTACAAAGACACCCTTCTAGTCTTGTTTTGAGGTCAGGGCCCTCTTGGAGGAAAGCAGCATCAGAGAGTTCAAGGAAGAGCCTTCAAACCAAGTGACCAGCCTAGAAAAAGGTGGCTTCTGCTTTCACTGTCATTTTTTAAGCCAAAGCTTTTTGCATTTACCCACATATCACTACTCTGTGTTTCGAGAGAGCAGCACATTTTTGGGGGTGCCAGCAGAAGACACCCGCAAGACCTAAAAATAAGCCTCGACAGAAGCGCCTCGAGACCTTTTACTTGTCCAGAAGTGAGAAAGTGTCAGGGTTCTGACGGTTGCTCAGAATCACGTACAGCCCCAGAAGCAGATGAGAATAAATATAAATATTAATTTTTGAGAAGCAAGTCAGTAATGATCATAATGAAAGCAGTGGAGAGTTTCACTCTCTCAAGCTAAGGAAATATAACACGCTTGAGCCCAGTTGTTTTTTTGTTTTTGTTTTTTTGCCTTGTTGGCAGTAACTCTAAGGTGATTGTGAGGTACACTGTCCGCCTGCATCATGAGTAGACAGGCAGGATTGAGGCTTGGATGTGAGTGCAAGGGGGTGGGGGTGTGTGTGATGAGTAGAGAGGAGTAGATTGCATGCTTGGAGACGCAGACGTGAGGAAGGACACTGTCCATGTAGCAGCTACAGTTCAAGGAGCTCAGAATTCATGTGGAAGATGCTCATCCCAGGACCTGAGTGTGGAAGGACGCTGACCGCTTGTTCCCAAGGGTGTGTTCTGATGGCTGATGGGGGAGGTCTTTGCAGCTTTGCTCATATACCCAGAGGTGCTGCTGATGCTTCTCTTCCACCTTCTTTTCTCTCCTTCCTCCTCCTCCTCATGGTACTTCTTCAAGCAGTTCTTGCGTCAATTGCATCCCTAGGGGATAGGTCTTGGAGAATCTTCTGTAAAATAGAGTTGACTACCTCCCATGATTCATCTTCTGTTAGAATTTGATTTATTCTTGACTGCACTGGGTCTTTGTGAATGTGTGCAGTCTTTCTCTCGTTCGGTGTGTGAGGGCTGTTCTTTAGTTGCACGGGCTCCTCACTGTGGTGGCTTCTCACGTGGCAGAGCCAGGCTCTAGAGTGCGGGCCCAGTAGCTGTGGCCCGTGAACTTAGTTGTTCCACAGCATGTGGAATCTTCCTGGACCAGGGATCAAACTAGTGTCCCCTGCATTGGCAGGCAGATTCTTTAGCGCTGGACCACCAAAGAAGTCCAGAGGCCTTGAATCGTAACCACCGGACCACCAGGGAGGCCTCTTGGTCCCCTATAGATAAACTGTTTTCATAAACAATGCCTCAGACTCTGTCTCTGTACGTGTATGCCTGTTCTTTCGTGAGAGTCAATACAGACAGTTCCTATCTATGGAGTTTCTGAGTTTGTGCATCACATTGTAAATACATGGTTTACTTTCCCTACTATGTACACGTCTGCTGCCAGCAATGGTTCAATGGTGGAGTAGACTTTATATTGTAAACTCAGTAAATTACTCATGTCCTTTATTTCTAGACACAATAAAAGCTGGAGTTGATCACGTGATTTAGCAGGTTCCCTCCCCCCCCGCCCCGCCTTTTTAAATTCATAGTTTGGCTGTGCTGAGTCCTCATTGCCACGTGTGGCCTTTCTCTACTTGTGGCGAGTGGGGAATATCCTCTAGTTGCAGCGCGTGGGTTTCTCACTGTGGTGCCTTTCTCTTGTCGTGGTGTATGGGCTATCTATGCCTGTGGGCTTCAGGGGTAGTGGTGTGCAGGTTTAGCTGCCTCACGGTATGTGAATCTTCCCAGACCAGGGATCAAACCCATGTGCCCCGCACTGGCATATAGATTCTTAACTACTGGACCACCAGGGATCTCCCCCTCCTGTCTTCTATGAGGAAAATTACATATAAGGATACCATTTACAAATGTACAGACTCAAAAATCTGGAGAACTGTCTTTCAAGAATGTCAAAGTCAGTCTTTGTGTTCAGCTTATTTTTGTAAGGGTGCATGTTTTCCCCCAAGGCCTCGAAATCATCTTCGTTGGATACCCCAGACTTTCTACCCTCTGACTCCTATCATGAGTACTTTTTCCTTAGAGACATTGATTTCTTTCTTGCTCTTTCACCAGATCTCAGAGTCATCAACAAGACTTCAGCGGCGCAAAAGACAGAGTTCCGTAACATCAAGTGACCTAACTGCAAGTGGAGTCTCCACAAAGCATCCAAGTGTTGACCAGGCTGTGGACTCTGCTGGTTTTATCACAGACAAGACCTTTTCAGGAACCAGCGGCATAGGATACCCCTTCGATGGGCCTCCTGGCAGGGAACGAAGCAGAGTTTCCTCTGCCACTGGGTTTCCGGCCAGAGAACAGCACTTAAGGGCCCGTGATGAAGCTGGCCTGGCCAGACCCCATCCGCCATCTATGTCCCAGTTGAGGGCAGAGCCAGATCACCACCGGTCTAGAGAGCAGCACAGCTCAGGGCATCTACGCAGAGATGAACGGGATGCCCACCTTGGCCCAGTGTATCAGGATGTGTCCTTGCTCAGAGATCGACACCCTCAGATGTCCCCAGATCAGCAAAGGGGAGTGTTCACTGGCCAAGGCCACCTCTATGCAAGGCCAGATCAATATGGATTCGGATCGCTTGATTCAGATCAGCTTGAATTGCTGTATCCCAGCACTTATGCGCCTGGCATGTTTCCCATCAGTGTGGATCAGGTTGGAATGATGCTGCCTGGAATGGATGAGCAGGAATTGGTACTAGCTGGCATGGCTCAGCATGATGCGGTGCCACCATTGGTACCTGGCAGAGATCAGCCAGGATCAGAACAGCCTAGTACAGATCAGCCTGGTACAGTTCTGCTTAGCACATATCAGCTTCCTGGAATGGACGAGAGTGGTATGGGACCACTTGGCATGTATCAGTCTGGCACACCTCTTGGGGTAGATCAGCATGGATTTGTAATATATCCCATGGATCAGCAAGTTTTTGTACAGCCCAGTTTGGGAACATCCGGCTTCATACAACCTGGCACAGAGCAGCATGAGATGACCCAGCCTGGAGCAGGCCAGGCTGGTGCGGTGCAGCCCGGTGCAGGCCAGGCTGGTGCGGTGCCCCCTGGAGCAGGCCAGGCTGGTGCGGTCCAGCCCGGTGCAGGCCAGGCTGGTGCGGTGCAACTTGGTACAGGCCAGGCTGGTGCGGTCCAGCCCGGTGCAGGCCAGGCTGGTGCGGTCCAGGCCGGTGCGGTGCAGGCCGGTGCAGGCCAGGCTGGTGTGCAGCCCGGAGCAGGCCAGGCTGGTGCGGTGCAGCCCTGTGCAGGCCAGGCTGGTGCGGTGCAGCCCTGTGCAGGCCAGGCTGGTGCGGTCCAGCCCGGTGCAGGCCAGGCTGGTACGGTGCAGGCCGGTGCAGGCCAGGCTGGTGTGGTGCAGGCCGGTGCAGGCCAGGCTGGTGTGGTGCAGCCCGGAGCAGGCCAGGCTGGTGTGGTGCAGCCCGGTGCAGGCCAGGCTGGTGTGGTGCAGCCCGGTGCAGGCCAGGCTGGTGTGGTGCAGCCCGGTGCAGGCCAGCCTGGTGTAGTGCAGCCTGGTGCAGGCCAGGCTGGTGTAGTGCAGCCTAGAATGTATCCACGAGATTTGGTGCAACCTGGGATGTATCCGCGAGGTTTGATGCAACCTGAAATGTATCCACGAGGTTTGGTCCAACCTGGTATAGATCAGCCTGGTTTCATGCAGCCTAGAATGTATCCACGAGGTTTGGTGCCACCTAGAATGTATCATCGAGGTTTGGTGCAGCCTGGTGTGGGTCAGCCTGGTATGGTGCAACCTGATATAGGTCACCCTGGTCTGGTGCAATCTGGTGCAGGTCAAACTGGTGTGATCCAACCCGGTGCAGGCCAGGCTGGTGTGGTGCAGCCCAGTGCAGACCAGGCTGGTGTGATCCAGCCCGGTGAAAGTCAGGCTGGTGTGATCGAGCCCAGTGCAGGCCAGGTTGGTGTGATCGAGCCCGGTGCAGGCCAGGTTGGTGTGATCCAGCCTGGTGCAGGTCAACCTGGGTTGGTGCAACCTCAAGTGGATCAGTATGGTTTAGTACAGCCTGATAGAGGTCAACATGGCTTTTTTCAACCTAATATATATATGCCTGGCTTGGTCCCACCTGGGGCATATCCTCCTGGTCTGGTCCAGACTGGTACCTATCCAGGTGGTTTGATCCAACCTGGGGCCTATCCACGTGGCTTCATGCAGCCTGGTGCTGATCAGCAGGGTTTGGTTCAGCCTGTAATAGATCCACGTTGGAGGAGGCAATCTGGCACAGGTCAAAGCATAATACCACCAGGCACAGAGCTTCTCGGGTTTCCAACATACCGTGCCAATTCTCGAAGTTTTACATCACCACGCCCATACCAGGCAGCTCCTGGCAGGGATCAGTATGGTCGGGTGTCATCACTCCTATCCAGTCAAGGTCTGACACTATCAGGTACAGACCAAGAAGGTTTGGTACTACGAGAAATGTATCGACAAGGTTTGCAGCAGCGTGGCCCCACACCATTAAGCACAGCTGTAGGATCTGCACCCCAGGATCAACAGCATTTGGAAACACCTGAACCAGAGCAGCGTGACCAGGCTGTTCCCAACTCTCTCCCAGACTCCCAGGGCCTAATGTATGGTGGCCCAGGGTATCAAGGTGTAGATCAGCAAGTCCAGGTAGGTGTGCGTCCAAAAGAACTATATGTCTTAGGCCAACCTGGAGTTTCTGTTCAGACTTCTCCAAGCCAAGAGGCCCCTGTTCCCAGGAGCACACACTCCCTTGACTATCTGGACCGAGGCTCATCTGAAAGGAGTGATACTCAGAGTGAGAGACGTGAGTCACTGGATAAATTGGCTCCCAGCTTCCCCATAGCCGTCGAAACATTTCGTATGATGGGAGAGATTATCGCCCTCTACGTGGAGCTTAAGGAGAACATAAAGGACCTGGATGAGGAACAGGCTGGCCAAACGGACTTGGAGAAGATCCAGTACCTGCTGGCACTGATGGGTGGGTACTGCAGGCACAGAGGAGAGGCCGTTGTCCTCCTCAACTGATTTCATCCTTTTCTCCTCCCGTGCCTCTGCCTGAGACCCCGAAAATGGCATTTCCCTTCTCAGCCATTCTGAGTTCTCCGATAGCCTTCAAGGGTCCAAGCTGTTGGTGTTTAGTCACTAACTTATATCTGACTCTTTGCAGCCCCATGGACTGTAGCCCGCCAGGTTCCTCTGACCATGGGATTTCCCAGGCAAGAATACTGGAGTGGGGACTTCCCTGGTGGTCTGGTGGTTAAGAATCCGCCTTGCAGTGCAGGGGAACACGGGTTTGATCCCTGGTCAGGGAACTAGATCCCACATGCTGCAGGGCAACTAAGCACGCACACCAAAACTAGAGAGAAGGCCTCGAGCCACACGACAAAGACCCTGAGTGCTACAACTAAGACCCGATGCAGCCAAACAAATATTCAGAAGAAAGAAAGAAAGAAAAAGAATACTGGAGTGGGTTGCCATTTCCTCTTCCAGGGGCTCTTCCTGACCAAGGGATCAAATGCACATCTCCTGCTTAGCAGGTAGATTCTTTACCATTGAGCCACCTGAGAAGCCCTCAGGGTCCAAGGGATGACATTAAACCAGTAGGAGTGAAGGAGCCTCAAGAGAGGAGGGAGGCAGGTTCCTGTGCCTCTGCTGGACTTTGGAAAGCAGCCACGAAGATGCTGAGAAAGAGGAAGACGACTGTGTTGGGTTGGACGGGGAGAGAGAATGTTGGAAAATCAAACTTAACCTTTGCACATTCACAGCTCTAGCCCCAGAGAATTAAGGTTTGAGTGGCAATTGTGGGTTAAATGGGTAATGTATCCTTTAGGATATTAAGCATTAGATGGACTTTTAAGGCTAAAGATTTTGTTGTCTTTGTTTAGTTGCTAAGTTGTGTCCAACTCTTTTGTAATTGTTGTTTAGTTGTTAAGTCATGTCCAACTCTTATGTAATCCCATGGACTGTAGCCCACCAGGCTCCTCTGTCCATGGAATTCTCCAGACAAGAATACTGGAGTGAGTTGCCATTTCCTCCTCCAGGGGATCTTCCTGACCCAGGGATCGAACCCATGTCTCCTGCATTGCAGGTGGATACTTTACCACTGAGCCACCAGGGGAGCCTAAAAGACACTCCTTTCTTCCCATCCCCTCTCCACCCCAGCCCCCAGGAAAAGCCAGATAAAGGATCCATGTTGTTCTTCATTGTGAGACTGGTATTGGGAGCCATTAGAAATCTGATTTTTCTGACTCTAAGATCTCTGTTCTCCGTAGTCAAGAAGTCCATACCCACTGACCTGCAGGAACAGCTGAAGACCTTAAAGGCCTTGACCAAAGAAATTCAACAAGAAAAAGCAAAAGTAAGGGAGGGTCCACCTGCTTTGCCTTCCAGTGCCAACAATCCCACTTCCCATTTCCATTTTCATGGACGACACAGTCCTTTCACCTCCGTTACTATCACGTGGATCTTTACAGTCCCCTCCGATGGGAAACACACCCCAGGTTTCAGCGTGTTTCTTTCCTGGATCTAAAACCTGACATTCAAAGCTATTAAGATCCCACTGAGCCAGCAAGGTGGCCTGGGCTCCTTTCATTACATGTGGTCATTTCCAGTAACACCCAGTGTCTCTGGAGCAGCCTTGGAGTTTGTGGGACTATCTGGGGCCAGCAGTCATGGCAAGGGGCTGTTAGGTCTTTGGTCCTTCTCTCTGCCTCTTTCTTTTTAAGGGTTTTATTTCGATGTGGATGATATTTAAAGTCATTATTGAATTTGTTACAGTATTGCTTCTGTTTTTTATGTTTTGGTTTTCTGGCCCTGAGGTATGTGGGCATCTTAGCTCCCCTACCAGGGATTGAACCCATACCCCTTGCACTAGAAGGTGAAGTATTAATCACTGGACTACCAGGGAAGTCCCCAGTCATCCTCTTAATGCCAGCTCTCTACATCCACAGGCTTCCCTGGTAGCTCGGGTGGTAGAGAATGCACCTGCAACGCAGGAGACCCTGGCTCAGTTCCTGGATTGGGAAGATCCCCGGAGAAGGGCATGGCACCCTACTCCAGTATTCTTGCTCCCATAGACAGAAGAGCCTGGCGGGCTACACTCCATGGGGTCGTGAAGAGTCAGACACAACTGAGCGACTAAGCAACAGCATCTTCATCCACGGGGTAGACAGACTGAATGTCAGGAAGGGACCTTAGGCTTTGCTAGAGGATTGGATTAGGATTAGGGGGCGGGCTGACTTGCCTGGTTGTCCAGTGGTTAGGACTCTGTGCTTTCGATGCCAGCAGCCTGGGTTCAATCCCTGGTTGAGAAACTAAGATCCTGCAAGCCTCATGGTATGGGGGGAAAAAAAAAAGAAAGAAAGGATTAGGGAATGAGGGAGGAGCTTGCTGGGCCTGCAGAGGTACATTCAGAAAGCAGAGATCTCAAGCCCGCCTGACACTCCTCTTCCATTGGATTTGTAGATGGAGAAGATGAGCAAGATTCTGGAGGGTCATGGGGAGAAAGAAATAGAAAAGGAGGAGAAAAGTGGCCCGCTGAACCTGCAGCTGGGTATCCTCAGGTAAAATCCCTGGCTGAGTGCAGCTTGTGCCCTGGCATCACGTGTTCTCAGCCAGGGAGGCAGTAGCAGCCTCTGGTCCCCTCGTTCCTGAACCGACTGCTATCTTTGATCCGGATCACGTCTGCTCTTCAGGTTGTCCGTACCTTGTTCAGGTTGCTAGTGGAAGTTTCCCATGTTCTTAAAACAGTTCAGCACCAGGGCTTAGAAGAGCACTCCTCTCCCTGGACAAAAAGCTCCCAAGATTCTGTCCACAGTTGGAAGCTTCAAAGCATTTACTGGAGCCCATCGGAGCAGTCTCTGTGCAGGGCCAGGCCTCACTCCCTTGAAGCTTCTCAGCTGGGCACAGTGGGCACCTGCCTCCACGGCAGGCAGGGCCTTGGACGCTTTAGGCAGAGCCTGGAGGGGATGTGAAAGAGCGCCGGGCTGCCTCCTCCATCCTTGACGGCCGGGCGCTCAGCCGTGGCGGGCCCCGGCCCCTGGGCGGGTAGTGGGGCTGGACCATCTCTTTTCTCACACAGGGTCACCATGGCCGACATCGAGAAGGAGCTGGGCGAGCTGAGGGAGAGCCAGGAGAAGGGCAAGGTCAGCATGGAACATTCGGTCTCCGAAGCCTCCATTTACCTGCAGGATCAGGTGAGAACCTTCAGCCACAGGGACGAGGGCCCTTCTCGGAGCTGGCTGAGGCAGGTGGGGATGCTAAATGCTTATCCGATATATACTTGGCAAGTATTTTCTCCCTTTCTGGGGGTTGTCTTTTCACTCTGCTGGGAGCGTCTGCCTGTATATCGTGAATGTTGGTCACCCCAGAATGTTCCCAGTGAGGACTGTCTGGACTCAGACCAGCTCTCTGAGTGCCTATAGAAGGATCAGATGGGCAAAATCATGGGCCCAGGGGGCTCATGATGAGAGCCCCTTTATGCTAGAGGCCCCATTCAGAACCCCCTCCAACCTTGCCAGGATGGCAGTGTGCACCATTTCATAACCCAGGACTGACTGTCTTGGATAGGATGGCAGTAGATGGTGTGTTTGAGAGTCAGGTGTTATCCCAAGGCTCAGGCCTGAGCTTAGCCACCTCTGGGGCTCCCTAGGGCCACACCTGGAGGGCATCCACCTGCTGCTGGGCAGGCCCAGCTCCTGACTCTTCAGAAGAGCGTTGACTCTTCTGGTGGCAAGAGTCATGCTGAGCTCAGGCCAACAGGAGCCTGGTTGAAAATACAGACGTGCAGAGGAAACTGGGAAGGGCAAACTTCCAGGCCAAGGGGCCAGTCTGGCCCGGGCCACTACCTGTCTGTCCTTGTGTGTCTTTTTTGAAAAAGCTTTCTTTCTTTCTTTCTTGGCTTTGCTGGGTCTTCCTGGCTGCGTGCGAGGGCTTTCTCTAGCTGCATCGCGCAGAGGCTACTCTTGAACACAGTGCGAGGGTTTCTCAGTGCGGCGTCCTTTCTTGCCACGGAGCACAGGATCAAGGTGTGCGAGCTTCAGGAGCGGCTCTAGGGCACTGGCTCAGTCATCGTGGAGCACCAGGTTGGTGCTCCTTGGCATGTGGGATCTTGCCGGACCAGGGATTGAACCAGTGTCCCTTGCTTTGCAAGGCAGATTCTTAACCACTGGACCACCAGGGAAGCCCTCTGTGTCTTTTGTGTCTGTCTTTGCCTCTGTGTCCCTTTCCTTATCCATCTTTCTCAAATACCGCCATATCTCTCTTCCCTTCTGTATTCCGTCGGCTTTCTTTCCCCCTTTTTTTTTCATTTATTTTACAATTGGAGGATAATTGCTTTATTATGTGGTGTTAGTTTCTGCTGTACAACAACACAAATCAGTAATAATTATATATTATATCCTGTCCTTTGTAAGCCTCCCCCACCCCCATTCCACACCTCTGGGTCATCGCCGAGTGCCAGGCTGGGTTCCCTGTGTCCGTCAGCTTTCTTATCTCTCACACATGGTCCAAAAGGGCTGCCCCAGGCCTGGCAGTGCCACATGCTTCCAAGAAGGGGGCCCTAGGTTGGCTTAGCCCCTCTCCCCAAGGCAGGCAACACGCCACAGATCTTTGGCTAGTCTGGTGTCTACTGAGGACCAGCCCTTTATGAGGACACACTGGGACCATGGGACCCAGAAGAGAGCAGGAGGGCCGGTGGAAGGAGTTTGTTCCCGCCCAGGCCATGAGAGGCCCCTGCAGTGGTGGCACTCCTCACATTCTCTCTCTTTTTTTAATTGAAGTACAGTTGATCTACAATAGTACATCCGTTTCAAATGCACAACATAGTGATTTTTTTTTTTTTACAAATTATACTCCACTGAGGGCTTCCCAGGTGGCTCAGTGATAAAGAATCTGCCTGCCAAGCTGGAGACACGGGTTCGATCCCTGGGACAGGAAGATCTGCTGGATAAGGAAATGGCAATCCTAAACGACTGAACAGCAACATACTCCACTGGAAGTTATTATAAAAGAATGGCTCTCTTTCCCTGTGCTACACAGTATAGCTCGGCTGCTTGTTTATACACCGTAGTTTTCTTAGTTCCCTCCCCCTGTCTTGGCCCTCCCCTGGCCCTCCCCCAGCTGTAACCACGAGTTTGTTCTCTAGATCTATGAGTCTGTTTCTGTTCTGTTATATTCACTAGTTTGTTTTATTTTTTAGATTCTACATATAAGTGACAACATACAGTATTTGTCTTTGACTTACTTCACTAAGGATAATACTCTAGGTCCATCCATGAAAGTGAAGTGAAAGTGTTAGTTGCTCACTCATGTCTGACTCTTCGCAAACCCATGGACTCTTGGCCTCCAGGTTCCTCTGTCCATGGAATTCTCCAAACAAGAATACTGCAGTGGTTAGCCATTCTCTTCTCTAGAGGTCCATCCAAGTTGTCTTGCAAATGGCAAAATTTCGGGTCTTATGACTGAGTAGTATTCCATTTTAATATATAAACTACATCTTCTTAATCTATTGATGGAAACCTAGGTTGCTCCATGTCTTAGCTATTGTAACTAGTGCTGCTGTGGACCTTGTGGTGCATGTATCTTTTGAATTCGTGTTTTCATTTTCTTCAGATACATAACCAGGAGTGGAATTGCTGGATCATATGCTAATTCTATTTTTAGTGTTTTTAGAAATTTCTGTACTATTTTCCATGGTGACTGTACCAATTTACATTCCCAGTAGACTCTTTGATGCTAGCCTTTTTGAGAGGTGTGTGATGATATCTTATTGTGGTTTTGACTTGCATTTCTCTAATAAGTAGCGATGTTGAGCATCTTTTCATGTGCCTGCTGGCCATCTGTATACCTTCTTTGGAAAAAATATCTAGGTCTTCTCAGTTCAGATCAGTCACTCGGCCATGTCCGACTCTTTGCGACCCTATGAAGTGCAGCACGCCAGGCTTCCCTGTCCATCACCATCTCCCAGAGCTTGCTCAGCTCATGCCCATTTGAGTCAGTGATGCCATTCAACCATCTCATCCTCTGTTGGCCCCTTTTCCTCCTGCCTTCAATCTTTCCCAGCATCAGGGTCTTTTCCAATGAGTCATCTTCTTCACATCAGGTGGCCAAAGTATTAGAGTTTCAGCTTCAGCATCAATCCTTCCAAGGAATATTCAGGACTGATCTCTTTAAGAATTGACTGGTTGGATCTCCTTGCAGTCTAAAGGACTCTCAAGAACCTTCTCCAACACCACACTTCAAAAGCATCAGTTCTTTAGCGGTCAGCTTTCTTTATAGTCCAACTCTCACATCCATACATGACTACTGGAAAAACCATAGCTTTGACTGCTGCTGCTAAGTCGCTTCAGTTGTGTCCGACACTGTGTGACCCCATAGACAGCAGCTCACCAGGCTCCGCCATCCCTGGGATTCTCCAGGCAAGAACACTGGAGTGGGCTGCCATTTCTTCCTCCAATGCGTGAAAGTGAAGTCGCTCAGTCGTGTCCAACTCTTTGCGACCCCACAGACTGATGCCTATCATGATCCCTCCGTCCATGGGATTTTCCAGGCAAGAGTACTGGAGTGGGTTGCCATTGCCTTCTCCATAGCTTTGACTAGACAGACCTTTGTTGGCAAAGTAATGTCTCTGCTTTTTAATATGCTGTCTAGGTTGGTCATAGTTTTCCTTCCAAGGAGCAAGCACCTTTAATTTCATGGCTGCAGTCACCAACTGCAGTGATTTTTGAGTCCCCCAAAATAAAGTCTGTCACTGTTTCCATTGTTTCCCCATCTATTTGCCATGAAGTGATGGGACTGGATGCCATGGTCTTAATTTTTTGAATGTTGAGTTTTAAGCCAGCTTTTTCACTCTCCTCTTTCACTTTCATCAGGAAATTCTTTAGTTCCTCTTCACTTACTGCCGTAAGGGTGATATCCATCCATTTTTAAATTGGGTTGTTTGGTTTTTGAATGTTGAATTGTATGAGCTGTTTATATGTTTTGGATATTAACCCCTTATCAGTCAGATCATTTGGAAATATTTTCTCCCATTCCATAGGTTTGTTGGTGGTTTCCTTTACTGTCCAAAAGCTTTTCAGTTTAACTAGACCTCATTTGTTTATTTTTGCTTTTATTTCCTTTGACTTAGGAGGCAGTTAAAAAATATTGCTACAATTTATTTTATTTTTTATAATTTATTTATTTTTGGTTGCACTGGGTCTTCGTTGCTGCTCGTGGGCTTTCTCTAGTTGCGGTGAGCAGAGGCTGCTCTTCATTGCAGGGCACAGGCTTCTCGCTGCAGCGGCTTCTCTTGTCGCAGAGCACAGGCTCTGGGCACATGGGCTTCAGAGTTGCCGCCCATGGGCTCAGATGTGTCAGGTGGGGTAGTTGCCCTACGGCATCTGGGATCTTCCTGGACCAGGGATCAAACCCATGTCCCCTGCACTGGCAGGCGGGTTCCCAGCGGACCATCAGGGAAGTCCTCTTGCGACAATTTATGTCAAAAAGGGTCCTGCCTGTTTTCTTCTAGGAGTTTTATGGTCTTGGTTTTACATGTAGGTCTTTAATCCATTTTGAGTTGACTTTGTAGGTGGCACTAGAAAATCACGTTCTCTTATTGTTATTTACACACTAAATGGGGAGAGAGCATGTGTGAGCCCACCACTCCTCTGTCCAGGCCCTGGAGCAGGGCCTGTGTGCCGCCAGGGTCCTCAGAGTGTTTGTGGACTGACTGACAGACATCATCACTCTGGGATTTAGCTAGAGGAGATACATTCTCACATTGCACCAATGGGCTGGCTGGAGAGAGGTACAGAAGCCCCCTTCCTGCAAGGGCTTAATCAGCACCTGCCCTCCCCTCCCTGGGGACACTGTCCACTGTTTAATGGACAGACATCAAGCCCCTCCTGTGAGCTGCATACCCTGTGAGGCATCGAGGCTCCGGCAACTGCCCAGATCACAGCAGGTCAGGGCAGAAAGGCTGGTGGTGGCCGTGCGGTGACCTGCTCACTGCCCTGCACCCGCCCTCTCTCCCACACCCAGTTAGACAAGCTCAGGACGATCATTGAGAACATGCTGGCCTCGTCCTCCACGCTGCTGTCCATGAGCTTGAACATGGCCCCGCACAAGCCCCCTGACCACCCTGGCCCCCAGCCAGATCGACCCTGCGGCCACGTGCCCGGCCTGCAGCCTGGACCTGAGCCACCAGGTCAGCGTGCTGGTGCAGCGCTACGAGCAGCTGCAGAACATGGTCAGCAACCTGGCTGCCTCCCGGCCCTCCAAGAAGGCCAAGCTGCAGAGCCAGGTGACGCGCCCGCCTCCCTCCTGGGTAGCTGCAAACGACGGCCTGCCAGGAGCCACTTGGGGAGTGTCTGGGGGAGGGATGTTGGGTCACTTTTGCATGATGGAGCCCTTTAGCAACCGCCTGAAAGTGCCTGGTCTTTCTATAGGGTCACAGCGAGGGCAGCCATCGAGCTGGCCCTGGGGACAGGGGACTGGGGGCAGAGCTGGGTCCACGGTGGGATGGGGACAGCATAGCTGGAGGGGGTGGAGCAGAGCCATGCTCATGCCTCGGGGACGCTGACATCGCTTTAGGGTTCTTGCCCGCTCCTTCACACTGGTCTTCTGGCCTGTTTCTCTCTTCCCCTATAAAGGGCAGGCCTGCTGGGGGAGGGCAGGGAGGACCACAAGTCCCTGAGGCCTGTCTCTTGGACTCCAGAATTCACACTCAGCTCAGGGCAGGAGGGGAGACTGTATCCCAACTCTCGGGGCCCCGGGTCCCTGGAGGCCACTCCATGGGGAGGTGGTGGGCTATGTGGCAACTCAGGAGGCCTGGAGTGGGGTCTGATGTCAGCCTGTCCGCTGGGTGTTGTTCTCAGGGCCCCCATGTCGGGGGGCGGCAGTACCCCAGGTGGGGGTGGGGGGGCCGCCCCACGGAGCCTGCCTTTGTTCTGCGTAGGATGAAGAGCTGCTGGGCCACATCCAGAGCGCCATCCTGCAGGTGCAGGGCGACTGTGAGAAACTCAACATCACCACCAGCAACCTCATCGAAGACCATCGGCAGAAGCAGAAGGACATTGACGTGAGGGCTGGCAGGGTGGCGGGGACAGGGCTGGGGCGCAGTGGGTTCCCTGCTCCTTATTCTGTGCCCCCTCGGCCTCCCAGGTGTTGTACCAGGGTCTGGAGAAGCTGGAGAAGGAGAAGGCCAACAGGGAGCACCTGGAGATGGAAATCGACGTGGTAAGGTCAGGGCTGAAGAAAGGCCACGCAGGGAGGGCCCATCGCTCCCACTCTTGAAAAGGCAGAGAGAGGAGAGGAGCCCAAAGTGGGAGGTGGGCTCAGCATCAGAGTTGAGCTACGTGGAGCAGGGCCCTGCCGTGGCTCTCTCTCATCTTGGTGGGGGCACATCTCGTCCCTGTCTCTGGGCAGAAAGCCGACAAGAGTGCCCTGGCGGCCAAAGTGAGCCGCATCCAGTTTGACGCCACCACGGAGCAGCTGAACCACATGATGCAGGAGCTGGTGGCCAAGATGACGGGGCAGGAGCAGGACTGGCAGAAGATGCTGGACAGGCTCCTGGTGGAGATGGACAACAAGGTGACCCGGGCAACGCCACCCCCTCCGGGCACTGCAGACCCCCACCTGCCTTCTCAGAGCTCACCTGGTCCCCGCCCCCCACTTCCTCCCCCAAGCTGGACCGCCTGGAGTTGGACCCGGTGAAGCAGTCGCTGGAGGATCGGTGGAAATCCTTGCGACAGCAGCTCAAAGAGCGCTCTCCACTCTACCAGGCGGACGAGGCAGCCGCCATGCGGAGGTGAGGCCCGGCAGGGGTGAGGGTGGGCCGGCTGGAGGGTCCCCATGTGTGTTCGGAGGGACTGGCAGATCCTATCTGGGACCGTCCAGCCGTAGGAAGGCACAGAGCTTGAAAAGCTCTTGTAGCTCAGGCTGATTCATATTATAGCAGAGAGAGGGAGGGGAGGGGGGCGTAAGGCTCTCTGGGCACAGGTGGGAGGGGGTCCACAGCCTCCAGAGCTCAGCTCCCAGGGTGACAGGCCCCAGGCCACCAGAGGCAGAGCCTGGGCGGGGCAAGTCCTCCTGGGGGTGCCTGGCTCCTGGCAGCTGGAGTCCCAGCATTTCCATTCCTGGCCACCAGGGGGCCGCCAAGGCTTACACAGGGCACCCACCCCCCGGGGCCCTTGAGAGCCCTGCCGACTTTGGGTTAGGGTAGATGGGGTGCTAGATGTGTGTCCAGAAGTGGGCATCTCTAGTAGCTGATGTGTGCAGGGAGCGGGGCCCAGACCTGCCTCCGGTGGCCTGGGGCCCTGTCCCCCTGGGCACTGAGCATCCAGCCTACCAGCCAAACCCTCTGAGTTCTCCATCCCTCCCTTTGGGGCCCTTTGGGCAGGCCCTCACCCTCTGCGTGTGCCCCATCCCTCACAGGCAGCTCTTGGCACACTTCCACTGCCTCTCATGTGACCGTCCCCTGGAGACACCTGTGACTGGACAGTGAGTGCCCCCAGCAGGTGGCCGTGATGGGGGCGTCTTCTGTCCTCCCTGCCTGCCTCCGGCTCGTCTGCTCCTCCTCTCTCCGGTCCACTCTATGCCTCGGGCTGCTCTTACCCCTCGGCCTTCAGTCCCTGGGACGGGAAGGCTCCTCTGGCAGGTGGAGCGTGAGGAGTGGGTGATGGGTTTGGACACTGGGGTTTCTCACTCCGATCCACCCTTCCCTGCCCTGCCCAGAGTCATCCCCATGACTCCCGTGGGCCCCTGCCTGCCCGGGCACCGCTCCGTCCGCCCCTACACGGTCTTTGAACTGGAGCAGGTTCGGCAGCAGAGTCGCAAGTACGGGCAGTGCCGCGGGGTCCTGTGGGGGCTTTGCAGGGGGTCTGGAGGGCGAGAGTGGGGGGCTGGGGCGGGGTGATGCTAGGGCGCTTTTGAAGCAGCTCCCAGCTCTTCCCAGGGCAGGAGCATCAGTGCAGGAGGTGCAGACCTAGTAACCACCTGCCTTTGCGCCCCTGCCAGGCGTCCTGGTGGGACGTTGCCTCTGAGGCTTCCCCCCCACCCCCACTCCCACCCTTCCCCTGATCACACTGGGCCTAGGAGGAAGGCAGGGGGCAGCTCCGTGAGTGTGAGACGAGTGGTAGGGGGTGTGTTTCATGCCCTCCAGGGCTCCTGCCCTCCTCCCATAGACTTTCCAACTCCTGAGGCCGGGGGTTCAGCAGAAAGGCTGGTTTTCAAAGCTGTCCTTGGAGCCCACGTGGGCCAGGGGTGCGAGAGGGCCCGATGGACTGGGCTGCTCTCCCCTCTGGCTCTCCTGCATGCTCTCGGCTCAGGAAACCCTCCCCGGCAAGCCCAGCCTTGGTCCCTGGGGTTTGGTGGAGGGGCTCCCACTCCACAGGGCCCTGCTTCCCAGGGAGGGTGCTGGGGCGTGGCTCACTCCTCCGCTGGGCCCGCACCCCACAGCCTGAAGCTGGGCAGCAGCGGCTCCCGCGTGGGGACGTGGGTCAGGTGGAGCGGAGCGTGGGGCGCCTGCGCACCATGCACTCCAAGATGCTCCTGGACATCGAGAAGGTGCAGATCCACTTCGGGGGCTCCATCAAGGCCAGCAGCCAGATGATCCGTGAGCTGCTTCAGGCCCAGTGCCTCAGCTCCCCCTGCTACAGACGGTGGGCGGCCAGGCCGGACCCGGGAGCCTAGCAGCAGGGAGGGCGAGTGTGTGTGTGTGTCCGTGTGTATGAGTGGGGCACCAGGGAGAGCAGAGAGTGTGTGTGTGTGTGTGTGTGTGTGTGTGTGTGTATGAGTGGGGCACCGGGGAGGGCAGGGTGTGTGTGTGTCTGTGTGTATGAGTGGGGCACCAGGGAGCGCAGAGAATGTGTGTGTGTGTGTCCGTGTGTATGAGTGGGGCACCAGGGAGGGCAGAGTATGTGTGTGTGTGTGTGTGTGTGTGTGTGTGTATGAGTGGGGCACGGGGGAGGGCAGAGAGTGTGTGTGTGTGTGTGTGTGTGTATGAGTGGGGCACCTGGGAGGGCAGGGTGTGTGTGTGTGTTTGTAGAGTGGGGCCTCCATGTAGGACAGAGTATGTGATTGTGTATGTCTGTGAGAATGTGAACATGCGTATAAGTGTGTATGAAAATGTGGGTGTGATTATATGTGTGTGAACGTTTATGTGTGTTTTTGAGAGAATGGAAGAGAATATGTATGTGTGAATGTGTGTAAACATATGTGCAAATGTGTTTGAGAATCTGTGAACACATGTATGTGAATGTGTATGTGTGTGAATGCGTGTGAACAAGTGTGAGAGCATTGTTAAATGTGTATTGTATGAGCAGATGAATGTGTGTGAATGTGCGTATGAATGTATGAATGCCTATGTGTGCGTTCTGAGTATGTGAGAGAATGTGTGTATGTCTGCGAATGTACGTGTGAATGTGTGTTTGAGGATCTGTGAATACATGTGTGTGGATGTGTGTATGAGAGAGGGAGTGTGTCTGTGTGTGTGTCCCTCAGGAGGCCTCCCTGCTCGCTCAACCCCCGCCCTGTCCTGGCTGAGCGGTGGCCCCTGGAGCACCCCCTCACGTGCAGCACCCCCACCGAGGCGTGTCCTGGGACACACCCGCTCCCCGTGACTCCGCTGTCTCCACCGCAGGCTGCCAGACATGGCTGATTGCAGCTACTCCTCCGCGCCCCGGCCCTGCGGGGGCAGCCACACCCTCACCTACCCCTACCGGCGCATCCGCCTGCAGCACCTTTCGCAGGGGCTGTACCCCACCGAGGAGATCCAGATCGCCACGAAGGTGAGAACACTGCTGGGAGCCTCCAGGGAGGGCCCCCCGGACTCCCAGGTCCCTCCGGAAAAGCAGCCAGCAGTCCCCTGCTCGGCCCTCAGCCTCAGGGGTGGTTTCTTAATCAGACCCAGTCAAAGCCTCAGGTTCTTTTCCTTTCCTGGGAAGAAGGCAGCCATCCCGGCCACCCGGCCCATCCCCTTCACCCTGTCACTCAGCCCCTTTGAGGGCTCTGAGCACTGTTTGGCTCAGAGAGGGGACGGGAGGGGCGCTCAGGCGGCAGGTGGCCATGGGTACCCACCTGTCTCCACAGCACGACGAGGTGGACATCTTGGGCCTGGACGGACATATTTACAAGGGACGGATGGAAACAAGGCTGCCGGACCTCCTGAACAAAGACAGTGAGTGTCCAGATGGCCCAGAGGCCCTCGGGCTCCTTGCTTGGGTCCCGCAGGGTCTGCCCAGCTCCTGGAGGCCCCTGCACTTCTTGGGGCCACAAGACCCCGACTGCCTTCCTCCTCCACCTCCCTGACTCCGAACGCCCCCAGGTCAGTGTTTGCAGAAGGGGGACAGCTGCCCAGTCTTAGCCAATCAGCAGGGATGTTGTGGCCCATCTTTTCTGGCCAGGGTTCATCCGCAGGCTGTCATCCCAGTTTTCCCACCTAGGCCTCTGTTCCCAGCATCACCCATTCTTCAAAACCCTTCCAGAGCCCCTGCCACTCTGTGGCCCTCTCGTGTTCTGGAGCGTCCTCTTCCAGCTGGCCACCCTGGGTGTGCTTTGTCACTTCCCTCAGGGTTTGACAGGTGTGTGTGCGTCTTTCTAGTCACTTCCCCTCCTGAACTGTAAACCCAGGGTCAGAACTCACCCAGCACCTGGCATGGGGCTGCTATCTGTGGGTAGATATCGGAGTGAGTGGATGGATGGATGGATGGATAGATGGACAGATGGCCAGACAGACATACAAGGGGATGAAGTGCTTGTTGTTGCTCAGTCACTAAGTTATGTCTGACTCTTTGTGACCCCAGGGACCGCAGCACGCCAGGCTCCCCTATCCTCCACTATCTCGTGGAGTTGGCTCAGATTCACGTCCACTGAGTCGGTGATGCTATCCAACCATCTCATCCTCTGCCTCCCTCTTCTTTTACCTTCAATCCTTCCCAGCATCAGGGTCTTTTCCAATGAGCAAAGTGCTTGCTTATAAAAGGCATTTCCACTAATTCAGACTGAGAAGGGCGCCCACTGAGGCAGGCTGAGACCAGCAGCCCAAAGCCCTCTCCCCATCCCCACGGCCCCCTCAGAGCGTGTCTCAGAACTGATCCTCCCTGCTCCGTCTCCCGTCAGACGCGGGGATGAAGCATAAGACCAAGCAGTCCCGGGCACATGGGCATCGGCAGCAGTCCCTCAGCAACAGCGGCCAGCTGCCCTCGCGGCCTCAGAGCGCCCAGACGCTGGCTGCCAACGACTCAGGTAGCTCCTCCCTGGACAGAGGGTCCTCCTGGGTGGCACTGCCCGCCGACCTTCCTCCTTGCCCTGTCCGGCCCCTCTCCTGCCCGTGGCTGGTATATACCCTTATTTCCCGGGAGAGAAGAAGGGCCTGGGAGCCGAGGGATGGGATGCGAGGCAGGAAAGAGAAAACCCTTCCCTCCCGGGCACCTGCTTTGTGCCAGGTCTGTGGGCAAATACTGTCACCGCTCCCATTTCACAGAGCTTGTGGCCCAAGCTCTGGCTCCAGACCCAAGTCCTTCCCCGCTGCTCATACGCACCGACTCTCCCGGGCCTATGAGCTCCCCAGGGTCTGGGCTTTTTCCAGAGGGGCCAAATCCGGCCTGAAAGCCCGAGGCCTAAGTGTTCCCCCGGGGTTTGGCTACCCGTGGGGGCCAGAGAGGACACTGGCCTGGAGCCGGGGGGCTAGACCACTTCCAGGTGACTCTGAGCACGTCTCCCCCTCCTCCTGGCCAGTTTCTTCATCTGTCTATAAAAGGGTGCTGGATTCTGGCTGCTAAGTTAGGAGCCCCCCTGCAGAGTCTAAGAAAGCTGCTGAGTTTCTTCTCATGAAACCTTATGTACCCACAATGCTTTGCAGCTACTTGCTGGAGGCCCAGAGAGCCCCACCGCACCCCTGCCCAGGTCTAGCGCCGCAGCCCGAGGTCCTCTGCACCAAGCCTTCCAGTTCCAGCCCCCAGTGCCTGCAGGAGGCAGAAACCAGTGCAGTGGTGGCGATGTGCAGCCTCACCTCTGCCAAGGGTTCCTCACTGCTGAAGAGCTTTACATGTGTGAATCAATAATTTTAATCCTCACGTGTTAAAAGATAGGGACCATTGCTGGTCCCACCTACAGCTGACAAAGCCAAGGCACAGAGAGGTTAAAGTACATGCCCAAGGTCACACAGCTAGAAAGCAGAGCCGGAGCTCAAAGCCAAGCTGTCTGGCCCCAGAGCCAGCGTTGGTGATGAAGGCAAATAGCCTGGGGTGGAGGATGGAGGATTCAGCAGGAGGCAGACAGCATCGGCATTTGGCTCTGGCCCCTAGGACTGTTCTTGGGGAACTTAGCTTCCTTCTCCCTGGCACCCCAGTGTCCACTCCAAAGGCACATTACGGAAGCAGGAGGCGGGGGCTGTCTTCAAGAGAAATTCCTGCCCTGATTTAAGTCAGTGTGGCCCTAACAGTCCCTGTATTAATAGAAGGAATGTTAACAAAGAGGCAGGCTCTTGGCCCCTGAATTATTTTAACTCAGAGTATAAAGGAGTGTGGCTTAGGGGCTCGTAGGAGAGCTTGACCCTCCAGCATGATGTCCTGGCTCAGCCTGGTTAGTGGGGCTTTGGGTAAGCCGAGGTGGGCCGCCGTTGGGCGTGGGAGTCAGCCTGAGCCATCCGGGACCCCTCCTGTCCCGCAGCTCCTTCCCCGTCATCAGAAAGACAGACCTGTCTCCACCGAGGGCCGCCTTTCCCAGCTGAACCCAGCCCACCTGCCTGGCGAGACGGCAAACCTGCCAGCGGGGCTAGACGTGCACAGGGACACACCTCCTGGGGAGGGGCTCGAGGAGCCCACCCGGGGGCCGCGGTCCACCTCTGCTCACTGAGAAGAGCTATAAATAAACGCTTAGGAGAAAGCTCGGGGCCACAAGGCTCCTCTGGTCCTGGTTCAGGTGGGACAGCGGACTTCTTGCAGCCTGACGGACGTGGCTCCCCCAAACAGGGCCAGCTGTTCTCTGAGGGCACCAGGGCTTCAAGAGGACTGAGTATAGCACCCAGGGCGGGGAGGCAGCAGCACAGGCCAGACCCCAGGCCCCGGGACTGGCAGGCCTACAGGGGGTTGGCCCTCTCTCGACCTTGGCTGGACCCAGTGCTAAGGCCTTCTCTGGCACAGGCACCGCCTTCCCTCTGGGTAAGCACCCAGGGCACTCTGGAGGGTTTAGATGCTTCAGATGCTCAGGCTGTACCCCGGGCGAAGGTTTAAGGGTGGCTGCCAGCAGGCTTCTGGCACATCCTGAGGAAGATGGGGCCACTAGCACCTGGGAAGGTTCCTGGTTGCCATCCTCTCCAGCTTGCGAAACGAGTGGCTCACCCAGGTGGTGCTGGTGGTAAAGAATCTGCCTGCCAGTGAAGGCGATGCGAGAGACGCGGGTTCGATCCCCAAGTTGGGAAGGTCCCCTGGAGAAGGAAATGGCACCCCACTCCAGTATTCTTGCCTAGAGAATCCCATGGACAGAGGAGCCCGGCGGGCTACAGTCCATGGGGTCACGCTTGGAGGCTGCAGCAGACGCAAGAGGGGCTGCTGAGGCCAGGCCGTGTCCCTGCTCCCCTTCCCTCCCCAGGAACATAGAGAACTGTCTGACAGCCTTGAGGCCTGGCCCTTGTCCTGCTCCATGTCAGCCTTAACAGACGAGGGGGCTCACTGCTTTCCACCTGAGTCAACTGTAAGGGACAAGCCCTTGTCCCCAAAGCCCCAGGGACAAGGGGAGAACTGCCTCCCACCCGGATAGTCATGGAAGCAGTTTTCTGCCTTCAGATCTATTCTCATCAGCCCCCTCCTCAAAGGTGGGGTTCCCTCCCCCTCAGGCCCCTCGGCCAGTGAGAGGCCTGCTTTAGAGGTGTGAGGGGAGGGGGAACATAGAGCCACAGGAAGGCGTGGCAGGAAATAGCCCAGAAAAGGGTTTCACCAGAGGGTGGGGCTCTCTGGGGGTGTCATGGGTGGAGCAGGCACTCCCTACGGGAAGGGGCACCCCCTCTTTCCCCATCTGCTGAGATCTGATTCATCATAGAACCCCAGAGTCCCAGTGGGCACCCGGCACCCTTTGCTCTGCAAGCGGGAGGCAGGTGAGGCCCAGGCCCTCCTCTGTTCAGTGTCCTGGCCTAGAATCCAAACTCACCAGCTTGGCGGGGAGGAGGGAGGAGCAGCCAGACCCCCCACCCACCCCGATGCCCCTGAAAGGACGAGGGGACCCCCCACTCCACCTTCCCACACCTGGGCCGCCTGCTCGCCCTCACCCAGCACTAGCCGCCCACGTGCCTGTGAGGGGCTTCCCCTTCTAGCCTGGGAAAGCACAGGTGGGCAGAGTGAGGGGTGCGGGTGGGAGGAGTCCCACGGATCTCCAACCAGGAAACAAAACTGAAAGGACAAACCCAGCCTCGAGCACATGGTCACACGCAGAGTGGGCGGCCGAGGGTAGTTGTCCCTAGTCCTGCTTCACATTCAGAGGGGCTGCCCCACAGCGACCCCGTGAAGACAAGAGGGCCCAGCAGTAGGGTGGGCCGGCTGGCCAGGCGGGGCCCTTCCCAGGTGTTCCTCCACTTTGGGTCTAAACATCCAGACCCTGCAGGCCTGGTCGACAGCGAGACAGAGGGAATGCACCCACTCACACGTGGTGAAGGGGGCTGGGGGCTGGGGGGCGGTAAGGGGCTCAAGGAGGAACCCCAAACCTGGGGCCTGCCAGCCACATCCTGCATTTGGGTGGACGGGCTCCGCACGCACCTGGCCACCGCTGTGGGAGTCTGAGGAAGGGCCCCACCAGGCCAGGAGCTGCCATCACCGTTTCATCCTAGTGCCAGGAGGCCAAGTGGAAGGTGGGAAGGGGAAGAAGTCTGGCCCCTTGGGGACCCAACTCAGGCCTCTGGCTCTCTGAGAGCTGCGGCTGATCTCTGGGACGTGGCCACACAACACGCACGTTGGGACAGGGTGCCGCGAAGGAGCTTGGGGGCAGGAAGAGCAGAGAGGGCAGAAAGATACCTTGGCGGAGGGGACAGGCTGAAGTGTGGGGCCACCATCGGGCCCCCCAAGGCAGACAGGCAGCTAGCTGACCCCCCCCACCAACTGCAAAGACAGGGGCTCCAGGGCCAAGGCTCAGCCTGTGGTAGGCTGTGAGGTGGTGGCCAAGGGCCAAGAGGAGAGGGTCACTATCACCAAGCCAGGACCTGTTCCTCCTCCTCCCCACCCCGACCCATCAACCCCCTTGTCAGAACACCTGACCCCGCCGCACGGCCGTGGGGCTGGTCCCCTGAACCGCAGCACAGCCAAGGGCCCCCACAACCTCTGCCCAAGGAGCACGCTCTCCGTTCCAAGGCAAATAAAGGCACCACAAACCAGGGAAGTTAGAAAAGTCTCTTTTAAGTTTTAAATTAAAATTTCACCCTGGTGAGATGATTTGATTTGGGAACTCCATCCAAAGGCAAGCCCTCCACTCTGCTGTCCGCGGCCGGGAACACAGTGGGAGAGGCAGGGTGGCCCTGGGGCTGGGGGCCGGCTCACAAGTCCTACATGAGCCCTGCACAGCTGACGCGGGCCGGAGCGCCGCTGACCAGGGGTGGGCAGCGGCCCCCACACCTTCAGCCACCCAGCACCACCGGGAGTCCCTCCCACAGCTGCCACGGGGAGACGGAAGGCTGTGGTCCTTCGCCCGATTCCAGAAGGTGTGACCTTTGAAAGGAGTCAGTGAGCAGACACCGCGTGACTACGGCGTCACACCACCTGGCTCCCCAGCACCTGCCCTGGGGCTAGGGTTGGAGGAAGGGATGCTGGCCCACTGGGTGGCTTCTCTGGCCTTTCCCTGCTGACCCAACACCCCGTCGGCCAGCCCCGTTCTCACATACATTAGTTATTTTTATATATTCATATATATATTATAGTTATATATTAAAAAGAGGAGAAAAAAAAACTTGCCTGAAGAGAAACTCCTGAAGGATCCAAGTGGCTCAGGAAGTTTACTGTCCCCCCACCCACAAAAATTCTCTTATATAAAATCTTCCAGTGCGATCTTCAGGAAACACCCCGCGCGCCCAGCTTCCCCCCCGCCCCTGGACTGCCCCCCAGCTCCAGCCCAGCGCCCGGCGGCATCCAGTCTCATCTCTGGCCGTCCATCGCCGCCATGGCTTTCTGCTGCGTGCTCCCCTGCTGTGCTCCGGGGGGCCACGTGGGCTGTGGGTGGTGGAGGTGGTGGAAGCTGTGGGCCGTGGGGGAGGAGGGCGGGATCCAGGCGGCCTGGTGGCTGGGTGGGGACGAGGCCCAGAAGGGGCTGAAGTTTGCAGGGGGTGAGCAGGCCACGGCGGTCATGGGGCTGTTGCTGCTCTGCAGGCCCTCGGAGGCGCGAAGCTTTGAGAACATGGCCAGCGCGTCAGGGAAGTTGGGTGGTGTGGCAGGTGTGTTGCTGGGGGTACACATCTGCTGGGAGAGAACACAGGGGTTTCTAGGGCTGCCCACATGGGGGCCCCTCCCCAGTCCGAGGTCCTACAGAGCCTGCCTTCATGTGGGGCTCACCCAGGCCTGACCCTCTTTTACTTCCCACTGTTCAGTCCAAAAGGTTTCAACAGCACAAAAGCACCCCTTGCACGGAGCTGCTGAAAACCAAAAACATGGGGATGGATTCCTACAATTTTTGTCAAAACCAAAGTGTTTCTTTTTTGAAAGAATATTTGTTTGGCTGTTCTGGGTCTTAGTTGCAGCAGGTGGGATCTAGTGTCCCAACCAGGGATCGAACCTAAGGCTCCTGCATTGGGAACACAGAGTCTTAGCTACTGGACCACGAGGGAAGTCCCCAGAGAGTGTTTCTTGATGCTTGGGAAAGACGCCCTAAGCGTCAGAAGCAAATGGTTAATTCCAGCCAAGAGCTAGGATGTCAGATTAAAGCCGAGACAAGGGAGGAAGCCCGGGGCACCACTGCTTAGTGCTCCAGCCTGGGAGAAAACCCAGCTGGCTCTTCAATAACCTGCCCTCAGATGTCCCGGAGTGGTCAGTCAAGGGAAGACCAGCCAGATCCGGGGTCTCCCTCTAAGGCCAGCCCAGGGGGAGCTGTGCCTGCCCGGCGGCAGTGCTGGTCGGCAGGCATCAGGGCCTCTGCCTCACCACCTCACTTCTCATGGCGGGTGCCAGGTCTTTCTGATTATTCTGTGTTAGAGATGCGGAAACCGAGCCCCAGAGCTCAGATCAGTGGACCAAAAACACAGCATGGCAGGGACTTCCCTGATTGGCCAGTGGTTAAGAATCCGCCCCCAATACAGGGGACGCAGGTTCAATCCCTGGTCAGAGAACTAAGATTGCACAAGCCACTGGGCAACTAAATCCTCCTGCCCCGATACAGCCAAATACTTAAAGCAAAGCACAGCGCTGCAGGGCGCAAGCTGAGCAGCCGGAACCCGGGGGACTCCCAGGTCCTCAGGCCCAAGCTCTTAACCTCTACCCAGCCCCTGCTGCTGCTACTGCTGCTAAGTCGTTTCAGTTGTGTCCGACTCTGTGCGACCCCATAGATGGCAGCCCACCAGGCTCCGCCGTCCCTGGGATTCTCCAGGCAAGAACACTGGAGTGGGTTGCCATTTCCTTCTCCAATGCATAAAAGTGAAAAGCAAAAGTGAAGTTGCTCAATCGTGTCCAGCTCTTAGCGACTTCTACCAGGCTCCTCTGTCCATGGGATTTTCCAGGCAAGAGTACTGGAGTGGGGTGCCATTGCCTTCTCCGAGCCCCTACTCATCTGCAATTAGTGAATTTAGCGCAACTTCATGCCCAGGCTCCCGAGGACAAAAACCAGGGATGTCAGTTTCCGGTGTCCCTGGCGACTCGCTGCCAGTGTCTGGGTGAGTCCACTCAGCCCCTCTCAGCCCTCTTCCCGGGGATAGCTGCAAACATGCCAACCTCTGCTGTCTTCTGCCACAACCCTGAGCAGGGACTCCAGCCAGGAAGGGCAGGGGCCAGGCTGGTGTGCCATAACTGGCAGCCTCCTTGCAAACACCAGGGACGGCAGACCGTCCCTCCCGCCCCTGCCATGTGGGGAGCACAGAGGTGCCATCCAGGAGCACCTCGCGGGGGCCCAAGGAGGAGGCAGCAGAGAACATGGCCTGCACAGAGCCTGTTGTGACCCCTACGGCCACGTCTCCCTTTCCCAGGAAGCCATGGGAGCCCTTCTTTGAATTTCTCCTAATTTTAGCAACACTGGCCCCTCCCCCAGGCATAGGGCTCCGGGAGCAAGATTTGAGGACTCTTCACCTTGCAGTCGGAGCTCACAGTTCTGCAGTTAAAAACCCCAGCCCCTAAATGGGGACAGGCCCATGGTGGCGGCAGGGGGCAACCCTCTCTGATTAACTGGGCTGGTCCCCCCATCAGCAGCTGGGACTCCAACCCGTGTCCTCTCCGGGGAGACCACAGGACCCAGGGCAGCAGGCCTGGCCCCACCCAGACCACTTCCCTCCTCCCTTCACCATTCCTCCACCACCACCCCCCTTCCAGGGCTGACTTCTCGGCAGCAGGAAAACAATGAATGGGGGGTGGGGGCAGAAGCCAATTGCATCACAGCATCGTGACCGACTTCCCCGTCCACAAGCCAGCGATCTGGAGCAGGCTTGTGCCTGCCTGCCTGTGTGAGCTCAGGCAGCTTCCTTAACCTCTCTGGAGCTTCTCTCTGCTTCTATAAAGCCAGGGGTTTGGACCAAGTCCTGTGCAAGTCCAGCTCTGTCTAACAGCTACGGAGACCGCTTCCCAGCTCTCAAGCACACCCGGCACCCGCTGTCCCCTCTGAACGGCCACTGTTTCCTGGCCAGTGTTTCTCTCCTCTTCCTGGCCCTTCCAAATCTAACTCGGGAGCCCATCCCCCTCTCATCGGGGAAGATGCCTCCAACTGTTGATGTCCAGTAATCTACCGGACAACTACTTATCAGTTACTCATGGCCTGGGGCACTTCTGGTATTTTTACGTAACATTTTCCTTTGATTTATTATCTCTTAAAAAAATGACCAGCTCCAAGAAGGCAGGGATGCGTGTTCTCTCAGGTGCTGGTGAGGTACTAAGTACAACGATCAAAACCGGCAACAGGCCTCGAGGGAAGCTTCAAAAGGATTACAAACCCTGGGGATTTGCAGGGAAAGAGCAACAGAACCTAAAAGGATCACCAGTCCCGGCTCTGGCAGGCGAGCCTCTCTGTTGAAGGCAGCACAGAGCCACTGAGCCGGAAGCCTGGGCCTTTTGAAATGACCAGTTGATGGAACAAACCTCGAGGGCCCCTGTGAGAGGACATGGAGGCAGCTTCCCCTCAGTCAGGTGCAGGTAGAGGCCCCCTGGACATGTACCCCTCTTGGTTTTACCAAGAGCCTGGCTTCAACTGCCAGTCCTGCGGCCAGCATTCATTCTCATCATACTCCAATGCAGTTTTTTCGATTTATACACAACGGGCCATTCCAAGAGAAAAGCTGGTTAAAGGGGTCAAAACAGACCCCCCACCACCACTTGTCCTTTGTAACTACATGAATACATGGCTTCAAGGACAAGACACAGCAGAGGAACTCATGGCTGCTTCTCCAGGCAAATGGCCACTCTGAGAAGGGAGCTGTGGGCAAGGACACTGAGCGTGAGCAATGGCAAAAACACACTTCAGAAGCCGCAGTAGATCTGGCGTGTATTTTATGATCCCTATCAGGGGGCCCTCCTCCCCCAGCAGGGCAAACTGGTAACGAGAGGGGGAAGAGGAGGCATTCAAACCTCTAAAGTGAAGGGATGTCCTGTGCCAAGTGGAAAGCAGGATGCCTTATGGCCAGGAGGGCAAAGGCCCAGGCCTGGGGCCAACTTGGAAAAGAGAAGAAAGCAAATCCAGGCCTGAACCACTTCTGTTTCCTGTGCTTTATATGTCTTCACCTACAGAGATTAAACGCATTCTTGGCTTATCTAGTCTAAAACCTGTAAGTCTTCCAGGCGGCTCAGGGTTAGGTCCTTTCCCATGAACAGGAAAGAGTGGACATAGCTACCTGGGAAGAGCCCAGCTCCCAGGCCGGAGTGGACTTGTCCCTTTCCTGTTCCCCATAGAGCTGGGCTGTTTGGAAGTGGGGGAGGTTGCTGCCAGTCAACAGCAAGAAGTGGCGCTCCATAAACAGACACCCCCAGGCCCCAGGCCCCTGAGCAGGGGGCCCTCGCTCCTGCCCTCCGTTTCCCCCGCCCCGATATCTAGTTATCCTCCAAGCCCCCTCCCCATACCTGCTTCCTGGCTACTCCTCCAGCCACCCTCCTGGCCCCTGGATATCTAGTTATCCTCCGAGCCCCCTCCCCATACCTGCTTCCTGGCTACTCCTCCAGCCACCCTCCTGGCCCCTGGCCTAGGAAGATCGCCGGGGCACAAGGCCTCAGGTCGAGCCATAGTGGCCCCGGAGACCTGACCGCAAAGTTGGGCGAGCCGGCCGGCCCCGGGAGCCGCTCTTTCCTGGAAGACATTTTGGCTCTTTGTTTACAACGCGGCGCGGCGCTCCCCGGCAACATGGCTGTCACCGCCGGCGCCTGACAGCGGCCCCCGGCCCGCGCGCTCGGCCGCCCCGGTGCGCTGCGCCCCCGGCCGCTCCGGGTGCGCCGCCGTCGCGGCGAGGCCGGCCCTCCCGCCCGCCGCGCCCGGCCACACTTACCATCTGGTGGTGGTGGTGGCCGTTGGGAATGTTGGTTTCTTGGAAAAACGTGCTCAGGGCGGTCTGCGGACAAACACAGCGGCAGCGTGGCGGTTAACGGGGGTCGAAGGTAGGAAGCCCACCGGCCCCACCGGCCGGGACCCTCCGCGGTGTCCGTGGCGCTGCGCTCCCGGGCCTCCGGGTCCGACCCTTTGGCCCGCAGACACGCGTCGTTCGGAGGGGGGCGTCCCCCAGGCCGCGCGAGGGTCCCAGGCGTCAGGGCCCCACACACACCCCACGCGGGCGCCGATCGCCGGACCCGGGGCGATATACATAGAGCTTCCCTGCCCCCTCTCCCTCCGCGGCGTGCGGCTGGGCGCCTCGGGCTGCACCCCGACCCCAGCGCCGGCGGCCAGCGAGCGGGACCCGCCCGGCGGCGCGCACGCACCTCAAACTGCCAGTGGGCCGCCTGCAGCAGCTGCTTCGCCTGGTCGGCCGCGCAGCCCGCGGCCAGCACGAACTGGTTGATCATGACCTGGTGCCGCAGCTCATCCATGTTCACCGACATGGCTCCGGCCGGCGCGCACTCCCGGGCTCGGCGGCCGCGGGAGGCCGGCTGCCCTCCGCTCGTGCTCGCCGCCGCCGCCCGCGGCCTCCGACCCTCGGCCGCCGCGCCGCCCGCCTGGCGAGTGTTGTTGTCCGTCTCGCGCAGCCGGCCGACACCACAAACAACAGCGCGGGGCGGGGCCGCGTGTCCCAACGTTCGGGGGCCGAGAGCCGCCGCCGCTGATTGGCCCGCTCCGCCCGGCCGGGGCCCGGTTCCCGTGAGGACGTTCGATTCGAATCCTGCGGCCTGCGGGCCCGCAGTGTTTCTCTTTTTTGCCTGGCCGCGCCCATTGGCGGACGTCGGCGCTGTGGGGCTCCCGGGCATTGGCCAGACGCTGTGTTTTGGCTCGTTCGGGCTCCTGATTGGCCCCGACCCGGCGTTTGGGGCGGAGCCGCGCCATCTGATTGGTCTCCCGTGAGTCTGTTTGAACTCAACTTGAAAACCCTTGAGTGCCAGCTGATTGGCTGAGGCTCCTCTATTTGCTGTTGTAGTCGTGGGGGGTGGTGCGGCCAAGTTCATTCATTACTTCATTGAAACTGAACATGCTCAGCTGGAAAAGCAAGACAGAGTGGCTTTGACTCACTTCCTCTGAAAGATGTGGTCATCTCGAGAAACACAGTGATCAAAATAGGAAACAGAGTCTTTGAAGCCGCTCAACTCTCAAAATTGTTTATTTTTTTTTAAACTTTCAAGCCGCCCTTTTTTTTGGGGGAGCTTTTTATTGAAGTGTAATGTAATATCTTCATGCCTCCTTCTAGTCCAACCCACCCCAGAAGCCCAACAGCCTTTCCCTACGTTTTTAGGTCAAAAACTTGGCTTTCTGAAGATGTAAACTAATGTTAATGTACATTAAATATAATGGAAAGGAGAAAACGAGACTTTCTCAGACACCAATATTGAAAACTAAAAAAAAAATGTTTTTCCATAAATTGATTGACCTAACTGAAACTTTAATTTGTTTCTATACAGGTACTGGCTCTCAACTCTAGACATTTAAAAACAAAGTTTATTTATACACACTGAGCTTCCATCTTCTGAATTAGATTTAACCTTCAAGTTTTGTGCTTGGGAATTGTCAGGATGGGAAAAGAACTAGGATTTTAAGCAGACTGAAGACAGGCCAGAGAGTTTAGAAAGGTAAATAAACATTGCTAGGAATTCACTGTGAGAATTTCTGTTTCTCAAAATCTTTGTAAGTTCTGGATCTAAAATACCAATCAAAGAGAACATTATAATTAATTAAGAGTCTTCTTCAGAACAGGAGGCTAAAAAAAGGAAGCCATGATTCTATTTTGATTTTGCCTGAAGTGGATTTAACTCTCCATCTAAGAAAACCTAACCATATTAAAAAAAAAAAAAAGAATATAAATAAGGAAAAAGTTACACCCAATGTTTATATACTGACGAAAAACAGCTTCGGGCACTATAATGAGTTTGTCCCATTTAGTTAGTCCCTTTGTTTGTTTGTTTGTTTTGAAGGAGCAGGAGTCAGCTTTTTGCCTGCCCAGACCCATTTCTGCTGCTGTAATTGTACTTAGCTACCTCCAGGTTTGCATGGGCTGAGACCTGAAGTGTGGCTGAAGAGTCAAATACAGCTTGCAGCCCTTCCCTTCCAGTAATTGCAAGGTGAAAACAAAAGTGAGCAGCCAGCAGTTGCCATTTACCAGGGAGCCTGGGCCACAAGCAGCCTCAGAACAAGGAAGTACTGTCACTGTGTGGCTCCAGTTTTCACAAGTACATACAGGTGTCCAGCATGCCAGGGCCATGAGTAGTAGGATCGAACTGGGCAGAGGCATTTCAGGCTGCAGGAACCCTTATGTCTGTTTGTTTGTTTTGACTACGCCTTGCAGCATATGGGACCTTAGTTCCCCAGCCAGAGATCAAACCTGTGCCCCTTGCAGTGGAAATGCAGAGTCTTAACCAGTGGACCACCAGGGAAGTCCAGGAGCCCTTTTGTTTTGTTTAGTAGCTAAGATGTGTCAGACTCTTTGTGACCCCATGGACTGTAGCCTTCTAGATTCTTCTGTCCATGGGATTTCCCAGGCTAGAATACTGGAGTGGGTTGCCCTTTCCAGGAAGACAAAGGTCCTGAAAACACCAAAATTGCCAAAGCTATTTTCTCTTGGGTGTCAATGTGGTCTGTTCTGAAGCTTTCTTTAATGTTTACCATTTGCAGGGGACAGCTGTAGACACCCAGCAGAGGCATGGAAGACCAGGCCCCTGAGCCATTCTGGATATCTGCTGTGGACATAAAGTCAACTTGGGCAGAGAGAGCAACGGAGTTCTGCCTTTGATTTGTAGCTGTGAGTAGTAGAAATGCTTAATCAATACTTTGGCTTCTGAGAATCTGTTCGGCAATGAATAGGAGTAGGGCTTCCCCTTCTCAGGCTTGGAAACAGGAGTGACCCCCTCCTGGGAGCACAGGGAAAATGAATGAGGTCATGTTTGTAGAGGGCTTTGAGCTGTTGGGATGAAAGCAGCTCCCCAAGTGCAAGGTGTTATTAACCGAAGGTATTATTATTTTCATCTGAGAGGACAATGTGTAGCAGGCCAAACAGAGCAATAAAAATATGCCCATTAATAACGAATAAAGCACACTAGTAGTCTCAGAAGGAACAAAATCCTTGTTCATCAATGGTCTAGGATACAACAACTAGGAGAAACAGTCTTAGCCAGTATTTCCTCGGGGCGGGGAGGTGGGACGGGGGTCCAGATAACAAGGATATTGGGAATGCAAGTCACTGAGTTGGTGGGGAGACAGGCAACAATAAATAGCTGGATCGTCACAAACAGTTGCAATTAACCAAGCATTTCTGGTGACCCAGTCATGTTTTGAAGAGTTTATTGATGTTTAGTCGCTCAGTGGTGTGCAGCTCTTTGAGACCCAGTGGACTAGCCCACCATATTCCTCAATCCATGGGATTTCCCAGGCAAGAATAGTGGGGCGAGTTGCCATTTCCTTTTCCAGGAGATCTTCCTGACCCAGGGATCAAACCCAAGTCTCCTGCATTGGCAGGCAGATTCTTTACCGCTGAGCCACCAAGGAAGTCTTTCACAGAGTTTACTGTCTGTTAACTTATTTCAGTCCACGACAATCCAGAATCCCATTTCACAAGCGAGGCAACTAAGGCACAGAGGAGGGGAGGAACTTACCTAAGGTCACAGTAGTAAATGCTGGAGTGAAGCATTGGCCGGTGTAGTTCCAGAACCTTGTGGTTAACCATTACACCACACTACCTCCCTTAATGCTGTAGTGTCACCTCAGTGGGGCTCGCAAAGAGCCACCAAAGGCACTGGGACTTGCACACGGGTTGCTTGGAAAGGAATGAGCCCCAGATGAGGAAGAGGAGGCATCTGCTCTCTTGGGCAATCATGGGGGAGGGGTGGAGAACTGACATTCCCAGGCCATCTCTGATGTACATTCCATTCGTATTTTTTTCTTCTTCCTCACTACTTCTTATTCTCTGACCCAAATAGATCCAACAAAACTGGGAGAAGGACTTCCTCGGCGGTCCAGTGGTCAAAACTCTACGCTTCCAATACAGTGGGGTGCGGGTTTGACCCCTGGTCAGAGAACTGACATCCCACGTGCTGTGTGGAACAGCCAAAAAATTAGAAAACAAAACAACAGCTGAGAGGGGGAACCTGAGGACTCTTGGCATGTAAGACCCACCGTTTGCAGTCTCCTCGCTGGAATTTTGTACCCCTCTGAACATCTTCTATGGTTTGAAACTTCCAATAGGCTTTGAGGCTCAGAGAGGGTGAGGAGCTTATTCAAAGTCACTGCTTGATTTATGGTAGAACTAGGATTAGATGAGAAGAATCATGGGAGGGACGTAGTGTCAGGTAAGGAGGTCGAATGCAGACAAAGTTCGAGGGGCAGCTGGGTTAGGCTGGAGGTTAAGCATGCCTCTCCGTTTATGGACTTGGAATGCAATTGCCAACTCTTGCTTGTTTAACACAACCTATTTTTTTTTAACTTTTTTTTTTTTTTTCCTGTTGCGGTGGGTCTCAGTTTCAGTGTTCGGTCTTCTCTCTAGCTGCAGCCCGTGGGTTCTAGAGCACTCAGTAGTTGCGACACAGGAGCTCAGTAGCCCTGTGGCATGTAGGGTCTTATTTCTCTGACCAGGGGTCGAACCTGAGTCCCCTGAATTGCGAGGCTATTCCTACTATATGATGGTTAAGGTAAACTTGGCCACTTGTTTTTCTAGTCTCTTTCCTTAAAGAAAGGGCTTCCCTAATGTCTCAGATGGCAAAGAATCTGCCTACAATGCAGGAGACCCAGGTTTGATCCCTGGGTTGGGAAGATCTCCTGGAGAAGGAAATGGCAGCCCACTCCAGTATTCTTGCCTGGAGCATTCCATGGACAGAGGAGTCCATGGAGTCGCAAAGAGTTGGACACAACTGAGCGACTAACTTTCCTTAATGGAGATGGGGGCTTGGTGTAGTAACACGTCTATTCCAGGCAAATCCCAGTCCTCCTCGGTGATCACTGAGATTTCTGTCTGTCGAGAATGTTCTCTGAATCCAGCTCTGTGCTATTCTTTATTTGGATTACCTTTTTTAATACAACAGCCCGGTGAGGTGAGGACTGTGCATATCCCCAGTTAACAAAGAAGAAAAGCGGGGTCAGAGAGGTACTACGTGACCAAGTCACCAGTTAGCTCAGGGTGGAGTTGAGGTCTGAACCCAGGTCCACGTGTTTGCTCCCAGAGCTTATGCTCTTCAATATCACAGGCTCCTTTCTAGCTCTGTCCACCCACTGGAATCCACCTTCAGTGATACAAGAACTGGTCTGTATTGTTGGAAGTAGTGGGAACGTCAAAGCCAGACCTCAAGGATAAGTTCATACTGGTTTATACCAGATTACGTTTTCACTAGATGTCACATGTCCACAAGGGACAAAGGTCATACCACTCCCAGCAGAGTCAATGGCATTTCCCCAAAGCAGCAGTGGCGGCCTGTACCCTGAGCCCTGTACCTGCCAGCCCTGTGATAAGCCGGCCCCACCTCTCGTTGCCAGGTGTGTCTTATGGTAGGTAGGTCTCTGGCAACCCTTTCGAAGGGACATCAGAGGGGAGCCTTGGCCAGAGGGCAGGAGACAGCCTTCTTAGGAAGATCTTCCTTCTCTGGGGTCCTCAACTGTCCTCTTAGATTCAGGCACCAGCCTCTTTCTTTGGGACAGAAATTGATGAGCCTGGCACTGGGCCTCTTTAGCCCCACCCATGCTTCCAAAACACAGGAGGAGGCCGGTTGTTATGACCGCCACTGACTCTAAGGTTTGAGACAGGCTTCCAACCTGGCACACCTTTTTTGAGAACTATATCCTGCACTAAGTTTGTGTGTAACCTATGCACAGTTTGAAGCATAATGAACAATCACCCAAGTACCCAGCACAGAACTCAAGACTACTACCTCTGAAAACCATGCTTCTCCTCAAATACATATTCATTTCCTCCCCAGACACATAATCCTCAAACTTGCATTAAGCATTCCCTGTGTGCTTCTTTTTTTGTCGTTTAATCTTCTGTGTATGTATTTCCAGACAAAGGTGATTATGAGTCCAAGAGATTGATTCCAGGGCACAAATGACTCACCTTTGCCTGGGCCCAGTCCCTCTCTCCCCTAACTCTGTTGGGTGAGCCCAATGGAACCCCCGAGCAATACGAATCCCTGGCTCTTTTTCACGAGCTCAGACAGAGACGCTGATCCAAACCAGCAATCATAGGAGATAGTCCAAGAAAGTTCCTTGGAGGAGGGAAATCTAAGTTGGGAAGGATTTGGGTAGATAGAAAGGAGAAAGAAGAGAATTTTTGTTTTGTTTTGGCTGTGCTGGGTCTTTGTTGCTGTGCGAGGGCTTTCTCTAGTTGCGGTGAATAGGGGGCTACTCTCTAGTTGCGGGGCACTAGGCCTGAGGGTTTCAGTGGTTGTAGCCCACAGGCCTAGTTGCCCCTTGGCATATGAAATCTTCCCAGACCAGGGATCGAACCCCATGTCCCCCACACCATCAGTGGATTCTTAACCACTGGACCACCAAGGAAGTCCGGAAAGGGACTTGAAGAGTTACCTTGAAAGCAAGTTTATAGCAAGATCCATTCGAGCTTCTGTTGGGAAGCTCCAGCTTCTGCTAGGAAGCAGAGCGGGGAACGTTAAGCTTGCAGAGGCAAGAGTTGGAGTGGACCTGTGCTGGGCAGCAGGGGAGAAGGGGGCTAAAGTATCACTTCCTTTATCCATGAAAAATGGTACATCCTTCCTCAAGTTGCTGCCAAGACTCTTCAAATTAGGTTAAGCACCGTCTATGGGGTTGCACAGAGTTGGACACGACTGAAGTGACTTAGCAGCAGCAGCAGCAAGCTTTGGGGTAACTATAATCCTTACTTGTCACCCATGCAAAATTTTCTGTGGTTTAGTGACTTTCAAGAAAAACTGACCTCTGGGCAGTGATATAACTATCCAGCCTATGGGAGCTTCCACTGTCTTGTAAACTACAGGCCTCAGGCTGCCTCCTGTTTTTGTAAATAAAGTTTTATTGGAACACAGCTACACTTACTTGCTTATGATTCATCTACAAGTACTTTTGAACTATAGTAGTTGCCGTATGAACAACAAAGCCTACAATGTTTCCTGCTTGACCCTGTGCGCCAGCCAGAACTTGGCAATGAGAGGGCTGGAGGGTTGAGCACTGGCAAGTAAGCGCTTTAGCTCAGAAGTAGTACACCTCTGCTCATGGTTCACTGTCCGGAAAATCACATGGCTGCTCCTAACTTCCAGGGAGCAGCCAAATCGATCCACCACACACCCAGAAGTAGAGAAGGAGGACTGGTGAACATCAACAGTGTCTAAATGACCTCTGTGAGGCCCTTCCACAGGTAGCAGGCTGTCAGGCAGTGAGGATGGACTTATTTTCCCTTGCTTAACTGTAAATCCCAGAGTCATAGAGGGAATATAAATGGATCAGGACTCAGCAAAACGGAGAGAAATATTGGAGGTCTGGAGTTTACAATGAGATGCTACTTGAGGTTGCAGAAATTTTCAGAAACATAGGAAGCCAGGATACATTGAGGAAGGAGAACAAAAAGGAAAACAAATCCTGGAAGGGAAGTATTTGTTTAAAATAAAGTCCTTGGGTTTTTTTTTTCCCCCCTCAGGTTTTGTGGTAACAGGTACCTTCCTCCTTTGGAAACACAGGGCACCTTGGGGCGGATGATGGCTATTCGCTATTTCCTGACCCCAAGAGCCCATGTCACATAGATCACTCTCCGGACCAAGCGGGCGCTGTTAATAAACACAGGGCAGCTTTCCACATAAAGAGGAAGGAAGTTTCTACTGAGAATGAGAACTCTGGGTTGTACACAACAGAATTGGGAAACTACCAGAATGCGCCTTTGTCATCAGCAGTACCCATGTCCATCAAGCCCATGTCCTTGAGAGCAGCCAGAGGAAATCCTATGACCTGTCCTTGGGGGAGCTGCCAGGCCAGAGCCGTGCTACTGACCAGGCTGTGCATAGAGTCCAGTCATCGAACAGGATTGTGCAAGGAGTCAGGATTTCTGTCTAGACCTGAAGACTCTTAAAGACCACAGGCATTACCAGTGTCTATAGGAGAGAAGTTTAAGGCCAGGAAAGACCTTGGAGGGGTATCAAAGGGCTTGTTGAAAATGGTCCTAATTTAGATAAGAAGAAGAGGTAAAAGGAAGTGGGATGAGGAAGGTAGATTAAACTTACAGGGACTTCCCTGGGGGTCCAGTGGCTAAGACTCTATGCTCCCAAAGCAGGGGGCACCGGTTCAGTCCCTGATCAGGAAACTAGATCCGACGTGCTGTGACTAAAGATCCCTCGTTCCACAATTATGACCTGGCACAGCCAAATCAATCAATAAATATTAAAAAAAAAAAAAAAAAAACTTGGAGAGGCAAAGTGAAGGTGAGGTGGAGAGCCGTGCCCATGTGTTGCCCTTTTTCACTGGTGGCCCTACAGAGAGAACTACTCTGCTGGCTTGGTGACCAGTAGGCCTGGCAAAGGGACAGGTTTTCCTCATGGAAGCTGGTAGGACCGGTAATCTGTGGGGAAGACCTGGGGCTTTAGGCTCAGGTGAACCTCAGGCAGGTTCCTGCTCCCTCACCTGGTTGAGTGAGTTTCAGGTTCCTCAGCTGGGAAATGGGAGCAATAACCATACTTATCTCTTCAGGGTTGTTTTGAAGATTAAATGAGATAACACATTCAAAATTGCTTGGATGGAGTCATTGTTCAAAATCGATTATTCTTTGTAAGTATTTAGCAAGTCATTTATTGAATGACTCACATACAGGAAACGGGCTTCCCAGGTGGCTCAGTAATATAGCATCTGCCTGCCAATGCAGGAGAAGCAAGAGATTCAGGTTCAATCCTTGAGTCTGGAAGATACCTTTGAGTAGGAAATGGCAACCCACTCCAGTATTCTTGCCTAGAAAATTCCATGGATAGAGGAGCCTGGGGGCTACAGTCCATGGGGTCGCAGAGTCAGACACGACTGAGCAGGAACACACATATGGGAGACGCTGCGCCCAGTCCTTCTGAGGGATTCAGAGAAATCTAAGACTTGGGGGTGTGCTGGCAAACTGGCTCTGGGGTGTGGGGCAAGCCCTAGTTTGCAGCTTTTGGTGGTTTCTGTCATTTAAATAGTTCCATCGTGGCCAATTTCAAGCTACTGGCAGTTTAGCAACTGGCTGGCAAAATTCCAAATAATTTTCTCTAGAGAGCAGGCCCCCAACCCAATGGGCTTTCTCTGTAGTTAGCAGATGACACACCAGTGAAAAATTAACAGTAGTGGCTGACAGATACACAGCCCTGTCCATAGATGGCTGATCTAGAGGGCCTTTGAGGGCCCTGTTTTCAGGGTACAAGCAGGGTTTACTGAGATGCAGAGCGAGAAAAGGGCTCAGGAATGAAATATCCATGTTGTGTAAGGTAATAGGGAGCCACTGAAGGTACATGGGCAAGACTACACGATGATGATAGCTGCATATCGGTAAAGTTAAGCTGGGAGTGATTTTTAGAATGGATGAGAAGAGAGAAGATTGAGAGGCAGGAAAACCAGAGGGGAAGCTAATGAAATTGCTAGATCTCTTTTCATACACAGATTGCATCTTGGACTAGGAAAGATAACAGTGCACAATGAAGCGATATAACAAACATGCACTTCGTGGAACACAATAGCAATCTGAGGCTTCCAGCAGTTTACCCTGAGAACCGCGGTGGTGAGGAGCATCTCTGTTTATTACTCTGTCAGGCTCAACACAGAGTCTTTGAAGAACCCCTGATGAAGATAGTAGATGTCACTTAAATGAATAAGCAATTAGCTCAGGAGTAAATGTGTCTTGTAAATGAAGTCAGGCTTCCCAGGTGGCACGGTCGTAAATAAGCCACCTGCCAGTGAAGGAGATGTGGGTTCAATCCCAAATTGAGAAGATCCCCTGGAGAAGGAAATGGCAACCCAATCCAGTATTCTTACCTGGGAAGCTCCATGGACAGAGGAGCCTGGTGGGCTACAATTCAGGGCGCTGCAAAGAGTCAGACGTGACTGAGCATACACACACACACACACACACACACACACACACACACACACACACACACAAAGTCACGGAACTGGTCAGTGATCAAACTTTAGCGAAGAGCTGACTCATTGGAAAAGACCCTGATGCTGGGAAAGATTGAGGGCAAAAGGAGAAGGGGGCCACAGAGGATGAGATGGTTGAATGGTATCACTGATTCAGTGGACATGAGTTTGAGCAAACTCCAGGAGACAGTGAAGAACAGGGAAGTCTGGTGTGCTGTAGTTCATGAGGTCACAAGGAGTCAGACATGACTTAGCACCTGAACAACAGCAACAGACTTTAGCAGGGAAGCACTTTGAATGTGTATGTGACACTTTTAACCTATTTGCTTAGAATCTGATCTAGCCCTCAGGGGTGATCCTCAACCCTCTTTTTCTCATCTGCCCTCTGGTTTCCATGCCTGGGAGGAGGTGAATGGCCCATCTGACCTCAGCTCCAGTTTCAGGGGGTAGAGGGAGGGTGTAGGGAGACGACTGCCCCCTGCTTGAGCTCGAGCTCAGTACTGGGTAACTTCCATGGGAGGGTGGTGTACCGAGTGTTGGGCCTGGCATCCCAACAGATGAACATGTATTCCCGCTGATTTGTCCTCTTCTCCTAGCACTAGAAGTCAACCTACCCTGTAAATAAAGACACCAAACCAGCAATTCGGTTTTCCCACAGAGAGGCCTGGAGCATGGAGCCTGGGATCCCTGAGTTCTGAGCCAGGCAGCCACTGGCCTGACCTTGGGCAAGTCCCTTGCCTTCCAAAGGCTAGAGCTACTGTCAGGTGAGGGCCCTGGATTACATATCCTTCAGGTTTTTCTTCTAGACCTGACGCTCCAGCCAGCACTCGGTGTTGCCAAGAAACCCCAGGAGAAGGAAGAGAATTTGTTCTCAGCTTCTCCCTTTGATTTTCTAAGTAACTGCAGTTGAACATAGAGGTGTGGAGGCTGTCAGCGCTGCCTCTTCCACGTTCTGGTTTCTCTGGCTAGCAGGGGACAGATGCTGGGCTTTTGCCCGCCTGGAGTGTTTCCCCGGAGGAGGCAGAGCAGGCAGTGGATCCAAAGTGGGCTGAAACGTTAGTGGCACCTCCTTTAGCACAGATTTCATCACATAGCATGTGCAGCCCCAGATGGGGCTGAGCTCAAAAGCAAAAGAAGGACAGGGAAGTGAAGGCAGAAGCAAATGTACCGAAATGAGCGTAAGGGCTCTGGTGTTTCACAGAAACCATCTGGGACTAAACTAAAGCAAAATAGAAGGAACTCTCCTGATTTCTTTAAATGAGTGCTTGAATGGGATTAATGTCCCAGGTCTCTCCTTTCTCCAGAGGCCTGGGGAAGCAGGGCTGGAGGCAGGGTGAGGTGCCTTGTGGACACTGAGTGGCAACTTCAAGGTCACACCCTGGGCACCTCACTCTCCCCACCCAAGCCACACCAGGCGAGTGTAAACATTGTCTTTCATTTCAATCTCAACATGAAAAATAGATTAAGAAGCTACAAACCCAACTGGAGTCTAAACAGTTGCCCTTTGTTAGAGGCACGCAGCTGAGCAGGAAATTAACAATGAGGAATTCACACTTGGCAAGATGCAAAAATATGAAAGGCTGATGGCTGATTTCCTACTGGGCAAGGTTATCTTCCTCAGCAGAGAGCTTTCGGTTGTCGGGGGAACAGTTTGCTGGGTCCCAAAACATTTAGGATCAGGGCCCTGTGTCCGCATCAGCCTGGCGTGATCATCTGGAGCAGGATGTGAAATTCTCTCACTGAAGCCAAGGGCCAAGGACTGAGAGAGAGAGATGAGGGGCTATGCGTTGAGATTGGGCCCCTTGTTTGTTTGCTTTTAATTTGGCTGCTCTAGAACTTCATTTCAGCACATAGGATCTTCGATCTTCGTTGTGGCACAGATTCAGGGGGCAGGGGGGGCGGGGGGTGTCTTTGCTTTAGTTGTTGCATGAGAACTCTTTAGTTGTGACATGTGAGATCTTAGCCCCCTGATGATGGAACCCGAGTCCCCTGCACTGGGAGCATGGAGTCTTAGCCACTGGACCACCAGGGAAGTCCCTGGGGCCCATGTTTTGGATACTCAGGATGGCCAGAGTTCTAACTTTCCTGTTGCCCAGCCCAGGCAGAAGGGTAACGCAAACAGGCAAGAAGGAGCCTGTCATAGCTCCTTCAGGTCCCTGAGGCATGTCCCCACACCCCGGCTCTGCCTCCTTGGGAACTCCATGTCACCATTAGGACAGCATCTATCATCTCTTCAACGGCAAGTCCTCTCTCTCCCTCCTGATACGGGCATCTGTGCGAATCTTTGAAATTAGTGGGTGTGTCACAAAAGATGGAAAAAGGCACACCGGGGCTGAAACCAGGACAGCCAAAACGAATAAAATTAAAGGCTCAAGGGAACTAGCTGACCTAGAAATTACTCGTCCCTCTGTTCCCCTCCCTGCGGGCTTCTCCTTTCTCCCTTCTACCCAAGGTGGAGAAGAAGGGCTAGGACCTGATAAAAATACACAGGCTTGTTACCTCCCTGCCTTCCTTGGATGATTCGAGGAAACCCCTGAGACCCTTAAGCGCTGGCTTCTCTCCTAGGGTTCTCCCAAGGGCTGCACCCACATAGGCTTGGAAATGGTTAGAATGCCTTCAGGCTATTTACACAAAGGATGTGTGGTATTTGCATGTAATTTCCCTATGCGATCTGAGCCATCTCTCCCCAGACCATTTGTTCAAGTTAAAAGTATTTTTATGACTCTCCTGATGGCTCTCACTTCTGGATTTTTCCTGGTGTCTGTGCCATCTTCTCCCTCAGGACCTCTCCTTGGCCCACGTCTCTGGCAGGGGGAGTCCGGAGGCACCAAGCAGGGACCTGGGAGGAATGCAGGTTTTTCAAGGGTTGGCTTATCTCGCCTGCACCCTGAGCACCAGGGGAGGTTCTTTTTCCAAAACAGTAACACTGTGTGATTGCATTGTAGACTGTGGGACTCTAATCTAACTCACAGAAAATCTCTTTGATCTGGAATTTTCTCTGAACTACCAGCATCCCTTTCTCTTCTGCCTCCTGACCCTAGTCAGCCTATTACCATTATCACTTCTTCTTTCTTTTTTAAGTCTTAACCTCTCTCTCTTTTTTTTTTTCCGGTTCTGCTGGTCTTGGTTGCTTCGAGCGCGCTTTCTCTGATTGCGGTGAACAGGGGCTAGTCTCTAGTTGAGATGCTTGTTCTTCTCATTGCTGTGGCTTCTCTTATTGTGGAACACAGGCTCTAGGTGTACAGGTTTCAGTAGCTGTGGCATATAGGCTCAGTGGTTGTGGCTTGGGGGTGGACTTAGTTGCTCTGAGATCTGCCCAGACTAGGGATCAAACCCACGTCCCCTGCACTGGCAGGGGGATTCTTATTCACTGTACCACCGGCGAAGTCCCGATCACTTCTTTTTTAAACTGAGTCTTGATTCACTAATGGCTTCTTTGTAATAGACAGTAAGGATTGGAGGAAGAACAAAGTTATAAGCTTGGGGAGTGTTATCCAAGATAGGGAACAGGGCTTCCCTGGTGGCTCAGTGGTTAAAAAAAAAAAAAAAAAAAAAATCTGCCTGCCAATGCAGGAGACACGGTTTCTATCCGTGATCCAGGAAGATCCCATTGCCTCAGAGCATCTAAGCCCATGCGCCGGTTATTCAGCCTGCGCTCTAGAGCCAGGGAGCTGCAACTGCTGAGCCCACGTGCCCTAATGAACCACGTTCCCTAAAGCCTGTGCCCCACAGCGAGAAAAGCCACTGCACCTCGAGAGCCCATGGCCTGCAGCAAGAGAGTAGCCCCTGCTTGCTTCAACTAGAGAAAAGCCTTATGCAGCAGTGAAGACCCAGCACAGCCAAAAATAAACACAATAAAATTATATTTATATATGAAAAGATAGGGAACAAACCCACTTCCCAAGATCAGAGGCTGAGATGGAAGAAGAACAGATCGTTGCAAAAAAAAGGAACAGAGCTGCCTGACTGAGCTACATCCTGCCTGACTCTGGCCGCAGATGTGGGTAAATCCGCTCAGGGATGGTGCCCCCTTTACCAGTGGCCAAGGGCAGGAAGGACAAAGATTTCTTTGATAATAAGATTATAAGGCATTTTACTCTGTGATGTGCTAAAGGCTTTCTGCTTTGAGGCCATACTGATTCTTCATGACTTGTATTTTATCTTTACCCAGTAATTACAAGGTAGGCCCTGTGTGTGATGAAAAGGGTAGCTGGTAGTCATTGGTTCCCTTCCAAAGATATGTCTAAAAGCCTTCTAGTGGTGAGGGTCAAGGGTTGGAGGGAGGGCTCTGAACTCTGCCATGGAGCCCTGGTGCTTGGGAGAAGCTTCCATCTGCTGGCCTGGGCCAGGGACTTGCCTGCTCCTCGGCATCAGTCAAAAAAAAAAAGACAAATATGTGTTCCTGCCATCCTGGGGACAACCAAGGCAACTGGGTGACGATATCTTTGTCACCAGGTCTGCAACTGAGAAGAGGACAATTAAAAGTACAAAAGAGGAAACTCCCTGGGAGTCCAGTGGTTGGCAATCCGCCTTCCAGTGTTGGGGGATGCCGGGTTTGATCCCTCGTCAGGGAACTAGGATCCCACATGCCCACCAGTCAACTAAGCCCCCTCTAGGCAACTGCTGAGCCCGTGCACAGCACAAATGAGACTCCAGGCAGCCAAGTAAATAAATAGATGAATAAAAAAACTAGTACAAAAGGTATTCAGGAAAGAGACTTTGTGAAATGGCTTTTACAAATCTAATCAAGGGAACCCAAGGGCCCAACAGTACACTGAATGTTGCTGAAACATTGCTGACATCGTGTTCTAGCAGTCGAAGTTTTTGCTAATCAGTCTACCCTCTCACCTGCTGCTGCTGCTGCTAAGTCACTTGTCGTGTCCAACTCTGCGATCCCATAGATGGAAGCCCACCAGGCTCCCCGTCCCTGGGATTCTCCAGGCAAGAACATTGGAGTGGGTTACCATTTCCTTCTCCAATGCATGAAAGGGAAAAGTGAAAGGGAAGTTGCTCAGTCGTGTCCGATTCTTAGTGACCCCATGGACTGCAGCCTACCAGGCTCCTCCATCCATGGGGTTTTCCAGGCAAGAGTACTGGAGTGGGGTGCCATTGCCTTCTCCAACCCTCTCACCAGACCCACACAAAAAGAAAAGGTTTAAAACACACGTGTCTGTAATTAAGCTCTGGAGTGGTGTCTTCTGTCTGTCCCAGTGACCCACTGTGGGTGGGTGTTCTCATTCAGAGAAGCCCTTCTCCACCTGTCATCCCGCCTTGACTCTCCTTGCTCGCAAAGTTTCCAAAAGGCATGATCCAAGCTTGACTGTCTCCGTCTACTCTGAGTTGAGGGTCTCCTAACTTCAGGGCTACATGAGCTACAGAAGGGACCCAAAAACAGAGAAGGTGTATAGAATTCTGCTCTTTGAAAGGAGCAAAATAACAGGGTTAGAAGTAGAAGTGGAAGCAGTGTCAGCTTTTGTTTTCTTGGGCTCCAAAATCACTGCAGATGGTGACTGCAGCCATGAAATTAAAAGATGCTTGCTCCTCGGAAGGAAAGCTATGACTAACCCAGACAGTGTCTTAAAAAGCAGAGACATCACTTGGCAGACAAAGGTCTGTCTAGACAAAGCTATGGTTTTTCCAGTAGTCAGATATGGATGTGATAGTTGGGCCATAAAAAGGCTGAGCTCAGAACTGATGCGTTTGCACTGTGATGTTGGAGAAGACTCTTGAGAGTCCCTTGGACTGCGAGGAGATCAAACCAGTCAATCCCAAAGGAAATCAACCGAGTATTCATTGGAAAGACTGTTGCTAAAGCTGAAGCTCCGATACTTTGGCCACCTGATGCGAAGAGCCGACTCATCGGAAAAGACCCTGGTCCTGGGAAAGACTGAAGGCAAAAGGAAGAAAGGGCGATAGAGAATGGGATGGTTGGATAGCACCACCAACTCAATGGACATGAGTCTGAGCAAACTCTGGGAGACAGTGGAGGAAGAGGAGCCGGGCGTGCTGCAGTCCATGGGGTCGGACACGACTTAGAGACCGAGCAATGACGAAGTGAGGCGGATGTCGGTGGCGACGTCTTCCGAACAGCTCACCAGCACTGATCAATCTCCCCGGCCCCGGGGAGTCCCTTTGAGGCTACGGCGCAGGGGGTGGGGGAACCCACCCGAAGTTCCTCGGCTGGGGCGGGCGGGCTAGGGGCACCCCTCTGCGGGGGCTTCTGACCATTGGCTTTGGGATGCTGAGGGGTGGGGCTGGAGAAGGCATCCTCCGGCCGGGGAGCCGCGTGCGCCCCTGCGGGTGCTGGGGACAATGGTGAGCGAACTCCTGGGCCTCGACCTGGCGCGCGCGGCGAGACGGCGGCTCCCGCGCGGTCACCTGAGCGGGGTCAGCTGGCTCCGCGGGGACGACGCGTCCCCGGCCGCTCCAGCGCGCGCTGGGCCGCGAGCCCCTGGCCGGCCGGGCGCGCCCGGCGGCCGCTCCGCCGAGTGCCGCCGCCCATTGGCTGGCACGGCGCGGCCCGCTCCCGCCCCGCCCCGCCATTGGCCGCGGCCGCCGCGGGCCCCGCGCGCTAGCCGCGGCTGACATCACGAGGCCTGAGGCGGCGGCGGCGCCCCCGGCCCGGCCCGCAGCCCCCCTCGGCATAGGCGCCGCCGCGGGGCCCGGCGGAGGATGGTGCGCGGCGCGCCCGGGGCTCCCTGCCGCCGAAGCCGCAGCGCCGAGGCAGGAGCGGGCCGCGGCGCGCAGCCGACCCCCGCACCGGACGCGGGGCGAGCGGCCGCCGCGGCGAGGCGCCCAGGGCGGCGCGGGCGCAGCGGCCATGGGGGCCCTGACCAGCCGGCAGCACGCGGGCGTGGAGGAGGTGGACATCCCGTCCAATTCCGTGTACCGCTACCCGCCCAAGTCCGGTGAGCGCCGCCCGGGGCTGCGAGGAGGTCGCGATGCCCGCGCGCGGAGGCTTCCCCGGGGGCCCAGGGGACCCAGAGGCCGACGGCGCTGCAGAGCCACCTCGGAGGGTGGGAGGTGTTGGGCCAGGTCTGGGAGGGGCTGCTTTAGGGCCCTTGGCGGGGTCGCCGCGGCGGGCAGCCCCTCCGCCGGGGGCTGGGAGCGGCCTGCGCGCCATCGGGTCCTGTGACGGAGGCGTGCGCTCGGGGGACTGCGGCTCCGAGGGGCGGGGTGTCCACGGCGCAGGCCGGGTCCCTTCCTTCCCGCCCGGTGCCCGGGCCCCTCAGGAGCTGAGGGTGAGGGGGAACGGGTTGGCATCCGAAGCGGGCACCTGTGCTAGGTGCTGGCCCTGGTGGCCTCCGGAGAGGGAGGCACAGGTTTGAATTAGGTTCTCCTGGTTGCGGGGTTGGGGGAGGCAGTGCTGCTGGAGGATGGCGGCCGAAAATGCGTTTGCTGTTGCGGGTGCTTTTTCAAGAGGCTGTCAAAAGAAAGGAGTTTAACAGAAATGTATCAGAGTCATTCGGGTTGTCGCTTTGCCAGAGTAGTGGCAAGCCTGGCATTTGGAATAAGAATAGCCCTGGGATAGGGCACAGGTATTGACAGTGTCTAGAAGTATTATGTTTGTTTTCAGAATCATTAAAACGATAAATGTCTCCAGCCTCTGGCTTGTAGCATAAGTATTGGAAGTGGAGGAGAATTATGACAGCACAGAGAGGCTTACAAGTGGGTTGAGCACCAGCCAATTCGAAACTGCTAGCCCAGGACCCTACCTAACTCCTGGCTCTTTGTTTTTCAATACTTTTCTCAAGACTTCTGGGGACCCATGGCTACCATCTTCCCTTCGGCTTTGGACCTGATGAGGATTTTCATGATCTTGGAGAGATGTCAGAATTACAGCAGTAGAATAAAGACATGGTAATGAGATGAGCTGGTTTCTCAGCAGTCGATCCAGTTTGTGCCAGGTGAAAGCTGGGACCAGACAATGAAGCTGCACCCTGCAGTGTGTCTGCCAGGCCGTGTTGCACACTGCTTTCGTGCCAAAGAATGAAACGTTGCAGACATGAATATGCTTTTGAGCTGCTTTAGTATAGTCTGAGATCAAGGGAGGCATCATTAGTGTTTTAATAAAGCTCTGGCTAATTACGACCGTATGAACCCAGTGCTAAAGGAGGCATGCGTTTTGCTTTTTAGTCGACAAAAATACACAATTATTTGTGGACTTTTCTGAAATCACTTAGCTTTTATTGATTGGCATATGGAGCGTGTTTTGCTGAACTTGGAGTTTGCAGTGGAGTTCACTGCCTCAGAAGAGTATTCATCCATCCTTCACTTATTGGAAGAAGCATAGGTTGATCAAAGTCCCCAAAGGATATTGATGCAACTGTGGATCTTGGATGATGATAATAAAAGGGTAATGGACCAAACTGAAACTTTCCCTAACTGTCACCCTCCATACTTATAGTCTTAAATCATCATCTCTGCTCTACCAATCTTTTTGAAAGTTTCACCTAATGGTAATTCATTTTTTAATCAGAGCTTTTGCACGAGAGAAATCTTTGTAGCAAGTGGGCCAAATTTTGTATGTTGAACGTAAAACACAGAAAATAGGAATCAGAACATTCATGTCCCAGTCGGCAGACCTCTGTGTACCTGAAAACTTGTGTACTTGGCGTATATGTGCTAGTCTAGAGGCATCTGCTATCTTTCATTTGATCTTTATCGTTATTATTGTTTTATTTATTTGGCTGTGCCGCCTCATTTCGGCACACGGGGATCTTTCTCTGCAGAGAACTGACTCTCTCTAGGACTCTCTCTAGTTGTGGCTCGAGGGTTCAGTAGTTACAGCACAGAGGCTTAGTTGTTCGATGGCATGTGGGATCTTGGTTCCCTGATCAAATCTTCGTCCCCTGCATTGCAAGGCTGATGCAAGTCCCTCGTGTGATCTTTAAATTTACATGACTATTGGATTATAATATTTTTTGGTTTTTTTTGGCCGAGCAGTACAGCATACAGCGTCCCTACCAGAAATTGGACTGATGCCCCCTGCGTTGGAAGCTTAGAGTCTTAACTGCTGGACCATCAGGGCAGTCCCCGGATTATAGTATTTGAGCCCCAAAAGAACCTTGCAGAGAATCTGTCCCCTGATCCATTCATTTGGCGGGTAAGAAAATGGAGACTCAGAGAAATGAGTTGGTAAAGACCAAGGTTACCCAGCGAGTTAGTGCTCTTCTTACTAAACCGTCAGCCTCTGCCTTTCTTAAGGAATTGGATTTTGAACTCATCCTTGATGATTTGTGGAATGGAGGCTATTCTGCATCAGTATTGGTACAAAACTCAGAGGCCTGTCTCCCTGTTGAAGGATCAGACTGGGTTGATCTTGGGGTCTCCCTATCTTTGGTACTGAAAGTGGAACAAAGCAAACAGCAGAATCAGCTTTCTCCAGGTGACCAACCTGGCTGAGCTGGGACCGCCCTCTGGCTCACCAGGAAGTCTCTATAACTCACTCCACAGCAAGCACAAGGTCATCTGTCCTTGTAATGATAGTCACAGTGCCCAGCAGAAATTGGTTTTCCTGCTTTTTGTATTTTTAAAGGAACCCCTTAATTTTGTATGCATGTTGACCTGGAAACAGTTAAAAGATATTGAAAACAGCTGATTTCATGTTGGCACTTGGGTTTCTAGCTTTTTTTTGTTCTTTACTAGAGATAGGCGATGGCGAAGGCAATGGCACCCCACTCCAGTACTCTTGCCTGGAAAATCCCATGGACGGAGGAGCCTGGTAGGAGTCCATGGGGTCTCGAAGAGTCGGACACGACTGAGCGACCTCCCTTTCACTTTTCCCTTTCATGCACTGGAGAAGGAAATGGCAACCCACTCCAGTGTTCTTGGCTGGAGAATCCCAGGGACGAGGGAGCCTGGTGAGCTGCTGTCTGTGGGGTCGCACAGAGTCAGACATGACTGAAGCGACTTAGCAGCAGCAGCAGCAGCAGAGGTAGGCGAAAATAAAATAGCCTAAAATTGTTTAGAATTAATTTTTTTTTGAATTAGTCATAGAGTCACATAGTTCAAAGTTGAAAAGAATGAGAAGGCATACAGTGAGAGCCTAGTTCTCACAGTGCCTGTTCATCCACCCAGTTCCTCCCCATATGCCGCCCATATCTACGTAACCACTTTCTGGAATTCTTCCAGAGTTTCTTGTGTAAATACAAGTGTAACTACTTAGACTGCTTTGCACCGTGTTTTGTTTTGGTTTTTTTACTTTCAAAGATATTGGAGGTCTTCTTCTGTTCTCTCCATGTTAGGGTTTTTTTGTTGTTGTTGCTGTTATTATTGGCCTTTTAAAAATAAAATAATTATTTTATTAAGTAAAATAATCAATTAAAAAATAGAATAGCATCCCTTGGTGTGTACATGCTATTAGAGTTTCACGCAGTCTACTACTGGTGAACATTGGGAAGTGTCTCCCCGCCCCAACCTTTACTATTACAAACAATGCAGCAATGACTAATGTTATGCATATGTTCTCAGGCAGTTTTTAGCTTTGTTAATAAGTACACAAATGTTAATCATTTAAATAACAGGAGGTATGATGGGAATTTGTTGCTGCAGACTGTTTCTACATTAGCATAGAAAGCTGTTTTCAGCACTGTTCTGCACAGCACTAAAGGCGGGGTTGTGCCTTTGTAATTTTTGAGTTAGAAGCCATTCTGTGCTTTTAAATCCTCCTCTGAGATCTTGTTTCTTTCAAAGCCCATGATCATTTGTTCAGCAAAGGTATGGTTTTGCTGAGGTGTTGTTTTTATGCACGCAGGCCCAACTTTTGAAAGGTGTCTCCGTATTGATAAGAGTCATTGGTTCTGTTTTCCTCAGTCCAGGAAGAAATAGCATAAAATAAAGACATTCATTTTAATTCAGTACCTGATAAATCTAGTTCATTTCCTCTTACATATTTGAGCAAATTGGAAAATAGGAGTAATTCATTTTGCTCAGGTGTTAAGAGGGAAACCTATTATAAAAATTTAGAATGGGGAAGGAATAGTTAGGGGGTTTGGGATGGACATGTATACACCGCTGTATTTAAAATGGATACCGACAGGGACCTACTCTATAGCACATGGAATTCTGCTCGGTGTCACTTGGCAGCGTGGATGGAAGGGGAGTTTGGGGGAGAATGGCTACATGTATGCGTATGGCTGAGTCCCTTCGCAGTTCACCTGAAACTATTTACAACATTGTTAATTGTTAATTGGCTATACTTCAGTACAAAATAACAAGTTAAAAACATAAAATTTAAAATGGTGAAACTTCCCTAGTGGTCCGGTGGTTAAGAACATGCATTGCAACGCAAGGGATTAGATCCCTGGAAACTAAGATCCCACATGCCTGGGAAAACTAAACCCACACTCAAACACCGCAGCTACTGAGCGCCGCAGTAGAGATCCCACATGAGGGGACAAAGACCCTGCGTGCTGCATCTAAGGCCTGATGGAGCCAGATAAATAAATAATTCTTTAAAAAGTAAATAAGATTCAGAATGGTAATCAGAGTCCTGGATAGCTAGCATCAGCATTCTCCAAATTTTTGTTGTATTGGAGTACACATATGCTTGTCAGGTGGGTCTATCCTAGGGCAAGAGCAGTTTCTGAAGCGTGGGTACTAAGTCTTTGCTGGTTGTACAGTTATAAAAGTTTATCCTAGCTTTGTTGTTGTTTAGTTGATAAGTCATGTCTGACTCTTTAGCAACCCCGTGGACTGTAGCCAGCCAGGCTTCTCTGTCCATGGGATCTCCCAGGCAAGAATATGGAGTGGGTTGCCATTTCCTTCTCCAGGGGTCTTCCCAACCCAGCGATCGAACCCTTGTCTCCTGCATTGGCAGGTGAATTCTTTACCACTGAGCCGCCAGGAAACTTACTGCAGAATAAAGGATTATTTGGTTTTGGCAAATTTTGAATGATGCATTAATCAAAATTAAGTAGGTCTCTTGGGACTTCCCTGGTAGTCCAAAGTTTAAAACTTAACCTTCTAATGAAGGGGGTACAGGTTCGATCCATGGTCAGGGAGCTGGGATCCCACATGCCTTGAGGTCGAAAAAAACCAAAACATAAAACAGAAACAATGTTCTAACAAATTCAATAAATACTTTAAAAACAGTCCACACATTAAAAAAATATTTTAAAGGGGTAAAAATAAAGTAGGTTTCTAAAATTTTTAGTAAATACATTTAATACCATAATAAGGCTAATGGTTGTTCTATTTAATGATGGAGTCATAAAGATCAAGAGCTCAAATGCTGGTATTATTTTTGAACACTTAAAAGGTGGTAATTCTACTTTGGAAACCTCCAGTATTTTTGCTTTATTTGTACCTTACTTCATTGAGAGCAGACTGATTTCTTTCACTTTTCGATTGTGTCTCATGATTGAGCGCCTTGGATTTCCTTATACGATAGTGATTGTGTTCTTCTGTTCCTTAGCAACCCTTTTCTCATTCTGTCTGTTACTGTCAGTGCACGTTATCGGGCACTGATGTACTGAGCTGTGTGCTAGTGTACAGATTCTGATCCTGGGATTTTGATGCCTATGGCAAGCATCAGGATAGAAGCCCTCAAATCAGCTTTGTAGTTCATGATGAGGGACACAGAAGGGAGGATTAACAATACCGGCTCTATGGTGGCTGTGCCACCAGGCTTCTCCAGAGAAAGAGAACCAATAGGAGATGTACACATATAACTGGCCTCCATTATTGTGAGGCTGGCAAGTTTGAAAGTTGTAGGGCTGGCCAGCAAGCTGGATTCTCGGGAATTGATGTTGTATTCGTCAGTCTGAAATCTGTAGGACAGGCTGCCAGACGAAACTCAGGCAGGATTTCTGTGTTTGTTTTTTTCACCATACTTTAAACTTTTAGTTTGCACTGGGGTATAGCCAGTTAACAATGTTCTGGTAGTTTCAGGTGAACAGCAAAGGGACTCAGCCACGCATATCTATGTAAGTCTTAGAGCGGAATTCCTTTTCCTCTGGGGAAACCTCAGTTTTGGCTTTTAAAGCCTTCAACTGATTGGATGAAGCCCACCCACATTATCCAGGTTAATCTCTTTTACTTAAAGTCAACTAATTATAAAGATTAATTACATCTACAAAATACCTTCACAGCAACATCTAGATTAGTGTTTGGACAAGCAACTGACCATCATAGCCCTAGCCAAGTTGACATAAAAATTAACAATCATAGTGATTTTTATTTTTTTTTTTTGGCTGTGCTGCACGACTTTTCAGGATCTCAATTCGCCAGCCACGGATCAAACCTGTAGTAGTCAAAGTATGGAGTCCCAACCACTGGACCACCAGGAAATTCCCAGTAGCTTCTTATTTTATCAAATTATTTGTGCTAGATAGGCACAAAACTTTGGGTCAAGTTTCTGAAAGAGTGGCTGTGTTGGGGAAATCGTATTTTTAAATGTCTAAAAATTATAGTCTTTAAAAATCATTATTTAAGAATTACACTCCTTCCAAAATTTCAGTGCTTATCATCTAGTATCAAATGTAGAATGCAGTCATAAAGAGATAAATAAGAATATAAAATATACCATGATCAGGTGGAATTTATGCCAGGAATGTAAGGTTGCTTTAGTATCTGAAAAATCAATTGATATTAATATACCATATTACTAGAATAAAGAATAAAAACTACATGATCTCCAATACCTTGGATCAATACTGCTTAACATATCCAATACCTTTTCAAGATAAAAACATTCAACAAGCTTGGAATAGAAAGGTGCTTCTTCAGTCTGATGTAGGGTAGCTATGAGATACTTATAGCTACCAGTATAATTAATGGTGAGCTACAGATTTCTTCCCTGCTAAGATCAGGGTCAAGACAAGGATGTCTGCTTTTGCCATTCTGTACTGATTGGAGATTCTAACTGGATTGGAGATTCTAACAATAAGGTCAAACAAAGAAATACATAAAAAAGAAATTTTAAGGCAACCAGATTATAAAGAAAAAAGTGAAACTGTATTCACAGATGACATGATCCTATGTATAGAAAATACCCAGGATTCCACAAAAAAACCTACTAAAACTAATAAATGATCAGATAAAAGATTATATAAACATGAAAAAAATCAATCGTGCTTTTATATATAAGCAGTTATCTGAAGGGGTTCCCCAGTGGCTCAGCAGTAAAGAGTCCGCCTGCAATGCAGAGGACTTGGAGACCTGGCTTCAATTCCTGGGTCAGGAAGATCCCTTGAAGGAGGAAATGGCAACCCACTCCAGTAATCCTGCCTGGAAAATCCCATGGACAGAGGAGCCTGGCGGGCTACAGTCCGTGGGGTTGCAAAAGAGTTGGACACTACTGAGTGACTAAACAACAACAAATAATCTGAAAATGAAATTAAGAAAACCGTTCCATTCCCAACAGCATCAAAAAGAATATAGTGATTTTCAGGAATAAATTTAACATAAGTGTGTGATTTATACACTGAAAATTCTAAAATGTTATCAAGATTAATGCTCTAAAGATTAGTTTAAAGAGGTCTATATAAATAGACATTTCATGTTCATGAATTGGAAAACTCAGTTGAGATGCCAGTAATCTCCCAGTTGATCTGAAAATTGACTACATTCTCTGTCACAATCCCAACAGACTTTTTGAAGAAACTGGCCAGCTAGTTCTAAAACACATGTGGACAAGCAAAGGATCTAGAATGTCCTTAACAATTTTGAGAAGGAAGAACAAACTTGGAAGATTTTCATTACCCAATTTCAAAAATTACATCAAGACACAGTGTGGTGTTGGTACAGCTAGAAGCATATAGATCAGTAGAATTCAAGACAGAAACAAATCCTTATGTTTATGGTCGGTAGTTTTTGACAGAAGTGCCAAGACAGTTCAACAGGGAGAGGATATGCTTTTCAACAAATGGTGCTAGGACAATTGGATATTGACAAGCAGAAAAATGAGCTTAGACCCTTTACTCACATCACCAAAAATTAACTCACAGTGGAGCATAGAATGAAAATATTGACCACGGAATGGAAGAAAATATTTGTAAATCTTATATATGGTAAAGGATTTGTATCTAGATTAGATAAATACTGTGTGCAATTCAAAAACAAAAGGACAACCTGAAAAGGCACAAAGTTCTTCAGTAGACATTTCTCCTACAAAGATATACAAATGAACAATAAGCATGTCAGTAATGAAAAGATACTTACTATTGTTGGCCTTTAGGGGAATGCACATCAAAACTACAGTTAGATTAACACTTCACAGCCACTAGGATGGCAATAATTTTTAAAAACAAATAGTAAGAGTTGGTGAGAATGCGGAGAAACTGAAATCCTGGTCCCCCACTGATGGGAATGTAAAAAGGTACAGCTGTTATGGAAAACAATTTGACAGCTCCTCAAATGCTTTGTTACTTTATAACTCAGCAATTATAGTCCTAGGGGTGTGTGTGTGTGTATGTATGCCCAAGAAAAATGAAAATAAAAATACTGCATATCAAAACATGTATATAAACGCTCATAGCAGCATTGGTCATAGTAGCTAAGAGGTGGGATAACCCTAATGTTCAACAACTGGCGACTGGAACAACTGATAAAATGTGGTAAATCCGTGCAGTGGGGTGTTATTTGTCGATAAAAGGGAATGACATATTGATATGTGCTATAGCTTAGCTGAAACCTGAAAGTCACTAACATGAAGTGAAAGAAGCCAGAGGCAAAAGGCCATATATTGTATAATCCCGTTTATATGACCTGTCCAGCAGAGGCAAATCCAGAGAGACAGAAAGGAGATTAGTGACTGCCAGTGGCTGGGGGAGGGAGATGAGAAGTGATTGCTAACAGGGTTTCTTGCTGGGATTATGAAAATGTTCCAAAACTAGATAATGATGAATAGTTGCATAACTTGTGAATATACTAAAAACCCATCAAACTGTACGTTTTAAACAGATGAGTTGTAGGGTGTGTGAATTATCTCTCCATGAAGCTGTTTTTAAAAGGGACCTGGGGCTCCCCAGGGCTTCCTTGGTGGCTAGATGTGAAGAATCTGCCCGCCAGTGCAGGAGACGTTCCATCCTTAGGTCAGGAAGATCTCCTGGAGAAGGAAACGGCAACCCTCTCCTGTGTTCTCATCTGGGAAATTCCATGGACAGAGAAGCCTGGTGAGCTACAGTCCATGGAGTCGCAAAGAAAGTTGGACGCATCTTAGTGACTAAATGACAGCAAAGAGGACTTCCCTGGTGTCCCCATGCTTAAGACTGCCTTCCAGTGCAGGGGGCGAGAGTTCAAACCCTGGCTGAGGATCCCACATACTCCGTGATGGGGCCCCCAAAAAAATGGACTTAGATTCAAGAGTCAGAACTATAAAACCCCTAAAAGAAGACATAGGAGGAGCTATGTATTTGTTTCAGATTGGGCAGAGTTTTTTGATACAATGCCAAAAGCTAAATCCATAAGGGAAAAAACTGATAAATTGGATTTCTTCCAAATTAAAAATGTTTTTACTTCAAACAACATTAAGGAGATGAAAAGACAAGCCACCTTCTGAATGAAAATGTTTGCAAAACACATAGAGGATTTACGTCCAGAATATTTTGACAACTCTTACAACTTAATATTAAGACGACAACTCAATTTAAAAATGGACGAAAGAGTTGAATAGACATTTCACCAAAGAAGATACAGGAATAGCCAATAAACACATAGAAAGATGCTCAGCATCAGTAGTTATTAGGGAAGTAGGATTAAAACCACAATGAGATTGCACTTCAAAACTGCTAGGAAAGCAACAGGAAAAAAGATACCATCACGTGTTGGTGAGAATGCAGAGAAATTGGGATCCTTGTACCTTACGGATGGGAATGCAAAATGGTAATGGCCAATTTGGAAAAGAGTGTGACAGTGTCTTAAAAAGTTAAACATAAACTTACCTTGTGGTCTAGCAGTTGCACTCCTGTTGTTCAGCGGCTCAGTCGTGTCCGACTCTTTGCGACCCCATGAACTGCAGCACACCAGGGCTCCCCTGTCCTTCACCATCTCCCGGAGCTTGCTCAGACTCATGTCCATTGAGACGATAATGGCATCCAGCCATCTCATCCTCTGTCGTCCCCTTCCTTTTCCTCCTGCCTTCAATCTTTCCCAGCATCAAGGTCTTTTCCAACGAGTAAATCTATTAAAAAAAAATGAAGACATAGATACACACAACGCCATGTGTTCAGTTGTTCATAACGGCATTGCTCATGATCAAAAACTGAAAGGAATCCAAATGTCCCTCGACTGGTGAATGGATTAACAAAATAAGGTCTATTCATACATTACAATACTATTCAGCAGTTTAAAGAAAACAGCTATTGATGTATGCTACACAATGCAGATTAACCCCAAAAACACTGTGGTAAGTGAAAGTAGCCAGATACAAGATGATGTATTATTGTACGTGTCCATTTGTATGGACTAGAAACAACAAATACAAAGACATAGAAAGCAGAGCAGGGTTTGCTTGAGGCTGGGGGTGGGAGTGGGAATTAGTTGTAAATGGACACGAGGGAGCATTTTGTGGTAGTGATGTTTCCAACTGGATTGTGGTGATAGTTGCCAAAATCATTGAATTGTAGCATGGATGAATTTTATGCTGTGTGTATTATACCCCAATAAAAACTGTTTTTAAAAATAACAGTCACGAGACCTCCCTGGGGGTCCAGTGGTTAAGACTCTGAGCTCCCAATGCAGGGGCTCGGGTTCCATCCCTGGTCAGGGAACTAGATCCCACACACAGCAAAGATGGAAGATCCCAAATGCTGCCTCTAATTCCCGGCACAGCCACATACATACAGAAACATGAGAAAAGGCAATACCGAGTGGCTCATGCCAATTGCATAAGATAAAGAGAAGAGCTTGAGGACTTCCCTGGTGGTCCCGTGGTTCAGAATCCGTTGGCCAGTGGAGGGGACACAGGTTTGATCCCTGGTCGGGGAAGGTTCCACATGCCTCAGGGCAACTAAGCCCACACACCACAGCTAGTGAGCTCGTGCTGTAGAGCGAGCGAGCTGCAACCACTGAGCCCAAGGGCTGCAGCTCCTGAAGCCCTCAAGCTCTAGAGCTATGCTCCGCGACAGGGGAATCCACCACGGTGCAAAGCCCCTCACTGCAACGAGAAAGTAGCTCCTGCTCACCGCAACTAGAGGAAGCCCACCACATGCCACGTCTAAGGCCCAGAGCAGTCAAAGAGAGAAAGAAATGCTAAAAAGAAAGAAATGAGCATTCAAGTCTTCTGAGCATTCATAAGGTGAACGAAGTGTGAGAAAAGACAGTTGGCCTGGTTGGCCTGGTTCCAGAGAAGAGTTTCAGCACAGTGGTGGAAACTGCTGTGAAGATCGGAGGGGTTGCTGGATGTGGGGGTGGGTGCAGACAGAGGATGGAGGAACGGATGGATGGATGGATGGGCTGGTGGGTGGATGAGTGCGTGGATGGGTGGATGGGTGAGTGGCTGGGTCTTAAGGCATTTGTTTTTGTGTTTGTCTTTTAAGTCAGTGAGAGAATATGTTTGTAGAGGCAAACAAAAAGCCAGTGGAGAACGAGGAATAGAAATCTTGAGTAAGAAGGATGGTTGCTGATGAGGTCTGGAGGAGGTAGAGTTAGTTGGGAATGAGAACCTAGGTGAAAAAAATCAAGCTTGCAAAGGGGAAAATAGGAATATCTTCTTGAGACGGGAAGAAAGTATGAATACAAATATAGGGAAGTTGAAGGTATTGAAACTTTGGTAACTGTAAAGGGTTTTTAAGGAGCTCCACAAAGTAGAAGGAAAACAGGTAGAAGGGTCAAGGTTGGGGACTTGAGAACGTGGGAAGTTTTGGGTCCACTGACTGTGCCTTGCTGTATATACTGTGAAGCTATAGTTGTTAAAACCATATTGTGGGACTTCCCTGGTGGTCTAGTGGCTAAGACAACCACACTTCCAATGCAAGGGCCCCGGGTTTGATCCCAGGTCAGGAACCAGATCCCACATGCTGCAACTAAGGGTTCACACGGCACAGCTAAAAGGTCCTGCACACCGCAGCTGAGACCCCGGGTGCCCCCAAAAAAAAACCCCTATATTGTACTTATTCAGAATAGAATAGGACCCAAATCTAGATATATATATAGCATGATAAAAATCAAATTTTAATTAGTGGAGGAGGCCAAGGGCCACAACTTGTGAGCCTGTGCTCTAGAGCTCGGGAACCACAGTTAAGCACAGACATCCTAGAGCCCAACTGAGCAGCAAGAGAAGCCACTACAGTGAGAGGCCTAGGCACCGCAAGCAGAGAGGAACCCCCACTCGCCGCAACTGGAGAAAGCCCAGCAGCAGCGAAGACCCAGCACAACCATAAATAAATAAGGAAGTAAAATAATTAGTGGGGGAAATGGAATAGTCAGGAAATTATGTTAGTGATGTTTCCTATTTGGAAAAAAAAAAACCCTTATCTCACACAGTTCACAAGGACAAATTCCAGATGTAAAAACAATAAAATAAAAAAAAACAGTTGGGGTGACGGGCTCTCCATCCTAGGACCGTGGCCCAGTTTGTCGAAGGTCCTGGCGCTGGTCAACGCTGCTGTGACTTACTCGAAGCCTCGATTGGCCACGTTTTGGTACTACGCCAAGGTTGAGCTGGTTCCTCCAACCCCTGCTGAGATCCCTACAGCAATTCAGAGCTTGAAAAAAATGATCAACAGTGCTAAAACCAGTAGCTTCAAACAGCTCACTGTTAAGGAAGCTCTACTGAATGGTTTGGTGGCCACTGAGGTGTGAATGATGTCTGAAGACCAGTTTTTAACATGTGATTATATTTGCTTTATTATTCAAGTGTTCTTGGACCATGTGTGAGCAGACTGCTATTGAATAAAATAAGACAGTGTGTCAGAAGAAAAAAAAACCAAAAAACAGGCAAGCAACATAAACTAGAAAGAGTCGGGAGCGTTTATCAGGAGGGAAACAGTTAATTCAATCTGGACACTCAATGGGATTACAGTATAATGGTTAAGAGCGCACACAGGCTCGGGAATAAAAATAGCTGGATTTGGGGCATGGCACTGCCTCTTCTTAACTGTGTGACCTTGGACAGAGTCCTTAACCTCTCTGGGCATTCAATTCCTCTTTGGTAAAATAAGAAAAAAAAAATAGTTGACACTCACCTTAGAGGGTTGTAAGGAATATGTAATATTTGTTACTATAGCACTGGTAAATAGAGCAAGCCTTCAAGAAGAGGTTGTTATTATATAGTCATTAAGAACAATGAGGTTGGGAAATCCTCGGTGGTTCAGTGGTCAGGACCTGGCCTGGTCTGGGTTCAGTCCCCTGGTCAAGGACCTAAGATTTTGTAAGCTAATTGGAGTGGGCCAGGGGAAAAAAAGAACAGTGAAGTCAATCCATAAGTCCAGAAGTCCAGACATGGAAAGATGCCAGTATTACATTAGAGAAAAAAAGCTACATGCAGATCAATATGAGTAATACTTTAAATAGGTTAAAAAACAAAGCAAAACCGAAAACTTGAATGTGCTTATATATGTATAGGAAAACCTAGAAGGCTGCAAACTGTTTCTTGTTGTTTGTTTGGGGGAGAATCATTATCTTTTTAAGTTAATTAATTTCGTTTTTGGCTGCTCTGGGTCTTCACTGCTGTGCACAAGCTTCCTCTCATTGCCGGCAGCAGGGCCTGCTGTCCATGAGGGTGCACAGGCTTCTCACCGCAGTGGGTTGTTACAGAGCACCGGTTCTAGGCACGTGGGCTCAGTACTTGCTACGAGGTGTGTGGAATCTTCCCAGACCAGGGATTGAACCTGTGTCCCCTGCACCAGCAGGCAGATTCTTACCCACTGGACCACCAGGGAAGTCCCCCAAATTAAGAGTTTTTGTCTGTTAACATTTAGGGTATCCATTAAATACAGAGTTGAAGAAAATAAGTTTCAACTGCCCTTTATTGTGTGATGTAATAGTTCATAGTGGTTTGGTGGCAAATGTGAGAATATCTCATTGGGGCAGACATAAATTCTGGAATCCACTGAGCAACATTTACTTTCATTATGATGTTAGGAATGTACCCCAGTAGTGTAGTTCATTGGGTAAAGGTTGTTGATTTCAAGATATTTCTTTTTCACATGATGAGTAACAAATAGCTGTATTCTTCTTAGCAGATAGTTGAAAAAGAATGTGACTAGCACCTGAAAATATTTTTATGTTGATTACATGTTGAAGTAATATTTTAGATATATTGGGTTATTAGAATGTCCAACATTGGGTTAAATAAAATATATTCAAATTAATTTTGATTATTTTTACTTAAAAATATATGGCTCGTAGATAATTTAAAATTATATATGCGGCTTGCTTTTTTTTGGTTATGCCTCAAGATATGTGAGATCTTAGTTCCCTGACCAGGGATTGAACCCTTGACTCTGCAGTGGAAGGCCAGAGTCAACCACTGCGCCTTCAGGGAAGTCCTGTCATGGTCTATTATTACTGAACAGTGCTGCTCTGGAAGAACAGTACTAGGGTAATTTTCTTCCTTGTAAGTAATTTTTAAAAATCTGGATGCCTTTTTTTTCTCTAATACTCAAAAAAAAAATACTGAATTGATATAGTACTGATCATTCTGGGCCATACCTTATGGGGTTTCCCCTCTTGATATTTTATTTTTATTGTGGTTAAAAATGCCTAACATTAAACTTAACCACCTTAACCATTTTCAAGTGTTAACAGTTCATTAGTGTTAAGATCTCTAGAACTTTTTCTTCTTGCAAAACTGAAACTATACCCATTAATCACTGATTCCCCCTTTCCCTCCCACACACACCTTATGTTTCAAATACAATTTTGGGGTGTGAGTGATAAATTAGGAGTTTAGGATTAAAATGTCTACACTACTCTATGTGAAATAGATACCAACAAGGACTGACTGTATAGCGCAAGCAGTTATACTCTGTATACTCAGTATCTTGTAATAACTTGTAATGGAAAAGTATATCTGTAACCGAATCACTTTGCTATGCTCCTGAAACTAACACACCATTGTAAATCAACTATATTTCAATAAAAACTTTTCTTAGAAGTATATAATTTTTGTGTATGATGTGGCTTCTCTTTTCCAGTTTTGCTGATATAATTGACAAATAACATTCTGTAAGTTTAAGGGGCACATGATAATTTGATCTAGATGTATCTTGCAAAATGATTACCACAAGATATGTCTTTTTAAAAATAAGGTTTAGATTTTTTTAATTGAGTTTATTGTTGGCTGCACCGTCTTAATTGCTTTGCAAGGGCTGTTGTCTAGTTGCGGCGAGCTGGGGCCACTCTCTGCGTTTCTTCGCATTGACTTCTCTTGCTGTGAAACACGGGCTCTGGGCACGTGAGCTCAGCGGCCGTGGCTCTTGGGCTTTGCTGTTCCTTGGCATGTGGAATCTTCCCGGACCAGCGGTCAAACCAGCATCCTCTACACTGCAGGTGGCTTCATAACCCTTGGACCAGGGACCTCCCAAGATGTATCTTCTTAAAGCCTGCAGAGAATTCCAATTATGATTTGGTTAATAAATTATAGCCAACTATGGGACTTCCCTGGAGGTTCAGTGATTAGGATTCCATACTTTCTATGCGAGGACTGCAGGTTTGATCCCTGGTCAGAGAACTAAGATCCCACATGCTACATAGGTGGCCTACAAAGTAAAATAAAAACTCTAAATAAAAATTATAAAGAAAAATTTGCAGGTAATCTACTAGTCATGTGGGTTGTTTCCTACCCACAAATAGGCAAAGAAATGTTCCAGTGTAGTTCTTTTTCCGTACCATTTCTGATCTTAGTGCACAGTTCTCACTAAGAAGCAGAAATGTGCACAAACTGTCCACCAGGCACTTTTTTTCAGAGACTGTTGGTGTGTTTGATGTTCCCATCTGTTGATGTGGCCACACCGTCTAGGTCACTGCGCCCTGATCTCCACCTCTAGGCAGCCTCGGCAAACAGAATGTTTTTCTTTTATCTCATGAGGCATTCATATTTTAAGTGTGTCAGGGAGATCAGTGTGGCGTTGACACTTCTCTCAAAATGAAAAAAATCTCCTTTTCACCTGTGGATTATTGACCTTACTTTTAGGTCTTTGTATATGTGTGCTCTTGATTTTTAATGCCAAGCAAGGCTGGATTTCCCTGGCACTCCAGTGGTTAAGACTCTTGAGTTTCCTGTGCAGAGGATGTGGGTTTGATCCCTGGTTGGGGAACTAAGATCCCACATGCTGTGCAGTGCAGCCAAAACAATTTTTTTTTCTTTTAAATAGTCATAAAATAAAATAGAGACTTCCCTGGTGGTCCAGTGGCTAAGACAGCAAGCTTCTATTCCAGGGGGCCCAAGTATGATCCCTGATTAGGAAACTAGATCCCATATTTGGCGACTAAGAGTTCACATGCCTCAGCCAAGACCCTGTGCAGCTGAATAGATTTATTTAAAAATAAAAAGTTAAAAGTTAAAAACTAAAATGCCAGACAAGGCTACAGTTAGCGCTACACGCCGCTTTCTGGGTAGTTTCATTAGTTATCATGGCTGTCCCCAAAAGGGCATTTCCAGTAGAACCCTGCCATCTTTAATGCTTTAACCCCGAAGCCTTTAACCCTGAAGCCATTAGAGCTCTTCTCTTGCTAGAATCAATCACTACCTGTGTAAGCTGATTATCCGTTGATTTCATTGTCCCTCACCTGATGGCTCCCAGGTCCTGGAAACTCAGCGTGTCCCAGATTGAACTCAGCCTGTACCACTCCAGACACCGAACCTGCTTCTCCCCATTCTTTACTCATGATCTGGGCAAGCCACCCATTAATGTAAACATCTTTCCTAATTTAACCTAATGTACAGTAAATGTCTAATGTCTAATGTGTAGAAAATGTAATTCCCTAATGTTCAACCGTAAATGATAAATTCTTTGAGATGGGTGCTTCTGTTTGTGACAGCTAGGCACCTCCTTCTCTATAAATTATGCACGTGGAAAATAGGGCTAGTAAGTGCTAGACATAAATAATTTACAACTAAGCTCCTAAATGATGAATTGTGCTGTGTATCACTGCGGATGGCTGCCCCTGTGTGTTTTCATGTTGATGGGTAACTTTCAAGGGTTCCTCCTTGATTGCTTTGGTTTTGGCTGCTTTTACCCTCAAACAAGGGGCTTTCTAGGTGGCTCAGTGGTAAAATAATCTACCTGCTAATGCAGAAGATGCAGGTTCAATCCCTGGGCAGAAAGATTCTCTGGAGAAGGAAATAGCAACCCACTCCAGTATTCTTGCCTGAAAAATCCAATGGACAGAGGAGCCTGGCAGGCTACGGTCCCTGGGGTCCCAAAGAGTCAGACACGACTTAGGAATTAAAATAACGACGACTCTCAAATAATGTTTTCCTGCTTGCTGGTTAATTAAAGAATTGCCTCACTTTGTGGCAAGGGATTTTATCCATGTTGTTTTGTTTAATGTGTTTCTAGACCAAAGCAACTCCAAGTGTAGAAAATCCAGGAAAAATTAATGTTTGATTACAGTTTTCCTGTTAGAACTTTCTTCTCTGCCTTTGTTGCTGCGGCTTCTTCACAGGCTGAAAGTGCTGAATCTCCTTTTTTAGAGTAAACCTAAAAATTGAAACACTCATCCTAGCCATATAACACATAAAGAAGACTTTTGCTGATTTGTAAGTTCTTTGTATTAATCCAAGAACTGGGGTATATGAGAGCATGGATGGAATATGACGTGGCCGAGTCACTCACTTTTGAACAGTTTACGTTTATGGGAGAATTAGATTATAGAAATGTGAGCTAAGAAGCATTTGGGGTTTGTTGTTGTTACTGTTTTGTTTTTTGGGGCATAGTTGATTTACAGTGTGTTAATTTCTGCTGTTCAGCTAAATGATTCTGTTTGTATATATACATTCTTTTTATACTCCTTTCCATTGTGGTTTATCACAGAATATTGAACATAGTTCCCTGTGCTATGCGGTAGGACCTGTTGTTGATCCAGTCTGTGAGAAGCATGCGTTTAATCAGATTTGGAAAGTGTTCCCAGATGGAATGGGCAGTGTTACCTAAGCCTCCCTTGGTTACCTAGGGCCATCCTGTCCTGCCTCGCTTCCTCCATCTGTCTGGATAAGGCAGTTGGAGATCCTGACCCTGCCTGCAGACTGCCTCTGGTTGGTGTAGAGTTGAAAATATTCCTGCCTCCTGGCTGGTCAGGGTGGGGCCTGACTGATGTCCCTGTAACCTTGGCCATGAAGACTGCTAGTGAATTTGGGACTAGGGTGTATATGTGTGTCTGTGTCTTTCAAAATCACTGAACTTGTCCAGTTAAGCAATATAATCTGTGTGGTATGTGAGTGCCTAGTTGCTTAGTTGTGTCTGACTCTCTGAGACCCAGTGGACTCCAGCCCGCCAGGCTCCTCTGTCCATGGAATTTTCCAGCCAAGAGTCTATGTGGTAGTTGATTGGTAAAGCCTGGGGCAGTATTACTTAATTTGTATTTTCCTATTAAACCGTCATTTTGAAGCAAATATGGAACACAAGGACCCTTCATTGTGGAGGGTGATGGAGGTATACACGGAATTGGCAGGGAAATGCTGAGACGACTGTGTTTAGGTATGAGCCAGTGTATGAAAAGTCTGGGCAAAGGAACGTATGTGCATGCGTGCATGCTGATACCTGCAGTTAAGATTCATGAGTACATGCAGAATAAGGAATAACCATTTCAAGTGTAAGGGGAAAAAATCAGGAACAAAATACATATATATATACATTAATGTGCATTGTGGGGCCTTCTGGTCTTTTGCTTCTTGGTGTGATAGGCAGATCATGGAAAAGATTCAATTAAGAATGTCAGAAGGGACTTCCCGGTGATCCGGTGGTTAAGACTCTGATTGCCAATGCGGGGGACGGGGGGATTGAGGAGGGATTCGATCCCTAGTCTGGGAAGATCCCACATGCCACAGGGCAACTAAGCCCATGTGCTGAGACCATTGAGCCAGCAGGCCACCACGAGAGAGGCCCTCACTCACCGTAACTGGAGAAACACCACGTGAAGTACAGCTGAAAAGAATGTCGAAAGGAAAACAGTGATCTGTTTTATATTTGATATCTTGGGTTCTCACTGCTAGGATTTTGCGCATTTTGTGCCATTATCCCCAATCAAGAGAAGAAAATTTTCCTAGGGTTAGAAATGGCTCTAATTGTTGGTTGAAGGGTTAATCTTCTTTTCTTTCCCCCTGAATCGGCTTGTTCACTTGGCTTAGTTTGACTGGTTTCTGTCTCTCGCCCTCTAGGAAGCTATTTTGCCAGCCACTTCATTATGGGAGGAGAGAAGTTTGATTCAACTCACCCCGAAGGCTACTTGTTCGGAGAAAACAGCGATCTGAACTTTCTGGGGAACAGACCAGTGGCGGTATGGTTATCATCCGTTTACTTCCACTCGGGGCTAAGTGGCTGAATCAAATGGTCTTGTCAAAATAAGTTTGTAATTGCTGGTTCAGCAGCGTCTGCGGCTTGGTCTGAGTTGAGAGGAGCCAGACTGCAGCCTCTTTGGTAGAGCAGGGTCTCCTGGCACCAGAGGCTGCCCCGTGGAAAAGTACCCGGTCTGCCTGAGGGTGAGGACAGCTCACAAAGCCCAGCTCTCCTAGGATCTGCCCCTCTGAAGCTCTGCCTAAACGCCGCCTCTGCAGACTTCCCTTGCCCAGTCCCTAGCTTGTCCTCACCTTGCTTTTCATTCCTCTTCATAGCAACTAATACCACATTGTTGTTTTTTGGTCGATAAATCATGTCTAACTCTTTGCAACTCCATGGACTGCAGCATGCCAGGCTTCCCTGTCTTTCACTGTCTTCCAGAGTTTGCGCAGATTCATGTCTGTTGAGTCAGTGATGCTATCTAACCATCTCATCCTCTGCCACCCCTTTCTCCCCCTGCCTTCAATCTTTCCCAGCGTCAGGGTCTTTTCCAATGAGTCAGCTCTTTGCATCGGGTGGCCAAAGTAGTGGAGCTTCAGCATCAGTCCTTCCAATGAATATTCAGGGGTGAATTCCTTTGGGATTGACTGGTTTGATCTCGTTGTAGTCCGAGGGACTCTCAAGAGTCTTCTCCAGCACCACAGTTCGAAAGCATCAGTTCTTCCTAACACCACATAATTGTCCGTTGCCTTCTCCCCTCTGTTATCTGTGCTTTGCATCAGAATGTACATTTCCCAGGCCAAGGGGGCTGCGGCACTGTCGAAACCCAGCACCCAGAACAAAGCCTGGGACATTGTGATAAGCCTTTCATAAAGATCTGTTGAGTGAATGACTGACAAGTTTCCCCTCGATATCTGAGTTGATATCAGACTGTCTCTCTCTCTATTCATTCAACTCATTCCATAAATGTTTATGGGGCATTTTCTCTGCACCCAGCATGAAGCTTTGCAAAAATAGCTGCCCTGTGGCTACTGATTGGCCACTTTGTGCTAAGGAAGGCCCTAGAGACTTTGCAGACATTGTTTCTCATCTTCATAAAGACCCACTTTAGGACTTTGCCGGTGATCCAGTGGTTAAGACTCCGCACTTGCAGTGCAGGGGCCAGGGTTCAGTCCCTAATCCGGGTGCCAAGACCCCACATGACACGTGGCAAGGCCAATAAATAAATTAAAAAAAACAAAACTATATATATATAAAAAAACCCTACCTGTCAGAGAATTCATTATCAGTTTTATTTTGTGAGAGAACTGATGCTCCGAGCGCTAAACAGTGGTGATAGCTTTTGTTGCTGTTTAGTTGCTGAGTCGTGTCCAACTCTTTTGTGACCCCATGGACTGTAGCCCACCAGGCTCCTCTGTCCATGGGATTTTCCAGGCCAGAATACCAGAGTGGGTTTCTATTTGCTTGTCCAGAGGATCTTCCCAACCCAGGGGTTGAACCCACATCTCCTGCAATGCAGGCGAATTCTTTACCGCTGAGCCACCAGGGAAGCCCAGCAGCCCTTATGAAGTGCACACTGTGTTCCAGGCCCTGTTCAAAATGCTTTCAGAACATGTTTCCCAAAGCCACATAACTAGATCTGCCTAGCTGCAGATCAATAACCTTTCCACTGCTTCTCTTGGCTTCACAATATCCTGCTGTTCTCCAGAAACTCCTATTTTAGTGGGGCAGGCCAAACACAGGAACAAGAGCTACTTCAATAGCAGTCAAGGTCTGAAAGGGCTGGGATTCTGTAGGTATAGAGAGTGGTGGAGGGGAATTGCAAGGGCCGGTGCTTCAGTTCTGGTTTTGAGGAGGAGGCCTTGGAGGATGGCTGAGTTTCATGAGGCGGGTAGGCAAGGGGCTTCCGGGGAGGGAGGCACAGGGCACAGGCGTGAACGCATTCACATTTCTGTCGAATCAGCAACCATTGACTGAGAAACTGCTGTGTGCCAGGCACTGTGGGAGGCTCTGGGGACACAAAGCTGAAATGAGTGTGGTTTGTTCCTCCCCAGAACAAATAAGGAAGCCAGTCTGGCAGGAATGGCCCTTTTCCTGGTAGAGAAGCAAGGTTGGAAAGGTAGGTGGGGGCTCCGTTCCCTCAAGATGTGCTCCACCCTCTCCCACAGGCCTGGGAAATACTGAAGTGTTTTAGGCAGATGAGCGCCCCAGAGAAATCATTCGTTTTTTGGTCTTTAGGAAGATTCATCTGATGACGATTTTCCATCTGGAGCTTTAATTAAAAAGCATTTTGGTTGTTGGTGGTTTGTATTGTTTTCTTCCTGTCCGTCTGGGCTTTGCTGATGGTTCAGAAGGTAAAGAATCTGTCTGCGATGCAGGAGACCGGAGTTCGATCTCCTGGAGACGGGAATGGCAACCCAGTCCAGTATTCTTGCCTGGAAAATTCCATGGACGGAAAAGCTTAGAGGGGCTATAGTACATGGGGTCACAAAGAGTGAGAAACAACTGAGCGACTAACAACACCTTTCTATCTGGAGTGACAACCCCCCACCACATGTCCAACTCTTTGTGATCCCCACCCCACCCCCGCCCCGCCCAGGCTCCTTTGTCCATGGAATTTTCCAGGCAAGAATACTGGAGTGGGAAGCCATTTCCTTCTCCAGGGGATGTTCCCCGCTCAGGGATCAAACTTGCATCTCCTGCCTTGGTAGATGGATTTTTCACTGTGCCACCTCGGAAACCAATTCTTAGTTGAACAGTACTTTCAAAATACCAAGTACTTTCTGCTTCACAGTCAATTATGACAACTCATACGTATCAAATGTCTACTGTCTGATTTTTCTACTGTTACCTTAGCCTTTAGAGTGGAATGATCTTTTTTTCTGCTTGAGCCAGATAAGAAGTCCCTTACTTCCTGGAAGTGGGCTCATGCTTGAAAAATACCCTTTCTTCTCACAGGGACTTAGCTATTTGCATCCGCTTCTTCCTCCCTTTTTTCTTTCCTCTGGTGTCAGAATAGTTTATATACTTTTTTGTAGGTTTAAAAAAAAAAAAACTTTTTCAGGCCAAAAGGTGATTTTAAAACAAGGGAACACTTCTTTAGGCTCATTTTGAGGTTTATGCTGGCTGACAAACCTCCCCAAAGTTTAACTGTCTTGTTTACACTTCTGTGAGCCCGTGAATGACCGAGCTCTTACAGGAGCCCCAGACAGCAGCGTTGACCTTCACTTGCAGGCTTTCTCCCAAAGAAGCATCAACATTGGCCTTTTGTTGTTGTTTTTGTGGACTAATCATTAAACATGCTTCATGTTGCACAGAGCAAATGTTTTCAAAGGACATCATCGTTCACATTAAGAAAGCAAATCGGAGTCACTTCAAAGAGGAGGTGGAAGTAGAGAATGCAACATGTTTCCCTTTGCTTTTTCCCTTTCTCAGTTAATAGCTAACACTTAGTGAACGCTTACCACTTGCCAGGCCCAGTTGTTCCAAGTTCTCTGTATGTGTTGACTCTTTGTGTCCTTGTTGATGCAAGTTCAAGGGAGATGCACAGTGAGGCAGAACTGAAACATCAGAGTTTGGAGCAGAGAAAGGTTTATTGCAGGACCGTGCAAGGAGATGGGTGGCTCATGCTGTAAAAGCCTCAACTCTCCACAGAGTTTCAGCACAGCACTTTGAAATGGCAGGCGAAGCAAGAGTGGGCGGTGTTGCGAGGTATGTGATCGCCTTGCACACAGTTCTCTGGCTGATAAGGAGGGGAGCAGGGGGTGTCACAGGGGTTCACTTTATCAGTCCTCAGGCTCCAGGAGGCCTGGGGCTTTGTGCTTGTGGTCATCAAGTAGTTCTTCCATTTGGTGGGAGTTTTTCCAGATCTGCAAAACAACTCAGGAAATTTACCTCAAATACTATTATCTGCTGCTTCAGAGAGGAGCTGAAGCAGAGGATATGGGGGAAGGTCTGTCCAGGGAAGGCCCCATAGGGTCCTGCTCGGTTACATCCTCACACCCTAATAAGGAAGGTCCTGATTTGATGGATGAAAAGCAAGAGACACAAAGAATTGGAGCAAAGACTGCAAAGCCTGGAAGTGACTGACTCAGGACTTGAACCCAGCAGTCCAGCTCCAGAGCCTGGGGTCCCCTGCCCTTTCCTGATGGGCAGGTTGGGGCTACTCAGGACCCCTGCCCACATCTTGTACGTGAATCTGAGTAGATCCTTGAAGGCAGTGTGTGAAATGTGGAGCGAGTAGCCAGCATGCCCGTGACACATTCTCACGAGTGTCTCCTGAGAGAGTTTGTATTTGGTGTGTAATTCCACCAGCTGACCTGACCTTGGCCGCCTGCTGTTACTGCACGTCAGCTTGTTTGGGGAAGGCCCAGCGACTAAAGGCTGACTGGTCACTTGAGTTCTCCAGAGCTGACCTCTACTCCCTGCTAACATACCTCAGTGTCGGTAGATGGGCATTGGGTTGCAGAGGAAAGAGAACAGCCTTATAAAGCCATCCAGCAGCCCCAGGCAGGAACGGCTCCTCTTTCCAAAGAGATGGGGACACAATATGTTGAAATATATGGTTAGATTAAGTTATAAAGGCCATAGACTTCCTGGCTTCTGGGGCTTGTCCTGTTTCCTGTCATCTTCTGAATGATCAGATTCAGATGAGTACCATTCAGCTATGGCTCGGCCTGTAGTTTTTACGGAAGCTCATCTCCCGTTTAGGATAATCCATCCATCAAAGTCAGATGTATTATCAAGTCTTCAGGTCAGATTTAAAGAACAGAGTGTGTGTATATACGGAAGGACGGTTGAAGAGAGGTTGGAATCAAGATTGCAAATTTTATATACATATTGCCACCCTGGCAGTGAAGATTGCAACCCAAACTCTTTGCAGCCCTGGCAAGGGTCCATCACTCAGGCTCTCAAATTACCCACTTGTAATGGGGAGGCTGTTCTGACTTTGTAGGAATGTCATGCTTGAAAAATGGGTTGGAATTGCTGGAGGAAGAGAAGTGTGCAACAATGTTAGCTGCACTCGCTAGCCTTTCAGGTTGGTTATTTCTGCAATTACAGTTCTGGGTGGAGCACATACTCACTTTTTTTTTTTTAAGTTAATTGGCAGTTTTTTTCTTATTTCATTTTTTTATTTTCTTGGCCAAGCCACGTGGCAGGGGGATCATAGTTCCCAGACTAGGGATCAAACTCATGCCCCTTGCATTGGAAGCGCAGAGTCTTAACCACTGGACCACCAGACAGATCCCCTCACTGGTTGTTAGGGAGCTATCTTAAGTAGTGAACAGGGCTTCTACAGGTCCTTCTTCTCTGGCATCTGTTTGTACATCACAGTTGAGGCCACCCTCCCCTTCCCTAGGTGGCAGAAGAACTGATGCTGGATTTTTGGTCCTTTATTGCATTAGATCTTTTTTTCTTTAAGAGTTTTTTTTCTTTCCTTTTTTTAATGGCTGCAGTGGATCTTCGTTTGCTTTGCTTGCGCTTTCTCTAACTGAGGCGAGTAGGGGGCTGCTCTTTCTTGTGGTACGTGGGTTTCTCATTGTGGAGGCTTCTCTTACGGGGGGTCCAGGCGCACAAGGCCTGAGATTGTGGCTCCCAGGCTCTAGAGCTCGGGCTTCCATAGTTGTGGCACACGGGCTTAGTATGCTCCATGGCATGTGGAGTCCTTCCTGACCAGGGATTGAACCCCTGTCCCCTGCATTGGCAGGCCGGTTCCTATCCGCTGCAGCACCACGGAAGTCCTAGATCTTATTTTATTGAGGTGAATTACTGCTAAAACTCTAAATCATTTGGAGGTTTAGTGACCTTAGGATTGTCAGTTATCGAGAGAGATCTTGACTTCAGAGGCATTTTTTAAAAAAATCCATCTTGCTGGAATATTTTAAGAATTTGAACAGTGACAACTATAGTGCTTTGACTTCCATTTTAGAAAGTTAATTCTTTAAATCAACTCAGAGTGTAGAGTGAATCAGAAAGAGAGGAAGAGACCAGTTAGGAAGTCATAGTTTATCTTACTTTTCAGATAAAAAGTACATTTATCTAGAGAGAAACACACTCCATAGACAGAGTGTGGGCCATCTCAGAAGGCGAAAATGGCCCAGAAGTCATAGTTCATGTTAAGAATGAAAAGTACCTGAAATGAACTAGGATATCGACATTAAATTAAAAAAAAAAAAAATCCAAGAGTTCTGGGCAGTTAGAGCTGAGGAAAGGGGAGAAGTCAAGGCAGAGGACACGGAAGAGCAGAGCCCCTGGGGGCAGCTACCGCTTAAACAGGGCGCCCTGCAGGTGTTTTGTCTGAAGGCTGGTTTGTGCCCGGGCCCCAGCGTAACCAGGCAGGTTGGTCACAGGTACAGTGATATCTACAGCCTTAGAGCCTCTACTTGTCTGCGCAGGCTGCCGTAACAAAATACCATAGGCTGGGTGGCTTAAACAACGGATACTCATTTTTCATGGTTTTGGAGGCTGAGAAGTCCCTGATGAAGGTGCCAGCAGACCAGGCTGCCAGTGAAGGGTCTCTTCCTTACTTGCCATGACTGCCTTCTGCTGGGTCTTCACACAGCAGAAAGAGCCTGGGAGTTCCCTAGTGGGTAGGATTCTGGGCTTTCACTGCCAAGGGTTGGGTTTCAGTCCCTGGTTAGGGAATTGAGATTATGCAAGCCTCTCAGTGCTGCCAAAAAGGAAAAAGAGAGAGAATGATATAGCTCTGTTTCTGTTCCCATCTCGAGGGGCCCTCCCTCATGACTTTATCTAGCCATATGTTGTTGCTTAGTCACTAAGTTGTGTCCAACTCTTTGTGACCCTATAGACTGTAGCCCTCCCGGGCTCCTCTGTCCATGGGGTTTCCCAGGCAAGAATACTGGAATGGAACTGTAGACCCCCAGGCTCCTCCGCCCATGGGATTTTCCAGGCAAGAGTACTGGAGTGGGTTACCATCGCCTTCTCTGAAGGAAACCCTATCTAACCTAATTACCTTTCAGAAGCCCCATCTCCAAATACAGTCACTTTGGAAGGTGGGCTTCAGTGTATGAATGGGGGCGGGGGCATAATTGAGTCCATTGTTGTTGTCGTCCCATCGCTAAGTCCTGTCTGACTCTTTGCGACCCCATGAATTGAGCATGTCAGGCCTCCCTGTTCTTCACTATCTCCTGGAGTTTGCTCAAACTCATGTCCACTGAGTCAGTGATGCCATGAGCTCATGACACAATGTAAAGTCCATGGAAGGAGTGTGTGGGTGTGTGTGTGTATCAAATTGGACTTTTTGCCTTTTGTCCATCTTCTTTCCCCCTCCCTTCCTTTGTAATGGTACTACAGCTGTTTTTCATTTTTTTGGACATTCAGTTTGCAGTACGTATTTAATTTTCATCCATGGCCCAGCTATTTCTCATCTCCAAATGTCCATGTGTCTCCTATTCTCCTGCAGCCCTGATTCACTTTGACACCAGATACGTATGAGTTTTCCACACATTAGGCAGGAATCATCAGATAAATTATAGCGTGTCTATACTGTGAACTAGTACTCAGCCAAAAATAAGGTAGAGCTGTATTTACTGAGATGGAAATATATCCATGACCACATCATTTACCAAGAAAAGCAAGCTGCTATATATAATGTAGAGTCTGGTTTCACTTCTGATAAAAGTATTAGTGACAGTGTATAAAATATTTGTGCATACATTTATGTTGATATATACAGGTGCATAAAAATACATGAGCACACAGCATTTGAACCTGTGACAGGGGTAACTCTTGGGGCTACATCAGTGACAGGAGGTACTTTCTTCATATCCTTCTGTGTTGTTTGAATTTTCCCCAGTGGATATGTTTTTATTTTTACTTGAAAGCATTTACATTTTCTCTAAAAATAGAAAAGGATTACCATTGAGCATAGGAAGGAAATAGGCCTAGGAGAATATATAAAAGTAGGAAAATGAAGGACGTTCATAGAATAATAGATTTTTTTAGTGAACTGCAGGAAGGGTGTGGTCTGCTGAGTCGGGTTGCATGCTGAATCAACCAGTCGTGTCTGACTTTTGTGACCCCACGGACTGTAGTCCACCAGGCTCCTCTGTCTATGGGATTTCTCAGGCAAGAATACTGGAGTGGGTTGCCATTTTCTCCTCCAGGGGATCTTCCCGACCCAGGGCTCGAACCTGCGTCTCCCAGATCTCCTGCTCTGCAGGTCCATTCTTTACCACCAAGCACCAGGTTGGGATGTACTAAGAAGTGGTAGTGGGCTTGTAGAGGAAGACAAAGACATTAGAATCAGCATGGGGAGGAGTGGAGCTGGGAGCTTCAGCCTCTGGGTATCAAGGTGCAATGATTCACCTTTAGAAATGTCAGATTCAGTGTGACTGGGTCCTGTTTTTAACAACCGAGAATCCAAGAAAATCCAGACTATAAAAAAGCTAAACTATGAATATTTATACTTTTAAAATGCGAATAGGGCTTTACAGACCTTTATGTAAGGGTTTTTTAAAAACAGCACTTTTATAATACCTGTCTCCCTACTCCTGGACTCTCCCCGGAGGTGACTACCCTGCTTAGTTCAGTATGTTATCTTCTCAATCTTATTTTCATTTTTTAAAACTGTGACAAAATATGCATAACATAAAAGGTATCCTCTTAGCAGTTTTAAGTATACCAATGTCAGTGCATTCACATTGTCTTACACCCAAGCTCCAGAACCCTTTTCATCTTTCAAAACTGAAGCCCTGTCCCCATTAAATATGAACTCGCCCTTTTCCTCTCCTTTCAGCCCCTGGCAACCGTTCTAAGAATTTGACTTCTAGAGAAGTCTGTATCATAGAGTCTTACAGTATTTGTCTTTTTGTGACCTGTTTATTTCATTGAGCATAATGTTTTCAAGGTTCATCCATGTTGTAGCCTATATCAGAATTTCCTTCTTTTTTTTAAAAAAAATATTCAATGGCTGTATGAGGTGTTAGTTGTGGTATTAAGGGAATTTTGGTTGAGGCATGTGGGAGTCTTGTCTTGCAAGCTCTTACTTGCAGCATGTGAGATCTAGCTCTCCCGGCTAGGGATCGAACCCAGGCCCCATTTTTGGGGAGCTTGGAGTCTTAGCCACCAGGCTATCAGAATTCTGGCAGTCGCAGAATCTCCTTCCTTTTTAAGGCTGAGCAATATTTCAGTATACAGATAGACTACATTTTGTTAATCCTTTCATCTGTCAATGGACACTTGGGTTGCTTCCTCCTCTTGGCTGTTGTGAATAATAGTGCTAAGAACATTAGTGTTACGTTCCATTTTTAAGGCACACATGCCAGTATTGGCCTAGGGAAGAGGACCATTCGCTTTTGGAAATCATGTAAATAAAATTGTTGTACGTCTTCAATTTTGTAGCTTGTTTTTCGTTGTCACCCATTGGCTTTGGGTTTAGATGGGTGCTAGTTGCTCGGTCGTGTTGGACTCTTTGCAATGCCATGGACTGTGCAGCCTGCCAGTCTCTGTCCACGGGATTTCCCAGGCAAGAATACCGGAGTGGGTAGCCTTTCCTTTCTCCGGGGATTTTCCCAACCCAGGGATTGAACCCAGGTCTCCTGCATTGCAGGCAGATTCTTTACCATCTGAGTGACCTATTCTATTTATGTTACCGTATAATTCTTAATAAAGATGAAGAAATCATTTCAAATGCATTCTTTTAGGGAAAGTTGCTTCCTACCACTTCAGTTCAGTCACTCGGTCGTGTCCGACTCTTTGTGACCCCATGAATTGCAGCACACCAGGCCTCCCCTGTCCATCACCAACTCCAGGAGTCCACTCAAACTCATGTGCATCAAGTTGGTGATGCCATCCAGCCATCTCTTCCTCTGTCGTCCCGTTTTCCTCCTGCCCCCAATCCCTCCCAGCATCAGGGTCTTTTCTAATGAGTCAACTCTTCGCATGCGGTGGCCAAAGTATTGGAGTTTCAGCTTTAGCATCTTTCCTTCCAAAGAACACCCAGGGTTGATCTCCTTTAGAATGGACTGGTTGGATCTCCTTGCAGTCCAAGGGACTCTCAAGAGTCTTTTCCAACACCACAGTTCAAAAGCATAAATTCTTCCGCGCTCAGCTTTCTTCACAGTCCAACTCTCACATCCATACGTGACTACTGGGAAAACCATAACCTTGACTAGACGGACCTTTGTTGGCAAAATAATGTCTCCACTTTTTAATATGCTATCTAGGTTGGTCCTAACTTTCCTTCCAAGGAGTAAGCGTCTTTTAATTTCATGGCTGCAATCCTACCACTTAGTGAATAAATATTGACTATGTAAACAAAGACTATTTTGTAGTATGCAGATACCATCCTATCGTATTTCCAAATACTGAGGGACTATGACCAAATTGTAGATTTTATTCAAGAGTTAGCTTCAACTGTCTCTTGATTCCAGAGATAACATTGAAAAACTGGTGCTTTTATTTCAAAATGTATTTATTTATTTGATGGTATTGGCTCTTAGTGGAGACACATAGGATCCTCATTGCATCATACAGGAGCTTGCATTGCTGTGCACAAGCTCCCTAGTTGTGGCACTCAGGCTCAGCAGCTGTGGCCTGTGGGCTTAGTTGCTCCACTGCATGTGGGGTTTTGGTTCCCCACTCAGGGATCAAACCTGTGCCCCCTGCTTTGAAAGGTGAATTCTTAACCACTGGACCCCAGGAAGTCCCATGCTGCTTACTTTTACATGCAGTGTAGGACAGATTATGTTTTAGGTAAATAAAAGCATAAAAAATAAGAGTACGTGTAATGTTAGCTCCACCTTTGGAAAATAAATAATAACAAAAAAGACAGCTTTGAAAGCTAGTCAGTTGAGTCCAAGCGTTTGCTATAGTACTTGGCACTAAGAAGGGATTTTTAATGTGACTTCTGTCCTGGTTTTCCACCCTGAGATCTCTGTTTTATGGAGATGAGTTTCTGTGGGTAACAGATCGTGGGATGGAAAAGAGTTCCACTGGGGAGCGTGGCAGGGGCCCCTGAGCCACACCACTGGGTTCACTGTGAGGTCCCAGTGATGAGGAGGGGTGTCCCAAAGATGTCAGGTCAGCTGATAATGACTGTTCCTGCCACCTGCTTTTTTTTTTTTTTTTTAAGCTTTCTTTTCTGGAAACAAAAACCATCTGCTTTTAATTTACTTTCTTTTTTTTTTTCTTTTAACTTTTGTATTGGGAGTTGTGAAATATATTGGCTTCCTTGGTGGCTCAGAGGTTAAAGCGTCTGCCTCCGATGCGGGAGACCCAGGTTCGATCCCTGGGTCGGGAAGATCCCCTGGAGAAGGAAATGGCAATCCACTCCAGTATTCTTGCCTGGAGAATCCCATGGACGGAGAAGCCTAGTAGGTTAGAGTCGGACACGACTGAGCGACTTTCCCTCACCTCATATAAACCATATATCTACTGTTAAAGAAACTATAAACAAACACCCTTGGGCTCACCACCCAGATCAAGAAGTGAAGCACTGCCAGCACCTTCTCAGTCCGCCCTCTGCTGGGCCCTGGTCACAGCTTTATCGAGATACAATTCACTGTGGATTTCTCCACAGAAGCGTTACCATCTTTCCCATGGTAGTTAATAAGTATCTTGGAGAAGTTAGTTGGAAACTACTGCCTAGATGTCTTCTTTTTTTTTTTTTAATGCAAAAACCACTCACTAAGTTTGCTGCTTTCTTCACATAAAGGTGGTGCACTGGCTGAGGTTAGTGAAATAGGACATTTCATGTATTAGATCTAGTACATTGCTGAAAGATTCAAGACAGAGACTGTGATTCTATCTGTCTGGTATGTCGGGTTCAAGGTATAGTCTTATGGAATTAAAGGTGTAGAAAGGAGTGGCAAGGTAACCTGAAATTATGAGAAAAAGGAAAAAGAAAATTCCCTGGAGAAGAAACGTTGCTGGAGATGAACAAGGAACAGGAACAGTGTTTAGGAACTTCCCTGGGGGGCCAGTGGCTAAGACTCCGCACTCCCCGTGCAGAGGGACCTGAGTTGGATCCCTGATCAGGGAACTAGATCCCACATGCCACAACTAAGAGTTCGCATGCTGCAACTAAGACCTGGTGCAGCCAAATAAGTAAATACTTAAAAAAAAAAAGAAGAAGAAGAAGGGGCTTCCCTGGTGGCTTAGTATAACGAATCTTCCTGGCAATACAGGAGAGACGGAGTTGATCCCTGGTCTGGGAAGATCCCTCATGCCGTGGAGCGAGTCAGCCCCTGTGCCCCAACTACTCAGCTTGTGCTCTGGAGCCTGAGAGCCGCAGCTGCTGAACCCTCGTGCGGCAGTTACTAAAGCCATTGCACCCTAGAGCCCACGCTCCACTACAAGGGAAGCTTCCGCGATGAGAAGCCCATCATCGCAGCTATATAGCAGCCCCCGCTCACCGCAACTGGAGAAAAGCCCAAAGCAGCAATGAGGACCCAGCACGGCGCAAACTAAAAGAAATCTAAAAGAGAGAAGAAGAAGAGGGCCTGATCTGTGAGGCACAATCAGTGTAGTGTCTAGGCTTTGGTACTCCAGACCGTGTGTCCCCAGCCCTCTCAAAGGACACAGCCAGCTCACGGCTTTTCCTGCTGCATGTGGCAGCCCCTTTCTGGTATGCCAGCTCCTCTAGGTCCCATGCTGGTTACTGTTACATGCAGTGTAGGATAGATTATGTTTTAGGTAAATAAAAGCCTAAAATAAGAGACTCGACAGTACGTGTAATGTTAGCTCCACCTTTGGAAAATAAATTATAACATGAAAAAGACAGCTTTGAAAGCTAGTCGGTTGACTCTAAGCGTTTGCTATAATACTTGGCACTGAGAAGGGATTTTTAATGTGACTTCTGTGCTGGTTTCCCACCCTGAGACCTCTGTTTCATGGAGATGGGTTTCTGTAGGTGACGGATCGTGGGATGGGAAAGGGTTCCACTAGTGTGACGGGGCAGGAGAGTGGCGGGGGGCCCCTGAGCTACATCGTCAGCTTCACTCTGAGGTCCCAGTGACCTCAAGGTCTGTGTTTCCAAAGACTGCTGTGCCAGTTTTGGAATCATTTAGTGTGGTCCATTGCTCTTCCGGCCTGCCCTGGTGGCTCAGAGGGAAAAGAATCTGCCTGCAGCCTGCAATGCAGGAGACCTGGGTTCAATCCCTGGGTTGGGAAGATCCCCTGGAGAAGGGAACAGCTACCCACTCCAGTATTTTGGCCTGGAGGATTCCATGGACAGAGGAGCCTGGCGGGCTGTAGTCCATGGGGTCGCAAAGAGTCGGACACGCTGAGTGACCTTCACTTTCACTTCACTATTGCTCTTCCAGGCTCCTAAGAGGCCCCACCCCCAGCCGAGCACATGAGACTCTGACGTTCGCCAGGGTGTTCATGGGAGGATGTCCTCAGCGGCTCTTCCCCATCCTGCTTTGTATTCCGCACCCTTGACTGATACCCCCAGGACCCACGCATCCTTTCAGTTCCTGCCTGTGTGCATGTTAGCCCGGTCCCCTGGGGTGTTTGGAATGATGATCCCAGCAACCCCATTGGGTGATGCTGAGATTTCACCCTCATTATGGTCTAGTGGCCAGGAGGGAGGTGGGGGCAGTCCTGAGTAGGGCAGGCACTGTCATGTAAGAGGCTTGTCTTATTTGAGACTGCTGCTGTAGTCTTCAAGCAAGGGGGATTCCTCTGTTTTCCAAAGAGAGGGAGTTAGCCGCTTTGTGGGCCCAGGTAATCTGGGGTTTGAGGTTCTCAAGTCAACAGACATAGACACCCCCATCCTGAGGCTTCCCAGGTGACTCAGTGGTAAAAGAACCTGCCTGCCAATGCAGGGGATGCAAAGAGAAGGAAATGGTAACCCACCCCAGTATTCTTGCCTGGAGAATCCCAGGGGCAGAGGAGCCTGGCGGGCTGCAGTCCATGGGGTCACAAAGAGTCAGGCACGACTGAGTGACCGAGCACGACACACAGCCCCATCTCAAGCCTTAGAGTTCATGCCTTTCCATCAGGGCCTTGACTTCGATGTAACAGACTTGCCTGGACTGAGTTTACCCTTCTGCTTAGTTGTTTTTTTTTTTTTCCTTAGCTGTGCTGAGTCTACGTTGCTGTGCAGGCTTTCTCTAGTTGCAGGGAGCAGGGGCTACTCTCTAGTTGCAGTGCTTGGCCTTCTCATTGCAGTGACTTCTCTTGTAGGGCTTAGGCTCTAGGGCGCGCAGGCTCAGTAATTGTGGAGCACCAGCTTAATGCTCCAGGGCAACTTCCTGGACCAGGGATCGAACCCGTGTCCCCTGCATTGGCAGGCAGACTCTTAATCACTGGACCACCAGGGAAGTCCTTCTTGGTTCTGCCACTCCTTAACATCAGGTGCTGTGCCTGTGGGGGGTGAGGGCTTTTAGGCTGATTGTCGTACTTGGCTTCACGTCGTCATATCTGAGATTGTCTTTTCCGTTTTCATTGGATGGACGATTTTTAATAACAGCCACCTAGTCCCACGATCTTTCTTGTGGCTGTTTCTTCTGCACCGCCTGTACCAGAGACGTGAAAGTGGTCAGTGTGCGCCCCCACCCCTGCCACGGGTCATAGCACCCCAGGGACCTTCACTCCACTGATGAGTTCACGTCACCATCTGGCAGATGAATGATCCACCATCCCCAGAATTCCACCTGCCGAGTCCACTTGCGTAGGCAACCTCTGATGCCACCTGTTCTAAGGCAGACTCTCTGGAAGCAAACCTGCATTGGAGATCTTTATGAAAACTGTTTATTGAAGCAATGCTCTTTAGCGAAGAGGTAAAACGGAAGCCAGATGGTGCAGGGGAGCAAAATTAGCAACAGTGTGGTCTTGGTAGAGACTTGCTCCAGCCTGGTCCCTTGGAAAAACTCTGGAGTGCAGCTTGCACCACAGAATCCCCCATCTCAAGGACAGGGGGCTGGCCTTCTGTACCCCCTGCCCTGCTGCTGTGAACCTTCTATTGTATGAATTTTGTTCAGCATGAAAGTGAAAGTGTTAGTTGCTCAGTCAACTCTTTTGCTACCCCATGGACTGTAGCCGGCCAGGCTCCTCTGTCCAGGGATTCTCCAGGCAAGAATACTAGAGTAGGTGGCCATTCCCTTCTCCAGGCGATCTGCCCAACCCCAGGATTGAACTCAGGTCTCCAGCATTGCAGGCAGATTCTTTACCATCTGAGCCACCAGGAAGCCTTTGTTCAGCGTATGCATGCATATTTGTTAGGTGGCATGGTTGGCATTACTGGGGCACCCAGCATGCTGTAGAAGACTCTTCCAGACAGTTTTCCAAAGCAACTTTGCCAGTTTTACTCCTACCAGGAGTGTTTGGGGTCCCTGGCACCTAGTTATTTTCCATCTTTTTCATCTTGGCTATTCTGGTGGGAATGCACAATTAATTTCCATTTTCTGGATGACACAAGAGGTTGAGTACCTTTTTGTTTCTTAGGTTTTTGGTTTTTTTTTTTTGAAGTGAACCATTTTATAGCCTTTTCTTGAATTTGTTACAATATTGCTTCTGCTTTTTTTTTTTTTTTTTGGCCATGAAGCATGTGGGACCTTAGTGCCCTGACCAGGGATCCAGCCCATAGTCCCCTCACTGGGAGACGAAGTCTTAACCGCTGCACCTGAACTTCCCTCACTGGGAAGCCCCAGTGAGGCTGAGCACCTTTACATATGTTTAGAGGCCATTTGGATCCATCCTTGGAAAAGTGTCAGTTCAAACCTTTTCTCTTAGCTCAGCGGCTTTTTCTTCCTTAGTAAGGAAATAAGAGGGCGGTGTGAGTCTTTGCTCAGATCAATACATTGCAAATATCTTCTAGTCTCTGCTTGCTTTTCACTCTCTCTTTTGAAAAATTATTTATGAGAGTTTCCTGGTAGCCTGGTGGTTAGGATTCGGTGCTTTCACTGCTGTGGCCCAGATTCAATCCCTGGTCAGGGAACCGAGATCCCACAAGCCATGCAGCCAAAAATGAAATAAACAAATATACTTTATTGAGACATAATTGACAGGTAACTATTGTGTTAGTGTGAGTTGTACAACCTGTTGACTTGACACATTTGTATATTGCAGTATGATTACCACCAAATGTGGTTGCTAATACCCACCTCAGGGCATGCCGTTTTTCTTTTCTGGGGTGAGAAAACGTTTAAGACCTAGTCTCTTAGCAGCTTTGAAGTTCAATGCCTTTTTCATTCTTTTCATGGTATCTTTAGTTGAACAGAAGTTCTAAATGTTAATATAGTCCAGTTTATTTTTTTTCTTATATGGTGGCACTTTTTTGTATCCTATTTAAGAAATTTTTCAAATACCAAAATCAGGAAGATGTTTTGGTTTTCCTCTAACAACTTTGTTTTACCTTTCACATTTAGGCTTGTCATCCACCTGGAATTGACCTGGGGGTATGCTGTGAAGTAGGGGCCAAGGTTCTTTTTTTTTTTTTTCATCCTTATTTATTTGGCTCCTCTGGTCTTAGTTGTGGCAAGCAGGATCTTAGTTGCAGCATAGTTACCTGACCAGGGATCAAACCCGGGCCCCCTGCACTGGGAGCTTGGGAGCTCAGATTCAGCCACTGGACCACCAGGGAAGTCCCAGGGCCAAGCTTCTTTTCCTTTTTTTTTTGGTTTAAATTGACCCAACACTGACTGTGGAAAAGGCTGTCTGTCCATCCCTTTCTCACGGCGCTAATCAGGTGGCCGTATCCAGTTTCTGCAGTAAAGAATCCCCTCACATCCAGCCTGAGGGCGGCAGTGGTGAAGAGGGGAGCGAGCCTGGTGGCTGGGTTCTGGGAGATCCTCGGGGAAGGGGCTGAATGGTCTTAGCAAGCTTCCTTTCGAAGCCCTTTGATGTGGCTATCAGTTTTCACAGAGCTCCCCTTGCCTCAGCGGTACTCCATGTCCCTGGGTCTCCGGGACTGTCAGATCCTCTGATGTATTCTCTGAGAAACCTGACTTTAAGGAAAAACCGGGATGTCTTAAAAAGGAGGAGGAGTTCAAAGACAGGCCAGTGGTCTCTGCAGCCTGGCCTCCACGTGGTCCGGGGCCCCTGCTTGTGGATGTGTAACAAGGAGAAGTGGTCAGCGTGTCCCTCACATGCCATGTGCATGTGCCAGTGGGAGCAGGGACAGGTCAGCTCTGCTGCTCCATCAGCAGCCCTCAGCCAGAGAGGTCGGTCCCAGCTCCCCACCAGCGGGTGCCTGGGTCTCCCTGCAGAATGCAGGCGGATTGTCTCAGACCTGAGCTTTGTGTTCTTCGCTGGTTCATGGTTGCTTTGAATCGAGTGCAGAGGTCACGCTTGTGCCCTGGACCACCAGGGTCACAGCAGACAAGAGGCAAGCTTGCTCAGCTCTCATTTTACTTGAGACCGTGTTTCCCATGTCCTTCTAATCATAAACTGAGGATCTCAGAGAGCCTTCCAGTCACTGTGGTAAGAATTTTTATGCCTCCACGGGGAGGGTGAGTGCTGTTCCCTGGAGGTTCAGTTCCAATAGACTATGTGGAAGACATGCAGTTATTCTCCTGGGTAAAAGTGAGATGTGTCCTAAATTGTATTTACTCCAAGTGTTTTGGGATTCATGGATAAGAGATACTTCTCTAACTGCTGATAATTTGTGCATTCTTTTTCCCAAGAATTCAAAATGGCATTACAGGTAGAATTTTTTAAAGAAAATAATATTGTCACAAATAATCATCATTAATGAGCACTTCATTTCAGTTCAGTTCAGTTGCTCAGTCGTGTCCGACTCTTTGTGATCCCATGAATCGCAGCACACCAGGCCTCCCTGTCCATCACCAACTCCCGGAGTTCACCCAAATTCATGTGCATAGAGTCGGTGATGCCATCCAGCCATCTCATCCTCTGTCGTCCCCTTCTCCTGCTCCCAGTCCCTCCCAGCATCAGGGTCTTTTCCAATGAGTTAACTGTTCACATGAGGTGGCCAAAGTATTGGAGTTTCAGCCTCAGCATCAGTCCTTCCAATGAACACCCAGGACTGGTCTCCTTTAGGATGGACTGGTTGGATCTCCTTACAGTCCAAGGGACTTGCAAGAGTCTTCTCCAGCACCACAGTGATAACCTATATTTTCATAGCACAGTGTGATTTTTAGGACATTTTCTATTTGCTCTTAATCCAGTATTCTGGCCTGGAGAATTCCGTGGACTATACAGTCTATGGGGTCACAAATAGTAAGGCACCACTGAGTGACTTTCATTATCTTCTTACTACTTACCCCACCTGATAGACAAGGGCTATAAACCCCATTTTACAGATAAGGAAACTGATGCCACAGATGTTAAATTATTCACCCAAGAATAGAAGCAAGAACTTGGATCTTCCCTCCTGGTGTCTTATCAAATCGTGTCACCTGTGTTCTTTCATTTCATGCTTGCACACAGCTCACTGCAGGACCAGAGGATCCTAGCTCCTAGTTGAACTGAAAAAATATTGTTCCATAAAGCCTATATTAAAAAGCATGTGGCAGGAACTTCCCTGGCAATCTAATGGCTAAGATTCCATACTTTCAATGCAGGGGACGTGGGTTTGATCCTTGGTTGGGAAACTAAGATTCCACATGCTGCATGGTACAGGCGAAACCAAAAAACAAAAGCACATGGCCAGGAGTTCCCTCATTGCCTGGTGGTTAGGACTTGGTGCTTTTATTGCTCTGCCCTGGGTTCAATCCCTGCTTCAGGAACTGAGATCCTTCAAGCCAAGCAGTACTGCCAAAAAGAAAAAGAAAAGAAAAAAAAGTGGTGGGAGTGGGGTTCAGGATGGGGAACACATGTACACCCATGGCTGATTCATGTGAATGTATGGCAGAAACCACCACAATATTGTGAAGTAATTAGCCTCCAATTAAAAAAAAAAGAATGTGTATATGGGTAAAACTGAATCACTTTGCTATACAGCAGAGATTGGCGCAACATTGTAAGTCAACTATACTTCAGTTAAGGGTAAATGAAATAAAAAGCACATGGCAGCCTGTTTTTTAGGTATTTTGTGAGTATTAATTGTGCCAACCTGCTGTTTAGGGCAAATATTCAAAATCCAGGGGGTCGCCGTGGGCGCACACTGTGCTTCTCTGAAGACTTTATTCGTGTCTTCATTCTACAGATGCCCATTTTAATCATTTATGTGTGCTGGTCTAGTCACCCTGGGTGATACGAAAAGGTCTCTAGCATAGCCTCTGCCCTCCAGTTTATCATCTTGCAGGAAGCTCAGACACAGACACACAGAAGGGGAAGTGATGGATGGAGTGTAGAAGGAGCTTCCAGAAGTTCTGAGAAAATTTACTTTGTGACATAAGTTTTGCTGACTTGGAAAGTGGTGCTAAATGCATGAACTTTTGGTTTGTTGTATAAAGCTGTGTCTCTCAACAAGCCAGGGCACAGAGAACCGCTGCGGTTTTCAACAGTGAAACTAAAGCTTCTGTGTTGCAGGAATTTCCTCGAAATTTCTTTGAAACATACTGAAACTCAGTACACACTCTTACCTCTTATTTCCTGTTGTCAGGGTCCACCCCAGCTTACGGGAAACTATAGGTATCTGTGTTGCATTTCAAAGAAAAATTTGGTTAATTTTTTTCAGCTTTTAAAGAGATGCAAAATGACCTTATATTGTAATAAAAGTGTTTTTTTTTTTTTTTTTTTTTTACAAAAGTCTATAATGAAGACTTCTGGGTCAAATAATGTGGTTATATGTAGATAGCATCCCTGAATGGCACACTTATTTCACTCAACTAAAATAGTAGCTCTGATTATTACAGAAATGAATCAGACGTGTGCTTTGTCTTTAAAAGACAGCTCTGACAAAGCAGGCTTTGCGGTAAAGGTTGCAGTAATTATAGAATAGAATGTAGTCCCATAGTTTCCATTTATTAAAAATGTAAATGCTTTTAATACCAAAGGTGCCTGTCCTCTGCTAACCCAGACTGTTAAATGGTTTCTTAAAGAACGAGAGGGGAGATGACTTCCCTGTCGGTCCAGTGGTTAAGACTCTGAGCTTCTACCTCAGGGAGCAGGGGTTCCTCCCCTGGTGAGGAACTGAGATCCCACAGCCACGTGGTACAGCCAAAAAAAAAAGTTAGCCCAGGCACTTACTAGAAGTGATCATAGTAGTCAACACAGTCGTTTCACCGCGCACAGTCCAGCTGTTTTCTCCCAGCCCCAGGGCACCCTCTAAGGTGAGCAGAGGTAACGTTGGAGGAGCCTTCTCCCAGGCTTCTCCACTTCAGGCTCTGCCAAGAGGGGATGCCAACGAGTCTGCAGGCCGGGAGGAGGAGGAAGCGTGGTGCCCAGAGGTGCCAGCTCCCGGGAGCCTCTAAGATCTGATAGCCCCGACCTCTCCCCCTGGCCTCCTCAGCACTGGGGACGGTGGCGGCCTCCCGAGGTGACTGTGTCAGCTCAGTCTCCCCTTTTTGGTGTTTGGATTCTCCAGTGCCCGTTTAACCAGTTCCTTCTATTAAATTCTCTGTTAAAATACTTGGTGTGGTTTGTTTTCCTGACTGGACCTTGATTAATATAACCTTTACTCTCTCAAATTGTAAGGCAGCTGTTATCAGGCATATTTTACTGGTGAGCACGTGGAGACTTTGGGTACAGCGGTTTGCTAGTACAAGAGTCAAGACAGGCCCACCTTCCATTGTGAGATCCTCTGCTTTCCATTCTTTCTCGTCCTTTCTCTTGCTTAACTTCCTCCCCCCTTTTTTTTTTTAAGTAATTTTATACCAAAAGGAAAAGGACTTCTCTGGCAGTCCAGTGGTTAAGACATTGCACTTCCACTGTAGAAGATACAGGTTCAATCCCTGGCCGGGAGCTGAGATCTCACATGCCCCTCTGCACACCCCAAATAATAATAATAATAATTTTATCCTTAACAGAAGAACTGCAAAGGTGGTAGGAAATTCTGGTATACCCTTCACCCAGCTTTCTCTGATGTTAACATCTTATACAACCATGAAGCATTTATCCAAACTAAAAATTAGCATACGAACATCACTGTTTTTCAAAGCTACAGATTTTATTGGGACTACACCAGTGTCTCCATTAATGTCTTTTTTTTTTAGTTCCAGATTACCTTTGGTTGTTACATCTCCTTTATCTCATCCAGTCTTTACCAGTTTCTGTTTTTCCTTGTTTTTCATGACCGTGACAATTTTGAGATGTACTAGTTAGATATTTTGTAGATCTCCCATCAGTTTGGGTTTTCTGAGGTTTTCTTGTGATTAAGATTAGAATTACGATTTTGGAGGAAGAACACCACAGAGGTAAGTGCCCTTCTTATTACATCAGATCAGAGGCGCATAATAGTTCCTGCTACTCCCGGTGATGGCAACCTTGATCACTTAGTCAAGGTGGGTGTCTGTCAGGCTTACCCACTGTAAATCTTTCCTTTTCCATAATTTATTTGTTTAGAAGCTAGTTACTAAATCCTCTTCCTGAACTTTTGACTTCCCACTTAATCCTCGGGCTGTGCTTTCTTAGAAGATTATTAACTAGTGCTTAAAGAATCTTTGTATTAATTGACTAGGCTGAGAATTATAAACCTAGGAGCCAGACTGACCATGCTAAGATTTATGGCTGTGTATTGCTTCTTGGAAAATTATTAGCTGTTGCACCATTTTTGCCTTGCACTATGTTTAAATATGGAACTTGGCTATTTTTAGTCTCAGAAAGCTTATGGTTAATGCTAGGACACCTTCTTTTACTTGATGAACTGGAATCACCTCTGACAAGCCCAGAAAGATGATCAGAAGCCCAGGGTCTTAATAGCATGCAGGAAATCAGTAAAAAGCATAAGAGACAGAGAGAAGTGGTTGCTGAGAAAATGGGAAGGAAAATTGGAAGGGCTGAAGGATGCTGTTCAAGGAGTGGAAATTTACAAGGATGAATGAGAGGTGACAGGTAACAGATGGAGAGACACAGAGATCTCAGGTAGGAGGTCAAAGAAAGGTTAAGGATGGAACACAGGATGAGAGAGAAGCCTGTGATGTGAATCAGCCTTGAGGCTGGACTCTGGACTTGATCTATTATAAATATTTGTAGTTTGTCCTGAGATTTACCATCTAGGATATAAGATTTATACTTCTAGCTCTAGATTTAAATATGGACAAGACTTTAAGTGACCTTAGGCCTCAATATCAGAGAAGGCAGTGGCACCCCACTCCAGTACTCTTGCTTGGAAAAGCCTGTGGACAGAGGAGCCTGGTGAGCTGCAGTCCATGGGGTTGCTAAGAGTTGGACATGACTGAGAGACTTCACTTTCACTTTTCACTTTCATGCATCGGAGAAGGAAATGGCAACCCACTCCAGTGTTCTTGCCTGGAGAATCCCAGGGACAGTGAAGCCTGTTGGGCTACCGTCTATGGGGTCGCACAGAGTCGGACACGACTAAATCAACTTAGCAGCAGCAGTAGGCCTCAATATAATATATCTGATATATAAACCAGAGAAAGTAGTTCAGTTGATTTATATAGCCTTGGCTAATCACTGTTAAGGAGTGACTGAAGAATACTCAGAGCTCTCAAAACTTTTAGAGGCTTAGCAAGACAAAATGAAGCAGATGGTGCCTTGTTAAATTAGCTACAAATTACAGATCTTAATATTAACAATTTAGAAATGAAAACTTTCAGACATATGCTATAGGCTTTTATTTTATACTATTTTGTTCTAATTATATGGGATTTCCACATCTCATGATTGACTAAACAAAATAAAATCTCATTAGAGTATTTGAGTCACTAATGGCCTTCTTCCTAAGCCTGAGGCTGTATCTGCAAGCTTAGCAAAGATAACAGACCTCACCTGGGCTTAGAATTCTGTATTTGATTGGCTTGGTGGTGATCATATCTGACTCTTGCGACCCCATGGACTGTAGCCTGCCAGGCTCCTCTGTACATGGGATTCTCCAGGAAAGAATACTGGAGTGGGTTGCCATTTCCCTCTCCAGAGGATTTTCCCAACCCAGAGATCGAACCCAGACTCCTGCATTGCAAGCAGAATCTTTACTGACTGAGCTACCAGGGAATTGGCTTAGAAATCTGTATAAACGTAACTGTTTCTATATTTCATAGTATTATTCTTTTACTGAAGCTGAGATTCCTTTTTTTTTTTTTTCCCCCAAGATTTTTCAAATGTGGACCATTCTTTTTAAAATCTTTTGAATTGGCTGCAGTATTGCTTCTGTTTCAGAGTTTGGTTTTTTGGCCACGAGGCATGTGGGATAGCTTCCTGACAAGGGATCAAACCCCCACCTCCTGCATTGGAAGGCCAAGTCTTAACCGCTGGACCACCAGAAAAGTTCCTGAAAAGCTGAGATTTCTAACACAGCAGACCTCAGATGTGATCAAGCGCACTCAGGGTGGTATGGCCGTACACAATAGCCGACCTTTGAGCATATTTCCCTTCTAGCAATTTGAGAGATGGAGACTTGAAACTCTTGTAATTGATCTTGAATCTTACGTAGGTAGTTTACAGTCGTTATGCTTCAGGAGGGGCACAGGAGGGGCACAGGTGGGCAGCTTGGAGTTTTTCAACTTGAACGTCAACTTAGTTTTTAGTTTAGGCTTTTAAATATTTATTTACTTGTCTGTACCAGGTCTTAGTTGCAGCATGCAGGATCTTCTGTCTGCATTGCAGCGTGTGGGATGTAGTTCCCTGACTAGGTGCTGAACCTAGGCCCCCCACATTGGGAGTGCCGAGTCTTAGCCACTGACCACCAGGGAAGTCCCAGTTTTTAGGTTTTGAAATATAGACTGGGGACGACTTTAGTCCACTTGTCCTCTAATAATTGGCCCATTGAAAATGTCTCTGTGTTTAAAAAAAAAAAAAAAAAGACTGGAAAACTAACACTTGGTGGCATTAGAACATTCATATTAAAAAATTAAAAACATTCATATGCTTCTTTGGGAAAAAAATATGTTGTGTATTTTAAAATGCCTATTTTGGCTGATGCTGGTGCTTATCCTTCTGGACACATTCTTTACATACAGGATTAGACATCTTGAAATCTCTTACTTAAAAGTGAATTCTTATTTGTGGGCTAGGTTACCAGTCTTCTGACCAGATGAAATCTGAAAGTCAGGCATCTATGATAGAGTGCTGGTCTGAAGGGAGTCATTTCTCTGACGATTAGTCATTATTTACCACCTTAACTGGAGGGAAAAGATAATGGTGTCTGCTTTACTAAACGTCCCCATTTTCCCTTTTAATGCTCCTTAAAATTAGCTGGTGTTAGGCAGAACCGTCTGTATATAGAAGTCAGGAACCGGAAGTCAGGTAGGTTTCACTTGTGATCAAAACCACACATTTGATGCATTTGATGTCAGAGTGCACAGAACCCATTGCCTGGTCAGAGTTCGCCTGAGCAATGTAAGTCAAGACCCAAGTCGTAATGGAGGGGGAAAATGGGTCTGTGATGGTTGTTAATGGAGACCTGGGCGATTTTGTGATGGGTGCTTTTCTCTGCAGTGAATCTTCCATCACCTGTTAAGAGAGAACTGGGTTATTGGGCATACCCATAGTAGGGCGTAAGTATTTTGGAAAGGTCAACCATAGAGGCGCTATCATGTAGCCAGGACGTTGGTCCTGTGTGCCTGCCAGGGGCCCTGGCAGAAGAGTTAACAGATTATAAATAGACTGCCATCTTGGATGGATTCCTTTGGTAACCAGACCTGAACACAGAGCATCTTTGAGTAAAGGTCATCTTGTGGCCCCCTCTTGGTGTCTCCCTCACATCTTCAATTTGAGTGGAAAGGAGGTCTTTTCACATCTTGTCAGCTTTGTGGTTACCAGTCTTTCTACACAAGTGATTGATTCCCCACGAGGACTGGATGGAAAATTAATGTAAAACGGTTTTACTGCTGTAAATATAGCTCAGTGACGTTTCGGTGGACAGCAGGCACCATACAGCCTGTCCCAGGGCTACAGCTGGTTAAATAGGGAAATTTGTATTCATTTCACAGCTTTCAACCAGAGTAAACTGTTCTGCCCAACACGGATCTTAAGAAAATGTTCTGAAATATCACCGGTCTAAAAATATCCACTGGTAAAGTTTTGGACACACTGTGTAACTGAGATGAGGGGAAGTAGAGAAGGCTGAGAAAATAACCAAACATCAAATAAAAAGGAACTGAAATTTAAATAGAAAAGCCCTAAAATCTATAAAAGCAAGCACTTATGTAAAAGAGTGCTGTAAATGAGCTATTCATATGACCCCAGATGTTGATTTCCATATTAACTATTACTTGTTTCTCTGACACAAGTGTTATGTGTCTGCTATGTATACAATCGGTACTTTTCTATTTTCATCATAGTTTGTCTAAAAATAATTTCCTTTCTCTTCAGAAGCAGATTTTTGGCATTCGGGGTTTTTGCTTCGTAAGTAAAAAACTGCGTTAGCTTGTATTCATTTGTTTTTCTTCTGTGTCCCTCTCCCTTTTTCCTATTAAGTTTCCTTTCAGGGAATGTGTATTGCACGATTGTTTGTAAGAGTGAAAACTGGAGATAGAGCAGGTGTTCCATCAATAAAAGATTAGTGAATACATGGTGGTCTGAGATAGACTTCTCTAGAAAAGAACCAGGGCTCCTTGGAGACATGATGGGTTCCAGGAAGGGGACAGAAAAACAGAAGGTGAACCTGGAGTATCTTTCTGTGCCAGAAAGTAAGCAAGTGCTTCAACAAGCGATTGAGGGGGCCCCCTGGTGGTCCTGTGGTTAAGAATCCGCTTGCCAATGGAGGGGATTCAGGTTCGATCCCTGGTCTGGGAACTAAGATCCCACATGCCACAGGGCAGCTAAGCCCGTGCACCAAAACTAGGCACTGCAACAAAGACCCAACGCAGCCAAAAATAAATTAATAGGCAGTTTTTAAAAGTGATGGGGACAAGTCTAAAGGACCCAGGAGCCATTGAGTGATCTCCTGCAGGCCATATCCAGGCTTCTCTGTGGGTATGTGGTCAGGCCTGAAGTTAATGGCAAATGTTAGTGAATTGTGTACCTTTGAAAATCCTTTTTATTGAAATTAATTATTCATCTTTATGACTGGATTATAGTCCCTTTTACAGACTACTGGGAATCGCCCGGTAATTAACAACTGAAGTAAGATGTTCTGTAATCTCATATGCACTGGGACTGTATTTTTTACAACAAAAATGTGCAAAAGTAGGGGGTAGTTTAACAAAATATTTGAAATTAGGATGGCTAGAAAATCTAGGCTACATGGCTGATACGCACATACACATATGTGTGTGTATAAATATATACGTATGTGTTGTTGTTGTTCAGTTGCTTAGTCATGTCTGACTCTCTGTGACCTCATGAACTGCAGCACACCAGGCTTCCGTGTCCTTCACTATCTCCCTGAGGTTGCTCAAACTCATGTCTATTGAGTCGGTGATGCCATCCAACCATCATCCCCTGTCACCTCCTTCTCCTCCTGCCCTGTCTTTCCCAGCATCAGGGTCTTTTCCAAAGAGTCAGCTCTTGGCATCAGGTGGCCACAGTATTGGAGCCTCAGCTTCAGCATCAGTCCTTCCAATGAATATTCAGGGATGAAAGTGTACACACACGTTCATATCCGTATCTCAGCTCTGTAAACTGGCAGTTCCACGTTCGGCCACCAGGTGACGCCTGGCTGGTGTAAGAAAAATGTACAAGGAAACTGATGAACACAAGGATAAAAGGCCAAGGAGGAGCTTGCTTTGTGTTCACACAAAGCCTTCATCCGCAACCCCTGGGAACTCATTGAAAGAGTTCCTCTGGCTGAGCGCTATACCGCCTTCTCCGTGAAGCCTTCCATATTACCTCAGCCAGAAACAGTCACTTCCTGATAGTTGCCCTTTTGTTTGGCTTTTCTCTGCTTAATGTTCCGGTTATTTGTGTAGCAATATCATCTTCCTTATAATGCTGCTTCCTGAAAGAGCAGGACGTTGTCTTTTCCACTTGAAGCCTCGCTTTACACCTAGCACTGAGGGTTGCGGATAAGACTCTGATTGGGTTAATGAAAGGCTGCTAAGGCAGAAGCTTTGGTAGGTAGGAGCCTACAAACCGGGTTAGTTTCTCCTAAAGAGATTTTCAATGGTTTTCTTTTGTGGTGGGGAGAGAGGTGAAGAGCTAAAATGTAAGCGTGGATTTATTATACTAGAAAGGTTGTATGTGTGTGTGTTTAGTTACTCAGTCATGTCCAACTCCTTGCGACCCCATGGACTGTAGCCTGCCAGGCTCCTCTGTCCGTGGGATTCTTCAAGCAGGAATGTTGGAGTGGATAGCCATTCCCTTCTCTAGGGAATCTTCCCGACTCAGGGATTGAACCTCAGTCTCCTGCATCGGCAAGCAGGTTCTTTACCACTGAGCTACCAGGGAAGCCCACCGTAAAGGATAGTTTGTCTGTATAAACAGTTGATCCCAGGATGCCTTTCCTTGAGCCCTGAATAATTTGCATTCCATTGCCAGTTATCATCAAATTTAATATTCTAAGTGGGAGATGAGGAACATTAGCTTTCCCTCCACCCTTTCCTTTTGTTTTTCCTCTTTGCGGGGGAGGAGGTGGAGAAGGGGCAAAGAGTGAAGGGAGTACCTCTAATTTTTTTTTAAACTCAGGTAGGAGTTATGGACAACTCTCAAGTACCCGTGCAAATAAATATGATTAACTTCACTACTCGAGAAAAAAATTTTAATCCCAAAGTCATTTATTTTGGCTTTAGAATAGACAGGCATTTGTGTCGGGATTTCCTGCCTAATTACTTTTTGCTTAAGCTTATTTAAGAATTGTTTTAAATTCCTTTAATGTGACAGCCCAGCAAAATGGTCGGAGGTGGGGTGGAGAAATGGGCCACAGATGGGGTCTGAACCAGGATTTCAGCTTTCCTATATAAAAGCCTCCTGATACGCTGCATGCAGGAGAGCAACGTTGAAATTAGCTTTCTGGAGAACAATTTGGCAACATAGTTTTAAGAGTCTTAAAAATATGCTTACTCTTTGATCCAGTAATTCCACTTCTAGGAATCTGTCCTAAGGAAATAATCAAGGAGGCATGCAGAAATGTAGGACAAGGCATTCACCATGACATTAAAAAAAAAAAAAAGTAAAACCCCAACTGGGAACATTGAATAATGTGGAATTGATTAAAGTAGGCCCCGTCCTCATTGTGGCACGTTGGATCTTTAGTTGCGGCATGTGGGATCTAGTTCCGTGACCAGGGATTGAACCTGGAACCCCTGCACCGGGAGCATGGCGTCTTAGCCAGTAGACCACCAGAAAGTGTTAGTTGCTCAGTCACGTCCAACTCTTTGCAACCCCATGGACTGGGGCCCGCCAGGCCTCTCTGTCCATGGGATTCTTCAGGCAAGAATACGGGAGTGGGTAGCCATTCCCTTCTCCAGGGGATCTTCCCGACCCAGGGATCAAACCCGGGTCTCCTGGATTGTAGGCAGATTCTTTACCATCTGAGCCGCCAGGGAGGCCCAGACCACCAGGGAAGTCCTTCAACGTATTCTCTTAAGGGTCACATTCATCCACATGAAGTGTCAGCGGTCACACTGAATACACAAAATCAGATGTATAGTACCATAGATTCAATTATATGTCCCAAGTGAAAGAGTTACAGTCAGCAAGAATGCATGAAAGCACGGAGTTTCATGTGGATGTTCTGTTTTCTGAAAGCAGCAGAAGGGAGCAGACTCTTCAGAGCTAGGAGGACCACGTTTTGCAAAGCTTCAAACACTAGCAGGTTTTGGGGAACTGTATGTGAAAAATGTGTACTGCCCAAGTGACAGTATAAGAATGCCAGGAGCATCGCAGATCACCCCGATTCATCTTCTCCAAGCAATTCCCGATTACATGTTTCACTGTGTCCCTCTTTCTTATTTCCTCACTGTCATCACCTCACAACTCCAAACCCAGATGTCCAAACGGGGGAGAGAGTGAAGGTGTAAGGTAAACGATGAACAATCGGAAACCTTTGATGACCCTAGAAGAGCTCTTGGCTCATGGGTTTTTTTGTTTGTTTGTTTTCTAAAAACCCTCCGCTTTATATGATCAGCTGCAGAGGAAATTTGTTTTTCACTGTTTGCGGGCCTTCACTGTACACACGTTGGGGTTCTCTTGTGTTTGCAGTTCCTAAATTCTTCAGACAACCATGTGGCTTCGCCGGAGGAAAATCCTTGCAGGTCCGGCTCCCCGTGGTGTAAGGTCAGGCGGAAAAGCCTTTTGTGATTAACTCGGCCACCGTGTGTTGCATGGTATTTGGAGCTGGAGTGGGAGCTTTTATTAGTTGTCCACATTTTGAATGCTGACTCACATAAGCTTCATCTAATGGGAAAGGCCGATAAATGTAGCATTTTGGACGCCAGAAAACTCCCACCCTGCCCTCCCAGCAGCTGTGGCCTTGAGCAGGCTCACTTACTATGGTGATCGGTCTTTCTAAACACACTGTCTTCTCCCACTCTGTCTCTGACAGTTCCCTTACGCAGCCCCTCCTCCCCAAGAACCAGTGAAGACTCTGAGAAGCCTGATCAACATCCGAAAGGACACTCTAAGACTCGTCAAGTAAGTCCAGGTTCCCAGCTGGGGCCAGGTTCCAGGCGCCCATCTTTAGGCAGAGGCAGCCGACTCCCCAGGGGACCCACAGAACTGTTTCTGCCAGACCCAGAGCCCGGCCTCCAGGCCGTGGGCTGCGTGCATGAGATGTCTCTGCGCCTGGATTGTTCAGAACTTTCTGAGACAGTCAGTGTTGGTGAGGAACCTTCTCTTTTCTGAAAGCCATCGTGGTTATCTCAACCTGATGCACTGTCCAAAACAGAGAATCGCTGGGGGAGAAAGTGAATTTTGCAGATACCTGGACAAACCTATGGGAAAATGGGATATTTGAACTTGCACAGGAAGTCCTTATTTTCCTGCTTATATTTACTTTCTGGTTTATTCTTAATCTCATGTGCCTTTCCCCTGGCACCCTGGGTTTGCTGCTTAATCACCATTGTCAGTATTAGTTATCATCAGCATCTGCCTTCTTTGTGCTATCTCTGGGATTGTGTGTGTGTGTGTGTGGCTGCACTGTGTGGCCTGTGGGATCTTAGTTCCCCAACCAGGGACTGAAGTTACACCCCCTGCAGTGGAAACTCAGAGTCTTAAATGCTGCACCACCAGGGAAGTCCCAGAGATAGTATGGTTTTTAAACCGATGCTGCCCTCCAGATAGCAAGTCTGTCTACCAAGAGTTTGAGTTCGAGTTAGTGATTAATGCATAGGACTAGGCAGCTAGAGGGAGGAAAAAAAAAAAAAAAGCACACTCTAATAAAAGCTTATGCCGGAAAAGGAAAATGATTAGAGATTACTCTGTGGCTGAGCTGTCAGTAATGTTGATAGACCCACATTTATATAGAGGAAGATGCACTGAGCTAACAAAATCATGGTGTATTACACGGGGGAGGGAGCACCGCTGTGTGGAGCAGAGGGAAGGAAGGGAAAGAATGTCTTGGGACTTCCCTGGTGGCTCAGTGTCAAGAATCTGCCTGCCAATGCAGAGGACACAGGTTCAGTCCCTGGTCCAGAAAGATCCCGCCTGCCACAGGGCAACTAAGCCCGTGTGCCACAAAAACCGAGTCCACGCTCTAGAGCCTGGGCTCTGCAACAGGAGAAGTCACCACAACTGGAAAAACCCGCACACAGCACCGACATAAATAAATAATAACTTTTAAAAACTTTAAAAAAAGAAAGCCTCGTTCCCATAGTACAAAGTCAATAGATAACGCCTAAAGCTGAAAAAGTAACCTGAGCCTGTTATTTCAAAACATGCAGGTAAATGCCCAAAACAGTCAGCTGCAGAGGGAAAGGCCGTTTTCTCTGAAGAAGCGGAAAACGGGCAGAAAGAGACCCGCTGCGTTTTTGTCACGAGCCTTGTGGAAACTATTTAAACAATGGCATGAGTAGCTTTGATTAAAGTAAAAGCTATTTTTTTTTTAAGTCTGGCAAACGCACAAGGCGTTTAACGGTGGCCCCGTGAAGTATCAGAAATTGCCTGAATGCCCCCATAGGACTAACAGGTGCTCTGCCGTCATTCAAAATGAGGGTAGAGGCCTAAGTGTGTGATCACGGAGGGTAGCCCACAGTGTATTCAGTTAAAAAAGAAGAGAAGGGACTTCCCTGGTGCTCCAGTGGGTAAGACTCAGGCAGGAGGCCCGAGTTCCATCCTGGTCAGGGGACTAGATCCCACATGCAGAGTGTGCATGCTGCAACTAAGATCCAGCACAGCCATTAAAATAAATAAATAAATAAATTTTTATAAAATAGAAAAAGAAGGGAATTCCCTGGCAGTGCAGTGATTAGGACTCCTTGCTTCCACTGCAGGGGCCGTGGGTTCAATCTCTGATCAGGGAGCTAGGATCCCACCAAAAGAAAAGGAGAAGAAAAAGATCACTGTAAACATGTTAATGGGCTGACCCCGAATGCACAGTCTCTGTGGTTTTCTAGATGTGCCGAGGAAGTGAAGACCGCTGGGGAAGAGGCGGGCAGAGCGAAAGTCCACTACAACGTGGAGTTCACCTTCGACACGGACGCTCGGGTGGCCATCACCATCTATTACCAGGCCACCGAAGAATTCCAGAATGGCATCGCCAGGTGAGAGCGAGGGGCCAGGGGAGCCACATCCTTCCCACATAGGCCAGGGCCCATGCCTGGCGCGCTCCCCTGCGGAGGAAAACATTCTTTTTCTACTCTCAGGTGAGAACTGTTCCTGAATTTGGGTTTTCTTACTTACACAGTCTTACTTGTTCACTTTTTTTCTTCAAACTATGCCATCTTGGTACAGTGACAGGCAACAGCGTATCCCTTTAGGTCATCACCATGCTGTTAGAAACCGATGAAGCTGGGTCGACTTCCTGGTCTAGTGGCTGAGACTTCACATTCCCCGTGCAGGGGGCCTGGGGTTCAATCCCTGGGCAGGGAACCTAGATCTCACATACCCCAACTAAGACCTAGCACAGCCAAGTAAATAAATATTTTTAAAATCTTTTAAGCTACATTTCTGTGGCTATGTGGGTCGAATGGATACCTTTTAAAAGTTACTTATTTACTTATTTATTTTTGGCTGTGTTAGGTCTTAGCTGTGGCAGGATCTTCACTGCAGGACACAGAATCTTTTCATTGCAGCAGGAGGATTAATTGTCCCAAAGCAGGTGGGATCTTTGTTCCCTGATCGGGGATCAAACCTGTGTCCCCTGCATTGGAAGGTGGATTCTTAATGACTGAACCACCAACGCTCAGTCACTCAGTCATGTCCGACTCTGCGGCGCCATGGACTGTAGCCCGCCAGGCTCCTCCATCCACGGGATTCTCCAGGCAAGAATGCTGGAGTGGGTTGCCATTTCCTCCTCCAGGGGATCTTCCTGACCTGGAGATCAAACCCTGGGATCAAACCCAAGTCTCTTGCATCACCTGCATTGGCAGGCAGATTCTTTACCACTAGTGCCACCTGGGGAGCCCTCATAGGGAAGTCCCTGAATAGATAACTTCAGTAGCATCACCAAGCAAGGGCAAAGAAAAGAAATTATAAGGAGATCTTTTTTCTTTTTCCTGTTCCACTCTATACTGAGAGCCTGTTGATAATTGACAGCAGACACGGAACAGAGGAAACCATCAGATCCTCTGGGTGAGACAGTAACTTGTGCTTTGCTTCCCACTTTGACCAACAGCTACATCCCCAAAGACAACAGCCTGCAGTCGGAGACGGTGCATTACAAGCGCGGGGTGTGCCAGCAGTTCTGCCTGCCCTCGCACACTGTGGACCCCTCCGAGTGGACGGAAGAGGAGGTGAGCAGCCAGCAGCCGCTGGAAGAAAGCGCAGGGCAGGTTCCGCCCACAGACCCGCAGGGCGCGGGAGCTCCTCGGGACCCCGGCCGGCAGCACAGGACCAGCCCCGGTGCTCGAAGGCGTGCTCCCCTTCAGCTTCTGATGCCTTCGTGCCCCGGGAAGGACACATCTGATTTTCCTATCCCAGAGCAGCCCCATTAGCTTAGGATATTTTGAGAAATCCGTGCCCAAAGGAAAGACCTACAGGTTAGAAACCTTTACATCTATGAGGTTTCTTACAGAGACTGGTGGCCTTCAACTCAATGGACTTAGGTAGTTGGAAATGGCAACCCATTCCAGGATGCTTGCCTGGAAAATCCCAGGGAGAGAGGAGCCTGGTGGGCTAAAGTCCATGCTGTTGCAAGAGTGGGGCACGACTTAGAGACTAAACGACCAGGTAGTCACCAGGTTGACGGGTGAGGAGCTACGAGGAAGTTAGGCCTCCCTTTCTGGTGGATAACTGTGCCCTTTGGCTGTAAGGCCCCCTCCTCCCTCCCTTTTTCTCTTCTTTCCCTTCAGCTTGGCTTCGACCTAGACAGAGAGGTTTACCCATTGGTGGTCCACGCCGTGGTGGATGAAGGTGATGGTACGGGTGCTTCCCGTCTTCTGGGCGGCACGCAGGCCCGTTTGTGGCAGGCAGGCTGGCAGCGACTGCGGCCTCAGATCCACAAGGCTCCTCCGTGGGCGTCAGTTTCCACATCCCAGTGCCCTCCTGCTCCCAGCCTCCTCAGGCACCAACAGTCCTACTGGGTGACTCAACCTGCCCCCTGCTGTGAAGCCAGAGGGTCACAGGGGCTCGGGGAAGGTGGGTGGGGTCAAGCTGTATCATTAGCGGTCTTCTTCCCCATCCGTGTGTCTTTCTTTCTTTCAGAGTATTTTGGCCATTGCCACGTCCTGCTGGGCACTTTTGAAAAGGTCAGTGGGTGACGTTATGGGCCTTGCTTTGGTACACACTGCCCTGTCTCTCCTCCGAGATCACGTGGAGGCCCCTTCTCTGGCTGCCTGGGCTTGGCAGAGCGGGTCTGGTTGGGAGGCTGTAGGAAGCCGGGGGAGCACCCCTTGCACACCCAGGGCCACACAGGGCCGAGTTCCAGCTCAGCCACCAGCTTGCTGATGCCCCTCGACTCCTTAGGCCTTGTTTTGTCTTCTTAAATTGGAAGGGCTAGACTACATGCTTGAGGACCCTTCTAGAATGAGGAGTCTGTCATTCCACACTCCAGGGCAGGGCTGGGGGGATCCAAGAACGAGCCTAATTGAGAGAAGTAACAGGAGAGCAGCTGGTCCTCGTCTCCCTCTTCCTCCTCGTAACTGTCGTGTTTTCATGTTTTCCCTCCAGCACTCAGATGGCACTTTCTGTGTCAAGCCCCTCAAACAGAAACAAGTGGTAAGCATTCGAGGGCCAGGGCTGTTGGTGTTTCCCCACTTTGCTCTCTGTCTCTCTCCCCACTCTTCTGCTAAGCGCTCCTCTGCCCCCCTCCCTGTCTTTTTTTTTTTTTTAATCAAAGAAGAAAAGCAAAAAGGGATGCTTTTCTGTGTTAGAAACAACTTGGGTGGCCTGAAAGGAATACAGTTTGGGGTGTCTATTGTTCCAGAATTGTCGGTGGTGAGACGGCCAGTAAAGGGCTTCAGAAAATGAAAGGATGAGATTTGTCTCCTGTCATTAGGTTTAGGGAGAACTCTTTTCATTGAAAAGGCCAGGCTGAGAAAGTAACATTTCCAGCTAAAAGGATAAACTATCAGGGTCTGATTCAGGGCCAGTTAGAACTCTTGGCTTAATGTATCCCAACATTTCTTTTCTCAAACTCAAAGTCTGCTGGCCATCTGCCCCCTTTCAGGATGATGGGCAAGTTATGCAGGTGTCTACTAGAAGCCTTGACCCCTGAGGCCGGGGGAGAGCCGTGGCAGACAGGAGGCAAGAGTGGAGTTAGTGGCATCGCCCAGCAACAGTGGCCTCATCGCATGGAGGGTGAGGGACAGTCGACGGTGGGGCAGGGTAGGCCTTGGTTGAGATGCGAAGAAACCCTCCCTCCCCCACGATGGCCAACAAATATCTGAAATTCTTTTTCTTTTTTTTTTCATTTTTTAAAAAATGTTTTTAACTGGAGGGAAATCGCTTTACAATGTTGTATTGGTTTCTGTCATACAGCAACGCAGATCAGCCATAATTATACATGTATCCCCTCCGTCCTGCGCCTCCCTCCCCTGCCCCCACCCCACATCGCCAGGCTGGGCTCCCTGTGTTACACAGCAGCCTGTCACCAGCTCTCTGACACACAATGGTGTATATATGTTGATGTTACTTTCTCCGTTCATGCCACCCTTCCCTTCCCCTCCTGGGTCCGTGAGTTCATTCTCTATATCTGTGTCTCCATTCCTTTCCTACAGATAGGTTCATCAATGTAATTTTTCTAGATTCCATATACATGAGTTAATATATTTGTTTTCTCTTTCTGACTTAACTTCTCTGTGTAAAACAGGCTGTAGGTTCATGAAATTGTAGTTCTTCATTCTTTGAGGTACTAAGCCCTCTCCACCCTTAGTGAGGTCAGTAGTCATCAGTAATATCTTAGTATGAATTTGTTGATAATGTCCTTTCCAGAATCATCACTACATTAAAGCAAGTTTTAAGAGAGGCAGAGGAGATGACAGAGCCTGAGCCCGGGAGGTGCTGCCTGGAAAGGCTGGGCCTCAGTGAGTTGCCTCATGAGGAGGCCTAGTTCTCCAGGACACCTGCATGGGGTGGAAAGGCTCGGGTACCTCAAGGGAGTTGGTTCATCCCTTCTCCTATCCCTTGAAGGCAATGGCACCCCACTCCAGTACTCTTGCCTGGAAAATCCCATGGATGGAGGAGCCTGGTAGGTTGCAGTCCATGGGGTTGTAAAGAGTCTGACATAACTGAGCGACTTCTTTCACTTTTCACTTTCACACATTGGAGAAGGAAATGGCAACCCACTCCAGTGTTCTTGCCTGGAGAATCCCAGGAACAGCGGAGCCTGGTGGGCTGCTTTCTATGGGGTCGCACAGAGTCAGTCACGACTGAAGCGACTTAGCAGCAGCAGTTCCTCAATTGGCATCAGCAATAGGCTTTGTCTAACTGGAGACTAGAATGTGCAATCGATAATGGACTGGGCCTTGGTGGGGGATCACTGGGGGTAGGGGGAGTGAGGAATGAACTGGCACGAGGAAACGAGTGAGGGGCCAGCTTTGGCAGACATGGCTCAGGCTGTCTGAGTTGAACTGGGCCTTGAAGTTGGGGTTTTAATTTTTGGCCAAGCTACACAGCATTCAAGATCTTAGTTCCCTGACCGGGAGTTGAACCTGGGCCCCAGAAGTGAGAGTGCTGAGTCCTAACTACTGGACCACGAGAAAAGCCCTGAAGTTGAGGGTTTTAAGAGGCAGGACTTGTTGTTCAGTTGCTAAGTTCATATCCAACTCTGTGCGACCCCATGGGCTATAGCACGCCAGGCTTCCCTACCTTTCACCGCCTCCCAGAGTTTGCCCAAACTCATGTCCATTGAGTCAGTGATGCCATCTAACCATCTCACCCTCTGTCGTTCCCTTTTCCTCCTACCCTCAATCTTTCCCAGCGTCAGGGTCTTTTCCAATGAGTCAGCTCTTTGAAGGACTAACGGGCAATTTTGCCCACCTGTCAGTGATGGGGGTGGCTCAGTAGTGGAGGAGGGGTGCAATCGGCCCCTCCTTCCAGAGCCTGCTCTCTCTCAGCGTCTGCATTTTCCCTTCCCCACTTTTCCTTGCCCATTTCTTCTCTTTCTTTCTCATTTCCATTCCTTCGTTTGTATAAGGTCTAAGCTCAACTTTCATTCCATAGTTAGCTAACGCGTCTATTTTGACCTGTGGTCCTCCACCCTTTGCCTAGTCTCTGGGCTCTGTCATAGTGACCTACAGTACAAGGATTACTGTTGTATTTATGAATGTTCATGTTCCCTGTTGGACAAAAGAGTGGGTGAATTAAGCATCAGATTTTCTTTTCCTTCCAAAGAGAACATGTAAGTAAATAAGGGCATCCTGTACTTGTCTAGGCCTTCGATTGTTTCCATTGTGAATCTGTAGTCCTTGGTTACCGAAGGAGGTTCGTGGTGGAGATGTGTAAGTTCCCACTTTTATCTTTCATTAGAGCCAGCTTGCCCTTGTACTTTTCCATTTCTTCTTCAGGTGGATGGGGTCAGCTACCTCCTTCAGGAGATCTATGGGATTGAAAACAAGTACAACACGCAAGAGTCTAAGGCAAGTTCCATCCATGGTTCTTTTTTTTTTTTTTTTGGCCTTTCCCTGCAGGATATGGGCTCTTAGTTCCTCTACCAGGGATCAAACCCTGACCCGCTGCAATGGAAGCACAGTCTTAACTACTGGACCACCAGGGAAGTCCCCCATCCACAGTTCTGAATGTCCTCTTCCCAGGAGGCAGGGTGAGCCCGCCTCTGATCCAGCCAGGAACTAGGAATTTAGCACACCAAACTCTGAAATTTGTCTGGTCCTAGAAGGGTATTTCTTCTTCCTCATTTGAGATGATTATAATTATATGTAAATTTGGAAATGAAAAAAATGGGCTGGTTTGGATGGGTTCTTCTGCGAGGCTCTGCTCACCCAGTTCCCTGGACCCTCAGTTCATCGCTGCCCCCCTCCCTGTGTGCCTCCTGGGCTCCTTCAGCTCTGACTGATGGACAGGACCAGATCTCAGCTCCAGAGGAGGAGCTTGGCACACACAGTTGCCGGAAGTGAAACTGGGCGTGCACGTGCACTTGGTAAACTATCAGGTTCAATGGAGGTGCAAGATCCTGTTCACAGAACTTGTCTCAGCTCTGCAGGCAAGCTGCCTTCTAAATTATGGGGAATTTCCCTGGGGGTCCAGCGGTTGAGACTTCGCCTTCCAACACAGGGGTTGCAGGTTCAATCCCTGGTCAGAGGGCTAAGATCCCACATGCCTTGCAGTAAAAAACCAGAACATAAAAATAAAAAAACAGAGGCCCTATTGCAACAGGTTCAGTGGAGACTTTGATCCACATGAAACAAACAGATGAATAATAAAGCAGGGGTCATGAGCATCTTTGTGACACTGGTTGTCTGCCCGCCCCCGGCCAGGTGGCTGAGGACGAGGTCAGCGACAACAGCGCCCGAATGCGTGGTGTGTCTCTCCGACGTGCGAGACACCCTGATCCTGCCCTGCCGCCACCTCTGCCTGTGTAACACCTGCGCCGACACCCTTCGCTACCAGGCCAACAACTGCCCCATCTGCCGACTGCGTAAGCCCCCGAGCCCCCCGCTGGGCCCCCCAGGTCACGGCCCCCGCTTTCCCGCCGGGCTGGCTTCCGTGGAGCCTCTAGTCCCTCCCTGACTGCCCCATGTCCTGATGACCCGTTTCCTTCTTCGCAGCCTTCCGGGCACTGCTGCAAATCCGAGCCATGAGGAAAAACTGGGGCCCCTGTCCCCAGCCAGCTTCAACCCTATCCTCTCATCCCAGACCTCCGACTCAGAAGAGCATTCGGTAAGTTGGGCCTTCTTTTTTTCCCACCTTCTGTCCTTCTTCACGTGGCTTGGCAGCAAGAAATTGAGTCTTGGCACTCTGAAGTACTGAGTAAGCTGGCTGAGATAGCATTGTGTTAGAACCAGCCCATAGTACAATGGAAATGAGGTTCTGATCGTTAAAACCTCCCCTTGCTGCCTTGGGAACTCAGTGTCCAGTTAATATTTACCATCCCTAGAGCCATCGGCTTGCTGTTTCACTCCAGAGGTGGGGTCAGTTCTAGAACGCCCCCAGGCAGAAACAAGAGGATGATTGTTTGAGGTTTAGATTCAACTTACTATTTTTATCTGAATCCTCAGAGAAGGTGACTATTTTTATTTACCCCGTTTCATGGCTTTAGATACTAGGAGCCAGGCTGTAGATAAAATAATTCACCTTGGTCTCGTTAGTGTAAGTGATGGTGCAAAGCTTCTGAGCTTTGTAGTTATAGACTAGAAGGTCTGGTCTTTAGGTTAACATGTGAGTGGAAGAGATTAATTATTAATTATTCAGTAAGTGGTACTGGAATGATTAGGTAGCTATTTAGGGGAGAAAAATCAGTTCGTTTAGCACTTCATGCCTTATCAGATAATAAATTCCAGGTGGAGTAACTAGTTAACTACCGTGAAGACAAAGCAAACCAAGCCTTGAAAACCTAGGCCACTTTACAGATGATTCTTTAGTTGACTATGGATGGGGGTTCTCTAAGCTTAAAAACAATCCAAAAAAAGAACATGTGGATTTTATCACATAAAAACTTTAGACTTTAGATATGTAAAAGATGGCTCGAATTAAAACACAATCAATAAATCCTATAAAGAAAAAAATGTAGACACCACAAAATGTAGTCAGAGGAAAGGCTAAGATCTCTAGAATAACTCACCTGAATGAAACAATAGATAAATGGGCAAAGATATATATAAAAATTTCTCAAAACAAGAAACATAGCTGGTTAATGATCAGACACATTAAAATTTTAAAAGTCAACCACATTAAAAATCAACAACATGCAGGTTAAAATGGGAGACCATTTTTCACCTTTCAAATTTAGAAACTTCCTTTTTCAAGATACCCCATGCTGTCCAAGAAGCAATTAAAATAGGTATTCTGTCCTGCTGATAGGAGTATACCTAGAAAGTTCACTGTAAAAAGCAAACAGCTGTATATATCAAGAGCCTTAAAAAGCATTTGTATTTGGGGATTTCCCTGGTGGTCCAGTTTTTAGGACTCCGTGCTTCCAATGCAGCGGCTGCTGGTTTGATCTGACTGTGGAACTAAGATCCTGCATGCTGCATGGCACAGCCGAAAAATAATAATAAAAATAAAATGAAAATTTTAAATGGCTTTATAAAAAGGAAAAAAAAGAGGTATATGATAGGGTGAAGACTTAATAAAATTAATAACTGAAGGAAAAAAAGTACCTTTGGACTTGGTAATCTAAGGTCTTAGAATTTAATACCCAGAAAATGATCTGAAAAAAAGAGACGTGTGCATAATAAATGAACAGATGTTCATCAGAGTGCTGCTGACAGCAGGAAATGGATGCAATTAACTAGGCAGCACCAGTGGAAGAATTGGGGAAGGTATGGTATCTATGAAAAGGAACACATGTGAATGAAAATATTATGTTCTGTGAAATAAGCTTGGTATAAAATTATTATTTACAGATTGATCACAACTGTGTAAACAGTACAGAGGGAAAAATTGGAAGAAAATACACTAGAAGGCTGATGAAAGTTATCAATTGGGTGACTCAGTTGTTGACTTTTTTCTTTCTTTCCATTTTTAGGTATTTTCCAAATTCCCTGTAAAGAACACATATTTCTATTAATAATCAAAAATAAACATTAAGAAGAAGCTCAGGTATAAGTGGTCTCGGCACATGTGGTTCTCTGATATTTTCTCTTTCTTCTGCCTCTAATAGAGAAGCTTTTCTTGGCAGAACCCCCAGACTAGATATAAAAGGAAGCATTTTTCCACCGTAGAGGAAGAAACACACTCATACCATAAAATGAGAAGTATCTAATCAATTTTTCAACCTGTCTCTGATTCCCCTAGTCCTCAGAGAACATTCCACCAGGCTACGAGGTGGTGTCTCTTCTGGAGGCCCTCAATGGGCCCCTCACCCCGTCCCCAGCGGTCCCCCCACTCCACGTGCTTGGAGACCGACACCTCTCAGGAATTCTGCCTTCCTATGGCAGCGACGGCCACCTGCCTCCCGTCCGCACCTTCTCCCCCCTCGACCGCCTCTCTGACTGCGGCAGCCAAGGACTCAAGCTCAAAAGAATCTCTCCAAGTGAGTAGGCGGCGAGCGACAGCGTTGGCCCTGGGGTCCTTGACGCGATGCTTTCGGTGCATCCTTCCACTCCTGTGTGTGCTCACTCCAGACCTGGGTCCCGGGGGGCAGCATAGACCCTCTGGGCTAGAGGGTTGCCAGAGCTGCTCATTTCACTGGAGACTTGGGCTAACAACGCCTGAGGAGGAGTTATCCCATCCCTTAGGAGAGGAATATAAGATGGTACATGGGTCCTTAGGGGGATCCAGAAGGATAAAACTTACATGTTCTGTTTCGGGAGGAGGGTATAAGGAATAGGGAAGATGACATCGTTAGGGTCATCTATGGGAGCGTCCCTGGGGAGTGTCACTTAGTCTGAGGGCTGAAGGAGCCTTGTGATCTGTATTTCTTAAGTATTTACATCCACCTTGGCACAAGGCATGGAGCTTCCCAGCTGGCATGGTGGTAAAGAATATGCCTGCAGTGCAGGAGACCTGGGTTCAGTCCCTGAGTGGGGAAGATCCCCTGGAGGAGGAAATGGCAACCCACTCCAGTATTCTTGCCTAGAAAATTCCAGGGACAGGAGCCGGGTGGGCTTACAGTCCATGGCGTGGCAAAGAGTCAGACACGACTGAGCACGCACGCACAGGCACAAGTCATAATATAGTTTCCCTGACCCTGAAAGAAGAAAGGAGGGTATTTTACAGATGAAAATACTAAAACCCTGAAAATGTCAGTGGTTTTCCCCAAGTTCAGACACAACTATTTGAAGGAGCAAAAGGGAAAACTCAGATTTTTCTGACACTCAGAAGAGATCTCAGACCCCTCGGTGCCTTTTCCCACGTCTCTACTCCTTCCTGCGAGGTGAGTTCCCTGCAGCTCCCACCACGGCCCTCTGCTCCCTCTGACTTCTAGCTGATGGCCGTGCCAGCGAGCTCCATTCTTTAAGTGGGCCTTGGCTGTAGCTGTTTCTCCCTCCGGCCTCACACAGGTCCATCTCCCAGAATTCTTCCGTGCTGCCCGAAGAGGACGATGAGCGTTCCTGCAGTGAATCTGAGACGCAGCTGTCTCAGAGACCGTCAGGCCAGCGTCTCGGAGAGGTAATATATGTGCCATCCTTGTTGGGTTTTGGACTCTGGGTCCTTTCCTTCCAGCTTGCTGGCCTCTTTCGGGTCTGTCTGCTCTCATTCACTCATCAAACACCTTCTGAACACTCTCTGAGATGCAGCAAAGGTGTCACTAGACTCATTCTTTCAACAAAGTATGGGGCCTGTGTATCTGGCCAGGTGTGATCCTCCGTGCTAAGAATAGCAGCGGTGGAGAGGCACTGAAGTCCTGCCCTCGTGGTGCTTATTACAGGCTTCACAGTTGGGGGTGGGGTGGACACGCAGGACAGTCAAAGACGGTCAAAGTGTATGTGGCAGGTGGTACCACGGGTCAGTGTGTCAGGTAAGGGAGGGTCGAGGCTAGGAGCAGGGATGCTCACTTTAAAAAGTGGTCCATGGTGGGACCCCCTGGCAGTCCAGTGGTTATGACTTTGCCTTCCAATGCGGTGCAGGTTCAATCCCTGGTCAGGGAGCTAAGATTCCACCTGCCTCGTGGCCCAAAACCCAAAACATAAAACAAACAATATCGTAACAAATTCAATAAACACTTTTAAAATGGGCCACATACACACAGAAGTGGTCCATGGAGAATTCCCAGGCTGTCAAGTGGTTAGGACTCTGCACCTCCACTGAAGGGGGCAGAATTTCTCAGACACTGAAGAGAAAGGCGAGAGAAACATTCCTGGTGGTAGGGACAGTACACATGAAGCACGGAGCAGGAGTGGGGTCCCTGAGCAGGCCAGTGGCACAGCGGGAACTTGGCCCCACCAGGCCTCCCCTGGCAGAGGTGTGCAGACAGACTCAAGCAGGAGACAGACAGAGCTAGGCAGAGGGGACGCCTGCCCTACAGTTCAAGAAAAGAATGCCTGGAGGAGAGAGAACCAACAGACCTTTGCATCTGCCCGGGGTGGATTGAGGTTACGAGCCCAGGTGACGGATGGCGGGGTGGGCGTGGGGGGCCGGTGTGGGCTGGGGAGGGAGATGGTGTTTATGCTAGATCCATTGAGCTGGAACCAACCCCCAACCCCAGAGGAGAAGCCCAGGAGGGCTCCAGGGCCTCGACTGGTTTTGTGTTCTTCCCCTTCAGAAGGAGAGCTGTTTGCAATCCTGGGGAAGCCTGGGTGCTCCCGTGTCACAGCTGACCTGGGTCATCTGAGCTGCCGTCTTTGTGTGGCTCCGGCAGGTGCTGGGCCTCGGGCAGGAGGCGCTCGCACCTCCCGGGGAGACAGCCAGCCAGCCCGGCCAGGGCTGCAGAGGAGTGATGACAGAGGAGAAACCGGCCCTGCCTCGCACACCGCCCCCCGCCATCCCTCTCCCAGGCCCCCTGCCCTGACCCCTCCCTCCGACTCTGCTCTCCCCAGGAATGCGGAGTCACCCCAGAAAGTGAGAACCTGACCCTGTCATCATCAGGAGCTATTGACCAGTCATCCTGCACGGGAACCCCACTCTCTTCCACGATTTCCTCCCCAGAAGGTACCTGAGGAGGGCTGGAGTCCATGGCACTTCTAGTATTTCCTCCGGGATGGACTGGGCAAGCAGCCAAGTGATAACCTCAGCGGCCACACGGAGTAGGGCCCGACTTGAGAGGGAAGCGGGACTCGGTGTCTCGCAATGAGAGGGTGGTCTCGCCCCCAGCTAGGGGGAGGCAGTTAACTTGCTCCCAGTCCTGCTGTCGGAAGGTTTCTTTTTAACATCGTAACAGGGAAAAGCAAATCCCTCACCCCTGAGGTTGAGTTCGGAGCTCTAAAATGTAAAGAATAAGGACTTTCCTGGGGTCCAGTGATTCAGACTCCGAGCTTCCAATGCCAGGGGCTCAGGTTTGGTCCCTGGTCGGGGACCTAGGATCCTGCATGGCCCACAGCATGGCCAAAAAGAAAAAAAATTTAAACTTAAATAAAGTGTAAAGGAGCCAAACCTTGGCAAACCTTAAATCTAAACACTGTTTGGTGAGGGCAAGGCCAGGCTGCCACGGTCCTCATGGACCCCCGGGTGTGGGGAGAGAACCCTGCTCCCAGTCGGCTCACAGCAGCTGTGTCTGACCTCCATCTCCTCCCCCACCCAACTGCTGTCTCCAAAGACCCTGCCAGCAGCAGCCTGGCCCAGTCGGTCATGTCCATGGTGTCCTCCCAAAGCCAGCACTCCCAGATCAGCACCGACACCATCTCCTCCATGTCCGGCTCCTACATCGCCCCTGGCACAGAAGAGGAGGGGGAGGCCCTCCCCTCCCCCAGGCCGCCAGCAGGACCCCCTCAGATGAAGAAGAGGTAAGCAGGGGCTGCGGGATGGTCCTCGCCGCTCTGGTTGTACAGGCTCATCCCAAGCAGCTCAACCCAGGGTCTGCCAGGGAGATCACAAAGCCCCCCGGTGCTTGGGAAGGGAGCCCCAGAAAACAGGGTACCGCGTCCTTAAGTCAAAGACACCCTCATATCTCCTTTTTGGTTTGGCACCACTTCTGTCCTGAGGACTTGGTTTGGGCTTGCTGCCAGGTGAGCTGGGGAAGTGAGCTGGTGGTGTCTGCACCTTGATTTTTGCCGCTCTTCTGCAGGTCACGCCTGCGGCGTCTCCAGACTGCAACTTCATGGGCCTCGCCTCCGAGGAGCAGGACGCAGAGGTAACAGCCAGGCGGAGGACGGTGGTGCCCCCTCCCCAGTCTAGGGGCCTTCGGTGCTGGCAGAGGGTGCGAATGGGATGGGAGCTGTTCTGGAAGAAGCCTGTTAAGAGGCGGGGGCAGAGCCGAAGGACTGCCCAATTAGTGAGGCCGCTGGTCTTAGTGAACCAGGCGTGGAGAGAGTTCTAGAGGGAAGTCTTCCAGGCCAGACCCTCGAGAGGGTGTTTATCCTCCATTCACTTAGTATTCACCCAGGACAGCCGGCCCACAGGTGCTTCCTGGCACTGGGGGATGCCAACCGAGTGACGTGGCTTTTGCCCACCTGTCACCCGCTCCACCCATCCAGGAGCTCCATCCGGTGGAGGAGTCAGGATTGTAATTCAGCATGAGAAGTGCTCAGACCCAGCGGTGGGGCCGTATAGGAGCATTCGGCTCAAAGTGAGGACGCCAGAACTTTTCTTTGAGCCATGAGTTCTCAAAGGCATGCCTGGACAGGGTTTGGGATCCTAAGGAGCTTCTGAAAGTGCTTTGACCTCACAGTTTGCTTTTTCAATTCACAGCTGTGACATCCACCTTAGAGAGACAGTGTGAGCTAAACTATTACCTAGGCTATTCTTGAGAGTCCTAGAATCCGTCTGTAGTGTGCCTCAGACCTGGTCCCTACAGGCTGATCTGTCTCGCCAGGCAAAATCTGCCTCTGCTGGGCCTCCGTGCTGTCTCAGGTGGATGGGAAGCGCACAGAGACCAGGAGGCGGGTTAGCGCTGTTTTCAGCCAGTCGGTACACTCATGTCACTGCTTTCTGGACTCATAGCACCTTCCTTCCGTCCTAGGGGAACGATGTTCTAGAGGAAGAGGACGCATCGCCCACACAGGAAGATGGTAAAAGGCCTGGTCTTTGATTCCCTGTTACCATATTTCTTTCCTGGGTATTCGCTAAACGGCAAAGAAAGGGGCACTGGTGGGACTGGGTGGCACTGCTCAAGGGTGTGGCTTTGGAGAGACGTTGTCTTCTTGATGAAACAGCAAAAAGCCAACAGGGTATCCGAGGACCTCCGTGGCCTCCCCAGCTTTTCCGGGCCCCCCGAGCCAAGGCTGCAGAAGATATCACTCGGGTGGTTCTCCGTCTACGTGCAGTAGATCCTGAAGCTTCTCGGGCAGCTGCCTTCACCTTCCTGCTTCAGCTTCTCAGCTGAGCCTCATGGAGCTGGTCGGGCAGCCCTGGAGCTGAGCTGCAGCAGGAGCAGAGGGCGGTTTCCGTCACTTGGTGGGGAAGGACTGCAGGCAGTAGGTCTGGTTTTGCTTCAGTGAAGAAAAGGGCTGTTGTTACGGTAGGAGAGGGGCCTTAGCAGCAGCAGGCACAGTGGAGGCTGAAGGAGAGGCTTCGGCAGCTCAGGGCAGGCCGGTGTTCTGTGAGCTATTGGGCTGACTTTCTTTACTGTCATTTAGGCCTCAGTTTGCAATGGCACCACACTCCAGTACTCTTCCCTGGAAAATCCCATGGACGGAGGAGCCTGGTAGGCGGCAGTCCATGGGGTCGCTAGGAGTCAGACAGGACTGAGCAATTTCACTTTCACTTTTCACTTTCATGCACTGAAGGAAATGGCAACCCACTCCAGTGTTCTTGCCTGGAGAATCCCAGGGACGGGGGAGCCTGGTGGGCTGCCATCTATGGGGTCGCACAGAGTCGGACACTGAAGCGAGCAGGCTTCAATTATATGTTTTTTTTTCCTCAGTTGGAGTAGTTTACAATGTTGTGTTAGTTTCTGCTATATGGCAAAATGAATCCAGTATATATATATATAACATATAATATTGTGAGTATTATGTATAATATTTTATTATATACATACATAACATATATATAGGTACAGCCACTCTTTTTACATTCTTTTCCCACATAGGTCATTACCCAATATTGAGTAGAGTGCCCTGTCCTATACAGTAGGCCCTTATGGGTTAGCTGTTTTACATAAAGGCAATGGCACCCCACTCCAGACTCTTGCCTGGAAAATCCCCTGGACGGAGGAGCCTGGTGGGCTGCAGTCCATGGAGTCGCAAAGAGTCGGACACGACTGAGCGACTTCACTTTCACTTTTCACTTTCATGCATTGGAGAAGGAAATGGCAACCCACTCCAGGGTTCTTGCCTGGAGAATCCCAGGGACGGGGGAGCCTGGTGGGCTGCCACCTATGGGGTCGCACAGAGTCGGACACGACTGAAGCGACTCAGCAGCAGCAGCAGTGTGTATATGTCAATCCCAGTCTCACAGTTTAGCCCTCCTCCTCTTCCCCCTCCCAACCATAAGTTTGCTTTCTACATCTGCAACTCTATTTCTGTTTTGTAAATAAGGTCATTCATATCTTCAGGGGGAAGGATTTTGTTTCTAGTAAGCCTAGAGCGGACCTACAGCCAGAGCAGGGAAGCAGGCTCAGGCGGGACTGGGACTCCCACCTGGCAGGGGAGAAGCCGGCGGCCCAGGAACTGGTGTCTCTTCCCTCCGCGGCTCTGAGGCGCCTCTGCAGAAGGGTGACCTCCAGAGCAGACCCGGATCCCAGCCTGGACGCAGGTGTCACGCTAGTTGCCTCTGCTTTGGCGCTGGCCGTTGCGGGGGGTGGGGTGCAGGAGGGGGAGGCGCACGCACGCACACTGGACTGCTCCCACCTGGCCGGGGAGCCGGGAGGAGGAGCATGGCGAAGCAGACTGCGCCAAGCAGGGTTTGGGCGCTGCAGCTGATGTCTTGAGGGTTGAGTTCTCCATTGTGATTGTCGCCCTGGCAGTTAATATTAGCTTCTGGGAAGTGCAGGGCAGCAAGTGCCTTCTGCCCGACATTCCAGAGCCCAGCACGTAGCTGTATGTTTCTTCCTCTCCCTTCCACCAAGAAAAAAAAGAGGGGAGAGTCTTGAAAAAAATAATATCTAAAATTGTCCCCATCTTACATGACTGTAGGTTTCTGGTCAGTCCCTTAGAACAGGGGTCCCCAACTTCCAACATCTAATGCCTGATGATCTGAGGTGCAGCTGATGTAATAATGATAGAAATAAAGTACACAGTAAATGTAATGAGCTTGAACCATCCTGAAACCACCCCCCCACCCTCTGGTATGTGAAAAACTGTCTTCCAGGAAACCACTCCCTGGTGGTGAAAAGGTTGGGGACTGCTGCCTTAAAACATACTCAAAATAACAAATGAAGCCTCATCAGAAAATAAATCATAATTTTGTGAACTAAACGATTCTTTGATTTGATGGGCAAAATTACGGAACCAAAGAGCTTTAATTGATGTTCTATGTATTGGTCATTTCCCAGAGCCTTGTGGTCATAAACACACCCCCATTCAAACCCACAGTCACCGGCCGCTTCCCCGGTGGCTGCCCCAGCTCTTCCCAGCCTGGCTTAGCCCTGCTCTGGGCCTGGGCACACAACCTGCAGCCCTCCCCAAGGTCTGACTTCCCAGGAACAAAGGCTGGAAGGGAGCCTTTTAAAGAAACAGCAGGCCAGGAGAACACAATTTAATTCCTTTTTTGTCCACTCTTTACCCACTTAATTACTGTCTTTTTTTTTAAACATATGATATGATTTTTTTTTGTCTCCATCCTTAAGATTTTTATTTTAAGGACAGCAAAGCAGAGAAAAAACATAGCCAGCCCCTCTCTAACTGCCTTAACTCCGTTACAGGCCAGAGGACATGCGCATTTCTAGGTATGGAGTATGACAATAACAATGACTTTGACATCGCCAGCGTGAAAGCACTGGACAATAAGCTGTGCTCTGAGGTCTGCTTACCCGGTGAGTGGCAGTCTGCTGAACATGAACTTGGTGGGAGACGCTCCCTCCCCTGCTCGCACCCCTGCTCTCACCCTGGGACACCCGCCTCCTGCCCTGGAGTTCCTGCAAGAAGGCATGGGCTTTGCTGAGATGTTGGAAACCAGTTGCTGAAAGGAGAGTCCTTGAGCAAAGAGAGACCCCTGCTCTGAGCAGGAAGAAAAGGGGCAAAAATCCCTCCCAGTTCCGAGTTGGCCTGACAGGGCACATCCATCACAGTCTTACAGATCCCACGGCAGGGGGCCACGTCTTGCTTCTATCAGCAGCTTTGGAGGCAGACACCACCTCTATGAGAAAGTCTGAGAGAGCCCTGTGCCCTTGAAAAGGGAACTTGCAATTCCCCAGAGGAGCATGGATTGTCAGGATCAGACAGGAATTTGACAGTCAGCGTTTCATAGATGAGCGAGTGCCTCTGTGACCCAGGGAGGCCTGGGTGACCACCAGTTGCCTTATGCTCACTGGATGTGGATCGCAGAGGAGAGATCAGGGGTGGAGGGTGCCTCCTCTCCCTGGAGCCTTAACTCAGTTGGCCCTCTCCCAGGGACATCAGGGTGCCCCTGATGTGTTCCCACAACGCTAAACTGAATCTAGGACACATTCTCATGGAGAAGCCCACCTGTCGGTCACACTCCAGGCACTGAGGCCCCTCTGCTCCTTGCTTACCAAGGGCTCCACCAACAGGCCTCTAAAGCCACATCTTGCCCAGTGAACTAGGTAGAAATTGCCTCTCCTGGGTTCACGGCAGAGATTGCCTTCACGTTGCGTGGTTCTGTAATCTTTTAAAGTGCCCTGAAACGAAGACTTCCTTCGCTTCAGGACAGCCACGTCTTTGTCGTGGGTCCAGTGCTTTACTAGCTCGGCGACGTGGCTAGGGGCTGGAGGGACAGCCTCCTGTGGTTGCCACTCTCCATCAGCCTGCGGAAGACCTGGGTCCTCACCCCTCCGGCCCCCGCGCAGGCTTGCGACAGGGGAAGCTATAATTCCCAGAGACGCCTCCCCACTTAGCGCTAACCCTGCCAAGTCTGTGCCGGGAGCAGCTGGGGCCCAGGGTCCACTTCATTCCTGCCTTCCCTCTCCTTACCTGGCTTCTGTCTGTCCATGTGTTTCTCATGTCTTTTTGCCAAATTTGTAAGTCTGTCTGTCCGGTTTGTTTATTTTGAAACTCATTTATGTTATCCAGACTCTGTGAAAGTTCATGTTCACTTGTGCCTGACCCCGAGCTTGCTGGGCGTGCGCACACCCAAGAGGCTCTCGCTGGGGCCTCCGTTCTTAACTGGCAAGGGCCTGTATTCCACATGCTGGGATTTTTTTTCAAGAAAAAAAAATATTTGTGAGAATAGATGAATCCCTATTCCGCAAAAGTGTGGATGAGTCCGGGGCAAAGTTTACGGGAAGAATTTGTTTTGGTCAATAGTTGGGGGAAGATGACCAGGGGTTCCCTGGTGGCTCAGATGGTAAAGAATCTGCCTGCAATGCAGGAGACCCAGGTTCGATCCCTGGGTCGGGAAGATCCCCCGGAGAAGGGCATGGCTTACCCACTCCACTATTGTTGCCTGGAGAATCCCATGGACAGAGGAGCCTGGTGAGTCCATGGGATCACAGTCAAACACGACTGAGTGATTTAACACTTTCACTTTGGGGAAGATGACACCCCTGCCCTCACTCTGCCCTGTGTCTGTAGCAGCTGTGCACACTGGGCTTTAAGAAAGAAATCTAGGTTCCTGCCTCACCCTGGGGACCCCCCTTTCTCACCCTCATTTTTTGGCAGAGGGAGCTGCTGGGAAATGTTTCAGCCAGCCGTGCTGGTGGAAACTGATCCCATTCTGTCTGCTTCTTCCTCTGCCTACCTCTCTCTGGCCAACCTGCTGGTGGATCTTTATTCCACTCTGGGTTTGCGGGAGGGAGTAAGACCTGGGATTCCCTTATGCTGATCTCGGGAGCCAGCCATTCTCAGAGTAAACCGAGTTCACCGTTCGGGCCAGACGTGAAGGCGCATGGCTGGGGCGGCTGCTCTGGGCCCGGGCATAAGGGGGGTCCCTACGTAGCCTCACCCCAGAGGTCTCAGAGGCTCTTGTGGGAGAGGGCAAGTGCATCTGCTCTCTTGGTAAATGTTTCTCCAGTTCCACTGTTAGCATCACACACAACTCTCTGGAAGGATCTGTCAGGTTAATGACAGAAGTACCCACTTTGGTAGGTCCCATGGAATAGACAGGCTTTATCACACTCAGCTGGAAGTTCGGAGTTCCATCCTATGACTGAGGGACTTCAGGCTGGCTTGGCCACCAGGACAGCTTCTCAGGCACTGGGTCTCCCTCTCTACAAGGACGTCAGTCCCCTCACAGAGGGCCCACGAGCAGCAGAGTCCGGGGAATATCCCGTGGTCCACCGCCCCCCAGCCACACACGTGCTCTGCCAAGATTCCCAGCTGGCGGCGAGGACCGCTTATGTCCCCATCCTCTCCGCTCTCATCACCCATGTGGGAGTGATGCTGAGAGAGCACCTGTGTCAATCCAGCCCCTCTTTCTCTAAGAAGCTTCTGGATCTTCTTGGACCCTAAAACTAAGGGGAGGTGTGAGAATATGGTATATTCTGAGGTGGTTCTGAAAGATTCCCAAAGGGAGGAAATCTGAGTTGAGAGGGTGGTGAGCAGATTAGAATGTGTGCTAGGTAGATGTGGCTGCAAGGAAAATGATGGCCTATCACCCAAGGGGCAGGATAGTAGTCAGGGGATGGCGACAGTTCTCTGAAAAGGCTCTGGGAAGTGGTGGGGAAAGAAAATCAAAGATAATTTGGTTTAGTGGAAATACAAATGTTTTTAAATGACTGCATTGTACAGGAGTGAGCATCACCAAAGAAATGTGAAATACTTACGGAGGGAATTCCCTGGCAGTCCAGTAGTTAGGACTTGGCGCTTTTATTGCTATGGCCCAGGTTCGATCCCTGGTTAGGGAACTAAGATCCCCCAAACCATGCAGCATGACCAGAAGAAAAGAAAACAAGTACTTATGGAGACCTGAAATAACGCAAGACGAAGACACTACTAGGAAGGGTTACACTTCACAGATACTAAGGAAAAGTTGAAGTGAACATCCTCTTTTCCTGGAGAGACTCTACAGGATGGCCGGAGCTGTTACAGCCCTTATATTTAATTAGTGGCTGGGCAGAGACTGGAAGATGGTTCAGACAGTAAGGAATCTGCCTGCAATGCAGGAGACTGGAGTTCTGGTGGGACAGAGGAGCCTCGTGGGCTACAGTCCCTGGAGTTGAAAAGACTGAGAGACAGGAAGGGGTGTGCAAAAGCACCCTGGATGTGCTTCTCAAATCTGCCTCTAGAGGTCTCTCCACTCTCCCATTTCTGAGTCCCCAGGATGGAACTGAGCAAGAAGCACCTTTCTCTACCCCTGCTGAAAGGTCCTGAATTTCCAGGCTCCCTTTTCTGGCTGAGGGCTGGACAGATGGCTTACCTGCTGCACCCAGGCTCGCCCTCTGAACAGGAGGAGCCGAGCAGCAGCAGGGTTTGGCCATGGGTCCAGCAGGGGCCCTTTTAGAAGAAAGGGTACTGTCACGAAGCCCAGGAGCACAGAGGCTTCAGGTCTGAGTCTTGAGGTGGTTTTAGAAGGAGCCATGTGTGCGCCCTGGCTCAGGAACTGATCCAGTGGCATTGGTAACAAGGACTCAGGCATTCAGACCTGGCATCTGGTAGTGGTAGCCGTGTAGTGGAGGCGTTTGATTTTGTACATGCGTGTGTGTCTGTGTGTCTTCTCTCTCGTTTACCATTTGCTTTTGGTCTTTCCCACCAAACAGCCGCCGTTCGGAGTCCTGCCCCCTAAACATTGAGGAATAGGTATGAGTTCTACCAAATTATATACTTGAACAAACAACTCACTCTCTCTGGGCGTTCTTAACTTAGAAGGGCGATCTGGCCTACTCGTCATGCCTTCACACTTAGAGGGCCATCCTTAGAGGGTGCCAGAATGTGGTGCCTCCAGGGAATAGGGACCCCCACATTCTGTCTGGCTGTAAGAGATACCTAACGATTTTCTGTCCCATGGACTCCTCTGGCCCGGGGTCCACCTCTGCAGGGTAGTATCAGAGGTTTAGGATGGATGATTGCACCAGGACATTTATGCAAAATACTCAGTTTCTACCCACTTAATCCTAGTGTTTCTGCCATTAAAGGGTTTCGTGTCTTGGGCTGGCCTAAGTGAAGGCTGACCCCAGACCGTCATGTGTGGCCTCCGTCACAGGAGAATATACTGAGCCTCAGGCCCCCAGTCCAGGGTCACGGGCTCTGTCCTCTGAATGAACCCCCTGCTGGGCCAGGTGTGGCTCTTGGCTCTGCCCAGAAGAAGGTCACAGTGCAATGGAGGAATTCAAGGATTCAGCAATTTTCACGGCATGAGGAGGGGGACAGTGGGGGAGGAAGTCAGCACATGCTGGACCCTCTTCAGCCAGGGGGCTGTGTGGGACAAGCTGGGAGAGGTGGCTCAGAGGTTCTCAGGCCAGAGATTGGATGGCTTTCCCCAAATCCATGGGGTTAGGGCTTCCTCCTCTCCCCTGGAAGGAGTTTCTCGCTGCACTGGAGGGAGTAATGAATGGATGGAGCCAGTCTGTGGGCTGGAGGACTGCTGGCGAGAGATGAACCTGAACAAGGCTGGGGGCGGGCCTTGCTGTCGAGCACATTCTAAGAGTCAGGCACCCTGCTTAGCACTCTGCTATGTGACCTCACTTATCTCTCCCACCAACTCTGGGGGCTGAGTACTCATTTCCATCTGATAGATGGAAAACTGGAACTCCAAGTACAATGACCTGCCCAGGGTCACACAGTCAGTATGTTACAAGTTGGGGGTGTACCCAGTTTTCTGTCTTACAGATTTAGACATGACTAGAGAGTGCACAGCACTTGCTTGGTGGCTCAGTGGTAAAGAATCCTTCCTGCCAAGCGGGAGACCTGGGTTCTATGATCCCTGGGTCAGAAAGATCCCCTGGAGAAGGAAATGGCAACCCGCCCCAATATTCTTGTCTGAAAATTCCATGGGCAGAGAAGCCTGGCGGGCTACAGTGTGTGGGGTCGCAACGACTCAGACATGATTTAGGGACTAAACAGCAGCAGAGGGTGAACAAGCCAGAGGTCGTGACTGGATACACAGCACAAAGGAGAGAGAAGCCCCAACCCAGGGGTGTGGGCGTTTCCAGCGTGGGCAGCCGGTGCTTCTCGTGTAGGAGCCATGGACTGGGGACAGGATGATGAGTTTAGGGGATGGTGCTCGTGGGACCCCACGGCTCTGGGTCTAACATCTCCTGGGGTTGATGGCACCAGCTGATAGCAAACCTTAGCAGACTGTTTGGGTGCAGAAAGAGGAATGGCTACTGCACTGTCCTCCCCATGCCATTCAATCCCTGGCACCCTCTGGGCAGCCAAGCACTTCCTGCTGCACCCTGGCCCCCACAGCAAACATCAACTCTGGGCCCAAATTAACGCATTCTTCTCCCTCCCGTCCACTTCCTCCTGCCTTACGAAAATGTCAGCTAGAGACAGTTTCTTTTCCTTGTCTGTGGTAACACTGAAGCAAACTTGAAGACCGAATAAAAATACAAATGTGGGTCCTAGGGCAAGGTCCCACGAAACAGGGACCATCCCACGTGTCCCGCCATTGTGGGCCCCAGTGTCCGTGACAGTCCCTGGCCCAGTGGGCACCACTGCTCCTGATTCCTCACGTGCTGTGGTTGGCACACCGTGGGAGCTCCAAGTAATGGGCAGCCTGCCAGTTTTCGTGCCAAACTCCCAGGCTGCCTTGCTGGGGACACCGTCTGGACCCATCCGGGAGGTCCAGCTCGAGTAACCTTGCATTTCTCTTCTCAGGTGCCTGGCAGGCTGATGACAACGTGGTGAGTCGTCGGAACACGCAGCGCCGGCGCTTGTCCTCCGGAAGCCTGGAGGACCCCGAGGACAGGCCCTGCGTGTGGGGGCCTCTGGCCGTCTGAGAACCCCGGCCTGTGTGCCAGGGACCCCCTCCTGTCCTCGCATCCCTTCCTGGCCTCACTGCACCGCTGACCTGCTGGGCATCCTCAGCAAGACACGTGGAAACTCTTTAGACCCACGTGGAAGCTGGGTGCTTGAGGGCGCCTGCTCCTTCTCCCAGCCTTCTGCAGTCATGATCCTTCCCCTCAGAAGGGACCAGAAGCCTCCTTGCTCCTTGAGGGCTAAAGCCACAGGATGAACTGCAGCTCCTGAGACCCTCTGCAGAGACTTTGAAAACATTTCCACCGAATCCTGACCTTCAGGTGGAGCTGAGGCCCATGGACCAGTTGTTTCTTGTGCATCTTGTCTCCTTAGGCAGGTAGACCAAGAGGACTTGGAGTCTGCATGACTTTGTTACAAACACCTGGCATTTTCTGGTCTCTGGGACGTCATGATCAATCTGAAACCTCCAGTTTGGGGTGGGGGTTGGGGGATGACTCCTGCGAAAAGGGAAGGCTGTATTGCACTAGAAGAGGGGTTCCCCCTCAAAAAGCGTTAGGAGGTCCTTTCTCCAGGACAATGAACAGTGGCAACCACTGGAAGGCTGGTTGGGAAAACAGTTCTTGCTTCTTCCTGGTGGCAGAGGCAGTGCCTCATATGTCTGTCTGCTTAGGAAGGAGGCTAACTCGTGCTTGAATCTGAGGATCCCTTAGTTACACGGCTCCCTTCCGGAGGGTTATTTCTGATGAGGTGCACTCAAGAAGGCCTGGGACTCCATCCTAAGGTGACACTGCAGAAACAGTTTGACCCCTTCTATGTGCCAGGCACATGTTAGGAGCTGTCGTGTGGTATCACATTTCATCACTACCGCCCTGTCAAGTGGCCTTCTTATCCCCACTGTAGCCATCTCCACCCCCTTTTCTTAAATAGTTGAAGAAACAGGTTGAGAGAGGGGGTGGACCGGTGATTCTCAATTGGTGCCCAGGAGCCCCAAAGGAAGTTGTGAAAGGGCTGAGCTGAGGCCAGGGGGTAATCCAGGGGCTCCCCTCCTCACCCGTTGTCCTCCCCTGCCTCCCCCAGGTCTGCTGAGTCTGATGGAGGAGGTACTACCTTCCATAGGCTCATTAGAGATTTAGAGGTATTGTTCAAACCATGTGTCCACCCCACCCCACCTAGGACATATAACTGACACCCTGAAACAGCAAGGCCAGACTGTAAGCTGTTGGCTGTTCCTGTCTCAACACTGGTGTTATCAGTGGGTTTCCCTTGGCTCTCAGATGTGCTGTCTGCTGGCTTTTGGAAGAGGTCGTTGTTTAGTGGAGCCTGAGACTGGGAAGCAAAGCTGGATCCAACAGTTTGTGAGGCAGGGTTGTGATTGACAGAGCCCTAGGATACGTCCACCACGATGACCTGAATTAATAGTTGGTATTGTGACCCTCGAAGAACTTTTCAGGTCTTCCCAAGGCCTCGAAGTGAGCCCAGTGCCCAGGGGACCTTTCGCACCTTCTATGTAGTTTCTTTGCGCTGCCAGACAGGTGGTGACCCACACACTGCCTGGTAGCTGTGGTTCACATCCTTCTCTGGGGGATGGGGAGGCCTGTAGTCCCAACAGGCACTACACAAGCCAAGCCTGAGTCTATGCCTCTGTCTTGAGTTTCCCACGTCCACCTTCTCTGCAATCATGCAGTGGACTCTGCTGTTTCAAGCCCCACTTCATGTCCTTTCTCTCCTCGAAACATTCGTATGGCCCCTATCTTATTTAAGATAGGAGCAATAACCCCACTTACTGATTTCCCTGAAGTTTGAGCCCCAGAAACATTAGGGAATGGGACCTCCCTGAGCCTGAGGTGGTGGCATTCAGACCCACCTGCTCTCCCGGCAGGTAGTATTCACAGTGTGCTGTTACTTGAGATGAAGGAGAGGCAGGTAAACACTAGCCACAGCGGCCAGGAACCCTAAGAGGAAGCCATTGTCTTCACCCCTTCTGGAGGGTCTGCCTTCTCCCAGGAAGAAGCTCACATTCCTCAAGGCCTTGGCTCCATAACCAAGACTGACCTGGGTGAGAAATGGCTCTTCATGCCTGTTTCTCAGACAGCTCCTGCTCTCTCCCCAAGCCCCCCACCTCTCTGCTCTCATTTAGCTCTTTGGCAAGTAGAACTTTCCCTGGTGCTCCAGTGGTTAAGACTCTGCACTTCCACTGCAGGGGGCGCAGGTTTGATCCTTGGTCTGGGAACTAAGACCTGCATGCCACGTGGTCCGACCAAAGGGAGGAGGGGGAAGATTTCCTAGAAACCTTGGTCTGGGAACTAAGACCTGCATGCCACATGGTCCAACCAAAGGTGGGGTGGGGGGGGTGAAGATTCCTAGAAATAGCCCATCCAGAGAGGCTGGTCTTCAGCCTGGTCAGGGAACAGGGCAGATGCCCCAGCCATCATCTGGAGACCATCATGTAAGTGGGTGACCCACAGAACCTGTGACAGGGCCTGACTTCTCCCACGAAGCCACAGACTCCCCTGAGTTTGTGCTTCCTTCCTGCCATGCTTGGGTCTGAACTCACCTGTGAGCTCACTTCTGAGTGGTGCCATGACCCTGGCCTCCTCACAGAGCCCTTTTTCCTTCCCTCCCCAGTCCCATCCCCCAGAGGTCATGCCCACGCTGGGGCATTGCCTGGACACAGATCCACACACTGTAAGCCATCTCATCTGGGAAGAGTTCGTGTCTTGTCCACCTGATCTCGGCATGCTGGTTTCTCATTTGCTTTAGGATCTGCACACCTAGTATGTGGGAGTCTGCGTGTCCTGTTGTGCCATCTGTGTACCCTTCACTCCCCAGAGTACACTTGTGGGCACACTACAGGTGGGGATGTAAAGGATGCAACATTTATGGATTGCTGCATGATTCTTAAAAATGAATAAAACTGTTGACAAGGGAAGGAGAGCCGTTAACTGCACAGCTGGCTTATTTGTGATAGTTTCTGTCTCAGTCTCACTTTCTCCAGCACTCTTTTATTATTTTTCCTCAAGACAAGCTGGATATGAAGGAATGAACTAGGACAAGGGATAGGGAAAGACATGTTTCTGGATGGGAGTTGACTGCTGGCCTGGTCATAGCTCCTGTGCAAAGGCGTGATAACGAGCCCTCCACCTAAACAACCCCCCACACACACCCGCCCTTAAACCGGAGAACTTCCAACTGCAGCTGCTCAATAATTGAAGAGCAGGAAAGCTGGTGACTGGAGGGAGGCTGGGAGAAGGGAGGAGAACGGACTACTGTCCGCTGTTGGTTCTCATCACTTAAAAGGCTGGTGAAATTAACGGAGCAAATGATCCTAGTAGGTGAATTTGGCAAAGGCATGGCTTTTCTGGGTACCACTCACTGGCTCAGCTTCCTCGGCTATATGGAAGGGAGGGAGAGGCACTTCCGAAGAAGCTTCTGGGAACCTTGCTGAGGATCGGGCTGGGAGGGAGCGCTTACCAGGAAGCACGATTACCCTACCCGCCATGGGGGTGTGTGCGGACCTAAGCGGCAGGTGGCATCGAGAGTCAGACCTGCCTGCGGGCACCATTCGACAATCAGGGTCGGGAGACCGGGATAGGCCGCAGAAACGTGCGGCAGTGCCACTCACAACCCAGAAAGGAAAGGAAAACCCCAAGCACGCGGTCCCCGAGTCTAAGCCGCTCCCAGCCTTGGCCTTCGCGCCCCAGGCTGCGTCCCAGGAGCCGTCTACACGTCGGATAAGCCCAGACGGGAAGCTGGCGGGAGGGGGCGGGAGGGCGGGCGGGGGGTGCGGTAGAGTGGGAGTGAGTTTCCCGCACGGACGGCCTACCCGGGGCCCCCGGGGCCTCGGCGTGAGCGCCGAGCCGCGCGCCTCTCCAAACCCTGCGCGGGGCCCTTGCGCGGGAATGTTTGGAGCCGGGACCGGGTGGCGGGTAGGGGGCTGCGTGGCGCGGGAGAAGGGAGGAGGAGGGAGTTCGAAGAGAGTTACCGCCAGAGAGAGTGTTAAGAACGCGCGGTCCCCTTGGAGACACACTGACCAATTGCAGAAGCGGAAGCTGTTTATAGGGGCGGAGCGTCGCCATGGCAGCAGGAGAAGCCTTCGGAGCTGCTACTTAATGCCGGTCCCCCGGCCTCTGGTGTTCAGAGAGGCGCCGTCGGGCGTGGGGGCGACAAGGACTGCTGGCTGGGCCATCGAGCTGGGGGTGGGGTGTCAGAGAGCCGCAGGGGGTGGGAGGAACTTCTTCCAGAACATTCCTTTGGCCCGTGCTGCGCTCTGAGCCAGGTAAGGGACGGCGTGGTCTGCCTGCCGCGGAAAGGGAGGGCGTCGGTAGCAGCCCGCTCTCCCATCCTTCCCCGACGGAAGTGGCGGGTCTGAGGGACGACATCAGAGAAGTTTGGGGGACACTCACTTCCCGCGCCCCTATAACTCTCTATCCTGTTTCCTTCCTTCCTTCCCCTTGCTCCCTCATCCTAATAGCCCTTCAAAGATACTGCCCTCCTGGGCTCCCTCGCCCCATTTCCATTTGTTATGAAGGGAGGGAAGGAGGGTTGATTTCCCACTCCTGGGGAGAAGAGAATGGCCTCAGATGTCCCTTACACTCTTCCCTCGTTTGGCTAATTATGTCTCCTCTAAAACATCAAAGAGGAAGAGCCAGACGGACCCTGCGGAGGTTGGACCACCGGGCACAGCTTCTGTTTCCCAGACCAAAGCAGTAAAAGACCCTCCCCAGCTGCGGGGACGATTTCAGAGGAGCCCCACCCTCCTTCCTTGCGCACACTCTCTCGTCGAGGGTGGGGGAAGAGGGCTCAGTTCCCGCTATGGTCCCCGCAGGCACCTCATTCAATTCGGAGGAAGAGACCCCCGGGTCGCGGGATGGAACTCTCTTCCGGGAGACTGTGTAACTCGAGCCGCGAGCGTCAGCGGGCCAGAGAGCTCGGCCGGCCACCCTCGGCTCGCCTCGTGGATGTTGACCGCCCCCTCGGAGAGTCCCCGCAGATATGGCGGAGAGCTGGCTACGCCTCTCGGGGGTAGGGGCAGCGGAGGAGCCCGGGCCGGAGGGCGGCCTGGAGGAGCCCGACGCTCTGGATGACAGCCTGACCAGCCTGCAGTGGCTGCAGGAATTCTCTATTCTCAACGCCAAGGCTCCCGCCCTGCCCTCAGGGGGCACCGACCCCCACGGCTACCACCAGGTGCCAGGCTCGGCCGCGCCGGGCTCTCCCCTGGCGGCCGACCCCGCCTGCCTGGGGCAGCCGCACACGCCTGGCAAGCCCACGTCGTCGTGCACATCGCGGAGCGCCACCCCCGGGGCTGCAGGCTCCGCCTCCCGACGACGTGGACTACGCCACCAACCCGCACGTGAAGCCGCCCTACTCGTACGCCACGCTCATCTGCATGGCCATGCAGGCCAGCAAGGCCACCAAGATCACCCTGTCGGCCATCTACAAGTGGATCACGGACAACTTCTGCTACTTCCGCCACGCTGATCCCACTTGGCAGGTAGGGAGGCCCTCCAGCCCGGCCCACGCTCTTGCGGGCTGGACTCGCATCACTGGACTCGCATCACGGATCTAGATCCGCAGGGGCCGCCCGAGGGAGGAAGGCCGTCGAGGAAGGACCTCTAGGGAGCCCAGTGCTTGGAACTGCCCCCACTCTGACTTCAGAGAGGAAGGAGGGCGGATGATCACAGGGCTTTAGAGGTGTGAATTTGAGGTTCAAGTGGAAAGAACTTGTCACCCATCCAGGAGGCCCAGTCCAAAGACCAGGGCTAAACTATGTGTGGACGCTGGCCCCCTAGAGGGAGGTTGATGGACTGAGGGACACATTTTTGTCCCAAGTCCTAGAATTCCTAGACACGACCCTGCTCCAGGCCAGTTTGTCAGGGCCGGACTGGAATGGGAAACTGGCTCTACATCCTGCCTGGTTTCAGTTGGCTGGAGGAGCACGGTGAGGCGAGAGGGGCTGTGCTCTGGGGTGTGAAGGCCAGCCGGCCCCGTGGAAGGGCTGTGGGGCCTTCCTAAAGCTGTTGTCCCAGCCCCCACCCCGAACCCTCCCCGGTTTCCTGCCACCACTCCCCTCCCCACCCTTCTCATCAACCTCCCTGGGGGGACAATTACCTGAGCCAGGTGCTTTCCACAGGGGCTGTGCCTCCCACACTGGCTTCATGTTCCAAGTCTCCAGAACCTGGCACAGAGCAGCCAAGGGGCCCAGGCCGCCGTGTAAACATCCCAGTCTTGCCAGGGGGCACTACCCACCTGCTGGCCCCACTGTCCAAGCCCCAGACCCCTGTTCCCCAACGTGGTTGGGACTGTGCACCCAGGCATGAACTAAGCAGGGTAGTGATGGGAGACTGGGCACACCTTGCCCTGAGCATATTTGATTATCAGCATCTTCCTCTTGGAGACAGAGACCCAGGATGCACAGATCTCTCCCTGTGTCACAGGCCACAGGATCACAGTTCCAAGCTGGTCCACATTTGCTTGGGTTCTGACCCGGGGGCAGTACCATTTGTAACCTTAGTGAGAAAGCAGAGACCCCCCCACCCCTACCCCAAGCCTGAGAGGCCCCAGGAATGAGCGCCATGCCCTTGGCCCTCTTGGCTGGGTAATAATCAACCGAGGCCTCAGAGCCTGGAATGGGAAGAGGGGGGTGTTGGGGGTGGCAGGGGAGTGAGGGCCCAGGCCAGCGGCCGGCTCTACAAACAAGGAAAATCATCAGATTCCACCCCCGACACACACACACACATACACACACTCACACCCACTCACTCACTTCACAAACAGAGAAGGCCAGCCAGGCCCAGGCAGAGAGAGATGGCCGTCCAGGCCCTGGGGGAGCCGAGGCCTTTGGCCAGAGGCCGCAAGCGGCAGGGGAGGGGAGGGAGCGCAGGACAGGGTGGCACTGAGAGCCATCTTGCGGCTCAGGGCTCGGATGACTGAGCAGGCAGATATCCTGGCAACATGGAACAAAAGCCCCCGACAGCACTCCCGGCTCCCGGTGCCCCGTGGCTGGTGTCCCAAAGCCTCCTGGTCTGAGCAGCGCCTGTGCCGCCCTCCACCTCTCCCAGCGGCCCCCACTGGAGAGAAGCTGGTGGCGGGGCCTGGCACTGGGTGGCCCCCATCTCCGACCCTGCCCACTCACCCACCTTCCTCTTCTCTCTCCCTGTGTCCAGAATTCCATCCGCCACAACTTGTCCCTCAACAAGTGCTTCATCAAGGTGCCTCGGGAGAAGGACGAGCCTGGCAAGGGGGGCTTCTGGCGCATCGACCCCCAGTACGCGGAGCGGCTGCTGAGCGGGGCTTTCAAGAAGCGGCGGCTGCCCCCCGGTCCACATCCACCCAGCCTTCGCCCGCCAGGCCGCGCAAGAGCCCAGCGCCGCCCCGTGGGCCGGGCCGCTGACCGTGAACACCGAGGCCCAGCAGCTGCTGCGGGAGTTCGAGGAGGCCACTGGGGAGGCGGGCTGGGGCACAGGCGAGGGCAGGCTCGGGCGTAAGCGCAAACAGCCGCTGCCCAAGCGGGTGGCCAAGGTCCCTCGGCCCCCCAGCACCCTGCTGCTCACCCAGGAGGAGCAAGGTGAGCTGGAACCCCTCAAGGGCAACTTTGACTGGGAGGCCATCTTCGACGCTGGCACTCTGGGCGGGGAGCTGGGTTCGCTGGAGACCCTGGAGCTGAGCCCGCCACTGAGCCCCGCCTCGCACGGGGACGTGGACCTCACCGTCCACGGCCGCCACATCGACTGCCCAGCCACCTGGGGGCTTCAGTGGAGCAGGCTGCCGACAGCCTGGACTTCGACGAGACCTTCCTGGCCACGTCCTTCCTGCAGCACCCTTGGGACGAGAGCGGCAGTAGCTGCCTCCCCCGGAGCCCCTCTTTGAGGCCGGAGATGCCACCCTGGCCACTGACCTGCACGACTGGGCGAGCGTGGGTGCCTTCTTGTAAGAAACCAGGCTTTGCCCCACCCCCCCTCCCGGACAGCGCCCACGTCTGGGCCCAGACTGCCCCCCAGCGCAGGCCTATGGAAACCCTACTGCCCAGGCAGGGGCTGGGCCAGGTCTCCCAAGGCTGACCCCACAAGGACACAGGCCCCCCAGCCCAGGCCGTCCTCAGATTCCAGCCCAGGAGGCTGAGAACTGGGACCTAGGACCAGAGTTGCTGCCTGCCCTCCCAACCCCACATACACACAGTGTTTCATTGATCCACTTCTTCCCGGCCCCAGGGACACACTCGGGCCCCTTCAGTTTGAGAGCTGCAGCTTGGAGGGTCCCTGCGCAAGGTGGAAGCCACAGTACAGGGTCTGCCCCAGAGCGTCTTAGCCTCAAGACTTCTCCCTCTCCAGCTCTCCTCCCCAGGTCTCTATCCAGAGAAAGTTCCCAGGTACAACAAATGCTAATTAGGTGACTGCAAATTAACCCCCTAGAGGCCTCTCCTGGCCAAGCTTCCCTGGGGCCGGGCCGGCAGTACGTGGGGCGGAGCTGGGGAAGGGGGCCAGAGAGAGGAGACTGAACAGAGATCCGGGTGCCGGCTGGAGCCAGGAGATTTTCTAAGGCCTCTGGGGTCTTCTGGCCCCATCTCTAGAGGTATAAATCCCTAATCTTTGAGCTCAACTTGAGGCTGAGAGCAGCGGGGAGTTGGGTTTCTGCGGGGTTGGGGACAGGAGCAGCCAAGCTGCAGAGGGAAGGGGGACAGACAGACTAATGTAGTGAGTGTAGCTGTAGCTGAGGCTTAACCGGGAGGGACGCGGTGCTTGCTAGAACCGCTGGGACCAGGAAACGGGGGATGGCTCCACGCCCCCGCCTGTGCTTGTGCCGGGAAGTGCCTTGCTCCACCCTGAGCCCCTTAGGCTGTGTCCCACATCCACCCTCCTGCCCCGTGAGGCAACTTAACTTTTTCATGAAAAGTTATTTACAGTAAAACATTTTTAAAAATAAAGCTTTTAAAAATTTTAAAATGGACCTGCTTGCAGATTTGTTTGGGGGAAAGTGGGGGCCAGTTTTTTGGGGGCTTCACTGCCAAGGGGGAATGGCTGCGAGGAAGACAGGGTGGGGGCCCCAAAGGCCTGCAGAGTGCCAGCTGATGCCCTCCTCGTGACCTCTGTGTCCCCAGAGACAAGGACTGAGAGGCAGCCCTGGGGGTGGGAGGCGGGGAAGAGGGTCCCCTGCAGCCAGGCCTTAGTGCCTCTATCTGTGCAGTGCGGAGACAGCACCTATAGGACCCAGCAGGCGGGCAACAAAAAAGGCACAGCCCACTCCCTGGCCCTCTGGACTCACAAAGGCCTGGCTTGCCCAGTTCACGTCCCCCAGCTCCCCCACCACGAGGGCCTGCCCAGGCTCGCCTGCGGTCCTCGCCTGGGCCTGTCTCCAGCTCCTCCCTTCCTCGGTCCCTTTCTGGAGGGACAGGGTGTGAGGTCAGAGGGCCCCAGCGCCAGGGCCCTTATCCCATCCTGGGGTACAATCACCCCCACCTGGCACCTACCCGCCAATGCAGACTGGGGGTGAGGAAGGCCTCCAGGGAAGACGACAGGGTGCCTAGACCCGACTCTCCCACCGTCAGGCTCCAGCCTGTGGGGAGCCAACCTACCAGAGTTCTGATGGGGAAACTGAGTCACAGGAAATGGGTGACACTCAGCAGACACCTTTCAACCCCCTCACCCCAGCTTTCCCTGGAACCCATCATTCCCCACCCCCGGCCCCCCGCCTAGCCCTGCCAGCACAGGCCCTTCCCCCAGCACCCCTGAGCACACACACACACAGAGGCAGGCACAAACAGAGGCACTGTCCCACACAATCCTGCCCAGCCTCCAGGGACCCCTTTTTCCCCAAGCCCCTTCCTTTCTTTCCCTGCACTCAAGACTGGCTCCTGGCCAACCTGGCATTCCCCGGTTAACTTGCTGCTTTCACTTGCTAATTATTCCAAATATTTCAGAAGGGCACGCTCACTGAGAGGCCGGCAGGCTGGGCCCTTACTGAGCTCTGGAGCCAGCCCACTCTCTTCCCACAGCTCGCTGAGAAGGCTGTCCCGTCTTCCCTCTTGAGACACCTCCCACCCCCAGCAGTGGCTCCCTCCCCTCTCCCCACCACCCACCAGCCTTCCTCCCCACGTTCCCCAGCACTAAGGGAACAGGGGGGCTCCAGGCTCTCCACTGGTCCCCAGGATTAGCTTCCAGCCCCCGCCAAAGGGGGTACACCCTGGATTGACAGAGGGGGCCTGTCACTGTCCTTCCTTCTCACCCTCTGCCTGGGCCCATCCTGGGGAAGTGGGGCAAGGTCAGGGTGCAGGTGAGGAAAGCCTGAAGGAACCTCTGGCTGCCAGGAAGAACCACCAGGAGTTGAAAATCCCCGTGCCTGGGACTAGTGTCTCTGGTGAGGGGGGCTGGGGGTGCAGTGGAGAGCAGCAGGCATCGGTACTTCTAAGGGTCCAAAGACACTTTCTAGGAGCAGCCAAAGCTGAGAGGGGGCCTGTGAAGTCGGCCAAACACAGGGCTTCGTAGCACTGATGGGGGAGGAAAACGTGAAGGGTGGGAAGCGTGAGTATCAGATCTGGTCCCTCCTCTTCATTCCTGCCCTGACCCTTAGCTGAGTGGCTTTTTAAAAAAGATGTTCAGAGACTTCCCTGGTGGCCCAGTGGCTACGACTCTGTGCTCCCAAAGCAGGGAACTAGACCCCACATGCCACAGACAGACCAGGTGCAGTCAAATAAATTAAAATATTTTTTTAATTAAAAAATAATGACATTCGTTTACTTCAGATTTATTTGTAGGTTCAGTGTAATCCCAATCAAAATATATTTTGCACCATTGACTAAGTTGCAGACAGGATGCTCCATTAGTACTAAATACTTTAGTGTGTATTTCCTTAGAACAAGCACACGCTTTCATGATAACCCTAGTACCATCGTCACAATCAGGAAATTGACATTGACTTGGTAATCACATTTTGCTGGCCTGGTAATGCTCCTCTCCATCCTAGCATCTAAATCCAGGACCCCACATCGCACTGAGTTGTCCTTTCTCTTTTGAGCTGTGTGGCTTTGAGCCCATGACCCAAGCTCTCTGAGCAGGTTTCTCATTTCCTTTGATGTCTCTTCTTTTTGGTTGTGCTGAGTCTTCGTTGTTGCGTGGGCTTTCTCTGGCTGTGGCAAGCAGGGGCTACTCTCTAGCTGTGGCACACGGGCCTCTCCTTACGGTAGCTTCTCTTGTGGATCACAGGCTCTAGGCATGCGGGCTTCAGCAGTGGCAGCTCCCCGGCTCTAGAGCACAGCCTCAATTGTCATGGCACATGGGTTTAACTGCTCTTTGGCAGGTGGATTCCTCCTGAATTAGGCATCGAACTCATGTCTCCTGCATTGGCAGGCAGATTCTATACCACTGAGCCTCCAGAGAAGCCCGCATCTCCACTTTTGAGGTAAGAAGGTCCTGAGCCACTTCATTCTCAGGTGTTAGGAACAGTCCCTTCTCAAAGCAAGAGGCCACCCTTCTGTCTCCTAACTTGCCACCTTTTCCCCATCCTCCCTTCCCCATGGATCCCCCAGCCAGGAAAGTGATGAGGCAGGAAAGGGCAGGAGCTCAGGCTTTGGGGGTCCTCCTCCTTTGTCCACAGCACATCCCATTCCACAGGACCGGCCACTCCTGGCTCCCGTGACTCTCAGGATGTCTGGAAGGCCCCCCAGGATGAGGTCCCATGCTGTCCTGGAGCAAATGGGTCAGGCCTCCTGCAGAGCTGGGCCCAGGGCAGGACACACACTCTCCTGCCATCACGCCTCCCCCCACCTAAGTGTTCTGGGCACCCAGACCTGCAAAAGGAAGAGTGAGTGGAGGGTGGGAAGGGAGGCCTGGGAGGGCCGGTGGGGCCCAGTGGTCAGGAGTCAGGCGAGTTTCCGTCCCCATCCCTGGCTGAGGTCCAAAGATAAACAGGTGTATTTGGACTCCCGGCAGGGGACAGGGGGCTGGCCCCGCAGGGCAGGCCTGGGCCTGTCAGAGGCGGGGATGTGGAGAGAAGCCTGCTTTAACAATGGGTGGCAGAGTGGCCCCAGGTCCTGCTGACACATTCTTGTGTGGTGAAGAGGGAAACATGGGTGGCAAGGAAGGGGAGGCAGCGGCACCAGGGAGGGGGCTTTGAGAGGCCACCCAGGCTGGGCCTGCACAGGCCAGTGTGAGCCAAGGAGGTGCCTGAAGCCCTGGGGGTCACCTTCCTCCAGAGGCCCCAGTATCCAGCCCACTCCGAGGCTCCCAGGTGGGGACAGGTCGGAGGCATCGTGACTGGCTTGCTGGGGCCTGAATTTTCCCTGTATCACGGGCGGGCAGGGATCAGCTGGAGGGTGCTGTCCCCCAGAGGCCAACCAGACAGTACAGCAGGGCAGGGTACACGATCACCAAGCCAGGAGGCTGGGCTACAGGTCTGGCTGCCCCCACTCCTGGCCCCCAGACGCCGCTCTGAGGGCAGGACAGCAGGGTCCGAGGCTCAGACCCTCTTTCCCCTGGAAGGAAGCAGCTCGCTGAGCTCCCAGGAATGCAAGCGCTCCAGGAAGTGGGCAAGCCTGGCGCCTTGCCCGTGGCCCCCACTGCCCACGGCCCCAAGGCCCTTTGAAGCAGCAGTGGATTGCCGGCAGCACTCCCAGCGCTGCTGTTTGCCCAGGGAATTAAGCTGAGGCTGAAAGGATGCCAATCTTTCTCCACCCCCTCACCCAGCCACCCACCAGCTCTGTCACTGGCTCTTCCCCTGCCCCCACTCTGCACCCCAAGCCCTGTCCCCAGCCCTAGGGGCACCCCATTCCCTCCAACTTGCCTGAAGTGAACCATGGACAGGGGGTCGAGGGATGTGGCAGGGTGGCATACAGACCCCGCCTCTGAGAGTTTTCATTCTCAGGAGCCCATGGGCCTGTAGACCCCTGCGGGCTGATAACCTGAAGCCTTCCTATATCTGCAGCACCAAGGACAGGCCCCAGCTTCCCAAGTACTGCAGGAATGAATGCGCGAATGAAGGAGCCAGCTGAGCAGATCGACAAAAGGTAGAAAAACAGCCAAGTCACTTCGACAAAATGTGACCGCAGACAGTAAACACTACCGGGGTCATGGTCACTGGGCCCAGGGTGCTTCCTGATGCTCCCAGGGGTGCAGAGCATTCTGTCCTGGGGGGCCTTTGAGGAAAGCCCCATGCTGCCTTTGCTGACCCTGTGGGTCTGGGTAGAGTAATAAAAGAGGGTGGGGGCCCTGATGCCTGCTGAAGCCGAATGAGATGTGTGGCAGCTGCGAGCCAGGGGAAGGGGGAGGAGGAGGGGATACTGGATGAGGGACTAGAGGGAAGGGATGGAGAGAGGTGGGAGAGGCCGGGCCTTTCTCATTCTCTTTCTGCTCCTCCAGTCCCCAGCTCCCTTGGGGCTGAGACCCTGGGAATAAGGACACAGAGGCCCAAGAGGCAGGGCTGGTGCGGTGGAACCGGCATTCGAGCCCCCTCTCTCCCATCATTTATTACCCCACCCAAATCCACAGGATCAGTAGATGGCCTTTGACCTGTCTGCACCTGGCTACAAGGTCACCAGGTCAGAGAGGTGCCCAGCTCATCTGTCCATGCTGGCCCCACCCCGAGATGCACCAGGATGGGCCACTGAGCTTGACAGCCATGGAGCGCAGCTACCCAAAGTCTAAGCTCAGGTTGGGAGCTCTGTGAGGTGCCTGAAAGTCCCCTGTGCCTGCTGTGTGGCTAACGATTAAGCCTGGCCTGGCAGAGACTGCCTGGGAGGCTGGGCCTGCGCTAATGCTGTGCCGCAGGGCCGGTGCGCTTGGGCCTGCCAGTTCAAGGCCAGTTTTGGAGAGAGGCATGGGGCGGGAGGACCTCACAGAGGGCCGGGACTCAACCCCCAACCACATTCCCGGGCCTCCCTAGGCTCCCTACTCCACCTGTGGGTTCTGTTGGGAGGGGGACATTGAAGGTCTCCCAAGCAAAGAGGAAGAAAATCACCAACTAGCCCACAAGAGATTGCGACCCCCACCCTGACCCCCCACCCAAACGATCAGCTCATAGGCTCTGCTATCCTTGGGCTCAGAAAGCTCTTCTCTGAAGGACAAGTCACTTCCCAGACCCCTCCACATAGATGACCCACGGTGACCTCCAAAGGGACTTGGGAAGAAACAGGTATGAGTGACAATCAAAGATGGGGCTACACAATGAAAATGACTCCCCCCGCCCCCGGGGAAAATGAAGGATGGTTTGAAGGAGTGGAGAGTGACAGACACCTGTGGAATTCACAGGGCGTGGGTAACTGTGTGAATTAGGAAATGAAGTACAGCCATTTGGGAGAGGGGAGAGGTGACCCTGGCATTAGCCCTGTCCTGGGGAGGTCACCCTGAGTCCTTGAGTGGAGAGAGCGGAGTCTGTCGGTTAACCAGTATGGTGCTCCAAACCAGAAGGAGATAGAGCCAAGACTTAGGTGCAGCCCCCCGGGACCTCATGAAGGTAAAAGCTGTAGCCCAGGGACACGGACTGTTCCAGAAGTGGGATCAAAGAGGTGAGCAGAGGGTGAGGACTGAGCCTGGAGAAGGGCCACCTTGGGGCAGGAGGGAGCCTCTTACCTCACCCCGCCCCCTCCCGGCCCCCTAGACACACCTACACAGACACTCCTGGAGGCGGCTGCCCCAAGGAGCCCGCAGTGAGAGTCAACAGGTCAGACTGGGCTCGGAAGGAAGCCAGCGTTTGCCCAGGAGGGCTCCTGGCCTCCCACAGGGCATCTCATTAGCCCCATGGGGGTAGAGCCCAGAGTGTGAGAGCAGGCAGCAAACTCCAGAGCTCAGAACAGGGCAGAAGAGAGGAGAGGGTCAGCTATGGTGAACACAGGGAAGCTGTTTTAAGATGAGCTGACCTGCATGTGCCTGCAGAAGAGAAAGGGCTAGCCCAGGGAGAGGGTGGGTCGCAGATGCTGGGCAGACGGGATGCTGGGAGAGCAAAGGATGGGCCCCTCTGGTGGGAATAGGAGGAGGCAGGAGGGGTGAGCCCTGCCCCAGCCCAGAGGAGCAGCCCCTCTGCAGTGCCTCTTGCTGCGAGAGGGAAGATGGTGATGGTGGGGAGTGGGGTGGGGAGTTGGGGCGGGGTAAGGGGGCTGCCCTGGGGTGTACTAGAGGACTGTGGGGACCTCTGATTCTGGCTTGAGCTAGTAGACAGTGTAATGGGTGTAAGGAGGAAGGAGCAATCTGAAGTGACATGGTAGGACACTCAGGAACCCGGAGACAGAAAATAAAGGAAACAGGAGGGACTTCCTGGTGGTCCAGAGGGTAAGACTCCATGCTCCCAAAGCAGGGGGTCGGGCTATGCCTGATCAGGGAACTAGATCCCACATCCATCCTGGGGACTTAGAGTTCGCATGCTGCAAGCAACAAAGATCCCGGCAACTAAGACCCAGCGCCGCCAAAATAGCTAAGTAAATAAACAGAGAGGAACAGGTACATGGGGAAGCCAGCCTTGGCCTCCTTGAGACTCTGCAACCAACGTATCAGGCCCACAATGTCTCCTGCCTCCAGCTGGCAGGACTCGGGGGTGGATTCCCCACCTGCAGGGAGGACGCCCCGGTCCCAGGTGCTAGAAACCCCCGGTCAGACATCACCTGGTTGCCTGGTCAACATTTCCTTATACCTGTGGACCAGAGTCTGCATGGACACAAATATGGGCAAGATTTGGTCTTAGAGAGATTTCCTGACCCATTGAGTTGGGCAGCGGGGTGGTCTTGCCAGGGTAACTCTCCAGGTTCACTCCCAGGATTGGGCAGAGTGGTCTTCTCAGGGCTGCGGGGCCACTGTGAGAGGCCACTTGGTGTCCTCAAGACTGGTGGGCGGTGGTGTCTCTGGTGCCTGAGTGGGGAATGCAGCGTGAAAGGGAATGGAAAGAGGAGTCAGGCTCGGGGTACAGAGAGTTTGAGGCACTCAGTTGAGGGATGGCTGAGAGGCTTCTGGGTATCAAAGGATGGTTCTAGGGGACTCAGCTTTGGAAAGGCACCCCAGTGTGTGAGCATGCCCCAGGCAACCCCTCCTGCCCCTGCCCCCACCCCCAAGCAACAGCCACTCATTCGATTTCTACCACCACGTCAGTTTTTCCTATTCTAGAATTTCATATAGATGGTATCAAACACTTTGTACTCTGTGTTTGGCTTCTTTCCCTAAACATATCAATTGTGAAATTTAATTGCCTTGTCACATGCAGCGGCAGCTTGTTCCTTTTCACGGCTGAGTAGTATTCTACCAGAAAACTATAGCCGTTTGTTTATCCATTCTCTACTTGATAGATATTTGGGCTGCTTCCAGTTCAGGGCTATTGTGATTAAAGCTGCTATGAACATTCTTGTAGAAAGCATTTTTTTTTTTTGTCTGAACCATGCAGCATGAGGCATCTTAGTTCCCCGACCAGAGATCGACCCCAAGCTCCCTGCAGTGGAAGCCTAGAGGCTTAGCCACTGGACCACTAGGTGAGTCCTAGGGTGTTTTGTTTTGTTTTTTTAATCCTTTTCAGGACTCCCCTGTGATCTTGAAATTAAAAATACAGCCTGCCAATGCAGGGGACATGGGTTCAATCCCTGACCTGGGAGGACTCCACATGCCACAGGGCAACTGAGCCCGTGTACCCCATCTATCGAGACCCATACGCCCAGAGCCTGTGTTCTGCAAAAGAAGTCACCGCAATGAGAAACCCACACGCTACCACTAGATGGTAGCCCCTGCTTGCTGAAACTAGAGAAAACCCAAACATAGCCACAAAGACCCAGTGTGGCCAAAACAAAATAAAAAAATTTTTAAAAATCTTTTTCATGTGAATGGGGCTTCGGAAGAGAAGACAAACCCTTCACTGGACTATGTTGAGTTGATTCTAGAAGAGTCAGCATGGGTATTCAGCCAGACGCAGAGAGGACAGGAGAGGACAGGACAGAGAGACAGGCAGAAGGAGAGGAGGTGGGCACGGGCATGCAGGGGGACACCCGGCTGGCTGGCTCAGTGCAGAGGAGGATAGGGGCCGGCGGGACTCTTGTCAAGTGCTCCTCTGGCCGTGTCACTCATCGGTTGAGAACCCTGCACTGACTTCCCTCGCCTACACAAGGCTCTAAACACCATCAAGCTCTTCCCCTGCTCGCCACTCACTTCCCACCTAGCCCTCCTCTGTGATCAGCCACACCGATGCATTACCCAGAACTGCTATTTCCACGCCTGCCCTCCGCCCTGAGCAAACACCCTCCCACTCTCGCCCTTCATCTGGGTGACTCCAACTGTGGCCCCCGAGCTGGAAGAACTCTACCATGCTGGGAGGACTCACCCCAACCCTTTCCGTACTTCTGCTTGAGAAGGCAGTTGGTTACACACATCGAGGTTCCCATACAGGTACCCCAACCGAGGATAGCAGGGCTGGATCATCAAGGAAAGGCAGGGAAGGCTGGGGTAGTGTCCTTGGACACTCGCTCTGCCTGCAGCCAGCCAGAGTTCTGAAAAGCCCACCCCCTAAGGCCTACTCGTGACCCTGAGCCATTTCATTTGGTGAATCTAGAACCCAGTTAGGGAGAAGACCTCCATCACAACCTCTCTTCCTGCTTCATCCCAGCAGTTGTTGCATGACTCAAGCTCAGAGGACAGGGGCTAGGGGTTCTGTCCTCTTCCTGCCTGATGCTCATGCCCTTCCCCTGCTGCCAGCACAGACTGCCCACCTAGGGGCTCCTGACTGCTGCCTGGAGTTCACATTTGTTGGGGAAGGTTGTGAGCTGAGCTCCAGGAACCCACATCAGCTGGCTGGGCCCCTGATTCTTGCAGACCCCAGAATCTGCAAGCCTAGGCTTGGGGTGGGGGGCACTGCCAATGCTGGTCTGTTTGCCCCCTTTGCAGGAGGGAGGGGGCACCTGGAATGGTTCTCAGTCATAGAGGCATAGATGTTTAGTCTGCAGGAAATGTTGAGAACCTTCCAGTGTCACCTGCTGAAGAGGAAACTGAGGCAGAGAGAGAAGACAGGGCTCTGAGGATGTCCGCGCAGATGAGGTTGGCTTCCCCTGGGCACTACTGGTTGGGGGACCCATCTAGACCTTTGCCACCTCTCCACTCACTGCCATCCCCCAGTGCCCTGGATTTCACCATATTGGCATTGCAGGCCTCTCCTGCTGGATGAGGAGCTCCAGGAAGGCAGAGGCAGTGCCTGGTTCTCCATGGCACCTGCCAGGAGCTGGGAGTGGCGCATGGTGTGTGCTCAACAGAGCATGGTGGAACGGATAGAGGGGGGTGGAGTGCATGCCCCATTTCTCAATGACTTAGAGCCAGAAGCCAGTGCTCTGAGCTGGGCAGACTGTGGAGAGCCAGGGGAAAGACGGCTGGGTCTGCCCTCCCTGCCCTCAGGGACCCCAGGCCTTGCCTCCCAGCTCACCCCTCCTCCTTGGCCTTATTTAAAAAGCCGCTGTTGAAGATGTTATTGTGTGTGTTGCCCCACAGATGATATACATGGAGAACTGCATACGCTGATCACTGGTCTCTGTGCTCATTCATTCATTCAATGAATACCTGAGGGATGGGAGGACCCTTCCATGGAAGCGCTGGGCACACACACAGCATAAGACCAAACCCACAGAGCAAGTGGGTTCCAAGAGTGCACTGAGGGAACTTCCTGGTGGACCAGTGGTTAGGACTCCACACTGCAGTGGGGGCATGGGTTTGATCCCTAGTCGGGGAATTAGGATCCCACATCCTGAGCAATATGTTCAAAAAAAGAAAAGAGAAGACAAAGACACGAATGAGCTCACTTACATATGGAATTTAGAAAAACCACCAAATTCATAGAAAAAGAGATCATATTTGTAATTACCAGAAGCACAGGTGGGCCAAGGGGGAATTGGAGAAAAGGTGGTTAAAATGGTACAAACTTCCAGTTATCAGATAAACAAGAACTAGAGATGTAATTTACAACATGAGGACTCCAGTTAACACTGCTTTATGATAGAAAAGTTGTTAACCCAGGAGATCTTGAGTTCTCATCACAAGGAGAACTATTTTTTTCTTTTCTTTGGATTCTATTTGAGATGATGGATGACAACTAAACCTATTGTGGTAATCATTTCACAATACAGTTGACCCTTGAACAGCAGGAGTTAGAGGCATTGACCCTAGGGCAGTGGAAAATTCCCATATAACTTTACAGCTGGCCCTTTCAATCCACTGTTCTATCTTGTACTATCCTAGTGTATATTCACTGAAAAAAAAATCCAGGTGGACTCTCATAGGTCAAACCCATGCTTGCTGTTCAAGGATCAGCTGTATATATAATTCAACCACCATGCTGTACACCTTATGCACTGATGTATGTCAGTCACTGATGTGTGTCAATCCCTGATGAGGCGGTAAAACTGGAGACAATAATTTTAAAAGCCAGCAGAAGGGCACCCTGCCTGCCTAGGCTGTGAGCCCCTTAAGGAAAGCTCCCTTCTCTTTCTCTTTGCCTACAGGAACCCTGGGCTTAATGAACAAACGATTTAACCTGCTCCCCACCCATCCCCCACAAATATCCACCTGCCTGGCAGGAGGGCGTGTGTGTGGGAGATTCCAGGCCCCTGCCCGCAGGCAGGAGGCCGTGGGTCCATCCATCCGGCTGGGGTCTCCGCTCCCTCAAGCCCAAGGCCTGCCGGGATGGGGCCGCTCGGAGGCGCGGAGAAAGCGCTGAGTCACGTTCAGGGAACACGGCCCCCAGGGAGCCGCGCCTTTGGAGCGCGGGGCTGCAGGAGCGCGGGGCTGCAGGAGCGCGCGGGCGCGCTCGAGGCTGCAGGGCGCGGGCGCGGGGCTGCGGGGGCGCGCGGGGCGCCCGGCTTCCCCCCTTCGCCAACCGCCGGGCCGCTGGCGTCCTCGGTTGCTAGGAGTTTCGGGGCCGAAGTGCAGTGGATGCCAGCGCCTGACGTCGGTTCGGGGGGCACCCGCAGAAAGGCCCTGAACGCCCCCCAGCCCCCCAGTTTGTGCCCGTCTTCCTGCACGTCTCTCCTCCGTGCCCTCTCCAGTTTTCCTCATTTATTTGTTGCCCGCGTTCCTCTCCTTTTCAGCGCCCCATTTGCCCACCCCCCCAACACCTCCCTTTCTGTTTCTACCCATCCATCCTCCTGTCTTGGTCTTTCTCCTTTTCTTGCACCCGCTTGACATTCTCGGAGGTTCCAGGGGGCGCGGTGCAAAGGTACCAGTGGGCATCGGGCGCCCCCTCGTGTCCCACTTGGCCCAGCCTGGCCTCGGGCCTGCGGAGGGAGGAACACTCGCCCCACCACCTTGATTCAAACCAGTTTACTCGGAGGACATTCAACTCACAGTTGTGAAAATAATGTTAAAGCTCACCTGAAAGAAAGAACTCATCTTGTCATTCTTTTCCTATCTACTCTAGATATGGCTGCTATCAATATAATAATGGATTCACATTTCACAATGGATTTTCTTCAAGTCAGATTGACAGCTTTGCATAACAGCACGCGGAACTCCCCGAGCTACCTGGCCTGGGAGGGCAGAGCACAGCAGTCTCCCGGCCAGCTGTGTTGACTCAGTGCAGCTGTGACCTCTCTGAGCCTGACCTTCCTCCTCTGCAGAAGGGAGATGAACAGCTGTGCCTGACTTGTAAGTTTATTGTGAAGATTAGACAAGCTAATGCAAGGTGGTGCCTGTAGCAGAGCCGGGCAAACAGAAGGCTCTCAAATCATGGTAGCTGGCTACCAAACTGCATTTTGTTGTTCAGTTGCTAAGTCATGTCCGGAGGTGGACCAGGCTCCCTGACTTTCACTATCACCCAGAATTTGCTCAGATTCATGTCCATTCAGTCAGTGATGTTTTCTAACCATCTCATCCTCCGCTGTCCCCTTCTCCTTTTGCCTTCAATCTTTCCCAGTATCAGATCTTTTCCAACGAGTCAGCTCTTCGCATCAGGTAGCCAAAGTTTTGGAGCTTCAGCATCAGTTCTGCCAATGAATAATCAAGGTTGATTTCCTTTAGGATTGACTGGTTTGATTTCCTTGCTGTCCAAGGGACTCTCAAGGATCTTCTTCAGCAACACAGTTTGGAAGCATCAGTTCTTCCGTGCTCAGCCTTCTTTATGGTCCAACTCTCATATTTTTACATGACTACTGGAAAAATCACATGTTGACTATATGGACCTTTGTCTGCAAGGTGTGTCTGCTTTTTAATACACTGTCTAGGTTTGTCATAGCTTTCCTCACAAGGAGCAAGCAAATTGCCCTTAGAGAAGGATATTTGAGAAAATACAAAACCCACATGTATATAGTTTACAAAATTGCAATGAGAATATAAAAAGCTCAAAGTATTTGTTCACAGCCATAAAGGATTTCTTCTTGAGATGATGTTATTCATATTTTCTGGAGTGTCTACTGTGGGCTGGGTGCTAGTCAGAGGGGTTAAGTGTTGAATGAGGCTCTTAGGGCTGGTCCATCTGAGCCCAAAGTCCTTTCCACCAAAGCTCTCTAGTCCACTTTTCTTTTCTCTGGCTGCTAACAATTTAAACTTTCCCTTTCACTTAGTTCTCAAGACTGCACAAGGACCACCTCAATGGAGTCATCCTAGGTGTCCTTACACAAGGATTCTGCCTTCTTATCTCCCTCATCTGCAAGAGGGGTGCGCCTCCCAGATATTTCCTTCATCAGTACTTTCACAGCCATCAGCCAGATCTGAAACTGTCCTCTCGCCCCAAAAGAAAGCTGTCCAATCCCCGTCCAGGGGCTCAGTCCCACTTCTTCCTCCTTTTTGTGGAACTGGCTGGCCCCTGGCAGAGCCTTGGGAACCCTATAACTTGATGCCCCCCAAACCTTCTCAGGATATGCTTCACTGTCTGTCTTCCTGTACCTGGATGCTTCAACAAAGCTGTGCAGCCACTTACCACCCCAGGGTGAGACCAGAGGCAGGATGAGCCTCTGCAGTGGAGGAGGGAGTAACACTAGGTTTTGCAGGAGCTGTGTCCGTGGTGAATCCAGAACATTCATCCCTGCAGGAACCCTGACCCAGGGCCACCTCCCCACCCCTGGCTAGCCCCCCTAATTAGAGGAGACTCCAGACAAAGGATCTGAGACATTTTGGCCCCTTGCAGAAGGGTCCCTACCAGCCCTCCAGGCCTTTCTGATGTCCTCAGCGGCCCTAGAAGAAACGCTCCCCTTGTGTCTGAGCACCCGCAGACAGGCCTCAGAGTCTCCATCACTGAGAACACCACCTGGGTTCTAACCCCTCGGACAGGTCTGGACTTTCTCAGCCTTCCCCTTGCACTGTTTCCAGACCTGGGAAAATACACCGCTGAAGCCACTCTTTACCCGCGGCCCGGCCCTCACCCCCTAGCAAATAAAACCATGTCTCTCTTTCCAAAACAGACACCTTAGCGTGGAGCTTGGAGCTTCTCTCCGGATGAGTGCTCCCAGAACCCCTCCTACCCCGGGAATTTGGCGCCTCACAAGTCGGGATTGTAGTTATGGATGCCGAGCCAGGACTTGTACACAGGGCGCATTCCGTGAGAGCTTTTATGGCCGAAGGGAGACACGACACTCAGGTCCCTCGGTCGTTAAATGAGCACACATTAGGCGCCTGCTGTGTGACAAGCTCTGTGCTGTGCTTTGCGGGGAACGCCTCATCTGTGCCTGGATCCAGACAAACGAATTTGTTATTAATCTTTGTGAAAAGAGTCAGCCTTCCCACGAAAACGGCAAGTGAGCTGTAACTGTTGTGCCAGCTGCGGGACAAAACACCGCTAGAGAACCTTCTCTGATGAGTGTGGCAACAAGCATCAAGGTGAAACCCGGGTGCGCCTCCCCGCCACACCCAAGATGGCCACCAGCCGGGTTCCCCTGTCCCTGAGTTCCACGCAGGCGCACTTCCGCCTGCCACTCCCAATATGGCGGCAAACGGGCCCCGGGGCGCGGGGGGTGGGCACAGGCGGAAGTGGGTGTGACAGGGACGGGAGCCGAAAGGGCCCTCTGAAGCGGAGACGCTGCGCTGTGGAAGCCGCACGCAGGGAGGGTCGAAGTCATGATCCCCCGCAGGAGGCGTCCGCCCGGCGGCGGGAGATCGAGGACAAGCTGAAGCAGGTGGGGCTGGGGTGGCGGGGGAGGAGGTGAGGAAGGGGCCGAGATCCGGGCCGCGCGTCCACTCAGGACGGTAGCAGGAGGGGGGGGGCCGGGTACCAGGCAGTCGGGTCCGGGCGAGGCTGTGGAGCCGGGATGCGGTGGTCTCTGGCTTCTGGTGATGTCCTCCCCTCCCCCCGCAGGAGGAGGAGACGCTGTCCTTCATCCGAGACAGCCTGGAGAAGAGCGACCAGCTCACCAAGAACATGGTGAGTAACCCCTCGCTGGGAGGGCCTCCAGACGCTGCGACCCAGGGGTTTGGTGCCTAAAGCCTGAGGCTTCTGGCCTGCGTGGTGATGGGTGGTAACGTCTGGGTTTCTCTAGCAACAGTTAGACTTCTTACACTCTCTTCCCCTTGCCCGCCACTTCGCTGAGGATGCAGCAGCCTCCCCCACCTGCCCGCCCCGATTTCTGCTTTCTGCCTCAGTTCCCCGTTCTTCTTTCTCTTCTGCAAACATTTAGTGAGACTGACTTAAGTGGGCTGGGTACTGGCCATGGGTCACCCTTAGTTTAAGGGCGGGTATCACCGGTGGGGTTACCACTTCTGAGATTACTGAGGGCCGGAGACTCAGCCGTCACTCCGGAGAGCTGGAGGGGTAAAATGAGTCAGAAATCAGATAGATGCGGGATCTAGCCCTTGTCCCTCCACTTATTTGTGTGTGGCTCCTGACAGGTAACTCTGAGCCTCAGTTACCTCCTCTGCTAAAATAGACGATGCCAGTCCCCATTGTAGCTGTGAAGGTCATGGAAGTTAATGCGTGGAAATGCCTCTTGCACAGTATCTGGTATACAATAGGTACTCAATAAACATGAACTTCCTTTTGTATTCCTAAAAGAGCCTGGAAAACCCAAACTGAGTAGTAGATAGAAACGTGGGTATGTATTCAGTAACACAGTCATCAAGTACTCAGTTTAGTCGCTAGTCGTGTCCGACTCTTTGCAACCCCATGAATCGCAGCACGCCAGACCTCCCTGTCCATCACCATCTCCCGGATTCACGTCCATCGAGTCAGTGATGCCATCCAGCCCTCTCATCCTCTGTCGTCCCCTTCTCCTCCTGCCCCCAATCCCTCCCAGCATCAGAGTCTTTGCCAATGAGTCAACGCTTCGCATGAGGTGGCCAAAGTCCTGGAGTTTCAGCTTTACCATCATTCCTTCCAAAGAAATCCCAGGGCTGATCTCCTTCAGAATGGACTGGTTGGATCTCCTTGCAGTCCAAGGGGCTCTCAAGAGGCTTCTCCAACACCACAGTTCAAAAGCATCAATTCTTCGGCACTCAGCCTTCTTCACAGTCCAACTCTCACATCCATACATGACTACTGGAAAAACCATAGCCTTGACTAGACGGACCTTAGTCGGCAAAGTAATGTCTCTGCTTTTGAATAGACTATCTAGGTTGATCATAGCTTTCCTTCCAAGGAGTAAGTGTCTTTTAATTTCATGGATGCAATCACCATCTGCAGTGATTTGGGAGCCCAAAGAAATAAAGTCTGACACTGTTTCCACTGTTTCCCCATCTATTTCCCATGAAGTGATGGGACCGGTTGCCATGATCTTCGTTTTCTGAATGTTGAGCTTTAAGCCAACTTTTTCACTCTCCACTTTCACTTTCATCAAGAGGCTTTTTCTCTCCTCTTCACTTTCTGCCATAAGGGTGGTGTCATCTGCATATCTGAGGTTATTGATATTTCTCCTGGCAATCTTGATTCCAGCTTGTGTTTCTTCCAGTCCAGCATTTCTCATGATGTACTCTGCATATAAGTTAAATAAACAGGGTGACAATATACAGCCTTGACATACTCCTTTTCCTATTTGGAACCAGTCTGTTGTTCCATGTCCAGTTCTAACTGTTGCTTCCTAACCTGCATACAGATTTCTCAAGAGGCAGTTCAGGTGGTCTGGTATTTCCATCTCTTGAAGAATTTTCCACAGTTTATTGTGATCCACACAGTCAAAGGCTTTGGCATAGTCAATAAAGCAGAAATAGTTGTTTTTCTGGAACTCTCTTGCTTTTTCCATGATCCAGCGGATGTTGGCAATTTGATCTCTGGTTCCTCTGCCTTTTCTAAAACCAGCTTGAACATCAGGAAGTTCATGGTTCACATATTGCTGAAGCCTGGCTTGGAGAATTTTGAGCATTACTTAACTAGTATGTGAGATGAGTGCAATTATGTGGTAGTTTGAGCATTCTTTGGCATTGACTTTCTTTGGGATTGGAATGAAAACTGACCTTTTCTAGTTCTGTGGCCACTGCTGAGTTTTCCAAATTTGCTGGCATATTGAATGCAGCACTTTGACAGCATCATCTTTCAGGATTTGAAATAGCTCAACTGGAATGCCATCACCTCCACTAGCTTTGTTCGTAGTGATGCTTTCTAAGGCCCACTTGACTTCACATTCCAGGATGTCTGGCTCTAGATGAGTAATCACACCATCGTGATTATCTGGATCGTGAAGATCTTTTTGTACAGTTCTTCTGTGTATTCTTGCTGCCTCTTAATATCTTCTGCTTCTGTTAGGTCCATACCGTTTCTGTCCTTTAACGAGCCCATCTTTGCATGAAATGTTCCCTTGGTATCTCTAATTTTCTTGAAGAGATCTCTAGTCTTTCCCATTCTGTTGTTTTCCTCTATTTCTTTGCACTGATTGCTGAAGAAGGCTTTCTTATCTCTTCTTGCTATTCTTTGGAATTCTGCATTCAGATGCTTATATCTTTCCTTTTCTCTTTGCTTTTTACTTCTCTTCTTTTCACAGCTATTTGTAAGGCCTCCTCAGACAGCCATTTTGCTTTTTTGCATTTCTTTTCCAGGGGATGGTTTTGATCCCTGTCTCCTGTACAGTGTCATGAACTTCAGTCCATAGTTCATCAGGCACTCTATCTATCAGATCTAGGCCCTTAAATCTATTTCTCACTTCCACTGTATAATCATAAGGGATTTGATTTAGGTCATACCTGAATGGTCTAGCAGTTTTCCCTACTTTCTTCAATTTAAGTATGAATTTGGCAATAAGGAGGTCATGATCTGAGCCACAGTCAGCTCCTGGTCTTGTTTTTGTTGACTGTATAGAGCTTCTCCATCTTTGGCTGCAAAAAATATAATCAGTCTGATTTCGGTGTTGACCATCTGGTGATGTCCATGTGTAGAGTCTTCTCTTGTGTTGTTGGAAGAGGGTGTTTGCTATGGCCAGTGCATTTTCTTGGCAAAACTCTATTAGTCTTTGCCCTGCTTCATTCCACATTCCAAGGCCAAATTTGCCTGTTACTCCAGGTGTTTCTTCTTGCCTGGAGAATCCCAGAGACGGGGGGAGCCTGGTGGGCTGCCGTCTATGGGGTCGCACAGAGTCGGACACGACTGAAGCAACCTAGCAGCAGCAGCCACAGCAACCAGGTGTTTCTTGACTTCCTACTTTTGCATTCCAGTTCCCTGTAATGAAAAGGACACCTTTTTAGGTGTTAGTTCTAAAAGATCTTGTAGATCTTCATAGAACCGTTCAACTTCAGCTTCTTCAGCGTTACTGGTTGGGGCATAGACTTGGATTACCGTGATATTGAATGGTTTGCCTTGGAGACAAACAGAGATCATTCTGTCATTTTTGAGACTGCATCCAAGTACCGCATTTTGGACTCTTTTGTTGACCATGATGGCTACTCCATTTCTTCTGCGGGATTCCTACCCACAGTAATAGATATAATGGTCATCTGAGTTAAATTCACCCATTCCAGTCCATTTTAGTTCTCTGATTCCTAGAATGTCGACATTCACTCTTCCCATCTCTTGTTTGACCACTTCAGGTTCCTATGCAATATTGCTCTTTACAGCATCGGATCTTGCTTCTATCACCAGTCACATCCACAGCTGGGTATTGTTTTTGCTTTGGCTCCATTCTTTCATTGTTTCTAGAGTTATTTCTCCACTGATCTCCAGTAGCATATTGGGCTCCTACTGACCTGGGGAGTTCCTCTTTCAGTATCCTATCATTTTGCCTTTTCATACGGTTCATGGGGTTCTCAAGGTAAGAATACTGAAGTGGCTTGCCATTCCCTTTTCCAGTGGACTACATTCTGTCAGACCTCTCCACCATGACCCGCCCATCTTGGGTTGCCCTGTGGGCATGGCTTAGTTTCATTGAGTTAGACAAGGCTGTGGTCCTAGTGTGATTAGATTGACTAGTTTTCTGTGAGTATGGTTTCAGTGTGTCTGCCTTCTGAGGCCCTCTTGCAACACCTACCATCTTACTTGGGTTTCTCTTACCTTGGGCGTGGGGTATCTCTTCACGGCTGCTCCAGCAAGCGCAGCTGCTGCTCCTTACCTTGGATGAGGGGTATCTCCTCACCGCCACCCTTCCTGACCTTCAGTGTGGGATGGCTCCTCTAGGCCCTCCAGCGCTCGCGGAGCCACGGCTCTTGGATGTGGGGTTGCTCCTCCCGGCCGCTGCCCCTGGCCTCAGGTGTGGGGTTGCTCCTCCCAGCCGCCGCCCCCTGGCCTCGGGTGCCACCCCTGGCCTCGGGCCCCACCCCTGGCCTTGGATGTGCGGTGGCTCCTCTCAGCCACCGCCCCTGACCTCGGACATGGGGTAGCTCCTCTCGGCCCTTCCTGCGCCGTTGCAGCCTGGCACTCTAGGCCGCTGCCCTTGACCTCGGACGTGGGCTAGCTCCTCTTGGCTGTGCTTAGTGCGCCAGCTGCAGCTAGTCCTTACTTACTGAGATTTAGCCTTAGAGAGAGGGGGTTTGAAGGTACCAGGAATGCATTTGAGGCTACTCTATATGAAACTAGTTCCTGTTCAGTCTAGGAAAGCATCAGAGAGAATATAAGTTGAGATCTGGCTTTAAGGGGTGGAAGGGAAGCCATCCTGAGGTGATTTTCTGAGGAGTTAAATGTAATGGTTGCCTCGCCTTCAAATCAAACTTCAGCCAGTTTATTTGGGCCACCTCCAATCTGCCAGGCATGTGGTAGATTCTGGGGGATACAGTGGGGAATAAGTATACCCAGTCCCTCTCCTCTTGGAGCCTACTGTCTAGAAAACCAGAGAAAAGGCAGCAAATGCTGAAGACCTGGCGAGGACAGAAGCAGTGCTGGGGCCACCCTGAGGCCTGAGAGCGCGGGGCTTCCCCGCAGGTGTCTATCCTGTCATCCTTTGAGAGTCGCCTTATGAAGCTGGAGAACTCCATCATCCCTGTGCACAAGCAGACAGAAAACCTGCAGCGGCTGCAGGAGAATGTTGAGAAGACCCTGTCCTGTCTGGACCATGTCATCAGCTACTACCACGTGGCCAGTGACACTGAGAAGATCATCAGGGAGGGGGTGAGCTCGGGCCAGAGGGTCACATTCCTAACGCCTCTTGGACCAGTAGGCTTTGGGAGCGGGGTAGAATATATATGAGCCTAGAGTCCCCTGTGTTAATTCTGTTCTCCATTTCCAAATACCATTCCCTTCGTCCTTCCTCTTCATCTTCCATCTGCCCGGGCTAATATGGCTCTTCTCCTTTCCAGGCCCACAGGTAGGCTAGAGGAGTATCTGGGAAGCATGGCCAAGATTCAGAAGGCTGTGGAGTATTTCCAGGACAATAGCCCAGACAGCCCAGAGCTCAACAAAGTGGTAAGGGGCCAGCACAGTGATGTGAGAGGTTGGGAGACACCAGCCCCTGTCCGGGTCTCATGAAACACTGACCCAGCTAAAAGATAATATAGTCGAATGAAGAGAAGTGTATAGTACCATGCTCATACTACAGACACTGAAATCTCTGTTTCAGGAATTACGGGTCTACATTTTGATTGCATTTTAATGACTTAGCTAAATGTAAGTTGTTGTTTAGTTGCTGAGTTGTGTCTGACTCTTTTTGTAACTCCACGGACTGTAGTCTGCCAGGCTCCTCTGTCCATGGGATTTCCCAAGCAAGAATACTGGAGTGGGTTGCCATTTCCTTCTCCAGGGAATCTTCTCAACCCAGAGATCCCCTGCATAGGCAGGCAGGTTCTTTACCACTGAGCCAGCAGAGAACACACATTACAAGTTACCTATGAAATAGAAATTTAACATTTGATTTTTATAAATGCATGGGTATTTTTTTATTGTAGTGAAAAATTACCATTTCTAACCATCTTTAAGGGAACAGTTCGGTGACATTCACATTGTATAACCGTTGCCACCTGGCTACACAGAAGACTGACAGGATCAGTACCTTGTCACACTAGTAACCCAGAGGGGACACGCCAGTATAACCACTATGCTGCACCCCATCAGTGGGCAGCCTAGACTCAGAGACTGGAATGTCAGGGATTTGGAGAACTTTGTTCTTGAGGATCTCTACCAAGTTCGTGTCACAGAGTGAAGAGCTCTGTGCTAGAACTTGGGCGTGGGGGTGGGCTAGAGAAGGAGAAGACAAAAATATACAACTCCAGGTTTACCCTAGAGGACTTACTTTTCAAGTAAGCAGAAACACTCCAACTCCTCTCTCTGTTTTTAAAACATCTTTATTGAGATATAATTCACATACCAATAAAATTTTACCCATCTGAAGTATAAAACTTAGTAGTTTAGTAGTCAGTAATTTAGTAGTTTTGATAATCACTGAGTCATGCAACATCCCTGGAATAAATTTCATAACATATTCATCCCCTGTAAAAAGAAACACATTGGCAGTCACTCTTCTTCCCTCGCCTCCCCCATTCACCCTGCCACTGGCACTCACTCATCTGTCTTTGTACATTTACCTGTTCTGGACTTCTGTAAGTGGAATCACGCAGTATGTGACCTTTTGAATCTAGCTTCTACTTGCCTGTTGACAAGGTTCACCTGTGTGGTAACGTGTGTCAGCGCTTCATTCCCTTGTAGAGCTGAATTATATTGCATTCTATGGATCTACCACAGTTTGTTTGTCCATCCATCACTTGATCACTCCACGTTTTGGTGGTTACGAACAGTGTTGCTATGAACACTTGTGTACATACTTTTGTGTGGGCGTATATTTTTGATTCTCCTGTCTGCTCTGAATACCTATCACTTATCAGATACGTGATTTGCAAATATTTCCCTTCATTCTATGGATTGTCTTCACTTTTTTTTGCGGGGGACGGGGAGTGCTCACAGCATGGCATGCGGGATCTCAATTCCCTGGCCAGGGATTGAGCCCTCGCCGCCGTCAGTGGAAGTATGGAGTCTTAAGCCTTGGACAGTCCGGGAAGTCCCTCCCTTTTCGCTTTTTTGATGGCATCGTTTTCAGCACATAAGCTTTTGACATCCAATTTATGTTTTTTTTCTTTTGCTTTTCTAACAAGAGTTTCTAACCCTTTTCTAACAAGAACACAAATTAATGGTGGAATGAAAAAATAATCAGCTGATACCTGTAAAGCACCTACTTCTTATAAAACTCTGGGTTTCACCTGCAAGCATACATTTTAAGAGAACACAAGGGAAAGAAATAATAAAGGAAGGCTTCTGAGCATTTCTTCTCTGGGAAAAAGGAAGTGAAGGCAGAGGAGGGCTGAGACCCAGAAGCAGGAAGGGAAAGGGAGGGTATGGGGAGGCGAGGCCAGCTGAGTGCTGAAGCAGCTACGGACCCTCATCTTTCCCCCCTGCCCTTAGAAGCTGCTGTTTGAGCGGGGAAGGAGTCACTGGAGTCCGAGTTCCGCAGCCTAATGACCCGGCACAGCAAGGTGGTGTCCCCAGTGCTCATCCTGGATCTGATCGGTGGTGAGGACGACCTGGAGCTCCAGGAGGAGGTGCCCCTGGAGCACCTGCCTGAGAGCGTGCTGCACGACGTGGTCCGCATCTCCCGCTGGCTGGTGGAATACGGCCGCAACCAAGGTGAGGTGGCCCGGGCGCTGGCGGCAGGCCAGAGGATCGGGCCTCCCCTTCATTTCTTTAATCCACTTGCATGTCTTTGATAAGGAGTTTAGTAGGAGACACCGTGAGCCATAAATCCTGAGTGTGTGTGTCAAATTGTGAATCTAGCAAATCCACACGTTTCTTTATATACCTTCCTTTCCTGTTTATTTCCCTTTTTTCCCCCAATTAATTATAAAAATTTCAAATGGCACAGAAAGGTTTAGGTGAAAAACAGAAGTTCACTTCCCTGCTTCCCTGATGCCTATAGCATAACCCAAAGATGAGTACTGTTAAGGTTATTTACAGCCTTCCAAAAAAATCTTTACATGTGTGTGAGAGAGAGAGTGAATATGTGCGTTATCTCCCCCTCATTCCCAGGTGAAAGGACAATTGTCCTCTCTGACAACTGTTTTCTGGTTTTTGCTTTTAACTTGGTGACATGCCTTGAGAACGTTCCATATCAGTACATGTGTGTCTGCTTCATTCTTTTTCACAGCTGCATAATATTCTGTGGTGTGTTGGTCCCATCATTTCTTTGGCCTGTCCCAGGATTAAAAAAAAACACAAAACTCCTGAGTTAAGCAAAAAATTTTCAGAAACTAATGAATATTCAATTTTAAGCTTCTTACTCCTCCACATTCTTCTTCCCTTTGGTAGTGTGTGCACGCACCAAGCCGCCAGTGTGCCTTGTGACTGTGCCCCTCCTTCTCGAGGACTGTGTGGTGCTGGGTCTCAGGGCTGCCTGTACCAACCACACAGGCTCGTCTGTGGCTCACGAACTGCACTCTGGGAGCTGAGGGGTTGGCTGGAGCGATCCAGGGGCTCCCTTGGGATAAGGGAGGCCAGCGGATGCCTCCAGAGCCCTCTGCCTCCTTCAGCCAGAATCTCTGTGCTCTGGTCCATTTTGCATGCTAGTGACACATTGGTTTGGAGCTGCTGAAATGTACCGTGGCACCTGTATCTTTTTTCCTCACTCATTTGAACTTTTTTATTTTCTAATTTTCCAGTATTGATAAAGTGCTGAAGTGAACATGCTTGTACTGCTTGCTGTTCTTATTTAGGAAGTTCTTTGGGATATTTTCTCAAAGGTGCAGCTATCAGGTAGAGCTGTCTGAACAGATCTGTGCCCTTCTTGCTATCTTAGGCTCCTCTCCGGACAGATGGGGCCGGTGGACTGACCCATCGACAATCCTTCAGCTGTTTGTTCTTCCTTAACTTCATTTATCATAGCTATTTGACCGGGATATCACAATCTTCTAATTTTTAAAAATTTCCACTTCATTCACAGCTAAAGAATAGTCTATTTTTTTCATTTACTGACATTTATTGTCTCTTTACTGCGTATACATTGTTCATATCCTTTGCATACTCAGTCGCTGAAGTCATGTACGACTCTTTACAACCCCCTGTAGTTTACCTCACCAGGCTCCTCTATCCATGGGATTATCTAGGCAAGAATACTGGAGTAGGTTGCCATTTCCTCCTCCAGGGAGAAGGACTTCCTGACTCAGACCCAGGTCTCCTGCATTGCACGCAGATTCTTTACTGACCAAGCCACTAGGAAAGCCCATGATTACTAGACTGGGTAGCCTATCCCTTCTCCAGGAGATCTTCCTGACCCAGAAATCACATCCTTTGACCTCTTACCAAGTTGAAGCTGGGTGTTAACTTTGTATTTTTTGTAATCTAAAAGAAAACTTAACCAGGAATTCCCTAGCGGTCCAGTGGTTAGGACTCTGCTTTCAGTTCCAGGGGCCTGCGTTCAGTCCCTGGTCTGGGAACTAAGATCCCACAAGCTTCAGGGTGTGGCCAAAAATAAACAAAATTAAAAATAAAAAAACCTTACTTTCAAAGGGAGCTCTCTGGTGGTCCAGTGGTTAGGATTCTGCTTCCACTGTAGGAAGCACGGATTCAATCCTTGGTCAGGGAACCAAGAACCACGTGCTGTGTGGCACAGCAAAAAAACAACAAAAAACTCACAACTAACTGTTGGTTCTATTGGAGGGTAGTTTCCTCTCATAAGACTTTGCTTAATTTGGGACAAGGCTGTGCTGGGGGCTGTTAGGAAGAGGTTCACAGGTAGCAATAGCAGGTACCCACTGCTGCCCTGAGGAGCTGTGTCTGGAGGGGAGAGGGAGGCTCCCGGGCCAGGGGCAGGAACCTCAGCTGTTGCCCGTCTTCCCTCAGATTTCATGAACGTCTACTACCAGATCCGCTCCAGCCAGCTGGATCGCTCCATCAAAGGCCTGAAGGAGCATTTCCGGAAGAGCAGCTCTTCCTCCGGGGTCCCCTACTCCCCTGCCATCCCCAACAAGAGGAAAGACACACCCACCAAGAAGCCGGTCAAGCGGCCAGGTGAGCGCCCCCCCCGCCGGCCCACCTCGGAACCATCCTGAGGGCCACCTGGGACCCGGGTTGCCCAGGCCCACCCCAGGGTGAGCAGCGTTAGCCCCTTCAGAGCTTGTCCTCACAGTACCCTGACCGTAGGTACACGGGGCAGAAAGCAGGGGTCTGCCCACCCAGCCAGGCCTGGTCCAGTGAGCTTTCTCGAGAGTCTGGGGGCCGCATAAGGGTCCTTGGAGCGGAGGGTCACAGGCCTGGAGAGGTGGGCTGATGGGTGCAGGGGCAGCCACTCGCTGGGCGCCCTTGGCCTGTCTCCGTCGTCTTGTGTAAAGGCCAGGCCTGCTGCCTCCACGAAAACTGTGGAATGGGACAGGGGCAGGCGTGGCAGCCTTCACCTTCCAGGAAGCCCAGGCCGCTTGACCTGATGTGTAGTTAAGAAGTGGAGAGGGGAGAGTTTGCTCTTTCCCAGTCCATCCATCCAGAAAGAAAAAAAAAATCCCAGGCCATCCTCGCTGAAGGACACAGTCGGGCTTTTGGGTTCCACTCGAAGCTCGAGTCCAGCTGTGGGGAGCCGGGGGAGGGTCGTTGAGGTGGGAGAGGCCTGGGCTGCGGGTGTCCTGGGCGAGCAGCTCACTGTCTGGCCTTCTTCCCGTCATGGTGTGCCCCGCGGGTCTGTGCTCCGGGTAAACAGTGTCCCCGCGTGTCACCTTCCGCTTGGCAAGCCTGGCTGTGTCTAGCCGCTGAGAGGTGTTGCCCTCGAGAGGCTGAGGTCTTCGGGGTGAGGGACCACTGCAGACCCCAGGGAGAGAGAGAGAGCACGTGAGGCCAGGGCTGTTCCCGCCTCAGCCCATCCGGCCCATCCGGTCCAGCTGCTGTTGCCTCGCGCGCCCAGAGGCACCGGTGGGACCGTCCTTCGTGACAGCGCTTTCCTTCCCTGCCCCTCAGGGAGCAAGGTTACCTGTTCACAGTTGCCCTGAAAACGTGCTCCTCCTCAGGCCTTGGTTCAGGGTTTGGAGACACAGCAGAGCAGAGGCTGCCCGCAGGCAGGGCCCCAGTGGGCAAGGCGGGAGAGAAGCCGGGGGCCCTTCCCCCGCAGTGTGGATGTCCTGGCCGTCCCCCGGGAGAACTGGCTGCAAACGGGGACTCTAGTAAGGCTGCCTGCCTGGCCACAGCCGCCCGCCACACGGGCCTTTCCGTCTCTGCGCCTCGGCTCAGCGAGGCTGTGGGGCTCCTCGGGCCTCGGCAGGCCTGTGCTCTCCTCCCCTCTGTCTCTTCTCCAACGGGCACCCCTGGACCCAGACTGCATCCAGGAGCACTGCTGGCCCTGCAGGGGAGCTGGGGTCTGATCTCGGTGCTCCCGCTGGACCTAAAGCAGCCTTGACTTCGAGCCTGCCTAAAGGAGGGCTGTAGCTGTGAGGGTCCTTTTGGTTTCTGTGGGGTTTCAAGAGTTGTCAGAAGCTGGGTGTGGGGGCGAGGCTCAGAACTGATGTCGGAAACCAGGGAGACAGGACCCCAGGACGTGATTCCCAGCTCTTGAGGAGCGAAGTCAGAAACTAGGGAGACAGGCTCCCGGGACATGATCCCCAGCTCTTGAGGAGCGAAGCTGGGCGGCGCGGTGGGTAATGAAACACTGACCCTGGCATCATCCGAGGTAGTTGGACACCTGATGGGCTTGGTGGCTGCCAGATCAATGTCCCCAGCCCATATCCACGTGGGCGTGCTGGCGAGGCTCCTGAAAGCTGCGCGGGCCCATCTGCTCCCGCTGGCCCGTGCGGCAGGAAACCGATTCACTCATTAGTGGGGCCGCTCACTGAAGAACACAGTGAGGCCGATGCTGAACCGGAGCCCCGAACTCGGTTGTTAGTAGCTCACTGTGGTTGGTGCGCACAGAGAGAGACGTCCCGCCTCCCCAGCCTTTTGGGGAGCTGCCAGGACCCAAGCAGCCCCCTGTGTTCAGAGATGCCGGGGCCACACAGGAGTCCCCAGGGGAGAGGGACCCAAGTTACCCTCGCGGTGCCTGCCCTGCCCCAGCTCTGTTAACGAGGCAGCAGCACAGGTCCATTTTGAGTGGTTTTATCCCCCACGTGTTCTGCCCGAGCGCTCGCCCTGGCAGCGGCGGCGGCCCCCAGAGGCTGTGGCCCGTGGTGGTGGTGGCATTGTTCTCACGTGTGACACTAACTGTTGGTTTTCTCCCCCCATGCCAAGAGCATGCCCCCTTTCCTGTGGCCCTCCCGCTCCAGCTCTCTGTGTGGCGGCCTCTGTTAACTCCTCCTCGGGTTTTGAGTCATTCCCAAGAGCTCTGATGGTTTGGATCCCTGCCCTGGTGTGTGGGCCACTCTGCCTCTGGATCTCCAAGCCTCCCAGTGCTGTCCCTGAAGCGCAGGCCCATTTTGCCACCTCCCAGGTCTCCTGCTTTTGGTGGGCTGCTGCTTGGCCGCTTCTGGCACTGAGCGTGCCCGGAGAGCTCCCCGGAGAGCTTGGCCTGCCCTTGGGAGAGGACCCGAGGGCCTCAAGGTGTCCCCCGGATCTTCCTTTCTGGGCTCTAGAGCTCCATGACTTGTTCCTCTGTCCCAGGGCCTATCATCTAAGTGCCACTCAGTACTGTTGTTTTTTTTAATTTTGGCTTCTCCTGGTGGATCTTTGCCCATCTCATCTCCTTCACTCACTGCACTTCCTCAAATGAACTCAGACCCAGAACCATGAGGGTCACTGGCAGAACCAGGAGTCCCCTGAAGGAATGAAATGGCTCCGTTCCTCTGTCCGGGCGTGCTCACTGCTGGGGGTGGGCGCGGGCCTGGGGGAGAGGGGCCGGTGGAGGGCTGCTGCTGTTTTCTCTCACTCATTTCCTAGGTCTTCTTGTCTCCTCTCTGTGTGGCTCTGGTGACAGGGACCATCCGTAAGGCTCAGAACCTTCTGAAACAATATTCCCAGCATGGTCTAGATGGGAAAAAGGGGGGCTCTAACCTCATTCCTCTGGAAGGTAATCACCCCGTGTTCCTCTCCAGTTCCCTCCTCCTCCACTGTGTGTCCACTCCCGTGGCAGGGCCAGAGCCTCCACCCCACAGACGGCCTCTGGCACAAGCCTGAGAGGGGCAGGGGGCGGGGGGGAAACTGAGGTCCCTGGGGCCACTGAGCCCCACTGGCTGGCTCAGGGGCAGCCTTTGTGGTCTTGGCCTAGTCCTGTCTGACTGACGGAGGCTCTGCCCCCCGGGAGGCTTCCTGCCCCCTCCCCATCCTGTCTCTGTCCTTCTTGTCTCCCATTTGAACTCGGAGAAAGTTCTCTGTCACGGGTAGCCCTTTCACGCTCAGACCAGCAGTGGCAGGACCAAGCTGGCTTCCCCCGCCACCCCCACCTTCAGAAAGGGGAGCGTGTGCCATGGGAGACAGGCAGCCTATGTCCCCTCTGTCTCCCATCAGAGGAGGGGACAGCCCTGCCCCAGTGGACCAGATCTGCCTTCAAAAGAATGTCCCTGGGGGACAAAAGGAGCCTGTCCCCATTCATTGGACAGTGACATTTCTCTAACTGGATCTCTCCCCACTACGGTGAGACTCAGCCCCTGGGGCTGAACATCAGACCTTCCGCAGCTGCCGGAAACTCTTCCAGAAACCATCTGTGGTCCTCACAGCTTTCTCAGCCTCCGAGTTTGGGGAAACTGGCTCCCAAGGGTGGTCCAGGCACTGCAAGTCAGGCTTGAAATGGCTGTTCCTGAGGTGGTCTGAGGCAGAGGAGGGGCTCAGAGCCTTCTCCAGTGCCCCCACACACATCCCATCTCATATCCCCCGGAGATTGAGGGTTTCTTCTCAGCGACCCCTACCCGAGAGGCAGCCACCCCGCCCCTGGATAAACGCTGCTTGTGTTTGCGGCCAACATCTCGCTAGGTCACGAGCATGATTTCCGAGTTAAGCACCTGTCCGAGGCCCTGAACGACAAGGCCGGGCCGCTGGCCGGTGAGTACCGCAGCCCAGCCCGTGGGCCGCCACCGCCACACTCCCGGCCACCCCTGGAGTGCCCGCTCCCGCCGCCCAGCTGGCCTCCGCTCCGAGGATGAGCCAGGCCTACTCGCCTTTCTCTCCCGGCCTCCTCCTCTCTCTCTCTCGGGCACTAGGTCTCCCTGCCTCTCTCCAGACGGGAGTGCAGGCTGGGCTCTTGGAGCCTGGGCCGAGGGCAGAAGCTGCAAGCGGCCCCTTGGAGGGTAGGGAGCGCCCACACCTGACTCCAGCAGCAGCTCCAAGGCTCTGACCCCTTTGGAGCCCGTCCCTTGGCACGTAGCATCCGGTTGCCTGTGGACACCACTGCCCAGCCTCCAGTACCGTGGAGGGACCCCCCACTCCTCCCAAGGCAGCTGACAACCAAGCAATCCTCCCTCTCTGGGGCTCATGTGGACTGCTCTCCAACTTTGATCCCATGTCAGCCAGCCTCATAGACCAGAGCCCACCACCTTTTTATACATTCCAGAAGGCCTGGCCAGGCCGGTGTCTGCCTTCAGAGGCCCAGCATCTTCTGAGATGGCGCCAACCTCTTTGGGGTGGACATTGCCTCTTGCCCATCCCTGGGTGTCGTCTTCCCAGTACAGTTCAGACTCCCCCATCTGGGGTCAGATGTGTCTTCTCCGGGAAGTAGACTGAGGGGTCTTCTTGTCCTTGAATCCTCCCCCACACCTCCCATACCTGATGCTCTGGGACAGTAATACTGCCCACAGCAGAGCTGAAAATGAAGCTCAGACCAAGGCTGGACTCAGCTCCATCTTTCCCCCCTCAAACCCTGGCAGCTCTGCTGGAGTCCTCTCAGCTTTCTGCCAGCAGTCTTCCTCCCATCTGCTGCCAGTCTGGCTGCAGCCCAGGAGCTGGAGAGATTCACGGCCCCCACCTCAGCAGGGAGAGGGGCTACCCCAAACCAGGAGCTCAGGGACCCTTCTGTGCCCCCCAGGGAGAGATGACATGCTGGACGTGGAAACCGACGCCTACATCCACTGCGCCAGTGCCTTTGTCAAGCTGGCCCAGAGCGAGTACCAGCTGCTGACGGACGTCATCCCTGAGCACCATCAGAAAAAGACCTTCGACTCTTTGATACAGGTCTGGCCCCGCCCCGCCCTGCCCTGACCAGATGCCCCAGGTGAGAGCTTTCCCTGCGGAAGCTTGAGTCTGGGCCAGGTTCCTAGCCCTTAACTCCAGCCACTGCCTCCACCCCGATCCTGGGGCCTCTGAACTGGGTGGTGTGTCCTGATGGGAGGCACACACCCTCCCCACACCCTTCCAGGGGCCCTCACCGGCCATGGGAGCCAGCTGGCTGCCCCTCCCCTGAGGCCCTCCTCCGCCCCACTCTCTCAGGACGCTCTGGACGGGGCTCATGCTCGAAGGCGAGAACATCGTGGTGGCCGCCCGCAAGGCCATTGTCCGCCATGACTTCTCGGCTGTGCTCACCGTCTTCCCCATCTTGCGGCACCTCAAGCAGACCAAGCCTGAGTTTGACCAGGTGCTCCAGGTACGTGGGGGCAGGGGGGCCCTTGGGGACGCCGCCTCGCAGGGCCTCCCAGGAGAACCGCATTCTCTGCTCAGAGTGGGGGCAGCGGCAGCTTCCTCGGGGCCCTGGGCGGGTGGAGGTGCTCCCGGGGAGTGAGAAGAGACAGTCCCCGGGCAGGGGGCTGGGAAGGAGCAGGGCTCCCGAGCCCTGTGCAGCCATGTGGCTACATCCTCAGGGCACAGCCGCCAGCACCAAGAACAAGCTGCCCAGCCTCATCACTTCCATGGAGACCGTGGGAGCCAAAGCGCTGGAGGACTTCGCCGACAACATCAAGGTGCACTTCCTCTGTCCACGCCACCCAGGCTGGCAGGCAGGGCTGCAGGGACCGGCCTCAGGAACTCCTGAGAGCAGGCCTCCAAGTGGGGCGGGCTTGCCCGGCAGGGGAAGCCAGCCAGCCGTGCTGCTGGTCTCCTGTCAATACCCACGGGCCTCCCTTTCTTTCCCAGAGGCCCGCACTTGAGGCATCAAGCTCCTTTAGATCCCTCTTGCTTGTTTGTTTGTGCCTGATGGGATGTCTTGACACTTGTCTGCCAGGAGGGGTGGCGCTGTGCGCCCACAGACGGGTGCCGGGATGGGCTGGGGCCTCCTTAGGAGCTGTTCCAGGGACTCAGGCTGTCTGTCCCACAGAACGACCCGGACAAGGAGTACAACATGCCCAAGGATGGGACCGTGCACGAGCTCACGAGCAACGTGGCGCCGCCGGGCGGTCCCTGGGGCGGGAGGGGGCGCGGGCGGCGGGATGGGCTGGAGGCGCCCAGCGCCCTCTGCAGACGGGGCCTTTCTCTGGAGGCCAGACCCACAGGGTGAAGCGGCAAGTTTGCTGTCACCCATTTCACCTGTTTCACCTGCCCTCACCTGTCCGGAACGGTCAGAGGGGCTGCACCGTGGGGGCTGATCCAGCCTTTGGGTCCTGCCCTTAACCTTCTTGGCCCTGTTTTCTCCCCCCACGCAGGCCATCCTCTTCCTGCAGCAGCTCCTGGACTTCCAGGAGACGGCAGGCGCCATGCTGGCCTCCCAAGGTATTTGACACCTCCCTGCGGGGCCCCCAACCCATTCCTCCCTCCGAGCTGGAGACATGGGGTTAGCCTCCCCCCCAGGGGGCACCCTCCTCTCTGGGTGAGGAGATTCCCCCACACTGGGGAGTGGAAAGGAATCGTGTCCTGTGATGGGACCCCCTCAAGCCTCTTGGACCATCAGACCCAGCATCAGGAGAGAGGGGTCTGACCACCTGCCCGGCCTCCGTCCCCCTGGCTCCCTCCACCGTCCTCGCCCTGAAGCGTGGACCCCACTTGTCTGAAAGTGTCTTTTGTGCCCAACTCCCACCTCCTCCTGCATTTCCCCACCTCCTCTTGTGTTGCCTGTCCTCCTACTTGGTCTCACACTGCTGACCCGTTGAATGGGCTCGGCTGGCATCTCAGGGCCAGCCTGGTGTCTTCCCCGTGACTGGGGTTGGGAAGTCAGCACGTGGGAGGCGTGCGCTGAGACCCAGCCCTGGGCCTTCCCTGTACCCCACATCCTGGGAGCAGCCTCTGGCCTGTCGTTCTCCTGATGTCCACTTTTCCAATATATCCCTGGCCTGCGGGGGTCTAGCCTGGGCTGTCCTGCTGTCTGTGTCCCGGCGTTCAGGGGCGTGGGCTGCTTGGCTCGGGTGTGGCGGCCGTCTCTAACCTGTTTTGCACTTTGCATCTTTCTCCCTCCTTTGTCTCCCCCTTCCCCTCTGTGCGCACTGCCTCTCACTGCGTAGTTCTTGGGGACACATACAATATTCCTTTAGACCCCGAGGTAAGCAGCAGGGCTTGGCAGCCCCATCCTCCCCCTCTGAAGCCCTGTGGGTGAGGTTCCCTGGGGACAGAGGCCCCTGGACAGGCTCAGGGCCCCAGTTGGAGCAAGGTCAGAGGGGCACGGTTCCTTCAGGGTGCTCCTGACCCCTCAGCTCCCTGACCACCAGTTTCTGTCTCTGGGCTTCTGCAGACAGCATCCTGCTGTGCCCAGCACCCTGACCACACCCTTCGGGCTGGTCCAGCACTTCCCTGTCCCCTTCCTCCCCTGTCCACTCCCCACCCCCTGGCCTTGTACTCTGTGTGGGCAGGACACCTCTGGTTTGATAGAGGAGGTTATGGGTGGTGGGGGAGAAGGTGCAGAGGCCATCAGGGGTTATTCTAAAAGTCTGCTGCTAACAAATAGGATACGTGGGCCTTGTAGGTACCACCCAGCTTGGGTCGGGGGAAGGGGGCTGTCCCCACGCCCATCCTGCCCGTCTTCCTGCCGGTCCTTGGGGGCCAGCTTATTAACCCCACCACCCAAGACCATGGAGGGCCCTCCCGGATTCCAGAAGAGTCCCAGGAAGCCCTCCCCTCAGCTGGAAGGGAGCCCCATAGCTCAGGACATACCCAGCTCTGTCTGAGGAAGGCCCCTCCCAGGGTTTCCCCAGCTGTTCCCCGGGCCAAGGGGAGGCGAGAGAGGGTCTCGGCTGCTGCCACCGCCATGGTAACAGGATTTCTCCTCTCGCAGAGACCAGCTCTTCCGCCACCAGCTACAGCTCCGAGTTCAGCAGGCGTCTGCTGAGCACCTACATCTGTGAGTGGTCCCCACCAGCCAGCAGCCCTGGCCCCTGGCCTTTCCCCTTCCTTCTCCTCTTTGTGTGCTCCTGCTAGTCCTGGCCCCGCTCCTGAGGGCCGCCCCACCCTGCCCCGACCTTTAGAATTGCAACCTAACCTCTGGTTGGGGGGCTGTGGGAGCTGGGCCAAGGGCTCCCGAGTCTGGCGGGGTCTTGGGTCCAGGAAGGACAAGGACCGGCGAGTGGGAGTTGGTTTGCGGATCAGACTGCCATGGTTGGTAGATGGCCACGTCCTTCCCTGTGCAGGTAAAGTCCTGGGCAACCTGCAGTTGAACCTGCTGAGCAAATCCAAGGTGTATGAGGACCCGGCTCTGAGTGCCATCTTCCTGCACAACAACTACAACTACATCCTCAAGGCCCTGGAGAAGTAAGTGGCCGCGGGGGGCTGCTCGGGGCTCACCTGCCTCTGCCCCATCCTCACGGCCTCCTGGGCATGGCCATGCCCCCTGGTGTCACCTTGGCGGGCCCAGGCCCCAGGGAGGAGGGGAGGTAGGCTCCGCCGGGGTTGTTGCGAAGGCCAGCAGCCTGTTGGACCTCCTCTCTCTCCTCTCCCCGCCTGCTCCCACCCCAGGTCTGAGCTGATCCAGCTGGTGGCCGTGACCCAGAAGACTGCCGAGCGCTCCTACCGGGAGCACATCGAGCAGCAGATCCAGACCTACCAGCGCAGGTGGGGAGCCCCCACCTCGACCTGCGTACCCATCACTCACACTTCCTTCCCAGAGCCTGGGGACGCCGGGCCCAGTCAGAGTGGGGTCAGTGGTGGGGAACTGCTGCCCAGTGGACCCCAGTCCTCTGCTTTTAAATCACATTTTTTGGGGGTGGGAAGCCCCGCCCACTCCCTACTCCTTGGCAGGGAAGGGGCGCTTTGCCAGTCTATTCAAGGGTGGTCTGCCAAGGGTGACAGCTAAGAACGGTTGACTATCAGAGATGTGGGTAACTTTTTGGCTGAGCAAAGAGCAAGGTCGCAAGGACCCTTGAACTTGGCCGAGCCTCGCGCCTCCAGGGCTGTCTCTGGTCCTCTCCTCCTGTTTCTTAGTTTGTGTGTCTCTCTCCCTTCGGGTGTTTCTTCCCCATGGCTGTATCTCCCTCTTCCTTCTTGTTTATCTGCTCCTCCTTTCTCATCTGCTTCTCCATCTAAATTGGCTATGATGCCGACATGAAGTGCAGTCGTCAGTGCTTAATCAATCTATTGAGTGCTCTGTTTCCTGTCCTTAATTTTAACAGCAAGCAGCTTGAACATTTTTTATTCCCAAGGTGGGGGGAGGAATCTCAGCTGTGTTTTGCTCAGTTTTGACCCAAACCGATCCCTGCCCTCACCACCTACCCCAGTAGATGAAGAGATTAAAAAAAAAAAAAAAACCAGGAAAGGGAGCAGGGGCCTGAGGCTGTCCCTTTTCTGCCCTGTGCTTCCCTCCCTGCCTGGCAGTTGGTTAAAGGTGACTGACTACATTGCCGAGAAGAATCTACCTGTGGTCCAACCTGGAGTCAAGGTGAGCTGAAGGCCTGGGCTGGGCAGGGGAGGGTGGCTAGTGGATACGGTGCTCTATGTTGTCTCTCTGGGGGAAAAAATAAACCACCAGGATGAGAAAGCAAGGATGCCTGTGGCCCCGAGGGCAGAAGGGAAGGAGCCAGGGGCAGGATGCCTCTGCTCTGAGCTCCACTTTGTCTGCTGTCTCCCCTGGCCCCCAGCTTCGGGACAAGGAGCGGCAGATGATCAAGGAGCGTTTTTAAGGTAAATCGGGATCTTCTCGCCTCCATCGATTGATGCTGCTCCCATAGCAACACAGACCCGAACATTCGTCTCTGGGTCACTGCTGTTTCCCCCTGTTTGGTGGCCAGGGCTTCAACGACGGCCTTGAGGAGCTGTGCAAGATCCAGAAGGCCTGGGCGATCCCCGACACGGAGCAGAGGGACAAGATCCGCCAAGCTCAGAAAAGCATCGTTAAGGAGACCTACGGGGCCTTTCTAAACAGGTGAGCCCTCCATCTTTGCCTTCCCAGCCCCACGCTCCCCCTCTGCTCCAAGTCAAAGACCTCTGGGCTCTCTTTGAGAAAACATGGAGAGAGGGTGGTGGGTTCAGGTGGCAGACCCAGCGCCTATGGCTTTGGTGTGGGGCCAGACCAAAACACAACTCGGGACACCCCGTCAGGAGGGCCTTAGGCTGAGGCAGGGCTGGGGGTGGGCTCGGCCTGTACCCCCTGACCTCAGCGCCTGGGCAGGTATGGCAGCGTGCCCTTCACCAAGAACCCGGAGAAGTACATCAAGTACCGCGTGGAGCAGGTGGGGGACATGATCGATCGCCTCTTTGATACCTCGGCCTGAGCTGCCACTGCCCCTGCCTGGCTCTGCCAGAGCAGCTGTGTTACTGGACAGATAAACAGGTGTGGACTTGCCTCTGGGCTGGGTGAGTGTGGCATCCTTTGCGACAGGGGCCTTGCTCGGCCACCCGGCCAGGAGCCCCGCCCCCGAGTCCTCAAGTCCTGGTCCGCCCTTCCTCTCACAGCCCTCATTCCCCACCCAAGCAGCACTCTCCCAGAACCTTGGCGTTTGTCACCCTGACCACAGCCTGCAGCAGCCACAGGATGGCTTCGAGAAGGACAGAGAAGGGAGACAGAGGTCTGCGCCCACAGCTGCCTCGCGGGACGGGAGGAGGAGGGCTGAGTAGCCCTGCTTCTGGGCCAGCTCGGGACTGGGGTGGAGAATGCCCTTCAGCCCAGGCCTGAGGGTCGGGCTCAGAGGAGCAGGCCACACCGCAGCCCCGGGCCCTGCAGAAAAGCAAGGGGGTTGGACTGCTCTCAGACTCAGTGCAGAGAATGCCTGCCCCATCCCCACAGTCCTGCTGCCTAGGGGTTCTGTCCCCAAGGTGCGCCCGGTGGCTGGAGAAGTGCTCTCCCTGCCCTCTGAGCATGTGGCCGGAGCTCACTGAAGGGGTCCTGAGTGTCCCGGGCCTGTCTGGGGGCTCCAGTGCTCCTGGCTCGGGGCTAGGCGGCAGCGGCTGCCAAAGGAGCAGTTAGGCAGTGTGTGGGGACGGGGGCCCAGTTGCAGTGGTGAGACAGTCTGGAGCAGGGGCGGGGCTCCGGGGGCTTGAGATGGGCCCCACCTACTCCAACAAAAGCGAACAGCTGAGCGTGACAGAGACGGACTCCGGAGGCGCCCTTGCCCTGGGGTGATGTGTTTATTCCACACTCCTTGCTTACATGCTAACAGGAAGGAGAGCTCTGGGGTGGCCTGGGGTCCTCCAGGCTGAGGGAAGAGAGTCTACCTCCCTCCCCCTCCGGGAGGCCCCGTCACAGCCCTCGCCCCCAGGTCTGCAGCCCGGGCCCTGCCCGTTACAGCCTGGGCTGCCCACCGTGGGGTGCAGCCACTCCAGGGGCGGGTTCCGACTTGCATGTCGCCCACATCCAGAGCACAATGAAGATGATCTGGCTACATGCCACCCCTACCACATACACGTGGAAGAAGATGTGGTCAGCAGTCTCCGCCCAGCTCCTTCTGGACCCCTTCCCTGCTCCAGGGGCTTCTGTGTGGGCAGGAAGAGTAAAGAAGACTGCACACTCTGCGTGTGCACAAGGGTGAGCCCCAGAGAGTGCTAGTCTGCCCCCCTTCATCACATTCACAGCTAAGGAACATTCGGGTCTGGCCCCTTCTAGATCATCGTGAGTTGAAGAAATGCCCTCTGAGAGAGACTGTGCAAAGCACAGGGGTTATCCTGTGCTAAGTTACTTCAGTCATGTGTCCGACTCTTTGTGACCCCGTGGACTGTAGCCTGCCAGGTTCCTCTGTCCACGAGGAGGACAGACAAGAATACTGGGGTGGGTTGCCATACTCTCCTCCAGAGGATCTTCCCGACCCAAGGACTGAACCCATGTCTCTTATGTCTCCTGCATTGGCAGGCGGGCTCTATACCCCTAGTGCCACCTGGGAAGCCCAGGGAGTCTGAAGTCACTGGGCCTTAGGGATGCTGACTGCTCCCTGCTCCAGACCTGCTGCTTGTGAGTGCAGCCACGGTGGAGTCCCAACAGCAGAGCCGGCCGAGGTGGGTGCAGGGACCTCTGAAGAGCCCGGTGACCTGCAGCCCCAGTCTGCCAGCTCTGCCCCGAGGCCTCCTCCTCCACCCCCTCCAGGAAGGGGCCCCAGCCCCTGCCCACCTTCAAGGTTAGGCCCTGGCTTCCCGTGGTCTTGCTGCTCCCCATTCAGCGCTGGACTGGGGCTGTCCTCTGCCCTGAGGTTGCCCCGGGCCAGGAGCCCAGTCAACAGCACAGTCTCGGTGGTGCTGACAAAGAGCAGCAGCAGCAGGATGGTGAAGTAGTAAACTGGAGAGGGGGTGGAGAAGAGCGGTCAGGAGCCAGGCCTGGCCTATCGGGCCCGGGACCTGAGCAAAGGCACCCTGGCTCCCATGACAGCAGGCAGAGGTGGAGTGAGGCAGGCCCAGCACAGAGCGGCCCGGCCCCAGGCCAGGCGAGGGCAGGCCTTACCTAGCAGGGGGTTGCAGGAAGAGGAGCTGGGCAGGGCCTGTATCAGGGAGGAGTGGAAGACGAGGTAGCTCAGAAGCAGGGTCACCTTGTAGGCGATGCGCTCAGTGTGGAGGGGCAGCAGCCCCCCCGCACAGGTCAGCCAACAGCAGCGCCTCCCCCAGGGACCAGGAGCGTTAAGATGGCCTTTAGTGCTGTGTTCTGCAGGCGCAACTGGAAGGAAGATAGGGCATTCCAGGGAGTGCGCACAGAAGGGTGAGGTCATGGCCTCTGACTGTGCATCCCCAACGCCCCCCTCAGCCCTCACAGAAGGGTGAGGTCATGGCCTCTGACTGTGCATCCCCAACGCCCCCCTCAGCCCTCAGTAGCCACCTCCCAACTCACCGTCACCTGGAAGCAGGGTACCAGGTGCTGGGGTGGGATTTGGGTTTTCAGATCCTGAACCACGAACTCCCTCTTGACACTCACAATCTCGTTCACCGCGTGGACCTGGAACTCCAGCTCCCTCACTGAAGGGGTAGGGGTGAGAACGGTGAACTCAGAAAGAAATACCCTATGCCTGCATCTTTCTTGGCAGTAGGGGCAGGGATGGACTGGAACCCAGGGATGATGGAGCACTCTGATGGTTGCTGGGGGCAGACTTGGAAGCTGGTCTGTCCAGGGGCTTTCCAAACTGATTTTTCAATACCCCAAGTTTTCTCCACTTAGAGGAAGGGCCATCTCAGATTCATAAAATGAATTTTCATTGTAAAAATAAACGCACTTTGCACCACTTCACAGAGGGGCAGGGGACATGGTCACAGACTCACTCACTGGTATATCATCTCACACCTGAAATACTAGGATTCGTGGGGCGGCAGCTGTGGTATTTCCCAGAGGGGCGGGATGGAAGGGAAAGTGGGACGACTCTGCTGAGTTGAACATCGCCTGCTGGGTCTGTGGGCTAATCAGTGGGTGGCAACATCTTCAGGATGTTTTCAGGAGTGAGGCTGCAGCAGCCTGCGCCTCTGGGCTGGACACAAGTGGGCAGTTTGGCCCTGGCTGTTGGCCCAGAACTGTTGCTCTGGGGCAGGGAGGAGAAGACTGGAGGGGCCCACAGCCTACAGCAGGGGAGGGCCGGGAGGCGTGGCCGCTATTTGATAGGGCGAATGGAGTGAAAGAAGCGTGCCCAGCTCCCCTGAGCCAGGGGGGTGGACGTGTGGGAACACAGGCCTGGTCCCCCAGGTCAGGTGTTTGCTGGGGGCCAGAGGCTTCCCCTCCCCTCTCCCCTCATCCCCCATCTCCTGTCCTGTCAGTACCAGTGTTGCTGAAAGCGAAGAAGGTGAGGTGGCAGTCGCTCTGGTCCCTGGGGAAGTGGAAGAGCTCAAAGTCGCAGTTGGTCTCCGTGGTGAGGGCCAGGTGGAACTCGATGTGGCCGTCCCTGTCTACGCGGGCCTGTGGGTTCTTGTCCTGCCAGTTCACCCAGAGGCTGCAGAGGGGACAGGCACCCCTCAGAAGGGGAGGAGGGGGGGACCCCGGCATGTTCTCCGCTGCTGTGCACTGCCCTCGGGGGTTCTGGAAGGTGGGGCACCATAGTGCACAGGAGTCGTGCCAGTGTCCAGTGGGGCCACCAGGAGGGGAATATTCAGTAAGAGGACCTCCCGGCTCCAGATGAGTAGTAGAGAAGGCTGTGCCTGGCCCGTGGCAGGGAAAACAACCCCTGCCTCACTTACGCCTCCCGAACAGTGAGTCTTGGCATCCAGAGCATGTCCCAGGGCAGCATGATTGGGTTCTGCTGGTGCCCAGTTGAGTTCAAGGCCAAGCGTGTGTTCAGCCAGGACTGGGGACACAAGGGTGCTACTAAGGCTCCCGCTCTCCGTGTATATGTGCCCCTGGGCTTAGCAGGTTGACAAAGGCCACTACTTCTGTGCTGGACTCAAGGGGTCTCTCCCCCTCTTCAGCCTCCACCCACCATGGATGCTCACCAGTCGAAGCAACAACGTGGAGGACACCGTGTACCGAAGGATGTCCTGTGGGGGGGAACAGTGTGTCACCTTGGGGGTGGGCGCGGTGGCAGGAAGGCTGGAGACCCCCGTGTTCACAAGGCTGATCCCTGTTCCATCTCCAGCTCAGCACTTGGGCCCCCGGGCCCTCAGGACACTTACCACGTTAAACACATTGGACACGAACACCTGCACGTCCACCACCAGGGGCTTGCTTCCGTTGTTCGGAATCTGGATGGGATCCGGAACCTCCTGGGGTGAGTTGAAGTTGGAGAAGGATGGCCAGTCTGAAGGGTGGAGGTCAAGGTCACCCTGTGCCTTGGGACCCAAATCCCAAAGCTCAAGGCCTTATGCTTTCTACCTACCAAATGCCGGTGCGCTAAAGCCCTGCTGCTGAGCCAAAGGCTGAGTGGTTCCGAGACCGAGGAAGGTGAGATGGAGCAGGAGCTGCAGGGCCATCGTGAGAGGCTATGTAGAGGGGCTGGATGGAGCAGCAGCGCCTAGGCTATAACCTCTATTTCAGTCACTTCTCTGGGGGACTGGGAAGTTGGTTGGAGGCAGCTGTTCTGTGCAACGACCCTGGAGCCTCAGACTTGGCACACCTGCACCCCAGGGTCTGCAAACACTGAAAGACAAAGCTCAGGACCCAGCCCCGCCCAATTTGCATCTGCCCAGGCTTCCAGGCCGCCGCTCCATTTCCACCACCTGGAACCAGTTTTCACATTCAAGACTCGCCAAGCAGACAAGGCAAGCATGGGACCCCTGCCTAAACACACACACACCTTTCCCTGACAAGGTCCTTCCAATCTGGGCAGGTGCAACCTGGGTTTCCACAGCAGGCACCTGCTTGGCTAAGCACCCAAACCCTTACCACAGTGCTCTGTGCCCAGCCATGTGAAGGTGGCACACCCTTGAGGGTTTCCCTGCCTCTCCTCAAACAACTAATTTCATGTCAAAGGCCTTGGCTCAAGGACTCCAGAAGTGGGGCAAACCTAGAACAGCTAGAGGCTCGCTTCTGACCAAAGCTCCTGGGGTATATCTGCTCCCCGCAGGACTCCCAGGCTGCCCCAGGCCAGCAGTGCCTTAGAAACACCTCTGTGTGCCCTGAAGCAGGACCAATGGCTGTGGGGGTAACTTTCCTAACCTAAGGATAAACCTGCCTTGGAGACCAGGTCCCAGACAGATGCAGGGAGGGAAGGAAACAAGGGCTGAAGGTGGCTAGGCGCTGGTCTGGTTGGTGTGACTCCATGGAGCCTCAAAGAGTTGGCAACAGGCGAGGACCTGCCACACGCCTGTACACAAACGCTAATGGGAACACACACAGTGTCCAGGTCTGCCAAGTGTGTCATCGGCTGACTTATCCAGTGTGCTCTGACAGCTTGTGTGCTGCTCACTTGCAGCTGCTGTTTCCTCGATCTATATACACCTGGCATGTCCAGATGGCCGCGTGGAAAGAGCCTTAGGTCATCACACACTCTTCAGTATCCATCAGGGATTTCTAGGCAGATTTCAACTCTGCTGCCTTCAGTGCAGGCCCCGCTCTTGCACTCATCCATCCAGAGCTCCCCTGGGCCTGGGAAGGCCCAGAGGCTTCTCAGCACAGAGCCTGGGGCCCCTGAGACAGGCAGAGACAGCGTGCCACAGCACATGAAACAGTTTGCGCGTTTTATTAAATGAAATTCCCTCCAGGATCCCGCAACCTCTGACTCCAATCTTTCAACACCCAAGCATACCCCCTAAGTGCCCTCAGGTCAAATTAACTGTCAAGATGCCTTTGGGGGCCCTCTGGGTCCCTCCAGGACAGGTCCGGGACGTGGCTGGATGACTGGCCTCGGAGAGGCGCCGGCATAGGGGCAGAGTGCCCGGCGGCCTCGCTCACGTGCGTCACGTCGGTGGACTCGCGCTCCAGCACGCTGCCGCCGCGGGGGCCCGAGGCGCGAGGCACACGCGGCCCGAGGCTCTGCGCCGGGCGCGGCGCAGCAGGCCGGCGCAGATCTCTCGGAAACCCTTGCGGAAGTGCTTGGAGATGAGAGCGTAGACGATGGGGTTGACGCAGGAGTTGGCATAGGAGACCAGGTGCGAGAGGATGCGTAGCGCGTAAGTGGCGCGCGTAAGAGGGAAGCGGCCGAACCACACGCAGAGGATCAGCGCGTGGTGAGGCATCCAGCAGAGGCAGAAGAGGGCGGCCACGATGATGATCATGCGTGTCACCTTACGCTTGGCGCGCCGGGCGCCTGAGCCGGCGGCCGCCGGGTCGACGGCGCGCCAGAGGTAGCGCAGGGTGCGCGCGTAGGTCAGGCCGAGCACCAGGACCGGCAGCAGATAGCTGACGACGAAGGTGCAGAGGTCCATGGCGCGGCGGCGCGGCGCACTCCACGCCGGGTGGCAAACGGTCAGGTTGGCTAACTGGGACTGGCGATAGTAACTCAGGTACGGCCCGGAGAAGAGCAGCGAGAGTCCCCAGACGAGACCGATGGCCGCCATCGCGTTGCGAGGCGTGCGCAGCTCGCGGGAGTGCAGTGGATAGCGGATGGCCAGATACCTGCGGGTCAGGCCAGAAAGCGAGACGTCGGATGAGCCAGCGGGATTCGCGGGAGCCAGGCCGGACCCCTCCACCTCGAGTCCCACACTCACCGTCCGGGAAGTTCTCTAGCGCAGCATAACGCCGCACAAGCCCAGAGGGCGACACCGAGCATCCCATCCCGGACACCCTCAGCTGCGCCCACCCGTGGGGCGGGACTCGGGAGCAGGAAAGGCTACTCATTTGTTCTTTCTGAGACTACGACCACTGTCAGACTCTACCCGGGCTGGCACCCCCAAGATTAAACCGGCTTCAGGGCTCTGGCAGGCTGTGATTACTCATCAGTGATGTTGCCCCCAGAGGTAGGACTCAGGCGCGTTGAGGCTCTAAGAGAGCCTGGAGACTCCTCAGGGAAGGTACAGAGGGGGATTTCTTAGAGCACCCGACGCTAGCCTATCGGAACTGGGTCCCACTTAGTGCTCAGTGGAGCTAGGGGTGGGGAGTGGGGGGTGGGGTGGGAGGGGGTGGGTGCATGGGGAATGTGGCGTCACCTCCTTGCCTGTCCAGGGAAGGAACGTGAGGACGGAGGGGGCCAGGGCGGTAGCAGAATCAGACCAGGATTCCCGCCCCAGGAATCATCCCGGTGTCCTTCCAAGCTTCAGCACTCAGGGGACCCTTGGGCCCACTCCTCTCCTGCCCTTGATTCCAGGCCTGTTGGTAGGGTGCAGAGGTGGGGTGTGGTAGGGTGGGACCAACCTAGGGCCCCTGGGGCGGGCTTGCTTGGAGCTTGGCCTGGGCCCTCACAAAGGACCCAGACTCTGCAGTCGGAGCCAGAGTAGACTGTGCCGAGCAAACTGTGGTTTGGAGGCCAGCGAGGCGGAGGTGCCCGAGCTTGACGAGAGGAGACAGAGCGCTGGCTTCAGGCACGGGATTAGAGGATAGGCCACTCTGAGCGAATCGCTTATAGGCCCGGTTTGGTTTGTAAACTGGGCACAGCAATCCTTCCTGTCCCAGCCTCCCAAGGGGCCTTGACCCTCAAATGAAACTCGGCATGGGAAAACGCTTCGTACCTGGAAAGGCTTTATCAGACGCTGAAGGGCTGAAGAGCTGAGGCCCTGAGTCCCTGAGGAGGCACCTAACAGAGAGCCCCCAAGGGCCCCCATTCTTCTTCCTCGCTTTCCTCCGACACACCTGCTTGTCTTCCACTCCCTCCTGGTGCCCCTTCCTTCCTAGCTTTCTCTCTCTCCTCTCTGCACATCCGTCCTTGACCCTCAAGTCCAGCCCCCTTCCTCAGCTCCAGCCTGTGTGCGCAACCCCTGGGACGCCAGCTCACCGGTCCAGGGAGACTGCGGCCAGCGTGAAGCTGCTGGCGTGCATGGTGAGGAAGATGAGGAAGTGCACCGCCTTGCAAAGCAGCGATCCGAACACCCAGTCGTCCAGGGTGTAGATGGTGGCCTGGAAGGGCACGCAGCACACGATGAAACACAGGTCGGCCACGCCCAGGTTGAGGATGAACAGGTTGGTCGTGCTGACCGCGTGGCCACCGCGAAGCAGCACAGCCAGCACCAGTGCGTTGCCTACGGTGCCCACGAGGAAGATGAGCGCAAACAGCGTGGGCACGATGACCGCCTCAGGCTGCCAGCTGCCCCCGCCTCCCGCCTCGCTCGTGTCCTCGGTGTCCAGGCCACCGGAGCCATTCATGGTGCCGCCGCCCCGGGGCTGCCTGGGCTCCGACGGCCGTCTGGGCCGTGGCGAGCGCGCAGCTCCGGGGGCTCCAGCCGCTGCAGCGCCCGGCGCGACTCGGCGGAGCTGCAAGCGGAGTGATCTCCGCGGCTGGGGCAGGAGAAGGGGGTGCGCGGGATCAAGGGGGTGGAGCGAGCCGCCGAAGGAGGGGGTGATCCCTCTGGCGGCCGACCGCGCCGGGGGAAGGGCTGCCCAGGGGCCCCGGCGCGCCCTGGCGCGCCCTGGCTAAGGCACAAGCAGCCCGCTCCGGGGTCGAGGGCCGAGCGCGTTCCTGCTCCCTGGCCCTCCGGCTTCGTCGGCGCGCTCCAGCCTCAGGCTTCGAGCTGTGCCCGAGCTGAGCAGCGAATCGACCTCCCGGGCAGACGCCGGAGGCACCGACCGCCGAGACCTGTGGGCGCGCCTCTGTGCTTCTCTGCAGGCTGGCGGGCCCGCCGGACCTTCCGGGGCAGGCTGGGAGGCGTCCTCCAGAGAGTTCCGGGTGCCCCCTAAAGTGTGGAGGTGGGGGTGACGAGGAGTGGGGGCGGATTTGGCGGGGGGCTGCAGTTTTCCCGACCTGGCGAGTGGGATGCCATTGCCACGTGCTCCACGCCTCTTCCCGCTTTTAATTCCCAGGAGCATTGTGCCTCACAGGAACACCAGGGAACAGACGAGGGAAAGGTGGAAGGATTTCGTTCCCTTCTCTCCCGCACTGAGCGTTTCCCACTCCAGTTCAGTCCAGTAAAAGTTTACTGAGCATCTCCTCTGTGTCAGGCTCGGTTCCCACTGCCCTGCCTCCGTTTCCTCAATATTACAATATGGGCTAATAACACCTTGTAGAGAGCTCTGATGACAATAGGAGATGTGTGTGTGTGAGACCTGAGGCCAGTTGGTAGAATCGGAATGAATCAAACTCTTCTCTTTTTCCTTACTCTATCCAGATATCCAACAAGGGGAAATAAAAAGGAAACACAGAGCAGCAGAACTGAGACTTCTCCAGTGGTCCTGTAGTTAAGACTCCACACCAGTGCAGGCGGCCAGGTCAGGGAACTCAGATCCCGCACACCACATCTAAGAGGGGCACAGCCAAATTAAACAAACAAACCACAGCAGAGTTACTGATATGCATCAGCAGCATTTTCTGAGATAGCCAGGAAGATGTTTAAGTTTCAAAAACACTTAAATATTTATTTATGATGTTGACATGGTGGTGGTTTAGCCGCTAAGTCAATCTGACCCTTTGTGACCCCATGGACTGTAGCCTGCCAGTCTCCTCTGCCCGTAGGATTCTCCAGGCAAGAATACTAGAATGGGCTGCCATTTCCTTCTCCTTCCCGACCCAGGAATTGAACCCAGGTTTCCTGCATTGCAGGCAGATGATTTATCAATTGAGCTATGAGGGAAGCCCTTCAGATAGATGTTGACATACTAAGCATCAAGAGTTTGTGACCTGGAATCATGACTTTTTCTATATAACTTTAAAATTGGGTTTGAACATCACCACCTTCTGTAGCTTAACCTCTGCTTCACGTTTCCTTGCCCTGTTCCTTGTTTAGTCACTAACTCGTGTCTCATCTTTTGCGACCCATGGACTGTAGCCCACCAGGCACCTCTGTCTATTGGATTTTCCAGGCAAGACTACTGGAGCGGGTTGCCATTTCCTTCTCCAGTCCTGTTTCTGGGGTCCTAGTCAAAAACTTCCTTTTTCCACTTCCCCTCACCCAGAACCTCAGCCTCAGGAGCCCAGCTGCTTGCTCCTCTCAATAAGAAAACCTTATTTACACCTCTGCCCTGCCTGCTTATTCATGGATTAGGAAGATAGTAACCGTTCATTTTTCTGAGATGCTTGACATTCATTTATTCAATACACATTTATAGAGCACCTACTCATTTCTGGGCACTGTTCTGGGTCCTCGGGATTTACCAGTGAGATCTACAAAGATCAAGGCCCTTCGTGAGCTTCCTTTCTAGCAGGGGAGAGAGACAATAAATGTAACTCAAGTTATTAATCAGTTGATAAGTACGTGCAGGAAAAGTGAATTATAGAGTGAGGGGACTAGGAGTATTGGAGCGGTGATGATGGTGCAGTTGAAAATGGGGTGGTCAAGCAGACCTCATTAAGAAGGTGACGTTTAAGCAAAGGCTTGGATGAGGAGAGGGGGTCTAGCCTAGCTGATACCTAAGGAACCTGAATTCCAGATAGAACAGCCAGTGCAAAGGTGCTAAAGCAGGAGTGTGTCTGTGTCCCTAAGCAAGGAGAGGGTATGGCTTCAGTTGAATGAACAAGGAGATTCGTAGGAGAGAACGTAAGAGGGATAGCGTGCAGGATTTTTTCCATTGTGAGGAAGGCTTCTAGTCTGAGTAAAAAGAGAAGCCATGGCAGTTTTGACTAGAGGACTAACATTGATCTGCCTTAAAGAAAAAAAAAAGGCTTTATTGAAATATAATTCACACACCATGGAGTTTACTCATATACAGTGTTTATTTGCTTTTAGTATAGTCACTAAGTTGTGCAAATACCACAATCAATCTTAGGACATTTTTGCTCCTGCCAAAAGAAATCACCCGAACCATGGCCCACCACTCTTTCTGTTACTATGTATACTGTCTCTTTTCCAGCCACCCATGGGATTTTCCAGGCCATTTTCTCTCCCAGGCCCCCTTCTCTACCCAGGGATTGAACCCAAGTCTCTTGGGTCTTGTGCTTGCAGACAGATTCTTTACCACTTGAGCCTTAGGGAAGCTCTAAAAGGTTCTTGCTGTCAGTTAATTACAGGTTGGAGTTTCTGGAAGGGCATTTTCTTTTCTTGATAAGCGCTCCTACACTAGCCCTGACCTTACCTCGAGCTCCTCTTCCCCACTTGAATCTACAGCTTTACCTGTTCCAGACATTTTATATGAATGAAATCACACAACATGTGACCTTTGTGTATAACTTCTTTCACTTAGCCTAATGTTTTCAAGATTCATCTGTAATGTATCAGTACTTCGTTCCTTTTCATGGCCAAATAATGTCCCATTGTGTAATAATTACATTTTATTTATCCAATTCATTTGTTGATAGACATTTAGGAGACTCTTTTTTTCCCCTCTTCTTTTTTTTAACTGCCCACGTAGGATCTCAGTTCCCTAACCAGAGATGATTGAACCAGTGCCCCCTGCTGGTTCAGAGCAGGAAGTTCAGAGTCTTAACCACTGTACTGCCCCGGAAGTCCCAGACTGACTTTTTTTTTAATTATTATTTTTTTACTTTGCTGACAAAGGTCCGTCTAGTCAAACCTATGGTTTTTCCAGTAGTCCTGTATGGATGTGAGAGTTGGACTATAAAGAAAGCTGAGTGCCGAAGAATTGATGCTTTTGAACTGTGGTGTTGGAGAAGACTCTTGAGAGTCCCTTGGACTGCAAGGAGATCCAACCAGTCTATCCTAAAGGAAATCAGTCCTGAATATTCACTGGAAGGACTGATGCTGAAGCTGAAGCTCCAATACTTTGGCCACCTGATACGAAGAACTGGAAAAGACCCTGATGCTGGGAAAGACTGAAGGCGGGAGAAGGGGATGACAGAGGATGAGAGTGATGGATGGCATCACTGACTCGATGGACATGAGTTTGGGCAAGCTCCGGGAGTTGGTGTTGGACAGGGAGGCCTGGCGTGCTTCAGTCCATGAGGTCGCAGAGTCGGACACGACTGAGCGACTGAACTGATAATTTATTTTTAATTTTTAAAAAACTTTGGCCTTATTGTATGGCTTGTGGGATCTTTAGTTCTCGGACCAAGGACTGAACCCACGCTCTTGGCAGTGAAAGTGTAGAGTCCTAACCACTGGACTACTAGGGAATTCCCTAGAAATTATTTTTAGTCATGGTAAAATATAAAAAACACAGTTTTCCACCGTAAATATTTTGTGTGCAGTTCAGTAGTGTTAAGAATATTCACATTGGTGTGCAACTAATCTCCAGAACTTTTTGATCTTGCAAAACTGAGACTCGATACACATTAAACACTATCTTGCCATTTCCCTTTCCTCCAGCCCCTGGCAACCACCATTCTACTTTCTATGAATTTCACTACACTACATACCTCATATAAGTGGAGTCCTACCATGTCTGTCTTTTGGTGACTGGCTTACTTAGCACAATTATTTTCAAACTTCAATCATGTTGTAGCAGTGTCAGAATTTCCTTCATTTTTAAGGCTGAATAATATTCCATTGTAGGGATTAGACCATATTTTGCTTATTCCTTGAGGGCCATTGAGTTTCTTCCATCTGTTGGCTATTGTTAATAATGCTGGTATAAACGTGGGTGTACAAATATCTCAAGGCCCTGCCTTGAGTTCTTTTGGGCATATACCCAGAAGTGGAATCGCTGGAGCAGATGGTAATTCTTTTAATTTTCTCACGAGCTGCCACACTGTCTTCCACTATGGATGTACCACTTCATGTTTGCACCAAAAGTGCAATAGTTACAATTCCTCCATGTCCTCACCAATACATGTTATTTTCTAGTACTGTTATTTAAAAACAGTAGTCCTTCTAATGGAAGTGAGGTGATGGCTCATGGTGGTTTTGATTTGCATTTCCCTAATGATTGGTGCCTATCACCTGGAGGCTTAGACGGTAAACAATCCGTCTGCAGTGCAGAAGACCCGGATTCGATCCCTGGATCAGGAAGATCCCCTGGAGAAGGGAATGGCAACCCACCCAGTATTCTGGCCTGGAGAATTCCATGGACAGAGAAATCTGGCAGGCTACAGTCTTTGCGGTCGCCAAGAGTCGGACACGACTGCACCACTTTCACACATTGACAGATGAGCGAAGAAAGGTTTAGAGAGAGATTAAGCTATTTGCCCATATCTCCCAGCCATAACGACAGAGCCAGAATTAGAGCTCGCAATGCCATATTGCAGAGCAAAGGTTCATAGTCTTCCACGCTTCAACACTTCTCTCTGCTCGGGCTACTCGAGCGCGCCCCGAAGTCCAAAGAAGGGCACAGATCCCCATGCCTCTGAGAGTTCCTGCATTACGGCCGGCTCCAGAGGACGGCGCAGACAGAGGCGGTCCCCTCCCAGGCGGGGTGTTTCCTTCCTCAGGGTGGGAATCCCATCTCCCAGGTTTCCGGGGAGGAAGACACTACGGGATGCAAAAATCTTATCCAACGGCGTCTCCCGCGCAGGGATGCAGGAGGTGGGGGCCAGGGGAACATCTCAGAGTCTTCCATCCAAGGAAGACTGCCTCCAGGAGACCTTAACAGCTACCGCGTCCTCGCCCCTCCAGGGTACCCAGCCCTAATTCCGCCACCGCCGCAGACCCAGAATCGGCATCCACGCGCAGGCGCGCTACCACAAGTGGCCGTTGCCTGCGGGCAGGGCCGTCGGCGGCGGAGTCCGCCGCTATCCCGTCAGCCAGTCCGAGCCGGCCGGGCTCTCTGCCACCCGTGTCGTCTCGCCTCCTCTATCCCGTCCTGCTCTGCGGCGCATGGGCAAGATGGCTGCTGAGAAGCAGGTTCCCGGAGGCGGCGGCAGCGGCGGCAGTAGCGGCGGGGGCAGCGGCGGGAGCGGTGGTGGACGCAGTGCTGGAGGAGAGGAAAATAAGGAAAACGAGCGGCCTTCGGCTGGCTCGAAGGCACACAAAGAATTCGGGGATAGCCTGAGTTTGGAGAGTATCCTACAGTAGTCGGGCCTAACTCGGCAATGACTACGTGTCGATCTGGCGGGCCGGCGGGCGGGAGAGGCGGTGGGGCCGCCTCATCCTGGGCAGGAGAGGCCGAGGGGTGCACTTGCTCTCGCCTCTACTTTCTGGGCACTTAACAGTTCCAGGGGCTGCTCTTCGACTGGCTTTTCTTCGCATCTCCTCTGCCCTCCGCGCCGGGGAACGTTCTCTCTTTGAGTCGGCACCAGAAAATGGGGCAGTTTTCGGCAGTTTCCCCGCAGTTGCCCAGATTGAGGGGGCTGGTGTTGGGGCTGATACCAGCCACTCTGATGAACTTGGCACCTGGGGCCGCTGAAGTGGGGAGAAGGAAACTGCAGTCTCGACGTTTTGGCTTAATAGTTCTGACAGACGTCGGAGAGTACATAGTAAAAGTACAGTTTGATGCTCTGCTAGTGGAGGCAAAGGTTGACTGTTTCAAGGAAAGGCTTTTTGCCCGTTTTGAATTTAAATCATCAAAGATTGTTACTTGTGTACATACTCTTAATATGCCTCGTAGGCATTTTGTCTTGTCGAGACTCATTCAGATGAGCTGTTGAATCCGTGTCTAGTTTTCATCAGAGTGCATCACGGTTGAGTGTTTATGATATTAGTTTGTGGCTTTTGAAATGAAAATGTAGGCGAATTTCTGAAATAGTACATGGAGCTTGACTTTTTAACATACTGAAGTTTTTCAGCAGATTGAAGTTTTACTTTTTGAACTGGTGATAATCCTTCCGAATGGATGTTAGATTGCTCTGATTTTACTACAGATCTTGTACATTCTGGTCTCTCTTTAGTTGTTGAAATAGCCTTTTCATTGTTCAGTGTTTTAAAATATCCCTATAAAGAAGCATTGAGGAAACTTTAAAAGAAAACTAAAATGGTAGGCAAAGGTCATTGGACTTCCCAAAGTTTGGACATAATCTTAAAATATTTTTAACATTCTTCAAGAGGAGAATTTGGTCAATGCTTTTTAAAAAAGAAAAACTGGTATTTTAATGCAAACTGTGGCCTGGTTTGGTTGGTGTGTCCTTGCCATAGGCGCAGACAGCATCACAGCTGTTAAGGAAAGTCAGGTTTGGCAGTTGTAGAAGGTTATGCAAATAGACTAGTAGTACACGTCATTTATAACCTGAATCTGCTTAAATGAGTAAAAACACTAGGTCCTGGTGTAAATCACTGGGAACCACCCCAAATGTAGTCAGCATTTATCAATAGAATCCAGCAGCTTAATTTAAATTGTTGGGTCTCATTAATCTTCAGTGATTAAGGGTGCCCTCCTTTTTTAGTTTGAAGTAGTAACTGAAAGTTCAGGCTATCAGGTGTTTTACATGCTTAGCCCTGTCCTCCTGAGAAGGCAGTGGCACCCCCACTCCAGCACTCTTGCCTGGAGAATCCCATGGACAGAGGAGCCTGGTGGGCTGCAGTCCATGGGGTCTCGAAGAGTCGGACATGACTGAACGACTTCACTTTCACTTTTCACTTCCATGCATTGGAGAAGGAAATGGCAACCCACTCCAGTGTTCTTGCCTAGAGAATCCCAGGGACAGAGGAGCCTGCTGGGCTGCTGTCTAGTGGTCCCACAGAGTCGGACTCCACTTAGCAGCAGCAGCCCTGTCCTTTGACAAGGTAGCTATTGAAAATGGTCACTAGAGATTTCACTAGTTAATGTACTAAGCATTTTAGAAGTGTTTAATGAGCTGTGATTTGATATAAATAGATTAATGGTACTAATATGGATGAAGTTTTGGATTATTTGGATTCTTGGCACGGTAAGCTTTTCCTTAATCTTGACTCTAGTTCTTCAGATTATAAAGGAGTCCCAGCAGCAGCATGGTTTACGGCATGGAGACTTCCAGAGGTACAGGTTAGTATCGCTTGCAAGGTGTATAGACATCTCTGGCTTTTTCAGACTTGGTTTGCCTTTGTTACTACCCTCACTGCTGTGCCTTACCAGAAAGTATACCTGGAAAGTCTAGTTCTTAACTTATATCAAATCCTCACAAAAATACTTAATTTTCAGATTTAAAAAGAGTGAATCTTTTATCCACTTTGCCTTAAGATGTTGCAGATACATGGAAGCTTCAGGCGAAAATAACAAGGAATTGTGATTTTTTTTTTTTTTTTTTTTAAATTTAACCACGTTACAGAAACTGGGTTATGTCCCAGCTCTTGGCATTTCTGTCCTGATTCCTGTCCTTGTAGTTTTGCTTTTTCCGGAACATGGCCTTTCATGTCCAGATTCTCTCACCTAACATATTACTCAGTGGTATTCCATTGCAGGGGTGAACCATCGTCTGCTTTTATCCCCCAGTTGACTGGCTGTTGGGACTCCAATTTTTCTTCCTAGTTATTAATCTTTTAACGTTGGATTTTCAATTAGATTTTTTGGTACTAAAATATAACATAAAAATGAGTTTGTGTACATTTTAGTCCATATTTCTGTCTTTTAGTACATAAATATATCTGTGTGTGTGTGCCTACCAAATAGTACTTTTGGTCTTCTAGTCTTTTTCTGCGCGTGTTTTTTCCATAAGTTTGCTCACATTGTGTATACAACTTTGTATCCTGCTCTTTTGCTGGACATTATGTATTAAGTATTTCTCCATGTTTATAAAAATGTTCTGTACATGTGGTCTTTATTAGTTGTGTTATAACCTGATATATATCTATATCAGCTATATAGACATACCATAGTTTATTTACCTTTCCCCCTGAGTTGGTTATTTATATGGTAGCCAGTTTTGTAGGCTTAAAAATTTTGTCCCTGTGAATCTCTGATCATTCCTCTTTGTATTTCTGATTATTTCCTTAGTGTAAGAGTAGACTCTCTGTTCAGGAAGTATGAGCATTTTTAAGGATCTTGATAAATGCATTGCCAGAAAATTTTTACCAATTTGCATTTCTGTCCATAATGTGTGTGTTCCATTTGATTTTTATGTAAAAGGGTAAGTGATAATTAAAACATAATTATGAATTGAGGAAAAAGACCTATAGTTCATAGATTCAGTCAGACTTTTTTTTTTAATAACCCGTTCCTTGGTAGCTTTAAGACTGAGATGTTGAAGTTACTGTTTAAATATCATTTTATATTGTAAATTTTATGCTGTTTTGAGTAAGAGTGGTAAAATTTTGCATGTATTTTTACACTAGCTTAGTCAAAATACTTTTATTGCACATCTATATGTTAGGCACTGTGCTAAGACATTGGGAAAAATTTGAAAATAAAACCATCTTTGTACTCAAGGAGTTTATATTAGTGAGAGATGTAAGAACATGATTATAATATTCTCAAACTATAGTAGAAGTAAGAATTTAAAATTGCATGAGTACAGAAGAGAGAGGCTTGGCAAAAGAGGTGACGTTTATCTGTTTCTTGGTGATATCCCCGTTCACCTCATTTTTCTTCAGATACGCTTGTAGTTCCTTTCTCCATGTCTTCCTCGTCATCACAGTCTCCATCAGGATGCCCCTTCTTCCCTTTTACATCCATCAGAATCCTACTCATTCTTTCAAAGCCCACCAAAAGTCCACTCCAGTGAAAGGGGTTAGCAAGAAGAAGAAGGTTACTCGTGTCACTTTGGATTTGCCGTTTGCCTCGCTTTTGTGGTTGCTGTTTTGTCTTCACGACTCTCTCCACCGTGAGTGTGATTCTTTGAGAGTGAGCACCGTGTCCTCTGTCTCTTCACGTGTTCTGTAACTCCAGTCATCACCTTGCGTGTTTCCATTCAGTAAACATTTGCAAGAGGATGGTGGTATCTGTAGCAACCATAAGTAAACTATCCCAAACTTTTGACCTTGCCTTATTATAGAACTTACTGTTGAAAGTTCTGTCTGCTTAGCTGAATGGTTTTGGGTTGTGGTTTCTTACAGGGGCTACTGTTCGCGTAGACAAAGACGTCTTCGGAAAACACTCAACTTTAAGATGGGGAACAGACACAAATTCACAGGGAAAAAAGTAACTGAAGATCTTCTGACTGATAACAGGTACCTACTGCTCAGTGCTGAGTACATCTTGTTGATACATTTATTGAACAATTACAGTGTGACAGATGTCGTGCAGCACACTTGAGTTATTTGATGTGGTTTTTGTAGCAGCTCTGTGGATTGGCATCTTTACTACTCCTCCTCCATTATGAGGAAACTGGGACTTCCCTGGCAGTCCAGTGGTTAAAACCCTGCACTCCCAATGCAGGGGCTACAGATTCAATCCCTGATCAGGAAATTAGGATCCCACATGCTGCACAGCATGGCCCAAAAAAACAAACAGAAAACAGGCTCAGAGAGACTCTGTAACTTGTTCAGAAATAACTGTGGTGGAATGGTAAATGTTGAAGTTAGTGATTAGATTAATAACCTAATTGGTTATTAGGTAAGGTTTCTGGAATGCAAATTTCAGTGTCTGTTCAGTTCAGTTTAGTCGTTCAGTCACATCCGACTCTTTGCAACTCCATGGACTGTAGCACTCCACGCCTCCCTGTCCAGAACCAGCTCCTGGAGTTTACCCATTTCATGCCCATTGAGTCAGTGATGCCATCCAACCATCTCATCCTCTGTCATCCCCTTCTCCTCCTGCCTTCAATCTTTCCCAGCATCAGGGTCTTTTCAAATGAGTCAGCTCTTCACATTAGGTAGCCAAAGTATTAAGAATTTCAGTTTCAACATCAGTCCTTCCAATGAACACTCAGGACTGATCTCCTTTAGGATGGACTGGTTGGATCTCCTTGTAGTCCAGGGGTCTCTCAAGAGTCTTTTCCAACACCACAGTCCAAAAGCATCAATTCTTTTGCGCTCAGCTTTCTTTATAGTCCAACTCTCAACATACATCCATGACTACTGGAAAAACCATAGCTTTGACTAGACGGACCTTTTGGGCAAACAAACTTTTGTTGGCTGCTTTTTAATATGCTGTCTAGATTGGTCATAACTTTTCTTCCAAGGAGCAAGCATCTTTTAATTTCATGGCTGCACTCACCATCTGCAGTGATTTTGGAGTCCAAAAAAATAAAGTCTGTCACTGTTTCTACTGTTTCCCCATCTGTTTGCCATGAAGTGATGGGACCAGATGCCATGATCTTAGTTTTCTGAATGTTGAGCTTTAAGCCAACTTTTTTCACCCTCACTTTCATCAAGAGGCTCTTTAGTTCTTCACTTTCTGCCATAAAGGTGGTGTCATCTGCATATCTGAGGTTATTGATATTTCTCCTGGCAATCTTGATTCCAGCTTGTGCTTCATCCAGCCCAGCATTTCTCATGATGTACTCTGCATACCAGTTAAATAAGCAGGGTGACAATATATAGCCTTGACATACTCTTTTCCCAATTTGGAACCAGTCTGTTGTTCCCTGTCCGGTTCTAACTGTTGCTTCCTGACCTGCATACAGAGTTCTCAATAGGCAGGTCAGATGGTCTGGTATTTCCATCTCTTGAAGAATTTTCCACAGTTTATTGTGATCCACACAGTAAAAGGCTTTGGCAAAGTCAATCAGCAGAAATAGATGTTTTTCTGGAACTCTTGCTTTTTCAATGATCCAGCGGATGTTGGCAATTTGATCTCTGGTTCCTCTGCCTTTTCTAAAACCAGCTTGAACATCTGGAAGTTCACGGTTGACATTGCTGAAGCCTGGCTTGGAGATTTTTGAGCATTACTTTACTAGCCTATGAGATGAGTGCAATTGTGCAGTAGTTTGAGCATTCTTTGGCATTGCCTTTCTTTGGGATTGGAATGAAAACTGACCTTTTCCAGTCCTGTGGGCTTAAATCATTATATCTCAAGTGAAATCTGGCCATGTGTAAAGTTCTGCCTAAGAGTTTGGTATTTCATTGCTGAGTGTGTACATGGTGGTTAACATGACAGGATTACTCTTATCAGGCGCTGTGTGTTAATAGTCTGGGGGTCAGTTTCTCAGACTGACTGACTTGGTTGCACCAGTTGTGGCAAGCAGGATCTGGGTCCCTGATAAGGGATGGAACCTGAGCCCCTGCATTGGGAGTGTGAAGTCTTAACCATTGTACCACCAGGGCTGTCCCTCTATATCTGTATTTAAGCCAAGAGCCCAAAAACAAGAGATGCCAACTTCACCTTTTAAAAGCAAGATCATTTACATACGTGTGACCTAGCCATAAAGAGGAATGAAATCTTGCCATTTGCCACAACGTGGATGAACTTGGAGAGCATCATATTAAATGAAAGTAAAGGAAGACAAATACCGTGCATTTTCAAGTCTATGTGGAATCTAAAAAACAACTGAACAAATAAAACAGACTCATAGAGGACAATTTGGTGGTTGCCAAAGGGAAGAGAAGTAGGAAGGAGTCGGTAAAATAGGGGAAGGGGGGTTAAGAAGTAAAAACTTCTGGTCATGAAATAATTCCCCGTCACGATTCATGGGGATGTAATGCACAACATAGGGAATATAGTCAGTAATACCTCATACCCTGCACCTGAAACTAATGCAGAATTTTAAGTCAGTTATACTTGAGTAAGGGCTTTCCAGGTGGCACAGTGGTAAAGAATCTGCCTGCAAGGCAGGAAATGTAGGTTCGAGCCCTGTGTCAGGAAGACCCCCTGGGAAAGGGAATGGCTACCCACTCCAGTGTTCTGGCCTGGAAAATCTCATGGACAGAGGAACCTGGCGGGCTACAGTCTATGGGGTCACAAAGAGTCAAACACGACTGAGCAACTAACACCAGTAAGTCTGGGTTTGCCAAGTTTGAGGTGGTAGCAGGTTTTTCAATGAGATGTGTCTAGTAGGTGATTAGAAACCTACTGGAGATGCTGATTTGGGAACCATGGTTGATGCTGTGAGAAGAGCAGCTCCGAGGAGAAAAGCAAAGGAGGGCGTAGGGAAAAGTTGAGAGGCCGAGGATTGCTCCTCCGAGGATACCTGCGTCTGGCGCTCCTTGCCTTTGCTGTGCAGTCGGCCTATTCTGTCTCTGGTCTAGATATTTGCTTCTGGTTCTGATGGATGCTGAGAGAGCCTGGAGCTATGCCATGCAGCTCAAACAGGAAGCCAACACCGAGCCCCGAAAACGGTTCCACTTGTTGTCTCGCCTACGCAAAGCCGTGAAGCATGCCGAGGAGTTGGAACGCTTGTGTGAGAGCAATCGTGTGGATGCCAAGACCAAGTTGGAGGCTCAGGTTAGTGTCATAACATCAGCTTTGCTTTATTGTGGAGATTAGAGATGTGACTTTAAAAATAATAATAATACAGTTAAACAGAACAGAGTCTCTTCCATTTTATGTTGGTAATCAGGGGCGTGAAAAACCTAATCTTGCTTTTAAATGGTGAAGTTGGCTCTTGTTTTTGTTTTTGAGTTCCTGGCTTTTAAGAACTGGCTCTAACTTTTAAGAAAGCCCGTGCTTCTTTTGATATGTATGTGAAAAACTTATATCTGGGAAGTTCACAAAGTAAGAATTTTGTTCTTAATGAGTATTTGAAAAGGGATGGAAGAGATTTCAAGTTTATATTCAACTTTTGATGCTAATGGTGTAGCCCAGAAGTGGGTTGTTAAGTAAAACAAAGAGAGTAAATTTTCTTTATTTTGAAGTTTTCTCCCGGGAAGTAAATGAATCATAAATTACCCATGAGTCACATTTTATTAGTGAGACACATTTTTGATTTTTTTAGAATCAACCTGAATATCTATTCTTGATATCAGAGTTTGAAGCGAGTAAAGGTCGGGCTGTACCCTGGTTCCTGGGTATTGAAGCAGTGTCTCTTTTCCCGTCACCTCACAGGCTTACACGGCTTACCTCTCAGGAATGCTGCGGTTCGAACATCAAGAGTGGAAAGCTGCCATTGAGGCTTTTAATAAATGCAAGTAAGTCCTCTGGCCCAAAGGCTGTGGCCAGTTTTGATAACAGTCACGTGCAAGCTGCAGGTCAGCCAGTGATTGCTTCTGTGAAATTTATTATGGTTTCTTTCTTTTGCCTTCTTTTGAGAAATGTGGATTATTCTCTTTCAGCCTCAGAACTTGCCGGTTCTGGTAGTTGATCTGTGTCCCTTGTGAGTTTGTTTCCTTAAAGCGAGGCTGCTATGAACCGTGATGCTCCTTGCCTGGCAGGACTATCTACGAGAAGCTGGCCAGCGCCTTCACAGAAGAGCAGGCTGTGCTGTACAACCAGCGGGTGGAGGAGGTCGCGCCCAACATTCGCTACTGTGCCTACAACATCGGTGAGCGGGGCTGTGCAGGGCGGCGACAGGCGGCCTGCAGGACCTGGGTGATGGCTTTAACTCTCCTCCCCTTCCCCCGCATCCATCTTGGTGTGGGTTTGCGTTGATGAAAAGAGCACAGTTGTCGGCGTCAGCTTGGCTCGACATCCAGAAGGCGGTTCCCTAGCTTCAGTTTTGGCCCCGCCGTATCTGTGCCCACCCAGAGCCTTGTGAAAGGACATAGGATTCACTGAAATGTGCTGGTGGACGGGGAAGAGCTTGGAATTGAATCTGAGTTCTTGAGGAAACAACCAAGGCACTTGAGGGTTTTCTGCTCAATCTCTCTCTCTTTTCTCAGGGGACCAGTCAGCTATCAATGAACTCATGCAGATGAGATTGAGGTCTGGGGGCACTGAGGGTCTCCTGGCTGAAAAATTGGAGGTAATCTAGTATGCACATTCTGTGAAAAGCCTTCGGTTTGAAAAAACGTTCAGTAAAAGAAGTAACCCACAATCCCCTCATCTAGGGATAGTTGCTATTAATATATGCATATTTATATCTATATTTTTAATGAAAAGTTTTTGTCACTTAATTTTTTTTTTTTTTTTTTTTTGCCGAGGCTTGTGGGATTTTAGTTCACTGGCCCAGGGATATGTAATATGTTAGGTACAGGAAGAGACAAATGATAGTTCCCAGTGAGCTTCACCTTGATGACTCACATCCACGGTTGAAGCGTTAACATTTTATAACTACTTTCTAGGCACTGATCACTCAGACGCGAGCCAAGCAGGCAGCCACCATGAGTGAAGTGGAATGGAGGGGCAGGACGGTTCCTGTGAAGATCGACAAAGTGAGGATCTTTTTACTGGGTTTGGCCGACAACGAGGCCGCCATCGTTCAGGTACGGAGCTGGGCCTGTTCTGTTCTCTCAGGTGTGTCTGCCCGTTGTCCTTGTGTGTTTAAGATACGATATTTTGTTGCTGATTAGGATTTGGGTAACCATCTCAAGATGCCTGCTCTTGAATAGAATTCTTTTGAAAGCTGAGTTGATCGGGGAGTTTTCCTGTGTAGAAGCCAAAGAAATTGACAGTGACAGCCTTCAGTGAAAATGGGAGCGGCAAAGGGCTGCTTCAAGTCGGGGTGACATTTGACCCAGCAGGTGGTGCAGCAGCATGGCTATTACGTCTCGTGTCTCGCTGACCTCTCATCCTCACCTTCCAGCCCTGAAGGGTCACCTCTTGTCCCTGGGTCCTTGAAAGACAGCCTGGCTAAACCCGCTTAGCTTGATGTACGTGTGGTGTTTATGCAGTATTCATGCAGAGCGGTACTGCCCGATGCTCCTGCTGACATAATTATTACCTGATTGTGGGTGTGAACAACCAAATGAGTTCCAGAAGAGAAGAGATTCTGCTGATCTTGGTTTGTATGGTGGAGGCATTTTTTAGAGCTCCTTCTCTGTATTAGGTGAAGAACATCTGAAAAAAGACCACACTACTCTGTGTCTCCAGCCTCAGCAAGGGACCAGTGGCATTTCATGAGTTCACAGCTGGCTGCTGTCCCCAGAGGGATATGTGTCTGAGGCGCTTTGCTAGTTGTGCTGATGGGTTGTTAAGTGTCCAGGCCTTTCAGTGACTTGTTCCAAAGTGGCTCCTTTGGTTGGGGGCAGCTTTCAACAACTGAAGGATTTCTTTGCACCTTTTATCTGTATTGCATATGACCCCTCACCTCCCCCTTTATTTGCTTACGGGACAGAAGATTAGAACAGTCCCAGAAAGTTGAGTTTTCATTCATCTAAAAGTCTAAACTTTTTCTGAGAGTATTTCATTGGCACTTAACAGTATAGAGGTCTCTCTTTCTTGACTAGGGCTGATAGCAACCATTTAGATTATGCAGCTGGGTTTTCTCTTTAGAGTGATACATACTGGTAGAAGAGAGCTGCCACAGTTCTGTGCCAGGCATCAGTGACAATCAGGTAGGAATTCTGGATAGAATAGGGAGATTTACTAAGTAACTTTAAAAACTATTCATGCTTACCATTTACACAATAGAAGTGTTTATAAGAGGTCAGCCTACAGTCTGACTTCACTGATACTGCACTGTACAAAAAGGAAAATAATGTGTTTCAAGCCCTTCATATTTGCAAGATAAAACTTTTTTGTTAGAATTAGACTAAGATCCAGTTTCACATTTTTTTTACTAACACATTGTAAGGATTTTTCATGTTCTGACAAATTATTTCACCAAACTTTTTATTACCTGGTAGTCACCTGGACAGATAACACAGAGATAAGCAGGGAGTGTAGTGATCCTCCTTTATATCCTGGATATACTGCTTAATGCTCTCGTGTGTTTCTCTCTTCCACCCTGTGAGGTGGGTGATACTCATTTTACAGATGGGAAAGCTGTCACCTGTCCATAACCATATGTCTGATAGAAGGGAGTGCCTGCATTTAAAACCATACCCTTTTGATTCCAAAGCTCGTGTTCCTTGAAGTTTTCCACATAGCCTTAAATTCACCAGGAAGGTTAGTAACAGGATCATTTTACGTGACTTTGGTGAAAAGCTAAATGTAATTTCACTTAACAGAAAAGCAGGGTCCTGGGCCTCTGACTGAAAAAGTTGAATTTTAATGGAAATATTAATGGAATAAAGTAGTCCTTCACAGGAGAATCCTCTCCACTTCAGAAGGTTAGTAAGGTAGGGGTTTCCCACGTGGGAGAAGATACAGGCATGTTTTATCTGAATTTATCTTTCTTTTGCTTTTTTTACAAATAGAGAATAAGATCTAAATGGGGGAGGTATTTTTGCCTTATTCATAAAGTAATTCAGATTGGGCTAAATTAGACCAGGTGAAAAACATTTCACAATTGCACAAGAAGCTTTTGCCTTTAAAACTGAAGATCACTTCAGTCGCGGCTGACTCGTTGAGCTTTGTGCACATATAAAAGGATTACTCTCAAACTGGGGTTCTAGTGTAGGTGAAGGGCTGACTTCTGGATCTCCAGGTCATAGTCCCCCTTACAAAGCAGTTCAAAGAAATTCCCTAGTGGCCCAGTGCTTGGGGGCCTGCCTTGCAGTGCAGGGGATACCAGCCCAGTCCTTGGGGAACTAGGATCCCACACGCTGCAGAGCAGCTCAGCTCGCACACCCCTGGGGGAGTGGGGCGCCGCAGTGGAAGACCCTGCATGCCCACGCTGAAACCCGACGCAGCTAAATAAATAAATATTTTTAAAAAGTTCAAGATTGGCCAACAGTTTGGTAATATTGGCAAGAAAAGGCAGTGACATGATTCCAGCCTCGAATAGATAAAGATTCTCACGGTCGGTCATCTCATCGCAGCTGCTGTTAGCTGTGTGTCCCCACCTCACCTTCAGTGTGCATGTTTATGGTGTTAAATATATTCTTTTAAAAGTCCTTCTTTATACAGATAATGGCAGGTGGTTTTTTTAGGGTTGGTGTCAGGGTTATACATCCCTTGTAAAACAAGTTTGGGGATGTTCCCTCCCCTGCTTTCTGAAAGAGTATGTAACTTTTTGTTTTCTCCTTAAATGGTCGTTATAATTCACTAGCGATACTATTGGGCCTGGAGTCTTTCTGGGAAGATTTTTATAATTTGTTTTTGCCTGTTTTTAAAAAATATATAATTCCTTTACGAGTTGGAGGGCTATTCAGATTTTCTGTCTCATCTTGTGTCAGTTTGGATTTTATATTTTTAAAGTAATGTATTAATTTCATGTAAATTGTTGGTTTTATTGACAGTTTATAATATCCTACCCACTCCAGTGTTCTTGCCTGGAGAATCCCAGGGACGGGGGAGCCTGGTGGGCTGCCGTCTATGGGGTCGCACAGAGTCAGACATGACTGAAGCGGCTTGGCTTAGCTTAACTTATCATTTTAGTGTTCATAGAATCTGTAGTGTTATCTTCTGTTAAGTGCCTGGTTAATGTGTTGGTTGTGGTGAATACAGTTAATTGTGGTCTTTAAGGATCTTACGGTGAATTAGGATCGCTTGAATATCCAAAACCTTTAAATAATTTGGTTGAGCAAACAAAATGTGTATTAATCCCAGGAATCCCATTAGGGTTTTAACCTTAAAAACAGTTACATGCCTGATATGCTGCATCACACATAACACCAGGTCAAGCCAGTAACAAAATAATTTAAGTACGGTGTCAAATGAAGTTTGGTTAAACCCTTAGGTTTCAGGCGTAGCTCTGTGGCTGATGAACTGTGTACTGAATTGAATGAACCTTGGGTTATTACTCATGGGAAAGGCCCTTTGGCTATTCGGGGCTGATCTCCAGAAGAACCGCTTGCTCGCTGGTGCGCTTGGCAGCTGATTTGCCAGCTCTGCTTAGTGTGTCGAGCTGCTCTCTGCCCAGGAGACGGGGCTTCTTCCTGCGGTGTTTCCCAATCCTGCTGCTGTTGGTGTTACCCACCCTCTGGGAACTGGGTCGGAGGAATCTGGTAGCCCTTCCCCACTTGGTTGCTTGTAGAGGTTTTTATGACCTTTAAATACTAAAACAACAGTTTACTGAAAAGCAAGAAGAAAAAAATAATTTAAGGAGATAATACTAAACTGCAAAGACTGGAGCTGAGACTTAATCAGCTGCCAAAATCCTGCTGCAACAGCCTTCTTTTCTTCAGCCAAGCTTTAGGTCTTCATGTCTTTAATATTGTCTTACTTTCTCATTTTTTAAATTTTTCTTTGTTAATACTTGATCACACCTGAATTTGTCTTGGTGGTGATTTGAGGATGTCACGCAGCTGGGGGTGGGGGGCAGGTTAAAAATGTCTATAGGTTTGATGATTCTTATCCTCAGGTTATGACTAATACTTTAATATTTGACTGGAAGGAGATCATTTCTCCTTTTTGTTAAAAAAAACAGTCTATTTTTTCGTGAGGTTTGTGTCCTTCTCTCCTCGATTTCTGATTGTTTTTTCCTAGACCTCCCTGTGCCGAGGGGGGCGGGTTCCCATTCCCTGGGTTCTCCTGCGGGTGTGGTGGAGAATGTGGTTGGACTCACCTTGCTGTCTCTGTCACACCAAGTAGACGAGTAAAAACAGTCTGGGAGCTCTGTCTTTAAGAGCTGAGGTCTTGCTTCAGGACACACACAGCTGGTTTTCCTCAGCCTTGAGACATGCCTTGGGGCTGTGGAAAAGCACTTCTGAGAGTGTTTGAAGTTTTATAAAAATTGATCTCAAGCTTGTTTATTAGGACTGAGTAACATGTTACTTCTGGGCTACGGGTTTCTCCCTGTCACGGTCCACCTGGGAAAGTCCAGGCCAGCCACAAATTCTTCTGCAGGGAGTTGGCCCGCATGTGCAGAAGTGGTTCTTGTTGGTTCTGAGGCAGACCTGAGCCGCCTGCATACGGGCTCTGAGGGGCCCTCCCTCTGCATACACGTGGAGAGGTGTTTCTTGTTCCACTGTCCCTTCAGGATTACCTTTGCCTCCAAGATATGTTTACAGAATAAGAGTGTAAGTAGCAAAATGCGTTTCAGGCTTCCTCTGTGGGCATCTTGCGCAGCCCAGGGGAGCCATGAGAGGTTCTGCTCCAGAGATGAGTGGCCTCTGTCCCTGTGCAGTGTGGCTGCATAAGGACAACGCAGCCGACTGGCGGCCTGTGACCCAGATGGGCATTTCCCTTCATTGTGGTTTAAGACCTTTGTAAGATCCCAGAGGAACGAAGAATTTTCTGGAAGCAGGGGAGGGATATTTTGCTGCTCTTCAGTACCATGATGCAGAGTGTCCTTATTCAAAGGGAATGAAGGTAATACCTGGCAGTAAAGAGGTATAGCATTTTCGCATCATATTAATTTATTTTTACTTGAGCCATTCCTTCCCTAGGAAAGGAGGCAGGTCCCACATAGCTGGTAAAACCAGATGGCTCTTTTCTTCTACTTAAGCACTCACTGCCCCAACTGCTCAACCCCACCAGTCTTAAAAGGGTATGGGCGGCATGTTTGCTGGATTGTACGGTACAGGCTGGTGCTGGAGCTCACTTGCCTGCTCACGACCTGGCTCTGGTGTGTGTGTGGCTGGTCCAGGGCTGTTTCCATATCTTATTCCAGTTGTTAACTCCGCAGCTGCCCCGGTCCACAGGATTTGTACTTTGAAAAACTTGGCTAGTTTGATTAAACAACTACGAAGAATCTTACTGACTTGAGATCCTTAAGAGTGTGTGGTGTGAAGTGTGTTTCTCCAGAGCCAGGCTGTCTGGTACGGTAGCCACCTGAACACATACGGCTGTTTACGTTGGTTAGACTTGCAGGTGCTCAGCAGCCGCCTGTAGCTGATGCCCACACTGGACCCCGCAGGGATGCCACTGTCACAGAAGGTGCTGGTGGACGGCCCTGCTCTGGCCTGCAGCGTGTTAATGGTGTCTGGGTTTGCCTTTATGAATTTATAGAACAGCCATGCCCCTGATTTGTTCCTCAGTTACTGAACAACAAGAAAGTCAAGTAACTTATAAATAGAAAAGTATGTTTGATTTATATTGGGTAATTTACAAGGAAGTTTTTTTTTTTTTTTCTTCCCCACACTGGAAACTAGGAAAAACATGAGAGCTCTTAAGAGAAGAAAAGGTTTTTCTGAAGGCCCCTCCCAAACATATCTTAAAGGAGTGGGCAGTACTGGGTTTTCTTTTGAGCTTTTCTGGAGGTCAAGAGATCAGATTGGATGCTAGTTTCTGTGGAAAGTCAAATATAATCATGGGAATGTTGATGTTCTAATGTCAGAGTGGGTCTGCCAGTAACACAAGTTCATCTCCTTTCTGCTTTTTGTCCATTCCCACCTGCTTAGTCAGATTCCTTAGGATGATAATGTGGTTTGGCAGGTATTCAGTTAATGAATCACTTTTTGCCTTATCCCGGTTGGCTGGCACAGGGGCAACGCCCTGTGCTTTGCAGAGACTGTTATTAAATGCTTGTCAACTCCATCTGCCCTGCGATGTTCTCAGCATAGCCGTATGGAGTAACTCCCATATGCAGGGAACCTCATATGGCATTTAGGAGAGAAGTATGTCTTTGGTTATCGGTGCTGTCATTAGTAATGTCACTCATCTGCTTGGGACTTAGCAGAAAGCCAGTATCTATAACTCTGTTGGGTTACACTTGCCAGGGAAAGAAACTTGTGCTCTGCTTCAGAGTGAGGTGCCAGTGCCCCAAATCTAGTCCATAAGGCTCTCCTGAGATGCCAGGTGCTGCTCCTGAGCACAGATAGAGGCATTGAAGGAAAACAGTAGAAAGATGATAGAGGAAAGATGAAAGCCTCTGTTGGTTGATAGTTTAGATCAGTGGTATTGATGCTTTTTCAGTATGTTCACTTTACATCTATACATACGCGCTTCTCATTTTCGTACAAATTAATGAATAAAACCATAAGAAAAATTGTATATGATGAAGAATATTAACAGTTTAAATGTTCTCTGATCCAGGCTGTTTTTTGGTTGGATTTGTGTGTTCGTGTCTAACGGAAGGAATCAAAGCGCTATCATGCCCTCCTCCCATCAGAATACCATGACTTACTCAAAAGAAACTTTCACCACCTTCTGCCTTTGTTTAGGCTGAGAGTGAAGAGACCAAGGAGCGTCTGTTTGAATCCATGCTCAGTGAGTGTCGGGACGCCATACAGGCTGTGCGGGAAGAGCTCAAGTCAGATCAGGTAGGACTCTCAGCTGAGTCCCCAGCTCTTGCTCTGAGCGGAGGTCCTCTTTGCTCTGTGTGTCGCATTCCCAGAGCAGGGACTCTCAGCCACTGTTGAATTTAGATGTGGCGATTGGCTGACCAACAAGAGAAGCCTCCTCTGGGCTCCACCAGGTTGAGAAACTCTTTTCCCTCTGTCCTGCTTCTTCTAATGGCTTCATGTTTTACCTGTTGAGCCTCTGGTCTCAAATTCATATCTCCAGGTAGATTTCGCCAGCGCTCCCTTTTTCTAATAGTATCACTGTGGTTCACTCAGGCATCTAGGCTGAAAACCTCAGAACCATTTTTGTCTTTCTTCCCTGTTGCCAAAAGCCTGTTTATTCTCCCTTTGTAATTTCCCTCTCCCTTTGTTCATTCCACCTTGTCTCTAATGAACTTTTTTCCATTATGCCTGGACTCATAGAGAAGTCACCTGATTTTTCTGTCCAGGCTAATCAAGAGATCCTTGACTTCTCCACATCTGTAAGGTTTCCTACTGTGTAAGGTCACATCTTCAGAGGTTCATCCCTTTAGGGACCATTCTTCAGTCAACCAGGAAGGCAGGAGCTGACAGCGCGAGGCATAGACCTTGGGTCTAAGACACAGGTCCTAAAACAGAGCCGTGGCCTGAGGACTGTCTGCTTTAATGCTTTGAATGACGTTGTTCCAGAAAAGCCCAGGAGTTCTCTGATATTTGAGGACCTCAATTTCCTAGAGTCTGTGCCTGCATTCCAGGGCACTTTGAGGTCCACACCATTGAATGAGATGCTAAGAGCCAAGGACGTAATCAGCCATTTTATCTCTACTTTCTCACTTTCTGCAGAAACAGAGAGATTACACCCTAGACGTGGAGTCGGGGAAGGTATCTAACCTTCAGTACCTGCACAGGTAAGAGACGTGACATTTTTACTTTTTAACCTTGCATGATATGTCACTGGAACAAAAGAGTATGCACAGTGTTTATGTACATTATAATTTACTGATACATATGAAAATATGAGTGCATCTGTGCACATTTTTGCATATGAGATTTGCATGTGTATATTATTCTAATATCCATATAATTTCCCGTTTTCGTACAACAGAACTAGAATGTAACCGATAACTTTGAAGTTCCCTGTGGCCCCCTTGCTGATTCCTGCCCCTCTTCTAGAGCTCACCGCTCTCCTTCTAGGAGCGCCAGGCTCCTAGAGTGACTCTTCTCTGCGTTCTGAATGGCTTACATTGTCCTGTCCACATTTAAGTTCAAGTTCAACCCAACTTTAATTCCATCTAGAGTTTATTTTTGAGTACGGTAAGGATCCGCGTCACCTTTTTCCACGAGGGTGACGGATTGTTGCTGCGTGTGGTTTATGGGCCGGCGTGTCCTTCCCCACTGGCGTGCAGGTGGACGTTCCACACTCCCTGCGCGCTGGCTTTCTGGACTCTGCTGCGCCATCTGCACGGACGCCAGCGCCGTGATTTACTGGGACTTCATCACGGGTCTTGGTGTCTGGTCCAGCACGTCTTCCGCCCACCCCCACCCCACCAGCTTTCTCCACAGGCACATCTTGACTGTTTTTATCCCTTTGCTCTTTCATACCCATTTTCAAATCGCCTTGTCAAGTTTAAGTTTTTTTAAAAGATAGGTCATTTTGTTTCACAGAAGAAAGGAGGAAGGAAGAGTGACACTTTTCAGACTTCCTGGGAGAAATAAAATTCCACTTCTCTCCGGGTGCTCTTTCCTTGTGACCTTGAAATTTTTAATGTCTTAGTCACTGCTTACAACTTTTTAGTGAACCTGGCAATATTTTCAGTCATTCCCAACCCCTGCCCCCCAGCCATTTTAATAAAAACAAAACCAAAACTGCTCTCTCTGCCTTAATCTCCATTCTTAGAGAATTTGGTATTATGTCGCATTGACTGCCTTATGGTTCAGATGCACCGAATATTAGCAGGAACAGTCCTTATCTCCCTTCTGTTTCAACAAGCCCATAAGAAACAAGGCTTTAGGAGGTTAGGGGACGTATTGGTAGTTAACAGCCACAAACAGGTAAAGGCAGTTGTCAGCCTCCCAGCCTTGAAACACCGGGAGAGCTTCAGCGGGGCTCAGGACACTTCCACATTGTGAAGCCCCCTTGCCCTGGGATCTGTCTTCCCACCTCCACATGGAGCTGGTATAGGGATGGTGAGCAGTTAGGACCAGAGGCCAGCTTTGGGATAGATTATAAGTCTGGAATCTAGTAGCTCTTATATTTTAATAAAGCTCTGGTATCTTAATAAAAACTTATCTAGATTGCTGTTCCACTTGGTGAATAACAGTTATTTGTTTTGAGAGTTTGATTTTTCTGCAGAGCTCTAGGAAAGCCCATCTCATGACTTCTCAGATGCAGCCACTTTTGAGGATCCCTGGTGGTCCAATGGTTAGGACTCTGCACTTTCAATGAAGGGGGCACAGGTTCAGTCCATGGTCAGGAACTAAGTTCCACAAGCCTCACAGTGCAGCAAAAAGAAAAGGAAGGGGCCAGTTTTAATTCTTTAACAAATTATTTTGGTATTTACCTCCATGCATCTAAATGCCACATGCACGTTGCTGCTTGTTGATTTGGGCTGTTAGCATTTATTACCACTTTCTTCTGCAGCCTTCTCACCAGTTCCACTCCTGCTCTTCACCTCGACCCCTCTGCCCTTGCACCTGACTCCTACACAAGCTCACTCATTTCCGATGCTATTTTATTTGTTTAGTCCTTATTTCAGGAACTAGCTTGCTATCCATCTCTCGTCTTAAGGACCAGCAGTGTCCTCTGAAATTGGTAACTCTCTAAAGATACAGAAGATATAATTCAAGTTAAATCAAATTTTGTCATAAGGTCTCATGTGGGTCCCTTGCGAGTTCACCACTGAACAGCAGCCAGAGTCGAAGGCCCATGGAGGCTGAGGCCCAGGCCTCCCAGCCCTGCCGGCTGACACACCCTCGCCCTCCCAGCTCCCCAGGGCAGCCCAGCTTGTGGTCCAGTGCTCTTCCCAGCACATCCGCTTCCCCGAGCATCACCTGAGCTGACATGTGGTCCATTCCAGCTACCTGACTTACATCAAGCTGTCAACAGCGATCAAGCGGAACGAGAACATGGCTAAAGGGCTGCAGAAGGCCCTGCTGCAGCAGCAGCCGGACGATGACAGCAAGCGCGCCCGCGGCCCCAGGACCTGATCCGGCTCTATGACATCATTCTGCAGGTGACCCCGGAGGGCTGGCAAAGCCTGTCCTGTGCGTGGGTTGGCTACAAAATGACATAGCAAAAGGGTTGTGATAGCCAGGAGCTGTTGATGACTTGGTGAAAGACAGAAGTTCTTATTTTCATACCAGTTCAGCTGTCCATGAACCTGATATCCAGACATGCTGATGTGTTTTGTTGTTGTTTAGAGTCTTAGTCATGTCTGACTCTTGAGTGACTCTGTGGATTATAGCTCACCAGGCTCCTCTGTCCATGGGACCATGGACAGAATACTGGAAGTAGGTTGCCATTCCCTTCTCCATGGGATCTTCCCAGCCCAAGGATCGAGCCCACGTCTCCTGCATCGGCAGGCGGGTGCTTTACCACTGAGCCCTGGGGAAGCCTGTGTGGATATGCAGACATGGGTAAACCCCCGGTATTCATCACTAAGCACTTCCTGTGCAGGCTGGTCGCCCACGTGCCTTGACGTGTCCTGGGACCTGAGGCCACGCTGCCTCGGCACCCCGGGAGCTTATCGGTGAGGGAGTTTGAGACCCCTGCCCACAGTCAAGGTGTCTGTGTAGGCGCCACTCAAGGGGCCCATCCAAAATGAGAGTTCAGAACCAGAAGGATCCCCTCCAGCTGAGAGGGTCCGGGGGGCCTCTGAAGAAGGTGAATCGTGACTGAGAGAAGGGCCACGTGGGTTCTCAGGGTCAGGAGGGCGGAGGTGACGCCAGGTGTGGCTGTGGCTGAGTCACTCATTACAGACGTCCCCGTTATCTGAAGCCCAGGCTTGCTCTTTCTGCCCACGTCTGTCCTTCCAAATCTGCTGTCAAACACTCAGTGTGGGTCCCCCTCTTCATGAGTTTTCCTGTTAAATCTATTGTGCAGAATTTGGTGGAATTGCTCCAGCTTCCTGGCTTAGAGGAGGATAGAGCCTTCCAGAAAGAGATAGGCCTCAAAACTCTGGTCTACAAGGCTTACAGGTAAGTTCCCCTGGGATGGGCAGGGCGCCCCTCAACCATTGGAAGGTTTGGGAAGCATGTCCCTGGAAGGTTGGGTTTTGGTTTTTGAAAGACACGAGCAGAGATGAGCGGTTATGGCCTAGATGTGTGGGCGGTGCAGGCAGCGTTTGCAGCTGGACAACGCCCCCTTCCTGTCTGTCTTCATCTTCCTTCCTGTGCCTTTTGGGAATTACAGCTTTTTACAGAGTTAGCAGTAAGTGAAAGACAGTGGGTCAGCTTTGGGCCTACACTGTCAGTCAGCTCCAATATCAAGGGGGAGTCTGCGGGTCAGCCTGCAAACTGGAACAGTGAAAATGGTGAAATCTCCCACCCCAGGGAGCGAGCCTGACGTTAAAAGACTCAACAATTTGTTTAGCCTAAAAGCAAGGAAAGCCTTGATCTTGGGTGATTGTTGCTTAAGAATACTGTGGTTCTTTCCTTCCCCATCAGGTGTTTCTTCATCGCTCAGTCCTACGTGCTGGTGAAGAAGTGGAGTGAAGCCCTTGTCCTGTACGACAGGGTCCTGAAATACGCGGATGAAGTGAATTCCGACGCCGGAGCTTTCAAGAACAGCCTCAAGGTAAGCAGTGGCCTCGCCTGTTTCTAAGCCCTGAGCAGTTGGCCGTGAGGCCTTCTCAGGCGGGTCCTGCTTGGTCAGCCTTGGGGTGTGGTGCGCCCAAGTGCCCGGGGGCTGTGGGTGTAACTAGTGGCAGCGTTCCAGGCCCGAAGAGGACTCAGGTACTAAGAGAGATGGCCTTCACCCGGTGCACAGCCCCAGAGCACTGTTCTCAGGCTCGGCTCCGTGTGGGAACTGCTTCCAAGGTAGATGTCTGGCTCTAATTGGTGTGGGATGAGAATTGGGGTTTTTATAATATTTATTTACTTTTTTGCACTGGGGCTTTTTAAGCCCTTCAGTGATTCTCCTCTGCAGCCAAGTGGAGAACCACTGGTGAAGCCTCTCCACACGAGGGCGTGGGGACCACCAGCAGCAGCGTTTGGGAGTTTGCTAGAAATGCAGATTCTCAGGCCAGGGCACAGGTCTATGGCGTCTAAAAGTGTATTTTACTTTAGCAAGACTGCCAAGTGATTGGGTATATGTCAAAGCTTACATGCCAATCTGGTGTATTTTACTGATTTTTGAATGGCAGCTAGATTTTTAAGCTTATGGACTGCTGTGAGGTTACAGAGATTCTTAAAGCAGTGGTTCAGGGGACACATGTATATTTTACAAGTAGAAACTATTCAGAAAAGCGGGTTTAAGGTTACAGTTACCAGCATTACAGCTAGTGTGGGAGTGTCTACCTGGAACAGCCCTGGGCTCAGCCGTAGAGAAAACTCTGGTTTCTGCCTTCAGAGAGTTCGTGGTTTTGCTGCAGCCACAAGACTTGCATAGGACCCACCTCCGAATACAAGAAGGAAGCGAAATAGGAGGAGGAGGTGGGAGGCAGGCGGTGGGCAGTGGGAGGGGTGACCAGTTGTGGCAGCATGGCTGGGTGGGGGTGGTGTTGGAATGTAGAGACAGACCAGTGTGGACGGTCTGTCTCCGGAGAGAAGTAAGAAGGGTTTCACGGAAACCTGTCTGCCCTAACATGCCAGGGTTTAGGTTAAGGGGGAACTAAGAGGAAGCAGGCGTGAGGGGTGCAGCAGTATCCAGACCTGACTGATCATTCCAGATTCTGCCAAGTGAGAAGCTGAGGCAAAAGAAGGTCTGGGTGGGGGCTGAGGTCCTCGAGCCAGGCGGCCAGGCTCTGGGTCCTGCTCTGTGGCCACCGGGGATGTGACTGGGCACGTTCTTTGGCCTCTCTGTGCTTTGTCCTCTCACCTGTAAAATGCAGGTCCAGACTGTCTCGGGATATCATGAAGATGAAATTGACAGTTGTGTGGATTGCTTAGGGCAGTGCCTGGCACATAATCCATCTGGTGTATGATAAGTGTGTTAATGCTATCTTTGTCATTATTTTCAGGCAGTATTACTTAAGACATGGCATGGATTTCTCCCCTTGAAACAGGCTAGTTTCTATGTATTGCTTTTTTAATAGGGAAAATGTTTAAATTACCTGAAATCCATGAAAACACCAGTCGGGTTACTTAGCTCTGGTTAGTTTGGTGCACTTCTCTGGCCCAACCCCAGCTCACGGGTCCCTGTCTTCCTCACTGTCACAGGACCTGCCGGACGTGCAGGAGCTCATCACACAAGTGAGGTCGGAGAAGTGCTCCCTGCAGGCGGCCGCAATCCTGGGTGAGCTGCGCGCCTCTTCCCTGCGGCCTGTGTCCCCAGACTCCCCTTCTCTGCTGCTCCTCTTTCCCACCCCCTGCACCACTGGTGTGAGACTGAAAGGGGTTGTTTCGGTTCATCTGTGAGATTTTAGTTTTTCCTGCCATTTCCTCTGCCCCCATGAGGGATCAGGTTATGTGGAAGAATCTAGAGGAACCCTGGCATGCGGTCCCCCTGCCTGTCCCAGGGAGCCATGCCGGCTGCACTGGGCTGAACACGCTGGTTCTGGGGGTGTGGTCTGTTATCGGCACGACTTGTCTGCCTTGGGTTGGAGAGGGCTGACTCCCCAGAGATGGGCTGTCTTTACCCATGGGGTTTAGGATTCAGGTGGGTGATAGGTATCATTCGCGCCTGTTGCATTAAGTCCATATTCTCACTGAATCCTGTGAAACTTGCAGATACAAACGATGCCCACCAGACAGAAACCTCTTCCCAAGTCAAGGACAATAAGGTAAGTCTGGGATGTGGCTTTTGAAGAATAAACAGGATTTCGTGACTCCCTAGGAGCGTGTACTCATCTGTAGAGCAGAGGGCCCTTCATTTCTCAGGAAACACCCTCCCTTCCCCGCTCCTTTTACTCTGGACCTGAAAGCTGCCTGTGTTATATAGTTAGGTTAAGTTATCTTAAGTTAGGTGTCATGTAAATGGTCCCAAATAAAGTTAGGGACCTGCTGTGCACTCTGGCTGGGAGCTCTGGCTCTGACTCAGACAGCGGACAGGCGTGTATCCCACTCCAGCCCACCACTCTCAGCCTCTAGATTTCAGTGACTCTCAGCTATAAATAAAGTGAGGACATAATAGCCCCTCACAGGAGGTTTGTGGGGATCGAATATTCCACCGATGGGCTGTGATTAACTCTGGGTTCCTGCTTTGGTTTGACTTCCAGCCCCTGGTTGAACGGTTTGAGACCTTCTGCCTGGACCCTTCCCTCGTCACCAAGCAAGCCAGCCTGGTGCACTTCCCCCCGGGGTTCCAGCCCATCCCCTGCAAGCCTTTGTTCTTTGACCTGGCCCTCAACCACGTGGCTTTCCCGCCCCTCGAGGACAAGCTGGAGCAGAAGGCCAAGAGCGGCCTCACCGGGTACATCAAGGGCATCTTTGGATTCAGGAGCTAACCAGGCCCTTCCTCAGGGAGGGGAGAGTCTGACTCTCAGTCTGTGTTGTGAGAAAACCCCAGCAGGTTCCGTGACATTAAGTCCAGGTCCGCGTCGGCCCAGGGCAGAGTGTGCTGTCCTCGGCCCGCCTTCCTGTGTCTCATGTGTGTGTACACTTCCGTTCCTACCCGGTGTTGCTGGGAGGACGCCCTGTTGTCTTCTGGTAAACGTGTGCAGGGTCCTGTGTTGTCCTCCCCGGGGGAGGGCCCCTGCCACCTGGTCTCATCTGAGCCACGGTCAGGAATGTTTTAGTGGGGTCCACACCTGGCATGGACGGGGGGCTCGCATGCTTTGTCGTGTTTCTTCAGTACCATGGGTTTGAATGAACTCATCCTTGCTGTGGGCACCAGGAGCCCTTGAAGAGTTGGTCTGAGACGAGGAGACGTTGGCAGCGTCACCCCAGGGTTACAGTCAGCCTTATTCCCCTCCACCTCCGAGCGAAAGTTGAGAAGTTTCAGAACAAGCAAAGAGCTCTATTTTTAGAAGAAATATGTTACCCTCAGAAATGATGAAAACAAATCTTCTATTAAAAGGCAAAGATGCTGGCTGCTCTGCCTGTTCTTTACACTCCCTCTTTCTCGTCTGGTCCTGGCTCTCTCCTTGGGAGCCTTGTTGCAAAATCCTCTCCTGTCACGTGCTTCCTGACTTCCTGGCAGTGCGGATCTGTCTGATGCCTGATAAGAGTGTAGAGGCCCTACAGGATTTCCCCACCTGTAATTTTTATATGCCATCATATTTTAGTCAGTTTCCTTCCTTACTCTTGTTTTTTCTCAGTCACATTTTTATCTCTATTACAGCATCAACAATAGCAAGGTCGGACAGCAAGGAATAAAAGTGACTTAGACATGAGATGCGTGAAGCCCTGTGGGCTCAGTGGGCCGCTGTCTTCCCGGTGGACCGCGGAGCGGCTTGCCGGAAGTGGTGGGAGGAAGAGCACCTGTGTCTATTAGACCTGAGCGTCGGCTCTGGAGGTGCTTGGGGAGACACGCTCCTCTCCCTCGGGTTTGCTTTGGGTCAGTGAGCCTCAGGAAGTGGATTTTTTTCTTCTAATTAAAAGTTTCATCGTCTGTGCCGTACAAGTTAGGGATATCCTTTCCTCTGTCCCTGCCTCCTAAAGTTACAGCGCAGATAACCTTAGGTTGAGGTCCTGGATCTCGGGCCCAAAGATCCAGTCAGTGTTCCTGACGGGTGGTGGGCAGAGCGCTGGGGACCTTGCTTCTCCCCTCAGCCCCACCACGCTCCCCAGCGCCCTTGGCAGCCCCAGGCCTGGGCTCTCAGGCTCTGCACCTCCCTCACCTCTTCTCAGCGCCGACCTGGGCTGCAGCCACAGCTGGGGTGTCCCGCAGCCTCGGGAACCCAGTTTGAGGCCCACTGTGTGGGCAGCCCTCCAGCCAACTTGGGCCAGTGTCTGTGGCACTGAGGGGGTGGGGTTGGGGGGCATCCTATGATAAGGATAGAAGGTACTGTTCTCATCTGGGAAGGTGTCCGTTTGTCTTGCTCAGAGTAGGTCCCTCCAGGTTTTCTTATTTTCTTTAAAGTGCTGGCAATGAGAGGGAGCCAGAATCTGGGTTGGTCATTCAGACTGAGCCTTTTCGAAGCTTTCTCATGAAAAAGAAACACGCTAGGAACTCCTCTCCACATAGTGGTCCTGCTCTTCAGCCTGTGAGACCGTGACAAGATGTGTTTAGTATTAAACGCACGTATTTACCTGAGAAGACAGACCTGCAGGGCAGAGGTCACGCTTAGCTCTCACGTCTCTTCACCTGGAATCCCCAGACATTGAACAGGCTGTGTCACTGGGGGCAGAACCCCATCCTATCTCAGGCCCAGGAGCGGCTGGCGCGTCTCATGGGACGGGTTCAGAGTCAGGCCCAGGGAGCAGCCGTCTTTGCTGGGTACGCTCACAGGATGAATCCGCAGAGGCCACCCGCTCCTGCCTTCCTGGGAGGTTGCAGGTGTGAGGGAGGGAAGTGGACACGCTGCCTTGGGCAGGTCTGTCCTGCTGCTTCGGCTCGTCCCTCCTGCAGGACGGGCGGCGGTACAGTCAGCAGGATGTGGTCCTGGAAGAGCTGTCTGTCTCCCCATATCCAAGAGGATGAGGGGAAGCTCGGCTGAGCCTACGCTTTGAGAACATGCCTGAGGGCCACTGCATTCCTGCTTTTTATTTTCTTACTGTCAGGTGGTGACAGTCTCAATCTGCAGAAGCGTTAGAGGTCAAAGCTCTGCATGCAACCGAGAGGAATAAATGTTGAACCTTGGATAGGAAAGACACGATTTGGCCAAGTTTGTCATCCTTAGCTGTGTTGGCTTTGTTGGGGGAGAAAGGTGGTTGGGGATGGCCCGGCCCTGCGCTGCTCAGCCTCCTGGCTCTTTGCTTTTCGCATGCACTGTTTCGCTGTACTGGGGCAGTTTTCCATTAAACGAGAATTCTTGGATTCCCTGTTTGAAATGAAACACTGCCAGGCTTGGTTCCACTTTTCTTCTCTGGTGACAACCTGAGCCTTTCATCATGGCCAAGAGGTGACAGCCTGGGATGGCAGCGCACCCATCCGCCCTCAGTGGACCCTCACTGGTCTTTCCTCCCGCAACTGAGGCAATGGCTCCCCCGACCCCCCCGGAGAGGATGCCGGCTCCAGGGCAGGACCTCGTCACTGTCGTCACTGTGGTGATGCTGATCTTCCCCACACTCGGCATCAACTATACACAAAAGCTAGTTGATCACAAGATTCTAAACAGCACACGGCTGTCTACAGCTTTGAGAAGCTTGGAACCTTCAGAGGTCTTAGGAAAATGTCCAAAGATAGCAAAAATATGTGTTCTAATTTTTTTTTTTAATGTTTTGGAAGACACTTGTTGCTACAGAGGAGATGGAAACCAGATTTAGCTATAAAATTTATTAATGTTCCAAAGCGAAGAGATAAATAGGAAACTGTCTCCATCCTGACACCACCGACTGGAAGAGTCCGGCCTGTGGTTCTGTGAGATGCTGGGAACCCTCTGCACGGGCGTGAGGTCACAAATGGCCGGCATGGCCTCTCGCTGCCCAGGGGCTGCCCTCCCTGTAAGCGCCCGTACAGGCCCTGCGAACATTCTCCAGCTGTACTATTAGCTGGTACAAGTTAAAATTTAACCTCAGCTGATGAATCCTGGTGGAACGCTTGTGGGGAGACTCTTATCTGACCTTTTGAAGCTGCTAAAGGATTGTGGTCTGCGTTATGGTTTGGTTTTGTTCTTTTTATCTTCAGGGCAGTGTCCTGGTGGCAGTTCGAGGCCCTGTGGCCCTGGGGCTGAGCCCTGCAGAGCTTCGAGGCGGAGTCTCTTCTTTCCTCCCTCTGCCACGGCCACTGTCCTCATTTTCATTGCGTTGGGAAGGGGAGCCCTGCTTCTCTGCGGTCCCCGTTTTCAGCAGCTGGTTTTATTCACCCCCATTAGCTGTATCCTTCAACCGTGTGTGTCCTCATGCTCAGTCTGCAGTTGAATGACCCCTTGGAAAAGAACCACGGCCTTTCAGTTAGGCTGGACTTTTCCCAGGGGCCTTCTGGCAGGAGGAAATGCAGTTACAACAGGCAGGTAATTGGTACCCGAAAGCTAGTGATGTCTGGAAGCTCTCACTCACTTTGGAATGGAAGAGGGATGGGGGTCGTCCCTGGAAGCCGGGGGCATCTGGTTCTCTGACACGCAGAGGCCTTAGTACCTAGTAGGCAGGCCCTTGGCGAATTTCCTTCCCTTTGCCCCCCATGGATGGAGCTGGCATTAGAACAGTATGCTTGGGGACTTTCTTGGTGGTCCAGTGGCTAAGACTCCTCTCTCAGTGTAGGGGCCCCAGGTTCAATCCCTGGTTAGGGAACTAGATCCCACATGCCACAACTAAAGACCCAGCATGCCGAAGCAAAGATCAAAGATCTCATCCCACAGCTAAGACCCGGCACAGCCAAGTCAGTGTTCATATATTAAAAACCAACACCATGCTTCTCCCTCCACTGCTGTCCGTAGGCGCCCTTCACACCTGGGCCCTGACCTGGGCCTCACGGGAGGAGCCCCTGCCTAGCTGGGGCTCAACCTAGAACAGTTTCCTCACTGTAGCCTTGCCGTCTAAGCCCAGGGTCCGGGCTCCTGTACACGGAGTTGGTGGGGCCTGCACAGGTGAGAGGTGAGGGATCCTCACATTCACAACTGGCTTCGCTCTCGGCAGGCCCCACCACCTTCTTGCTGTTCCCTCCCAGGGGCTGAGTCTTGTGAGATCTCAGTGACATCATTAGGACAAAGGGTGAAGGCTAATGAGCTGGGCTGTGTGCTTTCCAATGTCCTGGCAATAAGGACTGGTTAGGAAGGCTTAACCCTCAGCTCTGAAGACTTAATAGTTCTTCCTTTTTTGTTTGTTTGTTTGTTTTTTAAATCTTTCTTCCTGAGACTATTGAGATGGGGCTTGGTACATCTGAACCCCTGCTGCTTTAGTTCAGACTAAACTCTCCCCAGTAAAGTTCAGTATAACTCTTCCCAGCTGCTGGGCTGGGCTGGGCTATTGTCCTATGGAGAGAGAAAGAGTCACATGTGTGTGTGCGCGCCCGTGTGCACGCACTGTTGACCTTGTGAGTGTGTGTTTGTCACCCAGTCTGACTCTTTGTGACCTCATGGACTCTAGCCTGCCAGGCTCCTCTGTCCATGGAATAATTCTCCATCCCAGAAAATAACTGGAGTGGGTTGCCATTCTCTTCTCCAGGGGATCTTCCCAACCCGGGGGATCAAACCCGGGTCTCCTGCATTGCAGGCAGATTCTAAGTCATCAAGGAACTTGGGAGGAACACGGCTAGGCCACCTCCATTAAACCTGAACTCCACAACAGGGCTGCATATCCCCAGACCTGGCTGTTAAGGCTCCTCATTGTCTTCAGGGTGACAGAGAGGCCCAGAGCCCCTGGGCAGCCTGGGGAGACCTGGAGGCCCCGCAGTGAGTGTGGGCAGGCTACAGACTTCCAGAAGGCGGGCTGCTGTGGCTGGGAAGTGTGGGCTATACCAGCACGGGTCCCACGGGGGAACTGGGGCTACCCGAGGCTGGGAAAGGGAATTGCTCCCTGGGAGGGGCAGACAGCCAAAGCATCCTTGGCCTTGCCCTCCCAGCCATCTCGGGACCTGAGGACTCCTGAGGTCCTTCCTGTGTTCTCTGTTTCGCCACTTAGTATGGGGAACCCTCTTCTCGACATGGGCGGCTCTGGGTTTGTTGGAGTTGCTTCCTCTAGACTCTCCCTATGAAAGGCCCAGAAGGAATAGCCAGCTCCTTTTGCTGCCCTCCCTGCTCTAGTTGGGCAAGCCGTGGTCACCTGCTTCTCTCCAGGCCAGTCTTCAGCATTCCTTTTTATCAGACTTGCTGGGCAGACTTGCAGCCAAGAGAGCCTCCTCCAGACCGCCCAGTGGATTCCTGGGGCCACAGCCTCTACCTCCCCCGGCTCCTGCGAACAAAAGAAGGCCCAGGACTGCTCCCCGCTCCCCAGCCCTCGTCCCCTCTGCCCAGTCAGTGAAGGTGCCTCTGCTCCTCAGCTGGCCGAGGAAGTGTTACCAGCCAGCTCGGCTCCAAGGTTCTGCTAGCAGAGCTTTGTACAAACACAAACAGAGGGCCATTTCCTGAGACAGCTAAGCTTGTCCTGATCCGGGAGATATGGAAGCCTGACAGATTACGGCTCCCAGGGCAAAGGTGGCAAGTTGCTTCCACAGGGAGCAGACTGCCCCTCCCCTGCAGGACCCCCGGAGCGGGAGGAGAGAGTGGGCAGCCTAAGCCAGCCACCCTAGCACAGTATCCAGGCTGCCACCCTGTTGCCTAGCTGCGTGCACACGTGTTGGGTTCCCAGCTGGGAGCCGCACCACTTTCAGCTCTGATCACCCCACAGCTTTGGCCTTGGGCCCCACGAGCTGTGAGTGGCCCACATGGGTTTCCTGGAAGCGCCAGGCTGGGTCGTGTGAATAAGCTGCCGCTCAGAGTCATGGTGCTGAAGGGCCTTCCCTGGTGGTCCACTGGCTAAGTCTCTGCACTCCCAATGCTGACTTTGATCCCTGGTCGGGGAACTAGATCCTACAGGCTGCAACTAAAGATCCTCCATGCCCCAGTGGAGACCAAAGATCCTGCTTGCCTCAACTAAGACCCGGCGCAGCCAGATAAATAAACTGAAGGGAAAAAAAAGTCACAGTGCTGGAGGGAGGTTGAGGATCCGTTGATTTCAAACATCTCAGTCCGCAGAGGGAGAAGCCTGTGCCAGATGAAGGGAAGGCCTCAGGGGCGGGATGGGAAGTCAGGTCCTGGGCCTCCTGCTTGGTTCCAAAGGAGAAGATGCTATAGAAGTGAGGCCCAGGAAGGCTGAAACAGGGAACCCAGTCCAGCTTCTGGGTCAGAGCTATCTGATAGAATTATAATGTCAGCCACAGATGCAAGTCTTACCTGTAATTTTACATTTTCAGGTAGCCAGGTTAAATAAAAATAGCAACACCCTTTCCCCTATGTGAGGAAAACATGAGAATCCGTGACCCTGAAGAGTGCCCTCACTGACCACACAGGTGCTCAGACCTCAGACGTCCCACCTGCAAAGCTGGAAGCAATAAATTTCAGCTGTTTATAAACCAAAAACTAAAAAGTAATAGGTAAAATCAGTTTTTTAAAAATAATGTTTCATTTAACACAGTATATCCAAAAGATCACTTTGACATGTAATCAATATGAAACTCCACTTCCCTGGTGAGTCAGACAGTAAAGAATCTGCCTGCAATGCAGGAGACACAGCTTTGATCCCTGGGTTGGGAAGATCCGCTGGAGGAGGGCATGGAAACCCACTCCAGTACTCTTGCCTGGAGAATTCCATGGACAGAGGAGCCTGATGGGGTCCATGGGGTCACAAAGAGTAGGACGCTAACACTTTCACAGTCTAAAACAGTACTGAGATATTTTACATCCTCTTTTCATACTAAGTCTTTGAAGTCTGGGGTGAATTCTGCACTTACAGCATCTCTCAGTTCAGACTGGGCTCATTTCGAGGGCTCAAGAGTGACAGGGGTTGGGACGGCACAGGGGGCCACGGAGGCTGTCGGTCCCCTCCCAGCCTTCTAAATGTTTTTCTCAGATGTTGAAGAGCCTGCATCTTTCTTTGCCCCCATTCTTTCTCCAGTGCCCTAGTCTTGGGGGCCAGGGCTCCTCTGAAGAGGAGCATCCCACGGTGACAACCACATTGGAGGCCTGGCTGCTCCTGCCTCCTACACACCAGCTCCATCTGGGAGCTGTGCTCTGATTTGATCTGATGTTAGACGGTCACACCAGGGATTCACCTCTTGGTTTTCTTGCAGTGAATCAGTTCATCTTAATCTCGGGTGTGTGAGGGCCCTCTGTGATACTCATTTATTTCCGGGGCTGGGGGTGGGAGTGGGTGCTTCTGCAGAGAGGAGGCAAAGCTCTAACGTCCCAGAATTCAGCCTCCAGCGGGGCCTCCCCTGGATGCCTCCATTCCTGGCACTGGAGTCAGTGACCAGCCCCTCCCCAAGAAGGGGCCTGGAGTTCTCAGGGAAACAGGAGAGTAAGCTGAGGGCTGCTGTCGTCTGTCTTGGCTCTCCTGGGATATTGCTGTCACTTGCCCGACCTCAGAGATGAGGACGTGAGCCAGCGCTCGGGTTTGCTATAAGAAGCCAGTCATTGGACTGGCTCCTGAGCCCGCAAGTCATTTCAACAAATGGGCCCCTTTCTGAGAACAGAAAACAACGGGTATACAATGAATGGTTAGAAGACAATTGTCACTCAGGACTAACATGGAGAGAGGGGCTAGGGTGGAAGGTGAGTGGCCTCCGGGCCCAGCCTTCCTCGTCTTTTGGCTCTATCTCACCATCACACTCAGCTGGGAGAAGAACCCTGGAAACCACTCTTCTTCCCCGTTGCTACGTCCCTGTTCTGTTGGTTGGGCAAAAATTCATTCAGATTTTCCCATAAGATAGTATGGGAAAACCCAGACGAATGTTTTGGCCAGCCCGACACTTCCCTGTTGGGTCAAGGCCTCCTCCTGCTCCCCTCCCCACCCCCACCACCACTGTGAGCCCCTCCCCACCTCCAGGATGGGTGACTCCTGTCCCTCCTCCAGGACCGAATTCAATTCAATCATTCTCGAGATGCAGCGGAAAGAGACTCAGGCCTTTTCTGTCTCCCGAGGGGCACGTGGCCGGTCTTGGGCCTCTGGCCCTGGCCTCCCCAGTCTGCTGGGACCCATGTCTGTTCTCCAGATGTCTTCTGCCCTCAGCTGGGCCTGCCAGGATGTTCTTTCTAGTGACCCTAACCCAGCCTGTCTGCCTCCCTCTCCTCACCTTGCTCCCCCTCAAACCCTCCATCCACCAAAACTGCAATGGTTCCAGGGAATGTCTCCAGATTTTTAGGAGTGACTGGCGCTGGGCCAGTGAGACGAACCCCTGGAGACAAGGAACGCACACCTTCCTTGAAGACCCTGGAGGCCACGGCAGGAGAAGGCAGCTACCAAGATGACCTCCCTGGTCCTCAGTGTGAAGAAAAGACCAGTAAACAGGCGCTGCTGTTGGACAACTCCATCCAACTCCAGAAAAGCCACCAGGGGCCACTCTGGGGAGGGAGGAGAGGCAGGTAGGAAACCCAAGTAACAGTGGGTTCCCGGGAATTCCCTGGTGGCTCAGTGGTGAAGAAACTGCCTGCCAATGCAGGAAACATAGACTCCATCCCTAGTCCAGGAAGATCCCACATGACTCAGAGCAACTAGCACAACACAGCAGAGGAGCCCCGCTCGCCGCAGCTAGAGAAAAGTCCAGGTGGCGACGAAGACCAGCACAGCCAAAAATAGACAAAATTATTTTTTTAAAAACAGTGGGTTCCCAGAAGGCTCCGCCAGACCCTGGACTCAGCAGCACCCGAAGGCTAGTGCTGGGGCCCTTGGGGGAGTCCTGGCCCCTCGAGAGCTGGTCTGCAACTCTCTGAGGATCCCAGCAATGCACATCTGGCTGCATCCCGCCCGGGAGCCACAGACAGATGGGAGAGCCGGCCGGCCGGCCAGGAAAAGCGTTCTGCGGCACAGTGGGGTGGGGCTCCGGGGAGCGGGCTGGGTGGTGTCCACTTTTAAAGGTACCTGTGCCAGTTGTCCAGGGAGAATGCCCCCTGGCTGCCTCACCCTGTTGGTGGAGGACACGGAGCAGAGACCTGGACGCCCTGGGGGTGAGCAGAGAGCCCGGGGTTCCTCCGCCCACCCTGAGCTGGCAGTGAGCAGTCCCAGCGGAGAGTCCTGGGTGAAGAGGTGTGCCTGATAAGAGGGTGTGGGCTGGAGGTGTTCATTAACCCCGAACTCTAAGGCTGGGCCTCGATCTCTGAGCCTGCGTGTGCACACGCGCGTCCGTCTGTCTGGAGCCCTGTCTCCCCTGGGCCCGGCTATTTCCCTGTCTGGGCGTGATCGCGGCTGGCTCCCTCTGGCTCTGGGCGTTGGGTGTAACAAGTCTGAACCTTCTCTGAGACTCTGGCAGGCGCGAGCGCCCCGCCCTCTGGGCTGTACCCTTTCCTCCCAAACTGGTTGTGCAGGAGCAGGCGAGAGTGTGGAGTGGGGAGTGGGGGTGCATGCGCGCAGCCCCGGCCCCCTCACCGCCTCACCTGCAGGGAGGGCCCGCCCAGAAACTGCCCGCCTGGTGCCCAGCCGCCCCACCTCGCCAGAGCCCAGCTGCGCAGCCAGCGAGGACGCACGCCCGCTGCCCACTGCCCGCCGCCTGCCCACCCTTGCCGGCCGAGCTCAGCCCAAGCCCGCACCTGCCTTCAGGACCATGTTCAAGGGGCTGAGCAAAAGCTCCCAGGGGAAGGGGTCCCCCAAGGGCTCCCCCAGCCAAAGGCTCCCCCAAGGGGTCCCCCAACAAGCACAGTAGGTGAGTGCGGCCGGGGATAGGGGCCAGAGCCAGGATGGCTCCAGACCCAGGGGCTCCAGCCACCTGGAGGCAGCCAGCCAGGGCCAGGACCAGCCCAACGCTGGCATTTGGTGTCCTGAGGCTAAAGAGCCTGGGGGTGAACTCTCTTCCCGGCCCAGGCCTAGCTCCAGCCCTGGCAGGGCCCAGGCATGGCCTGGAGCTCCCCACGTTCTGGGGGTGCAGCCTGAGGGCTCTACAGACATGCTGGACAGGGGCCTGAGCTTTCCTCTGCTGGGAGGTGAGGAGGCGGGAGGGCACGGCTCTCCATCCACGGCTCTGCACTCTAGGCTCCACTTGCCCTGGGATGACCCATGGGACCTGGGCACAGGGTGGGCAGAAGGACTGAGGCCAGAGAAGCCAAGAGGTGGGTGGTGGAGAGCCCAGAGGCAGTGAGGCGGGGCTGTGCTGCTCCAGGTCCAGGCTGCCGCTTTCCCCACCAACTGCGACCTTGGGCCTCGAGAGCTTTGTTACGGAGTTGAGATGATTCCTTCACTGGGTGGGTGTGCGGAGGGGTGCTGTGGGGAAGCAGGAGGGGCCCACAGACCTGGGATGTCTCAGAGGCTTCCTCAGTTCACCCAGCTCTCTGCAGGGGCCCCAGCCTGACCCCCTCCCACCCCCAACAGAGCCCCACGCTCTGCAGACAGACTCGGGCAGCCTTCTTCCGCTCACTGGCGGTCAGCCCCCTCTGCTAGGTGGAGGTGGCAGCTCTCCCGGGTCCCAGGTGCGGAGGTGGGGGCCGAGATGAAAGGCCTAGCACCCGATAGGGATCAGGGCGAGGACACAGAGGCTGGGCTTCTGGGCGGACAGGAAAGACGGTCGTTAAGACTCTCGCTGGTGTGACCTGTCCCCCTGGGGCTCTGGGCCCTGCCCAGGGCGGAGTGGGCTGCTCCGGCCAGGAGCAGCCCAGGATTCCGGACCTGGAGCTCCCGGCCCCAGGGCGGCTCTGGTCATCTCCTTCCCCTCGGCCCTGTCCTCCAGCGGCCCCAGGAGGGCACATCAGTCCCCTCCCGTACAGTCCATTTGTTCCTACTTATGGAGCACCTACTGTGTGCCGGGACTGCTCTAGCCCTGGGGATCCCATCGTAAACAGAATCTGACAGGTCCCAGCCTTCAAATCCATTTAGAGGAGTGAAAACAATCACTTGCGGGGTGCTGACAGGACGCTAGTTTTCTTCACACAGTAACATGGTGAGGAGGTGGATATTACTAGAGCGTTGACCTCTAGGTGAGGAACCTCAGGCCCAGAGAGGTTAAGTAACTTGCCCAAGACCACACAGCTGCAGGGACAGAGGAAGATAAAAACCAGAGTTCTTTCAGACTGTCCCTTTGTGGCACGGCCCTTCTGCTTGGAGGGGGCTTCTCTTTGGACCCCTGGTTCAAGGCCCAGCCCGTGTTGCCATCCCTCCCCAGGGATGGTGACCTCCCAGGGTGCTGTGCTCCTGAGGCTTAGACCACACTCTCATTAGGTCTGCTCGTCCCTCTAGACCCCAGAGAGTGAGCTGGAGCCCACAGCTGGCACCCTGTAGAGGCTGGGAGACAGCCTTGGGAAAGGACCCTGGTTCAGGCTCATCCTCTGCTCCTCCTGGCTGTGCCACCTGGAGCAAGTCAGGTCCAAGCTTGGGCTATGAACCCCGAACCTGGAAAGTGTTGACGTTCCCTGGCAATCTCGTGGCCCACCTCCCCCACCGGGTGCTGGGTGTCTCCTCTGCAAGCTTGCTAATCCTGGGCGGGCCCTACAAAGCCTGGGGTGGTGGAGGGGAGACAGGACTGGGGTGGGGGAAGCTGAGCTGGGGGACTTGCTGCTGCTCCCTGCCCCCAGCCAGCTCACCCACCCCTCCCAGGATCCAGCTGTCCTGCCTCAGGTATTAGGGGCTGAGCCAGTGAGTCATGTGCTCCCCTGTGGGCTGCCTGCCCTCCAGCCTGAAGCAGCAGCAGATGAGCAGGGTGGGGTCGGGAGGCACTTCCTTGATGGGGAGATGGCGGCTCCACAGGGCTACCTACCCACACCCAGGACCCTCATTTTCTGAACCCTCACTGAAGGCAGAGCTCCCCTGCCCAGTACTGTGTAGCTCACACAGAGGCCAGGGCTCCCCAGATCTTGACTCCACCCCCTAGGGCTCTGAGCTCAGCTGTAGGGCAGGACGGGGTGGGTGGAGGCAGGGGATCCCACTCAGGTGGGCAGACCTCTGCCCAAGGGAAACAGGGAACTTTGCCAACCAGGCTGCCCTCTGTCTCCACACCTCATCAGAGCCGCCACTCAGGAGCTGGCCCTGCTGATCTCCCGCATGCAGGCCAATGCTGACCAGGTGGAGAGGGACATTCTGGAGACCCAGAAGAAGCTGCAGCAGGTGAAGCTGGGGGGAAGGTGGCAGGGCGCGGGGGCCTGAGAGACTTGTTGCCATGCCTGGTGGCCCCAGAGGTGCCCACTCGCCTTGGTAAAGATACACAGACGGTCCTGTCCTTCCCTGGTCACTCCCCAAACACAGTGGGAGCGAGGGCTTGGTGCACCTTCTCTGGTGGGTTCTGGGATGGCAGGGGGCTCGGGCAGCAAGGATGCCTTCCTCGCCTCAGGACCGGCAGCACAGCGAGCAGGGCCGGGCCCTGCAGCACCGGCAGGCGGTGGGCCGCAGCCTGAAGGAGGCCGAGGTGCTGCTGAAAGACCTCTTCCTGGATGTGGACAAGGCCCAGAGGCTCAAGCACCCGCAGGCCGAGGAGATCGAGAAGGAGTGAGTGTGGGGCAGGGGGTGGCAGTGGCAGGAGCTGGGGGTCCAGGATGGAGGGGCCGGGGTCTCGGGGAGCCCCAGACCCAGCTCCGACCTGCTGGCCACTTCCTTGGCAGCATCAAGCAGCTGCACGAGCGGGTGACCCAGGAGTGCGCCGAGTACCGCGCCCTGTACGAGAAGATGGTGCTGCCGCCCGACGTGGGGCCCAGGGTCGACTGGGCGAGGGTGCTGGAGCAGAAGCAGGTCTGGGGTCACCCAGCAGCCATCAGAGGGAGACGCAGGGCTGCGCTTCGGGGCTGATGCATCCTTGGACTTGGGTGGGGGCTGGGTCTCTGAAAAGGGGGGAGCAGAAGAGACCGTGCAATTGTGCAGGGCTCCCTGCAGGTCGGAGAGCTCGGTTGGGATGAGGTGAAGTGGGGAGGAAAGGATATTTCAGAAGAAAGGAACAGAGGGTCCTGCCTGGAGGAAGCCTGAGGTGTGACAGAAAAAGGGCTTTTCTGGGCAGGGAGGGAGAACCAGGTCAAGGGCCCCTGGAACATCAGGTGAGGAATTGTGCTTTGCTGTCACGACAGAAGGGGTGCCGTGATGACAATGAAGGGACACCTCAGTTCAGTTCAGTCGCTCAGTCGTGTCCTTTGAAGGGACAGAGGAAGGCATGGACAGGGCAGGGTGTATGCAGGCTCAGGAGCCAGGCTGGTGGTGTCCAGGCAGGAGGCAGGGCAGAGTGGGGGAGATTTTCAGAGCTGAGCCTTGAGACTTGGGGACCAGCGGGATTCAGGATCCACAGTCATGTGACCCTGAGGCCTCAGCCGGGGCCACTGGAGACTAGCATGTTCCCCAGTGTGTCCCATGTGATGCTAGAGGTAAAGAACCCGCCTGCCAATGCAGGAGACATAAGAGACGCAGGTTCAGTCCCTGGGTGGGGAAGATCCCCTGGAGAAGTGCATGGCAACCCACTCCAGAATTCTTGCCTGGAGAATTCCATGGACAGAGGAGCTTGGCGGGCTATAGTTCCTGGGGTCGCACAGAGTCGGACACGACTGAAGCGATTTAACACATGCCCCAGTGTGAGCTGCAGCCATTCACCCAGGCAGCACCTGGCCTGCCCACGCTCTGCCCAAATGACCAGCTCCATCCCCTGCTGATGGGGATGCTGGGTGGAGGGGGGAAGGTGGGTGTGGGGCTCCCCCACCCCAGGCCCTGTGGCAGAGCTGAGCGGCCAGCTCTTCTGCAGAAGCAGGTCTGCGAGGGCCAGTACGGCCCGGGCATGGCGGAGCTGGAGCAGCAGGTCGCCGAACATAACATCCTGCAGAAGGAGATCGAGGCCTACGGGCAGCAGCTGCGGACCCTCGTAGGGCCGGTGGGTGAGCCGTTGGACACACGCCCCTGTTTGCGCCTCCCCCCCGCCCCCGTTCCCTTTCTCCAATCAGAGCCTGAGCGAGGTCTGGCTGGTCTTCGGTGACTGGGGATGGAGGAAGGGCAGGGGAGGCCCAGGGATGTGGATGCGTTCTCCCCTGCACCTCCTCTCTCACTGGGCCTGCATTTTCTCCCCCTTGGTCGAGGCAGGACGCAACCACCATCCGGAGCCAATACCGGGACCTCCTGGTGAGCCCCAGGGCGGGCTGGGTGGGCTGTCTGCACCCTTGACGAGGCCAGCCTTCCTGGGCGCAGCCTGACGGTGCCTCTCTCCCCGTATCCGAGCGCAGAAGGCCGCCTCGTGGCGCGGGCAGAGCCTGGGCAGCCTGTACACGCACCTGCAAGGCTGCACGCGCCAGCTGAGCGCCCTGGCCCAGCAGCAGCAGCGCATCCTCCAGCAAGACTGGAGCGACCACCTGGCCGACCCCGTGGGCGTGCGGAGGGAGTACGAGGTCAGCGGGGGGCGGGTGGGGGCGGGGTGGGGGAACAAGGCCGGCCTGGTCCTCACCTCCAGCGCCCCACGTCGACCCTCTTCCAGCACTTCAAGCAGCAGGAGCTGCTGAGCCAGGAGCAGTGCGTCAACCAGCTGGAGGACGACGGGGAGCACATGTTGGAGCTCGGGCATCCGGCCGTGGGGCCCATACAGGTGCGAGGGCCGGAGGCTCCCTGCTGCCTCGGGCGCTCAGGCAGGGAGCTTCCAGGGGAGGCTGGGGAGACCGGGCCCGGGCCAGCGGGGGCAGTGGGCAGGGCCAGGTCAGCGCAGTCTGAGGGCTCCCTACTGCTGCCCCCAGGCTCACCAGGAGGCCCTGAAGGTGGAGTGGCAGAACTTCCTGAACCTTTGCATCTGCTGGGAGAGCCAGCTGCAGCACGTGGAGGACTACCGCAGGGTGAGCGGCGGGGCCAGACAGGGGCACGATGGGCATCTCGGGGGCCAAGGCGCCTCACAAAAATGACAGAGCTGCATCGTTGTGACTGGGTCCCAGAGGAAAATAATGTCACCCACGAATTCTAGACAGGGTGGCGTCACTCCTGGGGGTGTGAATGTTGGTTCTTGAAAGTGAAAAAAAATAACTTTTTTTCATAAAAAAAATCACAGATATGCATATGTAAATGATATACAGAATATCTGTGATATTAAAATGTCATGCCAATGATGGGGAAAGTAAGGACGAAAAAAGGGAAAAGTTACTTAGAGGTATGTCTCTGATGCCCCAGCAGTTAAGACTCTGCACTCCCAATGCAGGGGGCCCGGGTTCACTTCCTGATCAGGGAACTAGGTCTCATGCAAATAAGAGTTCTAACACCACAACTAAAGATCCCGCACGTTCAACTAAGACCGAACGCCAGATAAGTAAATTAATTAAAAAAATTTTTTCAATAAAAGCTCCTTAGAAGGTTCAATAATGAAACAAGGGTGGTGAAATATTGATATAAGAGACTATAACAGACAACAGTCCTGTCTATAAAAACAAGACAGTTTTTTTAAAAAGACAGAAAAATAAAAAATATATATCCACAATGAGAACTTTTGTTTTTTGTGTTTTTTTTTGGCTGTACCACACAGCTTGTGAGATCATACTTCCCCCAACAGGGACTGAACCCAGGTCCACGGCAGTGAAAGTGTTGAGACCTAAGCACTGGACCACCAGAGAATGCCCAATAGGGACTTTTTTTTGCTTTTTTTTTTTTGGTAGTTTCCAACTAAAATGGCTTATAGACTTTGAGAAAAAAAAAGAAGCCCAAAGTTTTCCCTTTTTCTTTTTTTTAAAGAACATTTTCCTATAAATCCACTATACGTTAGCACATCACTGACGAGAATTCCGTAGTATTACCCAACTGTGGGCTGTCTCTTTAAAGCACACGCCTAGCTTCTGCTCAGAGACGCCCTGGGCACCCATCCCTGGATCCCAGCCAGGACTCCAGGTGCTGGAGTGAGTCCTCCAGGAGGGGCCACCGCCCTTCATCTGTGCAGGAAGGACGAAAAACAACGTGTTTTACGACACTAAAAGAAATTAAGTTCAGTGACCCCAAAACGCCTGATTTGCTGAGCACTTCAGTTAGAAGGTCCCACTGCCTGGGTAGAAATGCCGAAGGCAAGTGGCACTTTGGGTTCAGCGGGTTTGGGTTTAGCTGGTTTGCAGGATGGCGGGCAGTAGGTGCCCCAGCTCCACCCCTGATCACCCACCGACCTCAGTTCCAGGAAGAGGCGGATTCTGTCAGCCAGACCCTGGCAAAGCTCAACTCCAACCTGGACAACCAGTACTGCCCTGCCCCGGGGCCCTGCCTGGCGCACTAACAGAGATGCTGCAGCAGCTGGAGGTGAGATGGCCCCTGGGCCCCTCCCCATAGCCGCTCCTGGGTGTCTGGGCCTCACGCCTCCAGGGTGCTTAGTCCTGCCTGGACCCCCTGCCCTGAGGGCGGGAGGAGGGGCTTCACTCCAGTCGAGGAGCCCGTCTGTCAGAGGCAAGCCCTTCCCACCTCTGGATATCAGTTTCCTCGCCTGTAACGTGACAGGGCTTTCCAGGTGGCGCTAGTGGTAGAGAAAGTGAGTCTCAGTCGTGTCTGACTCTTGGTGACCCCAAGGACCATCCAGTCCATGGACTTCTCCAGGCCAGAACAGTGGCATGGGTAGCCTTTCCCTTCTCCAGGGGATCTTCCCAACCCAGGGATGGAACGCAGGTCTCCTGTATTGCAGGCAGATTATTTACCAGCTGAGCCACCAGGGCAGCCCTCCTGCTTGCCAATGCAGGAGACACAAGAGATGTGGGTTCGATCCCTGGGTGGGGATGTTCCCTTGGAGGAGCGCATGGCAACCCACTCCAGTATTCTTGCCTGGAGAATCCCATGGACAGAGGAGCCTGGTGGACTACAGTCCATGGGGTCCCACAGAGTCAGACACGACTGAAGTGACTTAGCACACATGCACACACATGTGACAGGGACTGCCCAGAGGAGCTCCCACACCCCTCCAGCTCCTGCTCTGGAGGCCTGGGGGTTGGGTTGCTGGGCAGCCGCCTGGCCTACCCCAACTAGCAGACTCTAGGGTCCTGGGTGCCCAAGGAGGGGCTCGCTTTACATTGCTAACTAAGAGACCCTGCCTTCATGACGGCCAGGACCCCTTCCAGGCCCTCCTGGGGGGCACAGGTGGGATTGGCCTGAGCCCCCATTGCCTGGGTCACTGCAGGCAGAGGAGAAGCAGCTGACCGTGGCCGAAAAGACCGTCAAGGACCTGCAGCTACGGAGCCAGGGGTGGCCCCTCTGCCCCAGCGAAGGAACCTGCCCCAGCAGCCCCTGCGTGTGGACAGCATCTGTGACTGGGACTCAGGAGAAGTACAGTCTCCACCTGCCCAGCTCCTCCGGACCCAGCCACCCCCACCCCTGCCACCCCCAGTCCCTCCCCTGCCCCTTCCTACCCACTCCGGCCAATGCCCCACCCTACCCCTGCTCCACCCCTCCCCAGCACCACCCACTCCAAGCCCTGTCCAGCCCCTGGCTGGCCCCTGTCCCGACCCTGGCACTTCTGTCCCTCCCTGGCCCCATTCCTAGCCCCTACCCTACTGGCCTCTAGTGGGCCTCGATCCCTTCTCCAGCCTGGCCCCTAAGCCTGCATGGGCCCCTCCCCACCTCTCTGCCCCCTCCGCGCCCCAACAGGTGCAGCTGCTGCGGGGTGAGCAGTATACACTGGTGGACAACACTGACCCGCACACCTGGGTGGTCCAGGGCCAGGCAGGCGAGCCCAAGCGGGCCCCAGCCGCCTGCTTCTGCATCCCAGCTCCGGACCCTGAAGCCGTGGCCAGGGCCTCCGGGTGGGTCCTCCTGGGGATCCAGAGGGGCAGGGGGCAGGCTGTGGACCCACCCAGACCAGGCCCTGCGGTTTGAGGCCGTTGCCTGCCCTTTGCCTAAATGTGTGACTTTGGGGGCTGGGGGAGAGCATGGAGGAATGTCCTTCTCTGACCACCCCCTTGTTCCAGGCTTGCCTCGGAGCTGCAGGCACTGAAGCAGAAACTGACCACAGTCAAGAGCCGCCTGAAGGCCAGTGCCAAGGAGCCCTTACGGCCCAGCCAGCAGGGTACTGAGGGCTGGCCAGGGAAAGAGGGAGGCGTTGTTGAAATAGGAGTAGATACCTTCTCTGGTCACCCAGGGGCTGCCACGGGCAGGGGGTGACCCTGAATTAAAGGCTCTGATCTGGGGGTTCCATTCCCTGGGTTGGCAAGACTGATGTCCCTCCCTCAGTGAGGCCCTGCCCACCACCCTCCCCGACACGGGACCCTCTGCGGGTGCTCACACAGCGGCCCAGCAGGCAGGCAGGCAGACACGAGGCAGGCCCTCGACCCTCAGAGGCACTCTCTTCCCCCAGCTCCAAGCAGCTCGGGCCCAGCCAACCCACAGGCCCAGAAACTCCTGGACACAGATGACCCGGCTGGAGGAGGACCTGGGGCAGATAGAGAAGCAGCTGCTGGCCTGGGCCCGGGCCCCGCTGAGCCGCACTGCACCACTCGAGGACCTTGAGGGCCGCATCCAGAACCACCAGGTGGGTGAGCCAGGGCAGCTGGGATTAAAAACGGTCCAGCCCTGGGGAGGCAGGTGTGGGGGCAGCCACAGGCCCCTGAGATGGAAGAAGTGAGCAGACAGTCCAGGGCTCCCTCAGGCTCCTTCCCATCCTGGCTCGTCCCCTGACCTGCTCTGTGATTCTGGGCAATTTGCTTAACCTCTCTGGGCCTTGGTTTCTTCATCCCTGAAAACGGGTTTGCGGCATCTTAGGGGGTGGTTTCTCCGGGGTGGCTGATGGGGAGCCTCCCTGGAGAGAGTGCAGGGGTGTAAACATGGTCACAGAAGGACTCCAAAGTGCTAACAGTGAAAGCAACCCCTGCCCCCACCTGGGAGTGGGGGGTCGGGGGAAAAGTTCGGGTTGTATCTTTCCAAACCGGTTTCTACTCAGATATATTGTTTGGATTTAGTTTTTTTAAAAACGAAGCATGTTTTTCACATGATTGTGCATCTTGGTCTTCTTCACTCCACCGTGTTCTGGGGCATTTCAGCTCGGTCAAGGCTGGCCAGGCGGGGCAGGGCTCCAGAGGTGGGAGAGGTGTTTCAGCTGGGGTCCTGGGGGGCCAGGCAAGGAAGGAGGAGTGGCAGAAGGAGGCTCTGTGGGGTGACAGCCTGGACAATGCCTCTGCCCATGCTGGGCCCAGGTTACCACCGCCCTGGGCAGGATCTTAGTTCCTCGACCAGGGAGCGAACCCATGCCTTCCGCAGTGGAAGTGCAGTGTCTTAACCACTGGACTGCCAGGGAAGTCCCCAGCCCTTGGGTTTTGAAGGTCCCCTTCCCCATCAGAGGTGTTGGGAGTCCAGTTAGCCTGGAAGGTGGAATTATGGAAAAATGGATTATGGAATCGATGAGTGAATAACTGATAAAAGAATCGACAAAATCATAATCCCAAGTGGATGGAGCTAGGGCTTTGCTGCTTGACTGGGGGAAAAGGCAGGGAAGTGAATGTTTTGTGAACAGGACAGTGACGTGAAGACCAAGGTGGGCGACAGCTCCTGACTCACATTTGTAGATGAGGAGAGTGAGGGTCAGAGAGGTTGACCTGCCTATGGTCATCCACCTGGAAACAGCCCGAGCATGTCCACACCACATTCTGGAGGCCTCGCAAGCACAGTTAGGTTGACATAGCGGGAGGGCTGGGTGGAAGCCCCCTGTCCAGAACCAGAGATCCTGAGACCCCCCGATGCACCCCAGGGCATGGCCCAGCGGCTGCAGAGCCTGGGAGGAGAGAAGGAGGCGGCCCAGCGGAAGTGTGAGGCGTTTCTGTCGGGGCAGCCCGCGGGGCCCGCCGCCCTGCACCTGCCTGTGGTCCTCAACAGCGTCAAGAACAAGTACAGGGACGTACAGATTCTCTGCAGCCTCTACGGGGAGAAGTGAGTGCCCTGGAGACGGGGGCCGCTGGGCGAGGCCTCGGGGTGCGACCAAGGGGGTGTGCGACCCTAGGCCTCCTCTTGCGACAGAGCCAAGGCCGCCCTGGGTCTGGAGCGGCAGATCCAGGATGCAGACAAGGTCATCCGAGGCTTCGAGTCTGCCCTGGCACAGGAGGCCCCCATCCCCGCGGGCCCAGGCGCGCTGCAGGAGAGGGTCAGCGAGCTGAAGGTGAGGGGCCGGGGAGGGTGGCCTCCTGGCAGGAGTGGGGGGTGCGGGCTGACCCAGGAGCGGGGGGGTGCAAGTGGAGGGTGGACCTGGCATCCGACTGAACCACAAGGGTATGTTGTGTCCCCTCCTGCCCCAGCGCCGGCGGAGGGAGCTGCTGGAGCAGCAGGCCTGTGTGCTCGGGCTGCACCGCCAGCTGAAGGCCGTCGAGCACATGTGCAGCGCACTGCAAAGCAATTTCCGTGAGTTCTGCAAAGACCTGCCTCACCAGCAGCGCCAGGTGCGGGCCCTCACCGACCGCTACCACGCTGTGGGGGACCAGCTGGACCTGCGGTGAGTGGCCGGGCCGCTGGGACTCACAGCACAGCCCCACAGTGCGTGGTGGCCGTGGCTGACGAGCTGTGGGGCCTTGGACGGGGGAGCGCGCCTCTCTGAGGCTCAGCTTCCTCTCCTCTAAAATGGGATGATAACAGCATCAGCTTCCCAGGTGGTGCCTGGCAGAAACTGTCGGTCCATCTCTGAATGCCCAGCTCCAGCCACCCGGCCAGAGTTGAGAGGATCAGCAGGGCAAGTCAGTCAGGCCTCCCAACCTGTCCCAGGGATGGAGGAACTCACCAGCCTCCTCCGTGCACCCCTCGCCTGCCCCCCGAGGGCCGCTCTCACCTCTGCTCCTCCTCCTGCAGGGAGAAGATGATGCAGGATGCTGGCCTCACCTACCAGCAGTTCAAGAACTGCACAGACAACCTGAACGCCTGGCTGGAGCGCCTGCCCCACAACAAGGTGCAGCCCAGCGACGGGCCCAGCCAGATTGCCTACAAGCTGCAGGCGCAGAAGGTGAGGAGCTGGGGCTGCAGGGGGTGTGGGCTGGCCTCTCTCCCTGCCTCTTACCCAGAGCTGAGCCCTCAAGCCAGGCCCAGTTCCCTGGCCGCCTTCCTAACAGGGAGAGCAGCCTGTGCGCGCGTGGCCCGCCCTCTAGTGGCCAGTGATTTAATGACCTCAAAGCTCAGACCCCAGAGGCCTTGCTTCGCTCACCCCACCCCCACCCCCACCCCACCCCCCGCCACCCAAAATGCTACACTTTGTCCACGGTGGAGCAGACAGTAACGGGTCTGCCTACAATGGAGGCGACCTGGGTTCAGTCCTTGGGTCGAGAAGATCTCCTGGAGAAGGAAATGGCAACCCACTCCAGTATTCTTGCCTGGAAAATTTCATGGACGGAGGAGCCTGGTAGGCTACAGTCCATGGGGTCGCAAAGAGCTGGGCATGACTGAGAGCCTTCACTTTCACTTTGTCTAGGAAAACAGCCAGCCCTTCTCTCTCTGGCCCGAGGTGGGCAGTGGGCTTTGTGTTCCTGGAGGTACCAACTCCTACTTCATCCTCTTCTCATACCTCCTTACTATTGTTGCTGCTGCTGATCAGTCACTAAGTCATGTCTGACTCTTTGTGACCCCGTGGACTGCAGCACACCAGGCTTCTCTGTCCTTCTCTATCTCCTAGAGTTTGCTCAGACTCATGTCCATTGAGTCGGTGATGCCGTCCAACCAAATCATCCTCTGTTGTCCCCTTCTCCTCCTGCCTTCAGTCTTTCCCAGCATCATACATGCTGGGAATGAAAAGGGGCTGGGTGCAGCCTGCCCTCGGGCAGCCTGCAGTTTTGGGGGAGGCCGGTGGGTCTCAGGCCATGATGCTGATAAGTGCTTTGGTGGAGAAGCCAGTGCTGTGGAAGCCCTTTGTAAGGACACCCATGGGGTGAGGGCAAGCAGTCTGGAAGGAACTGACACCCAGCCTAAGGCCTAAGTAGTGTGACCAGTATGTATGTGTGTGTTGGAGGGTGAGACGTTTCAATCAGAGGCCACGGTGGGTCATGGCCGTGGGTGGGGTGGGGTGGTGGAAGGCAGCTTCCCACAGAGAGCTTGCTGCCTCTGGGTGCTGCTGGCTGCCCGCGGGCCTGGAGGCGAGTCCAGGTGAGTGGGGGCCCCTGACCCTTCCTCCTGCTCTGGTAGAGACTGCTGCAGGAGATCCAGGGCCGTGAGCAGGACAGGGCCAGGGCATCCCGCCTCTCCCAGCACCTGCAGGTGGCCCTCCAGGTAAGCAGTCCCTTCAGCTCCTCCCTCTTTATCTCCCCCCTCCTTCTGCCAGTGCCCTACTCCCTCTCCCCCAGTTCCCCCCACTGACAGCCAGTCTGTGTCCTTCCCCCAATGCTCAGGACTATGAGCTGCAGGCAGACACCTACCGCGGTTCCCTGGAGCCCACCCAGGGGGCGTCGGCCCCCAAGAGACCTCGAGTTGCACCCCTGCAGGACAGCATCCAAGCCCAGGTGAGCCAGGCTCTTTGTTCCTCATTCCCTTCCCGGGGTGCCAGCTCTGCAGCCTCTGAGGGAGGAGCTGACGCTGGCCCACCCCTCCCTTTGGCCTCTCCAGGAGAAGAACCTGACGAAGGCCTACACTGAGGTGGCAGCTGCCCACCAGCAGCAACTGCACCAGCTGGAATTTGCCAAAAAGATTCTGGAGAAGGTATGGGGGTGATGTCCACTCTAGGCAGCCTGGGTGGGTGGTTAACCAGGCAGACTTCCCTACCTGCTCACTCAGCCCCGGGACAGGTTCAGTGGCCTGATGGAGGTGTGGCTCTCTGCCTCCCCCAGAAGCCCTTCCCAGGCTGGTTTCCATCTCGGAGTTAGTACCAGGAGACGTCAATCAGTGTAGTCAGAGCTTAGCCCCTGGGCAGCACCCCGGTGGGGATAGGAGAAAATCCCGCAGTCTTCACCCTCAGGACCCAGCCCCCCTGGGCAAGAGGCCACCTAGGTCTCCATCTCCATCCCCAGGAGACCAGGAGCTGGGAGCTCTCCATGACTCTCGGTGAGTGGCCAGGGGACTGGCCAGCCTCCTCCCACCCAGAGGTGTATCCCAGGATCCCCCAGAGGAGCACAGGCCCATTTCTGGGAGCCTGGGTGGAAGGGGAGCAGGGAAAGGTTGGCAAGGGAGGACCTTCTTACTTTCACATTCTAGTGCAAATGCAGCCTGAACACTGCCTTACATCCTAGCACACTGGGCATTGATGAAGCCTCTTAAAAATCCTACCTTCGAACACCTCAGATCTTCAGTTCCACCTCCCAGGACCTACTGGGAAGTCTCAGAAAGCAGGGAAGGGTCCTGCTCTCAGGAGGGTGGGGTGGTGTTGTTCAGTTGTTCAGTCGCTTAGTCATATCAGGGTCTTGGCGACCCTACGGACTGCAGCATGCCAGACTTCTCAGTCCTTCACCATCTCCTGGAGTTGGCTCAAACTCATGTCCATTGAATCGATGATGCCATCCAGCCATCTCATCTCCTGTCGCCTCTTCTCCCTCTGCCCTCAGTGTTTCCCAGCATCAGGGTCTTTGGGCAGGGGCTTATCCCTTTCCTCCCCTAACCCCAAGACTCTCCCCTCTTCCTCTGCAGAAAGAGCTCAGTGAGGACATCCAGGTGACACCTAATGCCCAGCAGGGGTCCAAGAGCCCAGCCCGAGTGGGCAGGGAGTCAGAGGCCCTGAGGTCCCAGCTAGAGGAAGAGAGGAAGCGGGTGGCCCAGGTGCAACGGGAGCTGGAGGAGCAGAGGAGCCAGCTGCTGCAGCTAAAGACCCAGCAGCCCGTGGAAAAATTGGAGGAGAAGGAAGTGGTGGAGTTCTACCGGGATCCCCAGCTGGAAAGCAACCTGTCCAAGGTGAAGTCCCAGGTGGAGGATGAGGGCAAGAAGCGGGCTGGCCTGCAGGCGGACCTGGAGGCAGCGGCCCAGAAGATCGTGCAGCTGGAGAGCCAGAGGAAGGCCACGGAGCCCCACCTGCTGACCAAGGAGATCACCCAGATCGAGAGGGACCCCAGCCTGGACAGCCAGGCAGCCCAGCTCAATTCTGAGCTCCAGCTCCTGCAAGAGGAGAACAAGGCCGTCTCGGCCCAGCTGGACGCACTGAAGGCAGAGCTGCTGGCCCTTGAACAGAAGGAGGTGAACGTGAAAGAGACAGTTGTGGTGAAAGAAGTGGTCAAGGTGGAGAAGGACCTGGAGATGCTCCAGGCAGCCCAGGCCCTGAAGCTGCAGATTCAGGAGGATGTGGCCCAGCGGAAGGGGGCGGAGGATGCCGTGGCCAAGTTACAGGCTCGCATCCTGGAGCTGGAGGCGGCGATCCGCGCCGTGGAGCCCAAGGTGATCGTGAAGGAGGTGAAGAAGGTGGAACAGGACCCCAGCCTCCTCCAGGAGGCATCCAGGCTGAGGAGCCTCCTGGAGGCGCAGAAGAGTGAGAACGAGGTGCTGGCCAGGGAGCTGAAGGAGCTGCATGGCAAGCACAGCGCAGCAGAGAAGCAGAAGCCCCGGGTGGATCTGCAGGAGCGCGTGCAGGAGACCTTCCGGGTGGACCCGGAGACAGAGCGGGAGATCGCGCGGCTCCAGGCCGAGCTGCAGGAGACTGCCCACAAGAGGAGCAGCGTGGAGCAGGAAGTGGAGCGGCTGCTGCCAGAGCTGGCGGTGCTGCGGGCCCAGAAGCCCACTGTGGAGTACAAGCAGGTGACGCAGGAGCTGGTGCGGCACGAGAAGAGTCCCGAGCTGCTGCGGGAGATCGACCGACTGAAGGCCCAGCTCAATGAGCTGGTCAATGGCAGCGGGCGGGCCCAGGAGCAGCTCATCCGGCTGCAGGGGAGCGCGACGAGTGGCGGCGCGAGCGCTCCAAGGTGGAGACCAAGACGGTGAACAAGGAGGTGGTGCGCCGTGAGAAGGACCCCCGTCCTGGAGCAGGAAGCCCAGCGGCTGCGCCAGGAGGTGCGGGAGGCCACCCAGAAGCGGCGGGCAGCCGAGGACACAGTCCACGAGCTGCAGAACAAGTACCTGCTGCTGGAGAGGCGGCAGCCCGAGGAGAGGGTGGTGGTGCAGGAGGTGGTGGTCACCCAGAAGGACCAGAAGCTCCGCGAGGAGCACAGCCGGCTGAGCCAGAGCCTGGATGAGGAGGCTGGCCGGCGGCGGCAGCTGGAGCGGGAGGTGCAGCAGCTGCGGGCCGCCGTGCAGGAGGACGAGGGCCGACTCAGCTTCCGGGAGGACCGTAGCAAGAAGCTGGCTGTGGAGAGGGAGCTGCGGCAGCTGACCCTGAGGCTCCAGGAGCTGGAGAAGCGGCCTCCAGCAGTGCAGGAGAAGATCATCATGGAGGAGGTAGTCCAGCTGGAGAAGGACCCGGACCTGGAGAAGTCCACGGCGGCCCTCCGGCAAGACCTGGCCCAGGAGAAGACCCAGGCGACCGAGGTGCGTCGGGAGTGCAAGAACCTGCAGGTGCAGATCGACGTGCTCCAGAAGACCAAGCCGCAGGAGAAGACCATCTACAAAGAAGTGATCAGGGTGGAGAAGGACCCGGTGCTGGAGGGAGAGCGTGCCCGGGTGTGGGAGGCACTCAACCGGGAGCGCGCGGCCCGAGAGAGCCGGGAGGAGGAGGTGAGGCGCCTGCGGGAGCGGGTGGAGCGGGCCGAGGCGCTAGGGGAGGACCTGGGCTCGGGAGGAGGCCGAGCTCCAGAAGACCCGGGACCGGGCGAGCCAGGAGTGCAGGCAGCTGCAGCAGGAGGTGCGGGAGCTGGAGAGGCAGAAGCAGCAGCAGGTGCTGCGCCTGCAGGAGGAGTCCAAGCTGCTCAGCCAGAAGACAGAGAGCGAGCGGCAGAGGGCAGCCCAGCGGGGCCAGGAACTCTCACAGCTAGAGTCGGCCATCCTCCGCGAGAAGGACCAGATCTACGAGAAGGAGCGCACCCTCCGGGACCTCCACACCCAGGTGAGCCGGGAGGAGCTCAACCAGGAGACCCAGATGCGGGAGACCAACCTCTCCACCAAGATCTCCATCCTGGAGCCCGAGACAGGGGAAGGACATGTCCCCGTACGAGGCTTACAAGAGGGGCGTCATCGACCGAAGCCAGTACCTCCAGCTGCAGGATCTCGAGTGTGACTGGGAGGAGGTCACCACCTCGGGCCCCCACGGTGAGGAGTCTGTGCTCCTGGACCGCAAGAGCGGGAAGCAGTACTCCATCGAGGCTGCCCTGCGCAGCCGGCACATCTCCAAGGAGGAGTACCATCTCTACAAGGACGGCCAGCTCCCCATCAGCGAATTTGCTCTGCTCGTGGCTGGAGAGACCAAGCCCTGCCCCTCCCTCTCCATCGGCGCCATCATCTCCAAGTCCCCGCTTACCTCCCCGGCCCCCAGAGCACCAGTCTCTTCTCCCCCGGCTTCTCTCTCGGGCTCGGTGAGGACAGCTTCCCCATCGCCGGCATCTACGACATGACCACGGACAACAAGTGCACCATCAAGATGGCCGTGGCCAAGAACATGCTGGATCCCATCACCGGGCAGAAGCTGCTGGAGGCTCAGGCAGCCACGGGGGGCATCGTGGACCTCCTGAGCCGGGAGCGCTACTCCGTGCACAAGGCGATGGAGCGGGGGCTGATCGAGAGCGGCTCCACCCAGAGGCTGCTCAACGCCCAGAAGGCCTTCACCGGCATTGAGGACCCCGTGACCAAGAAGAGGCTGTCAGTGGGCGAGGCCGTCCAGAAAGGCTGGATGCCCCAGGAAAGTGTGCTCCCGCACCTACGGGTGCAGCACCTGACCGGGGGGCTCATCGACCCCAAGAGGACCGGCCGCATCCCCGTGGCTCAGGCTGTGCTCTCTGGCATGATCAGCGAGGAGCTGGCCCAGCTCCTGCAGGATGAGGCCAGTTACGAGAAGGACTTGACAGATCCCATTTCCAAGGAGCGACTGAGCTACAAGGAGGCCATGGAGCGCTGCCGGAAGGACCCCCTGAGCGGCCTGCTGCTCCTCCCAGCCTCGCTAGAGGGGTACCGCTGCTACCGCTCAGCCTCCCCCACTGTCCCGCGCTCCCTGCGTTGACGGGGGCGAGTAGTCACGGGGAGTGATTGGGGATGGGGAGAGGAGGATGCAGGCACCTCTGGCCCGGAACAGCTTAGCCCAGGGGAGTGGGTCTTCCCCTCTGTCTCGTCGATGTTCTAAGTGTTCTTGGTGTTGGACTCCCTCCTGTAAATTTGGTATCCCCTAACCCAACCCCTAAGCCAGCAGCTCTGCTTTCCCGGCTCCTCCCTCACCCAATAAACGAATTCTCCTGGTGCTTCCAATAAACAAATTCTCCTGGTGTCTTTTTTTCTTTTACAGTAGTAAAAGATGTTTATCAGTTTTCACAATCAATAGCCAGATCAAAAAAGATAATTCCAATTGCAAGCCATCATCGAAACATGATTAACCTAACGGTATAAAATAATTACATACAAAAATAAAATAATAATAATTACATACAATTTGAGGGGGTTGAGCGAGGTGGTAGCGGAAGTACACATTTTCATCTGCCTGGCCAATCTACATCTTTTGGCTGGTTTCTCCTAGTGTCTTGTTCGCGTTTGAGAACAGAGTCGATATTGCTGGGGCGTGAGCAGGAGGGATGGCACTCCTAGGTGGGGAGTGGACACACCCAGCTGCCCTGCTGGGAACGGGGACTTTTAGAGGACAGTGGCTCCTTTCACTCCGGGAAGGACCTGAGAGGGGCAGGTCATGGAGGATCAGGCCCTCCCCACAGCCAGCTCAGGGCCACCCAGTTCAGGGCAGAAGCTGTCTCCAGCCCTCCGTCAATCTCCCCCTTGTTGGCACGTCCCCGGCGTCCTCCCAGAGCAGAGAGAAACACTAGAAAACTCAGGAATATATCACTTTCATTTTCTGTTCTTGAAGCCAGAGGCATACAAACGTAAGCATATCTGCGATGAAGAGACAGCTACTTAGAACATCTGACCTCCCCCGGGATCAGGAAAATGGCCTCTCCCCCTTGCTCTGCCTCCTGTTTTAACATGAGACTCTTAACTGGAACTCAACTCTTCCCCCATAATGGTTTAAATCCAAAAGGACCAGCTAGGGGAACCCCTTCCTTGGGGGTCTTGCTCTGCAGCCGAGGGCGGGGCAGCCAAGGGGCGCTAGGAGGGCCTTGCTGGCAGCCTGGGCAGGCTTTCTGCTCTCCTTGGCACCTGGCAGTCTGGTGCCCAGGGACCCCACCTCTAATGGACCTCCTCAGGCAGGGGGCTTCTGTGCCTCCACCTTGAAAAGGCAAACCCAGCAAACAACACAGGAACTTGTTAGCCTGCTGGCAGGACTAACCCAGACTCAGCCCTCGGACAGCTGATGCCCAACTGCTCTCTCCCCAGGTGTGTCCCCTTTCTTGGGGAGTGAATAGGGAGGCAGCGGCAGGGGGCGGGGGGCAGCTGCAGAGGGGCTTTGAGGCGGTGGGCCTCGCACATTCTCAGCAGCAGAAACGCTCCAGCACACACTGGTGGGGCGCCGAGGAGGTCTCGGTAGACAAGAAGTACGGGTGGGCCAGGGCAGCCTTGGCTGAGATCCGCCGGCTGGGGTCGTACTGCAGGAGTTGCTGCGGAGACAGGAGGAGAAAGGCTGGGCCCCGGGTGTGGCCAGGGCCCCATAGCCCCAAAGCAGCTGCCTTCCAACCCAGAACCGCCCAAAGCCACTACCTCCCAGCTGGAGAACCAGTTCCAGACACTCCCGGAATCTGGGGACAAAGACTTTGTTCTAGTCCAGCCCTGTTGAGTCACCCCCTGTTTCCTTCATGCTACTGAGGCTGAGTCAGTCTCTCCTTGTCCTTAGAGAGCTTTCCAGGCTCCAGCCCACTTCTAGTTGAGACAGATCTAAGTATCAGGAAGAGGGGCCAAGCCCGTCCAGGGAGCATGCTTGAGACTGGGGCAGAAACAAAATTCCCTAAACCCATAGTGGGTAGAAGGACCTCCCCACCTTAAAGCAGGCAGGATGGAGGGTGAGGAGTCTCAGTGGGAAGTCCACGCCGCCCCCGGCACTGGGTTGGGAGACGCACACAGCCCTTGGGAAAGCTGGGCACACACCGTGAAGATGAAGTTGCTGCCCTGCCTTCCTGTGACCCAACATCAGACTCAAGAGAGAAACGTGCTCCGAGTCTTTGGGGGCAAGAATGGATGCCTGGACCCCTCTGGGCATCCCGGCCTGGGCCAGCCCAAGGGGTCGAGATGGTACACCTGGAGTGGTGACCAAAGACTGTGGCGGGGGGCTGAGGAAGCGGGGAGGCAGCTCGCTCTGAATAATATCCACAAGAAAAAATTACCAAAACACAGGCCAACCAAGAGAAAGGGCACATTATCACAGTACAGGGCTTCCCAGCGGTAAAGAATCCGCCGGCCGACGCAGGAGACGCGAGAGACCTGGGTTCTGTCTCTGCATTGGGATGATCCGCTGGAGTAGGAAATGGCAACCCACTCCAACATTCTTGCCTGCAGAATCCCATGGACACAGAAGCCTGGTGGCTACAGTCCAAAGGGTCACAGAGAGTTGGACGCGACTGAGTTACTGAGCATACACATACATTGCAGCATGAAAACAAAGCTAACTGGAAGAGAGAAGTTTTAAAAAGGATGACGAACATTGGACTTATTGTGCGAGAGGCCTCCAGGTGCAACTGATAGACACAGGGACAAGCCAACTGTGTACAGAGGTCAGAAAAGAGACCGGTCTTGCCCCAGAAGGAGCCAGGGTTACATCAGAGGCTGGATGACAAAGCGGACACTTCTAGGGAGAGCAGCAGCTGGCTGAGGAGGCCTTGGCCTCCCTGCCGCCCACCTGTACCTACCAAGAGCAGGTCCTGGCCCTCTGGCTCCAGGCTGGGCACCACCTCCTCCAGCCCCTTACTGGTCCACTTGGGGAAACTGCCCTTATAGTCAGGCAGCTGGGTGACTCCTGGCCACACGGCCTCACTGGGTGTCCCCAGGGTCCGAAAGATACGGAAGAGTTGGTCAATCTCAGAGTCGCCCGGAAACAGGGCTTTGCGGGTCACCTGGAATGGGGAAGGGGAGAAAGCGTGGGGTCTGTTCCCTTGTCATACAGAACCCAGTACCAGACAAGAAGCCAGACCAGGGAGGCACCTTCCAGACATCTTTCCCAGGGCTGTGCTAAAAATCCTGAACTTTTCTGGAAAAAGACCTTTAGCCCAATCACAAACATCCCTTAATCTACTTTTAACAGGAGAATCACAGCCCCCACGTCCCCCTACCCCAGGAGGACCCTGCCTGTGGCCTCCCTCTGGCCATGCTTATCCTTCTGTCTACCATCTCTGCAAAGATGCAACCGATGCTCCAGATATCCACAGCAGTGGAGTAGAACTTGCAGCCCAAGAGGATCTCGGGAGCACGATACCAGAGTGTCACCACCTGGGGGAGCAAGGAAACAGCATCATTCAGGGCGGCTGGGTGCACAGGTGACATCCCTTCTCTCCCTCTCTGTCCCCTGGTACCTCATGGGTGTAGGTGCGCAGGGGGCACCCGAAGGCTCGAGCCAGTCCGAAGTCAGCCAGCTTGATGGCCCCCAGCTCATTGATGAGCAGATTCTGGGGCTTCAAGTCTCGATGGATGACCCGATGTGAGTGGCAGAAGTGCACCCCCTGCAGCAGCTGGAAGAGGTAACTCTGGAACAGCGGGCAAGAGAAAGAAGGAGTTGGCAGAGTGGAGGTGGGCGGGGGGCTGGTTAAGCAAGACTTTGGGGCTGACTTGCTGGTCAAACAACGGCCCCCTTGCCGGTCAGCCCGTCCTTCTCCCGGTACCTTGACTAGGTGCAGGGGGAGCTCGGAGGCCGGGGTGGAGTCCATGTACTTCTTCAGGTCCTGGCTGAGGAACTCAAACACCAGGTAAAGCTTCTTCTCGCTGTGAACCACGTCCAGCAGCCTGGCCGGGCGGTACCAGTCAGCACGTGGCCCCCAGTCGGGCTGGGACAGGCCCACTGCCCCATTCCCTGCCCGCCTCACCTGACGATGTTGGGGTGCTTAAGCTCTTTGAGCAGGGAGATCTCCCTGATGGCAGTGCTTGGGACCCCCTCCGTCTCCCTGGAGGAGAGGAAGGTGCAGCAGTGGAGTGAGAAGCTGGGCAGGGTGCTTCTGCCAGGGGGTGGGGAGGGTTGGGGGGCTGTTTTATATATAACATAAGGATGGCCCACCTCCTAGCAATGGGACCCTCCTGGGCACGCACTTATCACCGCCAGAGGCCTGGGGCGAAGCCTGGTCAGGGTGAGGATGAATGAGGGCTGCACCCCCTGCTACGTGAGTGAGCAGCAGTCACTGACTCTGAGATGAGGGTCAGGCAGATAGCTGGGTCACTCCAAACCAGGGGTCTCAGAGGCTACCCCAGCACTCACAAATCCAGCCTGATCTTCTTGAGGGCCACGAGCTGCCCAGTCTCCTTGTTCTTGGCCTTGTACACCACCCCATAGGTGCCCTCTCCGATCTTCTCCACCTTCTGGAACACGTCCATGTCCACAGAGCTGCCCTGGAAACAGAGGCTCCTGGGGCGTTCCCCCCGTGCCCAGCACCCCTGCTGCCCCTTCAGCCTCCTTGGCACACCCTTGCCGGGGGCCCCTACCCAGGCGCCCGGGGTTCCGGAGGCCTGTGGCTCCCAGGGCTCACCCTGCTCTGCCGGCCAGGCGGACCCAGGCCCAGCCCCCCACCCTCCACCCCAGCCCCAGCCCATCCCCAGGAACCTGTCAAGGAGGGAGGCTGCAGCCCAGGCCGGGCAGGAACCCCCAGGCCCCAGGAAGCAGCTGCCCAGAGTCGGGCTACGGAGCGCAGAAGGGTCCAAACTTCCCTTGCCCAGCACCCAACCCCGAGGGTCCCGGCCCCAGGGTGGGCCAGAGGGGTGCCCAGAGGGGCTGCCCTGGGGGCCCAGGGTCAACTCGGGGCGGAGGTCAGGGGTCAGGAAGGGCTTCAGAAGTCACAGCGCCGCACTAGGCCGTGTGGCCAGGGCAAGGGGCTGGGCCCTGCCTGTTTGGAGATGCTCGGCTTCCTGAGGGCAGAACCTTGACAGGAGCGACCCCCGCTGCGTCCTGGGCCCCTCCACCCGGTCCTGGGCCACCCGCCACCAGCAGCCTTCCCTCAGGCCCTCAGCCCAGAATTCACCAGAAACCCTGTGATCCTGCGGCCTCTCTGCCAGGCAGGCCGCCTGCCCCGAGGCTCCCCCCCTCCTGGCCTCTGCCGGCACTGCACCACGTGCACACAAAGCTCAGTCACACCACCAGGCTTTATTCACGGGGACATTCTGGAACTCTCCAGGACCCACACGAGGCCCAGCGCCCTGGCACCCGGCCTCGGAGCTCTAGGCTTCCCTCCCCTCGTCTCTCCAGACAAAAGCTGTCACTCGGGGGATGCTCCTGCATCTTCTCTGCAGCAGCTCCAGCATCTGGCTGGGCGGGAAGGTGGCGTTCTAGGAGCTCCTGGTTTGCTCTCTAAGGGCCACTGTCCCTCTCTTGCTGGTACAGCCTCTGCTCCCGGATGGCTTGTTCTAACAAGGGGAGGTTCATTCCTTCCACACACGTCAACACCCGGGCCTTCACCACGCAGCTTCCGTCTGAAACACACAGACACCAAGACTCAGGCAGGGTCAGCAACACACCCTTGCATTCTGTTTCTGAGGAGGCATTCTGTGTCTCCTCAATTTATCCTCGGTCCTGAGTTTTGACAGAGAGTCTGACAGGGCACAGGTGAGAAGAATGGACGCTGGCAATTTGTCTACTTGGGCCTCAGAACTGTTGGGCCCGCCACAAACTACAGACATGGAACTTAGGAGGGTGGCCTGAAAAGTCCACTTCTCCTGGGAGAGGGCCCAGAAAGATGTGGCCGCTGCCCCCTCTTTTGTCACGCTAACTCCCGCCAGCTTCTCTGCAGGGCTCAAAGGCCCAGATTGAGGAAGGGTGTCTATCACATCCTAGTTCTCCATTTGTTATCAGAGGGCCCCTTGGCATCATGGGAATCGAGGCAAAGAGAACCTCACACTGAAAAACAAATTCATCTATTTATTTGGCTGCGCCGGGGCTTGGTTTCGGCACGTGGGTATCTTCTATCTTCTTTGCAGCCTGTAAACTCTTAGCTGCAGCATGTGGGATCTAGTTCCCTGACCAGGGATCGAACCCAGGCTCTCTGCATTGGGAGCATGAAGTCTTAGCCACTGGACCACCAGAGAAGTAGCTCCGTATTTTTTTTTTTTTAATGAATACAGTTCCCAACAAACACAGAAGACTTTCAATGATATTAATAAAGCTCCTTAAGTTGCTGTTCCCCTCCCCACCTCCAGCCACGCTGCACAGCATGTTGGATCTTAGTTTCCTGATCAGGGATCAAACCTGTGCCGCTGCACTGGGAGCATGGAGTCTTAACCACTGGACTTCCAGGGAAGTCCTGAGAACCCCATATTTAATCAATCCAAGGGAACAGTCCAGCCTAACAGGGGCAGATCACCCCACCCTGGAGAAGCAGCTGCAGGTGCTTCTAGCAGATGCTGTGGTTTCCCAATGGGAAGCTTTGTCAATGTCCAGGTGACACCAAGCAGGAAGGACATCAAGAGTGTGTCTTCCTGACAGTTTGTTTTTGTTTCCACTACGTTCTCTCTGCTCTCTGAGCACGTCAATGAATACAGTAAATGTTCTAGAACATTATCCTGTCTTCTTTGATGCCGTTTTGAGATAGAAGCATTCTGTGGTTAGAGTCTATGCCTAACCTTCCTTCTAGTCTAGGCCATTTTACTGATTTAACACAGCCCAAAGGCGGAATTCAGAGGCTTTGACTGTCTAAATTTCAGGCTTTAACACCGCTGGACTGTGTTAAAGATGAACTCACTTGAAACAAGAGGTTGCCTATGTGTCACCAGCTTCTGTTGCCCCAGCACTTGAACTGCAGAGGCTGCTAAGCCTAGATCAGGTGGGCATGGGGCTACCCATCTTTGAAAGGTCTATATACATGGAATAGAAGGAGAGCATCTGAAGAGTAGGGGTGAGAGAAAGGAGTTGATGAACCCAAAGAAAGGGTCATTTAGGGTAATCTCTTCTTGTAAAGATAAAAAGAACCTGCAGCAAAGGAAAAGGGGCTGATAAAAGAGCAACCGGAAGCCAGTGGGTTGAGGTGTGAGTCTGAGATAAGGAAGGGATGATATGGAAAAAACAGACCTTCTTTTAGGAAGTTTGACTGTGGAGGCAGGAGGGTCATAGCTAGGTAGATATAGAGCGAAACTTGACTGCTTATTGTTGTTGCTATTATTTTAACACAGAAGAGACTTAAGTGCTTTATATGCTGGAGGGAAGAACCAGTGGTAACAGGTTAAGGGTTCAGCTGAGCAAGCAAAGCCCCAGCAGGAGGGCAGGTGTTCATCACAGCATAGGGGCGCTGCACCCCAGGCAGGAAGGAGCCTCCTCTCTCCCAGACTAGAGGAAAGGAGCTACTGCTGGGTGTGGTTGTCGGTGTCCTTCAGTCACTAAGTTTCTTGGCGACCCCATGGACTGCAGCACACCAGGCTCCTCTGTCCTCCACTGTCTTCCAAAATTTGCTTATGTTGGTGATGCCATCTAACCATCTCAACCTCAAGGGCGCTGATGTATATAATTATAGGGAAGACTGCTGCTGTGGCCTCAGTTTAACGTGGGATGTAGGAGGTGAGGAGATGTACTGGAAAGGACAGGGGAGGTGATGATGTAGGGACTCCTGCATCACAGGTGAATGCCTAAAGTAGCTGTGGCCGGTTGGGGGTTGGGGGGAAGGCACGAGAAGGGGACTGATCAGGACACGTGCAAGGAATTCTAGGCAGGTTCCGGGAGAGATAAGGGCCCAGAGGAGATAACAGACCTTGAAACCAGGGGAACCCCTGGAGCTTTGTGAACTTTCTACATCAACAATTAGGTGGGACCTTAGACAGCGGCAATCAAATTGTCAACATCCATTGGATCACTGAAAAAGTAAGAGAGTTACAGAAAAACATCTACTTCTGTTTTATTGACTATGCCAAAGCCTTTGACTGTATGGATCACAGCAAAATGTGGAAAATTCTTAAAGAGATGGGAATACCAGGCCACCTGACCTGCCTCCTGAGAAATCTGTGTGCAGGTCAGGAGGCAACAGTTAGAACTGGACATGGAACAACAGACTGGTTCCAAATAGGAAAAGGAGTACATCAAGGCTGTATACTGTCACCCTGCTTATTTAACTTATATGCAGAGTACATCATGAGGAACGCTGGGGTGGATGAAGCACAAGTTGGAATCAAGATTGCTGGGATATCAATATCAATAATCTCAGATATGCAGATGACACCACCCTTATGGCAGAAAGCAAACAATAACTAAAGAGCCTCTTGGTGAAAGTGAAAGAGGAGAGTGAAAAAGTTGGCTTAAAACTCAACATTCAGAAAACTAAGATCAGGGCATCTGGTCCCATCACTTTATGGCAAATAGTTGGGAAACAGTGGAAACAGTGACAGACTTTATTTTCGGGGCTTCAAAATCACTGCAGATGGTGACTGCAGCCGTGAAATTAAGACTCTTGCTCGTTGGAAGAATAGTTATGACCAACCTAGACAGCATATTAAAAAGCAGAGACATTACTTTGCCAACAAAGGTCTGTCTAGTCAAAGCTATGGTTTTTCCAGTAGTCATGTATGGATGTGAGAGTTGGACTATAAAGAAAGCTGAGCACCGAAAAATTGACACTTTTGAAGTGTGGTGTTGGAGAAGACTCTTGAGAGTCCCTGGGACAGCAAGGAGATCCAACCAGTCCATCCTAAAGGAAATCAGTCCTGAATATTCATTGGAAGGACTGATGCTGAAGCTGAAACTCCAATACTCTGGCCACCTGATACGAAGAACTGACTCCTTGGAAAAGACCCTGATGCTGGGAAAAGATTGAAGGCAGGAGGAGAAGGGGACAACACAGGATGAGACGGTTGGATGGCATCACCAACTCAACCGACCTGAGGCACTGGTGATGGACAAGGAGTCCTGCCATGCTGTGGTCCATGGGATCGCAAAGAGTTGGACACAACTGAGCGACTGAACTGAATCGAACTGAGAGGGTGGAGACTGGGGCTTAATCAGGAAGGACCAATGGAAGGTGAGGGGTTGGGACTTCTGCTAGGAAAGCGATTGAAATGATAGCAAGGTCCAGCTGGAAGGGAGAGGTCAGAGAAAATGGAGTCCAAAGTCTTCAGGTCCCAGTGGTGACGAAGCAGAGGGCAGAAAGATACTGAGGGCGGAACCCAGTTTCGGACGGCAGAGGCAGGTGGTTTTGGGTGTGGAGGAAGCATGGGGTAGAGGTGCTTGGAGGCAGAACTGGTCACTGCAGAGGCAGAGGGGCGAGGTATGGGTGACAAACTTGAAGAGCTGGCTAGATTCTGGCCCCGCCTCTGGGTGCTGGGACATGGGCGACCTGGGAGGCTCCACGTGGGAGGGCAGGAGGGGAACTGCTGACTGAAACAAAGCTACGCTTCAAGCAAGTCCCAGAGAAGGCGAGAGCATAGGAAAGGGGCTGGAAATAAAAGAGTGACAATATAAAAGTAGCAATTGATAAAAACAAAACAAAAATAGTAAAATATAAAAACGAACGAATGCTTTATAGACCCTGGGAAAAAGAATTTTCAGCAAAGTACAAACATGGAAAGCATTCCTCTCTTTAATTTGGTAATTCTTTACTGCAGAATGTTAAGAGCTCAGGATGTCAGAACTGGGTAACTGAGCAAGGAAACGTCATTTGGATTATAACATTACGAAGGTTTGAGAGGACACAAGGAAGGCTGAGGAGGGGCAGGAATAAGCAGGTGAACAGAAACTAGAAGAGGTGGGACTTATGATGACAGCCCCGAGCAACAGAGCAGAGGTGAGGCTGAGTCCTCACCCCTTAATCACTGGGCCAGAAGCCCTGAGCCCTGCAGGGTGTCCAGGCCTGCTGGAGGGGACAGATACTGGCATTTTCTCTCTTTTGCCTGCAAACATTTCAGAAAGATGACCTGAGGTAGCCTCTTATCTCTCCTCAGAACTGCAGACCTTGCCACGGGGCAGGGCCTATGTTGGACTGACCTTTGTGTCTCCAGGGAACTTTGGACCTGGCCGGGGGCCAGACATGCCAGCCCAGGCCGGAGGTCAGCGGCCACTGCAAAGCTCAGCCCACACCCTGCCGTCTGTCCTCATCGTTGTCTTTCTTTCCTGTGTCAGTCTCGAGCAATGAGTCTGTATGTCTCAGAAATCAGAATCCAAGGGAAAATTTTTTTAGGAAAGAAAAAATACAGATTGTGATGAAAAATAATGAGAAATGGGAAACTAGTTGGAGCCTAGGAAAAATGCTGCTGGATTATTCATTATAATAATAATATTGATTATTAGTCAAGCTGCTGGCTTGACTATTAAGCTTCCAGGGTTTGTTTTTTTCAAGCATACAGCCCAGCAAGGGAGTTCCCCAGCAGTACAGTGGCTAAGATTCCTCACTTTCAATGCAGGGGGCCGGGGTTTAATCCCTGGTTGGGGAACTAAGGTCTCACATGCCATGTGGCATGGACAAAAATATTTTTAGAAAGTAAAAAAAAAAAAAAAAAAAAGAATACATCAGGGCGGTACTGTCTTTGTTCTGGAGCGTTACACCAGAGGCCCACGGTTGGTGGGTCAGCTATTTGTAATGTTTGATCAACAGGGCAGGCCTGACTCCTGTGCTTCATTCCCCACAAACTTCCACTTAAAGATCTGGGCAGCCAGTGATAACAACTGTCACCTGGGTTTATTCTTTCCTCAGGGCTAGAATTTAATGGTTTCTCCTGCACTTATTCACTGTGATTCTTCCCTAAAGAACTTTCCTTGAAATAAAATCCATTCAGAAAAGGCAGGATAAAATCAAAGGAAGGAGGAGCAGGTTTAATGCAAGGAGGAGGAAGCCAATGACTAATTCCAGACCCATGGTCTCCATAAATGGCATTTAGGGAGGAAAAAAAAAGAAAGAAAGTAAGACAGAACTGTTATAAAGACTTAGGATATGTAACCCAAAGGCAATGCGTGGATTTTGTTCAGCTCCTGCTTTTCAACTTAAGTTTTTCTAAAAAGCCATTTTGGGGCCAAGGAGGGAATGAACAGGGACAAGCTATGTCCTAGAGTATATTAAGGACTAGCTATTAATTTTGTTGGGCGTGATCGTGATTTTGTTAGAGATACACACTGAAGTATTTATAGATATATGAAATAATGTCAGATTTGCTCTAAAATACACCAGCAACATAAGTAGGTAAGAGACTTCCCTGGTGGCCCAGTGGTCACGCTCCCAATACAGGGGGTGAGGGCTTAATCTCTGGTTGGGAAGCTAAGATCCTACGTGCATCACAATGCAGGGAGAAAAAAATAAGTGGATGTGGGCGATGAAGACATAGACCAGTGGAATGCGGATCTCTGCTGAATCTGGTGGAGAAGGCAGTGGCACCCCCACTCCAGTACTCTTGCCTGGAAAATCCCATGGATGGAGGAGCCTGGTGGGCTGCAGTCCATAGGGTTGCTAAGAGTCTGACACGACTGGGCGACTTCACTTTCACTTTTCACTTTCCTGCATTGGAGAAGGAAATGGCAACCCACTCCAGTGTTCTTGCCTGGAGAATCCCAGGGACAGGGGAGCCTGGTGGGCTGCTGTCTGTGGGGTCTCACAGAGTCGGACACGACCGAAGCAACTTAGCAGTAGCAGTAGCAGCTGAATCTGGGTGACAGGTACGTGGAGGCTCATTTTACTTTTGTGTATGTTTGATTTGAAAACATTAAATTTTAAAAAGTTATTTGGGTTGAATTTGGACTTTCCAGTTTTTTCCATTTTTCTTTCCAAAAATAATTCTAAATGTCCACTCCAGGCCCTGGTCCCACCTTTGTTTCAACCTCTTTCTCTGTATCTGCAATCAGACCTTTGAGTTCCAACTCCTAAGAGCCCCCAGGACTCCCTGCCAGGTCCAGGAGTACAGGAAAGAGCCCTGGGTGATGTGGGCTGAGGTCAAAGTAGAAATCATTTATTCCAGGTCCTTTGTCCTCAATTCCACCCCTTCTCCTGATACTTCATGCCAATCAATTAAGAGGGCAAGGACTCTGAGCTCAAAGGCTTAAGCTTGAATAAAGATTAACTTTTATTAAGCCAAACATAATTAAAGTAAGCTCCATTTAATTGCCTTCTTCTAGTGCATTTCATCCAGAGTTAAAAACCACTGAAACTTTTAGAAAGTAAGTTGGTAGTGTAAATCAAGAGACATATCCTTTAATGGAGCAATTCCATTTTTAGGAAACTACCCTGAAGAAATAATCAGAAAATGAACAAAAATTAGAACACAAGGCTATTAACTGTAGTGTTTTTAATATCGAGATAGATTTTTTTAAACGGGATTCCGCTCCCCATCCCAGGCTATAAAGCAATATATTTTCATTGTAAAATGCTAATAAAAGTATAGGGAATCCTACAGTTCTACCACTCAGACATAGTTACTCTCAAAATTTTGGTAAATAATATTTCAAACTTGTGTATGTATAAAAATGTCCATTTAACAAAAGTGAGATCAAATGATACATATTGTTTTAAAAACTGCTTTTTCTTTAGTAAAATACTATGAACATCTTTTCATGTCAATAGATATAAATTTATAACATCATTTTTGATGGTTGTATAATATTCTCCAACTGAATATACCATAGTTTTTTAATGAATTAATGTATAGTGTGCTTATAAGAGCAAGAAATGGAAACAATGCAAATGTCTAATGCTTGTGTGAATGAGTGCGTGTGTGCATGCGTGCATGTGTGTGTGTGCATGCTCAGTTGTGTCTGACTCTGCAACCCCATGGACTACAGCCCACCAGGCTCCTCTGTCCCTGGAATTTCCATGGCAAGAATACTGGAACAGGTTGCCCTTTCCTCCTCCAGGGGATCTTCCTGATCCAGGGGTTGAACCCAAGTCTCCTGTGTCTCCTGCATTGGCTGGCAGATTCATTACCACTAAGCCACCTGGAAAGCCCTGTGTGAATTAGTATATACATCTAATCTGATGCTCGGAAGGATTGGGGGTAGAAGGAGAAGGGGGCGACAGAGGATGAGATGGCTGGATGGCATCACAGACTCGATGGACATGAGTTTGAATGAACTCCGAGAGTTGGTGATGGACAGGGGAGGCCTGGCGTGCTCTGATTCATGGGGTCGCAAAGGGTCGGACACAACTGAGCGACTGAACAGAACTGAATCTGTAAAATATTATAGAGCCATTAAATACTTCAGAAAAAATTTCAAGACACAGAGGAATGTTTATGAAATAATGTTAAACTAGAATAACCAGACACAAGATGTTATAGTTATATAAACCGTAGGACAAAAATGGCGCACGGACGGCCAGAGCGGGAGGCGAAGAATCCGAGTATCCAGGTTTTAAAGTTCTGCAACCTTCTACTCCCGATGCCACAGAGATTCTCCCAGGTTGCATCTTTTCTATTTCTCTCACCCTGACTTCCTGGCCTCTCACTCTAGTCCCTCTCACTTCTTGGCCTCTTACTGCAACCTCTCTGGGTCTTGGTTTTCTCATCTATGAAATAGCCATAAAATAACTCAGACTAAGGGCTCATCAGTAGATAAAAAAACTTTTAAGCAAACCACAAGCCTGGCACATTCTAGACCTTCAGAAATGAAGGATTTCTCTCCCCCGCTTTCTCGCTCCCCTATGGCAGGTCCACTGGGAAGGTGATCATATCTCTTTCCCTTGAGTCCCTACCAATCTGGAAGGAACGTTAACTTCAATGAGGGACCCACGCTGGGTTAGAAGCCAGGCCCAAGCACCCAAAAGACTGTGTGAGGTCAAGGCTTACCCTTCTGGTGTTCCAGTTCCCCAAGGACAGTGTAGAGGGAGCCCAGCTGGGCTTGGAATGGCTCCACCAACTTGGTACAGACGAGGATTGGGTGCTGGTCAGATCTGAGTTGAGCCATCAGTGTTACTTGGGACTGGGTCATGTCGTAGCTGCACAACCTGGAGGTCAGGGTACATGGGATCATTCTCATCCATTGACAGAATCACTCCAAGGCTCAAAAGGTTTTGGGAGGCCAGGATGTCCATGGGAAAATGTTCAGCCCCACTTGGATCAGAGAAATTCAAGTGGTAGCAACAGAAAACATTGTTTTGGTCTATATAATTGAAGTATAAATTACATGCATTAAAAGACATCTATTTGAGACTTCCCTGGTGGTCTGGTGGCTAAGACTCTGAGTTCCCAATGCAGGGGCCCAGGTTCAATCCCTGGTCAGGGAACTAGATCCTACGTGCCTCAACCAAGAGTTTGCATGCCATGACTAAAGATCCCAAGAGCAGCAGCTAAGACTCAGTGTAGCCAAATATGTAAAATTATTTTTAAAAAAATTAAGGGACTTGTTCATTGACTGTTGATAAAAGTATCCACTGTGCAAGTGAGAACCCCAATCAAGCTTTGGCACATTTCCATCACCCCCCAAAATCCCCTTGTGCCCCTTTGAACTCAGTCTTCCCATCTCCCACATCAGGCAATCACTGATCTGCTCTTGGTCTCCATAGACTGAGTTTTCCTGCTTAAGCATCTCATGTGAATGGAACCCTATAAGCATGTATCCTTCTGTGTCTAGCTTCTCTGATTCAGAATAATGGTTCCGAGACCCATTTATGGTTTCACAAATCAGTAGCTTGCTCCTTTCTGTACTGCTTGTTAGCACTCTGTTGAATGGAATACAGTATTATTATCCACTGACCAGCTGATTTAGTTTGCTTATGAACTTGTGCTGCACATGTCTTCATCTCTCGTGGGGAAATACCCAAGTGGGATTTCTGGGTCACATGGTCAATCTGTCTGTTTAAAGGAAACTGCCAAATTATTTTTCAAAGTGGTGGTGTCACTTTACTTTCCCGCCAGCAATGTATGAGGGTTCTAGTTACTCCAAATCCTTGCCAGCACTTGATATGGTCTGTCTTTAGCCACTCTAGTGTGCATGAGATACCATATCATTGTGGTTTTAATTTGCATTTCCTTAATGACGCATGATGTTGAACAAATTTTCATGTTTTTATCTGCGATCTGGATATCTTCTCTGACAGTGTTTGTTGAAATCTTTTACCTATTTAAAAATTAAGTTCTTTGTTAGGACTTGGTGGTCCAACTGTTAGGACTCTGCACTTACACTGCTGAGGGTCTGGGTTCAATCCTTTGTCAGGGAAAAAGATCCCACAAGCCACATGGTGTGGCCAACAAAAGAAAAAAATATATAAATAAAAATTAAGTTCTTTATGTTTATTATTGGATTGTATGAGTTCTTCATATATTCTAAATACAAATCATTTGTTGAATATATACAATATACATACACACATCACTCCCAAACATCTCCCAGTTTGTGGCTTGCCTTTTAATCTTCTTGATGGTATCTTTTGATGAGAAGCTTTTAATTTTGTTGAAGTCCAAATTTATTCATGATTTCTCTTTTATGGCTTTTGTTTTCTGAATCCAAGAAATCTTTGCCTGTCTCAAGGTGTATGTGAAGATCTATTTTCTTCTAAACAATTTTATCATTTTATCTTGTACACTGATGATCCAGTTAGAATAATTCATGTGTGTGGGTGCTGTGGGGTAGGGATCAAGGTCTTTTCTTAACCTCCATAAGAATAACCACTGGACCCACCAGAAAAGTCCCATTAATAAGTTTGATATCCATGCTCCTAACCGTCACTCTTCTTTGGGGCCACCCAGTCTCCAAAGTACTTCATGCAGTCAAGCTCTTGGAGGTGGAGGCATGGGGGAGGGTAGACTCCCATTTCCACACACCTGCTCTGATTCTGTGCTGTTGGAAAAGACTCTTGAGAGTCCCTTGACTGTAAGGAGATCCAACCAGTCCATCCTAAAGGAAATCAGTCCTGAGTATTCACTGGAAGGACTGCTGTTGAAGCTGAAACTCCAATACTTTGGCCACCTGATGGGAAGAACTGACTCACTGGAATAGACCCTGATGCTGGGAAAGATTGAAGGTGGGAGGAAAAGGGGATGACAGAGGATGAGACGGTTGGATGGCATCACCGACTCAATGGACACTGAGTTTGAGTAAACTCTGGGAGTTGGTGATGGACAAGGAGGCCTGGCGTGCTGCAGTCCATGGGGTTGGTTGCAAGGAGTCGGACATGACTGAGCAACTGAACTGAACTGAACTGATATGTCTCCAAGATAGGCCCCAATGATTCTTTTTTTTTTTTTTTTTTTTAGTTGCACTGGGTCTTTGTTTCAGCACGTGGGCTCTTCCTTGTGGTTCTCAGGCTTAGTTGCCCTGTAACATGTGAGATCTTAGTTCCCCTCCCAGGGATCAAACCTGTGTCCCTGCATTGAAAAGTGGATTCTTAGCCACTGTACCACCAGGAAATCCCTCCAGTGATTCTTATCTCTTGGCATGCACATCCCTGTGCAACCTCCTATCACCCTAACTAGTGCTGACTTGTGTAACCAAGAAAACATTGCAGAGATGACTTAGAGTGATTTCTGAGATGAGGTCATTGACACTGTGGCTTTATCTTTGCTGGCTCTGTTGAGTCACTCCTTCTGGAGAAAGTCAGCTGCCAGATTATGAAGACCTTCAAGCAGCCATATACTGAAATCCGTATTTTTGAGAAAGTGAGCCCGTGTGACGAGAGGCAGCACAAAACTGCCCAACATGTGAGTAAGTCCCTGTAGAATCAGATCCTCTAGCCACACGGCAGCCTTCAGATACTGGCAGCCCTGGCCAACATCTCAATTACAATTTCAGAGCCAGTCTGAGCCAGAACCACCCAGCAAAGCCATTTCCTAATTCCTGACCCATGATACATATGAAAAAAATAAACTTTTGTGGTCATTTGAAGCCACTAAATTTGGGGGCGATTTGTTACCCAGCAATATGTGGCTAGGGCTTCCCTGGTGGCTCAGAAGGTGAAGAATCCGCCTGCAATACAGGAGACCAGGGTTTGATCGCTGGGTTGGGAAGATGCCTTGGCGAAGGGAATAGCTACCTAGATAAGTATTCTTGCCTAGAGAATTCCATGGACATAGGAGCCTGGTGGGCTACAGTCCATAGGGTTGTAGAGTCAGACACGAGTGAGTCACTAACACTGCACTGAAATATGTGACTAACACAGTATATATGTTTATATACATATTGTGTGTATACACACCCATGTATACATATACATTCACACATGAAAAAGCATACAATCAACAAAAGGTTAACCCTCCAGTTCCCTTTCCCATCGGATCTAAACCCTGGTCTTGGTGGTCGTAAAAGGAGGAATAGTAGCACTGAAACTGTGCTCGTAGTGTGTGCTGCATAGCATGTGGGCTAGTTTCAGACAAGGTTGAATTCTCTTGGAACTTGTTTTCTCCACCCCTTAAAATGGGATCATCTTAGGCTTAAAGGGAGACTGTGTGAAACTGGCAGTTGGTATAGTAATTGCTGGCTAATATTTTTGTATTTGGGAGGAGTATACCAATAGCTTTCTTGCCTCCTGATTGATCTCTTTCTCCCCCTAAGACCTGTTGCCAGTAAAGCTATCTTCATCTGTGTGGATCTACAGAGTTGGGAGAGAAACAAAAAGGCAAATGAAGAGACAGGGGCGCTTTCAGGTGGAAACAGCAGTTTTGTTTTTAGTGATGCTGCTACCTGGCATATAAATGACCAATAAAAGACTCACAGATGTAAAACAAAACAAAACAAAACAAAAGGTTAATGGTCAGTGATTTTTGCTGGCTTTCTTTACACATTTACAGATTATCAACATTTCTTACAATGAATATGCATTGACTTTTTAGTATTTTTAAAATAATTAGATAAAATTATAAGAATTTTGCTTTTTAAAACAATTTTGAAAATATAATAAATTTAAAATATAAAATAAATCATTTTAAAATAATTTAAAACATAATTTAAAAATAATTTTAAAAATATATTAAAAGACTCTCAATTTTTTTTTAAACACTCCCCCACCACACCACATAAAGAAAAATATTCTCACCTGCCAAATGTCCTCAGTGTGTCCCCATCAGGAACCTGGCCAGCACTGACCTCCCAGGGGAAGAAATAGATCCCAGCTTTGGGCAGCATCATTGCTCCTGTAACCAAATAGTTGACATGGACTTTTGAAGATAGTGACAAACTAAGCCAACCACGAGATGGAGATTAACAGACGGGAGACCAGCAACATCTGAAAAGCTAATTCCAGGGGAAGGTGTTTTAAAATTTAAAAAGATTTTTTGAAAGTTCTATGCGGAAAGTGCATTTGTTGTTTAGTCGCTAAGTTGAGTCTGACTCTTTTGTCACCCCACGGACTGTAGCCAGCCAGGCTCCTCTGTCCATGAGATTTCCCAGGTAAGCATACTGGAGCAGGTTGCCACTTCCTTCTCCAAGGGATCTTCTCGACCCAGGGATGGATAGAAACTGTCTCCTGCATTGGCAGGAGGATTCTCTACCACTGAGCCACCTGGGAATTCAGAGTGTATTATTCCCACTCTAATTCCTATGCAACCGTTTCCCTCCTCAAGCCCCTAAAAGGGTCGGTAAAAGGCAGAGAGTAATATGACTTCTGTCACTACTGACCTCTGCCATCCTAGTGTGGAAACTCTCACAGCCAATACATAATGAATAAGTGTACTTTATTCCCTTCCAACTATATTTACAAAAACATGCAATGAGTTGGCTTGGCCCATGCTGATGTTTGCCAATCCCTGCTGAGGTGAACCTGTTTTCATAAAATTTTTATCTTTTCACTATTCAAATAAAGACAAAGATGAGTATATCTTTATTTCCCACCTATACTATAGTATACAGGCTGTTCTTGATTTTTTTCCACTTAATATATTTTGACACTTTCATAGTTGTACATAAAAGATGTCTTCGGATTTTTAAAATAAACTTTTTATTTTTGAATGATTTTCATTATTTTCAAAATGTTAGATAAGAGAGGATTCACGACTAACTAAAGGCATCCTGACTAAAGGACTTCCCTGGTGGCTCAGATGGTAAAGCGTCTGCCTACAGTGCAGGAGACACGGGTTCAATCCCTGGGTCAGGAAGATCTCCTGGAGAAGGGAATGGCAACCCGCTCTAGTATTCCTGCCTGGAAAATCCCATGGACGGAGGAGCCTGGGAGGCTACAATCCATGGGGTCGCAAAGAGTCGGACAGGACTGATCAACTTCACTTTCACTTTCAAAGGCATCCTGAAAGTGTTGGTCTTCAACTGTTTCTGGATTGGACAAGCAAGTGAAAATCTGAAGCAAGAAAATAGTCATTAAATAATTTCACGATCCTTCTGAAAATCAGATGACACAGCTCTATTCCCAAAATTTAATGTAACCTAGGATCTTGCACAAGTGTTTGCAAGGAGGTCAATAGGGGATGGTTGTTGACCCATGTTCCACAGTCATGTCAGTACTGTGTGCCAAGAATGAGTTTGGCCAGTGTAGTGGAGAAGCAACTTACTCAGGGGTTCCTCCAAACACAGACATCCTTCACAGCTGCAACCTTTGAGAGAGCTATCTGGTTACCAGAGACAGTCCCCTAATCATCTCTGGCCTGAGAGAGAAACAAAAAACAGAACCAAACCCCCAAAACAGTCAAGAGAAGGAAAAAATATAGTGGTTGCTATTGTTGATAATGGGGACAATCCCATCCGATTTAGCAAAATGCTGACACTTGAGAATCTTTTTAAAGTAATTCTTCTACTCTCAAGTACCATGTATAAGTTAAACTATAATTAACTAGGTCATTAATTCTTTTTTAAAAAACTAGATCATCTGTGTTGTGTGAAAGGAGAGAAGGTTAGCACTCCCCTTGACAAGGATGGAAGAGGCTCTTGGGCCTGACAACACGCATACAGTTAAGGCATTGCCACCTACTTCATGGCATCTAACCACTGTTTTTTCATGTCAATGTATGGCAAAACAAATACAGTACTGTAACGTAGAATAAAGTATTAAAAAAAAAAAACTAGATCATCTTGATGTTGGCTTTTTCGTTTTTAAAACAGTAGAATAAATAGTTTTCTTTGACTGAAGACAACATGTAAGGTTGATTGGTAGTATTCAGAAATTTCAGAGTAATGGTTTCCCAACTGGTGTGTAGTCTTCAGTAATTATAAGGAGTTATTTGTATGTAACTGCTGTCAAACCAGTAAGACTGCATTTATGCATTCATCACTTTCAGGATTATTGGTAACCTGGGCATATTTTCCCCAGATGGCTTTGCCTCCTTGTGTTACAAGGCCCAACTCACTCACCTCAGCGACGGTTCCTTTGGTAATAACACCCAAAGTTGTATATAGTGGGGATGAGGGATTCTTCTTTACACCAAGTATTGGCAAGCAAAAGGTGGCTTTCAGTTCAGGATGTGTTACATGAGCCTTCTTGAAACGTAATCCCATTGGCCTAATGAATCTTTCATATTTAGGCGGTTTTCGAGTAAAGCCATCTCCAACAAAGCAGACTTTAGTAACCACCCTCTTCCAGGCTTTCTTCTCTTTTCTGTTCGAATAACTTGTAATACTTCTGTTTCTCCTTGGGCACGAACTTTAGGCAGAGGGACCTCCCATTTTCCCGCTTTCTCTTTTTGTTTCTGTTTAATCATATTGGAAAGTACTTCAGCTGGAGACTGTCCCTCTCGGTCCAGTAGATATGCAGGTACTGCTCCCTGTGGAGTCTTTTCGTCATTCTTCTGTTTGGTGTCTCTCTTTTCATGCATCTTAATAGTCTTTTTCATTTGTATTTTCTCAGCATGGCGCTGTTTATGGTAGAGCTTAGCTTTCAGACCAATCATCTTTGTTGCCTTCTTGGAACGTTCACGAGCCTCTCGACTTTCCTTCTTTCTCTTTTTTTCATGGTAACGATACCCATAGCACTTACGGTGTAACTCAATATATTCATTTTGTGGCATGGTGATGGCTGCCAAGCCGCTGGGTGCAGTCTCCGTGGCGCGAAGAAGCTCTCAATTTTTGGCTCTGAGAGACCCACGAGCCGACTCCGCACCATCCGCGACAGAGAAGACCCTTTCTTCTCATTAATTTTTATTTTTAAAATTACCATGCAGACGTACTGACTCTTTGAGGGTGGGGAGGAAGATCCTCTGTGAATTTTTTTTAAGTTATAATTGTATTTATTTATTTTGGTTGCACTGGGTCTTTGCTGCTGCACGCAGGGGTTCCCTACTTGGAGCCCGCGGGAGCTACTCTTGGTTGCGGTGCATGGGCATCTCATTGCAGTGACTTCTCTTGTTGCGGAGCACAGGCTCTAGGCATGCGGGCTTCAGTAGTTGCAGCACACAGGCTCAGTAGTTGTGGTTCCTGGGCTTAGTTGCTCCTCCTTAGGCGGAATCTTCCCAGACCAGGGGTCAAACCTGTGTCCCCTACATTGGTAGGCAGATTCTTATCCACTGTACCATCAGGTAAGCCCTCTTTTGTAAATTTTAACCTCCATTTTTTCTTCGAACAAAAGTTGCTATGTGTTTATTCAGATATTTCTGTTGACTTAATAAGCACAGCTGGCTCCATAAATCATTATCCATATATTATCACACATTCAAGCACATTTCTGTGAAGATGTATCAGAACAGGCTTCTCTTGTGGCTCAACTGGATTTCAAATAATCTCTCTAGAAATCTGAATAATGGTACAACCTGTACTTCAAGCCTTTTCATTCCTCAAGGTAAAATATCTACTTCTAGGAGAAAAATCCATGGTATGAAAAACATTCTTCTTTTTAATGACTGGGAAGTTTGAAAATACTGTACAGGAAGGGTGGTGATCCAATGACTGCTTCTGACTGCTTCTTTCATCTTTTCTGAAGGAAGTGCCCAGGTTTCTTCAGTGGGATTGAAGATCAGAGAAGAAACACTTACAACTAAGTTCATCTTAGCTTTTGTAGGCTTAGGACTTGTTTCTTGTGGACAAAAACTTTATTATACACGTTTACCACTCCACAATTAGAACAGGTTACTGGTTTATCACAAAAGGGTAAGGATATAACTCAGGAACAACCAAAAAGAAGAGATGCATAGAACACAGGAGGTGGGGTGGGGTGTGGTGCTTCTATGCCCTTTCCTGTTACTTACCCAGCCCATCCCTGTGTTCACCAACCCAGAAATCATTCATGTATTTAAAGTTACAATTCTTTGTTAGTCTTATATTACACAATGAATTGCCAATGTTAAAACTCAAGTTATGTCACATGATTTGACCTATGGCCTCAAAAGATTCTATCACATGGGGATTACTTCCAATTTAAGTGTGATCTCAACTAAATGAATTTTACAGTGACAAAATAAAATGACTATTTCACTACACCTTTAAAAGTTCTGCAATCACCAGAGTAGAAGTAAATTCAGGGAAGAATCATCAATGGATGTGAAAAGTTATTGGGTAAAAGTCTGAAGAACAGGCTATTTAGGGACTTCCCTGGTGGTCCAGTGGCTAAGACTCCACACTCCCAACGCTGGGGGTGCCAGTTCGATTCCTGGTCATGGAACTAGGTCCCACATGCTGCAACTAAGAGTTTGCTTGCCTCAACTAAACAGCCTGCAAACTGCAACAAAGACTGAAGATCCTGCGCACTGCAACTATGATCTGGTGCGGCCAAGTAAATAAAATTTTTTAAAAAGATAAAGAACAGGATATTTATATGGTCTCAACAAGTATCTCCCACAGACTACCTATTAATTACAAAGGGGAAAACGGTCTAGTTCATAGTGAAGAAAATGAGCAAATACAACCTTCATGTGCCTGCTGGATGTGGCACTCAGAGAAGGACACATTGCTTCTGTGATATTCCTGTAGAAAATGCGTAATCTGAATCTAATCATGAAGAAATATCAGAGAAATCTGAATTGAGAGATATTCCGCAAAGCAAGTGTCAAAATCACGACGTCCAATCGCTCTAATTAAAAGAGGCTCAAGTGATGTTAAATCGCATCACCGACCTGGTGGACATGAATTTGAGCAAACTCCAGAAGATATTGAAGGACAGGGGAGTTTGGCATGCTGCAGTCCACGGGGTCACAAAGAGTCGGACACAACAAAAGTGACAGGACAACTGTTACAGATGGAATTCCTGCCTCCCCTCCCAAAAAAGTGAAGTTGAAGTCATAACCCCCAGGACCTCAGAATGTGACCTTCCACAGAGATTCCTCAGAGGTAACCACGTTAAAATGAGGTCATTCCTGAGAGCCTCATCCAGTATGACTAGCATCTTTTGACAACGGGAAAAGTCTGAACAGGGATGGACATGCACAAAGGGAGGAAATCAGGTGAAGATAAAGGCAGAAACAAGCCAAAGAACACCAGCGATTGCCAGCAAGCTATCAGAAGCTGAGAGGCATGGAGCAGGCTCTCATTTACAGCCTCAGAAGGAACCACGCTGACACACCCTGACTGTACACTTCTGGCTTCCAGAATTCTGACACAACAAATCCCTGCTGATTGCGCCACTTGGTCTGTGGCGCTTTGTTATGGTAGTTCTAGCAAACTAATACAGATAACTATAAGTCACGATCCATGGACCTTGGTTGGGAGGAAAAAATTGTGATAAAGGACTTCACTGGACAATTGTAAGTCCACAGAAAGGTCTGAAATAGTATTGTATTGACATTACGTGTCCTTAATTTGATAACTGCCGTTCTCGTTCTCCTGTTCACTTCGTCCGTTTACGTCCTCTCTGTTCAGAGGGAGAGGAAATAGACAAAAGAGGACAATGTTTCGACCAGAACCAAATCCTATGGCTTTAATACCACTTACCAGCCACCCTCTCGATCTCTTAGAGCCCCACTGTCTTCCATATGCTCAAGCCCAGGAGTCATTCTTTTTTATATTTATTTATGTATTTATTTATTTGGCTGCTCTGGGTCTTAGTTGCCCCACGGGATCTTTGCTGTGGCCTGTGGATCTAGTTCCCTGACCAGGGACCTGACCCAGGCTCCCTGCATGGGGAGCTTGGACTCTTAGTCACTGGACCACCTGGGAAGTCCCTTGTTGTTCAGTGGCTAAGCTGTGTCCGAATCTTTGCGATCTCATGGACTGTAGCACGCCAGGAGTCTCTGTCTTCAACGATCTCCCAGAGTTTACTCAAATTCAAGTCCATTGAGTCGGCTATCTAACCATCTTATACTCTGCTGCCTTCTTCTCCTTTGCCCTCAATCTTTTCCAGCACAGTAGTTTTCCCAGTAAGTTGGCTCTTTGCATCAGGTAGCCAAAGTATTAGAGCTTCAGGTTCAGCAAAAGTCCTTCCGATGAATATTCAGGGTTGATTTCCTTTAGGATTGACTGATTTGATCTCTTTGCAGTCCAAGGGACTCTCAAGAGTCTTTGCCAGCACAGTTTGAAAGCATCAGATCTTTGGTGCTCATCCTTCTTCATGGTCCAACTCTCACATCTGTACATGACTGGAAAAACCATAGCTTTAACTATACGGACCTTGTTGGCAAAGTGAGGTCTTTGCTTTTTATTACGCTCTCTAGGTTTATCATAGTATGCCTTCCAAGGAGCGAGCATCTTTTCATTTCAAGGCTGCAGTCACTGCCCTCAGTGATTTTGGAAGTCCCTTAACCACTTCTTATTATAACTGTTAAAATCACAAGTCTCCATTGGCCCATAATGCCACGTGGGGTCTGTGCCTGTTTTGCCATCACCCCTCCTCTAGCTCACCTTCACCTCAGAGCTACACATTTGCTTTGTCGCAGACCGGAACAGGTTTCCCAGACTTTCACATGGCTGGGTCTCTCCCTTCCTCAGCTCTCAGGCTGTCTATCTCCTCGGCAAGACTAGCCCTGTCCACCTCATCTAAAATGGCATTCTCAGCACCCCCAGTCACTCCATCCTCAGTGTAGTCCACTAAATAAAAGAATTTCAAATAATACGATCTGTTTACTTGGTTAATGTTGATGTCTCCCACTAGCTTATCAGTCCCTTGAGGGCCATGACTCAGCATACTCCCTGGTATAGCCCCTGTGCCTGACAGTGTCCGGAAAATTATTAAATATTTACCAGATGGATGGATATATTCATGAAGAAGAGAGTGAAAACCAAAACCATTTACCCCCCTACAATCAGACCATTCACTGAGAACCCAAACTTCATCTTACCGCCCACATTAACTTAACTTTGTGGTGCTTGGTCTTCATTATCACCTTTTACTATTCCCGACTGTCCAGTCCAGAAAGCGGGTTTGAAATCAACAACTAGCTTGTTCACTAAGATTTTTGAGTTCCCCTGCCTTGCCCTTTCCACTAATTTTGACTGTTGTGCAGTGGTTTGTATCAAGTCTTAATCAAAACCCTGAACTAAGAGACTCATCTGAAACCAAACTTCCAATTCTCAATAATGTGGCCTTACTGTCTCTTTGAGGCACTGCCCAGGCATTGCCAAGCAGCAGTCACCCGTACTGAGTAAGCAATCAGCTCAGATTTGTTTAGTCAACAGATTATGTTGGTGATATTAGAGAGCCAACTTTGTTTTTAATAATTTTATTTTTCTTTTAATTGGAATATATTGGCTTTACAATGAAATGTTAGTTTCTGTTGCACAAAAGAGCCAGCTCTTATTTTTTTTTTTTAATTGGAGGCTGATTACTTTAAAATATTGTGGTGGTTTTTGCCATACATTGACATAAATCAGCCATGGGTGTACATGTGTTCCCCATCCTGAATCCCCCTTCCACCTCCCTTCCTATCCCATCCCTCAGGGTCATCCCAGTGCACCAGCCCTGAGCACCCTGTCTCATGCATCGAACCTGGACTGGCGATCTAGTTCACATATGATAATATACATGTTTCAATGCTATTTTCTCAAACCATCCCACCCTCACCTTCTCCCACAGAGTCCAAAAGTCTGTTCTTTACATCTGTGTCTCTTCTGCTGTCTCACATACTGGGTCATCATTAATATCTTTCTAAATTCCATATATATGCATTAATATACTGTATTGGTGTTTTTCTTTCTGACTTACTTCACTCTGTAAAATAGGCTCCAGTTTCACCACCTCATTAGAACTGATTCAATGCATTCTTTTTGAGCTGAGTAATACTCCATTGTGCATATGTACCACAGCTTTCTTATCCATTTGTTTGCAGATAGACATCTAGGTTGCTTCCCTGTCCTGGCTATTGTTAACAGTGCTGCGATGAACATTGGGGTACAAGCATCTCTTTATATTCTTGTTTCCTCCGTACCTATGGCCAGCAATGGGATTGCTGGCTCGTTTGTCAATTCTATTTCCAGTTTTTAAGGAATCTCCACACTGTTCTCCACAGAGGCTGTGAGAGCCATCTTTTGAACAAAAGGAATACACAGTAGTTAGACTAAACAGCGTGATGCCTGGGGGCAGGGATTATCTGAGACTTCTGCCCCAGGTACACAGGAGTCTGAGACAAAAGGAACAATCAGTACTCAAGATCTTGTCACCATTTAAAATTGTTCTATTTTACTCATACAGATTTTCCTACATTTTTATTTTTTTAATGTCCTATTTAAAAGTCACTAACCGTGACTATGGAGCCATGAAATTAAGACTCTTACTCCTGGGAAGGAAAGTTATGACCAACCTAGACAGCATATTAAAAAGCAGAGACATCACTTTGTCAACAAAGGTCCGTCTAGTCAAGGCTATGGTTTTTCCAGTGGTCATGTATGGATGTGAGAGTTGGATTATAAGGAAAGCTGAGAGCAGAAGGATTGATGCTTTTGAACTGTGGTGTTGGAGAAGACTCTTGAGAGTCCCTTGGAATGCAAGATCAAACCAGTCTATCTTAAAGGAAACCAACTCTGAATATTCATTGGAAGGACTAATGCTGAAGCTGAAGCTTCAATACTTTGGCCACCTGATGCAAAGAGCCAACTCACTGGAAAGGACCCTGATGCTGGGAAAGACTGAAGGCGGGAGAAAGGGAGGGCAGAGAATGAGATGGCTGGATGGAATCACCGACTGGATAGACATGAGTCCGAGCAAGCTCTGGGAATTGGTGATGGACAGGGAAGGCTGGCGTCCTGCAGTCCATGGGGTCGCAAGGAGTCGGACACGACTGAGCGACTGAACTGAAACCCACACCCACACCCATAATAAACGCCGGGTCGGGGGGCGCGCTAGCTATTTCACACTCGGCTTCCCCGCAGCCTTCGCCTCTGGCAGCAGAGATGCTATTATCTTAACAAGTGAAGGCTGGAGCCTCTCCTCAGTGCGATCTTTTGTCCCCGTCCTTTTGCCTCCACTCTTGGAGGGTTTGGGGAAAACTCTACGGCATCCCCGAGCCAACTCAAGGTGGCCCGGCTCACCCGCGGCAGCCCTGGAGACGCCCTCCCCCTGTCACATCCCGGGAGGACTCGGCGCGCGTACCCGGAAGCGGCGGCGCGGGCGGGTCCGGGGGCGCAGGCGCAGTCCTCCTCAGTCGCGTGGTCCCGCCCCCTTCCCACCCCCCACTTCCCCCCCGCCCCCTCGCCCCCGACGAAGCTGTGTGGGCGCGCGGGCGGCCGCGGGCGGCTCTTTCCGCCCCGGGGGACCGCCTGACCAGGGAGGGGCGGGTTGCTGAGAGCGTCTCGGTTTCCCCCCGCACCACCACCACCACCTGGGCAATTCCTTGACCTTCTTCCGGGGTCCGCTTGTCAGGGGGCTGCTCTGAGGCGCCACTGGCCGAGAACAGGGCACTCGCCCGCCCCGGCGGCGCCCACCGCGGCGCCGCCGCCGCCTCACGCCCTGTCCGCGGCCGGTCACGCGCCGCCTCGGGGCCGCGGTGCAGGCGAAGGGGCGGGCCGAGGCGCCCGGGGGCGGGGACTCGCCTGGTACTGGGGTGGCTCTTAGCGCCGGCCCCGCGCAGGAGCTGCGGACTCCTGCTGTCGCCGCTGCCACCCACGCTGCCTCAGCCGTCGCCTCGGGCCCGCGCTGCCTCAGCCGGCCGCCACCATGAATCAAGACCTGCAGAAAGAGCGGGCTGGCGCCAGCTTCAACCCGGAGCTGCTCACGAACGTCCTGGACGGCAGCCCCCAGAACACTCGGCGCCGCCGAGAGATCGGTGAGGGCAGCTGGCCAGGCCTCCTCCCCGCCTTTCCCGAGCAGAGCTGGCGGTTCCCTCCGGGAGGAGTCGGGGGTGTGGGGGCGCCGTGGGCCCTAGGCCACAACCTTTGGCCCAGCTTTAGGGGAGCCGCAGGACCCCCGCACTTCCAGGGGAGGCTGTGGCGGGGGAATCGCCCATCGCGAGACGGGACCTGTGCCCGAGAGTCTGAAACCTGGTGTGATCCAGAGAGCTTTAACGGAGCCGTGAATTTCTTGTCTTCTTCTTGGTACCCTTTAACTCCCTACCAGAAAACCTCATTCTGAAAGACCCAGACTTCCAGCATGAGAACTTGAATTTCCTCAGCCGTAGCCAGCGTTACGAGGTGGCTGTTAAGAAGAGTGCCACCATGGTGGAGAAGATGAGGAAGTTTGGCATCGCAGATCCTGATGAAATCATGTGGTTTAAAAAGTAGGTATGCGTTAAGCTTAAGAGCAAGGGCCTAAGCCTGAACCTTGAATTCGCCATCTGTGGTATCCTTTTTCATAGTGTTTGGCGTTTGAAGACTCAAATTCACATCTTTTCAAGTCATTTTAAAGTTCTGTGTGTGGACAATGATGTTTACTTTGATGTTTAAGCCTTTTAAAGGGCTGACGTTTGTAAAAAGCTTGTTGTGGAGATGCTGTAATTTTCTTTCTCAAGAATCATACAAATGCGGTCCAGACCTCTCAGTTTTGAGCGATTTAAATGCAGAATGACTTTGCTTCTTCTAAAAAGGAGGCCTGCTAAATTTAGAAGCTGAATTTAGAAGGATGCTTTCTGTTGCAAAGACCAAACATGAAATATTTTGGAGCAGTAACATTGTATTTTCATATACTAATGTAGCTCTTGAGTTTAAAATAATGGAAGATATGGGTGGATGAGGAAGAACTTCAGTCAAGCCTCAGAATGGATATGAAGTATTCTGAGAACCCCCAGTTTTGTTGAATCTGGTGAGGGTATTTAAATGGCCCTCCTGTGCATATGAGATGTCATAAAAATATGCCTTGGTCCAGCTGCTGAAAGAGTATGTTCTTTTTTCAGACCATATTTTTGTTGTGTTTTTAGTTAGAAGAAATAAGACATTTTTTTGCCTTTATGGAAATATACACTATAATTATATAATGTTAGTATAAGATTCCTTTGATTCGAAGCGTTTCTTCTCATTCACTATTGGGCATTTCCTGTTTTAGGTCTCAACATTTTTTTAAGAACAGCAATATTTTCATCAATAGAGAGAGAGTAAATGATTTGGATGGTACATATTTAAGAGCCAAGAAAAATGAAACAGTGAAACATGTTACAGGCTCTGTCTTTATGTTGCAATAGGCATTCCTCCCTTATACAACTGCCAACTTATATATTTGGTATCTATTTTCGAGTTTGACCTGATTATTCTTGTCAAGAGGAAATTTACTCCAGACCACACTCAGAACTTCTTTCCATTTTAGTTATAAAAATAGTTAATTTGGTAGTCCAGTCAGAGTTCTTAACTAACTTCCAAATGCTCTTTTGTTATTTTTAAAGTTTGTAACTTGTGGCTGTGAGGATATCCTGGTGGAGTAACTCCTAGAAAATTCTATTTCTGATTTACCTGAATTGAATTTGTGAACTTGTAAAATTAGTAAAATTTGATTTTTCCGTAAAACAAGAGGTTTGTTTTGTTTTACTTTTAAATGGCTGCTTCCGTGTGTTTCAGAGTTAGTTAGATTTCATAATCTGTGGTGGTGCCTAATGTGTAAATAGACTCCAGTGAAGTCACAGTGACATAGAACACAGTCCTTTATGTGAGTTAAAAATCAGGTGACACCAGCCAGATTTTTTGGGTTTTGGTGTTTTTTTTTCTGTAAGGTATTTTATGACTCAGACCTCACTATTTGGGGGAAAGACAAAATATAACCTGTGGCAGGCCCTTTGACATCCTGTCAGTATTTCTGGGATGTGACAGGAAGATCAGTGTTTGTTAGAGAATGTTTCATTAGTCTTGGCAATTACTGAACACCATCTATTGTTACTCGCACCTGTGTTTTAAGTATCACTAACAAACTTAACTGTGATGTACCATTAATTGTCAGATACATTGGATGTCTTAAACGCTAAAATTGGCTTTGGGGAGAGGGATGCTATGATTAATGAAATATAGTAATATTTCTCTTTCTAGGGATTTGGGGCATTTACTGGTTTCTTTTATATCCAGTTTCCCTATCACAAAATGAAACATGAGAATATTTTGAAACTGACTAAAATATTAGTAAAGTACTTTGAGTTTTCTCAACTCAAGCAGTAGAAGAATTCTTCATTCCTTGAGAAAGTAAGACTTTGCTGTTTAGGGAATATACAAATTCCTTTCCTGATCTCCTTTTCTGAAATTTTGTCTTTTAACTATACTGTTTGCTATGGAAAAACTAAAGTATTTTTAAAGTAACAAAATTCTAATGCGAACCAGTCATATTTTTTTTTTAATCCTTCTTAGGTTTTTAAAGCTAGTTCCTTGAAAAGCGTCTTCAGGGAGAATTAAACATAACTTACAACAAGTGCTCAGATATTGTTCTTTAGTTAATTTCAAGAGGCCTCAAAAAAAAATCTCAGTATGTCGAAAACATAAGTATTTGACAGTCTTTATTTTGTGTCACATATTTTTTCCCTCTCAGTTTCTAGAATTAATTATTTGTGTCAACATCAGCACTTTACCAACCCAGAGCCTCCTCATTTCCCATAAGGGAATGGCTGTGTCTTGTATTGCTACTGTTTTTAGCAACTAAATTCCTGCTTTTATTACTCAGAAAGTCTTGCAGGTTCATTTCCTCCTTCAGTGAAAGTGAGGTCACTCAGTCGTGTCCGACTCTTTGCAATCCCGTGGACTGTAGCCTACCACGCTCCTCTGTCCATGGGATTTTCCAGGCAAGAGTACTGGAGTGGTTGCAATTTCCTTCTCCAGAGGATCTTCCTGACCCAGGGATTGAACCCGGCTGTTCCCCATTGCGGGCAGACGCTTTACTGTCTGAGCCACCAGTGAAGTCAATAAAGCATGGCTATTAGGGAGTGCTATGGTGCCCTTGCCTTTGAGAGGCCGGTTTATATTTACCCCCACATTATCCCACCTTAGTGAGATGGGTATGTTTTTTGCAAAACATCTTCTCTCTAGAACAGCTTCTGTGAGAGTTACCTAGAAACTCACTCGCCTCTTCTGTTCCTCCACCTCCTTTGCCCTCTTTCTCTCCTTGCAGTCTAAATTAACATTTAGTATTTGTGTGAAAATCAGAGAATCTCAGGGTTAAAAAGCATTTTTGATGTTGGTTAGTCCAGGCACTCCTTGAATGTTTGAATCTGTCCTCAGCACCCCTAAAAGGTGGTAGTATGGTTTTAGGGCCTCCCCAAAAGTAAGTTGGCAGCCTACTCCCTCTTTCTCTTGAATTTATGCTCTGCTTGTTCTACAAGCCAGGACAGGGTGGTTACACTGCTTTCTGTCCATCCCTTGAAACATCATGAGAGTCAGTTAGATGATACTTTGTACCTTAAACTATTTATATAGATAGAGCTGACAGAATAGACCCCTACAAAATCTCTAACTTGGCATGGCTGAGGCTGACTAGTGTATATAACTTGTATTGACTACTTCACAGATTCTTTTAGGGGAAATCATTAAAGACTGAATTTCATTAAAATTAGAATTCCCTTAATCTGGACTAATTTTCAGAGACCCTTTGTGATTTTTAACGTATTCACATTACCTGCTTTACCCATTTATAAGCTCTGAAGATGTTTATAGATTTGTGCTTTGGCCCCAGAATGTATACATACTATCCTGGACGTTTGCTTTGGTTACTAGGGAAAAATAGTTTAAATTATTCTTCTTTAGGACATTTTGTTAACAGCTCAGCAAATGTAAATGTTCTATGGAGTTTCTTTTGATTTTCAAGAGAAGTAAAGCCTAAAAATAAAGCAAAAACACACACTCAGGTTCTAAGAAATCAAACCAACAAAAGAGGTCTGAGGCTAAAACATGGGTAGAATTTGCTTCCTGGATTAAGTGTGAAATTCAGAATCCTGGCCCTAAAATGACTAGGGGGAGAAGAGATACCACTAGATTCTGCCGTTGGCTTTTTAGATAGCATATGATAAGTTTGAGTCTTAATTTCATAAGAAAAGGGTTTAAATTTGTCTAACCTTCATTCTCAGGGCCAAACGTGTCTGGCGAGAATGGTGGTAGAATGCAGTTTCTAGAATAAGGCTGAGAACCTTTTCTTTTCTCTCCTGTAGACTACATATGGTCAATTTTGTGGAACCTGTGGGCCTCAATTACTCCATGTTTATTCCTACCTTGCTGAATCAGGGCACCACTACTCAGCAAGAGAAATGGCTGCATTCATCCAAAGGACTCGAGATAATTGGCACCTACGCCCAGACGGAAATGGGCCACGGTTAGTCCACATTTGAGGGTCAGTGGGTAGCCCAGTCAGGTCTTCAGTTAGCAAATGACTCTGGGCATTTGACTTTTTTTTCCTTCCTGCTACACATTTGGAATTTTATTATTAAATTGATAAATCTTAAAATTAAAACTGTTTCCTCATAGTTTATTTCCCCATAAACTGGTCCAAGATTCTGGCCTGAATGATGTATCACTGTTATTTTTTACCATTGCTGTGTACACCCAGTTAAAATGGGTATCAAGCAGTTTGGAAAAGTGGGGTTGAAAATATGGCAAAGTGCTCCATTGTGTGAGTGTCTGATTTAAAAGACCTAGTTGGAAATTCTTAAGAGGCTTCACCCCTCAGCAACATGTGGAAGATGCTTTGCTTTAATGAAGTTAAAAATGTGGATTTTAATGAGACAGAGGGTTAAAGTGGTGAAGGCTGCTAGGGGGTTTGGGAAAAAGTCCATGATGGTCTTCATTTTGTTTCTTTTTATTCATTTTTCTGTACCTGCCCATGGACTTTGAATTCTTGGTTAAATTGTTCTGAAAACCTTTTAAAAGTTTTTATGTTTGGTCTTGTGAAACAAGTTTGTTTTCATAGATAAGGCCACTGATGGGCTTAAGGGTCTTGAGCTGCCCAATGTCATTCCTAATTATCAAAATGTTTTCCTCGTGTAAATAAAGCAAAGAAAAGGAAGGAAGGAAGGAAGAAAGGGTGCAGATATCAGGGACATTCCTCTTTTGTGTTTGATTTGGTGCTTTTTGGCTTGTGAATTGGTTTAAGCAAATGTCCTTTCTCATAATGCCTGTGGGCACTGCAGATCCTGGTCATGGGACAGTTTTATGAACACCCAGCACGCCAGGATGGTCAGCACTGAGATGACAGACCTGAGGGAAGGTGTCCTAAGGGAAGAAAGATCACATTCCTACAGTGTTCTCTTGGAGTGTGTGTGGGTGTTTTGTAAATCTTGAAATAGCTTTGTGGTACAGAATCCTTTTTGTTTGTTTTCAAATTCATCACTGAATCTATTTGACTTTAAGAGATGTACTGTTCACGGGAGACGTTAGATGTAAACTATTGTGAAACTAAATGAGTCTGATCAACAAGTCTTATCTCTTGTTGGTCTGTCTTATCCTTCTGCCTCTATTTATGATGTGTATTTCCCGTGTATATTTGAAAGAAGAGAGGAAGAATGAAGACTTAAACTTCATTGGTTTGAGGAGCGCCGAGGGTTGGATTAAGGTCCTGTGTTGCTCTGGGCAAGATTGTATTTGTTAGTTTTCTTTCTCTTCTTCCTTCTAGTTTCCACATGTTTTCTTGTGTTTGAAACCAACTTTGTCTTGATCTCTGTGGTTTATTAGAGAACAGAGTTTTAAAATTAGGTCTTGTTTCTTGCTGGAACTTTGTCAGTTCATATTAGTTGTGCTTCGCTGAGTGCTGTTCTTTTCCTAAAAAGCCAGTCTGTTGGCTAATTAATATCCCGTAAGAGTATAATCTTATAGAGAATATATAAAAAGTACTTCAGCATCAGTGGGATTGGAAATAGAGCAACTTGTACAGGATGACAATTTGACTACTTAAATTCTGAGACTTTGGAACATTGGTCAACAGTGATTATCTCACGTTCTTAGAGAACTAGCTGTAACTTCCAGTTTGGGATTCTTTCGCTTCTAGGAAGCCTCTGAGAAGTGAAGAAATTAAAAGTGCTCAGTCTTATTCCAGGATCCTCAAGAATCTTAAAATTCAACCATCTGCAGAAAGTCTGGCTCACTAGTGTTCCTCTTCCCTCCTTTAAACACACTTCTGTCTGTACGGGCACACAGACCCAACACATACTGGATCTGTGGATCTGAGAGCCCTAATCAAAGGCAGAATCCTGGGCCAAGGAGGGCACCCCCTCCCTGGGGCTGCATTGTTAAAGAGATTGTCTGGGACATGGTCTAGGGTTAATCATCTCTCGACCATATGTCTCTCCAGGTCACAAGGCAGATAGTGTCTTGGTCGTCATGGTTATTTGATCATTTCAAATTCTGGCCACTTCATAGGGATTCTTCTTGCCTTTTCTGTTATTATAATTATTCAGGAAAATAGAGCTTCTGTAGTACATGCTTATCATCCTTGAAGATGCCGCAGTATCTTTGCAGATTTCCATCTCTAATACTAAACTGTGAAAATAGTCTTCCTTTGAAGCTTGAAAAATAGGTCATGCACTTGATCTTTTAAGTCCCTAATCTTCCTCTTCCTGGATCTCACTGCTTTGTCTCTCCAGTAGCCTCCCATCCTCTTTTTTTCCTTTTTTTTTCCATTGTCTTCTCTGTTGGCCTTCTCATGAGACTTGCTCCCTGGATATTCTAATTTCCCCACTGTTAGTAATAACAATATAAATGTCTACAAAAGCTGTGTTCTTTGCATTGTGCCTTTGGAATATCTTTCTCAGAGATGAATGACTATATTTGAAGAGAATGAGTGCTTTATAGATTTTGTTGCATAAGACATGGAATAGGTTTTGATGTATTTAGTGTACTCATGTCTCCTTTTTCCCATGAACATGGTCACTTTGGGTTTTTTGCTACTTTTATATCTATTTAAGAATTAAAGTTTTTAAAAAATAAAAAAATTTAAAAAAGAATTAAAGTTTTCATTTACCAATGCTAATGAGCCTTGATATTACTCTCTGCGTTTCATATGTATGAACTGGCATTTTCTCCTTTGAGTATTGGATAAATAGAATCTGGATGTTGATCTTAGAAAATTATATTGTTTCTATTGGCTCTGTTTCATTAAATATTTTGGCCTCAGTGCATCTGTCTCTGACTAGGTATAAGATTTCTTCTCGTATCTTGGGTAATTAGCTTCCATTTTATTCCCGTTTTTGTTTGTTGAATTCGTGTTTGTTTGTTGAATTTGTGTATGATACAGAGTGATCAGTCTCACATACAGTATTTATGTTTATTAACTAATATAATGTTCATTTAGTTATATAGTTATTTTTAACTAATGTTTATGTTTATTAACTATATAGCTCTTTCACTTTGTTATGTTCTTTCTAGTTTATCTTAGAGTTTTGTAATAGTTTCAATTTATATATGGAACCTTAAATATATTACATTAATTTGTTTATTTCTGTTTTCTCTAACATCATAAGCTTTGGCTCGTTGTTTTAAAGATATTTAAAAATCTGATAGGATAAGCCTACTATTGTTATAGCCTATGTTTCAAGATATTTGTATTTAGTGTTCTTGCATACTTATTCTTTTTGATAAATTCTGATATCAATTTATCAAGTTCTAAAACATATTCTATAGGAATTTAAAACCTGTGTTACATTAAATCCCAGTATTTTCTTGGGAAGTATTAATTTTCCTTTGTACTCTGAGCTAAGAATTAGCAATTTCTTTTCTGTTACTCAGATCTTTCATTCATCCTAGTAGGTATTTATGTGTTTTCATAATTAAATCTTTAATATTCTGAGCTAACTTATTTAAAATTTAAAAATATTTTGTTGCTGTTCTATTTCACCTTTCTCTTTAATGGGATTTTTATTTGAATGGTTCTAATGGATAAGAATGAATGATTTTTTAAAGCCTATAGCTTTTCTAAATTAATTTATGATTGATGGTGTTGGTGTTTTGTTGTTGATTTCCTAGGATTATAATCATGCTGTCCACTGAATTGCTATTTTGATTTCTTCCTTTCTCAATATGTTGTTAATCTAATCATTCGTCCTCACTACTGGCCAGTCTTCCCAGCCCTGTATCGTGTAGGAGATACGGGGAAAGACTTTTGTGTTAACCCTTTTGAAAGAATTGACTGCAGCTCCTTACCAAGTAAAATGTTGGTGCTTTGCAATTATATAGTAAATTAATTTAAAATAATTTATGATCTTTATCATGCAAATATCAATACTTGATTTAAATCGAAAACTATCCAGGTTAACTTTGTCCTTGTAATGTTTCTACATTTCCTCTGCTTCTGAATAATCCTTACCCTAGTTACAAGAGACATTTTACTCCTGGAAACAACTTTGAGCTTCAGAACAGTTTGTGATGATAGTAGTTTTCCCCTTGCCCTTCTCAGTGTGCTCTGCAGTAACCCTTGGTGTTGGCATTATTCTGTGATACACACCCGCCCATGATGAGTCTGAAGGGCACCTCAGAGCGACCTCTCCTTCACCAGGAATTGCTCTGGTTTCTAGCCATGGAAAAGTAGGCTCTCAGCACTGAGAGTGGCTGGCCTCAGGCCACAACTTTTGGCCATAGTTCAGAGTTATCTTCTTACAGCTCTTGCTGCTGCTGCTAAGTCGCTTCAGTCGTTTCCGACTCTGTGCGACCCCATGGACTGCAGCCCACCAGGCTCCTCTGTACATGGGATTCGCCAGGCAAGAGTACTGGAGATGGTTGCCATCCCCTTCTCCTAGGCACACTTTTTCTTCCTGCACACCATTCCTTTAAAAACAGGACAGTTGGAGAAGGAAATGGCAACCCACTCCAGTATTCTTGCCTGGAGAATCCCGTGAGACAGAGGAGCCTGGCAGGCTACAGTCCATGGGGTCACAAGAGTTGGACACGACTTAGTGCACTGTCTCACCCCAGAGATCCTGCCACATATACCACAACAACCAAACATCCCCCAGTGACCTTGGCCCCACTGTTCCAATCACTCCCAGGTGGGAATTCAGGCACAAGTCCACAGAGGTCACAGACAATATACATACGGTTCTGTTATGTCCCATATATTACTCTTTCATGTCCCAAGGAAGACATTTTCTCTTAGAGATTTTCATTTAGTGTATCTTTAAAAAATCTTTCGTTAAATTTGCCTCCATCTTTTTCTTGGGTAAGGACAACCCAGAAATGGTCCTTTTGTGTCTATGATGTTGCCATTCACAGCTTTTCTTGATAGGCCTAGTACAATCTTGAGAACAGGGTTGCTGTATGCTGAATGTCAGACGGTAGCTCTTAGCTTTTTCTATCTTAGGTAGTTACGCTGTGCGTTTTTATTGGTGTACCATGTTTGATTTGTCCCTAATACCTTTGACGTTTTTCTGAGAAATGAAATAATGCAACATGAACTTACTAAAATACATTTTAAGCCTTTAAAAAAAAAAGGACAGTTGACATTTCTGTTTGAGTGAAAGGTACTCTCTCTTCCCAGGAATGTTGTTTTTCCAAGTATTTTCACTACTTATAAAAAAAAACAAACAACTTTTTATTTTGAAATGACTACAGATTCATAAGAAGTTGCAAAAATAGCCCAGAGACTACAGATTCATAGGAAGTTGCAAAAATAGCCCAGAGACATCCCATGGACCTTTTCACTCAGTTGCCACCAGTAGTAATATCTTACAGGATTTCCAGTTTTATGCTTCCAAATCTTAACTGATTTGGCAGGTCTTTCTAATGTCCCCACTGTCATCCTCAGCTCAGATTGCACTAGAAGACATGATTACGTTATGAGATTTTTGTCCTTGTTTTGCCATGATCTTTTTTTTTGGTTGTGCTTTGAGGCCTGTGGGATCTTTAATTTCCCAACTAGGAATGAACCTGTCCCCTCACCCTCATTGGAAGCTCGGAGTCCTAACCACTGGACTACCAGGGAAGTCCTGCCATTATCTTTCTGACCTGAAAAATACTTAATTCATCTCAGCTTTAATTTCTTTGTAAAATGAGGAAGTTATTCGTGCATTTTTGATTGTCATGTGATTGGTTAGCTGAAAGCTCAGCTCACCCCAACCCTTGTAGAAAGGCATCACAGATCAGTCCTCACCTAGATCACCCTCCCCCTGATTATTTCCTTCCTCAAGTGGAACAAATGGAGAAGTTTTGAAACTGTTTAGGCTCATTTCTAAGATAAAGAACATAGTAAGAGCAATATAGAATTGATTAATTTAGAGCTAGAATTTAGATTAAAATGCCAGAAATGGTAACCCATTCCAGTACTCTTTCCTGGAAAATCCCAGGGACGGGGGAGCCTGGTGAGCTGCCGTCTATGGGGTCTCACAGAGTCGGACACAACTGAAGCAACTTAGCAGCAGCAGCAGCATGCAACATTACAAAGCTGTATAGCACTATTTCCTATTAGAAATAAATTCACATAAAAGTCTAGGGCACTTGCAAATTTTAAATGGGAAAGAATGACTTTAGAAATTGGATTTTAAATGACAGTTAACATGTTTATTATAATTTTGTTTGATAATTCCCATATGATTATAATGGAGCACTTGTTATGCATGAATCTGTTATTTGTGAATATCATGATCTTCACTAAAAATTGCATGTCTTTTTATTTCTGAAATTAATTACTGGAGTGAAGAGCACCGTCAGTTTTTGTATTAAATTGTTTCAGTAGCATGTGGCTGGATATTTTAATCAATCCAAATGAAATGACCAAAATTATGTGAAGAATGTGGATTAATGGTGGATGTTTTATAGACAAATAGAAAAGTTTTCCAACCCAGAAACATTATTATTAGATCCTGGAAAAATTTTTTCTAAGAGAACTTCTGTGTTTTCCCATCTCAACTTTTCATTAGAATATATGTCATTTGTACAACTTCAATTCTCCATTCCATCAAGCCTCTTCAGAATTTTTATTTACCTTAATTGCAAGGCTGTAATCCTTTGCCTTGGTCACATGGTCTTGGCTGCACAGGCTTTGGAATCAGTTCCCAATCCCTGCCAAGTTATTTTAGAAATGAGTCACATTAGAAAATACTTCTCACCAATTTAAGAAAAATGGAAGTAAACAAGAATTATAATGTAATACAGAAAGGGGCAGTGCTCCCATCCATGATGAAGTCTACTCAAGTAATTCATACTTAACAGAAGGTATTTTTTTTCTCCTTCCCTTGCTGTTTGTTCAAATTGCTGATGTCACACCTGATGACTCTCAAATGCCCATCCTTGGTATTTCTTTGAAGCTTTGTGCAACGAGGGCAGCCTGGGCCTCTGGATCTTCACTTGGGCATGTTCCTGCCCACCTTGCTGCACCAGGCAACCGAGGAACAGCAGGAGCGCTTCTTCATGCCTGCCTGGAACTTGGAGATCATTGGCACTTATGCCCAGACAGAGATGGGTCATGGTATGGTGCATTCAGTCTACCTTCTGGGTTGGGTGGGGCTCTGCAAGCCTAGCGCACATGGAGCAACCATCATGTGCCAGCGGTGGCGTCTCCACATGCTGTGTGAGATCTGTTTAAATGCAGTCTTTCTGTAGCACTCCAGGTTTTCACATGTGTAAGTCTTGGCATAGACAATGCCTTGGTCAGCAGAAATTAAAGCTTATGTTATCACAGATATACTGATTACTTATTCATGGCTCCCCTTCAGCAAATCAAGAATTAAAGAGTTAGGTCTTACTTACTAAGTGGTTTTTCAGGTTCACTGCTTTTGTACAGAATTTGTATACAGAGTCTGAACCCATCTCTTTTCTTCATTACTATGATTCCCTTTGATACTGATACCTTAATGAACTTACACAGATTCCAGAAGAAATACATGTTAATAGCATGTGTGCTAAAGGGAAATGAGTGGCCTATATAACCAAAACATGCAGCATTTTTTACTTTGACATTGTTTGTGTTGATTCACTAAATTCAGTAGACTTCTAAAGGGGCTTTTTCCAAAGTTTAGTAAAAATAAGTTGTACTTGCAGGTAACTGATTTCACATTCTGTATGTACGCCCTTTCTTTTTCCTTTGCATCCCCCACCTGCCTTTCTCTGTGAACTGGATGGGGCCTAAGCTGGTGGCACTTGTTCTACATTGCTATTTGTGTTTGAATGGTATCAGTTCATCTACTTCTGGCTTCTGTTTGCCCACTCAGAAGTTTCAGAACAGCTGGTCTAGCGTATATTTGCTCTTTGTTCCTTATTCCTGTAACAGCTTCATCTTAATTAGATTGCTCAAATTAAATTTGACTTTCAGCTTTGATGCTAAATAGTATTTTACAGGATATTCCTAGGACACAAAGTGGAATACTATTTGGTTCAGTTGTGCATTGGAAAATACTCTGTCATTATCTGTTCTATAAAAATTTCTTTGGTGCAGGGAGTCTCACTGTCTGATTCTTTGATTCCCATCCAGGGGAAGGTTGATCACCCATAAACTGGCCATTTCTGTTATTCAACTTGGGACTTTCTGAATGTTTTACAATTAATTTTAAGTGGTGAATGAAATCTGGCATTATCAAAGCAGTCTGGTAAAAAGTTCTCATCATTGACTTCAGGATAGGGAGAGGGTCACATAGAACATTTTTCTGTAACTTTTTCAAAGAATTTTGGCATGTTTGTATTAGAATTCAAGGGCTTGCCTGATAGCTCAGTTGGTAATGAATCTGCCTGCAGTACAGGAGACCCCAGTTTGATTCCTGGGTCGAGAAGATCGACTGGAGAAGGGATTGGCTACCCACTCCAGTATTCCTGGGCTTCTGTTGTGGCTCAGCTGGTAAAGAATTTGCCTGCAGTGCGGGAGACCTGGGTTTGATCCCTCCTAGAGAAGGGCAAGGCTACTCACTCCAGTATTCTGGCCTGGAGAATTCCATGGACTGTATATAGTCCATTGGGTCACAGAGTCAGACCCGACTGAGCGACTTCATTCCAGGTCTTCTTTTCCCCAAAATGGTTATAACTTTTAAACTTTTAAAACTTGTTTTCCTTTCTAGCATTCATTCTGAAATAAATTCTCAGTTTACAAGAACTTTAGCTGCAATCTCTTCCTGTCATGTGTTATCTCATTCTTTGTTATAATACAGAATTCCAGAATGTTGAATTGGTGTGGTAGACACAATACGAATGAGTTGAAATTGGCACACTGACAACTTAGAGATGCTTTTAAAAGGGCAGTTAACTTCCCTGTTAAAGGCATAGCCTGTCATCTCAGGAAACTATGATTCTTATCTGTCTTTACATTTTCTTTTGGTTGATGTAAATAAATGTTCCCTATCCACTGCTGTGCAGTAAATCAAATACAGAAATGGAACATGCTTGACATTTATATTTTCAGCTTAATACGAACTATCTGATTTAAGCATGGGAAATTCAGGATCTTGGTTATCAACCATTTGTAGCTCATCTACAGATGTTTTATTGTTAGATGTTGTTACTCTCTGAGATGCTAGCACTTTAAAGGAATTGGACAGATTTTACCCTGTACCTGTTTTTTCCCATATTCTATCTGAAGTGGGTATAATTCATTTCCTTAGGAACCCATCTTCGAGGCTTGGAAACCACAGCCACTTATGACCCTGAAACCCAGGAGTTCATTCTCAACAGTCCTACTGTGACCTCCATCAAGTGGTGGCCTGGTGGACGTAAGTGAATTTTTTTAATAGTAACTGGATGTTTTGAAGACATTATAACATTGTGTTTAGAATATAGAGCGTCTATGAGAGTATAATTTTGAAATATAGAAAGAACTCTTAGGGCTTAAACTATGCTGAACTTTTCACATTCTTGTGTTACCTGTTATAGATATTTAAACACTTGTAAAGTGCAGAGGACAGCTGTCAGTTTTGCTGCTTTTCATAGGTTTTTATCTAAGCATTCCTATGTGTTAGCATAATTTCCACAATCATCATTTAAAGTAATTTAGTATTCCCAGTTTGGTTAGTCATTTATGTATTGAAAAGTATTTGAGGGACTTCCCTAGTGGTTCAGTGGCTAAGACTATACCCTCCCAATCCAGGGGGCCCTGGGTGCAATCCCTGGTCAGGAAAATAGATCCCACATGCTTCAACTAAAGATCCTGTATGCTATAACCAAGACTTGGCACAGCCAAATAAATAATCAAACAGAAATAGAAATGAGTATTTTTTTTAAGAAAGTATTTTAGTTTTTAAAATTTTGTTACAATAGCTTTGATGCGAAATTTATTTAATATTGTCTTCTGAGTAATTTGTTTTAGGATACATATATTTCAAATGAAGGATTTTGTTATCCACATTATATATTTTAATATGTGGTATTACATTTTGATAAGGAAAAAAACTAGCATGCAATAAAAGGGAAATATTTCTAGATGCACTAACCAAAAATCTCTTAAAGCAGCGTATCCTATAGTACAATGCGGTATTCTGGAGTGGTGGAATATTCTCTATCTTTGCCGTTCAGCGTGGTAGCCACTGCCCACCTGAACACTGGAAATGTAACTAGCTGACTGAGGGACTGAATCTTCTATTTTATTTCATTATAATTAATTTAAATGTAAATAACCACATGTGGCTAGTAGCTACTGTCTTGGAAAGCCCTGCCTTAACGGAGAAAAAGGAAGTAATTTAATGTTCTACGATTATCCTAAAAATGTCTTTATGTAAATGAATGAAAAATAAGTAGAACAAGTAAAACTATCTTCTTTAAAATGCTATCAAATTAACATGTTGTCTACTCTAAACTTAGATAATATTATATGTCAATTATATTCCAGTAAAATACACACATATATATGTGTGTGTATTTTTAAAATGAAGGCTTACTTTGCCAAAATTTAATGAATTTTGCTATTGATGGAATCTTAGTCTTATATGTAACATATGCTTTTCTCTCTTTTGTTTCTGTCTTTTGAAAATTAAGAACATTTTCTCACTTTTCCTCTCTCGTTCTCTTTTATATCGTAGTTGGAAAAACTTCAAATCATGCTATTGTACTTGCCCAGCTCATCACTCAGGGGAAGTGCTATGGATTACATGCCTTCATTGTACCTATTCGTGAACTTGGGACCCATAAGCCTTTGCCAGGTTAGGATTATCTAATGTTGAGATGGAAAATTAAAACAGTCACTATCTTCTGCAAAAAGTATAATATGTAACTAAAGAAGAGGGGGGAGCCAGGAATTTCAGAACATAAACACCTTGAGACTTTCCTTTTATCTACGGTAGGTATTACCGTAGGAGACATTGGCCCCAAATTTGGCTATGATGAGATGGATAATGGCTACTTGAAGATGGACAACTGTCGTATCCCCAGAGAAAACATGCTGATGAAACATGCCCAGGTACAGTGAGATGGAAAATAGGAACAGACATGTCAGACATCGGGGTTTCAGTGGCTGTTGATTATCATAGGGTTGGGATGGTCTGTTCGTTTAGAAGGTAATAGATTTTTACTTCTGATGATGCTTTTATTGTGACCATGAAATCAGATCAGTTGACAGGTGTGAAGAGCATGTCTTGGTTTGCTAAACCAGTGGGGCTCACACTTTAGCATACATTAGAGTCGCCTGGAAGGCTGGCTAAAAACTAGATTACTTAGCCCCCAGAGTTTCTGATTTAGGAGGTCAGGGTGGGGACTGAGCATCAGGGTAGTGCTGATGCTACCTTTCTGGGGACCACACTTTGAGAATAAACTGCCACTTGGGTTTAACAGAAGGAAGCATCCATCTCATGTTCTTTTTCCAGGTGAAGCCTGATGGCACATACGTAAAACCCCTGAGTAACAAGCTGACCTACGGGACCATGGTGTTCATCAGGTCCTTCCTTGTGGGAGAATCCGCTCGGAGTCTGTCTAAGGCATGCACCATTGCCATCCGATACAGTGCTGTGAGGCATCAGTCTGAAATCCAGCCAGGGTAAGGGTGAAGTCTGAGATGAGCTCAGTACTAAAGGTCTGGCGTGAACCCCATCCAGATATCAAAATTCCCAAACGTGATGTGGAGAAAGTGCATTTGTTATAAAATTAGCTAGAATGGCAGTGTACTGGGTCTGCTACTTAGAATCTAAACTTCCTTAAGTGGAAAGATGAGAATAAGCACCTAATTATTACTTTTAACTTTCTAAGAAAATGATAATATTACTAGAGCTTTATAAGTGTTCAACAAAACACTGAAGGTGTGGTGTGAAGGTTCTAATTGCTGCTAACAACTACAAATTGTTTAGTGAAAGTGACATTAAACTCAATTCCCTGTTGTGTTTCTGGGCATAGTTTGTTCTTATTTCCGCCTACTAATTGGGCATGACTCTGATAAACTTTTTACTCTTAAAGAAGAAATAAAGAGATTGGTAAGAGCAGACTCGTTTTGCATGCTCAGTGGACCTTCTTAGACTTTCAGTATTAAACTTAGTACACTGGATCTTCTCATATTAGTGGTCAGGGTATAGTTTATTCTACCAGCTACACCCTTTAACATTGCCTTCCTCCTGTGAAGTTAACAAAGTTTGGTTCTGTATGTTGATATGAGATACTGTTTTCATAGTCAAACTAGAAAGACTGGAAAGATTAAGAAAAATACAAATGTCAACTAGAAAATCCTGTTCACGTGTTCAACAGGGTGGTTCAGAGTGTGGTCTTCTGTAGCCAAATACCCTAGATTTAAATCAAGAATCTGCCACTTACTAGCTCTGTGACCCCGGCTAGGTTCTTAACCTCATTTTCCCCATCTGTAAAATAGAGCTAATAAAAATTACCTCACAGGATCTTTGTGAGGATTAGATAAATTAATCTATCAAAGTGCTTAGTCCAGAATCTGGCACGTAGTGAGCTCTGTATAGGCATTTATTTATTTATTTTTGTTTGCTTTTCCTTTTTTTCATATACTTAGTGAACCAGAACCACAGATTTTGGATTATCAAACCCAGCAATATAAACTTTTTCCCCTCCTGGCCACTGCCTATGCCTTCCAGTTTGTAGGGCGCGTACATGAAAGAGACCTATCTTCGGATTAATGAAGACATTGGCCACGGGGACCTGAGTGAGCTGCCTGAGGTCTGTGTCTGGTCTCTGTCCCTTGTGGGAACCCTTCTTGTTCATACTTCCCTGTGGGATCATGTGCAGAGAAAATTAAACATTGGGATACCTTGAAAAAAATCCATATTTTTATGGATTTATCCATGTTCTTAAAGTTCAGAATTACTGTACTATGTTGGGTCCTTTATTGAGCGAAGGAACCTAAGTGGTGCCCTTTTTTGCCACGTAGAACAGTTTAGAAGGGAATGTGGTAAAGTTACTAGTTTAGGCTAGTCAGATGAGGATGTTTTTCAATTTACATACATGGCAAGTGATTTTGTTTGGTTTTTGTTTGTTGGGTTTTTTTGGCCACACCAGGCTGCTTGTGGGATCTTAGTTTCCTAATCAGGGATCAAACCAGGCCCCTGGCAATGACAGCACAGAGCCCGAAGCACTGGATGCCAGGCAAGTCCCTGGCAAGTGATTCTGCAAGTGACCATTTCTGTTAAGTGAGGTTCAGTGTGTCTATTTGGAACACAAGCTGTCAGCACCACAGACGTCCTGATGGCCTGTGCTTCCCCCTTCAGCTTCATGCGCTCACCGCTGGGCTGAAGGCTTTCACGTCCTGGACAACAAACACAGGTATTGAAGCCTGTCGGATGGCTTGTGGCGGACATGGCTATTCTCACTGCAGTGGACTTCCAAATATTTACGTCAATTTTACCCCAACCTGCACCTTTGAGGGGGAAAACACTGTCATGATGCTGCAGACAGCCAGGTTAGAATCTAATTCATGATTTCTATCCTATGTTCTCAGGAATGTCCGAGTCCTTTCCGCTGATACCTGTTCCTGTGTTTTCTCTTTGCATTGTATTTGTTCCTGAAAGAGGTCATTTTGCCTTCCATCCTGACCCAGGATGTTTATCTTGTGCTCAGACTAGTATGAACCCCTGTCACAGAGTTTAAAGCCATTACAAGAGTTCACTTTATTTCTATTTCATGGGAAGCATAGTTACTGAAAGCATGTGCCCTGGTGACTTCTAGGTTCCTGATGAAAAGTTACGACCAGGTGCACTCAGGCAAGTTGGTGTGTGGCATGGTGTCCTACTTGAATGACCTGCCCAGCCAGCGCATCCAGCCACAGCAGGTGGCCGTCTGGCCAACCGCGGTGGATATCAACAGCCCCGACAGCCTGACAGAGGCATACAAGCTTCGAGCAGCCAGGTGAGCGCACCCACAAGAGCTGGGACCAGCAGCTGCAGGGGCCTCAGGCCCAGGGCCTAAGTGGGAGGCACGAGTATTCACTGTCACCTTCTTGGGCTCCAGTTTTCCAGGTTTTTTTTTTGTTTGTTTGTTTGTTTGTTTGTTTTAAACAGATTAGTAGAAATTGCTGCTAAAAACCTTCAGACTGAAGTGATTCACAGAAAAAGTAAGGAAGTAGCGTGGAACCTAACGTCCATTGACCTTGTTCGGGCAAGTGAGGTCAGTGATGGTTCTCCTCCCCTGCCCCACCACAGGTCCTTCACCACCCCCTCATTTTCTTAGTACAGAAACCTTATCACTGTTGACTCTTTTTCAGAGGTTCTTACATTCTGGTGTTTTCCTTATATCTAGGCACATTGCCACTATGTGGCAGTTAAGCTTTTTACGGAAAAAGTCCTCCAGATTCAAGAGAAGTCCATCCAAGCTGTCCTAATGCGTTTGTGTCTCTTGTATTCTTTGTATGGAATCAATCAGAATGCAGGGGATTTTCTTCAGGTCAGGATTTTCTAAGTTTAAGTCCCTTTATTTATTTACTTCTTAATTTGTTATGGAAAATAATTTTGGTTTATTTTGTAGTTGTGCCTGTGTGTGTGTCTAGATATTCATAAACATCTCTCTGTATACGTACCTTATAACGTCTGTGCTTGCTTGCTCATTTCTTCCCTTTAGGGGAGCATCATGACAGAGTCTCAGATCATCCAGGTGAATGAGCGCATAAAGGAGCTGCTGACTGCGATTCGCCCTGACGCGGTTGCTCTGGTGGATGCATTTGATTTTCAGGATGTGACACTGGGCTCTGTGCTTGGCCGCTATGATGGAAATGTGTACGAAAACATGTTTGAATGGGCCAAGAAATCCCCACTGAACAAAACAGAGGTAAAAAAGAAAAAAGTGTCTTTTCACTTTTTGAAGTTATTCATTTAAATACTAAGGCAGGAAAGCCCTCGGAGAGTGACCACCTGTGGAAGCTTTGAGCACTCTCATGACCACTTCAGACAGTCCTTTTATTTGAGCCACAGGTTCTGAAGGGAGTAAGACCTTTCCTATAGTATGTGGGCTTTTAGTTTCCTTAACTAACAACAACTGAAAAATCTCAAACATACACAGACAGAGCGCTGCAGCGCATCTCCCTGCACCCTTGGCCATGTTTCAACAACTGTCTGCTCATGGCCAGTTGCATTCCATCTGAACCTCCCAACTGAGAATTATTTTGAAGCAAATCCAAGGTATCAGGAAATTTTATTCATAAATATTTCAGTATGTATCTCTGAAAGATAAGGATTCCTTTTTAAAAAGCATAACTGCAGTGCCATTCTCACACTGAAACAAATTAACAATAATTCTTTGATATCATGAACTAGCCAGTCAGTGTCCAGATTTTTCCCCAGTTAGCTCAATTCTCCCCCATCCCCCTTTGATTTTTTTTGAATCAGGATCCAAATAAGGTTCAGATAATTTTTTGATTAAAAGTACGTTATTTTGGGACTTCCCTGGTGGGCCAGTGGTTAAGAATCCACCTTCCAAGGCAGGAAACATGAGTTTGATCCCTGGCTGGGATCCCACATGCCTTGGGGCAACTAGAGAGCCCTTGTGCCACAACTTGAGAAGCCCCTCCCTGCACCACAGCGAAGAGCCTCTGAGTCACAATCAAGAGCCAGTGCAGCAAACAAAAAATGCTATTTTAAATTGCAAGCTCCTTATCAGTAATGTTTTCTCTCTCCCTTTCCTGCAGGTCCATGAGTCTTACAAGTACCTAAAGTCACTGCACTCCAAGCTCTGACGTGGTTTGAGGAGAAGTGCAGTCATCCCCGAAAGTAGCTGTCACACAGACTGCGTGGAATCTTGATCAAATTCAGAAAAGCTGTAGAGCAAGTGATAAATTGACCCTTTCCTCTTTTTATAAATGAAAAAAGAAAACAGATTTTACAAATTAAAGGAAAAAACCAGATGTGTTTTACAAGTGCAATTAACACTGAAAGAGACTATTAAGCATTCAGAAAAAGCTTTAAGAAATGCAGTGCGACTTCCATCTGTATTGCTGCTGATCCCAGGAGGCCAGGACTTTTGATAATTAGTAAAAATTTAACTACTAAGTAGTTAATTATTTTCACATCTTAATTGCTAATCACTGGATATACAAGTGTTTTTAAGCAGAAGTGTTTTTAAGCAGGATAGAACCCTTCCAAGCTTTCTTGCTCATGTCCTAACACAGCTGCCAGGGGTCCCGGCTAGAAAGCAAGAGTGAAGAAGAGAGACTAGGGGAAAAGAAACTAATCAGGAAACCTGTGAGTTCGTGCCTGACACACTGACACCTTTCCTGCCTGCTTGCCCTCCTTTATTGGTGTATTGCTCTGATCTTAAGTGTTCACAGTAGCATTTTCCAACCCAAAGATTTCTTGAGCACAGGCTCCTGCAGGGTCTCTGCCCTGTGTGATTCGGAACTAAGCTTCCAATGGAGGGTTCCCTAAACTGTACCTCTAGGAGCACTATAGCTCCCTTTGCCTCAGCTTCTGGGGAAGAGGGAGGCAGCCAAGTCATCTCTACATATAACTTTTGGCAACTAATGAGATCTCCAGATCAGTGGTTTTGATCTCCCTCTCCTGAGAAAGACGCTAAAGAAAGGAGAAAAATAGTCACAGTTCCTTCTTAGAAGAATAAGGGAGTGGAGAGCTATCAGTTATGGTTACTGTAACTTTGGTGACCATAGTAACTACATTTTCTAGAACAATCCAGATTTCCTATATTCTGGCACTCTGGCAGAAGCCATTAAAATGCTTGGAGGTTACTGTGTCTGGCCTTAGAAAAAAAAAGCATCACTCATTGCCTCTTATACCCAGGAAAGTCCTTTGACAAACCATGTGTTCTGATTTTTTAATCAGAAAATATAATCATTGAAACAGTGACTAAAGGATAAATGGAACCTCCATAGATTGTTTCTTATGGTATATCTGGTTTTATTTTCAGTATGTTTCTAGGAGCTTTATCTGACTTGCTAAATTGTCCTTTCAGCTGAAGTCTAATTTATACAATCATTCTATATTTAAAAGCTAAACATGTATCTCATGATGAATTTTTTCTTCAATGTAAAACAAATCACTTAATTTTCTTGTTGTTGTTAACTGTATTTATAACCTCTGTCTCATGAAGCCAGTTGTTCTAGAGTCAGTCTTGAGAATGTAGTATGTTATTCAGGGAAATGTAATTCCCTTCTTGGGACCTTATCTATCACTGGGATAGATTTTATCTATCCCAGTGAAACTAATAATAGGAGACTTTAAGGTCCAGCAGAAGAAATACTGCCTGTTGACACAAGCCTTAATCTTTCCACCAGGAGAACTAATTGATAATTGTGTTAACATTGAAGTAAAAAAGCACTCTGTAAATCTCGTATGGGTATCTCTTAGGACTAGATCAGATTCTGGGAAATAACAGTAAATTCAGATTGTTTAATATTAACCTGTTAAATATAGAATTGTTTCCCGTTAGTGGTTAAAAATCACTCACAGAGGGTTAACCCATGGCCAGGACATGAGGGTTTTTGAAATGACACCCACACAATCCAGCTGCCTAGGTTGGGGTCTAAGCAATTTGAAACATGGTGGTGGACTCTGCCAGAGCCACCTTCAGTCCAGCACCTTGAGTTTTATTTAAAAGCTAGATCTCATATTGACAGTATTTTTATTAACATTGAAATGTTTTGAACTTATTCACTGAAATTAAAGAATAAAGTTACATAAGACCTCAAGAATTTGTCACTATCAAGATGGAAAGAATGTACCACGTAAAATTAAACATAAATTTAAATTATGAAGAATTTTAAGATGTAGATTTAGGTAACACTAAAAAAAGAAGGAAGGAAGGAAGGAGTGAGACCTGCCTGAGCAGATAGCCCTAAACCTGCCATGATGCTGTCTTTGTAGAGTATCTGAGTGCTCTGTCCAAGCAGGAATACCGGTTTGTTGATTTCTCATAAGGAAGCAGCAGACCCAGCTTGCTGTCCCTTAGAAGCCAGACTTTGCCACAGATAAAGTTGGTTCTGTTGGGTTCTTTTGTGAGCCATTTTCATAAAGAGAACAGATAAATTTCAGCCTAATCTCCAAAATGATAGTAAACCTGAGCAGAATTATTGTTTCTATTAGATGATACTGACCTAACCCTTTGAAAGATTCATGTGGTTTTTGCTGTTTGTAATGGATGAAGTTTGCTTCATCCTGAAGTATTTGGATTTCTACTTCGTATCTACTCAGTAGACACTGTGGTATACTTCAGTGTTTGGACATAAGTGACCTCAAAGCACAGTTGGTCCCAAAGCCTTTGCAGGCCTTCCTGTTCTTGTCTTCAGAACATGATACTGCTAAGTAGCAGCTTATCGTCAGAACATTCACTTAATTACAACATTAACAATGTTCACATACTTTCTGAGAACTTACTGGTTGTAATTTCAAATAATATACACCTGGAGGCATTTAATCATTTGTAACATTAACTTGCTATTAGAACTCAATTCTTGGATTTTCTTCAGTGCAAGGCTTTGGTTGCAGAAATATATTGATTCATGATCCTTGAGTTCTCTAGGGAACAAAAATTCCTCTTGACTGTTGCCCAGAGTCCTACCCCTTTCTGAGTTCTTTCTGTCCATCTCAGTAAAAAGAAAACTAGATGCAGATGGCCTATAACACCCACTAACCATTTTGTGTACTGTGCAAAGTATGCCTGGGGTTATAGATTGTCCTCAAGCAGTAGCTGCTGCACAAACTGGAGAGGAACCTTGCCAGGAAACTGATGATTCTACTTGAGGCCAAGAGTCTTCTGTTGAGTATCCTGACTCATAAAGGTTTTCATGGAGAAATGCAGAGATCAGCTAACTGAATATTTATTATTCCATTCCTGGAGGATTAGACCAAGTCACCGTAAATGAATAAAATGTCTTTTCATTTTAAAACACTGGTGGAGTTTTGCTTATAGCTCTCCAAACTCAAATTTTCATTATTATTCCTGTGGTCCATGATAATAAATACAGAAACATAAGGAAATTTTAGAGTTAGCAGATGTTAGCCTTTGTAGACTGCAAATTCCTAGTTTTCAGAGAATTTTTTTATTTTGTCTTAAATATAAGTGAGCCACTGATTATCTCAAGGAAAATCATGGAACATTGGGAGGGATATTAAGAATTCTGAAGCAAAACAGTTTAACCACGTTACTGTCAACTGTTTCACAGATTAGGTAACAATGTGATTGTCCATCTTCTGCATAATATTCCAACTGATGACCGCTTGTTTGTAAACATTTCCAGTTGCTATGAGTTCAAGGAAATTACTTTGGCACATATAATTTGCTACCTTCTTACCCCTTTAACTGTCCTGGTTTGAGTTTGGTTCCTACCTGATAAAGTGTATTTAGCATGTATTGTTCCGCATGCCTGGCAGGACATGTCAGTGAAGGTGGAAGTACTGGAGGAGGTGCACAGGTCCAAAGACTGAGTCACGGTTGGACAGTGGTGACCCACCAACCTTCGAATAAGCTAAACCACTAACCCCATCTTCCTTTGTAAAATTGAAAAACCCTTAATAAACTCTGTAATCAACACAAAAAGTGTTACTGTCTTTATTAGGTGATGGTGTTGGGTTTCATTCTGGCTTCACAGCTTTGGCTTTCATAATTGAAGGTCACAGCCACTTTCCTAGTCTTTATGGTTTCACTGCCCATCAGTTTTCCACTCTTAACACGTTTCTCATGCCCATCCCCCTTTCCACCAGTGAGCCCTCAAAAGAATGCTGAAAAACTTTTTTTTTTTTTGGCTGTACCGTGGAGCATGTTGGATCTTACTTCCTAGACCAGGAATCAAACCCGTGCTCCCTGCTGTGGAAGTGCGGAGTTTTAATACTGGGGCACCAGGAAGTTCCTGGAAGAACTTTAAATGTTTGGTTTGGAGCCTAGGTGGGCTTTCCTTGTGGCTCAGCTGATAATCCGCCCGCAATGCGGGGAGCTGCTGCTGTTGCTAAATTGCTTCAATCCTGTCCGACTCTGTGCGACCCCATAGACGGCAGCCCACCAGCTTCCCCTGTCCCTAGGATTCTCCAGACAAGAACACTGGAGTGGGTTGCCATTTCCTTCTCCAATGCTAGTGAAAAGTGAAAGTGAAGTCGCTAGGTCTTGTCCGACTCTTAGCGACCAGCCTACCAGGTTCCTCCGTCCGTGGGATTTTCCAGTCAAGAGTACTGGTGTGGGGTGCCATTGCCTTCTCCGGCAATGCGGGAGACCTAGGTTCAACCTCTGGTTTGGAAAGATCCCCGGAAAAGGGAAAGGCTGCTGCTACTGCTGCTAAGTCGTTTCAGTCGTGTCCGACTCTGTGCGACCCCATAGACGGCAGCCCACCAGGTTCCCCCGTCCCTGGGATTCTCCAGGCAAAAACAGTGGAGTGGGTTGCCATTTCCTTCTCCAGTGCATGAAAGTGAAAAGTGAAAGTGAAGTTGCTCAGTCGTGCCCGACTCTAGCGGCCCCATGGACTGCAGCCCACCAGGCTCCTCCATCCATGGGATTTTCCAGGCAAAAGTACTGGAGTGGGGTGCCATTGCCTTCTCCAGGGAAAGGCTACCCACTCAAATATCCCGGCCTGGAGAATTCACTGTCCATGGGGTCGCAAAGTGTCAGACACAACTGAGCGACTTTCACTTCACTTCACTTTGGAGCCCAGGTAGTGGTAGTTCTGCAGAAAACCGGGAGGAAGAAGCTCCCTGACCTCGGAACCCACATACAGCCCGCTTAGCAAAGGGCGTTAAGGCAGCCCCAGCAACGCGCCCAGCGGCTAAGTGGACGCGGTGCGCCGACAAACGGCCGCGGAGGGGCACCCTGGGAAGTGTGGTTCATTCCAGCGCCCCAGACTCCCTTGGCTCTAGCAGGTGAGAGGGCTTAGGACTACAACTCCCAGGATGCTTCGCGCCTCTCCTTTCTTCCGGAGGCCGGGCGACCGAGAGATTGGCGTCCGTAGCGCTCCGAAGCTGGAGGCCTGACTGAACCGGGCTGGAGTGGATCCTGGGCCGGCAGCTATGTCTGGGACACATCCCAGCGGCTGCGCCTCCGAGGGGAATGGCACGTAACCGGGGCGCGGGGGCAGGGAGCGTGGGGAGGATTTCAGGGGCTGGAAGGATCATAGGCTGCGCTCGGGATCGAGATGGGCTGGGCGCGAGGACCGAGGGGGTGACACCAGGAGGGCCCTAGCTAAGGGATCTTAAAACGCCTGGCACGGAGTTGGCTGTGCACAACGATGCGATGGTCCTTGTGGTTCTGAGGCCTTTGCAGCCTCCCTTAGAAATTCCCACGGCCTGCGAGTCTGGGACAGGGCCACTGGGAAATGGGAGACGCTCCTAGATGTGATAGGAGACAAAACACGCTGGGTCGTGAACACTGCCGTTACAGAGAAAGAGAAACTCAAGCATTCAGGGCGGCCCCTGTGCGGTAACCCCACATTAACTTTGCATTCTAATAACAGGACAGGCTGGCACCAGGCAACTGGAGCCGCCCACCTCTATTCCTTTCTTCCAAACTGTGCCAAAGGTCAGTTTGCGTAACTTTTGAGGAGCCGGCGGGAAAGAATGAAAATTCTGGGGAAAACAGTTCACCACTAATGGAGTGAGTTGGATTTACAGTTAAAGGGGGAAATTTTCCACCGATAGTGAAAATACTATCAAGGAGTAAGCAGTTTTCACATCTGTTCTGTGTGCGGATTGCTGCTGGGAAAGTAGTCCTGAGTGTTGCCTGGAAAGGTGAATAGACCACAGAGCCAGACCCCCACCTCTTTTCTAAGATGGGGACCTGCCATTTTCTGTATCCTCTTTCAGAATAAGGAATGAGGACCACTGCACTTTTTCAAATAATCTCCAAGCCTCGAAAAGTTACCCAGAACACTTTGCCTCTCATCTGAATCACCCCCATAAGAAATTTTTAACTGACAGAAATAGGTTTTGACCTCTTGAATGGGTAAAGTGAGAGAAGGCTTTATCAATCTTCGACTCAGGCACTGTTAAAGCCAAATTGTTTGTGAGCAGACACTTTAATTTTCTTCATTAGGGAGGATGAGCCTGACTGGCAGAATTCCAGTGAGCTGGACAGCACTGTGAAGGAGCTAGAAGCAGCCCCCCAGAGCCTTGAGATGGTAAGCAGGATGCAGAGCAGTTTAGTTCAGTCGCTCAGTTGTGTCTGACTCCTTGTGACCCCGTGGACTGCAGCACACCAGCCATCCCTGTCCATCACCCATTCCCAGAGCTTATTCAGACTCAGTGTCCATTGAGTCAGTGATGCCATCCAACCATCTCATCTTCTGTCGTCCCCTTCTCCTCCTGCCTTCAGTGTTTCCCAGCATCAGGGTCTTTTCAAATGAGTCAGCTCTTCGCATCAGGTGGCCAAAGTATTGGAGTTGCAGCTTCAGCATCAGTCCTTCCAATGAGTATTCAGGACTGATTTCCTTTAGGATGGACTGGTTGGATCTCCTTGCTGTCCAAGGGACTCTCAAGAGTCTTCTCCAACAGCACAGAATCAGAGCAGGTGTGTGGAAATGGGAGTCTACCCTCCCCCATGCCTCCCACCTCCAAGAGCTTGACTGCATGAAGTACTTTGGGGACTGGGTGGCCCCAAAGAAGAGTGATGGTTAGGAGCATGGATATCAAACTTATTAATGGGACTTCTCTGGGAGGTCCAGTGGTTAAGACTCTGTGCTTCCCAATGCAGGGGGCATGGGTTCAATCCCTGGTCCAGCAAGCTATGTGGCACGGCATAAAAGAAAAAAAGTAACTTTTTATTAAACAGTAAGCAAGCATCTCTTTTGAGCCTCTGAATATCCATCTGGAAAGCATTTATACGTGTCTGTCACTGATACCGAACAGTCAGGGACATGGATTAGAGGAAAACGTTACATCCTGGGAGGGGTTGTGTGTGGCATCTGGAAATCTAGGGGAAAGGAGAAACTTCCTCCCACCAGATGGCACCCAATGTGGCATCCACTGCTGGTTGGGGGTGGCCCTTTTCATGCTTTGTACGCGTCTGTTCTGAGAAACTCTTAAGAAAACCATAAAAGGCATCGGTCCCCAAATGCCACTGGTGCTCCTTGTCCCCATCTTTGCAAAAGGCAAAACAATTTATTCTGCATTCTGGGTTTTAGTACACATTCACTGTCTGATCTTGTTCATGGGATTTGTTTTTCCTTTTTAGGCACCAAAAACCAAGAAAAGATTGAAAGGTAAGTGGGGATGAAACAGCACCCATAAGCCAAAAATAATTCCCCCGCCTTGGGTCCGACCACATGACTTAGAAATGTCTGCCTGAATGTTCTCAGTGAATATCTTTTTTTTTTTTTTTTAATATTTATTTGTGCCAAGTCTTAGTTTTGGCACTTGGGATCTTTAGTTGTAGGAACTAGTACCCTGGAAAAATCTATGGACAAGAGGAGCCTAGCAGGCAACAAAGTCCATGGGGTCTCAAAAAATCAGACACGACTGAGCATGCAGTCACTGGTTCCCTGACCAGGGACTGAATCCAGGCCCCCTCCCTTGGGAGCAGGGAGTCTTAGCCACTGGGCCACTAGGGAAGTCCCTTGCTGTGAGTCTTGCTGTTTTCCCTGTAATCCCAAAGGCAGCTTGTGCTTTCCTAGGGAACTCCCTGTGCTGCCTTGCTGGCCCTTGGAGTAATTCAGAAATAAACAACAGATGGGACTCAGGGAAAAATCCTTTTGATTGGGCTCTGTATCCAGAAATATCCAGGTGGAGTATCCTGGATGAGGTCTCAAGCTATGAGGCCCTAAAGGACCCTTCTTTCCTCCTGAAATCACGGTGGCCCCTTTCCTGTTCCAGACTCCATCGATGATGTCCTTGCTGACCTCCTGGGAGATGAGGGTAAGTGCCCCTTCCCCAGAACCCCCTGATTCAGGCTTGCTCTCTCTCTCTCTTCTAGTAACAGAGATATAATTCACATAAAGTTCAGTCTTTTATAAAGTGTACGGTTCCGTGACATGTAGTATGTTGACAGAATTGTGTGGTCACCACCACAGCCAAATTTAGAACCTTCTCGTCACCCTGTAAAGAAACTCCACACCATTAGCAGTCACTCCTCACTCTCCCCTCCTCCACCCCTAGGCAGCCACTTAACTTTCTTTCTCTATGAATTTGCCTTATTTTACATTAAATGGAATCGTGCAGTATGAGGCTCTTGCATCCGGCTTCTTTTCACCTTCCACGTGTTCCAGGTCCATCTGCACTGTAACATTCCTCTCCATTCCCTTCCATGGCTGGACAATATTCCATTGTTCTATATGCTCCATTTTGCTTGGCCATTCATCAGTTTATGGACGTTTGAATGGTTTCCACATTTCAGCTAGGCTGTTATGAATAATGCTGTTATGAACAACCATATACAAGTTTTTGTGTGCGCTTCTGTGTTCAGTTCTTTCGGGTGTAAACTTAGTTGAATTACGGGATTATATGATAACTCTGTGTTTAACTTTTTGAAGAACCGCCAAACTATTTCCCACAGGAACTGTACCAGTGTACATTCCCATCAGCAGTGTAAGAGAGTTCCAATTTCTCCACATTCTTGCCAGTAATTGTTATTTTCTTTCTCATTATATCAATCTTGGAGAAGGAAATGGCAAGCCACTCCAGTATTCTTGCCTGGGAAACCCCATAGACAGAGGAGCCTGGCGGGCTACAGTCCATGAGGTCATAGAAGAGTCGGACACAACTTAGCGACTAAACAAGGACAACAAATAGCGAGCTTAGTGGCTGTAAAGTTAAATCTCATTGTGATTTCAATGGCCATTTCCCTAATGACTAATGATGACTAATGACCTTGAACATCTTTTCATGTGTTTCCTGGCCATTTATATCTTTGAAGAAAGGTCTATTCAGATCTTTAGCCAGTTTTCAAACTGAGTTATTTGCCTTTTTATTGCTGAGTTTGTAAGAGGTCTTTCTGTATTCTGGACACGAGTCCCTTACCCGGTGTGGCCATGTCTGCTGCACTGAGAAGTGGGGCTTTGGGCCAGCGAGCTCAGCAGCCACCGCGTGGCTTGGTCCAGAAGCACAGAGCACAAGCCCGCGGGTGATGGGAGGGCCTTGTTTCCGCATTCCTGGTCGGGGGGTGGGGACGGCCTCTTGATTTGGCACCAGTTGGGTTGACTTCCTGCTTGGAAATATATGATGCCCTCCTCCTTTCAGGTTTTTAAGAGACCTGCCTCGAGGGTCAGTTTCCTTCCTCCAAAAAGGCTCCTCTCTCAGTAGGAAGATGGGGGAGACAGCTTGGTGGGCAACGTGCAGTCCTTTCCATCTTGACTGCAGTTCTCCGTGGCCAGATCACATCTTTTATTTTCTTTTTTCAGCGACACCACCTGAGAAGCCTGTTAAACTAACGTCACGTGCCAGAGATGCCCCAGGTGTAGCCCAGGTGCCCCCTCCTTCCAGGCCTGGACCAAAGTGAGCACATGGGGCCCCCGGGCATCCAAGCCCCATTTCAGGCTGAATGCTCCTGCCTTTCCCTCCCTCTCCACTCACGGTGGGTGCTGCTTGTAGGGCCATGACCTTCCTGTCCTCCCTTCAGCTCCAGGGCAGCGGAGGACCCAGAAGGGTGGGAAGGGAACTGAACTGGAGGTCAGAGGTTCCGGCTTCCAGTTCTGCTTACTGTGTGACCCTGGGCAACTCCTGAAGCTCTCTGGGTCTCCGTTTTTTTACTCTCGGAATTAGAGGATTGACCTAGATGCTTGACTCTCAAATTGGTGACTCTCAGATTGTTCTTCTGAACTTTCCCCACAATTGTGAGATAGGGAGGCACTTTGTGAGCGCTCCTCTCTCCACCTTCATTTTACCCCAAATAGCTCTGTTTTCTCTCTTACCTGTTGTTTGTAAAGGGACTGTACATTTTTAACACACTTAAAAATCATCGCATTTGGTGACTTGTGAGATTGCATTCAGCAATTCTGTCCTTCTGGAGAAGTCTGTCTAGGTTCACGTGGCCTCTCTAAGCTCCTTCTCCTTCCTTGAATCATCTAGTGCCCTGGGGACCGTGGGGGTGGGAGTAGGGGCGCGGGTATAGGCTCTGCCCCTTTGCAGGTCCCTCCTGGAAGACGATGCCTTCCTCACCCAGGCAGGCCTGGCGGGAGCTGATGCCGAGGTGAGCCTGGCCTGTTCCCTCCTCGTCACTGGCTCTGTTCACACCCAGAGATGGCTGTTGTGTCCGAGGGGCTGCCCACAGAAGGCTTAGAAATCCCCACAAAGCCAGTTTGTTCTTAAAACAGTACCCAAGGGCTGCCAAGTGGACTCAGAGCAAGTCCTTTTCATTCTTTCCGGTGAGATGAGCTAGAAAGGAGAGCTCCGAGCAGCTGCTGGAGGCTCAGCGGTTGCCCCTTCTAATGGCACTTCCCATAGTAAACTCCATGTTGTCCAATCACGTGGAGGGAAAGTAGCCTAATTTGTTTTGTGATGGCCATGGACTTCCTTTTGGGAGGACTCAAAAGCAGCAGTGCTTTGTGAGTATCCACAGCTGGTCAGGTTTGACTTCATAAAATGCCTGAGCACCGTGAGGGCAGAACCCTCCAGATTATGCTCCTCCCCTCACCCAGCTCTGCTCCTGCCCTAACAGGAGCCAGGTGATAAGGGTCCTGAGTTTTGCTGGGCCTTGACCAGCATGTCTCTCCTGACCCTCCCGTCATGTAGGTTTCAGACATCTCGGATGCAGACCCGCAGGCTCTGCTGCAGGCCATGAAGGTAAGGACACAGCTTCGCGGGGATGGGCTGGGACACTGTTTTACACCAAGCCTTCATTGTCCCTGTTGTTCCTTCGTTTATTTATTTATGTATGTATATTGGCTGCACTTCACAGCACGTAGGATCTTAGTTCCCTGACCAGGGATCAAACCCACACCCCTCCCTGCAGTGGAAGGCAGATTCTCAACCCCTGGACCACCAGGGAAGTCCCAACCTCGGGGAACCTTAAACCCCAGGACCCTGCTGTTTCGTTTCTACCGCAAACAGCTTCAATATTTGCTAAGCTTTTGTGAGAAACTGCTGAAAGCAGGTTTGAGGCTCCCTCCCATTCTCACCTCGAGGCGGCAGCTGCTCATGAGGGTTGGTGGGAGTACCAGCTGGAAACCTTTCAGCTCATCTGAGACCTACTGTGTGGAGCCTTTGGGTTTTGGCCCTGCCTCTATCTTTGTCCTGTGACCTTGTTGGGGTGGGTTCCCCATCCAAGTCCCCATCTGTTCCACATGGAAGTTGGAGGCAGCATCCTTCCCAGGCTGCTCAGAGCCTGGGGGTGTTTAGCACCCAGCTGAGCACCTGTGGGGATTCTTTCCTCCTTCCTGCTTTTCCAGGACCTGGATGAAATGGATGCTGACCTCTTAGGGCTGAAGAAGTCAAATCTAGCCTCAAACAAAAGGCCTGCAAAGGGCTCTGGGAAAGAAGAGCCACCTAGTCCTCTTAAAACCGCCGGTGTGTTAACCACCAGTGAGAAAGGTGAGTAGGACATAGCTCCTCGAATGAGATGATACTCTGGGGATGTGGGAGATCCTTAGAAGGATGTGGGAGATCCTTAGAAGGCCTCGTGTGCTATGGGTTTTCTCTGCCTGGGATGGGGAAGACCAGGAGTTCACTGTGTACCTGTGTGTTGGGAATGTTTATGGTTGGGGAGGGAGACGGGTTGAGCTTCCCCCCCCCCACCACCTTCCTCGGACTCCTGGAGAATCCATTTGAGTTAAATTGCAGAATTTTATGGTAGCTTTTGCATTGCCCCAATCCATGTACCTGTTTGGAGCAACTTGTGAATAGGTCACTTCCAGGCCAAAAGCCTGACTGAGATCCAGGGCGGTATAGACCTCCCACGGCTATGTCCATGGCCACAAGCCACCAGATGGACATACACAGCAGCCCGGGGGTCCCGTCACAGTGTGGCAGCATGGAGGCCAGAGGAGACCTAGGCCTGTGGCCTTGGCTCCTCTTTGCTGCCTGTAGGAGAAGCGGCCTCTGTCTCCCTCCAGCTTTGGGCCTCAGTACAGGAAGTTCTCCTTGGAAGTTACCGCAGGCCCTGCAGTCAGGCCTCTAGGGCGCTTCAGTTTTGATACTTGTCTGCCCGAGGGCTGGCAGACTCTGTCAGATGCGGAGCAGACAGCTGGTGCTGTTGAGTTGATTTTGTTCCGCATGAATTGAAAGTGAAAGTGAAGTCGCTCAGTCATGTCCGACTCTTTGCGACCCCATGCAGTGTAGCCTATCAGGCTCCTCCATCCACGGGATTTTCTAGGCAAGAGTGATGAAGTGGATTGCCATTTCCTTCTCCAGGAGATCTTCCCAATCTAGGAATCGAACCTGGGTCTCCCACGTTGCAGGTAGCCGCTTTACCATCTGAGCCACCAGGAAGATCTCACGAATTGAGGGAGGGACTAATTGTGCCCCTCTGGCTGGGATGTCTGGGCACTTATCACAGACTTGGAAGCCAGGGGTCAAACTGAAGATTATAAAGTGTGGGGGAAAGTCTGTTGTCCTTCATTCACTCCCTGACATTGCCTTCTCAAGCCTTGGGGATGTTCCTAGAAGGCTGGTGCAGACAGCAGAGCCTGGGGGCCGTCACGCTGGAATGAGGGCCCTGGGACCGCCCTCCCTGCTTCCTCTCCCCTGGCCCAGTCTGCCCTGTATCGGAGCCCCGCTACCCCAGGACCCCAGATGCCGAGCGCCTTGCAAAGGTGTCAGAGCAGCTACAGCTCTCTAGTCAATAACTCCCCTAGTGCAGTACAGGAGAAAGCAATGGCACCCCCACTCCAGTGTTCTTGCCTGGAGAATCCCAGGGACGGAGGAGCCTGGTGGGCTGATGTCTTTGGGGTCGCACAGAGTCGGACACGACTGAAGTGACTTAGCAGCAGCAGCAGCAGCAGTGCAGTACAGCGCTGGTTTTCCTGAACGTGACATACAGTCTGCCCTTTGCTTCCCCTTCTGCCTGTGAGACTCAGAAGACCCCCTGGCAGGACTTCTCTCTGATGATGAGGAAGGAATCCCCAAGAAGCTGCCCTCCATGGAGATGAAAACCTCTTCCAAAAAGAACCCAGCCCCAGTCAGAGATCACGGTAGGGTGGGCTTGTTACGTTCCCGGGCTGCTGCAGTTGACTCACTAAACTTGCCAGTGCAGATCCAGAGACTCAACCAGGCAGAGACCAGAGGTCTCAGATCCTGGACCAAGAGGTCATCAGTCTCTGGGAAGAGGGAAGGGAGAGGGGATGGGAGCGCCCAGGAGTGGGGCTGGGGGAGTTGGGTGCGGGGTGGGACAAGCCGCTGCTGTGCCTGCTGTTCCACTCAAAGGTAGAGAAACGCCCCCTCATCCCATTCAGACTGCACAGTTGAGGACCAGAAGGCCTCTGTGCCCTGTGTGCTCTTTCTTAGGGCCCTCTATCCCTCTAACTCCTGGGGACACTCCAGTCCGAAAGAAGAAAGAGCTGTTCTTTGACGATGGGGACGACATCATGGCCACCCTGGGGTTTGGAAACAGCCCAAAGGCAGAGAGGAGGCAGGCGGGCGACCAGTAAGGGTCCCTGGGCATGGAGAGTGCCACCAGGGAAAAGCAAGAGGGAGGGTACAGTGTGGCCCCCCAGGAGCCCTTCGTGCTCACAGGTCCCTGCCTGTGTCCCGTCTTGCAGGGAAGGGCCCCCTCCCTGCCCGCTCCAAGCTGGATGAGCTGCTGGGTCGGGGCCCTGCCACCAAGCTCCTGGCCCCGTCAGGCACCGGCGAGCACAGAGAGTTCAAGCTGGACAAGAAGTACCAGTGGCCACAGGGTGAGGAGGCCTGTGGTGTGGGGCAGAGGGACCCAGAACAGGTTTATACCAGGAGCCGTAATAAGAAATAAGTTTGACATCATGACACACACACTGTATTATTCATGTTTATGAACTGGGTCAAAAGTGTCAGAAAATAATCGTCACCATGTTCAAATCTCTGTTGTTTTTTTTGTTTATATACTCTTTGACTAATAAATTGGAGTAGGAAATGGCATCCCACTCCAGTATTCTTGCCTGGAAAATCCCACAGGCAGAAGAGCCTGGCAGGCTACCATCCCTGGGGTCTCAAAGAGTTGAACATGACTGAGCAGCTAAGCGCGTTGATGGTTAAATGCTTCTGTCGTGACTTAGCTTCTCAACCAGCTAATAGGCAGCAGCTCACAGTGTGAAAGACGCTGCTCTGGCTGGTGCTGTTCAGAGCATCAGCCCGAGGCCCGGCAGCTCGGAGTCCTTGTCGGGACATGCACGCTCACCCGGCCTCACCCACAGGGGTCCCGAGGTGCACTTTCCACAGCTCACGGTGATGTTCTCTGTGCTGGGGCTAGAGGTGTAGACCGGCTTCCTCCGCCTCCGCATCCCCATTACTCGTCTTACCCGTCAAGCTGCTAGCTCAGCCCTTTTCAAACCCAGCATTCTGCAGCACTCACAGAAGAGGTCGACTCCCCCTGCTCCAGATCATGGGTTCCTTCGTTCACAGACAAGGAAGACACCTGGGGTGATGAGGACTTCACCTTTGGGGCCTACCAGCCGACCGTGGGCTCCTCCGAGGGCCGACAGTCCCGCCGGCAGTCTGTCAGGTAAGTGCAGAGGCAGGCTGCCTGCTGAGAAAGTGGGGGCCCCTCACCCCATCCCACCACCAGGCTTGTTTGGGAGGCACTAGACTCCATGGGCGCCAAAGGAGGAGAGTGGCCAGTGCCCACCAGTCCAGGCCAAGGGGTTGGGATGGCCCCCAGCAGGAGCGGACCCTGGATTCTACTCCCAGCCTCCTTGGAAGAGTAAGGAAGAGGTAGACTTGACTCAGCTGGAAGCCCCGGGGAACCGGAAACTGCTGTGACGTCAGCTGATCTGCTTCTCTGTGAGGAACACCCAGACCCGGGGGAGCAAGAGTGAACCTTGGGCAGCAGCTTCTCAGACTCAGCTCCCAGGAAACCCGGCCCTGGGCTCTACCTTGACCTGCCTTGGTCTCGTCCCAGCTGGCCACAAAATGTTAAGCGAGTAGATGGACTTTTCTGAATTTGGAGATTTTTTTTTTCTCTCAGTATATATTTTAAACTTTATATTTTGAAATAATTTCAAACTGACGGAAGAGTTGTGAGAACAACTCCCTCCTATCCTTTCTCCAGGCTCCATGGTGTTAACATTATGTCATGTCAGCTTTCTCAGCCTCTTTCCATCTCATCAACTCTTCCCTTAAACCTCGGAGCCTGCTGCCACCTGCCCATAATTCATAGAGTGAAATGAAAGTCACTTAGTTGTATCTAACTCTTTGTGACTATACAGTCCATGGAATTCTCCAGGCCAAAGTACTGGAGTGGGTAGCCTTTTCCTTCTCCGGGGGATCTTCCCAAACCAGGGATGGAACCCGGGTTTCCCGCATTGCAGGTGGATTCTTTACCAGCTTAGCCACAAGAGACAATGGCCAAATGAATGAATGAGTGACGGAATGACTATTGACGGAAAGCCTAGAAGTGCTTGACCCAGTTGACTTTTCTCTGGATGTGTGTGCCCATAGTTGGTCCTGTTCACTGCAGATGGATGTGTCCCTGGTTTTCGTGACTGAATCAAGGTGTTTTGCAGACCTCACTTGGCTCGCCGTGGCTCTGGCTGAGCAGGGGCCCAGGCATCCTGACTCCTTAATGTGGGCCCCTAGTCCCCCTGAGCAGTGAAGGGAAAGGCCCGTCAGGAGTTCTTAGGAAAGGCTGCTTGCCTTGCCTTAGACTCCCCTCTTCTCTGTCTTGAAGTAGGTTCTTAGACGGCAGCACAGACCCCAAGGGAGAAGCGGGTGCCAGGCAGAGCACCCCCCGCAGCCTCCAGCCCCATCGTGCCCAGGAGGGGAGGTGCCGACTGGCTGGGCCTCAAGGACAACGGCTCGGACCTGCTCCCCTGCTCTCTAGGCAGGGAGGCTCGAAGGCCCCCGCCTCGTGCGAGCCAGCATTCTGCCCCCATCCACCACCCTGCCCCGGCTGGGCTGCCCTCCTCCTTGGGGGCAAAAGCACTCGCCAAGGGTACTGGCCCTCCTGCCAAAGGCAGCCAGGCTGCAGAGCCAGGGGCATCTGAGGAGGAGGCAGATGAGGACTGGCTGAGCCATGCCCTGTCCCGGAAGAAGGCCCAAGGTCTGGCCAGAGCGGAGCGCGGCACGGCCTCTGAGGGCCAGCAATCGGTGGGGACAGCTGGCCAGCTGCCTTCCCGCAGGTAGGGCTCAAGCTGCCATCTCTCTGGAGGGAGGACTTGGCACCTCCGTCAGCAGCGCCCCCAGTGTGCTGACTGTGGGCAGAGTGCAGTCTCTCAGCTGTGCTTCTCCCCCTCTTTGGGCTCGGGGAGAGCGTCTGGCTCCCCACCTTTGGGAGCTGGGGGGCTGTTGACTCTCACGCCCTGCTGCCACGGGGTCAGGCTCTGGCCTGGTTGGGCAGGAGACCCAGGGTGCCCTCGTGGGGCTCACACAGCCTTCCTGGTGCCTCTGAGCAGGGCTCTGTCCATAGCGCCCTTGGGCTGGTGGGACACCTGGTGTCCAGTGGCTCTGCTGACCAAGCTAAAGCAGGTGACACGTGCGTGGGGGGTCACTTGTGCTCTTGGGGAGTGTTTAAGAAGACGGTGGCTGCCAAGGGGCTCCTGGGGGAGGCTGTGGAATGTGGGGAAGGACAGGGAGCAGCCCCAGAGGGGGCCGGGACCATCCAGAGGATCTCTGTGGCCAGAGCAAAGGGGAGGCTGAGCATGTCACCCTGCCCTGGGGTTGAATAAGCAAGGAGGGCAGTTAGGACCTGGACCTGAAACCCAGGGGAAGGGAAAGTTTCCTCACTGGCCCCGAGAGCTGAGAACGGACAGGGAAGAGCGGACGGAGACGAGAGGAACCACAGGCGCTGGAGCCAGTGGGCGAGTGAGCAGGACCTCAGTGGATGCTGCGGGCATGGCATGGACCAGAGCACGGCCATGTGCAGGGCCACCACTGCTCCTTAGACATTACCAGGTGGTTGCCCCCGGGAGGGCTGCAGAAGGCCAGGGGCTCAGACCGCGAGGAGGATTCCCAAGATGGGATGGTGGCAACAGGAGGAAGGTGGAGGGGGTTGAGAAGAGGGGTGGCCTTGCAGCTTCTCTCCTGGGCTTTGTCCCAGCCTGCCCTCGTCCATCCCAACCCGGACCTTCTCCTGCCTTCATACTAACAATTGCTTTCTCAGTCAGCCTGCTGCCAGCACCCAAGGGCTCGAGCCAGCAGCCGCCGGGGAGATCCCAGGAATAGCAATGCAAGGGCCATGGCCCCCGCCTGCCACCTCTGAGTAAGTCCAGTCCGAGGTGGGATACAGGCGGGTGAGGCACAGGGGACGGCCCGAGCCCCTGTCCCTAGAACAGCGGGTGGTTGTGCTGGGCTCCACGTGGTCAGTGTGGTGTGTATGGGATCCGAGACCATGCACGAGACCCACTGAATCAGGGGACCTGACTCAGATCCCCGTCCCCTTTTCCAGCTGGGACCCTGCTCTTAGTAAACTACCAGCCTTCGGGCCTTCCCAGTCTATGACTTGACCCTGGCCTTCGCCTTTCCTGCCAGACCAGCCCTCCCCTTTTCCCTGAATCCTTCACAACAGGCTGCTCACCTTGCCAGCCCCACCCGTGTCCACAGGTCCACCGTGACTTGGAACAAGGCCACCTTGGCCCTCCATGCAGGTGACCCAAAGAAGGGAAGAGCCCCTGGAGACCACTCCGGCACTGGTGTGTGTTCTGCTTTTTTGGGAGGTTAACTCTGGGTGGAGAGGCACTGAGAGCTTCCTTTGGGGGTCCCTACAGACTGACCTGAAGCCAGGCTCTCCCGGGCACACGCCTAGACCGCGGGCCTCCCTGTGCCTCCTCATTTCTGTGCTGTTGATTTTTCAGAGCCTGCAGTTGTTTTCCCGAATTCCCAGGAACCCTCAGGGCCATCTGTGCCTGTTCAGGTAGGGAGAGTGAACAAACAGGCGGGCCCATGGGGCAGTTCTCCTGTGCTGAGGCAGCACCTGCCAAACCACCAGGAGGAACGCATTGTCCTCAGCCGGCTCCCCCGTCTCCCCACCAGCACTTGTCTGCCTCTCCCGGGCAGGGTTGGGTGCTCACTTGCGGCACCAGTGGAGAACTGAGGTGGCCCCCAGGCAGAGGCAGCTAAGGATGCGTCACGCAGAGCGCAGGGCTCAGCTGTCCTGGTGCTCCGTCTAGAAAACCTCCTCCACTGCCGTCCTTCCACCGCCCGCGTTGCCCAGGTGCAATAGCTCCTGTGACCCCCAGGCCCGAGGAGGCCTGGCCCCACAGGAGCACCTGTGGAGCCCTTCCCCAGGAACCCGGAAGCGCCTCTGCGATGGTGGGTGGGTGGTGGGCAGCCTGCAGGACTCAGAGCATCGCTCTGCATTGGGACTTCAGGCCTGACAGCAGGGCTGGGGTCACCACCTTCTGTTGTAGCTGGAACTCTGCGGGGACCTGCTATTTATCTGGAACCCCTGCTGGGAGGATGTTGTTCTGAGGGCATGGGGGAGACTCATGTTCCCCAGCCTGACCTGAGAGGGGAAGGACAGGGACCATATGACCCTCCAGGCCTCATCCTTGGCCTCTGGATGTCATGACCTTGTCCCCATCTCCAGCCACAGATCAGGTGTGGGGCTTGGCAGGTCAGGAGGTGAGCTCAGCTGGGCCCCTGTCTCCTACCTGATGGGGCACATCCCTCCCCCTCTCCTCCAGTCCCTGCTCCCAGAGTCCCTGGCCCGGAGCCTGCTGCCCAGCCCCGAATACCAGCAGCAGCTCCTGGCTGCACAGGCTCAGCTTCAGAGCGGCACCGCTGAGCTCCAGGCCACCCTCCTGCAGAGTCAGGCCCGGCTGGTGGAGCTTGAGGCCCAGGTGAGAGGCAGAGGAGCAGCGGCTTCCAGGGCAGGGCTGGTGGGAGGGTGTGCCGTGAGGGCTGGACGGCCTCCCCAGGCAGCCTGAGGGACTCTCCACTCCGTCCCCTCCCTCCACACCATGGCCCAGGTGCGAAAGCTGGAGCTGGAGCGGACCCAGCACAAGCTGCTGCTGGAGAGTTTGCAGCAGCGGCACCAGGCAGACCTGGAGCTCATCGAGTGTGCTCACAGGTACCCCACTTCTCCAGCCCGGGCTGCCCATGGCTCAGGGCCAGCCTCAGCTCGGGTGCCCTGAGGGGCCCTCTGGGTGGCCGCCCTCCCCTTCTGAGCCTCACGGTTGGGAGTTCTGTTGGCAGGAGCCGAGTCAAGGTGCTAGAAACATCGTACCAGCAACGGGAAGAGCGGCTGCGGAGAGAGAACGAGGAGCTGTCTGCCCAGTATCTGTCGCACTGCCAGGAGGCCGAGCAGGCCCGTGCTGAACTCACGGCCCAGCACCAGCGGCGCTTGGCGGCTGCCACACAGGAGAAAGACCAGGAGATGGAGCGGCTCCGGGAACTGCAGCGGTGAGGGGGGCCGGGGGCCGGCTTCAGGGGTGGCCAGAGGAAGCCAGTTGCCCTGAGACCCCAAGCCGTGGGCTCAGCAGCCTCTATACCAAGGCTTGACTCCTTCCTTCCAGAAGAGGACTGAGAACTGAGGCCCACCCTGACCCATCTCACATACCCTCCTACCCCTAGTGGGGATCCCCCACTCCTTCAGAGTAGCGAGGGCATCCCGCAGGGCCTGAGGTCACTGGCTATTCAGGCACGGCCTGGCAGCAGCTAGCAACCCAAGCACTAATTAAGCACAGGTGAACCAACCCATCAGCCAGACTATTTGAGGCTAGTGACTGCATCAGCCCTGGAAAAGGTTGTGTGCCTGGCGTGTGGATCTGATTGCCTTTCCAGAGGAGAGCAGAACTAAAGAAAAGGCACATGAGGGGGTCAGCCAAGGTGGGCTGAGTTGGCCTTTCCCCACAGCTCAGATTGACCAGACACAAAACGGTTGTCGGGCCCCCTGTCAGGTGTCCTTGGCTGAATAACAAGGAATCTGCCCCCAGAGAGAGGATGTGGCATTGAGGCAGCAAGACAGATAAGAAGGCGGAGGAGACAGGGAAACGGAGGCAGTGCCTGGTGCCGGGGAGGAGAGGCCACAGACCGCCCAGGGCAGCCCCCTCTTGGACGGAGCTGCCCAGGGTGTTCACGGTGCTGCCCCCCCGCCCACCCCGTCCCCCAGGGCCTCCATCCTGGAAATGCGCAAGGACCACGAGGAGCAGCTGCACCGGCTGAAGCTGCTGAAGGACCAGGAGATCGACGCCGTGACCAGCGCCACTTCCCACACACGGTAGGCTTGCCGTCGGGCTCTGCTCCCCTGGCGGGATGGGGCCGGGGAACCCAGGCCTTCATGGCCTGAGCCCTGCCCTCCGCACCCCAGGTCCCTGAATGGCATCATCGAGCAGATGGAGAAGTTCTCCAGCAGCCTGCACGAGCTGTCCTCTCGTGTGGAGGCCTCACACCTCAGTACCTCCCAGGAGGCGGGAGCTGGGGATCCGGCAGCAGGACAAGCAGCTCCAAGGTACTGGGGCCTGGGCTCCTCCGTCCTGTCCCTGCCAACAGGAACGTGGGCGGGCGGGCAGTGAGCAGTCTGTGGGCCGCCCCCAGCGCTGCAGGAGAGGCTGAGCCGACAGCAGCAGGACATGGAGGAAGAGCGGAGTTGGCTCCAGGAGGTCATCGCAAAAATGGAGGCACGCTTGGGCGAGCAGAGCCGGCTGCTGGAGCAGGTGGGGCCCGTCTTCCTGCCCCTGCTGTGGGGTCTGTCTCCCCAGCACTGGGCAGCTGTACTCTGCCCTGGCCTCCTCGGCGCTTTTCTTTGTCTCTCCTGCCCTTTCCTGGCTTTGCAGGGACTCCCACCTCCCCAGCCTCCAGAAGTGCCCCCCCGCCCACCCCATCCAGCCCCTACTCACTCATCACTGATGCCATCGCTGATGTGACTTTGGGAGAAATGCTCTTGTCTCCTTAGCTGTCTTTAAACTCCCTTTGTCTGTTACATCTATAAGAGCAGGTTTGTGTTTTAAAAAATAATGCCCTTTTGTGCCTGTTTCTGCAGCACACGTGCTAAATTGGAAGGATATAGACAAGATTAGCATGGCCCAGTGCAAGGACAGGCAGATTAGTTTAATAAGTGGTGAAAACAATTGGCTGCACTTGTGGGAAAAAACAATTCACGTTGACCCCTACCAAACAAAAAAGCAATTCCTGAGAGAATTGATACAGTAAATATTTGATGAATTCAGAAATAGTAATAATATTTTCTTTTTTGTACAAAGTTCTAAGATGATACATTTCATTGAAAAAGTAACTGGCAACAGTAAAGAAAAATCCAGTAGCCCGAGGTAGCCACTGATGGCATCACAGATACGCTAGAGACCTGTCAGTATGTGGACGCAGATGTTTTTATATCCTGAACCATGTTTATTCAGCCCTTTCAGAGCTTGACTCAGTGCCTGCCTCAAACCAGTCCCCAGGCTCCTTCCCATTTTTACTGCTCTGCAAAGGCGGTGTTTGTGGCATAGTGTGGGGAAAGCCAGATGAGGGTGGTTTGCCCAGCTCCCCGGGAGCATTCAGGCCTGTCTGGAGAGCAGGTGGAGCCTCCAGGGGCCGGAACACTCAGCCCTGACCCTGCTGGGCCGGCAGGAACGCTGGCGGGTGCACGCCCGAGCAGTCCAAGGCCGAGTCGGCACAGCGCGCTCTGGAGGAGCAGAGGAAGGCCATGGTCCAGCAGATAGCCATGGAACGGGAGGAGCTGGAGAGGGCCAAGGTGAGTCCAGACATACCGCGTTTGGCTGCGTCCCTGCCATCAGGCCCAGGGATGCTCACCGGGGCCCTCGCACCCTCACCCCAGAGCGCCTTGCTGGAGGAGCAGAAGTCCGTCATGCACAAGTGCGGGGAGGAGCGGCGGCACCTGGCAGCCGAGTGGGCCGAGTTCTTCACGCAGCAGAAGCTGAGTAAGGAGCGGGCCGAGCGCGAGGCAGAGCGGGCGCTGCAGGTGGACACCCAGCGGGAGGGCACCCTCGTCAGCCTGGCCAAGGTAGGACCCAGAGCTTCCCAGACGGTGGGAACCCTGTGCAGCCCTGCCCCTCTCCCCACCCTGGCCCTCGCGGTCTGCTCCTCCACAGGATGGTCAGCTTCAGAAAGCACACAGCGGTAATAAGAGTTACCACTCTGGAACTGAAACAACCACAATCATCATAGTAACAACTTGCTTTTACTGCTGCTTTATACTCATTTGCTCTTTTTTTTTCTTTACCTTTTTATTATTTTTTTTTAAAATACTTTATTCTACATTACAATACTGTATTTGTTTTGCCATACATTGACATCAATCAGCCACAGGTGTACACGATCTCCCAGTGCCGAATTTGCTCTTTTAATCCTCATCACATTCCCATGACTTAGGTATTCTAGAAATGAAGAAATGGATTCAGAAAAATTGAGCCCGGGGTTTGGCCCCAGGTCTCCCACCACCTCCTCCCAGAGTCAGGGGTGGAGTTCAGCCCCAGCAATGAGGCAGTGTGACCTGGGCTCCCCAGAACCCAGTTCAACTCCAGGAAGGAGAATGCAGCCAGGCTTTGCCATCTCCAGGAGCAAGCAGAGCTGAAGATCAGGGCCAGCGAGCTCCGGGCCAAAGAGGACCAGCTGGCGGCCGAGAGGGAGGCCCTGGAGCGGGAACGGCAGGAGCTGCGTCTGGAGAAGGAGAGGGTTAGCGCCGCTGCCCAGCGCATCAGGCTGCGTGCGGAGGAGGTGGAGAACATGAGCCAGGTGCCACGGCGCAGCCTGGGTGGGGGGAGCGGGGGCGCACTGACCTCTGCCAGCCCAGCTGACCCAGGCGGGCTCCCCGCAGGTGGCCTCGAAGAAGTACGAAGACGGGGAACAGGCCCTGCGTGACGCCCGGCAGCTGCAGTCGGAGCAGCAGGCCCGGCTGCAGCTGGTGCAGGAGCAGCAGGAGCGGCTTCGGCAGCAGGAGCACCACGTGCACCAGGCAAGGCGCCTCCCAGAGCCTCTGCCCCTGGCACCCCTCCCGGGACCCCTCCCCAGCCTTCTGCCCTCACTGTGGTGTCCTCTCGGGGGGCTGGACAGGAGCATCTGAGTCTGGCCCAGCAGTGGCTGCAGCTGGATCGTATCCGACAGGACCTGCCCTCCAGCCCAGTGGGGCTGCTCTCCAGGGCCCAGGACCCCGCAGCCTCTAGCCTGAGTGGTAAGTAACTCCAGGAGGAGGGGACATCGGCTCAGTCTGCCCACTGGGCAGAGCATGCCAGCCACATCCTGTCTGCCCAGCCTCCTGTGTGCTCAAGATAGGAGGCAGCTGAGTTTGTTTATTTAAAACCTAAGTTAGTTATTTTTATTTCATTTATTATTATTTTTATTTTGGCTCTGCTGGGTCTTTGTGACAGCACACAGGCTTAGTTGACCCGTGGCATGTGGGATCATCCCAGACCAGGGATGGAACCCATGTCCCCCGAATTGGAAGGCAGATTCTTAACCACTGGACCACCAGGGAAGTCCGCAGCTTAAAGTCATCTTGTTATTTCTTTTTTATGCTAGTAATGCATGTTATAGAAAAATAGGTCAAAAATAGAAGAAGGGAAACTGGTTTTTAAAATACTTCCCTCAGGACTTCCCTGGCAGCCCAGTGTCCAAGACTCCAAGCTCCCAATGCAGGGGGCCAGCACTGAAACCATGGTCAGGGTGCTAGATCCCATGTTCTGCAGATGACTCAGCACAGCCACATAAGTTTTAAAATGAACCCTGCTTATATTAAAAAAAAACTACCTTCAGCCCACTCTCTAGAACCACTTTATAAACATTTTGGTCCATAGTATTCTAGACTGTTGTGTGTATGTTTTTTAAAAACAAAATTGAGTTCTTGAGGCGCTAGCCCACACCCCGTTGCCTGGTAAAGAAATAAAGCTACTCTTTCTCCTCCATTAAAAAAAAAAGAGATTGCATCATACATTATTTTGTACCTTTATTTTTCCATTCAGAAATATTCAGATGGAACATATTTTCATGTCAGTAATTAAACATTTAACTCTTAATCCACATAATTTTCATTATGAGTTGTCCTGTATTTTTACTAATTTCCTACTGATTTTTTTTTTTTTTTATCAATAAGGTAACTAGCACTTCAGTGGAAATCGTTGTATAATACATACATCTCTCCCTGATTATTTCCCTCTAATAAATTTTCAGAATTGGACTTAGCAGCTGAGATCCCATGAGCATTTTCCGAGGCTTTTGAAAGCTGGATGTGCCCGGAGGGTCGGTCGGGTCACACCCACCCGCAGTGGTGAGAAGGTCCCAGGATCCAGCTTTGGCTGTGCTGGTCTCCCGCCACACTGCCCCCTGACCCCGTCCTCCTCTGCCTTTCAGCCACGGTGGCACCTGCCCCCGCGCCGTTCCTCGATGCAGCCAACCACTGGTCAGCCTGGGTCCCTCACACCTCTACGCCAAGCTGGTGCTGCTGAAACACAAAGCTGAGCAGGTAAGCGTCCTTGAGCAGAGGCCACCCAGGCCCACCCGCTGCCCCTGGACCCAGGGCTCCTCGTGTTCACAGTGGGGACAAGAAGCTCAGGCAGAGGAGGGAGAGAGCACAGCCTGGCCCCAGGGAGGGCCGAGCCCACCCCACTCCCGATGGAGAGCAGCACAGCAGGTAAAGGACAGGCCACGCAGGCGCTCGCGGTGTCACTGAGGGAGCATTTCCTACCCGCCAGGCTCTGCGCTGTGCCATGGAAGCGTTCCCCTCCCACAGCCCTCCCTGGCAGGCACTGTCGTTTTCTCCAGTTTGCAGACAGGCCGAGAGGGACCATGTCCTGTGCTGACATGTGGCCTCCCCTAGAGGGAGAGCTGGTGCGTTCCATGCCCCACCCCTGCCGATCCCAGAGCCAGGCAGAGCCAGGACGGGAGAGGACTGATTGATCTGCTGACCCCCAGGGTCCCCTCACGCCCAGTCCAGCGATCCGCATCCCTATCCACAGAAGCGGGTGCAGGAGGGAGCCAGAGGGCGACTGCTCACCCAGCTCTGCCTTTCAGGACCGCGACTTTCTGGAGAATGAACAGTTCTTCCTGGAGACCCTGAAGAAAGCCTCCTACAACATGGCTTCCCACTCAGCCTGAAGGCCCAGCTGCCTCCTCAGCAGAGGCCTCAGGCCCTGCAACTGACCCTCTGGCCACCAGCTCATAGCAGGGGCACCCGGGAGAGCCCCTCAATGCCCAGGGCCTAATTACAGCTCTTCCTGTGGACAGGGTGCTGGCGGGTTCTTCTACGAGCCCTCCGCCCATGGCTGAGGCAGGTGGGTGCACCTGGGCCTCTCAGACACCCCAGGAGGCAGCGGCCTCTGGGGAGATGCCGTGCTGAGGGCAGGCAGCCCCACGACACGGTCAGCGGCAGCTTTGAGTTTGCTCCCCACAGACTTCCAGCTCAGGACCCAGGATCTGACTGGGCTCTGTGGGCCCCTCAGCCCATGGGTGGTTTTAGAATCTTTTCACCTGAGCTTCTCCTGAGGCAGGGGGCTTCTATACTTCTACACACAAGGAGTGGCCGACAGAGCATGGGGTCTCCCTGCTTTGGGGATGTAGAGTAGGGCCACACATGTTACAGGGCCTTCTGGCCTCCTGGCTGACAAAGTGGGAGTGCTACAGGGGCAAGGAGGGCACCATGCCTGGCGCTTTTACCTCGAGTTCTGACATGCTCTTGGGGCTCAGCCAGCCCGTCCTGCTCTCAGGCTGGCACACAAAACCTGCATCTCATTCCTAGCTGCCAGGGCAACCAACTCACTGGCATAGACCCTGGGCTCATCGGCTTCTTCTGATACACTCCCCAGAGAGTGACAGGTTGCGGGGAAGGACGGAAGGCTTTTTTCCATGCTGTTCACTGGCCACAGAAGCCCAGAAATGGGAACGAAGATGACAGAGCAAGCTCCTGTCTGGGAGGATACAGAGCACTGGGGAACAGAAGGGGCCTCACCCTGGCTACTGCCTGGGTTGGGGGCTTTGCCCTTCTCCATGTACAGGCAGTGGGCCAAGGCCTTCCAGAGGGCCACGAGAAGAGGAGTGAGGGGGTTGGTAGTTGTCTGCTGCAGACCCAAGGACTCAACTAATAAAATTGCAGTTACCAGAACTTCCCTGACAGTTCAGTGGTTAAGACTTGGCACTTCCACCGCAAGATGCACAGGTTTGATCCCTGGTTGGGGAAAAAGAAAAATCATCAGTTACCTCGAGAGCGGCTACTCTCACCCCCATCAGAGAGGACTGTCCGAGGAGCAGGAAGGTGAAGGAGGGCAGTGCCGAGGGGATCGTGAGTGGGCCCAGGGGCGTCTCTGCTCTTTGAGAACAGCCTCCAGCAGGATCTCATGTTATTTACAACCTTCTTCCTGGACCCACTGAACTGCTATATCCTTCATGACTGTAGAATTTGCCACAGCTCATCAGAGTTGGAACCTATTTATCAGAAATGTTTGTTCTGTAGGGCTGTTATTGCTGTAAAACTGGCTGGGACCCTCCAGCCGCCCCCGCTCTCCTGGCTGGACCACAGGCCAGAGGAGGGTGTGATTATCACCCCTACTTCACAGATGACGGGACTGAGACTCGGAAGGTGAATAACAGCCAGACCTGGGTTTGAGCTGTGCTTGGGCAGTTTCCAAAGTCCAGGGTGCTCAGCCACATCACAGCTGCCTCTTAGAAAAGTGTGCTGTACCCAGAGCTTCTGTGAAGTAGAAGATCCCCTACTGCTGCTGGGGTTGGTGCCCACAGTGAGGAGGGAAGCATCCATGTGCTGTTAAAAGCCTTGTTGAAGCTTGGGAATTCAGTCCTCTCAACACTCTTAATGAGTTCCCACCTGTGTGGTGAGCCGGGGGCGTGGCCTAAGGTTGGGCGTGGCCTAGGAGAAGCTGGCATTTAAGCAAGCACTTGACAGATACATGGGTGATCACAGGAGGCGATCACAGGTGGTGAAACGTTGGCGGCTATGCAGAAGCCCACAGCGAATGAGTTTAGAATTAGAGGGCAGGTCGATGAGGCTCTGAATACCTTGTTAAAGTTTGAGCTTTCCCCTCCAGGGTAGTGGGTATTCAATGAAGGATTTAAAACAGGGTAGAACCATATTTGTGGGGTTTTTTAATGAATTTTTGACGGTGCCGCTGCGCCTTCATTGCTGCGTGCAGGTTTCTCTCTGGCTGTGGTTCGTGGGCTTCTCCTTGTTGCAGAGTCCAGACTCTAGGCCGTGGGCTTAGTGGTTGTACACAGGCTTAGTTCCCCTGTGGCATGTGGCATCCTCCCAGTTCAGAGATCAACCCGTGTCCCCTGCACTGGCAGGTGGATTCCCAACCACTGGACCACCAGGGAAATCCAACCATATTTGCGTTTTAGAAAACCTACTGTGGCTGTGGGTGGAGCCCAGACTGACCAGAGCGGGCAAGAGTGGGGACAGGAAAGCGCTGTGCCAGACATGGCATGGGGACCCAGTGTTTGATGGAGGGTCAGGAAGGAGAATATGCCAAGGAAGACCCCCAGGTTCCTGGCCTGGGCAATTGGGTGCCCATGAAACAGCCACGTAGAGATGTTCCACGGGCACTGAGTCATGCTGACCCTTTACCCAGTGCCTGGAACTGCTCTGAATCACCGTCCCCAGCATTAAGCTGTGGTGGGTGGCTTACTCATCCCCTTTTCATTAACGTTCTTCGAGGCCACAGGTGGGAGAAGGCTGCTCACAGGAGTGTTATATATGTCTTTGCTAATCTTTTTCCCTTCATAATGATAACTCCTTGAGGAGAAATACTGGTAGAAAGTAACAGTGATAAAAGACACGGTGGGGCTAATACTTCGGGTTTCAAGAGTTACTCATGTTTATCACTTGCTTCAAGTTGACGCAATTGGGAATCCCTGCTTGGGCTTTTGAATTAGAACCCATTGAGTCCCCCTCTTAGAAGGTTGTAGGACAGTGAGAGAACTGAATGTTTTTCAAAAGTAAGAAATGATTGGAGCCACCCTGTTGGTCCAGTGGCTAAGACTCCCAGCTTCCACTGCAGGGGGCATGAGTTTGATCCTTGGTTGGGGAACTAAGATCCGCATACTGTGAGGTGTGGCCAAAAAAAAAAAAAAAAAAAGCAGAAATAAATCATCTTTTAAAAGAAAGTAAGGCATAATGGAGAAATAGGAGCCACCTGATTGACCAGCAAGCTCTGTGCCTCTGCCCCTGGAGGTCCCATGAGTCTTCAATTCTAGAGGGGCAGCCTGGGGGTGTGGGTGGGGGTTAGAGGCCAGTAGAAGAGGATTCAAAGCAAAAGTAAAATAGCAAAGGAACCAGGTGTAAACACATAGGAGATTAAGAAGGTACTGTGCTCCTGGCCTGAGGCATGGTCCTGCTCTGTTTACACAACATTTGGCTCTGCTGTTGACCAGCAAGTTTTCACAAATTAATAAGCAATAACTCCTTCAGGGCAGAGCTGGGTCTTACTGGCCTTAACAAATAGCAGCTGCGCACTGATGGTGAGTTCAGCTGCTGTTGATGAAAACCAGATTCAAGGTGTGGCGGCCACTTGCGGGATGAAGAGATCCCTCACACCATTTCTGTGTGAATGTGAGGGTCAAGCTTCTGCTAGTACCAGAGCAACTGAATGGGTCACCAACCCTGGTTGGGACATCAGGGAAGACTTCCTGAAGGGACAACTTCACTGGATCTAGGAGGTAACTTAGCAACAGGGGAAAAGTAAGGAGGGCAAGGCAGAAGGATCAGCACGTGCAAAGGTCCTGGGCAGGGGGAGAAAAGTGCTAAGTAATTGAAAAATGAAACCAAGTCCCCATAAAAATGTGTTCCCTTACCAAGTTTATAATTAATCTCTCAGTCCAAAACTTTATTCCCTTTCCTTTACCTTCTGACCTCAATCCTGTGCTAACTGGACACTAATCAGAGTCAGATGACTAAAACTGCTGCTATTGATAACATCGTTAAAATACTAAGATTGCTACTAGAGATATCACCGTCAATGTGCAAACTTTGTTTCTCCAGGACAAGATGAGGTAAAAGACCCCCTCAAGCCATGGACCACCTGGCTATAGAGAGTTGTAAACCAGAAACATCCAGATACCCAAAACTTCAATTAAGAAATGTCACGGCCGGGGGGCGGGGAGGGGGGGTCACAAAATGATGACTAACCCAGCTTCATTCTAGACTTAAAAAAAAAAAAAAAAACCCTGAACTCAAAGGCCAAGTTGGGATAGATCTGAGGCTTGTCTCCCACTCCCCTCCTTGGTGTCCGGCAATAAGTCTTTACTTCGCCACAAACCAAACCCACTGTCAGAGTCTGGCTCTGCATCATGGGCACATGAGCCCTGTGCTGGGTTACCAAAGGGTTGGTGTCATGGAAGCCTGAATTCCAGGACAGAGGAGCCAGAGCAGAAGCCACTCCAGGTCACCTGGGGTATCAAGTTTTATCTTGTTAGAACCAGATCCCAAGAACAACACAACCCTGAAAAGGTTTCAGTTCAGTTGTTCAGTTGTGTCTGACCCTTTGCAACCCCATGGCTTGCAGCACGCCAGGCTTCCCAGTCCATCGTCAACTCTCAGAGCTTGCTCAAACTCATGTCCACCAAGTCGGTGATCTCATCCAACCATCTCATCAGGCAGAGGCAAAAAACTGGAGGTAATCAAAAGCTAACACATATACCACAGTTTGGGAGGAGGAAATGACAACCTATTCCATTATTCCTGCCTGGAAAATCACATGGACAGAGGAGTCTGGTGGGCTACAGTCTACCAGGTTGGAAAGAGTCGGACACAGCTAAGCAGCTGAATACACATACCACGGTTTAGTCTTCCCTGAGGGCTCAGACAGTAAAGAATTCACCTGCAACGCAGGAGACCCAGGTTCCACCCCAGGTGGGGAAGATCCCCTGAAGGAGGAAATGGGAACCCACTCTGATATTCTTTCCTGGGACATCCCATGAACAGAGGACACTGGCGGGCTACAGTCGGGTCACAGAGTGTAGGGCAGGACTGAGCAACTAACACTTTCATACCACAGTAAATGTTTTATATGTTAATTCATTTAACCCTTAACACCCTCTATGAGATAAGCACTATTACTACCTACTTTGTTTCCAAATGAGGAAAACTGCAAAGGCGAAGGGAAAGTCACATCCTAGAAATATGAACCCAAGCAAGGGGACTCCTGAGTCCCTGCTCACAACCTCCACTGCTGCTCGTGCGGCTACACCACTGCAGGGGCTGAGGATGCCACCCTCAGGAGTCAGATGACCCTTGAGAACAACACGTCTCCGACTTCGCAATGCCATGGATATCCAGTCCATGGAATTCTCCAGGCTAGAATACTGGAGTAGGTGGCCTTTCCCTTCCCCAGGGGATCTTCCCAACCCAGGAACTGAACCCAGGTTTTCCAGTGGCCATGTATGGATGTCAGAGTTGGACTGTGAAGAAGGCTGAGCGCCGAACAATTGATGCTTTTGAACTGTGGTGTTGGAGAAGACTGTTGAGAGTCCCTTGGACTGCAAGGAGATCCAACCAGTCCATTCTGAAGGAGATCAGCCTTGGGATTTCTTTGGAGGGAATGATGCTGAAGCAGAAACTCCAGTACTTTGGCCAACTCATGCGAAGAGTTGACTCATTGGAAAAGATTCTGATGCTGGGAGGGATTGCGGGCAGGAGGAGAAGGAGACGACAGAGGATGAGATGGCTGGATGGCATCACTGACTCGATGGACTTGCTGCTACTGCTAAGTCACTTCAGTCGTGTCCGACTCTGTGACCCCATAGATGGCAGCCCACCAGGCTCCCTCGTCCCTGGGACTCTCCAGGCAAGAACACTGGAGTGGGTTACCATTTCCTTCTCCAATGCATGAAAGTAAAAAGTGAAGTCGCTTAGTCGTGTCCAACTCTTAGCTATCCCATGGACTGCAGCCCACCAGGCTCCTCCATCCATGGGATTTTCCAGGCAAGAGTACTTGAGTGGGGTGCCAGTCCAGGAGTTGGTGATGGAGAGGGAGGCCTGGCGTGCTGCGATTCATGGCGTCCCAAAGAATCCGGACACGACTGAGCAACTGAACTGAACTCCCACACTGCAGGCGGATTCTTTACCAGCTGAGCCACCAGGGAAGCCAGAGAACAACACCCAGAGCCCTGCAACGGGCGGACCTTCTCCAGCGGAGGCGGCTACAAGCCCGCCCGACCGCCCCCAGTCTGTGTCGCCCCCTGGTGGCCGACGGCAGGCATGGGGCGGGACGCTCGCAGGTCCGCCCCACCGCCCACTGGGTACTTCCGAAGCCGGGAAGCCGGATGCCCGCAGCCCGGAAGAGGAGGACTTCGGGCCCAGGACGGGGGCGGGGCTCCCGGGACGCGGGGGCGGGGCTCCCGGGACGCGGGGGGCGGGGCTCCCGGGACGCGGGGGCGGGGCTCCCGGGACGCGGGGGCGGGGGCTCCCGGGACGCGGGGGGCGGGGCTCCCGGGACGCGGGGGGCGGGGCTCCCGGGACGCGGGGGCGGGACCTGCGCCGTGCGCTCAGGCGCCGCTCCGGCCACCTCTGCGGGGTCCACAGAGCGGCGGCGCGCCAGCCTGAGGGGATATGGCGGCCCTCTGGTGGCGGGTGGTGCTGAACGGGAGTCGGAGCTGGCGGGGCTTCAGCACCTCAGGTGAGGGCTCCGGGGGATGAGGGGCTCTTGGAGCTCCCTGTCCAGCCGAACCCTGGGGCTCGATCCGGCTCCCGCTCCGGGCCTCCGCGGGAGCCGGGCCAGGGCCAGCCTGATGTCCTGCTCTCCGCCCGCAGCCGCCCTGAGCCGCCGGGCCGCTCCTCTGGGGCCGATGCCCAACGAGGACATCGACGTGAGCAACCTGGAGCGGCTGAAGAAATACCGCAGCTTCGACCGCTACCGGCGCCGTGCGGAGCGGGAGGCGCGGGACCCGCACTGGTGGCGGACGTATCGGGAGCATTTCGGAGTGGAGTCAGGTGGGGGTGTCCGGAGCTGGGCTGTGACCCCACCGCCTTGGGACTCGGAGGTTGGGGCGGGGGTGGATTCCGCCGGCTTGGATTCCCCGAGTTTGACGGAGAAGGCATGCTCACATTCCTGTGTGCACTGGTGGTGGCTTAGTCCCGCCAGCATTTTTCATATCTTTCGGTCCCCCTCCTTGGAAAGTTCTCTTTCTTTGTTATTCGATTTCCACCTTTGATGTTTCTACACCGAAAGTCTTTTCCTGACCAGCTGCCCCGGTCCCAATTCTGGGTTGGAACGCCCCTCTGTGCTTCTATAACACTGTTGATGTCACCTTGGCCACGCTGCACCCTGGCTCTTTGCTGCTTCCCTCTGAGAACGGGGATCCTGTCTGCCTTGACCACCACTAGATCTCTACACCTGCCACAGATGACCAATACTTTGCTGAGTTAAATTGAAAGCCCTGGGGATGGTGACTCAGGGACCCTGCACGGCCAGCTGTGAACAGGCTTGAAGGTGATCCCAGCCATAATTAGGTCACCATCCACCTGGATTTCCCATGACCTAGACAAATAATGCCCTGGAGGAGCACATGGCAACCCACTCCAGTATTCTTGCCTGGAGAATCCCACAGACAGAGGAGCCTGCCAGGCCACAGTCCATGGGGTCGCACAGTCAGATACTACTGAAGTGACCTAGCACGCATGCACGCAGACAGATGTCACCTTGTTTAGGGATTAGAAGATAGAATCTCACATTGCATCCAGTTTACTTAGTGACTGGAACAAGTCCAGATCTGTGAAGCTGACAACACAGTATGTTTCAGTTTTGTGAATGAAAGGCTAAGCTTTAGTAGCAGAGTTTGCCCAGTGAAAGGAACTTTCTCCAACACATCTTCCATCCGCAGATCCCAGAGACACGATTGACGTTGGCTTGCCTCCACCTAAGGTCTGCCGGACCCAACAGTTGCTGGAACGGAAACGGGTCCTGCGGGAACTTCGGGCCGGTGTGGAGGAGGAGCGGGCCACCCGCCTCCGCACAGGTAAGCCTTCCTGAGGGAAGGGGTCCTGGGTGTGTCCCTGCCCCCACCCCGCATCCCCACCGGCATCATTCCTTTCCAGCGAGCATCCCCTTGGAGGCCGTGCGAGCCGAGTGGGAGAGAACCTGTGGTCCCTACCACAAGCAGCGTCTGGCCGAATACTATGGCCTCTATCGGGACCTCTTCCATGGGGCCACCTTTGTGCCCGAGTCCCCTTGCATGTGGCCTATGCCACAGGCGAGACGACTTGGTACCTGTGTACTATGGCAATGAAGTCACTCCAGCTGAGGTAACTGTTGGCCTGTGCCCCTCCCTGTCCTGTGTGCACAGACACATCCTACCTCCTTTTTGAAAGCAGTTACAGAGGCGGTTTTTATGGTGGTCAAGGGCACAAGCACAGCATCTGTGTGGACTCACCAGGGGTTTTCTTGTTCTCTGTCTCTTTTTGAATTCCCAGTAAACACCACCATGATAAAGTAATCACAAAGAAGGGAATGTAAAATAAAAGCAGCTCCATCAGAGTGCCCTCCCGGCCCCTAGCCATTGGCCTTCTTGTGGTTCAGATCTCTGGATAGGCAGCTCTGTAGGGCTCTTTGGATAAGTCTTTGCTCACTTGTCTCTCAAGGGGCTGTCCAGGGCACTTGGTCCAGAATGGGCTCTCCTATCTCCAAGGCTCCCTCAGGCTCCCGTCCTCCAGAATAAAGGTCTGTTTAGAACAGCTTCTCCATCCCTGATGGGGTAACAGCATCCTCATTCTTTCCAGGCTGCCCAGCCCCCGGAGGTGACCTATGAGGCAGATGAGGGCTCCATGTGGACGCTGCTGCTCACCAACTTGGGTAAGGGTCGGGGGGCTCATGGAGATGTCTGCCTCCCTCACCTCCTGGGGAGGCCCTGGGGAACTGGGGGAGGGGCCAGGTGGAAAGCTCCAGCCCCAGCTCCTTCCAGGGGAGGAGGAGGGAGGGGGTGGCAGTGCCTGAAGTCAGCGGGGGTGTGTTTGTGTGTAGATGGACACCTGCTGGAGGCGGACGCCGAGTACGTACACTGGCTGGGTGTAAGTACCTGGGATCAGGGTGTGGCTCAGCATTTGAGGAGATTCCGGCATCCTCGAAAGAGCTGCACTTGAACTTGAGTCTTGGCTCCACCGTGGATTAACCACCACCTCCCAGCCCTGGAGGTGGCCCCTCACCTCTGCTTCCTGAGGTTGTCAGGGCCCCTGACGGGTGATCCAGGGGCTGATCCAGGATACAGAAGGAAAGCAGGCGGCAGGTTTCTGTCCCTCTGTCTCTCTGAACTCATTTCCGTGCCTGTGGAACTAGGGTCGTGCCGCCACGTGCCTTAGCCACTCTGAGGGGCTCAGTGACAAGCAAATGGGAAGGGAGACCATGAGAGGCCTCTGGCGCCTGTGGGTTGCCTTTTGTTTGCTCAGCGGCCCTTGGTTCTGAGCACCAGGCCTGGAGGCAGAGGTCAGGCACCTTTACTTGACTCCAGTTACCGCCCTGTGCAGCAGGCCCTCTGGCGAGTTGTACCTGGGGCAGGTACAGTGGCCATCCCAGAGCCAGGCTGGGCAGACACGCCCTGACAAACCCAGAGCCTTCAGGACATCAGGAGAGAAGCGGTCCCAGGTGGCATGGCTTTTCTGCCTGAGCGGCCCTGCTGCCCCACCAGCCCCTCGGCGCCAGGAAACCAGCTGCTCGAGCTTGCTCTCATCCTGACAGTTCCTGGGGCTCTTGTTGGCCTCCGAGCCCCTACTTTCCCCCACCCCCACACGTCTGCTCTCCATCTGAGGGCGTACAGAGCTCTTCTTCCTACCTGACTGTGTAGTGGAGATCATCTTGGGGTCCTCCTGGAGAGTTGTAGCAGTCTCTAGGAGCATTGGGTGGGGATGTCCCTGCTGCCGACTGCGGCAAGTGGCAATTAACAGATGCTTGTTCTCCCTCCAGCACCAACATCCCAGGTGGCAGGGTGGCTGAAGGACAGGAGACGTGTCCCTACCTCCCCCCTTCCCTGCCCGAGGCTCTGGCTTCCACCGCTTTGCCTTCATTCTTTTCAAGCAGGACGAGCCAATCGACTTCTCCGGGGACACCCGGCCCTCACCCCTGGTAATCTGTGCCTCCCCACCCCAGCACCCCCAGGCTCAGGCCAGCTTCGCGGTAGTGGTCAGTCTTCCTCGAGTCTCCTCTCTCATCACGTGGGCCTTGAGGTGCACAGAAGGGTGGTTGTGCTGTGCTAGGTAGACCCTAAGGGGCTTCTCAGCACTGCTTTTGGGACCAGAGGTGGGGTATGGGGCTCTGGTCCCGCCCCCTACTCTCAAATGCTCCTCTCATCCTACAGCTACCAGCTTGCCCAACGGACCTTCCACACTTTTGATTTCTACAAGAAACACCAAGACGCCATGACCCCGGCTGGCCTGGCCTTCTTCCAGTGCCGCTGGGATGACTCAGTCACCCATGTCTTCCACCAGCTCCTGGGTAAGGGCAGAGTGGGCAAGGAGGAAGGGGCGGCTGCTCTGAGTGCACAGACCTCCCCTGACGTGCTAGGAAAAGCGCCTGCAGGAGAGGGCCAGCAGCAGGCGGGCCATTCCTGGGGTGGGCTGGCTGGGCAGTCCCCTGGAGCAGACAGACGGACAGGCTCAGGCCAGCAGCAGTCCACACCTGTGTCTCTCCTTCACTCTTCTGCAGACATGCGAGAGCCTGTGTTTGAGTTTGTGCGGCCGCCCCCTTATCACCCTAAGCAGAAGTGCTTCCCCCCACCGGCAGCCCCCTGCGCTACCTGGACCGGTACAGGGACAGTCATGAACCCACCTATGGCATCTACTGAGTGACCGGAGTGCCCCCACCTCAGAGAGTGAACGGGGCTTTTAGGCCACCCCTGCCAGGCTCTGCAGGCGGGGGCAATAGAGACGTAGCACCGAGGGGCCAAGCATTGGGGTTCTCCTGCCTGAGGCCACCCCTCTGCCACCCTCCCAGTAGGCTCAGGGGTGGGAGGGAAGAAGCCCGGGGGTAGGGTTTCCAATAAAGATTTTTGCTGTAGCTGGTCTGGGTTTGTGTTCTGGGTGCCCCTTGGAAATCTGTTGTTTTATTGGCGGGCAGAGGGCTGCCTCCCACCCCGGGAGATGCCCCCTCATCTCTGCTTCCTGAGGCTGTCAGAGGCCCTGAGATCCAGTGGCTGAAGACGGGTACAGAAGAAACGCAGGTGGTGGGCCCTGGCTGCTCCCACACGCCTCTTGAAAGAAATTTGCCCGCCCTGGGCATTGTCCCCTCACTGGCTTTTCTCATGCTCCCAGCCTCCAGATGTTTTGAAAAAGGTTTGTCAGGTGGGGCACAGGCAGGTCTCAGAGGTCTCTGGGCACACCACCCTGCTCAGAGCCCTAGAAGCTCCTGCATGCTTGCTGGGTGGTTAGTGTATCTCTCTTCTCTAAAGGAGAAGACTGCCTAGGAGCCAGTCAAGAGATCAGAAAGAAAAACTATACACATTACAAAACAAGACAATATGAGGTTTGCTGCATCAAAGTGAGAGGATGTCCTGCTTCAAAATTAAACCAGCTGGGTCAGAAAAGGAGAAAGTTAACCCTGCCTCTCACACTGGCCCAGCATGCTGCCCCAGGGACGGCGGGTTAGTGGTCAAGACCCCCTCTTGGTCAGCTGCAGGGGAACCAGCTCTCAAGAAGTGGGGTTCCAGTACAGTTTGGACCTGCAAACAAGGAACTCTACCCAGCGCAGTATTCTGAGTGCAGTTGAAGACTGCTTTGAGTTTCCAGTAAAGGGGGCAGGAAGGAACCACTATTTTCTGGTCTCTCTCTTAGTAACCAGACATTTCCACCTCAGTGTTTACTTTAAAAGAACCAAAATTAGGCATAGCCTAGAGAAGGGGAGACACCCTAATCTGGCAAGTGCTGAAACTCAGCTCAAGGCAAAAACAGCAGAGCCCCATGGGTCGGGAGGGCATTTAATGAGCACCAGCTGTGTGTCCTGTGCTCCTTGCCAGGCACTCCCACGTGCTGTCCTGATTCATTTAATGGCCAAACCCCTGGGAGGTAGATAACTTGTCAGTGTTACTTGTATTAGATTTTCAGATGAGGGCCTCAGAAGAGGTTCTGGTGGTGGCCCTTGGCCAGGAGGAGGCTTGGAAGCCCAATGGCTTTCCCAAGGCTCTAGTCTCCAGAACCTGGGGCCAGATCCCCTGCACCAGAGCTTTGGACTGAGGATCTCGGGAAGCGGGATGAGGTCTCAGGGTGGGACCAGCGAGAGCTGGTCCCCCATCTCCCAGGCTGGGCAGTAGAAGGCAGGCAGGGGCGCTTCGGAGCCAGAGCCATCGGCGCTGGGCGGAACGGGTGTGCTGCAGCGGGCAGGCGCTGGGAGTGGCGGCTGGTCTGGTCGGTGGGGAAGAAAGGTTGTCATCCCGGCAGGTCCTCGCTCCGCCCGCTCCACCCACACACCGGCGCCCGCGGTCCCTTTAAGAGGCCCCGGCCTTCCTTTCGCGCGCCCGCCCGGGGCCGCCCGCCGCCGCCATGGCCGCGCAGCAGCTGGAGGACAAGTTGACCTGCTCCATCTGCCTGGAGCTCTACAAGAAGCCGGTGACGCTGCTCTGCGGCCACAACTTCTGTGGGGCCTGCATCCGGGACTGGTGGGGCCACCGCAAGAAGGTGTGCCCCGAGTGCCGGGAGCCCTTCCCGGACGGCGCCGAGCTGCGTCGCAACGTGGCTCTGAGCGGGGTGGTGGAGGAGCTGAGCACCACGCCCGGCCCCGGCCCCGATCCCGGCCCCGATCCCAGCCTCGGCGCGCGCTGCCCCCGGCACGGCCGGCCGCTCGAGCTCTTCTGCCGCACCGAGGGGCTCTGCGTGTGCTGCGTGTGTACCGTGCGTGAATGTCGCCTCCACGAGCGGGTGCTGCTGGATGCCGAGCGCCGGGCGCGCGAGGTGACTCGCCGGGGACCCGCACAGCTCTCTGCGCCCGGGCGGGGGCGGGCAGCTTCAGCCGCGGGCTTGGCCCTGTTTTGATTCCGGGTTGAGAGGAGGTGGCGGTCAGGACAGGAATGCTTGGAATAGAGATGTCAGGGCCGGTGCCAGGTCCAGGGTGAGGATACGGGAGTGAGTAGCCGGGATGGAGTGAGGAGGTCAAGGAGCCCAGAGCCGAGTGCTGGAGGACAGACAGTCCCCGCGGCTGCTGAGGACGCAGAGTCAGCACAAGAGGTTACAGCGTTGGGGGCTGAATACAGCGCAGGGAGTGTGGAAGTTTGCAGGCAGGACTAGGTGGTGCATCTGGACGGCAGAAGCACTGAAGGAGCTAGAACTTGGCTAGCGGGAGGGCCAGTGATGCTGGGGTGGGAGCGTAGGACTGAGCGCCCTTGGGGGAGAGTCAAGGTGAACCAGGAAACTCTGCCCTGCCCCTTCCCACCTCCAGCATGTTGTTCTGTGCTGGAGGTTCTGTGGCTTGGACTGAGACGTAAGCATTGCACTTGGAGGGAAGATCCAGTGACCTGGCCAAGTTATGGACTTCCCTGACCTGCTTCCTCTTCTGTGAAGCGAGGATAACATGGGTCCCTCACTTCTGGGTGTCGCCAGGAGGGGCAGGAGCAAGACAGGCTCTTGACCGGGTGCAGGGCCCAAGTCCTAGCAGGGGTGCCGTCCTGCAGTCCTGAGGGTATAGCCGTGTTTCTTGTGTTCAGCCCGAGGTTTCTGTACCACCTGGGGACCACTCTCCACCCGGGAGGGCAGGGGCTTTGTCCAGGCCTCCATGGGACCCTGACCCCAGTTCCCCCAGGGCTCAGAACCAAGCCTGATGCCCTGTGTGCGGGCCTTACCCGGGTGGCACAAGGGAGGCTGAGCATCTGCAGGTGCTTGCCGACTGGCTGAGGGGGGACTTCACAGCCAGTCCTGGCCCCCTCTTGTCACTCGTCCCCCGGTGGGCCCACAGGCCCAGCTGAGAGCCACGCTGGAGGTCACCCAGCAGCAGGCCGCCCAGGCCCAGAGGCAGCTACAGGAGCTGCAGCAGCGAAGCAGCCAGATCCAGGTATCAGGCCTGTCCCCCGCCACCCACCACCATGCCTTGTGCTGCGTCTTCAGGCGGCCACCAGCCAGCCTCTGGGACACTGGGCAGTAGGCGTGAGCTACTTTGAAAATGCCTCCCAGCAGCAGGAAATAAAGGGCCGGGGGCGGGGGACAGAGAGAACTTGGCTCCCCACCCCTCAGCCCAGTGGGCAGCCCAGGGCCCTGGCTGTCCTCAGCTCCTCCTGTGCCCACCCAGAACTCAGCCTGCACCCTGACCTTCGTGATCTCTGGCAAGTTCAGCCGCCTGCTGCAAGCTCTAGAGATGCGGCGGGCCAGGGCTTTGAGGGACATCGATGTGGCCAAGACCCAGGCCCAGGAGCAGGCCCAGCAGGAGAAACAGCGCCTGCAGAGCCACCTGGAGGCCGTGTCTCTCTGTGATCACAGGATTCGCCGCCTCCTGGAGCATCTGGATGACCGGACCTTCCTCCTGGTAACCGGGCCTCAGGAAGGCAGGCCGGGGGGGCCGGTGTGCCTGTCCCTTGTGCCCAGGCTTACTGCAGCTGTCCCCTGTGCTCAGGAATCACAGCAACTGATGCCCCCAGGCCCTCTTGGGCCACTGACTCTCCCACAGTGGGATGAAGATCAACAGCTGGGTGGCCTGAAGGAGTCGCTGAGCCAGCTGTGTGCCCTCCTCCTGGAAGAGGGGGCTCACCCTGGAGTACCAGCCGAAGCTGCTGACTTGGGCTCCGTGGGTAAGAGATCCCAGATCTCTGCCTGTCCCTCTGGGCCCAGCTGTCCCTCCCACTGGGGGTGGGAAAGGAGTCAGTGGCCTGGCCCCCATGAGCATGCCTCCTGATGACTCCTCTAAAACCCTGCTTTGCTCTGTAGATTCCCCAGGTCCCCTGGCACCAGTCCCTGAACCCAGTGTGTCCACTGAGGAGGAGACTCTGGCAGAGTAAGAAGCCCTAGAGGACACGTGTGTCTGCACCTGTGTGAGCATGTGTGTGTGAGTGCACTGTATGCACACATGGGTACGTGTGTGTTCATGTGTGCACCTGAGCATAGCTGTGTGTCCCTCTGCATGTGTTGAGGGCATCTACTGTTTCCTGACTATTCTGTCCAGGAAACCTGTTTCATGCCCCTCCCTAGGGCTGGCCTGGGCCCCCTCCCCATGTACACCTCCTACACATGCCGCGAGTGTAGTGTTTAAGGAGATTCTGGTGCACGAACCTGGGACTGATCACGATTCTTCCACTCACTATGAAGTTAACTTTCTGAGCTTCAGTTTTCTCATCTGTGAAATGAGGCCGATGGAAGGTTCCACCTCAGGGGTCACATGGAGGATCAGATGCTGAGAGGATGTCCACGTTTGCTCAGCTTCCAGTGACCCCTACAGATGTCTGGGGGTCCGTCAATGGAAGTTCAGTTGTTGTCTGTCCCCTGTGAGAACAGAGTGACGGCTAGGCACAGGCACCCTTGCTCACTCACCTTCCATCTGCCTCTGCCCAACAGATTATCGCAACCTGACCTTCGACCCTGTCAGCGCCAACCGCCACCTCTACCTGTCTCAGCAGGACCAGCGGGTAAAGCACCTTCTAAAGCCCCGGGGCCCAGACGCGCCCGGCAGCTTTGAGCTCTGGCAGGTGCAGTGTGCCCAGAGCTTCCAGGCCGGGCAGCATTACTGGGAGGTGCGGGCATCCAGCCACTCGGTGACGCTGGGCGTCGCCTACTCGAAAGCTGACGAGGCGCAGGCAGGGGCCCCACACGGACAACATCGGCCGCGGGCCCAGCTCCTGGGGGCTCTGCATTCAGGAGGACTGCACCCAGGCCTGGCATGACGGGGAAGGCCCAGCGCCTCCCAGTCGTGTCAGGGAGGCTCCTGGGCGTGGATTTGGACCTAGCCTCTGGCTGCCTCACCTTCTACAGCCTGGAACCCAAGACCCAACCCCTATACACTTTCCATGCCATCTTCACCCAGCCCCTCTACCCCATTTTCTGGCTCCTCGAGGGTCGGACCCTGACCTTGTGCCATCAGCCCGAGGCCACCCTCCCTCCAGGGTTCCAGGAAGAGGCTTCGGGACTCAGCTGAGGAAGGTAGGGGATGAGTGCCACCCCAGAGGTTAGGTGCCACCATTCCCGTGGGCCCCAGAACCGCCTCAGCTGGCCCCCCTGGGGACCTGAGGCCACAGCTCTAATGGGACCAGTTGTTGGCTGGAAGACTGACTCAGGAGCTGGCTGGGCCACTTGGAGAGAGGCGGGAGGAAGCCTCCAAACTGGAGTTCACCTTCCCCTTGTCTCTGAAGGGGGCGAGGCTCAAGGGAGGAAGATGGGAGCCCAGTTCTAGGGCTGCCTGGACCTCAGAGACCAGCGTGGTGCCCAGGTCCTGCAGGAGCGCACGTGCAGCGCAAGACATACCGCAGCAGGACAGTCACTCATGGGGCAACACCAGTTTACCTCCTGCCCAGACAGTGTAGACGTCGGAACAGAGGATTCCTAGAGGCAGTCTTGAGAAGGTTGATTTTTACCTTCTCCCTCCTCATCTCTTTTCTATTTTCCTTCACATTTTGGTATATTTTCATCTTCTCTTTTACTTTGCACATCCTGTGCTCATATTCTATAAACAATTGTGCTTTTCTGCATCTTTTAAGATAAGCATTTTCCACATTGTTCAAATTTTCTCCCTGAATGACCGCAACATAAATGGTCATCCTAATGACAAAGCCAATTTAATCAGAATTTGTTTATCTATTACTGGACTTCAAAATGTTTTATTTGGGGGCTATAAAAATATGGCCGTGATGACTTTTTGGGATCCACATCCCTGCAGCATGTGGGATCTTAGTTCCCCAAACCAGGGATCAAACCCTTTCCCCTAGTGGAAAGTCGGAGTCTTAACCACTGTGCCAGGGAAGTCTTGAGATGACAACTTTTGCGCCGGAAGTTTTGGCCATATTTATTGTCCTGTTCGTGGGCTACATTCCCTAAAGAGGAATCGCTCAACAGAGACACAATGGAGACTTGAAGATTTTATTCTTATACAAGGGACCGAAATGAAGAAACCTTGCGTCAGGCCAGCTGACTCCTGCCCCCAACGCCGCCAGCCAATCGTCAGGGCAGAGCCTCAGCCACCATCATTCTCACCTCATCCCTACCCGGGCGTGGGCATCAAGTGCAGGTGCCAGCACAGCTCCCACTCCTTCTGTTTCGGATTTTGCCATTCAGAACATGTTTCCCGGCAGGTCCCTGTACATGTCTTATCTTGTGTTTCTGGAGGTGAGGGTGCCGGGTCATTGGGGAGCAGTAATTTTGTACAAGAAAGTACTTCTTGATCAGGGTGGTGGTCTCAAGGGTGTCTGCTTTCTAACTTTTTACACTGTACATGCATTTTATATACTCGTGTGTAAGTATTTGACAATAAAAACTCTTTTAGAAAAGGATGGCATCACTGACTCGATGGATGCGAGTTTGAGTGAACTCCGGGAGTTGGTGATGGACAGGGAGGCCTGGTGTGCGGCAGCTCATGGGGTCGCAAAGAGTCAGACACGACTGAGCGACTGAATTGAACTGAACATGTAAAAACACTCCAAAAATTACAAAATATTTTTATATTTCTATAAGATAGATTTCCCTCCCCTCATTGCCATTGGTCCCTGGTGGTGCCGCGTTTGCAGACTCCACCTTGTGGCCTCACTTGTCAGTTCCCAGTTTAAGGGCGGGGCCAGGCCTCTGACCGGTGCAACCTGGGCAAGGAGCTTCCAGAAAGATTCCTCAGGTGGGGAGATCCCCAAACAGGGTAAGATGGTTCTAGCCCTGGACAGTCAGTGTGAAGTCTGACAGCTGGGTTAACAGCAGGAGTTGAAAGCCCCGGCAGGGTAGATACAGGATTGGGCTGGCCATGTAGCCATTATCGCTGGCTACCCCAGCGGACAGGTTCTACCCATCCCTCCTGATCCCAGAGCCCCTACACAAATGTCCAGCTAGCCAAGCCCACGGAAAAAGGGACAGAGACAAGAACAGCCCCTTCTCTGCTTCCATAGTGTGAAGTGTCTTGGGTCATTTAATCTATGGGTTTACTTTTTCATTGGGTTGTTGGTCCTTTCCATGTTGTCCTGTGGGAATGTTCTATACTGTGACCATTAACTTCTGTTTACAAGACACTACTGCCTTTTGCGGGGAGGAGGGTGAGTGCCATGCCATGTGGCATGAGGGACCCTAGTTCCCTGACCAGGGGTTGAACACACTTCCCTGCATTGTGAGCTCGGAGTCGTAACCACTGGGCGCCCCCAAGGAAGTTCATATTTTTATGAACTCCGTAGAGTGCTCTGGAACAGTGCTTCCCATGTCAGTGTGACGGCGAGAATTAACTCTCCTGGACAGTTACTTCAGATTAAATTCTCTCAGCCCTGCTGATTCTAACAACTCTCCGCCTCCTCACCAGGAAAAGTGCCTTGGTGCAGAAGGTGAAGGTGAAGGTGAAGTCGCTTAGTCGTGTCCAGCTCTTTGCGACCCCATGGACTGTAACCTACTAAGCTTCTCCGTCCATGGGATTCTCCAGGCAAGAATACTGGAGTGGGTTGCCATTTCCTTCTCCAGGGGATCTTCCCGATCCAGGGATCGAACCCAGGTCTCCCGCATTGGAGGCAGACGCTTTAACCTCTGAGCCACCAGGGAAGCCCCGCCTTGGTGCAGAGGGAGAAACAAACAGGGACTCTGGGGCATAACATTTGTAACGGGGACAGGTCTAATGAGCCTAGGAGTGTTTCCGGCATCTCTGCTCCACTCCTCACAGGTTCTGGGCATCTGTGAGGCAGAATCAGGAGGGTGGGCATAGGAACAGAACAAGAGAAGGGAAGGGCAGGAGAGATTTTAAAAGACAGGGACCTCTGGAGCTGGTGGATTGGAGGCCAGAGACGGGAGGAGTAAAGAGGATCAGAGGCTATCCTGCCTGTGGAGGGGGAGGAACGGAAAGGGGCAGCATGGTGACCAGGAAATGTGTCTTGAAGTAACACAGGGCTGGAAACCAGAAGACAATAGAGCCAGGTCTTTGAGACTCTGAGGGAGGAAAGGATTTCTATTCAGAATTCCATACCCAGCCAAACTGTCAATCACGGGTGAAGCCTGAACAAAGACGTTTGCAGACACTTCCGCATCCATTACCAGGAAACTCCCAGAGGATGTAATTTTCAAAAACAAAGAAATAAATCAATGAAGGGAAGGGGAGCCCCGGGATCAAAGCAATGGTGAATTCAACATAAAGGAGAAATGATAAGGAATCAAAATCTCGCTTCCTGATCGTGACGACCTTGCCATGAGAACATGCCTCTTGCAAAGCATCTCCTTCGTCCCTCTCAAGAAAAAGAGAAGAGGAAACCCCAGCAGAAGCGCCTCGTGCAGAGCCCCAGTTCCTATTTCATGGATGTGAGATGCCCAGGATGCTGTAAAATCATCGACGACCCTGGCCCACACACAAACAGTAGTTTTGCACACTGGCTGCTCTACTGTCCTCTGACAGCCTATAGGAGGAAAAACAAGGCTTCCCGGGGAGGCTCCTTCAGACAGAAGCAACACTGAAAGTACCCTGCATCAGAACGAACGGGAAAACATCCCAATAAACACATTTTGGATATAAAAATAAATAAATAAATAAAAATCTCCAGAAATACGAGCACAAACATCCAGATGTTCAAGCTCACACCCGTGTGCTTTAGGCGTATGGAGGTAAGTGGCAGAAGAGACAGAAAGGGTGAACCTAGCTGTCCATGGAAGCAAGAATCTGAAAAAGGTGGGATACAGGACTGTAGCTTTTATTATAGGCCTCACTAAATTTTTTATTCAGATACTCTAAATATATTATTTTGAAATAAATACACATGTTTTAAAGTACATCAGTAGCATAAAGAAGAAGTGCTGTTGTGGGATATGGCTTGGTTCCCATTTCCTTTTTCCAGAGATTCTAGCAAAGCTAAGCTTGGCTTGCTAAGTGCTATTGTTTGTTCCACTGCTTGCAGTTTGTTTTTGCTTCTGCTTGACTTTTTTTTTTTAAGTAATACTGCAGCCAGACAGGGCCATTTATGAGGTTTAGGATTATTTTCAGGGTGCACGTTCTGGGTTTAAGTTCTGCCTCCTCTGCAAGACTAGATGTGTGGCCTCTGGTAAGATACGTAACCCGTTGGAATTCCATTTCCCCTCCTTCATGAGTGTCTTGGAGAGGACAGAGTGAGATGCGGCCGTGAGCAGGGTGTCAGTTACTGAAGAGCCCGTTCATTTCAAGAATAATGAATATAGGGCTTCCTTGGTGGCTCAGTGGTAAAGAATCCACCTGCCAATGCAGAAGACACGAGTCTGATCCCTGATCCAGAAGATCCCACATAACCGCAGGGCAATTAAGCCCGAGTGTCGCAACTACTGAAGCCCAGGGACTCTAGAGCCCGCGCTCCACAGTGAGAGAGTAGCCCCCGCTTGCCGCAACTAGAGAAAAGCCGGCACAGCAACCAGCACAGCCACAAAAGAATAATTAATATATTGGGCAACTTTAAAAGCTTCCATAATGGAGATGAGATATCAAAATGCCACCACCCTGGCAAATCACATCTCCACGCATTCCTGGAAGAGTACACCTTCCTGAACAGGCTGTGAGACGGGGAGCGGAGGGTGGAACTTGTCCCCTGTATGTATCCCCAAACCCGAGTGGCACCTCCTCTCCCTTCCAAAGCCAAGCGGGTCTGTGGTCTCAGCAAGTCCAGGCAGCCTGACTGCCAAGCCTCTGATGTCTGAGCCTCTGAACCATCCCTCATCTTGGCAGACAAGGGACAATCAAGATCAAGTGCTCCTTGTGGAAACTACTTACGGAACTCATTAGACGCCTCTCTGCCAAACCAGGCACGCCCAGGCTGGTCCACCCACTGCTCTGCCCAGAAGGTCTTTTCCCACCCTAGTTTCTGCACGCCTCCGAGCCCTAGCAGTCTGTGAAAGCCCAACTCAAATGACACTCCCTCCACGAAGGCCACCATGACTTCACCTCCACCCACGTCCCCCAAATTCTTCAGGAGTGGATTCCACCCCTCTTTTAATATTTAATAGATCTGAGTTTTCGTCTCACCTTCCAAGAGGCTCTGCACAGCATATTTTAAAATCAGATTTTATATTTTTATTGGAGTGTAGCTGTTTTCCCGAAGAAGGGGACGGCACCCACTCCAGTACTCTTGCCTGGAAAATCCCGTGGATGGAGGAGCCTGGTAGGCTGCAGTCCATGGGGTCGCTAAGAGTCGGGCACGACTGAGTGACTTCACTTTCACTTTTCACTTTCATGCATTGGAGAAGGAAATGGCAACCCACTCCAGTGTTCTTGCCTGGAGGATCCCAGGGAAGGGGGAGCCTGGTGGGCTGCGTCTATGGGGTCGCACAGAGTCGGACATGACTGAAGTGACTTAGCAGCAGCAGCAGCAGCATGGCTTGTGGGGTCTTAGTTTGCCAATTAGGGATTGAATCGGAGCTACAGCAGTGAAAGCACCAAGTCTTAACCCCTGGACCACCAGGGAATTCCCCCTAAATTAGACATGTTTAATCCAGGGTTTTGAGGAGGTGGGAATTCTCTTTATTTTCAATGTCCTCTAATGGTAATTTAGCATTTCTTTCTATTACAAATGGAGAAAAAACACACCACAGTGACATTAACCATAGCTGTGACTTTGTCACCAGAGTTTTCATAGCGTATTACAGAAATGACAGAGAACTTGAAATATGCTTACATCCATCATTGTCTCAAAAATGCAGTAATTCTTAGGCCTCCATCAGATCTTGTTATTTGTTCTTGTGTTAAAGAAACACAGATATAACTTTATCACAAATTTGTTTTCTTTATATTTTGTACCTGTATTTCAACGTAAGTGATTGCCATGGAACCCTGCACATCTTATTCTGTGCATTTAAAAGCATTACTCTGGGGACTTCCCTAGTGGTCCAGTGGTTAAGACTCCACACTTTCCCTGCAGGGGGCATGGGTTCGATCCCTGGTCAGGAACTACAATCCCACAGGCAGCACGGTGTGGCCAACACATAGAAAAATAAATATATAAAAATAAAAGCATTACTCTGGAAAAACGTCTGAGACTACATTAGGCTTTGAGAAGGGCCCTGGAGGAATAAAAAGGCTAATCCCCACCTCTATGTGGATCAACCCTCTCCATCTGTGTATTCCTTCCACTTTGGCCTCTCATCAGCAGGAGGCCTGCAGGCCTGACTGTAGGAAGCATTGCCTCAACTATTTTATTTTTTTTAATGAATTTTAAAAATATTATCTTATTTATGTATTTTTGGCTGTGCTGAGTCTTCATCGCTGCTCGGGCTTCTCTCTAGTTGCAGTGAGCAGGGGCTACTCCCTAGTTGTGGTGCACAGGTGTCTCTCGCTGCAGAGCACAGGCTCTAGGGGGCTCGGGCTTCAGGAGTTGTGGTACGTGGGCTCAGTCATCACGACTCCTGGGCTCTGGAGCACAGGCTCCATAGTTGTGACGCAGGAGCTTAGTTGCTCCGTGGTAATGTGGGATCTTCCAGGATCAGGGACCGAACCGTGTCTCCTATACTGGCAGCGGATTCTTTACCACTGAGCCACAAGGGGAACCTGTTTTATGAACTTTTAAAATAGTTACAAGTTTACAGAAAAATTGCAAAGATCACTCAGAATTCCCCTATACCTCCCTCCCAATTTGTCCTTTTGCTCATATCATGACTATGGTACATTTGTCACAATGAAAGAGCCAATATTGATACATTCTTATGAACTATATTCCATAACTTACTTGAATTTCCTGTTTCCCCCAACATCGTTTTTCTCTGTCAGGAACACGTCCAGAATACACAGGACATTTAGTTATCATGTCTCCATGGACTTCTCTTGGCTGTGACAATTTTTCAGACGGAAAGTAAACTTTGGGGAAACTGCTTCTGTTTGACAACCTTGAGAGTTTCAAGGGGTTCTGATCAGGCGCTGTGTAGACTGTGTCTCCACTGGGATTTGTCTAAAGTTGTAGTCATAATTAGAGTGGCGCTGTATCTGCTGCCGAACATGACACCACTGTTGATGTTGGCCTCGATCACCTGGCTGGGCTGGTTTTCATCACTGTACCCTGTCAAGTTACTCTTCTGCTCCCTTTGGAAGGAAGTCTCTCTGCACCCGCCAAACGTGCGGAGTGGGAAGCCACTCTCCATCTTGGAGAATGTGCCAAAACTGCTCAGAATTCCTCTAAGTGGGAAATTTGTCTATTCTCCATTTATTTATTTATCCAGAGATTTATTTATAACAGCGTGAACTCATGGAAGTTTGTTTTATACTTAGGGTTACAACCCAGTGCTCCTCTAGTTTTTTGTTGCCATTCTTTTTTTTTTTTTTTAACATTATGGAGATATAGTTTACATATACTAAAATGCACCATTTTAAGTGCGTGATTACGCTAGTCTCAGCGAACACCTCCACTTGGGAAACCCACAGCCCCAGCCCCTGGCACATTACGTGAGTGTCCATGGGCTGAATTCGTAAGGCAGTGGACTTGGAGGACGACATCAACTTCCCATTTTAAGTTTAGAGAAGCCCAAGTTCCCCACCAGAGGTAAATAGAGTCACTAAGAGGCAAAAACATATGCCCATCAGCAGTTATTTTTCCCTGCAGCTCAGCAACTTTGTCTTTTTTCTTTTTATATTTATTTGGCTGAGCCAGGTCTTAGCTGTGGCACGCAGGATCTTTGATCTTCGTTGTGGGCATGCGGAATATTTAGTTGCTTAGTTGCAGCATGTGGGATCTAATTTCCTGACCAGGGATGGAACCCAGTTCCCCAACACTGGGAGCACGGAGAGTCTTAGCTACTGGACCACCAGGCAGTCTCAGCAGCTCAGCAACTTGGCTAAAGGTGTTGCGGAGGGGTCTGGAGCGCAAAGGTGCCTGCTTGACACTGTGCGGTCGCCCAGCCCCTTCGGAGGCCGTGGCTGGCCATAGGGTGGACCCCCCATCGGGGGTCATGGAGGGGTGAATTCCTCTCCTGCTTTCAGTGTGGTCCCTCCAGTCGCCTTCTCTGCCCTCTGCCCTCTCTCTCACTCCCCTTTCCTCCAGGAGCCCCTAGGGGTCAGACTGGGTCCCAGAGGCCACCCCACGCTGTCCAGGACGGGCCGGGTACAGGCCGGACTTTTGCGCTGGGGGCGGTCCGAGCCGGGGGCGGGCGGGGCCGGACCCTTGGCCTCTGTCCCGGGGGGGCGGCGCCGTGTCGCGAACGGTCCGGGTCCCTCCCAGGCGCGAGCGGCGCAGGCGGTGCGCCGGGGCCGCGGAGCCATGGACGGGAGTGGGCCCTTCAGCTGCCCTATCTGCCTGGAGCCGCTCCGGGAGCCGGTGACACTTCCCTGCGGCCACAACTTCTGCCTCTTCTGCCTGGGCGCGCTCTGGCCGCACCGCGGAGCGGGCGGCGCCAGCGGCACCGGAGGCACGGAGCGCTGCCCGCTGTGCCAGGAACCCTTCCCCGACGGCCTCCAGCTCCGCAAGAACCACACGCTGTCCGAGTTGCTGCAGCTCCGCCAGGGCTCGGGCCCGGGGTCCGGCCCCGGCCCAGCCCCGATCCCGCCGGCCCCGGCCCCGGCCCCGGCCCCCGAGCCGGCAACACCCAGCGCGCCGCCCAGCGCCCCGGAGCCGTCGGCTCCCAGCGCGCCCGAGTCATGGCCGCCCGGTGAGGAGCCGGTGCGCTGCGATGCGTGCCCTGAAGGCGCCGCCCTGCCCGCCGCGCTCTCCTGCCTCTCCTGCCTCGCGTCCTTCTGCCCCGCGCACCTGGGCCCGCACGAGCGCAGCCCCGCGCTGCGCGGACACCGCCTGGTGCCGCCGCTGCGCCGGCTGGAGGAGAGCCTGTGCCCGCGCCACCTGCGGCCGCTCGAGCGCTACTGCCGCGCCGAGCGCGTGTGTCTGTGCGAGGCCTGCGCCGCTCAGGAGCACCGGGGCCACGAGCTCGTGCCACTGGAGCAGGAGCGCGCGCTCCAGGAGGTAGGGCGCGGGCGCGGGGGGGGGGGCGGCGGGCGGCGGGCGGGGGGTGGTGTTGCGCCTCGCGCGCCGGCCGAAGACCTCTCATTGCTTTGCCATCCTTAATTCCCCTCTCTAACCTGAGGATCTCTGCGGTGCCTTCCAGCCCTGACCGTCATCCGCTCGCTGTGGGACATTCCTCTCGGGATGAGAATGGGGGTTGGAGGGACCCAGTGAGAACTCGAAAAGGATGCAAAAATCGGGCTGGAAAACTGAGGCTGGGGGCGGAGCCCATGGGGTGGGGGGTGGTTAAAGGAGCCTGGTGGGGTCCGCAGGGTCCCCGGGGGGCGGCCGGTGCCTTGGCCGGGCTCCTGCCGGTCCCGCTCAGATCTGCCTGGGCTGAGGGACTGGATGGGTGTGGCAGACGACAGGAGTGCGGCAGAGGGTGGGCTGAGCACACAGACCGCCCTGTCCGGCTGTCCCGGGGGGCTGGTGGTGGGCGCATGTACTGGCTCTCCGGCCGGTTACCTCCGCCCCCCAGTTTCCTTTGGCCCCAGGCCTGGTCTTGGCGCCTCTGGCCTTGGGATTTTCCGTCTCTCCTGCCTGAAGTGGTGACTCATAAGACCCAGGGGATTTGCCTGGAATCCCCATTTTCAGGCTTGGAATGGGGACACAGACTCTTAGGGGACAGTGATTCCCAGACCTTGCGCAGGGGGCCCTCCTCACTTTCTGCTTCTTTCCCGTGGAGGGAAGTTCTCAAATCACAATGAGAAACATGGTGGACCCGGAGGGCCCTGGACTTGCTCACCAGTCAAAGACGGGGAGGCAGGCAGCTCACGGCCCACCAGCCTGTCCTATCCCGGACATTCCAAAGGGCACCAGCCTGGGCTTGAGGCCCCTCTGGTATATCATCACCACTCCCAGTCCACCTGGACCCAGATACCATTCCTGGTCACCCCCACCTCCCCCTAGGTGAGGTCCGGGACCCTACTTCTAGACCCCTTTCTCCTCGAGGGTGTCGTCCACAGGCCCGAGCAGCCCAAGGTCCTGAGTGCTGTAGAGGACCGCATGGACGAGTTGGGCGCGGGCATCGCTCAGTCCCGGCGCACGGTGGCCCTCATCAAGGTCAGATCCTGTCCAACCCCGCCCCTGCCCACCCCTGCTGCAGGCTCTTGGCGCTGTGAGGTTTCAGCATGGCACTGTCCACCCCAGAGAAGCCTGTGCCCAGGGCGTGGCCCAGCTCCATTGAGCATCCCTGTCTCCCCCTGACCTGGCACAGACCCAGGGCAGTTCGGGCTGATGCCTCTGTCCACCCCCCCACCCTCAGCAAGACATGATGGGAAGGCAGGGGTCTGAGAAGGTGGCCAAAACATCTTTGGGGCATTCTCTGTCCTCACTGCCCACCCCCTACTGTCCTGTGCAGAGCGCAGCCGTGGCAGAGCGGGAGAGGGTGAGCCGTCTATTTGCCGAGGCTGCGGCCGTCCTGCAGGGGTTTCAGACGGAGGTGCTGGGCTTCATTGATGAGGGGGAGGCAACCATGCTGGGCCGCTCCCAGGGCGACCTGCGGCGGCAGGAGGAGCAGCGGAGCCGACTCAGCAGGGCTCGCCACAACCTCAGTCAGGTCCCGAAGCCGACTCGGTCAGCTTCCTGCAGGTGAGGGCGGCTGCGCGGGCACAGCGGGCGCCGAGCCGCAGGAGGAGGCCGCGTGGGGCCGCCTTCGTGGCTGTGCCAGCCTCCTGACAGAGCTGTCTGTCTCATGCCCGGAGGAGCTGCTGCAGCCGGCTCAGCCTTAATGGGCATCTGTCTGGCACAGGAGCTCCTGGCACTCAGGCTGGCCCTGGAGGAAGGGTGCGGCCCCGGGCCCGGACCTCCGAGGGAGCTCAGCTTCACCAAGTCCTCCCAGGCTGTGCGCGCGGTGCAGGCTGTCCTGGCCTCGGCCTGTTCCAGCCAGTGGGAGCAGCTGCGGGGCTTGGTGGTGGCGAAGACGGGCTGCAGAAGCCAGGCACGGAAGGTGGGTGCCCCCTGCAAGTGACTCACCCTTCCCCAGGCTCCCCACACAGGGCCCCAGGCCCGGTGCCCGCTCAGGAGTGGAGGATGGAAACTGTGCCTAGCACAGGGTGGGACCCCAAATCCTGCCAGGGACTCTAGCCACCACCCTGTAATCACGAGTCAGCCCCTTTGGCCACAATCCGGGGGGCAGAGAGGGCCTGTCCTGGCACACCCTCTGGCTTCAGAGAGGATGAAGCCCAGGGAGGACATGGGACGTAGAACGAGGACCAGCATGCGTGTGAACACAGGGCACCGTATTCAGGCATGTGCCTGTCCCCAGGTGGCCTGGGGTGCTGGGAGGATGGAGGAGGAGGATTTCAATCACAGGTTCAGAGAGGGGTTGCCTTGCGCAGCCCAGCCACAGGCAGCTAAGGAGGCCGTCACCACCTGTCTCCTCTTTGGCAGCAGACGCTGAGTCCCAGGACCCCGACAGCACCAACAACCTGGAGAGTGAGGCTCCCTAGGGATTACTTCCTCAAGTGTAAGTTGACACCTGGGCTCACCAGGATGCTCACCTGGGCTCTCCCAAGGCTGCTGGGCTGGGCCCTAAGTGCCCATGGGCCGGGATTCCTGTCCGCGGTTCAGAGGGTGAACTAGGTCAGCTCACGGGGGGCTCCCCGTGATGGCTGAATCATGCCCATTACAGAGGACGGGAGAGGTGTTTGGGGGAAGTGGGCCCCTCGGGGAAAGGCTGCCCCGCCTGACCTTGGACCTGAGCCCTGCGTTTCTCTCCGGTCCGTGCGGGCAGTTGCCTACATCGTGGACTTGGACAGTGACACGGCCGACAAGTTCCTGCAGCTGTTTGGAACCAAGGGCGTGAAGAGGGTGCTGTGTCCTATTAACTACCCCGAATCGCCCACCCGCTTCACCCACTGCGAGCAGGTCCTGGGCGAGGCGCCCTGGACCGGGGCACCTATTACTGGGAGGTGGAGATCATTGAGGGCTGGGTCAGCGTGGGGGTCATGGCCGAAGACTTCTCCCCACAAGAGCCCTACGACCGGGGCCGGCTGGGCCGCAACGCCTACTCCTGCTGCCTGCAGTGGAACGGACGCAGCTTCTCCGTCTGGTTCCACGGGCAGGAGGCACCCCTGCCGCACCCCTTCTCGCCCACCGTGGGGATCTGCTTGGAATATGCTGACCGAGCCCCTGGCCTTCTACGCCGTGCGGGACGGCAAGATGAGCCTCCTACGGAGGCTGAGGGCCTCCCGGGCGCGCCCGGAGTGGCACGCCCGGCCTCCCGGTCGACCCCTTCCAGAGCCGCCTGGACAGCCACTTTGCAGGGCTCTTCACGCGCAGACTCAAGCCCGCCTTCTTCCTGGAGAGTGTAGATGCCCATCTGCAGATCGGGCCCCTCAAGAAGTCCTGCATATCCGTGCTCAAGAGGAGGTGATGCAGGGGCCCGGGGCCTCCTCCCACTGCTGACCCAGCTCCTGGGAAGCTTGCTTCTCTGCACTCCTGGTTTGAGCCAGAGAAGGCAACAGCCTTGGACCCCCACACATTCCCCAGCCTTCTCATTCCTAGAGGCCTCCACCTTCTGTACCCAAGGCCTTCCACCTCTCAGGGAGGAGGCCCCCCAGACCCTGTCCCCCTGCAGGCCTTGTTTCTGGGAGAAGGAACCGCAACTTGGACAGTTCCAGGCTACCCTGACCCCTCCTCTCCCAGGTTCCTGGGACAGTGCCTGGCACATAGTAGGTGCTCAATAAACGTTTGGTCTCTGAACGACTCCCTTTTCTACCCTTCTCTCCTGCATGTGTGCGTGCTCAGTCGTGTCCCACTCTTTGTGACCTCATGGACTGTAGCCCTCCAGGCTCCTCTGTCCTTGGGATTTTCCAGGCAAGAATACTGGAGCGGGTTACCATTTCCTCCTCCAGGGAATCTTCCTGACCCAGGGATCGAACTCGCGTCTCTTGTATTGGCAAGTGGATTCTTTACCACTGAGCCACCTGGGAAGCACTCTTCTTGGTGGGAATTCCACCAAGAATTCCCCATACTTCCCATTTTTCCAGAGCTGGTCTTGAAAGGCAGGAGAAGGGAGCAAGGCCCTGGTCCCAGGAGTCCTACTGGGCAGGAGAGCCCTGACCCAGGAAAAGGAGGCTGAAACCAGGTGCCTACCCTTTGCACACCCCCTACTCCCAAGTTCTGAACAGGGAGAGCCAGAGGTGGCTTCTCCCAGAGAGGCCCACCCCACAGTTATTCTGGCTGCCCGTGTGTCTGCTTTGGATGGTCTGGTGCCCACCAGCTATTTTCATCCTTGTTGCTATAGCCTAGTTCTGGAACCTGCTGAAGGGTGTTTGCCCAAGATTCAACGCAGACCTCACACTCCCGCAAGAGCAGGGCAGGACTCCTGGGCGTGGGCAACAAAGTCTGAGACTAGAGCTGTTTTCATATGCACACCTTCTCAGCTCATGAGGGCTGTGGCTGAACCGACCCCAGGGTGTGGCTGGAGCTGGAAATGTCTTCCCTAAAAGGACCTGTCTCTTTCTTCGGAGGCTGCCTGACATCTCTGCAGCAGCTGGGCGGCTGGAACCGGGCTCAGCCTCCACGCTGGCGAGACCCTGGGCTCTGTGCCCCAGTAGAGCCTCTGCCTCTCTCCCAGGAAGGTCCAGGGCCCCCTGCGGCCCTAAGACCACCCCCACCCCACCCCACCCCATCCCAGCTTCGGGCGCCTGCATGCTGATTTCAAGGCAGAAAACTTGCTCCAGAGGCTACAAGGTGTGTACCCAGGCCAGCCTCCTTCCCCTGGGGTGGGGGGTTTCTCGGTGACTCAGGTGCACTCCAGGGAGGGCCAGCCTGGAGAGCAAGGGCAGACGGAGGCCTCTGAGCCCCGGGGCCTAAGGTCAGGCAGGACAATGGCTGAGTTATACAGCCAGACAGCAAGGCCATACAAGTCCTGCCCTGGCTGCCTCACCAGCTAAAAATAGCCCCTCCCACAGAGCCTGCTGGTGCCCCACAGCCAGGATGTTGTTTTTCCGGGCGGGGCCTGCTGGCTCCTGGGGCTCTGTGTTCTCGGCACCGTTTCCTTGACAGCCAAGAGCCCCAGCTCACCGGACTGGGGGGCGAATGGGGGAGGCTGTGCCTCCACGTTGCTGTGGCAACGTGGACCAATGGGAAGTCCCTTCACCTCCGGAACCCGCCCACCTTCCACAGAGCCCCGCCCACCCCTGCCCTGGCACGCCCCATCCCGCTCCTCTTACAGAGAACACTCAGGCTTCTGATTCTGCAGGGTCCTGGCATGCCACCGAAAGTGAGTTAGATGGACGAGGCGCCTGCACGGGACTGGTGCTTCCTTCCTGCAATTCAGGCCTGACTAGTCAAGTCTGCAGCCACAGTATCCCTGCCACTTGCAGAGCGACTTTGTTGTTCAGTCTTTGCAACCACATGGACTGTATAGCCCACCAGGCTCCTCTGTCCCTAGGATTTCTGAGGCAAGAATACTGGAATGGGTTACCACTTCCTCCTCCAGGGGATCTTCCCGACCTAGGGATCGAACACGCATCTCCTGAATTGGCAGGCAGATTCTTTACCACTGAGCCACCTGGAAAGTTACCAGAGTGACTGCCAGCTTCGAGACTCACAGAACCTTGTACACCTTAATCTCGGATCCCAGTGTTAACATTTACAGCTCAGAGCAGGGGACTGGCTCACCCAGGGCCGCACAGCTCACAAGAATTTGGCTGAGGCTGACCCCAAGTTTCATTGTCATCCCCAGTCTAGGGTATTAGCTGCAACCCTGCACTTCCTCTCTGATTGTAGGATCATACTAGAGCTGGAGAGATGTGGTGTATGTGAGTGTCTATGTGTTTCTGGGTGTATCTCTTTGCCTATGTGTGTGTTTAGGTGTCTGTGTGTGTCTGTGCTTGTATGTTGCTTGTGCATTAGTGTATAGGTCTGCGTGTCTGCCTGGGTGTAGTTGTGTGTGTGGATCCAGCCTAGTGACTTTTCAAACATGCTCTGAGGACATCTGGAGTTCTGAGGAGGGACACTGAGGCAGGGCAGCCTGGTGGGGTGGGGAAGGGATACCAGGGGGCTAGCCCCTCATCGGCCCTGCCAACGCTTTATAATCAGAACAGATTTTATGCAAGATGACTTGCAAAAAGAGAAGCTGTTAAAAAGACAAAGGTTAGAAAACCATCGATCTAGTCCAAACCTTCTTTTACCACCACCATTTGCAGATGAAGAAACTGAGGGATGTGCTTAGAAATGTCTACACACACACACACAGGCTGTTCCTCAGTGCTGTCGCCTGTGGAAGAGCTGCGCCCAGCCCAGACTCCAGTTTCCACAGCCACCAGAGTCCTTTCTTCCAGAGCGGTCTGAGGCCCTATGGTTTCCAAAGCTCCTGTGGGAGCCGAACCAATAACAGACATTGGCAGTGTGGGAACAGTGTGAAGGGTCGTTGGAGGCTGCGTTCCTATTAGCCGAGTCTGGCTCCTTTGGGCCAGGCGGGGAGCCAACCACCACTTGAGCTTTGTTTCTGTGGGAAAATGAGCCCCGGAATTCCAAACAACAGGCTGATCAACGGACTCAAGCATCTCTCCCCTCTTGGCAGCTCGGTCCTCCACCCCTCCCTGCTCCCACCATCCTCCAACCCCCGATTCCAGGAGGAAAGGGGTAGACACATCCTCCTCCCTCTCCTCCTCCTCCAGCCCATTCAAGGAACTCACAGAACTGCCTTTCTTCACTTTCCAGGCACAGGGTGAGGCTGGACTGAGACTGTGGCTGAAAATGAAGGCCTGTCCGGGAAGATGGGGCTGTGGTACTGGGAGGGGCGGAGGCTTGCAGTTGTCTCTGCCGTTGCTGGGTTTTCTCCCCTGGGAGGAAGACAGCATTTAGCTGCAGGCTGTGTGTCCCATTCAGCCCCATACTCTCCCCCGAGATCTGTGCTCCCTGTCCACCGATGCCAAATAGAAACATGGAGACAGAATTTGGAGGAAATAGAAAGATGGCTTACAGGCTTCCCTGGTGTCTCAGTGGTAAAGAAGCCGACTGCAAGGCGGGAGACATGGGTTTGATCCCTGATCCGGGAATATCTCGCATGCTGTGGAGCAACTAAGCCCGAGCACCACAACTATTGAGACTGTGCTCTAGAGCCCAGGAGCCGCAACTACTGAGCCCGTGCGCAACTTCTGAAGCCTGCATGCCCTACAGCTTGTACTCTTCAACAAGAAAAGCCACGGCAATGAGAAGCCCGCGCACCGCAGCTAGAGAGGAGCCCCTGCTGTCTGCAACTTGAGAAAAGCCCACGCAGCAACAAACACCCTGCACAGCCAATAAATAAATTAATTAATAACAACAACAATAAAAGGAAGATGGCTTAATTCTGCTGCCATGCATGGGGTAAGACACAACAGGCTAGCACCTCAAGGACTGTACCCCCTCCTAGGAGAATTGAGAGATGTTATATCGCCTGGATTTCATGGTTTTAGGGTAAATGATAAAGCTCAAAGTAATGAAGGTCTTGTGTTTTTCTTCTCGCGTTTTTTCAAAACAGTCCGGTAACTGGGTTTATTTGTCTCTGGGTCATCTGCCTTTGACCTTCTTTTTGAAAAGCAAACAGTGATAAAGGGTGATTTGCTTCAAGAGAGAGCTAACATCAGGTTCAGGATGCAATAAGCATAGCATCAGGGGGCAATAGGTTAGCTTTGTGAAGGACAAATCTAACAGACACTACAGATCAGTGACAGGTAAAATAAAACTAGGAGTGATTAAGCCTTTCAGGCCCATTTACGTTTCTTCTCTTGCCTGTTCACCATTCTCTTTACTTTCCTTGTTCTCAGGAGAGGAAACACTTCATTTCCATTTTTGCTGCAACACACTCAACATTTGATGCCAATGTTCAAAATCTAGAACATGAGGTCACTCTTTTTCTGCACCATCACATCTTCCAGGAGATGCCTAAGAACTGCAGGAGGTCCTGGGTGGTCCTCATGGGCCCCACGTGGGTGCAAGCCTCAATCTGCTTCCCAGCATCCTCAGCGAATTGGCTGGGGAGGCGCTCACAGCCCGAGCACGGAGACAGGTAAGAGGTAGTCCTTGAGGTCCTGGGTACTGTCTGTAAACGACACTCAGTTTTTAATTTTACTCTGTAATATCTCTGATTGGCTATAACGTAAAAGTAGCACTTCTCTGCTTCAGCAGTGGAGAAGAATGGTTTTGTGTGTGAGTTCCGGAATCAGAAAGTCTGGGCTAAAAATTCCATTCTGGCCATTTCCTAGCCATATGCCTTTAGGCAAGGTACTTAGCCCCCTCTTTGCCTCGATTTCCTCACTAGTAAAATCGGGATAATAATAGAAGCGCAAGGCGGTCCAGTGATTAAGACTGCTCACTTCCACGGGTTTGATCCCTGGTCAGGGAATTAGGATCCCACATGCTGCTTGGGGAAGCTGAAAGAATAACAAATAAGTGAAATAAAAATCTGTGAATCTAGACTGCTAATGATTGGTACTAGGTTTTAAAAATAATAGTGAAGTGAAGTCGCTCAGTTGTGTCTGACTTTTTGCGACCCCATGGACTGTAGCCCACCAGACTCCTCTGTCCATGGGATTCTCCAGGCAAGAATCCTGGAGTGGGTTGCCATTTCCTTTTCCAGGGGATCTTCCCGACCCAGAGATTGAACCCAGGTCTCCCACATTGCAGGCGGACGCTTTAACCTCTGAGCCACCAGGGAAGCCCAAAGTGGACAGTAAAAGAGACAATACTGGAAACCAATGCCAATGAGAAATTCAAAATGATGTCTCTCCCCAAACTACAGTGGCTACCAGGTTGTCGTCTTATTCAGTAGGGCAGAGAAGGGGGAAAAGAGAAAAATAACCGTAGTAGAATTCAAACACAGATACAGAGAACAAACAGGTGGTTGCCAGAGGGGAGTGGGTCGGAGGAGGCAAAAATCAGGTGGGAGAAATTCAGAGAAAAGTACATAGTGTTTTTTGAGGATGGAAATGTGCTATTTAGGCAAAGTGCTGGGCACAAGTCTGGCACAGAGTGAGCCTTCAATACATGTTACTGGTATTATTGTTATTCTCTTGAATGCAGTACTGGGAAGTTGCTCCTGGTGTCATGGCCACAATGAGGCTCCCTCTTTCCCTACCTCACTGATGACTACGATGCTGCTCAAAGCACTATTATTTATTCTCTGTCTTTCTTCACCAGTACCACTGGCAGCACAGTAAATGGTTCTTGGAAGCTTACCGGTGAGGATGTGGTCTGTTTCAACCATGCTGCTTAGTCACACATGTACATGTCCCGATTCTAAAATATGAATATATTCTTAAAAATAAATTAAAACATGTATACTTATATTTCCAAAATAAATAAAATTGATACTCTCAGAAATTTTGTCAGTCCTTGGGGAACTCCAGGAGAAGGCAATGGCGCCCCCTCCAGCACTCTTGCCTGGAAAATCCCATGGAGTGAGGACCCTGAGCAACTTCACTTTCACTTTTCCCTTTCATGCACTGGAGAAGGAAATGGCAACCCACTCCAGTGTTCTTGCCTGGAGAATCCCAGGGACAGGGGAGCCTGGTGGGCTGCCATCTATGGGGTTGCACAGAGTCGGACACGACTGAAGCGACTTAACAGCAGCAGCAGGGGAACTCCATGAATTTGTTCTTTGGGAGCTAAGATTAGCCCAGACTATATGTGTCAGGATGCTCCATGTTGCTCCACCCACTAAGATGGGACACTTTCCCTCACTCACTCAACGATATGTATTCAGTGCAATGTGCTGTACTCAGGGCTGGGGATACCGTGGTTAGTAATCCCAACAAAGATGCCTGAGCCACACCAGTGGCCCCAAGATAGTCGTAGCCGTAATAAGTACTGCACAAGAAAAGGGCAGGGACTCCACCCCTGGGATACACCCAAAAGAACTAAAATCAGGGACTCAAACAGATGCTTATAAATCCATGTCCATAGCAACATAATTCACAACAGCCTAAGGGTGGGAACAACCCAAGTGTTCATCAATGGACGAATGGATAAACACAGCATGGTCTGAATACACAACAGCCTTAAAAAAGACTGAGATTCTGACACATTCTATCACATGAATAAACTTTGAAGACATTATGCTAAGTGAAATAAGCCAAATGTGAAAGGACAAATCTTGTGTGTTTCCACTTACACAAGGCGCTGAGAATAGGCAAATTAATAGAAACAGAAAGTAGTGGGGAGCGGTCCCAGGGGCTGGGGGTGGGGGCATTGAGGAGCTAGTGTTTACTGGAGTCAGAATTCCCACTTGAGGTGTTGCATGAGTTCTGGAGAAGGATCGTGGGGATAGTCTCACAATAATGAGATCATGCTTAATGCCACCGAACTGCACACTCAACGGTGGTAAATTTTATGTGGTGTAGCCAGTGTCTTTTACGCTGAAGAAAAGTTTTGCCTCTTCTATATTACAAAACAAAACGAAACACAAATTTTCCAGGGACAGAAATTTTTTTAAAGAAGGAAATTAGACAGTGGTCATGAGAAGGGGCCCTGGTGGGGCTGGCGGATAGATATTTTCAGGAAAGACCTCCTTGAAGGGACAGCTGAGGCCTAGAGGGCAAGGAGTGAGCAAGACAGAGAGGATGGGTGTGGGCTCGGGGCTGGGACCAAAGTGTTTTAAGGAAGACAAGTGGTGTGAAGTGGCAGCCAGGCCTGGTAGGGCAGAGCCTGGTAAGGATTCTGGATTTTAATTAGGAGGAATGGGCAGCCCATGGCAGGGTTTCACATGGGTAAACAATACAGTCAGATTTGAAAGTTTAAATCACTTTATAGTGAATTCCCTGGTGATCCAGTGGTTAGAACTCCATGCTTCCACTACAGGCGGCTTGGGTTAGATCCCTGGTTGGGGAGCTAAGATCCTCCATGCCTTGCGGGAGGGCCAAAAAAAAAAATCCCAACCCACTCTATTATTAAGTGAAAAATAGTTTTAAAGAAGGGGAAAAAAAGGGATGAGAGAGATCATGCATCTTTCCAGGGAGATGGAGAGGAGCCTCCCTGCCCCCCACCTTCTTGGAAGGAAGACCCAGAAATAGCAGGAAGGGGGCCCAGAGCCACAAGAGCCCCTCCAGACACCTCCCTGAGCTTCCTCCTATAGAAGGGTCCCTCCAGGCACAACTCCTCGGTGCTGAGGTGGAGACAACGTCAGAGGTGATGCCTGGGTCTTTCTGGCTTTCTGGGATGTGGGAGGCACAGAGGGGAACTTGAGAGCTGGAGCGTTGTGTAAACACTCCCACAGCAGGAATCACTCAGAATCGGCCTTGCAGCTGTGCCTGGGGATACTGAACTCCACAGAGCAGGGAGGTCTGGATGGGGAACCGCCGGGTGGAGCTCATCTCCATAGTAACCAGAAACAGCCCCAGACAAGCCCTGGCTGGGCTTCCTGACGGAGGAGCAAGGAACCTGTGTTACTGAAATACCCGCGGCCAAAATGACATGCCCTGAAACAGCTCACTTCCCATCACTGGCGCCCCACGTGGCGTCTACAGCTCCAGCTTCGAAGCCCAACCAACGAACAGCAGATGGCGGAAAGTTGAGGCTTACCAAGAGTTTTTCTTTATCAAGAAGATGACTGGCTGAGTGAAGAAAAAAATGCAGTGTATGGAGTATGAAAATGTTCTATAATGCTCAGGTACAAGAAATGTCAATTTTGGTATTTTTCCTAAATCATAAAATTTGATTATGAGCTGCCCTTCACCAAGAGGGTAAGAAATTCAATCTCAGGATTTTTTTCTTTTCTTTTTTTTGCGGGTTTGGGGGTCTTCCCTCAGTAGAATGATAGTCTGGGTTTATACAGTGCCATTGGAGAAGGAAATGGCAACCCACTCCAGAATCCTTGCCTGGAAAATCTTATGGACAGAGGAGCCTGGTGGGCTGCAGTCCATGGGGTCTCAATGAGTCCTGCATGACTGAGTGACTAACACTTCCTTACACTGTACAGTGCCATGGGATAGAAGGGGGCTTCCCGGATGGCTTAGTGAGTAAAGAATCCATCTGCAATACAGGAGATGCAGGTTCGGTCCCTTAACCCCTGGAGGAGGAAATGGCAACCCACTCCAGTATTCTTGCCTGGGAAATCTCATGGACAGAGGAGCCTGATGGGCTACAGTCCAAAGGGTTGCAAAGAGTCAGACACGACTCAGTCACTAAGAAAAGAGCATACACATGGGATAGGAACGTGTCTCCAATGGGCAGCAGCTGAGATGCCCGTGGTCTGAGCCCCAGGGGTCCTTGTATGGTGAGCCTCCTCTCCCCCAAGGATTTGGAGATTGTGACCAACTGTCGTCTTTCCGCCTTAGCCCCACTGTGTGAGTCTGCTTGGGTTGAGCAGACTAACGAAGTAACACAAACTAGGTGGCCTAAACAACAGAATCGCGTTGTCCCCCCAGCTGTGGGGAGGCCGCCTGAGATCAAGGTGTTGGCAGGGTCGGTCCCTTCTCAGGCAGAATGTGTTCCAAGCCTTTCCCATAGCTCCTGGGGGTTTACTGACAATGTCTGGCCGTCCTGGTAGCACTCTGCCTTTGTCTTCACATGACATTCTCCCTGTGTGCATAGCTGTGCCCAAATTTCCCCTTTTATAAGGACACTAGTCATGTTGGACTAGGGCCCACTCTAATGACCTCATCTGAACTAATTATATCTACCACAGCCCTCCTTCCAAATAAGGTCACGATTTGAGGCACTAAGGGTTAGGATTTTGACACATGCATTTGAGGGGGACACAGTTCAGCTCACAACATCCACCCTGTGAACAGGGCTCTGTGGGACAGGCGCTTGTTGTTATTGTTCAGTCGCTCCGTCGTTGTCTGACTCTGCAGCCCCATGCACTACAGCACGCCAGGCTTCCCTGTCCTTCACCATCTCCCGGAGTTTACTCAAAATCATGTGCATCGAGTCGGTGATGCCATCCAACAATCTCATCCTCTGTCCCGCCCCCTTCTCCTCTTGCCTTCAGTCTTTCCTAGCATCAGCGTCTTTTCTAATGAGTTGGCTCCTCGAATCAGGTGGCCAAAGTATTGGAGCTTCAGGTTCAGCATCAGTCCTTCCGATGAATATTCAGAGTTGATTTCTTTAAGATTGGTTTGATCTCCTTGCAGTCCAAGGGACTCTCAAGAGTCTTCTCCAACACCACAGTTCAAAAGAATCAATTCTTTATGGTCCAACTCTCACATCCATACATGACTACTGGAAAAACCATAGCTTTGACTAGACGGATCTTTGTTGGCATAGTTATGTCTCTGCTCTTTAATATGCTGTCTAGGTTGGTCATAGCTTTTCTTCCAAGGAGCAAGCATGTTTTAATTTCATGGCTGCAGTCACCATCTGCAGTGATTTTGGAGCTCAAGAAAATAAAGTCTGTCATTGTTTCCATTGTTTCCCCATCTATTTACCATGAAGTGATGGGACCGGATGCCATGATCTTCCTTTTCTGAATGTTGATACGGGGGCTGCTGCTGCTGCTAAGTCGCTTCAGTCGCTTCTGTGCGACCCCATAGACGGCAGCCCACCAGGCTCCCCTGTCCCTGGGATTCTCCAGGCAAGAACACAGGAGTGGGTTGCCATTTCCTTCTCCAATGCATGAAAGTGAAAGTGAAGTCGCTCAGTCGTGCTCGACTCTTAGCGACCCCATGGACTGCAGCCCACCAGGCTCCTCCATCCATGGGATTTTCCAGGCAAGAGTATTGGAGTGGGGGTGCCATTGCCTTCTCCCGTTCGACTCTGCTAAGACGCTGCAGTTCTCCAGTACCTGCTGCTCCCTGTCGGATTCTGCCAACAGGGGCGCTAGAGGGCCTGCAGGGCGGGGAGAAGGGGGCCGACTGCTTCCCAGCTGCTGGCTGTTTCCTCATTACTGGAAGACTTCCTCACCCCAAAGCTGCAGTTCCTTTGTTTAGCCATTTAGTGGTGTCAGACTCTTTTGCCACCCCATGGATTGCAGCCCACCAGGCTCCTCTGTCCATGGGATTTCCTGGGCAAGAATACTGGAGTGGCTTGCCATTCCCTTCTCCAGGGGATCTTCCGGATCCAGGGATGAAACCCGTGTCTCCTGCACTGGCAGGCAGATTTTCACCACTGAGCCACAGGGAAGCGCAGCTGCAGTTCCGTATCAGCAGCTAAATGCAGTTTGCCAGTTTCTCCATCCCTTGCAGAACTAGCTACCCTGAGCCCTGTTCAGAGACACCGCCGCCAGTGAGCATGTACCCCACTCAAAGCATTAGGTTTTAGACCCAGGGGCATTTCCTTCAAGCTCATATGTTTTATTATAATTATTCCAACTTTGCCCTTTGGCTCCTCCAGTCCTAGGTTCAGGTCCCTCTGGGACACCTTAGAATTATTTATTTTCACCTTTTCTGTTACCTAGCGACCTACCTTTAAAGCAACATGCCTAGCTTTATACCTATGTTAATTCTTTATACTGAATTCTGTTCAGATAGCTGGACAATTTTACACAACCCCCCAAAGCACACTTCAGGACCCCCATTGACCACAACTCACCTCTTGGGATTGCCATGTGGGAGCAGGACAGATAAGGGGGGCAGGTTGGAGGGGTACCACTGGAGAATTCCCCAAACTCTGTTCCAGTTTAGGGCTTTGGAGAACACCCCTTCCCTCTCTAGGTCCACTCATTTTGTCATCTCCAATCTCTAGCCCCTACAGCCCCAGTCACAGATAGTAGGCTCCAGGCAAGAGCCTGGGGCTTTGTACCTTCAGGGTATGTGACAACTTCTGTGTTCAGCCAGAGCTGGGAACAACTATTAAGGAACAGGAAGGTTTGCCTGCCCTCTTGGTTGAGAAAGGGAAAAAAGCCCGTCAGTCTTTTGAGTCTCCTAGCCCTTGAAGAGTGAAACAAAGATGTGACATCTAAAGAAAAACTCTCAGCCATGCTTGGTGGTACAGGGAATAAGGATCCACCTGCTGATGCAGGGGACACAGGTTCAATCCCTAGTCCAGGAAGGGTCCACACTAAAGCCCACAGCTACTGAGTCTACACTCTATAGTCCGAGAACCACGACTAATGAGCCCCTGTGCCACAGCTAGCCTGTGCACCTAGGACCTGTGCTCCAAAACAGGAGAAGCCCACCGCAACAAGCCTGCGCACAGCAGAGTAGCCCCCCGCTCACGGCAACTAGAGAAAGCCTGAGTGCAGAAATGAAGACCCAGGGCAACCATACGTAAATAAATAATTTAAAAAATACTAACAGAAACAAAACTCTCCTCTTCACCAGGAGGATGAGAATGACCTAAATTTCACCGACACAACCCTTTAGTAAACTGATCGGGGAACCGCAAATATGGGACAGTTTCAGCTCCAGGAGTTGGGTGGATGCAGGTCCCATCTCTGGCGGGGTAGGGTGGGGAACCTGGTAGGGTATTACTCACATCAACTCCAGCACTCTTCTGTCCTCTCCTCCACTTCCCCCCACCCACACTACCCTCATCCTTCCTTTTGGAAAGGAGTTTTCAAAGTGAGGATTACGAAATCAATTTAGGGCACAAGGATTAGCAGATTTTTAAAAGACAACGTATTACAGAAAACCTCAGAGGACATCACAATATAAAATTAAAATTGTCTCAATCCTGATCTGTGACTCTTTCTTTTTTCCTTTTAGGTGATACACTTCACAGTCTCCTTCTGGGGAAAAATAGCATTCATGACAAAATGCTTAAACAGTTTTTATTTACTTTATTCTTGAGGTATAGTTAATTTATAATGTGCTAGTTTCAAGCGCACGGCAAACTGGTTCAGTTATACACCCCCCCATATATTCTTTTTCAGATTCTTTTCCATTACAGGCTATTACAACATTGAGAATAGCTCCCTGTGATACAGTAGGTCCTTTCTGTTTGCTGCTCTTTGCTGTTAGTCGCCAAGTGGTGTCTGACTCTTTGCGACCCCATGGACTGTCGCCCCCGAGGCTACTCTGTTCATCATATTTCCCAGGCAAGAATACCAGAGTGTGCTGCCATTTCCTACTTGGGGCCATCTTCCTGACCCAGGGATCGAACTTGTGTCTCCTGCTTGGCAGGCGGATTCTTTACCACTGAGCCATCTGGGAAGCCATACAGTAGTATATGTAGTGAATGCTAATCCCAAACTTCTAATTTATCCCCACCTCCACCCCTGACATGGTTCAACAACGAACTGCCCTTGAGTTCCTTAGTGTGGTCCTGGAAAGGACCTGCCTGTCCACCGCCTGGGAGCAGCCTAACTGTGTTCACATGGTCACATGTTTTATGAAACTTGCAAAAGTTGGACACTTAAGCCAGAATGGGTTAAGCCTGCTATCTTGCTCCACTCAGACTTCCTCTTCATCACATTTCCCCTCCTGTCATGAGGCCTCAGTGTGGCCACAGCACAGTGTGTTTATAATCCTGTGTTTTAGTTCTTACACAGGGCCTCCAACACGGGAAAGGCTTTAGGCTCCACAAAACGAGACTCTGTCTCTGCCACCAATCGGGGTCGTGCACTGTTGGCCCACCTTCCCTCTTATGCTATTTACAGCAGCTGTTCTTGCACAACCATTATTGGGTGAATTTTCTCTCTTTTCCCTCTCTTTCTTTTTGAAATGTATTATTAACATTTAAAATGCACACAGTAGGGACCTCCCCTGTGGTTCACTGGTTGAGACACCGTGCTTCTACTGCAGGGGACACGGGTTAGATCCCTGGTGGGGGCACTGAGCCCCTGTATGCTGCATAGCCAAAAAATAAATAAAATGTGCACAGTAAACAAACAGTAGAAAAGAGCATGAAAGTGGTCGCTCAGTCGTGTCCAAATCTTTGTGACCCCATGGCCTGCAGCCCACCACACTCCTCCGTCCATGGGATTCTCCAGGCAAGAGTACTGGAGTGGGGTGCCATTTCCTTCCCCAGAGGATCTTCCCGACCCAGGGGTCGAACCCAGGTCTCCTGCATTACAGGCAGACGCTTTACCCTCTGAGCCACCACAGAAGTCCTATAAAAGAGCATACAGTGCACAGAAAGTAACCTGCCCACCCCACTTCCCAGAGCTGAGCTTCAAAGCAGTAATGCCAAAAACTACGCCTGGTGGCTCTTCCAAGAGACTTAATACCTAGATCTTATTTTTTAAACAAATGTAAGTATACTTATACACCATTTGTTCAGATGAACCTTAGCAATCTTTTCATTTCAGCACACAGAATTTGACTTCATTCTTTTCAACGACTGCATAGATTGCATGTGTGGATTTTTTTTTTTTTGGCTGTGCCAAGGATATAGGCTATGCCCTGCCTTTACCATCTGGTGGCTCAAACGGTAAAGAACCTACTTGCAAAGCAGGAGGACCTGGGTTTGATCCCTAGGTCCAGAAGATCCCAGTATTCTTGCCAGGAAAATTCCACAGAGGAGCCTGGCAGGTTGTACAGTCCACTGAGTTGCAGAGTCAGACACGACTAGGAGACTTTCACTAACTCCCTGACCAGGGATGGAAACTTTGCCCCCTGCAGTGGGAGCAGGGAGTCTTAACCACTGGACCCCCGGGAAAATCCCATATGTATGGAAATTTAACCTAACCTTCAAGGGCAGATTTCATCATGTCCCCTGATGTACTACTTCATCGCACTTGTCCTGCAACGTCCATCCTGGTTTTGCACCAAGACCTTATAGAAACTGTTACCTGCTTCATAATATTTTCTAGTTTTTTACCCTTAACCTAAGAAATCTCACTCAAAACGAAAGTCAAGCAGGTGGATCACAAAGTTGGCCACCACGTGTCAGGAAATTAGCAGTGTGCTTCAAATCAAACTCTGATCCCTTAAAAATCTGTGCTGCACCAGCACCGCCCTGGGGGAGTGAGACACCGCCACGCCCCTTGCCCCGCCCCAACTCCCACTCCCACAATTCCCTGGAAAGACCCTCCTCGGAGGTGGCGGAAGTTTACAAAACTACAGCGGCTGAGCGGGGACTGCACAGTGGCAGAGTCACAGTGAGTCAGCCCTAAGCACTCGGTCTCGCGCTGTGCCCAGTTGCATTCAGTTCCTCCCAGTCTGGTTTAAATCTTCGAGCCTGGAAAATGCTGGGAGGGCCGGGCGGCAAAGCCATATCGTTCTAGAGGGAGCAGCGCCACCGCGAGGCCAGCTGCGGTGGACGAGGCGATGAGATGCAGGCGCTGGGCTCGGGTCCTCCTCCCCGCACCGAGATTCCCACCGCCCACTTCGGAGGGTCTGGGTTTGATTTCATGAGCGCGATCGCAGTTTTTCCTGACTCTTCTCTGCCAAACAGAAACTGGTCTTGCAGTTATCTGTCTGGCTCAGTGATTGCTCAAGTGTGTGTGTGTTAGGGTTGGGGGGGGCGGGGAGCAAAGTCATATAAGTTCTCCCCAAACTTTTGTAGACGGAATGAAGCTGCCCCAGTTAGTGATCAGCGCTCCTACAGCTGGGGTAGGTTACAACCTCCATCCTGTGGGTATGAGCTTTTGCCTCCAGAGCTTTTACGATTAATTCCTCTGTGGCTAACCGAACGATTCATTCGGCTCCCTGGGAGGACGCAGTGGAGGTGGGTGGGGATTAGTTGTGCGACTCGTGGAGTCCATCGGGGGCTGTGGTCTCGGAGACTACGAGTTCCAGAATGCATCCCTCCGCTAGCGTGTAGGGAGAGGTCGGGGTTGAGGGAGCGTTGCCTTCTGGGAGTTGTAGTCTTGAGCTTGTTTGTGATGCAGGCGCTACCCGGGGAGGGGGAGGGGCGAGGCCGTAAACTGTTAGCACGTGACGCCCGGGATCAGGCGGTAGGGCCAGCCTCCGCGCGGGAGCTGTGACTGGCTGGCGCTTATCTGAACGACGCCACCAGGGGCGGGCAGAAGAAGGGCGCAAGCGCACTGCGTCGCCAGGCTCGGGACCCTGTTCTGAGGGACTATGGCGCTCAACAAGAACCACTCGGAGGGCGGCGGAGTGATCGTCAACAACACCGAGAGGTGAAGACAGTGCGGAATAACCCTAGAGGCCCGGAGGGGCGGGCGTCGAGCGTGTGGGCGGTGGGCGGCGGGGCGTGAACCCACGGAGAGGGGAAACTGTTGGTTGGGGTGGGGAACGGCTGGGGGCGGGGCTGCGGGAAGCTGAGTGGGTGTTGAGGGAGGGGCCGGGATGCTGTGATCGGGATGCTGTGATCGGCTGTGGCATGGGGCCAGGACGGCCGGATGGGGCGGGGGGCTTGCAGAGACACCTGGAGCCCGCGGGTCGTCCTCGAACCCCCTTGCCCAGAGTAGGAGACGTTAGGAAATGCGGAAAGCTTTAGACAAAAATAATTGCCATTTAGGCTTTTACTGTGTGTCGGGGAGGGACGACATCTGTTCTGCCTTCTTTCAGTATGTGAATCCTGTGCGGCAGATGCTATTACACTACACACTGTACATGTAAGGAAACCGAGGCACAGGGAAGTTAAGAAACTTGCTTGAGCTCACAAAGCTGTAAGTAACAGCAAAGGAGTCTTGATTCCAAAGTCAGTAGCCTTAACTACCAGTATGTAGCCTTCCCTCATATTCCAGAACTGCTCAGTTTCCAGGTGAGAAACTGAGGCCCAGAGGTGGAATTACACAGTTAACGATCGTCAGATGCCTGACATATTTCCTATAAAGGTCAGTTTTGCCTCTTTCCCTTGAATTCCTATTGGCTCGGGTCGCTCCCCAGAGCAGTCTCCCACCTGTCCTGCCCACCCCCCACTCAATTCTGCCTCTCCTCCTACCTTCCGCTCCTTGAATGGCTTCTCTCCTCTTGCTCCTTGGGCGTTGAGAATCAGACTAGCCAGCCCTGGTTGAGTGACCCAAAAGCACCTCTTGAAGGAGCAAAGAAGGAATCTGAGTCCCCAGAAGAGACTTGGTCGGATCAGAGCCTAGACACTGGTTAAGGCCAGCACTCAGCCCAGGGCTATAATCCGGCATGCTTGTTGAGTCAGAGGAAAGCACTCAGGGGACCCAGAATACTGACTGTCTCCATGTTACCGGCTCAGGGTCTGCCAGGCCCAGCCTGTTCCTGATCATGACCTCTTTTCTTTGAGCTTCCCTTGTATTTTCTGGTACTGGTCCTCTTTCTACTTACCCTTCCCCAGTGAAGGAAGTTGTGATATCTGGGAGGGCAAAAAGACAAATAGAACCACGTGAGCTTGGACTGCGTTGTCTTGTAATCAGAGAAACCTCACATTGCCCTGGGTGTGTAGCCTCTCTGTGTGCGAGCCAGTCCCAGGGTGGACAAACCCTGCTGATGCCATTTGGTACCATCTCCTGGGACTGTTCTTTCTCTCTCAGTGGGGCTTCTCTGGGACAAGAATGTTATCTTAAAAACAAAAAAGAATGTTATCTGTCCTCCTGGGCCTCCTACCTGGTTTCGGACTCAGTGCTGCTGTATAATGGTGTGCCTTGTTTTTAGCAAATGCTTGAGCCCTGTTTCTGAAAAAGTTGTGTAAACAGTAACTGAAGCCTCCATTTAGCGTATAAAGCTTGATGTGTAAAACAGTGAACCTCACTCTTCAAGAATCCCTGTGAGAGCGATGAGAGCTATGGCCTGTCACAGGGAAAAGCACGTGTGTAATCGTCTCAAGGACTCATGGACTGATAGGCCTGCAGACTCAGCTTAAGCACCCCAGGTTTAGAGGAACCCTGAAGTGAGCCCTTTGGTAAGGTGGAGAGTCATGTTTTAAAAAGTTACACATCAGGCTCAAAAAGGCAAACCAACAAAAACAGAGCACCTGCTGTAAGGACCTGGAAGAAAAACAGAAGAGTTAACCCAGATGATCTAACCTGATTGGAGGGATTATGGTGTCTGCAAAGCCCTGCGGCTCTTCTGCTGCACTGGTCACTTTTTTTTTTTTTTTCCTGGCTGTGCCCTGCGGCTTGTGGGATTTTACTTCCCTGACCAGAGGTTGAACCTGGGCCTTCTGCAGTGAGAATGGGGAGTCCTAACCACTGGACTGCCAGGGAAGTCCCTACTCTGGTCACTTTGGGACTGTGTGGGTGGGGTTCCGGGAACCCAGCTTGCTCATTTTTTCCATGGCTGTGTTGTTATGCTCCTCACAGCAGTGTTGAAACGACCACATGCTGGCAGTTACGCATAAGCAGCTGCTACCCAGGAGGGTTCAGTCCTTGGGGGTGACAGATTGTGACCCCAGCGGTCTCATCAGGGCCTGTCCTCTTTTCTCACAGCATCCTGATGTCCTATGACCATGTAGAGCTTACGTTCAGTGATATGAGGAATATGCCAGAGGCCTTCAAAGGGACCAAGAAAGGCACCGTCTACCTTACCCCGCACCGGGTGAGTTGTACAGTGAGACAACTGGTTTGGAGACTCGTGGCTCCAGGAGGCTGATTGAGAGCCTTAGGTCAGCCTCAGCCTTGTGAGTCTAGTGGCCTCTGAGCCCCGATGAATGTCAGTATGTTTCTGTCACATCTCCCTGGTTCTCGAACCACCAGGCTCTTTGTGCAGCAAAACTGATGGCTGGACAGTGAATCCATGCGAATTACCGAGCTGCTGCTGCACGCAGTCTGGAGTTCAGTGCAGCTGCTGGAATAACCTGGGCCTGGGGGAGAGGCTGTGGTCACTTTGAGTTTTGTAGGAGTAGCCCGTGAGGCCCTTGTGCACGTCCAGTGTAATAAGTGTGGTCCACTGGAGTCAGTGGCACGGCCGCAGTCTCTGGGCTGGGCAGAGAGCCCAGCCAAATCCAGCAGAGCAAGAAATGCCAGCCTGCAGAATGGGCCTCACCTAAGAGTACCTCGGGCAGACTCAGAGAGACTTCCAGAGAAACACAAATGGATGTCCTTAGAAGAAGAAGGCTGCCTGGGGCCACCGGAGAGCTGACTTAGAGGTGGAGGGGGGGAGGCGCCCAGGCCTTAGAGGAGACCCGGGTGGGGATGGGGAGGGGTGTCTCAAAACCCTGTCTCTGGGGGTTCAAGTTGGCATCTCCAGTCATAGATCAAAGTCGTGGGTATAAAACAGCAGGTTTTCTGCCCCAGGGTGAGAGCCTTGCTGATGGGGCAGAGTCCACGGGCCGGTTAGTGCTGCCCCTTCTCCCAGGGTCCGCCACCTGCTGCCATTGCCCCGTTTCAGTTCTGTGGGGCTCAGGCTGGACCCCCGCTATGGGAGCCCTTCCCTGCCCCTCTGCCCTCGCCCCGCAGCCTCTTCACTGAGGCTCCGCGTCCACTGCCTCCTCACCACCCATGAGTGACAGAGCAGGCCGTCCTGTTCACACGTGTGGCCTGGAGTCACGCATTTTTCTTGTGAATTCACACATCTGGCCTCCCAGCCCAGCTGCACGTGGGGCCTTTTACTCCAAAAGGCACCCTCCAGGGGTGGCTGTTGCAGAGAGTGCCCTGGGGCTGCTGGGTGCTGGCTGCGGCCCACCCACCCGGCCCTGGGAGCGGCGGCCTCACCCAGAGGGAGCGGTGGCCAGGCTGGCTGTGGTTGAGCAGTGATGGCCCTTGTCTCTCCTTGCAGGTCATTTTTCTGTCCAAGGCGAAGGATGCCATGCAGTCCTTCATGATGCCCTTCTATCTGATGAAGGATTGTGAGATCAAGCAGCCTGTGTTTGGGGCAAACTACATCAAAGGGACGGTGAAGGCCGAAGCAGGAGGTGGGTGACGGTGGGGCTCTGGGCTCCGGAGTAGCTTCCAAGACCAGCCCTTGGGCTGCCAACCATTCATCGGGGGGTGAAGTTGCCAAGAGCTGGGAAGTGCTGGCATTCAGGATGACAGCTCAGATCAGAGAGAGAGCGAAGGCGGCTCAATGACTGCAGACCCAGTGAAGATGCTCATTCTGACCTGGGGCGTGTGTCAGACGTTAGGTGTGGGAGGGCACTGTTCAGGCGCGTGGGAGGCAGGGGCCTTTTCCCTCGAGCTTGGCAGACCCCAGAGACCCCGGCACCATTCTCACTTTCCCCCACACTCAGCCCGGCCTGAGCCCTTCTGCTGAGCTCACGGTCCCCCTTTGGACAGAAGCCAGGCAGGAGGTGCAGGGGTTTGTCCCAGCACCACCACCCCCCCCCGGGTGTGAGAGAGCTGCTCTGAACTTGAATCGGCTGTTGCTGCTTTATTGGGGGTGGGAGGCCCCAGCGCAGCTGTGCTTACAGGACTGCGCAGGAAGTGGGCAGGGGCCCGGCCAGGTCACAGCGCTGGCGTGCTGTGTGTGTGGCAGGCCATTGGATGGGGCCTGGAGAGGACGTACAGCCATCTCTGCAGACGGAACGCTCTTCTCCTGAGCTGTTGATGCGCTGTTCTCTTCTCAGGTGGCTGGGAAGGCTCTGCATCCTACAAGCTGACCTTTATGTCCGGGGCGCCATTGAATTTGGACAGCGGATGTTACAGGTGGCATCTCAAGGTACCGAGCCTCCTGGAATCCGGGGCTGAGGACAAGTGGAACGCGTGTGCTATTTTGTTCATTTGGGTTTGTTTCCTTTCAGTTGTGTGTTTTAAGCAGTCAGGAGGTGAATTCCTGGGCCCCGGGCTGCCCAAGCCTGGGAGTTGGGAAAGGGAAAGGGAAAGTGTTAGCCACTCAGTCCTTTCTGACTCTCTGCGATTCCTTGGACTGTAGCCCGCCAGGCTCCTCTGTCTATGGAGTTTTCCAGATGAGAGTACTGGAGTGGGTAACCATTGCCTTCTCCAGGGGATCTTCCCGACCCAGCGCTGCAGGCAGATGCTTTCCTGTCTCAAGCCACCAGGGCAGTGGGAAGGAAACCTGTAATTAACATCACCGCCCTGTACCCCAAAGGCTGAGGTTCCTTTGCCTGGAGCAGGTATAGGACGATTTTCCAGAGCCTTTCGGCCTCGAGGACATTTGGCCTCACAGAAACAAACCCAGCCTTTATGGTCCTGTGAGGCAACCTGTGAAGTCCCAAGGGCTGTGTCCCGCAGACCTCCTCACCTTGGCCCCAGGCTCCTTCCCTGAGCCTCCTTCCTCCCATCCCTGCCACCACCCCATGCCCTTCGCCCCATCTCCTCTGCCCCAGCTCTGACCTCCGTCCCTACCTGGACCCCTCGCCCATCCCTGCTCGAGGCGACCTCGAGCGGGGAGGGCTGAGGTGTGTCTGCTGCGCACACCCAGGGACCCTGCAGCTCCCCGCGCCCGAGGCCTGAGACACTCACTTCTCTCTCCCCTTGTACTGTAGCCTCCCGAGGCGAAGCCCCCAGCGGAGCCTATGGTTACTCTTACATGCCCAGCGGGGCCTATGTCTTCCCCCCGCCAGTCGCCAATGGAATGTACCCCTGCCCTCCTGGCTACCCCCTACCCACCGCCCCCACCTGGTGAGTGTGTCCTTTGCTGCCCACCCCACATCCCCGCCCCCACCCAAGCCAGGGGGTTGCAGAGGGGAGACTTGTTCTTGGACCTGCTTCAGGATGGACGGAACAGCCGGAGGGGCCTGGGTGGGCACCAGACAAGGGGCCAAGGCGGTGCCGCTCACCGGGTCCCATCCCTCTTGCCGAGCAGAGTTCTATCCAGGACCCCCATGATGGACGGGGCCATGGGGTACATGCAGCCCCCACCACCGCCTTACCCCGGGCCCATGGAGCCTCCGGTCAGTGGCCCCGATGTCCCCTCCACTTCTGCAGGTGAGCTCAGCCCCTGGGCTGCTCCCCACAGGTATGCGGAAGCCCCAGATAACCCACGACCATTGACCTAGGGGCAGTCCCAGGGGACCAGCCGTGTGGTGGCCAGTGGTGAAGAGAGATCAGTAGATACCAGCCCACTCTCTTGTCTTTAGCTGGCCGTGCTCCCTGGGGAAAGGTTTCCCTCTATACCTCAGTCTTCTCATCCACAAAATGTGCCAACAGAACCACCTGGGGGTGTCGTGGTGAAGATCGGATGGGGAGGTACACAGGGGGTGTCTCGATAGTGCCGGAAGCACTCAGGGAAGGTTAACCACTGCTTGATTCATGGAGCTGGGTCCTTGGCACCAGCCACCTGAGCCCTGGGGAGCCAGGGTTGCAGGGGCGGCCGGAGGCGGCGGGGAGGCCTGTCTCTGGGGCTCGTCCCGAGTGTGTGTGTTCTCACAGCTGAAGCCAAGGCCGCGGAAGCAGCTGCCAGCGCCTATTACAACCCAGGCAACCCACACAACGTCTACATGCCCACGGTGAGTGGGGCGGGCACACGCTGGAGGGGGACCCACAGCCCCCAGCTGCTGGTATTCAGAGGCGGGAGAGACCTCCCCTTGTTCAGATGGTCCTAACGTGATCTTTCCTTTTTCCTCAGAACCAGCCTCCACCACCTCCCTACTACCCCCGAAGATAAGAAGACCCAGTAGACCCCGCCACCCCTTCTGCCTCCCTTGCTCTCCTCCCCTCCCCTTGGGGCTGAGTCGGGCTTGTGGGGCGTGATGGGAAGGGCTTGTCCTTCCTCCAGCTCTGATATAAAACAGTTATCAGGAACTCGCCTCAAGGGAAGGGGGGACCCCTTGACTCGGGCGGTGCCTCCCAGTTTCCCACGTAAGCCCAGAGCCCTCTGGCTTCCTGTGCTGTCCCATGGTGGGGCAGGAGGCATCCCCCGCTCCGTCCCCATCCTGCTCTCGTAGCTTCTGCCCATGGAGGGACTCTCTGGCCAGCTCCTCCGCCGCAGTCCAGCTCCCTGATTTTGTAGCCGCTTTAGCCCCAGCCTCACAAACCCTACCCACGCCCCCGCCCGGCGCCCTGCCAGGCCCCACTCACATTCCGTCTGCCCTGTCTGTGCCTGGCTAAGGAGGGCCGCCTGGCCGCCAACTGCCCACCTACATTCCATCCCCAGCCGGCCGCACCCCTTCAAACTCACCTTCCTGTCCCTGCCTGGTCCTGGGTCTTCCTGTCGCCTCTGCTTTCAGCATTTAGGGTTTCCCACCAGCTGCCGGGGGTGGGTGGTCTGAGGGCCTCCATGGCTGGGGGCAGAGCCCCTCTGCTGCCTCGCTGGTTTTTCTGGAGTTTGTTTCCGTTCACCTCTCCTTTCCCTCTAGAGAGGGCCTCTCGGACTGGAACTGGAGAATGCATGTCCACTTCATGTCCACTTGGGAGCCGCCGGGTGGGCTGGGAACCAGGCCTGGCCTGGACGTTGACCATGAGCTCTTGCCAGCCCCTCAGCCTGCCTTCTTCCCTTTAAGCTTCATACCTGGTTGGCAGTGTGTCCTCTAGATGCACTAAAATTTTGCTCTCACTTGCTCCTGGACTGGCTGTGAAGAGAGGAGATGGTTATTTAGAGGAATCCCTATTTATTTGACCAAAAAAATTCAGTTAATATATTAATGTGAAATAAATCCTGTTTGCACCTTGACTTGTCTGCTGAAAATGTGAACTAGTAAAAATGAAGTGACTAGACTGCTGTCTGGCTCTGTGTGGTGGCGGAGGTGCTCTCGGGAAGGAGAGCTGTCTGGGCTGGGGCAGGTGGGGGAAGGCTCCGGGACGGTGGGCCCTCCCGTGTGAGAGTCCCTTGTTCGCTCGGCCCATTTGGGCCCAGGATTCCACGGTCTCTCCTGTGTCCATCTCGAGGGGGTTGCTCAGCAACAGTGTCTACCACGGAGTGCCCCAGGGCCTAGCAGCTGCCCCGGGTGAGAGGCCTTGGACACAGGAGCTGGGCTAGATGGGTGTTTGTTCCCCGCCCCGGCGTGGCCACTGCCCTGCCCTGAGGTACCGGGCGGGTCTGAAGAGCCTCCGTTGCTGAGGCCAGGAAGGGTGGAAATCAGCCACAGCCCACGTCCAGGCCTGCACCCCCAGGACCCTGATCTGGAGGGAGGCCCTGGATGTGCTGAAGCCCAGCCTAGCCTGAAGCATCGATTTTCCTGTGCCTTCTGGACCAAGTCACCTCCCCAGCCTCTTCCTTCTGGCCAGCCCTGCCCAGCAGCCCCTGGGCTTGGCAAAACCCTCTGCAAGGGCATTTGAAGAGGACGCCCTCCCTGTGGGGGCAGGGGGCTGTGGGGCTGTCCCTGCCTGGCACAGCCTGGCCCCGTCAGCTCGGTGGAATGTCACCTGTGGGGCAGAGCAGGTTGAGCAGTTGGCTGGCCCCAGGGGAGACGCCTCTCCGGGTCCCCACCCTGTGCCCTGCTCACTCCCCAGCCCAACTCCAGGTCTGCGGCCCATTCCGGGGAAGATGCGGGTGAGGACCAGCCAGGCGGGACTTCCTCAGTCACCCGGGGGGCTGTTGTCCTTCTGCCCTCACGCCTCTTGCTGGATGGTGGTGAACAATCCCTGGGGCCCTTGTGTGGGAGGCTGCGGCCGGGCAGCCTGCCTCTGCCTGCATTTAGCCCCAGTTCCTCCCAGTATCCCAGCCAGCCCCAGGGAGGAAGGTGCAGGGGCCTGGGAGCCAGGGGCCCCCACCCTGAGGTGGTGAAACCCTGACCTGACCCTCCCCCTGGGCCTGCCCTTCCTTCCCCCTCCCCTGGAACTGGGTAGCAGCCCGGGCTCTTTGCATAACCCTGCGGCTTCACTATCTTCCCCCAGGCGGAGAGGAAGGGCTGGGCTGGACACAATGGCTACGCTCTTCTCCCGGCCCCAGAGGCGCCCTCCCCTCTTACGCCAGGCCATCAAGATAAGGCGCCGTGGGGTCAGAGATCTGCAGGATCCCCGGCCCCCACGGGCTCAGGAGGTAGGAGGAACCTCAGTGGGCAGCCCAGCAGGCCTGGGTGGGGCTCTGCCGGCTCTGGGTGCCGGGCCCCACCTCTTGTGGCTCTATACCCTCCCTGGCCCTACCCCCAGCCCCAGGCGGAGCCTTTGGGATCTGGGTCAGCGGAACAGGTGTTCTCTGGGCTCCCCCAGAGCCTCAGGCCCAGGGTCTGAGCCTCTCTGAGACCCCTCCCTCTGGTGGGCCCCCGCCCACAACACCTGCTCCCTACCCTTGCTGGCCGTCCTGAGCTCCTCCAGTTCCATGGGCTCCATTAGGGAACGAGCATCGCTGCTGTGGGCTGGGCTTTGGGGGACTCGCTGAACAACCCCCAGGCCCGCTGGGCATGACCCCCAGTCTCCCACCTCGCTGCTGGGCCTCACTTCCGCCGCTGGGGTGCGGAGTGGAGCCGCCGATAAGCAGCCCTGTTTCCTCTGGGGAAAGGAAGGAAGGTTGGGGCCCCGGGCCGTGCTGAGCTCACGCTGCCGGAGGGCAGCTGAGAACTGATGGACCCGAGCCATGGCAGGCCAGGGGACAAGGAAGGTGGCCCAGAGGCCGGACCCCCAGGAGGCCTGCCACAGGAACAGGTGTGCAGCACCATTGGGCTGGATGCCAGATGCTGGGGCCCCGAGCCCTCGGGCTGGGCCTGCCCTGCGGGGAGTCATACGGGCATCCACACCCTGGTCCTGGCCTCTGGGACACTCTGTATTTTTGCCTCGCTCCCCAGATTGAGCCTTCATCCCACCACTTGTCGCCTGAGGAGGTAAGAATCAGGGTGTTTCAGGGGTACAGAGGGGCGCTAGGAAGTGGGCCAGCATCCTCCCAAACAGTCCTCGCCCCCTGCCAAGGCTGGGTCTCAACCCTCTCCCTTCCCTGTGCGTTCAGACCCCTGGTCCCTGCTTTGGACATGTGCTCTGGGTGCGAGGGTGGCTGGTGGCGCTCAGGCCTTGTGGTGGTGGGTGGATGGGGGATCCCACGGTGACCCTGCCATGTCTCAGCGGGCCCTGCTCTATGAGGAAGCTCTCTACACCGTTCTGTACCGGCTGGGGCAGCCGGAGCCCAACCATGTGGGGGAGTCCTCCGAGCTGCTGCGGTACCTGCAGGAGGTGAGCCCAGCCCCCCTCCTGCCCGCCTCCCTGCAGCCTGGCCACCCCCACCCCGTGCCCCCCAGCTTCCCACACTCCTGCCCCACCAGGCCTTCCGCATGGAGCCCGAGGAGCATCAGCAGATGCTAAAGCACGTCCAGCAGCTCGAGGTAACCCGCCAGGGCCACCCTGGGCCATCAGGGGAGCTGGGAGGGCCAGCAGGGGGCTAGGAGGGCCAGCTCCCTTGGGGACTCAGCCCTCACCTCCTGTCGCTCCAGAAACCAGTCTTTTGTCTGAAAGCAACGGTGAAACAAGCCAAGGGTATCCTGGGCAAGGATGTCAGCGGTGAGTAGGCGATGGGGACCTAGAGCCTTCTTCCTGGCTCTTTCCTCTCCCCGTCGCAGCCTGTCCCAGAGTTCCCATCCCCCAAACGTCCCCTGGGGCTCAGCTGGGGGCTTCTGGCCCCGGCCCTTGGAGTCTGGGATGGGGAGGGGGTGATAAGGACTTTCCCTGGGAGCCTAGCCAACACCCTGACTGCCTCCCCCTCCCCCTCCTCCCCAGGGTTCAGTGACCCCTACTGTCTCCTGGGCATCGAGCAGGGGGTGACGGTGTCCGGGGGCAGCCCAGGGCTCCGGCGCCGGCAGAAGGCCGTGGTGAGGCACATCATCCCCGAAGAGAGGACCCACCGCACCCAGGTCATCACCCAGACACTCAACCCCGTGTGGGACGAGACGTTCATCCTGTACGTGGCTCTGCCCCAACTCCCACCCTCTCTGGTCGTCAGGGGCTACTCGGGTGTAGAGGGGTGCCCCCATCAGTGACATCAGCGGGACTTTCTGGCTTGGGGAGAGAGCGTGGCTTGACTGGAGGTGGAGGCTGCTCCCAAGGCAGGGAAGACAGACCAGAGGCCAGACAGGGCAGGGCAGTGGCATAAATGCCCTGTGCTGGGGGAGGGGCGTCAGGCACGGGTGGGTTAATGGGGATGCAGAAGGGGGCGATGCATTTGAGAAGGAGGAGGAGTTTGCAGGCAAGGGCTAAGACTTGAGGATGGGTAGCTTTGAGGACATGGATAAACTCCAGAGTTGGTGATGGACAGGGAGGCCTGGCATGCTGCAGCCCACGGGGTCTCAAAGAGTTGGACGCAACTGAGCGACTGAACTGAACCGAACTGACTTTGAGGATGGCAGGCTTGGGCCTGGGGTCCAGTGGCCTGGTCAGGGGGCCTAGCCATCCAAGCCCCTCAGCCATGCTTTTTTCTCACTACAGAGAGTTTGAGGACATAAGCAACGCCAGCTTTCATCTGGACATGTGGTGAGGGGGTGGGCCCCCGCCCCGCCCCCCGCCCCCGGGGGCGGGGGCTCCCAGGATGCCCTGTCCGCCTCCCGCTGAAGCCTCTGCCCACACCAGGGACATGGACACTGTGGAGTCTGTCAGACAGAAGCTCGGGGAGCTCACAGACCTGCATGGGCTGCGAAGGTGAGTGCTGTGGGGTCCTCCCTGGGGAAGGAATCGGGCTCCTTCTGCCCGCACCCCCCACAACGCGTACCCCAGTGGCTGGGCTGCAGGCTCTGGCTGCGCCCAGGTGGCCAGAGGGAGGGAGCAGATCCCAGCCTTCCCTGGCCAGGCTCTCAGCCCCTCTCCCTGGGACAGGATATTTAAGGAGGCCCGGAAGGACAAAGGCCAGGACGACTTCCTGGGGAACGTGGTTCTCAGACTACAGGTGAGTGGAGTGGGGGTGACGAGGGGTCCAAGGGAGGGGATCCAGGTCTGCATCGGGCGGAGCCTCGGGTCTGCCTCCCATCGCCTCCCTGGCCCCCAAGCGTTAGCAGCTCCTGCGGCTCAGGGCGTGGGCACCTCTTGCCTGCCCGGCCTGCCAGGGACCTGCGCTGCCAGGAGGATCACTGGTATCCCCTGGAGCCCTGCACAGACACCTACCCGGACCGCGGCCAGTGTCACCTCCAGTTCCAGTTTATCCACAAGCGGGTAGGTGGCCTGGCTGGGTGGGGAGGAGGGGCTGGCCCGGGCGTGGGGTCCTCTGCTCACAGCCGTGCCGGGCCGCTGCCGCCCCTGCCCACCTGCAGAGAGCCACCAAGGCCAGCCGCTCCCAGCCCAGCTACACAGTCCACCTCCACCTCCTGCAGCAGCTGGTGTCCCATGAGGTCACCCAGCACCAGGTACTGCCCTGCTAGGGCTGGGCGGGGCCAGGGCCTGCCTGCCAGGTCCTGACACCCCTCCGCCTGCCTCCTCAGGCTGGCAGCACCTCCTGGGATGGGTCATTGAGCTCCCAGGCAGCCACCATCCTCTTCCTTCATGCCACACAGAAGGACCTGTCGGAGTTCCACCGGTCCCTGGCGTGAGTGCCCAGCCCAGCCAGAGTGCCCGAGGGCTGTCTGCACTGTACCACCCGCTCCCTCCCTGCTTGCCCTCCTTCAGGCTGGCAGCCCCAAGTCTAACCCTCCAGAGATTTGTTTGGGGCCCAAACTGTGTATTTTAAGTTTTGAGTCAGTTGCTAACTGACTCAACTTTGTTTTTTGCTACGCTGGGTCCTTGTCGCTGTCTGCAGGCTTTTCTCTAGTTGCGGCAAACAGAGCAATTACTCTTTAGTTGTCATGTGTGAGCTTCTCACTGCAGTGGCTCCTCTTGTTGCGGTGCAGGGCTCCAGGGCGCGCAGGCTTCAGTAGCTGCAGCAACATGGGCTTAGCTGCATGGGCATCTTCCCAGACCAGGGATCAAACCTGTGTCCCCTGCATCGGCAGGTGTTCTCTTAACCGTTGGACCACTAGGGAAGTCCAGTTGCCAACTTTTAAAATCTGGAGATTTCCTGTGCAGATTCACATCTCCGGCTTCCCATGAAAGATTTGCGCTGAAGCTGCAGGGCTGTCGCCTTGCTGGGCGGCAGGGGATCAGGGCAGGGAAGCCTAGCTTACCTGTCCATCGTCCATCATGGCTGCCTTCTGGACACTTCACTCCCTGACATCACCCAAGTCCTTCTGGGCAGTTGAGTCTGCAGCCCCAGCCCCAGGGCCCCAGCAGGAGTGCTGGCGGTGCCCCGTCTCGGATGGCGGAGGCCTGTCCTGCGTGGCTGTGCTGCCCCAGCCTCCTTCAGCCTCCCGCTTGTCTCCACTCAGCCCCCTCTGTGAAGTCTCCCTCAGCTCTCTAAAGGGATGCTCTGGCTGACTTGGACTTGAAGGCTCAAGTCTCCAAATCTGATATTTTGAAAGAAGCAAGAAGTCCTGAATTTTAAAATCACTAATATTCTAATTTAAGAGACAGGGCAATTCATTTACATGTTTTGAAAAGCCCTTATGGGAACAAAGGGCTTCCCTGCTGGCTCAGACGGTAGAGAATCTGCCAGCAATTCGGGAGATCCAGGTTTGATCCCTGGGTTGGGAAGATCCCCTGGCAAAGGGAATGGCTATCCACTCCAGTATTCTGGCCTGGAGAACTCCATGGACCATGGGGTCACAAAGAGTCGGACATGACTCAGCATTTTCACTATGGGAACAAAAGCAATCCCATGTGTTACTTTTAGTCACTGGTTTTCAGCCTTTAAAGGCTGATGAGAAACCCTGGGAGGTTTTGGGGTGGAGCAGAGCTGGGGAGGTTTGGGCACTGTCCACCCCGACCCCCTCCCAGGCCAGGCAAGCTGTGGGAAAGGAGGTCCCCAGCTGGCTGAGGGCTTCCTGTCCGCCACAGGCAGTGGCTGGCCTACAGCCGTCTCTACCAGAGCTTGGAGTTCCCTAGCAGCTGCCTCCTGTTTCCCATCACCAGCATTGAGTACCAGTGGATCCAGGGCCGGCTCAAGGCCGAGCAGGTGGGCTGGGGGAGCTGCGGGGGGAGGTGTTGGGCGGGCAAGGTTCAGGCAATGGCTTCGGCCCCCTAAAGCAGCCCCTGCCTCATGGAAACTTCCGGGCCTTGCAGCTGGAAGAGCTGGCCACTTCATTCAGCTCCCTGCTGGCCTACGGCCTCTCCCTCATCCGGAGGTTCCGGTCTGTCTTTCCCCCTCTCGGTGCCTGACTCCCCAGCCCGGCTGCAGTCCCTTCTCAGGTCGGTGGTGACTCCCGCCCCCGTTCGGGGGGCACCTCTGGGCAGGATGGCAGTCTCCTGGAGGAATGAGGGGGGCCACAGGGCAGCAGCATCTTGGACATGGCTCCCCATCCCCATAGGGTCCTGGTACAGATGTGCAAGATGAAGGCCTTTGGGGGAACTGTGCCCGGACAACGCTCCCCTGCCCAGCCTGGTGACTGAGGCGCTACGGGTACGGGACCTGTCCTGAGGGTGGGGAGGGTGTGTGCCTGGGCCTGGCAGCCCTGCCTGCTCACGGCCTCTCTGCCCCCAGGCTGGCACCGTGGGATGGTTCCACCTGAAGCAGCAGCACCATCAGCCCATGGTGCAGGTGAGGGGTATGCCAGGTGGTAGATGGTGGGACCGGATGTCCACCGCTTGAAGCCCTGCCTGGCTCATTTCTGTCCCTGCCAGGGGCTGCTGGAGATGGGCAAGGCGTTACTGAGCCTGGTACAGGACATCATTGGCGACTTGCACCAGTGCCAGCGCACGTGGAACAAGATCTTCCATAAGTGAGAAGGCGGCGGGCGGGGGGCGGTGCATGGGGGCTTGCACGGGGTCCAGAGGACCCGGCTGTGTGCCGCCAGGTCAGCCTGCTGCCTTTCCTCCAGCGTGCTCAAGATCGACCTCTTCTCCATGGCTTTTCTGGAGTTGCAGTGGCTGGTGAGGCTCCCCGTGTCCCGCGGCCGCGCCTCCCGCGCCTGCCTCTGGAGCTCCGCCCACCACGCCTTCCCTCCGCAGGTGGCCAAGCGGGTGCAAGACCACATCGCGGCGGTGGGCGGCTCGGTGACCCCCGGAGGTAGGCGAGAGCCTGTTCCAGCTCTATGTCAGCCTCAAGGGAGCTCTACCAGCTGGGCCCGCACCCCTCGGACAGGTGGGTAGTCGACTGGCTGCCGGGCGAGGAGGGCTCGCAGCTCCCCAGGCTGACCCCTGCTCTCCCCAGGGATGGCGTCCTGGCCCTGGAAGGCTTCCACCGCTGGTTCCAGCCAGCCATCCCGTCCTGGCTGCAGAAAACCTACAGTGTAGCCCTGGCGCGCGTGCAGCGCGCGGTACAGATGGACCAGGTAGGGGTGGGGCCTGCTAGGGGCGGAGTCCCAGATTTGGGGGTGTGGCTTTCAGCTCTGCCAGGACCTTGCAGCAGGTGCAGAAGCGGCTAACCAGCTTTGAGCGCTGGATGCTTGCAGATGCAAGCAGGGAGGACGAGGCATGGATTTGGCAAGCCTTGAACTCTCCTTTCTACACACTCCTCCATCTCCTAGCTGGTGCCCCTGGGGGAACTGACCAAGCATAGCACGTCCGCTGTGGATCTGTCCACCTGCTTCGCCCAGATCAGCCACACCGCCCGGCAGCTGGACTGGCCTGACCCGGAGGAGGCCTTCATGATCACTGTCAAGTTTGTAGAGGTGCAGCCTCATTCCCATTCCACCATTTCTCCCAAGTTCTCACCTGGTTCCCTGAGCAGGGATTGGACCTGAGCCCCTGCACTGGCAGAACAGAGTTTTAGCCACTGGTTTCTTTATTGTAGTTGTTAGGTCATGTCCAACTCTTTGTGAGCCCATGGACTTTAGCCTACCAGGCTCCTCCGTCCCTGGGATTTCTCGGGCAAGAATACTGGAGAGGGATTGAAGTACTAGGAGGAAAAAAAAGTAATACTAGAGTGGATTGTCATTTTCTTCTCCAGGGGAAGGGCTTGCCTGATAGCTCAGCTGGTAAAGAATCTGCCCGCAATGCGGGAGACCTGGGTTGAATCCCTGGGTTAGGAAGATCCCCTGGAGAAGGGATAGGCCCCTCACTCCAGTATTCTGGCCTGGAAAATTCCATGGACTGTATAGTCTGCAGGGTTGCAAAGAATTGGACATGACTGAGTGACTTTCACTTCACTTTTCTCCAAGGGAATTGTCCCAACCCAGGGATCAAACCTATGTCTCCTGCATTGGCAGGTGGCTGCTTTACCATTGAGCTACCTGGGAAGTCCCAGTTCTCACCCTAGCAGCATCCAGAACACTCCACCTTAAATTGCCCAGGACACTGAGGTTCCTGTGCCTCCCCTACCTGCCTCTCCTGGCACCCTCCCGAACCAAACTGATCATCCCCTCCTCACCCCAGGACACCTGTCGGCTGGCCCTGGTGTACTGCAGCCTTATAAAGGCCCGTGCCCGGGAGCTCTCTGCAGGCCAGAAGGACCAAGGCCAGGCGGCTAACATGGTAAGGGCCAGAGCTGGGGGCTGGCCTAGGCTGGGGGCGGAGCCGGCCAGTGCTGACACTATTCAGTAAAGCCTGTCTCCTTGTGCCCCTGCCCGCCTGCAGCTGTGCGTGGTGGTGAATGACATGGAGCAGCTGCGGGTGGTGATCGGCAAGCTGCCCACCCAGCTGGCATGGGAGGCGCTGGAGCAGCGAGTGGGGGCTGTGCTGGAGCAGGAGCAGCTGCAGAACACGCTGCATGCCCAGCTGCAGGGCGCACTGGCTGGGCTGGACCATGAGATCCGCACCGGTGTCTGCACCTTGGCCAAGCAGGTAGTGTGCTGGCCCCACAGTGACCCTGCCCCACCCAACAGCAGCCTGAAGTCCCCAGCAGGACTGGGGTCAGTGCCCCACTTCCTCTTCTTCCTGAACCTAAACGCAGGCCTCAAGCAACCTCTCCTGACTGCCACCCACCCCGCCCCCCGACTCATGCCCTTGGCCTCCCTCTTTCCATTTTGTGTCTCTAGCTGGAGGCGGGCATTGCCAAGCACATCCAGCAACTTGTGGGCATCAGGGAGTCCATCCTGCCTGAAGACGTGAGTGGCCTGCCCTGCTCACTGACCTTTGCCAGCATGGGTCAGGGATTGCCAAAGGGCTTAGGGTGGGCAGGGGGCTGAAGGCTGTGAGGTGTCAGGAGTTAAGCTCCCCAGACGTGGGCAAGGAATGTTCCCTCCTGGCTTCAGTTTCCTCCTTGGATGCTAACAGGGTGGTGCTGGGTCATCCCACAGGCTCTCCTAGCACTGACAGTGTGGGGGTGCAGTAGGGGAGGGTTTAGACTTTGCAGCCAGATAGCCCTGCATCCTTCTCAACTGCCTAGTCACATGACTGTCCTGGTTACTCAGGCCAGCTGACCTGAGGTTCCACATCTGCAATCAGGGATAGTAATGTACACCTGTGACTATTTGGGAGAATAGTGAAAGTCACTGAGTCTTGTCCAACTCTTTGTGACCCCATGGATTATACAGTCCATGGAATTCTCCAGGCTAGAATACTAGAGTGGGTAGCCTTTTGCTTCTCCAGGGGATCTTCCCTACCCAGGAATAGAACCAAGGTCTCCTTTGCAGGTCTCCGCATTGCAGGCGGATTCTTTACCAGCTGAGCTATCAGGGTTTGGGAGAATGTTACTTATTAATTCATCAACTATTTAAGCACCCGTTTTGTCCCAGATATTGATTTAGACACTGGGGATATACATCAGTGGACACCATGATAAGAATCCCTGCCTTCCTAGAGTTTTCATTCTAGTAAGCAAGGTTAAAAAGGGCTAAGTATAAACGGTCACTGTAGCCATTATTGGAACTATACATACGTGTGTGTATAAATGTATATATGTCTATGCATGCATGTGTGCTAAGTCGCTTCAGCATGTCCGACTCCGTGCGACCCCATGGACTGTAGCCTACCAGGCTCCTCTGTCCATGGGATTTTCCAGGCAAGAGTACTGGAGTGGTTGGGAAGATCCAGGGGATCTTCCCGACCCAGGATCGAACCCTCATCTGTCACATCTAACCTGCACTGGCAGGCGGGTTCTTTGCCGCCAGCGCCACCTGGGAAGTGCACATGTGTTAGATGATGATCAACTCTCTAGAGAAAGAGCAAGGGAATGGAAAGGGTCAAAGGACTGCTTTTTTTTTTTTTTGCTGCACCATGTGACTTGTGGGATCTTAGTTCCCTGACCAGTATGGAAACCAAACCCCCTGCAGTAGAAGTATGGAGTCTTAACCACTGGACCAACAGGGAAGTCCCTGAGGACTGTAGTTTTAGATAGTGGCCAGAGAAGGCCTTACTCAGAGGGCAACAGCTGAGTCAAGACCTCAAGGAAGCACGAGAAGGAGCCACGAGGATTTCTGTGGGAGGGAATAGCACGGACAAAGGCAGCACCAGGCCTGGCAGGTTCAAGGGCTATAGGGGAGGCCAGCGTGGCTGGAGCCCACTGGGGCCGGGGTTGGGGGGCTACAGACATTCCACCAATGGGCAGGAAAGCTCCTGGCCCTGTTTTCTTTCCGGGCCGGGGCGAGGGACGGGGGTGGGACCCAAATGGGCCAGAGCCAGACCTACGGCTACCCTCCCCAGGCCATTCTGCCCCTGATGAAGTTCCTGGAGGTGAAGCTCTGCTACATGAACACCAACTTGGTGCAGGAGAACTTCAGCAGGTCTGTAGCAGCTGCCTGCCCTGCCGTGCCCCACTGCTTCCTCCTCTCCGGCCCCTCCTTCCCGGCCTCAGCATCCATCCTCGGGGGAGAAGGCAGCCGCGTTCCTAAAATGCTCGCTGCCCAGGCCAGGGTGCTCAGGACTGCACAAGCCCGCCCACTTCACCTCCGGCTGAGCTGAAACCTGCTGGTCGCCTTCCCTTGGCTCTGGACTGCGTCTTCTGGGGGCTGCAGCTCTGGCCTCCCTAACATTCCTGGAGGCTGGTGTTCCTCTCCCATGTTCCAGGAGAGCTTCCCATTAGGGTCTCTCGAGCAGGGCCCTGCACACAGGCAGCAGGGGTAGAGGTCAAGGGTGTGGGCTCTGGATGACCCGGATTCAGACTCCAGCTTCACTGCTGCTTTGTGGATGGCCTTGAGCAGATCACTCAAGTTTTCTGTGCAGTTGATCATAGTTCTGGCCTCTGTGGAGGACTAAATGAGTCACGTGAGGTGCTGAGAGCAGAGCTTGCAACAAAGGAAGTGGTCGGTGACTGAGCCGCCGTGACGACGGTGACGATGATGCCACCTGGTCCCCCACATTGGGGCCACTGGCCCCCGGAGGCCTGCTCCTCTCCCGCTGGGGCAGCACAGCTTTGGGAGCCCATCTGAGGGTTGCTGTGTGTGGGATCTCAGTTCCTTGGGACTAAACCCAGACCCCCTGCATTGGGAGCAGAGAGTCTTAGTCACTGGACCACCTGGGAAGCCCTAGACCCCCTGATTCTTAAGCACACATTTTTTGCATGTGTTTCTCTGCCCGACTCTACTTTGACAAGTCAGTTATTTCAGGTCAGTATTAGGATGGACTGTGGCTTGGTTTGCCTTTTTTTTTTCTCTCTGCAAGTAGTACCTGCTGGTCCATAAGATCTTATTCCTTTTGGCCACTTGCATCTTCACTCAAGGTTCTGTCATTGGGGACCACCCCTCCCCCCTTGTTTATTGGGGTTTGACAATCCCACAAGGATTCTTCACTAAGCTTGTAGACAGGACTGGGCCTGACTGTCCCCTTACCCCCTCTTCCCTCAGGAGACCAGCCCTCCCTCCCTACCCTGCCTGTGCCCAGGTCCCAGTCCCACCAGTGAAGTCCCACCAGGTGGAGGGTGGGGGCGGGGCAGACCTGGGCCCAGGCCTGGGGGTCCCTGAGGCCTCCCCTTTCTCAAGAGCGTCTCGGCTCCCTTCTCTGTCCTCCCGTCCTGCGTCCCTCTGCACGTCCCCCCAGCCTCCTGAGTCTGCTCTGGACACACACGCTCTCGGTGCTGGCGGAGGTGGCTGCCTCCCAGCGGAGCTGCCCCCTGGCCTGTAGCAGGCTGAAGTTTGCACTGCAGGTAACTCCAGCGGCAGCAATGATGGCCCTGCTGGGACGAGCGCCTGGAGGGGCTCATCTCTCACCTCTCGCCCCCTCTAGAACCTGGAGATCTGCTTCTACGCAGAGGGCTGTGGCCTGCCGCCCGAGGCCCTGCACACCGCCACCTTTCAGGTAGGGCCTTTGGGTGAGCTGGCAGCACTGGGGAGCCTGCCTTCCTGTGCTCGCCTGTGTCCAGGGCCTGCTGCATAATTTACAGAACTCAGCGCAAAATGAAAATATGGGCCCTTTCTTAAGAAAAAAAATTTTTTGTAGAATTTAAGACAGCAACAGCAGAACCTTAAACCAAGCGTGAGGTTCTTCTAAAGCCAGTTGGGGCAGGGCGGCTGAGACACACCTGCGGAGCCTGCCGCGTCGGTGCCTCTGGCCGTCGCAGGGCCAGCCCTGGCTTGTGGTCCCGGGGCGCCCGGTGCTTTCCACATCACTCTGTGGGCTTGACCTTGGGCATGACCTTCTGAAGGGCAGCCCTGGGCTGCGGTTGGGGTGACGGTTCAGGGTGTGTTCCCTCCTCAGGCTCTGCAGAGGGACCTGGAGCTGCAGGCGGCCTCCAGTCGGGAGCTCGTCCGCAAGTACTTCTGCACCCGCCTCCAGCAGCAGGTGAGACCCCGCGCTCCGCCGCAGGCACCGCGCACCTCGAGCCCCGCCCCGCCCGCTCGGCCCCGCTGACCCCGCCCCTGCGCCCCACCCCCAGGCAGCAACCACCTCCGAGGAGCTAGGGGCCGTCACCGTCAAGGCCTCCTACCGCCCCTCCGAGCAGAAGCTGCGTGTGGAGCTGCTCAGCGCCTCCAACCTGCTGCCCCTGGACTCCAATGGTGAGTGGAGGCTGCCGAGGCCGCTCTCTGTGTCTGCGCTCGGGTCCCCCAGAGTTCCTGGGCGCTCGGTGCGTTTCCCCTGGACCACCACGAGGGGGCAGTGCTAGGGGGCGGGCACCGCTGCTGGGGTGCGGACTGCACTCAGGGCTTGCGGTATCATCCTTGGCAACGTATCCTCCCGGGCCACTTGCCAGGTTCCAGCGACCCCTTTGTCCAGCTGACCTTGGAACCCAGGCATGAGTTCCCTGAGCTGGCCCCCGGGAGACCCAAAGGCACAAGAAGGACCTTCACCCATTGTTTGATGAGACCTTTGAATTGTGAGTGGTCCCTACACTGGCTGCATTCCCCAACCCCAGACCGCCTCAGGCCTGCTCCTCCCAGTTGGGGCCCAAGGGCTCCCCTCAGATGACTCGGCGGGAGTCCCAGGGAGGGGACAGTGGGGACAAGTGTTTGCTGGCACATGCCTCAAGCCTCCACCCCTGTAGGTGGAGTTAAGGGGCACTGTTGGGAAGACTCCTCCCACGTGTTGGACTGAGAGGCTTGCTTTCAGGGAAGGGTCGTGTCTCTGAGGTCCTCTGTTCCACAAGACAGGGGGTGCCTGGGTACACAAGGGCCCCTGGTTGAAAGCATCAGCCCACAGTCAGAGCAGGCATGACAGCATGTGCCCCAAGATATTGCCAGGCTGAGAGCTGATGGGATCCTAATCCCCGCCTGTCTGGGCCAGCCCGTGTGCGGGGGTGGGCGGCCATGGCACTGCGCGGGGCGGGCAGCTGAGCTGACTCTGTCCCCCTGCCCAGCCTGGTGCCTGCTGAGCCATGCCAGAAGGACGGGGCGTGCCTCCTGCTCACGGTGCTGGACCACGACAGGCTGGGGTCTGATGACCTGGAGGGGGAGGCCTTCCTGCCACTGCGCTCTGTGCCCGGCCTGACAGGGATGGAGGAACCTGGCGAAGTGCCTCAGACCCGCCTGCCCCTCACCTACCCTGCACCCAATGGTAAGCCTGAGCCCTTGGGCAGGGCAGAGGCTGCGAGTGCCGGGCCTGGCCCAGCACGGGGATGCAGGGCAGGGGCTGCCAGGCTCTGGAGCCCCCAGAGAGGCGGCGACGTGGGGATCAGGAACGCCTTCCTGGAGGTGGAAGCCTGTGGAGCCAGAGTGGTGCTTGTGTTGCTGAGATCTTAGGTCTGATCAAGGACCCGTGGTCTAAGCTGGGCTGGGTGTGCACATGTCTCCCTGGTAGGATAAGGTCACCGCATTTTGCTTGGGGAGAGGGGCCATCTCTGCCCAGGGGGCATGTTTCTGCAGAGCAGCCCCTGAGCTCAATGAGAGGAGTAGGAATTGTGTCTGAGCACTTGTGATGAGCCCGTTCTAAGCCCTGGACACATTAACCCTCATACCACTCCCCTTACAACCAGCCAGCAAAGCAGCTGTTGCTGTTCTGATGAGCAAACCGAGGCACACATTGGTTAACTGGCCCAAGGTTTTCGTATGAAAAGGTCCTGGTTGCCACCTGAGGCACATCAGTCTCTGGTGCTGCAGCTGGGCTGAGAGTTCCGGCCGGTGCCGCTGCCAGGCTGTCCTGTGAGCATGGCTGGGTGGGCCAATCCCTAGGCTCGGGAGGATGGGGCGGGACCGCAGCCCTGGCCACTCGCCAGGCAGGCGCTGCGTCTCCCGTCTGACTCCCAGATGCCTCTCTTTGCAGGGGATCCGATCCTGCAGCTGCTGGAGAGCCGGAAGGGTGACCGCGAGGCCCAGGCGTTTGTGCGGCTGCGGCGGCAGCGAGCCAGGCAGGCCTCCCAGCAAGGCCCGCGGCCGGGGCGGTAGCGGTAGCGGTGGAGGCTCAGTCCCTGGCGGGGGCAGTCTGGGTTCTCCCGCCACAGGGCAGCCCTCCTGCCTGGCCTAACACCCCAAAAGGGCCCTTCGGGTGTGGGGAGCCCGAGTGTGGGGGCTCCTGCTGCCAGAGCCGGGCGCCCACGGTGATGGGAACCTGGTTCACAGTATCTGTACTCCCGCCCGCCTCCTTTCGGTCCTGGCCTCAGCATTCCGTGCAAGCTGTGCCCCCAGGGGTGGGGGGCACAGTGGTCTCCTTCCCTCACCCCTGCCCCCCTCTTGGGGAGAAGTTACTCTGGCAGAGGAGGGTCTTAGCCCCTGGGGTCCTGTTCTAGCCGCTGGGGTGGGGGCCAGGCTCCTGGGGTCTGTTCTTCAGCACCTGTGATGGAGGGAACCTGGGTCCCCTCCTGAGGGGCCTGCCAGCACCCAGGCTGAGAAACCGGGAGCCAGGGACCTTCTGGCTCAGAAGAGTGAGAACTGGCAAGCCGTGGGGACGGTTTGGCATGTCTGCTGAGGACCCCTCTGCTGAGGACAGTGCCTACCATCTAGAAACTGTCTTAGCAAAAATAAAACTATCTGCTGTCCGCTCACCAAACATGAAGTGTTGGCTTGCATTGGGGCCCTGGTTACAGTCAGGCCATGCAAACTCCCTCCTCAGCCCTCAGGAGACCTTGAGCTGCCCCGATCCTGGACCCTGGCCCACCCTTCACTCCCCCGTGTTACAGAGCAGCAAGGCGGGCGTGGAGGTAACGGATGCTGCGGCAGGGACTGGGGCAACTGGTATGAGGATCACTGGTATTTTGGCGGAAGGCTTCGAAGAAACCACCCACCAGACATACCAGGCTCTGTGGCCAGTACCAGCACAGTAACCTGGCACTCTCATGAGAACACCTGGAGTAGGGGGCCTCCCTCAGCGCAGGCTGAGCCTGAGGCGCCGCTCTAGACAGCAGGGCTTAGAGGAATGGCACCCCAGACCTGCCTAGGGGAGTGGCCCACAGGCTGGGAGTCAGAGCCTGGGGCTCACTGTCATTCACTTGACCGTGGCTGAGTCACTTAACCTCTGAGTCACTTAACCTCTCAGAGTCTGCACAGGGGTGATCAGATAAGGTCATCTCCAAGGCTCCCCGGCAGCTCTGTTCCCCTGAGGCAGGGGGGGAGGTGGCCCGGAAGGCTCCCTCAAGGGGCAGGCCCACCCTTCTTTTGATGCTTTTATGAGCAGGCACTGTCTGTTCCTGAGAAACTACTCGGGGCCTTGTCTATTGGAAGACAGTTAGGTACACCAGTTGCCACTGACGACAGAGCTCTGAAGAGTTCTCTGGCCTGGGCGGTCTCCGGGTCCAGGATTAAAGGCCCCAGCAGGCCTGCGGCAGAGAACACACCATCCAGGAGCCCGGAGCAGCCCTTGGGCCTGGTGGGACAGCCAGCTGGGTGACAGGCCAGCGCAGTCGAGGCCTTCCCTTAGGGCCCCGCCTCCTGCACCCCCATGTAAATAAGCTGCCAGCACAAGTTCATATTTTATTTCCAATATGTTTGGAGCTTTGATTTTTGCATTTTTGTAAAAAGTTTTCACTTGATTCATTGAAAGCCCTTTCGTGCTAAGCCCAAGCTGGGGCCTGGGCCAGGCCAGACCCTCGGCGGCCCTCTCGCTCCCACCCCAGACCCCCCGTGCGGGAGCGGGGTGGCCTCCCTCTGCCCACTCTGCCCTCCCACCCCTGCCGCATCTCTTTGTACAGAACAATGTTTAAAATGGAAGCTAAGACACAACATACATCAGACAGGCACGCACACACATGCACACGGGCGCCTGCTCCCCACTGGGGCAGGACGTCAGCTGCACTCAGAGAGCACCACGGAATGCATACGGAGCCCTGCCTGGCCAGGAGGGCAGAGCCGGGCCCTGCCTTGGTCCTCGCGGTCCTAAGCTCCTCCCCGCCCACTGCCCTGCCAGCTGCCAGGGGAGGGCTGTGCTGGGCTGGGGGCCGCCGAGGGCCGCAGGGGGTGGAGAGGGCAGTGGCAGCCTCTAGGTGCCCCAGGGCCAGGGAGGCCGCTCCAGGAGCCCAGGGCTGTGGGAAGGGCTGGGGAAGACCCCGGCCTCAGGTACCTGAGGGGTAGAACGCCTGGGCTTTGCCCCCTCAAGGAGCGTCAAGGGCCCAGGGTCGGGAGTGGGGCTGGCCCCACAGCTTTGGCCTGCCAGCCCAGACTAAATACACATTTGGTAAACCTAGGAGCTCAGTGGGCATGGACCCCCTCTCAGCCTCACAGCTGGGAACCAGGGTTGCCCCCTGGGTCCTCCACACTCTGGTGGTTGCCCTGGCCTGGGGAGGTGGGGTGAACAGGGCCTGCCCTGAAGGCTTCTTCCCTCCCCTCGGCCCCCTCCAGCTTCCCACCCTGACCTGCTCAGGCCCCAGGAAAAAGTTAAAAATAGTTAGTTCCTACATAAAAAGAGACAGAAACAAATTCCCTGCCAGAAGGCTGGTGGGAGAAGAGAGGACTTTGTCTCTGCAGCAGGAAAGGTAGGGAGCGGGCAGGGGGAGAACTGCAAAATAGTTTTCTTTTAAAAAGTGCTTGGTAAGTCTGCTTTAAAGTGTGTGTCTATGTCTATGTACAGACATACACACACTGTTCACACGCGGGCCGCCCACGCATACCCACACACATACAGAAATGTATACATATACATAATCATATACATATACATACATACATACATACATACATACATATATATATATATATATATATATATATATACTTTAAAAAGTCCTAGGTGAGAAGATCTGAGCCAGGCCGGGGCCGGGCCTGCAGGGTCACGACTGGAGGGAATGGGCCCGGCCCGGCTGGCAGACGGGGCACTCACTGCCCTCGGCACAGAGCTCACACAGCACGGCATGTTGGCACGGCAGCACCGCTCGGTTCTGCTCCTGACACTTAAGGCATTTCACCGACTGCATGTGGAATACGGCCTGCGGAGAAAGGGACACCACAGTCACTGGCCTGGCCCCGCATGGGACAAGGAGCTCCCTCAACTCTCACTCAGGCCCTTCGGGTGAGGAAACTGGGGCACAGAGCTTTAGAGCCTGCTCACAGCCCCCAAGAGGGCAGGGTCAGAGGCCAGGCTCATCGCCTTGAGGCGCCCAATCTCTGCCTTCAGCTGCCAGTGGGCCCAGAGGGGCCTGGTGGGGTGCGGGGAAGGCCAGGGCTGCTCTGCAGCTCCCACTGGGCCAGGCCTTCCCCTCGCACCGAGGCTTCCTGCCTCGTCTTGTTAGATCTTGTAGTGACCCTAGGTCCTCCATGAGAACTCTGGGGTCGAGAGGGTACCGCTGGGCCTGAGGTGACAGGGCCACACGTGGGGCCTGGCTGCCCGAGAAGTCCAGTGAAGGGAAGAAAGCTCTTCCCTGCTAGGTCGTGCTCCTAGGACCCAGCAGGGCACTGAGGAATGCAGACAAGAGCCCCAGGGACCTAACATTCTGGAACGTCTGCTGGCGTGCAGAGCGCTCACAGGAAGGGAAGTGGTCAGGATGAAGCCTAGGATGCAAGCGCACTAACGCAGGTCAGCTCAGGCCTGCCCTCCAAAGAGCGGGGGTGGGCCATGGTGCCCCCTACCTCCACCCCCCCTCCCCAGTGCGGGCGTCCTGGTTCAGCTCAGCTGAGGCAGACGCTCTCAGGAGGAGGGTAGCCCGCCCCAAGAGACAGGGACCCATCTGAGTCCCAGAACTGGCCAAGGCCACTATGCAGCCTCACTGGTGCTCTTGCGGTGCTGACCTTGTCCACTTGCTCCAGGTGAGCCCGCAGCCGCTTCTGGAGAGAGTGGAGGGTGGAGAGTGAGAGGGCCTCCAGGCCGGGGAAGGCGGGCAGGGCCTGTGGGTCGGGGCCCGAGTGCAGCCGCTCCAACTCCTCCTGCAGCTTCTTCACCTGCACCTCCAGGGCATCCCGCTGCTCCCGGGCCAGCTCGCACTCTGCGCCCGCCGCGCTGGCCCGCTCCCGGCCTCCTCTGCCTCCTTCTTCCAGGCATCACAAGCCTGTGGGCCCAACACGCAGCACCTTGTCACGATGGCCCGCTACCCTTCTCCCCTGCCCGAGAGTGCGTCTCTGGGGGCCCGTGGGGGCCACCGCGGCCGTGGGGCCTGCTGGGAGCTGGGGCAGGTGTCTGGGAAGGGGGGGCAGGGAGGAGGGCTGATGCTGCCTGCAGAAAAGAAAAGTTTCAGGACCTGCGAGACCTTCTGTGGGCAGGGCAGGGGGCCAAGCCCAGCGGAGCAGGGGAGCGCCAGGCGGAGCTGGCCAGCACCTCGAGGGGCAACCAGGCTGTGGCCCATCTCAGAACTTAGAACCCTGGATCCAGAGCTCAGGAGTCAGGACTTCTGGGGAGAGGCACGCGATACTATGAGACCAGACCAAATGAAGAGCTTGGAGAGGGGATTCCAGGCCTGTGATACCAAACACCCCATGGTCCCGACTGACAAGGCAAGTTTTTCCATGAGGGAGAGAATAAACAGCCGCGTTTCTGCCCTGCTCTCCGGGACCCCTGGCTTCCCCTGCCCCTGCACCCACTCCATGTAAGACAGGCTCCAGCTGAATGCCCTGGGCCCTGGGGAAGGCGGGTGGGCCTGGGAGCTCAGTACCTGCTTGGCCTGCTTCCAGGACTCCTCCCACCGCTTGATGGTGCCGTTGGCTTCATCCAGCTCCTGCCGAAGCCGGGCCAGCTCGGCAGCCCCTGGCCCTGACAGGAAGGCAGGGGAAGTGCCCGGGGAGAAGCTTCCAGAGGCAAAGTGCTCCCAGATGCTGCTGTTCATCCCATTCAGACCTGCCCCGGGAAGGGGAGGGCCATCAGCGCTCTGAAGGGCTTTGGGCCCGGGCCCTGTCAGCCCTGCCTGGGGGCCCTGGGGGCTCCCGGGGGCTGTCTGTGCCAGGCTCCAGCAATGCCAGGCTGGGAACTTCACAGGGATGTATAAGCACCACCTGGTACTTCTGCGTCTCAGCATCCCTGTCTGTAAAGCAGGGTTCCCCTCACTTGCCTCCCAAGGTGATTCGGGGGACTGGGGAGAGCAGCCGGAGAGCATGGTGATTTGTGATCCCAACTTCCAGGCTAGAGGAAGGGGAGCCTTCTTGGGATGTGAGGGCCCAGGAGGAGATTCAGGAAAGCAAGACACGGGTCAGAGCCTCAGATGATGGCAGAGCTGGAGCAAGAAGAGCTCAGGGAGCCCTGGGCCCAGCCCTCTTGTTTAACGACGAGGAAATGGAGACAAAACATGTTGCCAGGAATCACAGAACAGTAAGCGGGAAAGCCAGTACAGTCAGGACATCTGGCTGCAAAGACCTGCACTCTGCAACAGGCTAAGCCATGTGCTCACCCAGCGCCCTCACCTGCTCAGCCCTCACCTGGCCATTTGGTGGGTGTCTGCTTTAACAGACTGGTTCCAAATCAGGAGAGGAGTACATTAGAGCTGTATATTGTCACCCTGCTTATTTAACTTCTATGCATAGTACATCATGAGAAACGCTGGGCTGGATGAAAGACAAGCTGGAATCAAGACTGCCAGGAGAAATACCAATCACTTTAGATATGTAGATACCACCACCCTTATGGCAGAAAGTGAAAAGGAACTAAACAGCCTCTTGATGAAAGTGAAAGAGGAGAGTGAAAAAGTTGGTTTAAAACATTCAGAAAACTAAGATCATGGCATCCGGTCCCATCATTTCATAGCAAATGGATGGGGAAACAGTAGAAACAGTGACAGACTTTTATTTTTGGGGGCTCCAAAATCACTGCAGATGGTGACTGCAGCCATGAAATTAAAAGATGTGTGTTCCTTGAAAGAAAAGCTATGACCAACCTAAACAGTATATTAAAAAGCAGAGACATTACTTTGCCAACAAAGGTAAGCTATGGTTTTTCCAGTAGTCATGTGTGGATATGAGAGTTGGACTATAAAGAAAGCTGAGCACCGAAGAACTGATGCTTTTGAACTGTGTTGTTGTTGAAGACTCTTGAGAGTCCCTTGGACTGCAAGGAGATCCAACTAGTTCATCCTAAAGGAAATCAGTCCTGAATATTCATTGGAAGGACTGATGCTGAAGCTGAAACTCTAATACTTTGGCCACCTGATGCGAAGAACTGACTCATTTGAAAAGACCCTGATGCTGGGAAAGATTGAGGGCAGGAGGAGAAGGGGGTGACAGAGGATGAGATGGCTGGATGGCATCACGGACTCAATGGACATGAGTTTGAGTGAACTCCAGGAGTTGGTGATGGACAGGGAGGCCTGGCATGCTGTGGTCCATGGGGTTGCAGAGAGTTGGACACGACTAAACGCCTGAGCTGACCTGAGCTGCTCATACTCTGAGCCACTGCTCTGTGGCCTCTGAGGTGCCCTGTCTTCCGAGGGAGACCGCTACCCACTTCTGGCCGCAGTCTGCCCACATGTATCACTTTAATGACTTCTTTCTTGCTCCCACTAATCCAGCCGTGATTTTCCAGAACCAAACAGATTTAAGAAAGTCTGTCTTCCAAGCAACACAAGCACGGCCATGTGACCAGTGTCATCCCATGTGGAGACACAAGGCCCTTGGCCCCGTCCTGGAGGCAAGGCAATCCACTGCACCTGTCCTCTCGCTCGGGTGGTGTTTACTCCAGATTAGGTCTCCCCCGTTATCCTGAGTCACAGAGCCGGCCCTTTGCCTCCACACGAGTGAGGGTCTCTAAGTACGCTCTCATGGCTTGGCGCCTGTGCCTCTCCCAGTAGACCATGGCACCATGCCAGTAGGGACACCTGAGCCCACACTGTATCCATATACTTGTTCAGTTAACTATGCAGGGAAGGAATGAATGAATGCGTGGCTAGTATGGAGGGCTACAGTCAAGATGCCTCCAGAATGTGTGAGGCAGGCAGACATAGCTCTAAACCTCTGAAGCTGACGGCTCAACGTCATTCCTAAGTGTCTCCAGAGAGATCAGGGCAGAACCCACACCCGGTGAGAAAGTCAAAGTGCACCTCAGAGGCTCAGGCTCAGTGTGACTAGGACAGGCAGCACCCTCAGGGGCCCCAGGGTGGGGGGTGCTTCTGGTCTCTGAGAACAGCTGCTGGAGGGGGAGTCAGAGCAACAGTTGCTGGTGACCGAGAGGCAGAGGGCTGGGCGTCGCGGGTTTGCGTCTGTTTCGCAGTGAACGCTCACCAGGTCCCGCTCATACACTCGGGTCCCCTCCTCGCCTTTCTAGCCCCTCTGCTCTGGCCTGCCTTCCAGAGGCCCGGTCCTCACAGTTCCAACGGTGGGTTTGGCAAATAGCCTTTGGAGTTAGAGCTGCGTCTCCCTGGCGCTTCTGCCGGCCAGGAAGGCCACACTGCGCCGGGGGTGAGCCTGTTCAACCTCTCCCTTGGCCTCCAGGAGCTCTGGGTGATGGGCAGAGCAACCACACTGGCACAGAGAACAGACGGACGCCCTGGCAACTCTGAGGCCATGCTTCTCACTGTGTACTGGTCTGGCACCTGGCACTTCACTCGCATCATTTAAGCCTCAGCACCAGCTTACGAAGTGGTACTGCCATTATACCGACATGACAGAGGAAACTAAGGCAGAGAAGTTAAGTCACTTGTCCAGGTTCACAACAGCTCAGAGCACTGTGGATAAGGGGCCTGACTCACCTCTGAGCCCAGATCCCCAGCTCTCACCTCCACTCTGTACTGCCTCCAGCCAGGACAGAATGCCCAAAGGCACTTTCCAAAAGCCGAGATTCCCGCCCAGGCCTGAGGGGAGCCATACTGGCCCTTACCCAAAGATCCATGGGATGCTGAGGTCCCCAAAAATGTGTTCTCTGACTGGCTCAGGTGGCCCTGTGGCTGCTGCAGGAAATGAGAGGAGAGGCTGACAGGAGGGGACGGGGACGCGGAGTGGAAGGAAGCAGAGCTGCCCAAGGAGCCGGGGATGTTCACGGGCGCAGAGCTCTGCAGTAGACTGCCGCCTGCAACAGAGGCCAGGAGGGGGGCCGAGTGAGGGCTGGGTGGGCCATGCGGGGCCAGGCTGGACCCCAGGAGCCCACCCCCACCCCCGCCCCCCACTGCCCAGTACCCATGGTGATGCTGCCTGGGTGGGACACTGTGCTGTTGTCGAAGGTCTTCTCTAGGGCAGCCACCCCAAACTCATTCAGGTCGAGGTCATCCAGTGCGGACTCTGGAGGCAGAGTGAGAAGCGTATGAGCCGGCTGGCTTCCCGAGGGGCCACACAGTCCCCAGGTTCCAGGCCCCGCCATCTGGACCCACCTGCCCTTAACTGCCTCTTCTCCTGCCCCTGCCTCATCTCAAGGCTCCATAGTGCCTGGGCTGCTCCTCCGCACAGACCGACCCCTGGCTAGTCAAGCTCCAATGACTCTCCGTTCTGAAGCCGTCTTTGCTGGCCCCAGGGGGAAAGGAGTCCCTGCTGGCAGGCCTCCTCCCAAGTTCCCTGAGTCGGGGCAGGTCTCTGGACCCTCGGTGGCTAGTGCCTAGCAGTTGCCTAGCACCTGCCCACTGGGCTCTGCAGAGCCAGATGGGGAGCGCAGGAAGGGCCTGTCTCATCTGTCACCCCAGTGCCTATGAAGACCAGGCACCAAGCCTCACCCACACGTGCCTGCCGAGGAGAGGGTAGGGGGCATCTAATGACTAGGTGCTCTGAGGACAGCTGGCAGGCTGTTCACAAGGACACCTGGTTGGGGCTGACTGATACCTGCGGTAGAATGAGACTGCACACCCGCACGGGGAGAGGCCCCTCTTCCAACCCATACAGAAGAGCACACAGAAGAGCTCACGTGCTCAAAAGCCATCTCGGCCCTGCACCGTGGATGCACGTTCCATCCAGGTCAAAGGACTCATAGCGCCCACCTTCTGATCTCCCAAGACTGATGTCTGAATCAACCAGCCTCACTCCAGAGACCCAGTATCCCTGACTACAGATCTGCTCCTAGACTCGCAACAGAAGTGGCCCAATTACCTATGACCGACTCTACCGTGTCGCTGGTGGGGTAGAAGGGCAGAGCATTTGCATTCATGCCAGGGACGCTGCTGGTGCCAGCGGGGCTAGGAGGAGTGGCTGCTAGGCTGGAGGTGATGCTGGAAGAGATGCTGGAGGTGAGGGGGCTACCCACGGGGAGGATGCCCAGCATGTCCTGCAACGAGAGTGAAGAGAAGATGGAGTTGGACACCCATGGAGGCCGTGGCCAGGAGCTGGCGGCAGGGGCTGGCTGGGCAGATGGGAAGGGTGCGTCCCAGGTCTTGGCTTGTTCCCTCAACACCCTCCTGGGGGCTGGAGAGGGAGACGTGTGGCCTAGAGACTGCAGGTCCCCTCGCCCCTAAAACCCTGAAGTAGGGAAGGGGGAAGCGAGTTCAGTGCCAGTTGCTCGATGAATTTTCTGACTAATGAATGAGGACAGGTGGCGAGGGGCTCCAGGGCCCGACCCCCCACGCCCTCTGGATTTGGGGCCCCACCTTAATCTTGCCCTCAGTCTGTAGAGAAAGTGGTGCCGGAGCTCCCTGAGAAGCCTCCTGGGGTCCTGGGCCTGTCCTGTCTACAGCAGGTGCCAGAAGGGGCAGGCGGGGGCTGAGGGCTCTATACCTGTTTGGGCTGAAGCAGAGGCTGCTCTTGACTCCTGGGCTCTACTGAGTGGGGTTTTAACTTGGCCTGAGAGAAAAGTCAGGGAGCAGGAGATGAATGTGGTGCTAGGAGACCTCCTGAGCCCAGTAGTCCTCCCAAGCGTCAGCTTGTGGAGGCTGCAGGGACCGGGGCAAGGGGGCACGAGGCGCTGTTGTGTGGTCCCCCTTCACACACACGCACTCTCCTTCCCTCCCCTGGGGGACCAAGGGGCACTGCTCCTCTCCTCCTCGGTGACTCCAAGTCATAGAGAAGCCCAGTTCCAGACCCCTCTTGTCCTGCTCCGCAAGGCCCTACTGCTCCATCAAGGCAGCACGGGACACAGCAGAGACTGGATGCAGGGTCAGAAGACCGCGATGGGAACCCCTAGCCCTCAGTCGATGGCTCTGATGCTGGGTGAGGTGCTTGCCTCCTAACCTGCCTGTCTTCATCTGTAAGATGGGATGGGCTCACCCACTCTTAGTCTTCGAGAGGCTGGGATCAGGGACTTTCTAATTCTGGGTCATGCTCCCCGTAGCTGGGCCAGGACAACCCGCCAGGGCTTCTCCGGCCACAGGCAGAATGCGGCTAACTCACTGAGCTGCCCCTGCATCCCTTACCTGGCATTTCAAATTTTTCAGGTACTCAGCTCCCACCTGGTCTTCCCTCTCGAAGCCAGGAGCCTTCTTATAGCTGCCAGGGGCAAGGCCAGACTCCCCAGGAAAGACAATGCCTTCGAGATTGGAGGGCTTCCGGATGGAGCCCGGTGGGGAGCCACAGAGGTTAGACGGGCTGCCAAGGCTGCTGTTTCTACAGAGGAGCTGCAGCGAAGAAAGAAAGTGGGCCGATAAGCAGGATGCAGGTTGGGGCATGGCTACCCTCCATCCCCTTGTCGGAGGGAGAGTCTCCAGCAAGAGGCTCAGTTTCATTTCCATTTGCCAGGGAGAGCAACCAGCACCCGGGAACTCAGAACCTCATGAGACTCTCTGTCCCTTCTACAGCTCTACCCAGGCTGATCGTAGGCTCTGGGGACACCACCCCAGCCACGATCAGCTTGTGACAGAACTCTGGAGCTTAAAGGGCAGGACTCCCTGGGCAGAGGCCATCTTCCCAAGCACAGGGCAAGAGAGGCAGATGCTGGCTCTGGGCAGGAATGGTGCCCCCACCCTCACCCCCAGACAGGCACGTACAGCGCTGAGGTCAGGGGCGTGCGGGCTGGAGGGGCTCACGGGCACTGAGTCTCCGGCAGCAGATGGCATGTACAAGACGGGGCCTGGCTGAGTAGGGCTGGACACAGCTGAGGAAGGCTGCAGGTCATCACTGAGTGGGGGCTCTGCAAGAGATGGGGCAGGGTGTCAGCAGGCCCCTGAGCCAGCTCCGGCCCTCCAGAGCTGCACCCAGGTCCCTTTAAAGGAGACCACACAGCTCTGTGTGTGAAGGAAGGCGCCTCGTTTCTCTCATCACACGCCGCACTGTGCACTTACTACGTGCCAGGCAATCTGCATGATTCGTGAATCTTCACAACGACTGGAAGATAGGAGTAATATCCCTGTCTCCATTTTACAGATAAGGAAACAGAGTGGTTAGGTAAATCTCTCAAGGTGGCTGAGCTGGAAACAGAAGAATTGGGATTTGAACCCCAATCCACATGACTCCAAAGCTTGGGCTGTTCATCAGCTCCCCGTGCTGCCTTAGCCAAGTCCACCTCTGAGCCAAGTGTCTGCTTCCCCTTACTGGGCCTGCAACTTCTTCTTCACTCTAATCCCTGAGACAAGGCCTAAGGCTAGGAAGGGGTTAAGAACAAACAGCAGTGGTCTGGGGTGGACAAGGGCAGTAACTCAAGCCTGTCTCTGAGGCGGGCAGGGTGGTGTGGAGCTGCACTGAGCAATACAGCAGCCCAGAACCCCAGGCCGTGGCTGAGACCAGAACGTGGCTGGTCTGGACCGGACTGTGCTGCAGCTATTCAAGTACACACCAGCTTTCAAAGACTTGGTTTGGGAAAAAAAAACAACCCTGATTTTATATTGATTATATTTTAAATTATTTTATGTTGGGTTAAATAAAAATATACTAAAAACCAATTTAAAACTATTTCTTTTTCTAGGTGAGGTTACTTGAAAGCCTGCGATGACGCAGGGGGCTGCATTAGGTTTCGCTTGGACAGCTCTGCTCTCAACAGGGCAGAGCACAGTGTTCCATCAGTGGTGTCTGCCACGGGAGAGGCACAGTGACTGGGGCTCTGCCTGGGACTCTGAGCGCGCCACTAGGGGCAGAGTCCCTGCTGTCTCACCACCCTGGAAGCTCTGAGTTTCGAGCCAGCTCCAGAGAGGTGGGGTGGGGCGGCGGGGGAATGGAACTCCCAGTGTGGGCAGGGCCCACTGCTGGCTGACAGACTGAGCTTCGGGGAAGGGAAGTGGGGTGGGGGAGTAGGCCCTGCCCCAGGGCAGCGGGAAGAGCGTACGTTCTACATGGGCGAAGGCGCAGAAGGGTCCTCGGGGACAGCTGCCCGACTGCTGCATGTCGTTGCACTTGGTGGATTTATAGATCTGGAGGGCAGAGCAGAAGAGAGGCAGGTCAGGCCTAGGCAGAGAGGGACGGCAGCCGGGGTGCCTTCAGCAGGGCTGGGTTAGCTTAGAAGTCTCTTCTTTCTCCTCCCCACTCAAGGCCACTTCCCTAAGTCTCTCCTTACCAATTCCTCACTCAAGACAGAGTGAGCAGACACGGCCATCCCCATGCCGGGGACCACCTCCCTTCCTGAGTCACATGCCCAACCAGCCCCGACCCAGCTCTCACAGAGGGATCTTCCCCACTCATGATCTTGGTCAGGGCTATGACTTTCCCACGTGCCTCTAGGAGTAAGGGAGCCACGTTCACAGGACACCCGCCCCTCAAAGGATTCCTGGCTCCAAGGCCCACCTCGGGGTGGAACTGCTGCTCCGTGCGTGTGTGGCAGTACTGGCAAGAGTCTCCGTTCTCACACTTGCCGGGGTCTCCCCACTCGTCCCCGTGCTTTACGTTCGGACATGGAGATGACCTGGTTCGATAACAGGGTGCGTCAGAAGGATGCAGACTGGACCTGGGGACTGCTAATGAGATCACAGCTCAGGGCCCCTGTGAGGTCTCCCAGCTTTGCAAAGCCAGGCTCAGAAACAGGAAAAGATCACTGTAGAGTGAGCGCCTTACTCGAGCCAGAAGCCAGGCTTTGCTTTGCTGCCCAGCCTGGCTACATCACCAGAAGGACACTTGTTTTTTTCCCTTCAGCCAAGTCCTCCCCTCCCCCCAGCACTGTGCTGCAAAAGGAGAGCCAAGCTATGGCTTGGCCCTGAGGGCACCCTTCTGGGTCAGAACTAGAGGGGTTTCTAGTGAAAAGATCCTCATTTCACGCCAAAGGACCGTTCAGCTCTCCTAACCATTCCCCCTCCCGTAGAGGGGTCCTGCGACCCCGGGGCTGGCCTCCCTGCCCCCACCCCGGGAGCACAGTGGAAGCAGCCTCGGCCCTGATCTGTCGCCTGCCACCCTCCTCCCACGGCTGGCCTGCTGGGGCCAAAGGACCTGTATTTGTGTTTCCGGGGCTCCGCCGCCGGTCCTTGCTGTTGTGGTAGTAGGGGCAGGCGTAACCCCTGACGGCACAGCCGCGCGGGGCTTCTTACACGGCTCCGTCTTATAGTTCCCCAGCACGTAAGCGGTCTCTGCACGGGGGCAGAGGCAGGGGTCAGGTGGGCAGGGTGGAAGCAGAGAAAGGAGAAGCTACTGGGAAAGGTCCAGGAGCCAAGATTTTGGTGACAGGAATGAGCAAGGCCCCCTCCTTGTGGGCCAACACCAAGTCTGCGACCCAGGAGAGAGGTAAAGAGGACACCACCATCCCTCACTAAAGAAGCTCACAGGTCAGAGTAAACAGGGAGTCCTTGGCAGGGCTGAGAATACACCTACTTGTGTACGTGCTCAGCCAACGTATGTGTGAAAGCCCCTAAAGGTAGTTAGGGAGCACTACGCTCCTCTGTCCATGGAATTCTCCAGGCAACAATACTGGGGTGGGTTGCACTCCACTGAAGATTCCCTTCTCCAGGGGATCTTGCTAACCCAGGATCTCCCTGAGCCAGGTCTCCTGCATTGTAGGCAGTTTCTTTACGTCTGAACCAACAGGGAAACCCCTAACACTTTGGGATGACAGGACCAGGGTCAGGGGTGGCCCTGCAGGACTGGGCTGCAGGTGGCTAGTGTAAGGTGGGGTGAGGGGGCACAGGCCTCCTAGGAGAGGTGGTGGTTTGGGGTGGAGAAGGCCTTGGGTGGTGCTCAGGGAGGCTATGGGGAGGACGGGGAGAGGACAGGCAGCTGGTGGCAGGGGCGTGGCCACCCGTGTGGCTACCCTTACCTTGCCACCGCGGCTCCTCACTGAGAATTTTTTCTATCATGGCGTGGCTCGCAGCTCCAGCCGACTGGCCTTCCATGCTGCCCTCTACTGTGGTCTGGCCGTTCTGCAAGGCCTCCATTGCCTGGAGCTCCCTGGACGGGAGAGCCGTGGAGGAGAGACAGAGCAGGGAGGGAGCATGAGGAGGAAGGCAGTGGAGTGCCAGCTCTGCACTCCAGCTGCGGTCCTGCCCAGGGCCCTCAGCCCGGCATGGCCTTCAGCCCACCTGATGTCGTAGACAGGGGAGCGGAGGTCATGGGGCCCGTGAGCAAAAGCGCAGTGCAGGCCGTTCCTCGCGCAGTTGCCCTTTGCGTCGGTCTCGTGGATGCAGATCCCCGTCTTGTAGTAGCGGAGGTGGTAGCGGCGCTCCGTGTCCCCCGTGGTCCTGTGCAGGAACGGGCACCTGGGACACAGTGGGGCTGCGCGTCACTCTGCTTCCCTCGCCACAGCGGGCTCCCAGCCCCGCCCTTTCCTTGCCCGTGGAAGGCTCTTCATGACCCGGAGGAGGCACTGATGTGGGTTGAGCAGGCAAGCAAGCAACAAGTCCTGCTGTGGAACAGAGCCACCCTCCCACTGCTGGGGGGCTGCAGCCCCAAGTGGCGCCTGTTGAGGCCTGGTGTTCCACGTCCAACTTCTCAAAGGCTACTCAGTTGGGGCCCTGGGCTGTCCTGATAAGAAGCTTCCCGGGGCACTCTTGGGAGAACACATGCTGCCCAGGTCAGGGGTCTTCAGAGAAGCAAACCGCCTTGAGCTCTGGGTGCTGCATTAGGCTGGGGGTGGGATAAGCAAGCCTCTGACTCCTGAGAGAATGGGGAGGGCTGGTGCAAAACGGCCAGTGAGGCGCACCCACAAAACCCCCAGGATGGCCCCCATCGCCACCTCTGCATGGGGGAAGCACACGTTAGGCAGGGTCACAACACGTGCCCTGAGGCCTTCCCAGGTTTGCCACCTCCTCATGCTTGTCGTTTGTTATGCCATCTCTTCACAGAGCTCTGTGGCAAAATAGTTTGCTGTTCTTTTAGTCGCTCAGTCATGTCCGACTCTTTGCAATCCCATGGACTACAGCCAGGCTCCTCTGTCCATGGGATTTCCCAGGCAAGAATACTGGAGTGGGTAGCCACTTCCTTCTCCAGTGGCTCTTCGTGACCCAGGGATCGAACTCGCATCTCCTGGATTGCAGGCAGATTCTTTACCACTGAGCACTGGAGGAAGCCCTGGCAAAATACTCAGAGTCAGCAAAAAGGGGAACTGGAGAGGCTCTGTGTAAACAGCGGTGGTGGGAACTGCGCAGGCTGAGGACAGGGTCCTGTGAGCTGCAAGGGACAAGGACAGGAGGCCCAGGAAGCCACTTGGCTCAGGCGTGGCCTTCAGGCTTAGGAGAAGAAAGGCCTCACGCAGGGCCTCTCGAAAGGGGGGGAAAGGAAAAGGGGCTTCCCTGGGGGATGGCAGGCTCCGAGCCCAGGTCCAGGTCACAGGAAGGTGGGCCAGGCTGCAGCAGTCCCCCAAAGGCAGCCTCTGGCCCAGGAGACGGGCTCCTTGGAGGGCGGGCGGCCAGCACTCACTCGTCGCCTTCCGGGCAGAGGCCTGTGGCCTCGTCGTACTTGGTGCAGTAGACGTCGGGGCTGTAGTTGAAGGTGCCGTCCCGACGGCGGATGGACCGGCGGCGACGCTGGTTCACGAAATGCCAGTGGAAGCAGGTGTAGGGCCGGTGCTGAGTGCATTTGTGCTGCACAAAGAGCGGGCACTGCTCAGTGCGGAACTCCTTCAGGTACCTGCAGAGGGAGCCCCCAGTGAGCAGGCCAGGAGCACGGTCGCGGCCCTTGCTTCCCAGCAAGACGTGGGCCACCTTGTCCCCCAAGGGCCCTACTCTGCGAGGCCGGTTCCACTGAGACACCAGAGAAGACCAGGCTGAAGGCAGGACCTTAGCGTGAGGATCCTTCCTGACACGCAGGTCCCTTGCCAGCCTGCAGGGCAGAATCACAGACGCCCTCCCGGTCAGCTGCCTCCCACGGGGACCAGGGGAGGCTTCCTCAGTGGCCGAGTACACCCGAGGTTTCCTAGGCCGAACCACTGATTGCAGGGGAAAAGCTGCACCAGGAGCCTGAGGGCCCTCTCTGCAGCGTCCTGCAGGGTCTCTGCCTGCCAGGCAGGAGGCCTCGCTCATTCCAGGAGCAGGGATGGGCGCCGGGCTGAGCGCCGGGAAGGCTGCTGCTTTGGGGCTGAAAACCCAGGTCACCAGGTGTCCCTTTAGACCCCTGTCCCAGGTAGCCACTGTCCTCTCTGCCAAGCTCTTCCCATAAGACGTTTCCTAAAGCATCACCCAAAGGTCTGTGAAGCTCATGTTAGAAGCATCTGAAGCCACTCCCTCTTGGCCATGCCTCAGGAACGACCACCTGCAGGACTGAGGTATTCTATTTCCATCCTGACTCACCCCAGCTTGGGGGCTGTCCTTCTGGCCTCATTCCACCCTGCGTCTCTCCTTTGGTCTGCATCTAATAACCAAGACAACTCCAAGCTGCACTCGCCATCAACAACAGCGCAGGGCCCGACCCCCTTACAGAACCATACCACCCGTCTGTGTTTCGTTCACTTTGTGTCCTGGTGAAGTGTTTCTTTGATTCATCCCCGCCCCCACCCCCCCACACACACTGGGGGACAGGCAGGCAGGCCAGTTCTTATTCAAGTCCTAACAACGCAAGCGACAAATGGCTCGATAGAGGGCGTTTGATGCCACTGAGGATGGTTCTAGAAGGTACAGAAGGTTGTGGGCAGAAGGGAACAGGGGGCCAACTGACCTGGAGTCTCTGTCCAGACTACAAGTTCCACCTGGAGCTGGGAGGCCTGGGACACAAGGAAGCAGGCCCAGCCCTTGTCTGGCTCACGCCAGGGTGCTCAGGGCCCTGCCAGCCTGGGCACATTGAAGGTATGAGCACAGGGCCAAGACCTTCCAGACAGGTTTACTCTGATGCTAATTAAAAAGTGCTGAAAAATCCCCCCAGTCAAGGGGAACTCCTTGGTGGTCCAGTGGTTGGGACTGCGCACTTTCGCTGCCGAGGGCCTGGGTTCAGTGCCTGGTTGGGAAACTGAGATCCCAGAAGCCATGCAACATGGCCAAAAAAAAATCCTCCTCCCAGCCCTGAAATGTGGAGAAGTGTCCAGGCTTCTGCACTGGGCAAGGGGAAAGCCAGAGGTGGGTGCTCCCTAAAGATCACAGAGAGGTGTTTAAGGGGCAGTAACGCTTTCAAATAGTGTCCTGTTCAGTCAGCATCTGTTTGCTGAGCACCTACTAGGTACAGGTGCAGCAGTGAGCGCTGAGGAACTGAGGCAGCAGGTCCTCACCTCCAGGAAGCCTGCACCACCATGGAGACACACCAGTGACAGGTGCAGTCAACTGTGGCAAAGGCTGTAAGGACAGCTTGGTGTGGGTTCCTCGGGAACCCAGAAGAAGGATCCTTGTCCCAGGCTGGCAGAGAGAAATGGGAAAGGGAAGGAGAGGCACTTATGGGTGAAGAATGTAGGAAGGGTGTTTTAGGCAAAGGAAACAGTATGAGCTTAGAAACAGCTGTTGTTCAATTGCTCTGTCATGTCCGACTCTTTGTGACCCCGTGACTGCAGCATGCCCGGCTTCCCTGTCCTTCATTATCTTCCGGAGTTTGCTCAAACTCATGTCCATTGAGTCAGTGATGCCATCCAACCATCTCATCCTCTGTTATCCCCTTCTCCTCCCGCCTTCAATCTTTCCCGGTATCTGGGTCTTTTCTAATGAGCTGGCTCTTCACATCAGATGGCTAAAGTACTGGAGATTCAGCATTAGCATCAATCCTTGAAATGAATATTCAGGGTTCATTTCCTTTAGCACTGACTGGTTTGATCTCCTTGCAGTCCAAAGGACTCGCAAGAGTCTTCTTAAACACCACAGTTCAAGAGCATTAGTTCTTCGGCGCTCAGCCCTCTTAGAAACAGTATGTGGAGGGGAAGAGCGCCAAGTGCCTTTGTGAAACGTGAGTAGGGTAGAACTCCAAAAAGGAAGTGAAGAGGAAGTGAGGTGTGAGAGGGGCCAAATTTTAGGGACGGCATCTCCAGGCTGCAGGTATATTCTGAGACACCGCTGAACCCTGCAAGGCTCCCTAGGGCCTCTCTCACCCTCTTTGGCCCTGGAATTCAAGGTGTTTCTCCCCGTCTGATTATAGACAGAACTCTGCCCTGTGTGCTGCACACAGGGACCAAACCCCTGGCACCAAGCTGGGACACTAACCCCTCAAAGGGCTGGACTGACCTCTCTCCAGCAGCACATGCTCTACCTGACTCCTGGCCCACAGAGACTCATTCGGGAGGTAACAGGTAGGGAACAGGGGGTGGAGGAAACTGAATCCAGGGCCAGAGAAGAGTGAGAAGTAGTCAGGATTGGCAGATTAATTACAGAACATCCAGTTACACTGGAATTTGATAAATCAAATACTTCATGGGACATGCTTGTACTAAAAATGTTCCATTATCTGAAATTTCAATCTATCGGGCATCCTGTATTTTTCTTTGCTAAATCTAGCGACCTAAGAGTGGCACCTATCTGCTTAGTATCGGTGCCTCAGTAGAAACCCTAAGGAGGCTGTCCAGAGAACTGCCTGTCCTTTTGAAGAAAGAGGTCCTGGCAAGCCTGCTTCGTGGGGCAGCATGTCCACAGTGCTGCGTGCAGATGCTGGGGGCTCCAAAGGGCTCCAGCTGGCAGGGGATGCCCCGGAGAACACACGTGGAGGCAGCAGATTACCTCATCTGACGCTTCTTCATCTCCATCACCACTGCCGTGGGGCAGGCACTCAAGACCTTTTAATAAAAGGGCCCCTTGCATCTGGCCTCCCGTGTCCAGGGGATGCTGCACTGCACCCACCATTCCTCCCAGAGCCCAAACGGGATTACTTTCTTAAAAGCCTTTAGCTTCCACCAGTAGCCACTGATAAAGACCAACTATTTGGCCTGGCATTTCAAGCCCTACACATCTGGCCCAGTGTACTTTTCCAGCTTCATTTCTCTTGATTCCCTTAACTCTGGAGTCCTTGGTGTCTTGCAAAGATATCTTTAACTCCCATGCCTTTGCACCTATCCCCTCCCTCACCTGGAAAAATCTTTTTAAGGCTGAATTCAAAGGTAAGGAACCTTCTGGTGCTATCACCTCCATGAAGTTTTCCTTCACCTCTACCTACCCTCCCCCCCCCTCATGCCCTTGTCCCCAATTAAGTTATCATCTCTAAGTTTTTATGGCACTTTCTCTAGACATTTCATACAGTCCTTATCCTGCATTGCATATTAATAATGTGTACATTTTCCTCTGTTACTAGATTATAAAGTCCTTGATAGCAAGCATGTAAGAACCCACTACAGTAACAAAGTTTGTTGAATGAATATAACAAGAAATAAAAAAATAGCACAAAGGGCAAAGTCCACAAAGTAATACCAAGAGTTTTATGATGCCTCCAGCAGGCAGACACTGAGAGCTACAAGCCCCTGTGAAAAGGATCACAGTGCAGGAAATTTGTAACTCAGGGGATAGGGTGGACTGTCCTGCATAAAAGCCTCTTGTGAGAAAAGGGGCCAAATGACCAAATCCAGGCAGGCAGAGTACCCACTGTCAACCAACAATAATTAATGAGAAAAATTTCTAACCTTCTGCTAACAGAACTGCACCATCCACCACCTGGGAACCAAACTGTTTAGTGAGAACTTCCCGGCTCCCCTCCAACCTTGTGCTAACTGGCAATGCAGTGTCTAGACAGCAGAGAGAAACCCACTCAGAAGTCGCTCTTTCATGGATTGAAATGAATCAAATTTTCAGAATACACAATTTTCTCCTTTAAGCTCCAACTCATCTTTCTATTTTATCAAGGTTTCTCTTCAATTCAACCAGCTCTCAGGAAAACCAAGTTGTCCTGGAATCCTCCTTTAGGAGAGAAGACTCACCAGTCACCCTGGCCCCACTCCAAGATCTGAGGGACGCATAGGGCCACAGAGCTCAATTCTTCCCACACCACCTCCTGGGAGCACCTCACTCAAGGATAAACGTCAATGAACACAGACTAGCTGCAAACTGCAAGGCCTTGGTGACCCACTGTGGCCAGGATGAGTTGAAAAACCACCAAGGAAAAAGAAAAAAAGAAACCACCCAGGCCCTGAGTAAATAGGAGCTGATGGAGACAGCCACAGCTTCGCCCAGAAGAAGCATCAAGCAAGGTCAGAGGACACCGCAGCCACCAGGGGCTCGCCTTGACTGAGGAGCAGTGCCGGCACGCCTGCCCCGCCGGAGGCTGACTGTCCATCAAAGCCACTGCTCATTCCTGTTTAGGGTATCATGTTAGTTATCCTCTAAATGGTTTACTTATAAAAGTAAAAGAGCATTGAGAAAGTAACATGTCCACTTACAAATTTTAAATGCAGAAAGGGCAAAATTATCCTAAGTTCCACCACAAATAATGCTACATTTCTGGTAAATTTTCTCCCAGTATTTTTACACAAATATAATCATGGATATCAAAGTACTAAATTGCTTTATAAACTAATACTTTTCCCTAAAAACTTTAAAAATCAAATACATGCAAATATCTTGTTTTTTAAAAATCAAATAATACTTTAAATATTTACTGGATTATTTTTATTTTCCAAAGTTCTAAAAAAAAAAAAATGACAAAAATCTGCCTACTTGATATCTAAATTCACTCACTTGGCCCATTAACCCAACAGTGATAACACATAGGAGATTAACAATAAATTCAGTAAATTACATCACTCCTAAGTAGGTGTGAAAAGAAGTGCTAACTGCTACCAGCTCAATTTCCAGCTAAACTTTTTACTAATTTATTATTTTTGGTCACACAGTGCAGCTTGCGGGATCTCAGCTCCAAGGGCCAGGGATGAAACCCGCACCCTTGGCAGTGCTTTAAAGCAGAGTCCTACCACCAGGAATTCCAACTAAATCGAATTCCAAGCTGTCTCATTTAATAGCTTTATCCGTTTAGGTTTTTCACTCTTCTGGGGAGGAGTGTGAGAAGAATCTGGATAAACAGAAAAGTACTAGAGATGACTGTTAGAAAAACTATGTAAATTTGGAGGCAACAGGCGAGCAGCAGCTGGTGTCTCAATCCGTATCTAGCTCCCACTGCTCCAAGAAGAGCGTTTGGCATGGCCTCACTCTGCCAACATTGCAGCTAGGGACCCACTGCCCTCACCAGCAGGCTGACCGCCACAGCAGGGTCAGCAAACTTTTCTGCCAAGGACCATACAGTAAGTAGTTTAGACTCTGAGGGCTAAGAGCCGAAACTGAGGATATTACGTAGGTACTTACATAACAAGAGAAAAAAACAAATTTCCACAAATTTTTACTGTTGAAGATAAATAACTGGCCACAGTTTTTGGTAATACAGGTCTACTAATAAAAACGGGCTTGGGGGACAAGTGTAACATTTGCAAAGTTGGGGGTCCCCTGCATCCAAACTTGGTTACAAATGTTCATCTGTTAATACTGACTCTGTAACAGGATTTGACCGATTTCACTTTTGGAAATGTCTGTTCAAATAGATAGGTCCTGCCAAATGTTGTTATCATTCTACAATCATGACTTTAACTGAGCGTATATTAGTTTTGGAAGACATTTATAGAATTGTATTAGTGTCCTGACACTTTCCTCTTAATCACTTTCATCTGAAGGTTTGGTGTAAACTCCTTAATTGCAAATATTTTGAAATATGGAGATTTCCTTTGTATTCCTATTGAGATGCAAAGTCACTGCTCAAACGGTAATTTGTGTTCAGCAATTATATCCATGGTAAATCTGTGTAGGAATAGAGGTCTCACCTTTAACTTTTAGCAGCAGAGAAAGTGTATAAGGCAGCTTGACTTATGATTCAAATATTAGTTGTCAAAATGACTTTAGTGCAATGTAAAGTGTGCATATGTGATTTTTTCCTTGTAATTTTAGAATGAATTAGGAAAAAATCATCAAGTCTGCAGCAAAAGCTAATTTCCAAAGCCATTCAGCGTTCAGTAATAGTGGCTGAAAATGGTTGCTCTTTCAGAAAAATTTCAATCTCGGCCCTCAATTCAAAAACAAGAGAATTTTATCACTGCTAAGCTATCAAATGGTTGTGTAGTAGGGCATGTCAGAATATTTAGCTTTTATTTCTGATAAAAATTCATGGAACTGAGGATGGCTAAATCCCACAAGAGGGAGTGAAGTTCATCACTGATCCTAGCATTTCAATAGCTCATGACAGATTAAATCATTTTCTGCTCTGTACATATTCCAACCATCATTTGTTGTGACAGATATTAACAGATTATACTTCAGGTTGTACTGAATTAGTATTTTCTTGTCTTTTTGAAAATATTCTCAGTTGCAGCTGTTTTAAGTAGACTATTCAAAGTAGCTACTTCTTCAGTCACTTCACACATGGCACTGACTCCATGAATAAAACAACTAAACAGCTTCTGTTGACTCATCAAGAGCCAAGAAAAACGACACAAAATCATCTGCCTTGTTTTTAATTGACTATCGATGTAGCTCCCATTGACCTCAGCATTTTGAGAAATTGTTCTTGCTGAACAGCTAACGCTCTTTTAAACAAATGCTCTGGACATATTTCTTCAGTCCCTGCATCAAATGCAATTTAATTAATTCAATATCAGCATGGCTTCCCTTGCCTGGTTAACAAATGAGGCCTCATTTTCAGTTGTAACCTCATTTTCATTTTTGTGAAGAAATTCCGCTGTAACAAAACAGTCTCTAAAATTTTAATTTTTCTGACAGTTGCCCTCCTGTGAGTCGAGAATATTGTGACAACTGTGTAGTCTGGTAATGCTGACGGACTCTTTCAGCACAGCTTTTTAATTACAGATAGCTTGGCCAACTAATTCAGGGACAAGAAAATCCACTCCGCTGTGCCCTAAAAACACGGTATTTTCCTCCTCCTCTCGTTCTGACATGATAGTTAGGCACTGGTGATAAAGAATAAAACACAACACTGTGGCGCTAGAAACACTGTCAAGGTGTAACCGTGTCACCGTGATTTGTAGCGCACCGCGCAGCAATTCAGAGCCGTCTCCAACACATGCGTGAATGCAGAGCAACCGCCTGGTCTCCATCAGAACTACTGAGCTTTGATTAAACTGCAAACGCGGCCATAAACGATATGTAACCCAGTGAGTGTGGGTTCCAATAAAGCCTTATTTATGGATGCTGAAGATTAAATTTCATGTAATTCTCATGTGTCACAAGATATTACTCTTTTTCGACAATTAAAAATGTGGTTTTACACCCATCGCACACAAGCAGGCAGCCGGGTGGGTCTGGCCCACAGCCGCAGGTCGCCGCCCACCGTCTGGCAGGGGGTGCTCCGCAGCGCACCGCAGCCTCCCTCACCGTTCATCTCCATGCTTTTGGCCGTGCTGCTCCTGCCTCCAGATCCCCTCTGTGCTGTGCCTCGCTCTGCAGGAAAGTTTCCGGCCCTACCCAGGGGTCTTAGTGGCCTCCTCCTCTGTGCTTCCACCACACTGTTTGAACGCAGCTGGTACGGCCCCACCATAGAGAATTTCAACTGCTCTGTACACAGCCAGGTTTGCTCATCTTTGTACCCTTGCACAATGCCAGCTTGCAGCAGGTGTTCAAGACACATTTGTCCAAGAAAAAGCAAAAACATTAAAGCATCCCAAGTGGTATAAGCCTGGTCCACAGCAGCTGTGCACTAACCCAGTGAAACACTGAGAGGCAACTTAGATGTTTCTCCTGGTGATTAAGAAACCAGTAACTTCTCTAGCTACTTTCCCCATAATGTCTGCATGGCCCTGCTCCTCACACTCAACGCTAAATTTAAGATCTTCAGCCTTACAAGCAGACTAGAAAAGCAACCAGTGGGATGGCCTGCTGTGTAGTTGCTGCTGGGAATGTGCAAAGATAAACAGAGATACATTAAGTGAAAGAAAAAAAATATATATATATATAATCAGACAACTAGCTAAACTACATACAGAAAGAAAAACTGGAAAAGAAAAATATCCAGTATTAATAGTTGATTTTAGTGGTTATGACGACTTTTCTTTACTGTAAGAAAACTTGTTAGGAAAGAAGTCTACAATTTTACTGACAACTTGACAGGGAATCCTATCTGATCCAAAATTAAATAAAAGATATATGTTGCTAATAAGTCAGAAAAGTTAAGTGAAAAGTCAACTGTGGTAAACTTTTTTATGAAACCAATGACTCCTAAAACGTCATCCTACTTCTGATATGTAGTCTGAGTGGATTCGCATGTAGAACGGTCAGATCTGAACAAAAGGCACATGGGCAAGACAATGATGGCCTCTGGAGAAGCAACGGGAAGAGATGGTGCAGCAACTCTCGGTGGGCTCGGGACTCCCAACATGCACAATGAACAGCAATCTACGAACCCAACAAAAAGGAGACTGAGCCAACAGAAGCAGCCCACCCTGGACGCCTCACAGCCTGGAGGTCACGGCCCTGCTCCTTCCTGGGAGCCCGGCTGTTCTAGCCAGGCAGTGGTCACTGTTCCTAAGCCTCCCATGGGGGCCACAGAGATCTAGCAACATGACAGATGTACCCATGTCCCTAATAAGTCACCACTGTTCATCTTTATTACAGCTAGTCTTATAAAATCTGACTTTGTCTGTTTCAGGCAATATACAAGCTTTTTGTGGAAAAAGAAATCTTAAAATGCAACAAACAAACCTGTTCTTAAAAATATTCCCTGTTGAGACCTAGTCATAACGTTCTGAAACTAGCAAAGGGAAAAACAAGCCCCCCTCCAAAAAAAAAACCCAACTCATTATTGTAGTGTCCAAAGGTTCAAATGACACTTATCTACTAATATAATCTACTGTTTTCCATATTCACATTAACCTTACTGGCTACTTCTTTTTCTCCCATATATAACTCCTATAAAGAAATTTGAAAAAAAAAAGAAAAGAAAAAAAAATAAAAAAAAAAGAGGAAAAAAAGAAATTTGATCACAGAGCTCATACGTATGGCTTACCAAAGATTCTTCCTTTTTAAGTTTGAGAATAAAATCCTTAATTTCAAGATTATAAGAGCAGATAAGCAGTACATTAAGAATCCTAAATTATTTATCTCTGTGTGTGTGTGCAACAGTATTTCCTACAATTTGCGAAGAAATCTTTCCTCATTTTTGAAAAACGTGAGGTAAACTATTAGCAGGTCTAGATTCAACGTTTATAAAGATCTACAAACACATTCTGTTTCACACCCAACATAATCCAGAAACCGTATAACATTCTAACAACAACACCAGGAGGATTGCCACCCCCTCACCAAAAAAAAGGTTTTTTTAAAAACTGCTCCAGGGACTTCCCTGGTGGTCCAGTGGTTAAGAATCTACCTTCCAAAGCAGGGGACACAGGTTCAATCCGGTCAGGAAACTAAGATTCCACATGCCAACGGGACAATTAAGCCTACATGGCACAACTATTGAGCCTGTGGGCCACAATGAAGGCCCAGAGCAGCCAAAATTAAAAAGAAGAAGAAAAAAAAAAAAAGCTAAAATTCGTAACTGGTAAATATTTGGATAAAGCGCTGATAAATTCTGATAAAGTGCTATCTTCTGACGTGATCCTGGTTTAGAACATTCTTTCTGGCCAAAAAGAAAGTTCAGAGTATTCTTCAGGCAAACAAAATAAGCATCTAATGAATTTTTGGGTATGTCTAAATCTTTAAGACAGGCTTTGATTCTATAACTAGGTTTTAGCCAAAGACCTTAGGGCCAGTAGCAACCTCCGAGATATAGTGAAACTATCCTAACACAGATACACACACAGAGACCGACGGTACAACAGGCATTTTAGCAAGCAAAAATTTAAGGCGGGGAATCATGCACTGCAAAAGAATTCAGCCCATTCTTCACTGGGAAAGAGCTGACACCTGTGAACTGTACCGGCCCCAAGAATGAACGAAAACCATGAACAGTATCAGATGGTGCACCTGGTTCCCTCTTTCTAGTCTATAGCTGTCTCCTGGGCCTGAGGATCTTGCAACGCGTAAAACTGAAGCAAGTTCACGTAATCAGTGACTCATATCATTGATTCTGGAGAATATGTGAGGACTACTGAATACTCCAGTTTATTCTTCTCTAAATTAGATAACACCTTGTTTTGATTCAAAGTCTTCTTGTATACAATCAGGCTGAAAAGCTCCCAATTTGATGAGCAGTTTAGTACAAAGTCTGAACTGTGTTATTTTGAACACTGTTTTCTGTACAACAAAGTCTATATCCCCAAAAGAGTAGATCTGTTTAGAACAGATTCATCATGTAAGATATAACCAGGCTGACGAAGGCTTTAAGAACTGCGACTGAAGTGAGATGCCAGTGGACACAGAAGAGAGGAGCACGCTCTGAAGGCAACACAGGCTCAAGCTGCTGAAGGAGACCGCAATGCCACCGAAAGCAGCCACCTGGGTGCTGCTCAGACACCAAGTGAGAACAGTACTGTCACGTGCCAAACGCCAGGCATGGTTCTCAGCACTTTAGATACAGTAACTCACTGAATCCTCAAAACAACCCCTTGGCACAGGTACTATCAGTATCATCAGGAGACTGGTGCACTAGGGAAGTCACTCGCCCAAGATCCCACAGCTGTAAGTGGTAGAACGGCCTTGCAACTCAAGACAGCCTGGTCCTGGCGTCCCTCCTCTTCAACAACACATGGACTGTTAACTATGCTTTTCTTTACTGAGCTATAGGAAAAACAACAGCAGCAACAAGTAAGTATAAGCGACTCTCCAGAAGCTGTGGAAAACATGTCAGGGAGTTTTTGACAGGCCATAATTACAATTCCATAAAATAAAAACAAAAACAGAGGCGTTAACTTCAACATACCCTCCTGGGTATATAATACTCATCTTGTGTATTCATTATAAAAGTACTTAGTTCAATAGTAAAAATCTGATTTGGTTTTAACTAAGAAAATGCAAGTGTGTGCTTCTAATTTATGTGGGTTTTTTGTTGTTTGGTCTGTTGGCTGTACCATGCGGCACATGGAATCTTAGTTCCCCAACCAGGGACTGAACCCACACCCGCTTTCTTAAAAACATGGAGTCTTAATCACTGGACCACCAGAGAAGTCTAAATTATGTTATGTTTGACTTAACACAAATCCTGGGAACTATCAGATGCTTGGCACTTCTTAGCAGTAAAAGTAAAATAAAAAGAGTAATGCTCTTACCAAAATGAATATAAGCTTAGACATGAAAACCACTGCTTAAGAACTTTCAAGTCATAACACACCACACCAAAGTTTTATCAACCTCTTCCTTCCAAAAGCATTAACTATCTCTCTTCAATGGCAGTAGTTTTGTGAACAGACCAACATTTCATAGTAAGGTGGGAACACCCATCGGCTTCTCACAAGATGTCATTCTGTTAGGACTCATGGTGGCCATAAGATGTTTCAAATACTAATGGGAAACAAATGAGTCAACTTATGAACACAAAAAGCAAACTGTCATATAAAGAATAAGGAAAGGGAGGGACTATTTCAGTAAGTTCAGATATGACATGACAATACTAACACAGGCCTTAATATCTGTTTCCTAAGTAAACTGAGCCACCAACAGGAAAAAGGTCACCTCACAGAAAACGCTATGAGATTTTTAAGTTGCTAGACTGCTTTCCATTTTCTCTTCCTCATCAGCTCTTGAAACTGCTGTCAAATTCTACACACTGGCAAAGAAAAAAAGGGATGAAAGTTGAGGGATTTTATAAAGAAATTAAAAGTTAATTGTGATTATTTGAACTAAAAATATTATAGCCATTGATATCATTTTAAATGCCTGAAACACACGGCCTGTCCTTACAGAAATGCCCATGTGATCATTAAAAACCTGATGAACAGAATCAGTTCATTTTAGCAGAACAGCAACCTCTTCTACCTCCCATCTACCCTACTAAATAAACACAATTCATTTTATGAACTATTGGGAAAAGTGTGCTTGTTCTATATAATGGTTATCAATTCAGAGACAATTTAAAGTACAACTATGAACAACTAGAATCCCAAACTTGCTGAGTATTCACTTCTTAAAACAATCTCCATAGACTTACAGCATGGGGGCATTCACCTAGAATGGATATATGGAGATGAAGCCATTGAGAAGGCTGGGAGAAGGGTGCCAAGGAGCTTTTGGAGAACTGTGGGCTCTCCCATGCTGAATGATACTACCAAGCCCTGAAAGGCCATGTGTCTAAGGTCTCTTGAGTAGGAGGGACTCATATCCACTGATTTTAACAATCTTTTTTTTTTCCCAAAAAAACTGAGAAGTAACTTATACATCATAAAAACTCACCATTTTAAAGTGTACATTTCAGTGGTTTTTAGAATAACCATCAACATGGTCTGATTCCAGAACACTCCCCACCCACCCACCCCATCCCCACTCCCACCCCGCAAAATAAACCCTATACCTATGTTCTTAAGCACTGACTTTACCCAAACTTTCACCACAGATCTCTCTGTTGCCCATGCAGGTATTTAAGGTGGCTGGCTAGGTTAACTCTACGAAGAATCTCTATGGTAAGAAAACAAGAAAACTACATTGTCCAGAAGGATACTGATTGCAAATCCTTGACATTTTTAGCAATCAGACTAACTGTAATTTTCATATATTGACTAAGAATAACAAGAAACTTACATTTAACATCCATCTTCACATAACACATTAGTGTGCCCCAAAATTCATCCAAGATGTTAAAAGAAGGAAGATAATCTACTAGGATTAGCCATAACTGTCCACAGTTGTAATTGCAAAATACAGAAGATGCGTATGTGGGAAAACCTCCTTTAGTATCAAGCACAGCTGGATCAAAAACAAAATAAAACAAAATGAAAAACTTAATCATTAAGCAAATATCATCCCCATTTGGGAAAATAATCTCTAGACCAGTCCTCTAAATAAAGTAATGCAGCTTTAAATGCAACCTGACTTTTACCAGGCTTCTGACCTAGCATCTTTCCTAAGGAAAAAAATCACCTTTAGACAAAGGTCTGGTAGGAAAGCCTGTAGATGAGTGGTGCTCAGGCTGTTGCAGGATTCTCATTACCTAAGTGAGCTAATAGCTCCTAAGACACACAGGAAGGAGACCTCACCTTCAGGCATCAGTGTGTTGAAAGCGGGAGGAAGTAGGTCCACGAGGATGTCTTGCTTTTGGACACTTATCTGGGGTGCTATTTCCAGAGAAGGAGCTCAAGATGGATTTCTCTAAGTTGCTCTCAGAGTTGTCCAGCTGCCCTCACCAATAAGCCACAGTCTTTGTAGGTTGAGAGAAACCACCAGTCAAAGCAGATGCATATGGATGGTGGGGAAGCCTTCTTTAGTATCTAACATGGTTGGATTAAAACAAAAAAACTTAACCATTAAGCAAATTTTCACTTTAATCATTAATTTAGATGACAGCAAATATTAACCAGATGCTAAATTTAAGGCTACCCTTAGCATAGGCACTTAACACTTAATGGGGATTTTGTAGGCTTGCCTGAAGGCCACAGTGAGCTCTCAATTTTGTCCTGCAAGGAATTAGCTCTCCTTGATAAATGAGCAAACAAGATCCAGAGATGTTCATTGGTAATTTAACTCACTACTGCTGAGGCTGCTAAGGAATGCTTCCAGTGACTTCCACTGTGCAACAAGTTGTGCTCTAGAGTAACGTATTTACAATGTTACTGCAATTTGCAATAATGACTTAAATACTGTTCATTGCCTGGATTTTCCAAAACACAGTCAGATGCAATCAAGCTAAGCTCATGAGATTTACATAATGCATACACTAACAGATTTCCCTCAAAATCATTTATCTATGGAAGTACTGTGACATTATTCTTGTTTAAAAATACCCAGGAAACAGTCCTTAATTAAAATGACAACTGGCTAGATGAGGCTATAAAGCATTTATCTTCTGTCTTCCTATAAGAGATCACCCAGTGGTCAGAAAGCTCCAAGAAACCTTTAATAAACTAGAATTTCACTTTCCTTTAATACAGAGCATTAAGAAGTCTGAGAATCAACTGGCAACTAAAAGAATCCAAAAAGATGTTTTTGAGGTTTATATCCACTTATGGGATCAAAATAATGAGGTCAAAAATTGAATTTTTTTTTTTTGGCTAAGCTGCAGAATCTTAGTTCCCTGACCAGGGACTGAACCCAGGCCACAGCAGTGAATGTGCCAAGGTCTAACCATTGGACTATCAGGCAATTCCTCAAATCAGGGACTTGCCAAATCCCAAATGGTAAATTTTTTTGTTGACCTTTCAACTATACACTTTTAACAATATATTAATTATATAGTGAAAAAGCCCAAAGTTAGCTAAATTTGTATTACTCCAAAATTTCCCATTCCTCAATCTCTTCTAAAATGTAAGATGGATTTGTTCTAAATAAAGCTGCATTAAACTTTGTCTCTGTAGAAAAATTACCAAGAGGTCACGTGGTTCTCGTATTGAAGAACTAATACAGGCACATTATCATTTTATTTAGAGCTAATCAAGACTCATGGAATTGTACAACACAGGAAATTCTGATATAACCACTTTCTAAAAGGGTCAAATTCCTTAGGCCTAGCACAAGCGCCCAATACACCAATTTTCTGAAAGGATTACTTTTTGTTTCTCTTAAAGCAAGATTATTCAAGAGCTTAAAAAAACACCCAACAAATAATTATCTTTCAAACTGTTATGATAATCCTCTTGGTTTAGAAAAAGGAGGGCTCAAACCTTTGGCTGTAGGATAAGAATAAAGGGCAAGAAGCAAGGCAACAGGAAGGCAATTTTTACTTTTGATAGATTCAAAAGCATTTGGCAATATTGCCATTATGATGTGTGTGCTTAGTTGCTCAGTTGTGTTGGGCTCTTTGTGCCCCATGGACTGTAGATCAGTGGCATTCAATTTTAATGCAAACCTCTTCTGAATTACTGCAAAATTACTGCTTGTCACATAATCTCAAATAACATCAGGTACAAAAGAAATACATGAAATTAACAATTTATGTATAAGCAAGCTTTAAAAGGCAAAAAAAAATTGACAGGTAAAAATACAAACATTAAAAAAGAAAGGAGTCTGTATCTTATTCGATGATGGGATCAGTGCAATCGATAAGGTCATCTTTAGATTGGAATAAATTCTAGAAATTCATGCTATGAAGGAGAATAAAAAAATTGTGGGGCAACTCAAAGTTTTATAGCAAATACTGAAATCAAAATTGAAATGTTCCTGTCTTCTAACCCCCAAGGATAACAAATGGGTTCAGAGCCAACAAGTATACTGGTGCAGCACTTATCGTCTTTATGCTTCCTGCTCCTCAGACCCCAGACAAGGGAATGAAGCTTTCCAAATCACCTAAGTTTCTGAAGGCCCATAAATCCATCAAGATAAAGAGTTCTATCTCTTTCTGCCAACTGAGTTCTACCTCTGCTTTTTGGAGATAAAAACAAACACACAGATACATATGAACAGGTAACAGAAAATAAAGAGCTGTAACACCTCCAACCTTCAATCAGACCTGGGCTTTACATCTGCTACTGTCCATTTACTAAGCCACTTGGAGAGCCAAGACTGATTACTCTGTACTTATCCCACAAGAAGCGGAAAGGCAGATTTTAAACAAACCTCACTTTAACAATGAGCATAAGGGACTTCCCTGGTGGTCCAGCGGCTAAGACTCTATGCTGTTAATGTAGAGGGCCTGGGTTCCATTCCTAATCAGGGAACTAGGTCCCACATATCCCAACTGAGACCCAGCGCACTCAAATAAATAATTTTTAAACAATTAGCATCAAGAAAACAAAGACTCATATTAACATTTACACAGCTGTTGATTAGTTTCACCTCTCAATTTCAAAATGGTTAGAAAGCCTTTCTAATGCAGATTCCACAGTATACTCAATGACAACATAGAAACACAAGTTGCTGAAACCAAGATTCATATTACTCAAAACGTTATCCATATTTTACTGAAAAAACGTGATCTGAGCAACCAGAGTATAAATAAATTTTAATAGGATGAAGTCTGCAGATGTCCAAATCTAGACCATGCTGTTGGACCATACCCTTCATCTGATCACTCAATTCTCTAAGACCATCTCACCAAAATCAATGGCCGGATTGCAGAAGGAACTCCAGCAAGAAAGTACCAGCAAAGCAATCGCCACATTAGAAGAGTTATAGTTAATGTGAGTCAGATGGAAGTCAAGAAAAAAGTTTCAAATGATTTCAACCAATAACAGAGACTCTTAAAGAAATCAACACACTTCTTAAAATCGATAATCCCTAATCTCAGAAGTTTCCCAATGAGTCTTACTTCCGTGACAAACAACAGCTCTTCCTGTCTTTTAGGTATTTCTACTCCAACAAATGCTTCTTGCACTTGGTTCACCAGGCAGCGTTATCGTGTGCCCCTCAAGGGTTGTTCAACCCCCAGGTTCCAGATCTCTAGCAAAACTGAGATACACTTGGGGATCTTTCTAGGCTTGTACACGACTTGGGAACCCAGGGGGGATGTCCGGTACTCAGAGAACATCGGGGAAATGGAAACCAACATTTCATTCGACAGGAGGACCTGCCTCCTTTCTCACTTTCTCCCAAAGCATCTAGCTCTAGGTAGTTGCTTAGAAGTACCCTAAAGGGAAATAAAGAGAAGACAGGGACCTCCACTTAAGATACAAGCAGATTCTCAGGAAGAGGTTTTCCATCTCACTAGACTTGTAGAGTCAGCATTTGGGGCTCCCTCTGAGGCCACATTTGGGTTGGGCCTGAGGCCAATACTAGGACCCCATCACCCAGGCTGGGGCAACTGTTTTCTAAGTAAATTCAATCAAGAGTGGCCTCCGTGGACAACAAATGGGCCTTGCGGTCACAAAAGGCCTCGGGCTCCTAGTACGTGGGTCGCCTGACAGGACTTCACGCTAACTGTCCATTCATAAGGGAGTCTGAGGTTGGCCGCTTAGGAACTCATCCTGGTCGCGTCTTGGACTTCTTATCGCCCCCAAAAGTGCCTGGGACTGTGGTTTTTTTCGGTCTGAAGAACAGTTAGGCCTCGAAAGGCCCCGGCCTACAAGGTGTGCACTCCGCATCCCAAGCTCCCGCCTTCCCAACTCGCCGCAGACCGGGTTTCCCGCCCCTCAGCCGGACCAAAGGTTGGTGGCAGTTGTAGGCAGTTGGGACCGGCCCCAGCAGGTTGGAACCGGTCTGGGCCGGGCCGGAGGAGGAAGGGGGGAGGGAGAGGCCGCCTCGCGCTCTCCCTGCGCGCGTGACTCACGCTGGCCGCTGACGTCAGGCGTGCGCGCGCGGCGGGGGGCTCTACGTACGTGTAGTGCTGCGGTTTCTCGGGCTGTGCCTGCAGCACCTGAGCGGTAGCGGCCGGGGGCGCCGAGGAAGCTGCGGAGCCGCCGGGCCCGGGGCCCTTCGACATGGTCCTGTCTTCCTGCCTCTTCGCCGCTCCCCTTTATTATTCAGTCTGCGCGGTCCGCGCCGAGGCCCTAGTGCGGCTGCGCCGCGCCACGAGAACGTGAAGACCCCCGCGCGGCCGCAAGGCTTGCTGGGAGTTGTGGTCCCAGGTTCGGCTGGAATTTTACCGCCGGCAGAGGGTTGCTGCCGAAGGAATGGACCACAATACCCAGAGAGCTTTGCGGGCGGTGTCCCGGATGCTGAGAGCCCGCGACGGTTTGTGGGGCTTGCAGTCCAGTTGCGTTACTTCTTAACTGCATTTCCAGGTTCGTAGGGGAGACTTTGCCTGCAATTGGAGCCCTTGGGGTCGAAAAGGCCCAGAGTTAGGGAGGGCCTAACGACTGCTGTGAAACCGTTTCAAGTGTAATTTCACTCTCAACAGGATAATGATTACCTCGCCTCCGTACTTAATCCCAGCTTGGGCTCGGTTCTGATGCGGTCCCTAGCAGTGGGCCTTTGAGCTGCAGGCACCTGAAGTCCGCCAACATCCTCATTCCTGCGGCGGGACCAAGCGTGAAGGAAAGTCGGCCTGCTGGAAGTCAGCTTGAGAAAGCTTTGCCAACGAAGAGCAATACAACACAATACTCTGTTCCCGCGCCTTTGCCGGGGCGCTCCATAAACCAGCCCTGAAACCTGGAATTCCACACGACTTGAGTCCCCCAACTCGACACCTGGCCCGACCAACTTGTTTCCAGTACATTAAGGGCCAAGAACGAATTTAATCTCCATCTAGCATAGTCTCAGATACACAGGCAAGTTGCAGGAGTGTCGAAAAGCATCAGAGGAAGGGCCTGGGTTTGAGTAGAGAGTACGATTTATAACCCACTCCACCTTCGTGCTCTGGCCCTCAGCCTTTCTACTGGGGAAAATGTCTCCTCCCCTCTTCCCGCCAGATGGGCGAAGTTCTTCACAGATATTTTAACACTTTGTTAACAAAGTTAACATTTAACATTGTTTTCCATATTGAATCTATTCAAAACCCTGTTGTACAGGCTAATTACATTTTATTAGATAACTTTAAATAATGATAATCTCATTAAACATTCGATTAACCTTACGGGTGACGCACTGTGGGCTAAATGGAAATTTTTCATGTTTGAGATTGATACATATCTATTTTATGTTGTTCCGAGTAACTTCATATCAGAAGCCAAATCCAAGTTGAGAAACTGGTATTTCTTAAACACACCAAATCAATTGTTTAAGCACTAGGGGTGTTTGAAGATGAAAAATTCGAAAGGACAAAAATGTTGTGTAAATTATGGTGTACTGCTTTAATCCTATTGTTAAATCCAAGTAATCAGTTTGTAGGTTATCCTCCAAAATACCCAAATGTGATTTGATTGAAAAAATACAGTTCAGCGTGCTAGATTTTAAATGAGTGTATACCATGAGCTTCAGAATAAGTGTGTACTAGTAGAATTGAGAGATGATATCATCCAAACTGCTTAATTTAGAGAAGAGGAAACCGAAACTCAGAGAGGTTAAGAAACTTGTGCAAAGTTACTCAGCAAGTACGTGACAGAACAGGAATTAGGACAGTAACCTACACGCTGCCTCATATTCTGCATTGTTTTGATTGTATTAGCATTTTCGGTTGTTCCTTATTTTTGTGTTGTTTTTCCTCCTTTGCATTCACTTAGGGTTAGGGAAAAGAAAAACCTAGCGATAAGACTACCAAGTAAGAGGGACAGGTTCTTTTCACTCATCATTCTTAAATGGATGCATGTAAATCCATACCCTAGTTTCAGTTCAGTTCAGTCGCTCAGTTTATCTCTGGAGGCAGAGATGGGCGAGGGTGTGGGTTGGGGATGGATCACTACTGTATTCGGTAGAAAGCATGAGACAGGGTTCTGGAATTCCTAGAAAAGCCTTGGAACACAAAAGTGGGTGTTAATTTAGGATCCTTTTTCCTTCTCCAGGCCATCTGAGCAGTCAAAAAAGATGGCAGGGTATTTTTCTGGTTAAATTCAAGTACACTTGACAGTCTTTTACCTGAGCTATAATCAGTGCCCTGTTTTTCCGCTTTACACAATTTCTGAGAACAGGGAAAGAACCTTCATCTTGGTTTCTCTTCTCAGCCTGCCATGAAATAATGTTTCCTCTACCCTAAACTTTGAGCAGAGGAAAGAAACTAAAGTTGACTGAATTATGATATAAAAATTTATAGATATATGATAAATACATATTGTGCGTGTTAGGATTGAGAGGGCTGAAATAACGAATTTGGAACTAGAGGTTGGGCCAAAGGTGTTTTTGCCATAGCTGCTTTAATTCAAACTGTTCATTTTTTTCCTCTCACTTTTGATGATGAGAAGGGTAACTTTTGACATCAGATGTAAATTTTTGAGGTATTTGTATTTATGTAGTATAATTCTTTGTTGGAATCTATATGTACCTGATTTTTCTGCCTTTTTAATAATTTAAAATATTTGGTGAATCCAGGGTAAAAACTGCGGAGTAGAATGCCCAAGGCTTTGTTTCAATTTTCTGAACTTTGTTTGGCTGGTCTTAACCTTAAGCCTGCTTTGATATTTTATATAACTGAATCATCTGAAGAACTAAGTATTAAAATCCACTCAAGCCATGTAGACAAAGGTAGGGATTACCTTTTTTTTTTTACATTTGAATAGAAAATTTATTATTTTCATTTTCCAAGTGTTTTCTTTTTCTATCAGGCGGGGAAAAATAAGAAATCTTAAGGACAGTTGTCACTTGCTGCCAAATTGAGGGTAGTCTTTCTCTGGTGGTTTAGTCTCTTAAGTTTCGTCTGACTCGTGTTACCCTATGGACTGTAGCCTTCCAGGCTCCTTTGTCCATAGGATTCTCCAGGCAAGAATACTGGAGTGGGTTGCCATTCCCTTCTCCAGGAATTATCATTTTTATGTTTCTTCAGAAGTAATATATTCCAGGATAGATCGTTAAATACAAGGGACCATATTTAATTTAGTTGTCTTTTGTTCTTGCCTGGAGAATCCCAGGGACATGTGGGCTGCCATCTATGGGGTCGCACAGAGTCGGACACTACTGAAGTGACTTAGCAGCAGCAGTCTTTTGTTTATCCTTTAGGGACTTGGAAATACTGGTTTAGAATTGACTATTCCCATTCTGGCTGTAGTGATTTTGTTCAGTTGAATTACAGAATTTAAAAAAATATGTTGCCTAGTAAGTTATTCCTTGTTTAACTGTAAGCATATTGAAATCAGTGTTTTGTTATGGGCTAAGGACATACAAAACAGTCCTTATAAATAAAATAATTTATTGACATTTGTTTATTTGTTTTTTATTTATTTGTCATTTACCTCTCCCCACCCCACCAAACAAAAGAACTGTATTTTGGTTAAAATATATAGCCTGATAGATAAAATACTTGATAACATGATTTACTGAATTCTAATTTTCATTTACACTACTACCTATCAAAATGTTCATGAAAAGTAAATAATCACAGGGAATACATTTTATTTTACATTGGAAAATATTTACAAAAGTTTAATGAAAATACCCTCTCCTTCATGATATTAGCTTGACGCAAATAACGTTAGGCCCCTTGCCTCCCGTCTGTCCAGATTAAGGACCAGTCCTGATAAGGACCAGTGCAATTCATTTGCATTGACTTTCTATTGTAGAGCTTTGGAACCAAGGGAAGGATCCAAACATAGCTCCATTTTATCCAATCAGAAGAGCGGCTTGGTGCTAAACTCTGATTCGTCCATTCTTCTTTGCATTCATCCAATCCTTAGGCCACTTTAACAGCCAATCAGTGGTCTAGATGTCCGCCAATCAGGGAACGGGGCCGAAGCACGGCCTTTGTGTCGGGGGATGTCAGCGCGTCGGCGAAAGCGTCAGCCAATAGAAAAAGTCATTGGTGTATGCAAATTAGGGTCCTATGACGCAGAGACGCAGCGTGAAGCGTGGGTATAAAAATCGAGGCGTAGGGGGCTTAGCGCGCAGAGCGGTTTGGTCGTTCGTTGGAGGAGGTTTGTCCCGTGTTTCAGCTACTGCGGCTCTTTGGGCAGCAGCGGCGGCCTGGTGGTCGGAGAAGCGGCCTAAAACCGGCGTTAGGTAAGTGTTCATGGGTTTTATGTGTGACTTCAGGCTTGGCCAGCCGTTGATATCGCGGGTCGAGGCCGTTGAGAGCCAAGTGTCGACTGGTGCGGGCTACTCTGGCTGTTGCCGCCGGCTGTGGGGGCGGGTAGTTTTCCCTTGGGGTTTCGTTCCGGAATCGCGTCTCCGCCTTTTTCCCGCTGGTGATTCAGAGGTCCCGACGCTGGGTTCCGGGCAGTCGGGCCTCCGCCCGTCGAGGAGGGGAAGTGACTCCTCCCCGCGCCCCCCCGCCCGGAGGAGGCTGGCTGCTACTCGCAGCCTGAGTCATTAGGGGAGGGGGAGGAGGCGGCGGCGGCCCTCGGCCATCTGCCGTCCGCCTTGGAGCGCGAGGAGGCGGGAGGGTTGGGGTGCAGGGGTGTCCGGGCCGCCCACCCCGAGAGGCGAGCGTGCCTCGGCCCCAGAGTCACGGATGTCTTCTACAGGTAAAAGAAAATGGCCCGAACCAAGCAGACTGCTCGTAAGTCAACGGGTGGGAAAGCGCCCCGCAAGCAGCTGGCCACCAAAGCGGCCAGGAAAAGCGCCCCCTCTACCGGCGGGGTGAAAAAACCTCATCGCTACAGGTAGGCAGCGCTACAGGGAGACGATGACTCGGCGGCGCTGCGGGCGGGAAGCTTCCCGCGGCTCGCTGGGCGCTGTCGTAACCGGTGTCCCTTTGCGTTCTCCTGCTCGCTCCAGGCCCGGGACTGTTGCTCTTCGAGAAATCCGTCGTTACCAGAAATCCACTGAGCTTCTGATCCGGAAACTGCCTTTCCAGAGGTTGGTGAGGGAGATCGCCCAGGATTTCAAAACCGACTTGAGGTTCCAGAGTGCCGCCATCGGCGCGCTGCAGGTGAGCTGGCGGGTGGCGGGGGCTGTGTGCGGCCGGATGGAGGGGAGGGCTGGTGCGCGGCCCCCTCCTCGGAGAGAGTCTAATAGTGTGGCTCTTGTCCTCCACAGGAGGCTAGCGAGGCGTACCTGGTGGGTTTGTTTGAAGATACTAATCTGTGTGCCATCCACGCTAAGAGAGTCACCATCATGCCCAAAGACATCCAGTTGGCTCGCCGGATACGGGGAGAGAGAGCTTAAGTGAAGGCAGTTTTTATGGTGTTTTGTAGTAAATTCTGTAAAATACTTCGGTTTAATTTGTGACTTTTTTGTAAGAAATTGTTTATAATATGTTGCATTTGTACTTAAGTCATTCCATCTTTCACTCAGGATGAATGCGAAAAGTGACTGTTCACAGACCTCAGTGATGTGAGCACTGTTGCTCAGGAGTGACAAGTTGCTAATATGCAGAAGGGATGGGTGATATTTCTTGCTTCTCATGATGCATGTTTCTGTATGTTAATGACTTGTTGGGTAGCTATTAAGGTACTAGAATTGATAAATGTGTACAGGGTCCTTTTGCAATAAAACTGGTTATGACTTGATCCAAGTGTTTAACAATTGGGGCTGTTAAGTCTAACCATACATCACTGTGATAGAATGTGGGCTTTTTCAAGGGTGAAGATACAAGTCTTAACCACAGTGTAACTTACAGTTTCCTTAAAAAAAAAAAGTAAACCTGGCAGCTATAGAATACACTATGTGCATTTATAATAGCTATTTTATATATTGTAGTGTCAACATTTTTAAATTAAATGTTTTACATTGACATGTGGTGGGGAGTGTTGTCTTTAAGGTGTGTAATTTAGAGTTCGATTGGTTTTCTCCTGAGTAGACTGCACTGTTTACGTAGTAAAATGCTTTTCGCGTTATACCTTGCATAAGTCCTCATTCTACCACATGTTAAACTAACCTAGCTGATAATGCAAACACTAACGGGGAGGGGGATTTATTTATAAGGGCTCTAGACTATAATACAGGTTACTCACACCAGCATCATCTGTTACTAATACAGTAGTTTGGCTTTTCTTTGTCTTGTGATTGGTCTCATAACTAGGTTGAACTTTTCTCTACCAAGGAGGAACAATACTGAACTTTTTTCCTTGTGGGGTTTGTATTATAATAACTGTTAGGGTAAACTTGCTGTGGGGGAGGGACACAGCTTCAGCTTATCGAACCTCTGCCAGTTAAAATGGTGTTCATGTGGCATAGGTTCTGGGAAAATCACTTCATAGAGATGGCTTTCCAAGTGGTTTTAAAATTTATCCTTCTATTGAAGTTTTTAGGTCAATTATGTATGTTGACTAAATTTACAAATAAACTTGTTTATTCAACTAAGTGTCAAAAACCTAAATTGAATGCAAAGCTTTGAAGTTTTAGCTGATTTCAAGTTTTACTTGATAGAAGCAGTATTTACAAGAATAATTCTACAAAGCATGTAAACAATCCTCTAGAAGCTTTTTAAAAATGCTATGACAGCATTTTTGCAGTGTGGGCCTACGACTAAAAGGCTTCCCTGCCTCCCCGTATCTGTCAAGGAAAGGAAATTAATTCTAAAACTCAAATTTGGAGTTTGTTACTGGACCTATTTGTGAAGAACGTTTATAGATTTTTAAGTTTTTGATTGAAGGATAAGTGCTTTACAGGATTTTGTTTTCTAACATTAATATGAATCAGCCATAGTTGTAGATGTACATAGGTCCCCTCCCAGTATAGACTTCATAGAGCGAGTTACAAGTGCCCACAGGTGTAGAACTCGATTTAAGTCTAAGCTGCCTTTTCAGTGTGAAACTAGTGTTCCTAACCGGTGATGGGCACCAGTGAAGTGTTACTATGGACACAAGAACCACTGGAGTCAGACAAACGCATTCTGTATAATTTGAAGTCAGTGGGTATAGAAAGATACTCTGATACAGTTCAGTGGGATTTAAATTTGGGCTAGTTTCAGATACTAAGGGTTAAGAGGTTCCCTTGGAAAGCAGGGAGCTAGATTAGGGTTGAGGATTGATAGTGAGGTGCCAAAAGCAGAATCTGATAGAGTATAATAAACGTTTCCTAGAAGGTCTGTCATAACCAGTTCTGACAGTTGATTCATTGTGTTCCTGAAGAATGTTGAAATCCTAGCCAGTGGAATGTGTGGTGGTGGGAACCCTGTCCAGTGGTGGTGAGGCTCATTGAGAACCACTCAAGTGGTTGACGCTTGCCCTTTCCTGAAGTCTGCATCCTGAGGTTGAATTTTATTGGGCAACTTGGAATCTGCTGCTTAAATAGTAGAGCTTGCGCTTCCAGAGTTTATTTTTAACCCAGAAGGCAAAAGTACTTTCTGGTTTTGGGAAACTTCCTGTATGTTTTATCCCTGGTTTTAGGTAGTGCGAAAAAAGCAAACAAAAATAAAAGTTTTTAAAGTTTAGACTTTCTTAGTTTTATGGTCTTCATTTGGATGCTGTATCTTTTCACAGAGTTTTTCTCTGGGGAAATGTTCAGAAAGCTTTACCTTCTTCAGCTCTCCCCAATAGTGGTGTGGGGCTCCCTGTCTGGCCCTTGTAAGCACGGTTTCTTGCCTAGTGTCAAGTGTTGATGCTGGGACCTGTGCTTCAGTTGGAGAGCAGGCCCCTTCTGGCTCTGTCAGCTGTCTTTGGATCAGCAGGAAACTGAGCTTGCCCTGAAGTTTGTGCAGGCAAAGGCCAGCCTGTACATGGGAATGGGAACCGCAGCAGGTCAGCAATCTGCCTCAGGCTTACGGCCAAGCTACCCTTCCATGGAGAAGGGTGAGTTTTCTGCACACCTCTGGCCGTTGTGTCACTGCGGGTGCTGTGGCCCTGAAGGCACAAGAGCCTTGAGCATCTTCCCTGAGCACCCAATCCTCACCCCTCCTTCCCCATCCCTTGACTTAAGTCACCGCATGGTAATTACAGGAGTTCCCAGGTGGTGCCAGTGGTGAAGAATTTTGCCTGCAAATGCAGGAGTGGGTTACATCCCTGGATCAGGATGATCCCCTGGAGAAAGAAATGGCTGCCCATGCCAGTCAGTATTCTTTCTGGAGAATTAGGTGAACAAAGGAGCTTGACGGGGTATAGTCCATGGGGTCACAAAGAGTTGGCGGCTGAGCGCAGACAGCAGCATGGTAGTCACAACCCATTTCCTGCAGCCCCCACTCCAGGCCCTGATAGAAGAACACAGCTGAGCAGGGTGCTCTTTGTGCTCCCCTGGCCTCTTCCCTCATTCCACCACCACCACCCCGTTGGTGGTCCTGCCTGTCTCACCATTCCTTGGGGATGTCACTGGCCTAGGCCATCCCATTCAGCTGTGCCTGGCTTCTGGCCAGCAACTCCCACAATCTGCCTGCCTCAGGGCGAGGCTGGAGGAAGAACAGACCCTAGCCCCGGTTGTTGACCCAAATCTTGCAGCACTCCCTGAGGGCTCATGTCCTTGGGCCAGGTGGCCAGCCTTTGGACTCCTTTTTGTCCACAGGTCTAGGGACTGAGCAAGGCTGTGGGCCAAGGTGGGTGGGGGCAGCTGAAACAGCTTCAAGCTTATGCACAGAAGCTGTGCTGTGAGGAGGGGCCAGAGGCTGTTGTCTTCCCTCCTGGGGTCAGGGGAGTGGTGCTCCCCCTGCTCTCCCTGTGGTCCTGCTGACTGCCCAGCTGTCCCTGGCAGTGAGGCCTCCCACCTTGACAACCACTGTTGTTCCAAGCAGAGTCATGGGACTTCGTGTGAGGTGTCCCCAGCCTGTTCTGGTGTCCCCACCTGGGCACTACATGCATTGTCCAGCAAGGGTGAGGACCATCGCGCATGCCCAGGAGCAGCACGTCTCAGCTTCTGCCCTGAGAGGACCCTCCACCCCCATCCCACCTACCCCAATGCCCTTCCTGTGGGAGAAGCGAAAAGGTGGTGCAGTCACCTCTGCTATCAGCAAGGGGAGGGGGCGCTTCAGTGAGGCTGTGACTCCTGGAGGAGCTCTAAGGCCAGAAGTGATGTGCAGAGGGGCGAGGTCGGGCAGCCAGGGTCTGGGGTCTTTTCTCCGGCAGCTGCCAGCCCCTGTTTAGGAAGTTGCAGTTCTGGGACCGTACACAGTGGAAGGGAGAGTGGGCTGAAAGAGAGGAGGCCGTCTCCCAGCCGCCAGTCCCAGTGACAAGAGGGTCTGCTGGGCTGCAAGCTTGGGGCTGGCAGCCTTTGCTGAGAGGTGTGAGAGGGGCTGCACACATCCCCAGGGAGGTGGTGCGCGGGCTGTTAACCTCTACTCCCTGCTTGCTGCTACTGCTGCTAAGTCGCTTCAGTCATGTCCGACTCTGTGTGACCCCATAGACGGCAGCCCACCAGGCTCCCCCGTCCCTGGGGTTCTCCAGGCAAGAACACTGGAGTGGGTTGCCATTTCCTTCTCCAATCTCTATTCCCTACTCCCTCTCTTTTGGACACACTGGCCCCCAGGGCCATTCCCATAAGCTCTTCACTGCCTTAAGCACTGAGCCAAGAGCGCCAAGAGAGGACAGGATGGGGTTGGGTCCAAGGCCCAGTCTTCATGCAACCTGAGAGTCCGGCTGAACCCAGGGGCCTCTCCCCACTCAGTGCCCTGTCTACGGCCAGTCTCAGTTCTGCCCACCCACAGTGGCCTGGGGACTGGGCCCGCTGCAGTGCCTAGGGCGAGGAACAGGGAGAGTCAGCTGCGGCTGCGTCATTCCCTGCCTGGCCATCAGCGGGGTAGTCATCAGCTTAGAGGGCAGGAGCTTCAGGGACACAGTGGGGTTCACCAAATAAACACGGGGCCTGCAACTGGCCCCACTTAGCAGGGGCACCTAGGGCCAGGGATGGACGAGAAGCTCCTGGCGCTCCAGAGGCAGGGCCTCTGGAGTCATGCCTAGCACACAGCAGAGACTCCAGCTGTGTTTGCTGGCCAATCCAATGGCCCTGGCAGCCCCACAGCACAGCTGGTTGGATCTGCTCCCGGCCCAGGTGGCAAAGAATCAGTCAGGTTCCCAAGAGCTCTGCTTACTGGTTGACTTCCAAATTGGGACTAGGGGCTCCAGGGGTCCCGGAGAGCTGCTACCCCTCCTGTTACCAAGAGTCTAAGTTTGGGATCTTCAGTGAGCGGACATCACAGCAGGTCAGAGTGCTCCTGAGGACAGGGTGGTTGCCGAGAGAACAATCTCAGGGTCAGACAGACCCAGGTTCAAGGCCCAGCTGTCCCATTTGAATGAGTTCCTTAATCCATTTGGGATTCTTTTCCCTCATCCGTAAAATGGAGATAAAACCAGTGCTTACCCCGTAGGCTTGTAAGGATTTAATAAAACAATCTGTGCAAAGTCTGGTGCCTTTTAAAAGATTTGACAAAAAGTCTGGAGCGCTGACCATTCAGAACAGGCACTGAACAACCAGTGCTGCCCTATAGACTGCATTTCAGTCCTGACACCAGGGCCCACCACAAACTTGGTATCAGTATTATCAATACTACAGAAATTGTCATCATTAATGAAACAGAAGGGCAAAGGGGGCCCAAACCAGGAGATAGGTTAACCCTCCGGGAACAACAACAAAAAAGCCTCCCAGAATCATTGGATCTGGGAGGGAGAGCCATCTGCTGAGAGCAAGTATTTTCAGAGACTGTCTTGGGAGATGTGGACCCAAGCCCCACCAGGAAACCAGTCTTAGGACTTCCTGGGGGTTCAATGGCTAAGACCCTGCACTCCCAATGCAGGGGGCCCGGGTTCGAGCCTTATTTAGGAAACTAGATCCCACATGCCACAACTAAAGGTAACCAGTCTTGTCTGTAATTGCAGTGGAGATGCCAGAGCTATGAAGCACACAGACATTCACTGCATGAAGAAAGACCAGGTCTAGCAGGGAGGCCCCAAGGACTAAGAATTGAGCACATGGACAAGCAGAGGACAGACTTTGGGGTGGCAGTGTCCCCTTTAAGGTGCCACCTTCTCCCCAGTCTTATGACATTTGGCCAGGAAATGGGAGGGAGGGTCAAAGGTCAGAGACAGACTTCCTTCTGAACAAATTTTAAAATGTAACATGCTAGACAGTATTCAAACACTGATAGTAAACAGTTCTTGTAGATGAAGTCAGTATTTCAGAGTCCAGCGTGAGCCGAGAAGAGAACTTGCCCTTGGGTCAAATTAAGGTTTTCCAGGAACAACTGAAGCTATACAAAAGATGAAGATAGGTGAAAAGGACATCTTTTCAATCAAAATAAAACAATGGAAACAAAAAAATAAGAGTGTGAGCTGCTTAGTGATCAGAATTCCTCCTCTCTCTTAGAAAGCTCTTTCCTCCTCTGTCGGGACATTTATCTCAGCGAGGGATGAGGATCAGATTGAGACTATCCCCTATCAGACAGTGAGAGCCAGAGGCTTATCTGGCCCATTGCTTGCAGGAGAGTCCAACAATGTATTAATGGATGACTGATAATAATAGCAAATATTTATTCTGTGCTTACCAAGTGCCAGAGGCTGGGCTGGGCACTCTATGAAGCTGATCTCATTCACTTCCTCCTGAAACAGTCTGTCAGGAAGGAAATACCAGCCCCAGGAGAAACTGAGGCTCAGAGAGGGTAAGTCATCTGACTGAGATATCACAATAGTAAGGGCAGAGATTTGGGCTCAGAGTGGTTGGCCATCAGAGCTGAAGTGGGTAAATGATTCAAAGAACAACGGATCCTTGCTCCTACAAGGGGTCTTTGCTCCCTACAAGGATGCATCTTCCTTGCAGGGAGGCCTGGTTTGAGTTTACTTCCATTTCAACTGGCCCCAAGAACCACTCATTGTTTATCTTGTTTTGTTTTACCTATGCCAAAAAATGCCTGTGCTTTGCTGTCAGTGAGTGAGCGGAAGTCGCTCAGTCGTGTCGGACTCTTAAAAAAACAATAAGATACAATGCATAAGGACTTCCCTGGTTGTCCAGCTGCTAAGATTCCAAGCTCCTAATGCAGAGGGCTCAGGTTCGATTCCTGTTCAGGGAACTAGATCCCCATGCTGCAACGAAGATTAAAGGTCCGTGTCACAACTAAGACCCAGAATAGCCAAATAAATTTAAAAAAAAATACAATGCACATACCATACAATTTACCCATTTAAAGCAGTTTTAGTATATTCACAGATATTGCAACCATCACCACTGTAAATTTTAGAATATTTTCATCATTACAAAGAGAAGTTGGTATTCTTATTACTTCTTATTCTCCCATTTCTCTCAGCCTCAAGCAACCGGTAATCTACTTTCTGTCTCTTTAGATTTGCCTATTCTGGACATTTTTTATCGATAAAATCATACAATTTGTCGTCTTTTGTAACTGGCTCCCTTCATTTACTGTGTTTTCAAGGCTCATCCATGCTGTAGCAGGAATCAGAACTTCATTCTTTTCATAGCTGAATAACATTCCACTGGGACTTCCCTGATGGTACAGTGGATAAGAATCCTCCTGCCAATGCAGGGGACCTGGGTTTGATCCCTGGTCCAGGAAGATCCTACATCCCACAGAGCAATTAAGCCCATGTGCTACAACTACTGAGCCTGAGCTCCAGAGCCCTTGAACTGCAGTTACTGGGCCCACACGCCCTGGAGCAGGAGAAGCCCCACAAAGAGAATCCCAGGCTCCGCTACTGAAGAGCAGCCACCACTCTGCGGCTGGAGAACGCCTGTTTGCAGCAACGAAGACCCAGCACGCCAAAAATAAATAACTTAAAAAATAATATTCCATTGTATAAGCCACATTTGTTTATCCATTTATCCCTTTTGGATCACTTCCACTTTTTGGCTAATGTGAATAGTGCTGCTGTGAACATTAATATACAAGTTTTTGTGGGGACACATGTTTTCAGTTCTCTTCAGTGTTGGTCATAGGATAACTCTACAATTAGCACTTTATGGCACTGCTTAATTGTTTTACATTCCCATCAACAGTGTATGAGGGTTTTGATTTCACCACATTCTCACCAACACTTGTTATTTTCTGTCTTTTAAAAAAATTTTTAGCCATTGTAATGAATGTGAAGTAGTCCTTTTATCTCATTGTGGCTTTGATTTGCATTCTCTAAATGACTAATGATGTTAAACATCTTTTCACATCTTCTTTGGAAGAATGTTCAAATCTTCTGCCCATTTTTTTCTAGCTTTTAAAACTTTTCTTTATTGATCCCCAGGACTTATTATTAATCTCCCCCCCATTTTAAAGTTATCTTTTTTCCTATTGTAAGACTTTTTAAGACTCAGCACTTTATTCTTTATTTATTTATTTTTATGTATTGAGTCTTACTTTTGGCCCGTGGGAACTCCATTGCATCATGTGGGATCCTTTGCAGTGCTGAGGGCAACAGCTTTTGAAAGGACAGGACGCAACTTTTGAAAGAATGACATAGCCAGAGGACATAACATAAACCAATTAGAATTAAATGGATCCAAGATGGCAGACAAGTCAACTTCCACTAGAATTTGATTCCCAATCAGCAAGCTAAATGACACACCCAGAGGCTCCAGGATCGTCCCAAGGCTGACCATCAAAAGACCAAAAAGTGGGTAATGGCCCATTTCCTGGAAATCTCTATCCCTTCCCCCAAATAGTTGAAATAATACCCCACTCAGCCTATGAAATTACCCAGCCCATAAAAACTAACCATGCCACTTTTCAAGGCCACTGCACTCGCCTTCTGTGATGGCCCATACTCTCGGTTAAGTATCTTTCTCTCTGATCTGAATAAATCCACTTCTTACCTATCATTGTCTCTCACTGAATAGCTTGTGCGATGAGAGATCAAGAACCTGAGGTTCATTAGATCCTGAAATCAGGTCTGTGATCTCAGTTGGAAGACCATGGGTTTTGGCCAAGTTCAAGTTGCAGCCACATGGGTTCAAGTCCCAGGCAGGGTTTTGACTGGGTTTGAGTCCCAGCGCTAAGTCAATTCAGTCATGTCGACCCTTTGTGACCCCATGGACTGTAGCCTGCCAGGCTTCCCTGTCCAAGGGATTCTCCAGGCAAGAATACTGGAGTGGGTTGCCATCTCCCTCTCCAGGGTTGAGTCCCAGTACATAATCCCAATATGAGGTAAACTGTTTCAATTGCAGCACAAGAGCTTATTTTTCCCCCTTCATGTGGGTTCATTGGAGAAGGAAATGACAACCCACTCCGGTACTCTTGCCTGGAAAATCCCTTGGATGGAGAAGCCTGGTGGGCTACAGTCCACAGGTCGCAAAAAGAGTCCAGACGCGACTGAGCGACTTCACTTTCACTTTTCATATGGGTTCATACAAGGTGGATTCTTAACCACTGGACCACCAGGGAAGTCCCTTTTATACATTCTTGATACAAGTTCTTTAAATATATGATTTGCAGCTATTTTTTCCCATTCTGTGAGTTGTATTTTCACTTTTTGATGGGGTCCTTAAATGCACAAAAGTCTTTTACTTTGATGAAGTAGTTTGCCTATTTTCCTTTTGTTGCTTGTGCTTCTGGAGTTGTATCTAAACAACCATTGACTAAGCCAACGTCCCAGAGGTTTACCCTTATGTTTACTTCTAAGAGTTTTCAAAGCTCACTTTTGAATGTTCTTGGGGCACCTTCTGAGCAGATCCCCAGCCACAGCCCTCCGCAAAGCTCCCTCCCTAATTTCAGTCTGCTTATATTTCAGCCTTTCCTTTCCAAGGTTTCCTATGGGGTGGCCACCTGTGGACAGGCTTGAAGGTTTAGGATGCAGGTTGGTGAGAGAGGAGATGTCACATTCAGAACACCAGACTCTGGGACCAAGATTTCTGACTGAGGAAGCACCTGCCTTGGCAGTTGGGCCCATCACTGCCCACTACCATCCTCCTTACTGCTCCATTGCTAGAGGGACTCCACCAAACTCGGGCAGTCCTTATCTCTATGCTGATTGTCTGGCCACCCTCTTAGAGATTCCTGATCAGGGGTTGGTGACCTCTGCAGGACTTTAGGACCTGGAGAGCCCTTTGGGAGACCCAGGTGTACTGGAGGCCAGCTCTGTAGCTCCGGTCGAGGCAGACGACTAGATGGGTGTGACACAGAGGCCAAGGATGGGCAGCTCGATCTCCCGGCCCACCCCCCCGCGGTGGGCTCCCAGCGACCCTTCCCGAAGCCCGCCGCCAGCCCGCCCCCTCGCCCGCGGCCGGTGGATTGGGCCGGCGCGGCGCGCGGGGCGGGGGCCCGTGCGGCCGGGTTTGGGGCGGCGCGAGCAGCTACTGCGAGTCGACGCCGCGCGGCCTCGCCCCAGCATCCCGCGCCTACCCGAGTGCACCCGGCGGAGCCGCCGGGACAGCGTCATGGCCGCTTCGGAGCAGCCCCAAGCCGGGGAGCTGCTGGCCAAGGCCCGGAGAGCCTTCCTGGAGGAGTTCGGAGCTGAGCCCGAGCTAGCCGTGTCGGCCCCGGGCCGCGTCAACCTCATCGGGGAACACACGGACTACAACCGGGGCCTGGTGCTGCCCATGGTGAGGGGGTGGGCGGGAGGCGCCCGAGTCCCGCGTGCACCGTTGCGCGGGCCACCCCGAACTTCCGCTCCCGCCGCGTGTGGGGCCCGAGCACGTAGAGAGGCCCTTGGACGGGGCATTTCCCACATCGGGAGGCAGGAAGGCGAGAATCCTCGAGGAAGCAGGCTGTGTACTGCTGATCCTCGCCATCTCCCTGGGAGCCTCCTCACGGTGTGGGGGAATGCGGAAGGGGGTCGCAGGGGTAGATCTGGGTGTAGTAAAGCCCTAAGCTTCCTGGTCCAGCTCGTTCGATTCGCAGAGGAGGCTCAGGGAGGGCTAGTGATCTGCCCAGGGTCACACAGGGGCGATTGGACTCCCTTAGCCTGGGGCCGTGTCCATCCCTCGGTGCAGCCTGGCAAGTTGAGTGAGTACACTGCCTCTGAGGTTGCCTCTAAATGGGGAAGCGCCAAAAGGAGTTCTTCTGTTGTTTTTTTCCCTGTTGAACTCTCTGTCCCCCTTGCGTCACAGCCAGGAGCCCACGCTCAGGGCAGAGTTCAGATCTGCACTCCCGAGGCACTGACTCTTCCCTGGGACACTCTGCATTCCCTTCACCTGGAGCAGGGAGGTCAGCTGCTCGTCTGTCCCAGGCCCCCTGGTGTTGAGAGTTTTGCATACTTTCCGTTTCTCCTACCAGGCTCTGGAGCTTGTGACGGTGCTGGTGGGCAGCCCTCGCGAGGATGGGCTTGTCTCCCTCCTCACTACCTCTGAGGATGCTGACGAGCCCCGGCGGCTGCAGTTTCCCCTGCCCACAAGCCAGCGGCCACTGGAGCCTGGGACTCCTCACTGGGCCAATTATGTCAAGGGAGTGATTCAGCACTACCCAGGTATGGGGCCTGGGGCTGGGTCAGGTTCCTGCCTCAGCCACAAAGCCCATTAGCTCATTTGATCCACTGTGGGGTGGGGGTGCAGAGTAGATTCCCCATCGGGCAGGTGAGGAGACTGATGCCCCCACAGGTTCCAGAACTAGCCCTGGGTTGCCCATCCCACGATTGGAGGAGCCAGGATTCAAACCCCAACGTGTTGGTCTCCAGAGCCCTGAATCCTGAGAATGGGGAGACTGTGTCTCAGGACCCTCGGGGTGGGCGGGTGGAAGGCAGCGGACCCCTTAGCCCAGCAGGTTGATGACCTCTGACAATTGAGACACGTCCCCCAGCAGCAGCTGCCGGGCAGTTGCCTTCCTTTACACCAGAACGCTTTCCTTCTTGTGGTCATCCTCCCTGGTGGCCCATCTTGCCGTCATCCATGCTTTCCCCTGCAGCTGCCCCCTCCCTGGCTTCAGTGCAGTGGTGGTCAGCTCCGTGCCCCTGGGGGTGGGCTGTCCAGCTCGGCGTCCCTGGAAGTGGCCACGTATACCTTCCTACAGCAGCTTTGCCCAGGTACCTCCCAGCCCCCACCCAGCCCTCCTTCCCCGAGGTCCTGTGATCAGAGCTTCCCTACCCCAACCCTGTCCTTGGCGGGTAGGTGGGGAATCTCCCGGATCGTCCCTGGAGCTACTGCTGCTCCCACCCGTCGGCCCCCTAGTGCCCCCTCCTGGGCCCCAGCCTCCCCACCTCGCCCTGTGCCACAGACTCGGGGACAATAGCTGCCCGGGCCCAGGTGTGTCAGCGGGCCGAGCACAGCTTCGCAGGGGTGCCCTGTGGCATCATGGACCAGCTCATCGCACTGCTGGGGCAGAGAGGCCACGCGCTGCTCATTGACTGCAGGTCAGGGGCTCCCCCTTGGACCTCCCACCTCATAGGAGCTCCTGGATGGAGCCTGCGCGGCAAACAGATGCCCGGCCTTGTCATCTCCCCGCTCTCCATCTCCGCCCCAGGTCCCTGGAGACAAGCCTGGTGCCGCTGTCAGACCCTAAGCTGGCCGTGCTCATCACCAACTCCAATGTTCGCCACTCACTGGGCTCCAGCGAGTATCCCTTGCGGCGGCACCAGTGTGAAGAGGTGGCCCGGGCGCTGGGCAAGGAGAGCCTTCGGGAGGTGCAGCTGGAGGAGCTGGAGGGTGAGTGGAGGGTGATGGCTAGCTGGGTGCGCTCTGTCCTGGAGACTGCTTGGCACCCGCGGGGGCTGCTGAGTTGGGCGGGGGTGGGGCAGGGCGGGACGGGGCCTCAGCGTGGCTTTGGCCCAGATGTACTTCCTCTCCTCTCCTGGAATCTCTGCCATGCTCTGCCCACTCCTGATACGGCTAACGTAGGACTGCTTGATATCTCGATATCATTTTTTATAATCTAAGAATTAAATATGCACTGTGGAAAATATAGAAAAGGACAAAGAAGAAAATAGCAAGCTATAGGATCGCTACCCAGAGATGCCACTAAGCCTTTTTGGCTGTGCTGGGCCCTTGCTGGTGTGTGCAGGCTCCCTCTTCTTCCGGTGAGCAGGGGCTGCTTCCTTGTGATGTGCGGACTTCTCTTGTGGAACACAGGCTCCAGGCACTCGGGCTTCCGTAGTTGCAGCCCATGGGCTCAGCAGTTGTGGCGCATAGGCTTGGTTGTTCCCTGGGATATGGAATCTTCCCGAATCAGGGATAGAACCCGAGTCCCCTGCATCGCCAGGCGGATTCTTAACCGCTGGACCACCAGGGAAGTCCTACTATTAGCATTTTAATATATTTCCTTTAATGGTCTTCTGTACTTGTATTTTCTTTTTAAAAATACTTTTAAAATTTTTATTGAATTATGGTGGATTTACACTGTTATGTTGGTGTCATCATCTGAATTTTCAAAGTTGAGTAAATACAGTGTTGCTATCTGCCCTCTTGTCGCCCTTACCTCTCTCAGAACACTTCCTATACCATGAAAGGCCGGTCATCAGCATAGCTTTCCCCGAACCCCAAAAGTTTACTCTTAAATGTACAATAGGTCCCAAGACAACACTTCATTGTAGCTATAGGTGGCAACAGATGTTATTGGCAGGGAGTCCAGATGTTTAAACAGGAATGGAACTAAGAATCATCATTGCCTCAGGCACAAGGAATGTTTTTTGGCCCGATTTCTTAATTCCTCCTGTGGGCAGGGGGCCTTTTGGCTTTGGCTTTTAGCTCCTCCTCCTGTTTGTGTTTGAAAGCCTTATCTTCCTCGTCCCATCTCCTTGGCTTGCTTCTTGAGCTGCATCAGGGGCTACTTCTTGCCACCTCTGAGGTCTGACATGTTGCCTGCCACCCTTTCCCCAAGCCCTGCCACTGGAAGCGATTTTTTTTGGTCGCCTGGGGCCTTAGATTCGGCATGGGGAATCTTTGGTTGCAGCGTGTGAGGTCTATTAATAGTTCCCTGGCCAGTGACCGTTCCTTGGTTCCAGGCCCCCCTGCATTGTGAGCACGGAGTCTTAGCCACTAGACCACCAGGAAGTCGCCATCAACATGGCTTTTAAAGCTACTGTAGCATTTCAGCATATAGGTGCCCTTTAATCTACTTAACCAGTTTCTGATAATCACATCTAACACCACGAGGGATGTTTTTATACATAATTCTTTTCTGCGTTTTCCTCCTATTTTCTCAGGATTAGATTGTTTGAAGTAAGATCACAGGCTCAAAAGATAACATGTATTTTTAAGTTTCCAGATATACATGGCCAGGAAGGTAGTCTGTTGAACAGTTTAAAGGTCATGTAAACATTAGTAGCACAAGATAGTACACTCATCTTTAAGAAGTTTGTATTTATTTATTACTTTTGACCGCCCTGGGTCTTTGTTGCTTTGCATGAGCTTTCTCTAGTTGCGGCGATCCAGGGCTGCTCTTGGTTGCAGTGCTCAGGCTTCTCTTTGAGGTGGTTCTAGGCACGAGTGCTTCGGTAGTTGCAGCTCCTGGGCTCTGTAGCTTGGGCTCAGTAACTGGTGCACGGGCTCAGTAGTTCCACAGCACGTGGGATGGATGCTCCCAGACCAGGAATCAAACCCTGGCCCCAGCACTGGCCGGTGGAGTCTTACCCCCTGCACCACCAGGGGAGTCCCTCTCACTTTTTGTGATGGGATGTACAGTGAGTGGCAGGGCTAAGACTTGATCCCAGGCAGATCAGCTACCTTCGGGGCCAGGCTGCTGGCCTTAGGAGCTGCCCTCTCTGGCAGTGTGGGGCCCGTTCCAGGGACCATCTTGTCCTTCTTGGTGAACCATCAGCTTTAGGCCTGCCCCACCTGCTCTGTGCAGGTACCAGTGGCTGAGCTTTTTGCCCTTGAAACACTTGTGCTGTTTCTCCCCTCCTCCTCGGCCCTTCCATTCACCCCCCGCGCCCCAGCTCTGGAGGTTTCCGTCTCCCTCAGGAACCGTGCTTCTCTCTGCCTGCCTTTCTGTCCTCCGCCTGCCCCCCGCCTTCTGCTTTTAAACATGCCCAGTCTTCTAACATTTTCAAATGGAGTCTCCCTCCTATGCCAGTCCTCTGGGAAGGGTCCCCAGTGATCACAACCCCCATTTTCTCCTCTGTGTGCATGCTGAGCCGCTTCAGTCGTGTCCGACTCTTTGCGACCCCATGGACTGTAGCCCGCCAGGCTCCTCCGTCCATGGGTTTCTCCAGACAAGAATACTGGAGTGGGTTGCCATTTCCTCCTCCAGGGGATCTTCCAGACCCAGGAATCAAATCTACGTCTCCTGCATTGGCAGGCGGGTTCTTTACCACTCATGCCACCTAGAAAGCTCTTTCTCCTCTCTACTCATTTCTGAATCCTCTGAACCCAGCAGCCGGACTCCCATGCCACCTGGTATGACCGCTCTCCCGGGGGCTCCCCGCAGAAACCTGGGGGCTGCCCTTTCCGCCCCCTCAGTGCTGGATCTGCTCGGTCAGAGCCCTGTTCCTCCTCCCGGGCCTGCCCCAGGCTTCGTCCCCAGCTCAAATCTAGCCACCACTGCCCCACTAAGGACTCAGATGGGAGTCCTACCCCCCATTCCCACCTGGGGTTCTGGAGCCTTCACCTGGCCCTGGTGGAACTCATCCTTCTCCTGGGCACCTCTCATCTGACTTCACCTTGTCTGTTATTTCCTCACCCTTGTCACTCCCGTTTGAAACTTCAGAGTCACCCCTGAATGCCTCCTGGACCCCCCCACCCCCTTGGGTCTCTGACCTCTTTCTCCTCCTCCCCTTCCTCCCCACATCGGGCCCCTCCTGGTCTCTGACGTTTAACAGCCACCAGCTGGACTCCTGGCGCCCGCCTCTCCCAGCGGGGCTCCTGCCCAAGGCAGTCACTTTTGTCAACTAGAGCTCAGCTCCGTCCCTCCCCAGAATCTCACTGGCACCCGGAATTAAGTTGCGAAGTCTCCTCGGTGTTCAAGGCTGCCCTTAGTGACTCGGCTGGTTGTGCCCGCTTCAGCGTTAGCCAGTTGGACAGCCTGCTGGTTCCCTGGGGTGTCCCAGGCAGGCCTGCACTGTACCCCAGTTCTTGATTCCTAGCCCTTGGAGGTTTCACTGTTAGTCCAGCAAAAACACCAGCAGGACTTGTCCTCTCTGTTCTGTCTTGGCCTCTGGAAGGCAGCAGTGTCCCATTTGCCGGAGAAGCAGAGTATGGGGCTCAAACGGCTGTTTATTGAGTACCCACCGTGTGTCAGGCACGCTGGGAGCTCTGCATGTGTCTGCCGCGCTAAGTTCTCCCCACAGCCCAAATGAGGTGGGTCATGCCCCCTTTTTTGGCCACACTGCCCAGCACGTGGGATCTTAGTTCCCCAACCAGGGACTGAACCCATGCTCCCTACAGTGGAAGCTTGCGGGGGCTCTTAACCACTAGATCCCCAGGGACATCCTGGGTACCCCCCTTTATAATCGAGGAGGCGAGGTCTGAAACCTTGCTCCCCAACCTGAGGTTCTACCCACAGCTTTGTCAGAACCAGAGTGGAGATGCCCCGGGGCCAGTGGCCTGGAGTCCACAGGGGCCCAGAGGCCATGGGTGGCGGGTCGCCTGAGCCCCTTTCCTCCCCAGCTGGCCGGGACCTGATGAGCACGGAGGCTTTCCGGCGGGCACGGCACGTGGTGGGCGAGATCCAGCGCACAGCCCAGGCGGCGGCTGCCCTGCGCCGCGGCGACTACAAGGCCTTCGGCCGCCTCATGGTGGAGAGTCACCAATCTCTCAGGTGAGGCCCCTGGGTGCCTGACACCCCGCGAGCACACGTGGTGCAGCTGGGGCCGGCTCCAGGCTCTGTATTCTCTCCGCAGAGACGACTACGAGGTGAGCTGCCCGGAGCTGGATCAGCTGGTGGAGGCCGCGCTCTCCGCGCCCGGGGTTTATGGCAGCCGCATGACGGGCGGTGGCTTCGGGGGCTGCACGGTGACCCTGCTGGAGGCCTCCGCCGCTCCTCGGGTGATGCAGCACATCCAGGTTGGCAGTGCTGGAGTCGGGGGGAGGGGAGGGTGAGGGAGCAGGAGAGACAGGCTCCCAGGGCCCCCGAACTCACACGCCCCCATCCACCGACAGGAGCAATATCGTGGGACCGCCACCTTCTACCTCTCCCAGGCGGCTGATGGCGCCAAGGTGCTGCGCTTATGAGGCCCTCGCCGGGACAGCACACGGCGGGCCTCCCCTCCTGTCTGGGTGCTCAATAAACTTGTATCTCCGACTCTGATGCCCACCTGCCTCAAGAGGTGGATGTGTGCTGGGGCATCAGAAAAGGGGGTTATGAGAACCACTCCCTGCTCTGGACAGGGCCTAGAGACTTGGTCGGGGCAGAGCCAAGCAGTAGCAGAATCCTTTATTATAGTGCAGAACAAAGCCAGGCCCTTGCCATGCTGGGTCCAGCTCTTTGGTTACAAAGGGGCTGGGGCCTGAGGCAGGGGGCAGCCAGAAGGGCCTTCTGGGACCTTTGCCTCCTCCATGCCATCCAGAGGACACTGAGCCCCTGCGCTGTGGCCAGAGGCAGCGGCCTTGTGATCAGCATGTGGCTGGGCCGGGCCACCAGGGGTCCAAGGCTGGAGAAGCTGAGGCAGTGCCTGGGGGGGGGCGGGGGGCAGGAGGCGGGGGGTGGGGGAGCTCAGGTCTGGAAGAACTGTTGGTCCACATGGGTGCTGAGGGTCCCACTGGTGGTCAGTGTCCGGCTCACAAACTCCTGGGTCACATGCCGGGTGAGGGAGCCACTTCCTTCCAGGTGCTGGGAGCCCAAGGTCAGTCCATCTGCAGGGGAAGCAGGGTTGAAGGACCTACCCCTGGGTCCTGACCGCCTCCCGACCCCTTCCTCTGTTACCTCTGTGTTTCCTGGGCAGAGCCAGGAGCACCCACTGGGCAACTCACCCAGTAGGAAGGGCTCAGTGGTGCTGGAGTGGGTGGTGATGCTGCTGTATTCCCCTGACACTGGGTGCTGGAAGAGCCCCAAGTGGCCGCCCAGCTGTGGGAAGGGTCCTGGAGAGGGTGGGTGGGGGCGCAGTTAGAGGATGGTGCCAGGAGAAGGTGTGGCCAGAGAAGGCGCAGGGCTGGGGAAGGGGCAAAGAAGCCTGCCTCCATCCTGGGACTCGATGGTGATGATTCCTTCACGCTCCGGCCCGAAGCCTTGGGTGGTCTTGGCCTGCACCTTGAACTTGTAGGGCACGTTCTCGCTGAGGCCGGGCACGGTCAGCCGGCTCTCGGGGCTGTCGCCATCAACCAGAAACGTGGTGGCTGGCTCTGGGCAGGGAAGATGCCTTTCAGCCTCTGCGGCTCCCTCTCCACACCCCCCCTCCCTGCCCCCCAACCCGGGGAGGGCAGCACCTCCTCCATGGGCCATCTCACACGTCACCAGGTAGCCCAGAATGTCGCCATCTGGCCTGCGGGGCCGCTCCCAGCTCAGCTGCAGTGAGTCGGGGCTCAGGGCAGTGAACACCAGTGGGCCCGGGGCGCTGGGTGTGCTCAAAGTGAAGGCGGAACCTGGGGGCAGCCGAGGAAGCTTGTCAGGGGACAGGTGGGTACCTGAGGGCCAGGCAGGGGCACCCATTGGGGGAGGGGTGGCAACTCACCGGGCAGGGGGCAGAGCGGGCTCTGCGGGTGCACCTGGGACTCGATGGTGATGACACCCTCACGCTCTGGGCCCCAGCCCTCCTGGCTCTGGGCCCGCACACGGAACACATAGGAGTGGTTGGGCAGGAGGTCCTCCCACCACCACCGAGGTCTGGCTGGGGTTGGGGATGTTGAGGCGATGCGGCTCACCTAGGTGGGCGACAGGGGCAGACAGTGGAGCAGACTCATTCCTCATCCCTAGCCCCTGGCCTGATCCCGCCCCCTCCCCTAGGCCGCAGCCCAGACCTGGTCCTCACCCAGCCAGGACCAGCTCTGGTTGGGGTACAGGTGGGGGCAGCCTTGTGTGGTGTGGTTGGCGGTTCAGGTTGTGCACTAGACAAGGACTGAGTGGAATCTGAAATCCCATATGTGTATGGTAGCTGTTTATGGGCCCAGGTCATGCCTGCCCAGAGAAGGGCCACTTCTCATAGGCCCAGCAGAGAGGCTCAGGGTCCCTAAGCAAAACCTCGCAGGGGAAGTGATATGGAGCGAGGCCCAGGGAGACGGATGAGGATGCAGCGGAAGAGTGGACGCAGTGAAGGGGACAGTGGGGGACTCGGAAGGGAAAGGCCCTCTCAGAGAGGCAGGGGTGGGGCATCAGTGGTCAAGCGGCCCCTGTGTGTCAGCCCGCCAGCAGCCAGGCCTCACCGCCGTTCAGCAGCTGGTACTCCACACTGTAGCCCTGCAGCGCGCGCTCACACTGCGGCTCCTGCCAGCTCACTTTCAGAGAGGTGGGTCCGAGGGCGGAGAACACCAGGCGGGTGGGTGTGTTGGGCACGCCTGCAGCCAGGCGGGAGCCTGCAGATGAGCAGGGCTGCAGTCAGCCCCTGGCGTGGGTGTCTGGGCAGGAGCCCCTGGTTCTCATCTGCACCTCCCTGCTGGCCGGCAGCCCACTCAGCCCTGCAGCACCCTCCCTAAGCCGCCCAGTGCCTCCCCAGCGCACTCAGGGTGGGTGCGGGCTCTGCTTGAGTGGCCGGCCCCCCACCCCTCCTCAGCTGGCCCCTCTCCTGCCCTAGCCCCAGCCCAGCACCCCAGGAGGACAGGCCACTTTAGGCACCAGCATGGATGTGGATGGAATGGAGGGTGAGGAGGCGCGGGCAGTGCTGATGGTAGGTGGATGGTGACATGGAGCCGGACGGCCATGGAGACGCAGGACGGTCACCCCTGTACTACCTGGGCCCCACGAGGGCGCTGCTGGCTGCCCAGCCAGGATTATAGAGTCTCTCGAGTCCCCAGAGCAGGGGGCCCCCTTCATCTGAGCCCGACTCCGGGACCCCAGGGCCCAGGACAGCGGAAGCCTGCTCCTCCCATGTTCCCAGATGGGAGGGAGGCCTAGGGCAGGACAAAACACAGTGAGCCTGGGCGGGGCAGCAGCCCCCCGCCCCGCCTCCAGGAGCTGGAAGGAGGAAGGACTGGCCGGGAGGAGGCAGCGCTCACTCTGGGAGGACAGGGAGGTGAGGGTGGAGTAGTCCCTGGGCAGCGTGGCCGAGCGTGAGTGCTCCCGTGCGGGTCAGCGAGTGGTAGTCCCGCGTGAGGGTGGACGAGGTGCTCAGCACGCGGTGGGACAGCTGCGGGCTCAGGTGGGCGCCGTGGGCCGCGGTGCTCACGGTCATCCTGTGCAGGGAGTTGGCACTGCCGGGGAAGGCAAAGTCCATTCGCCCGTTCACCAGGTGCTCTGCGGGGACAGGGCAGGGTCACTCCCACAGGCCCGGCCGCAGACCCCGGAGCCCCGAGGAGGGGGCTGCTGCAGCCCTGGGAGTTCCGGGGGCTACCTACCTACATACCTTCCGGGGGCCCCTGGCATCAAAACACCCAGCCTCCCTCTGCCCACCAGGGACAGAGGCCCCTGGAGGAGTCCACAGCCCCCCAGTGCCCGCAGGCTTCTGGAACGCTGGTCCCCTGGCCTGGCAGGAGACCCACACGGACCCGACCTCCGCCAGGGCCTCGCAGCCCCAGCAGTCGGCCCCGCCCTGGGGAGAGCCTACACGCCTGCCCTGGGGTTCCCTGGCTCTGGGGTCACCGGGCAAGGCAGTCTGGCCGCGGTGGGCTCTGGCTGGAGCCGAGGTGGGTGCGGGTGGGGGCGTGCCGGTCACCTCCCTCCCCGCTGGCGCCCCCGCGCCCCCATCGGCGGTGCCATCTCCCGGGGGCCCGGAGTCGGAGGAGCGCCGGCTGCCGGCGGACAGGCGCGGGATGAGCTCCGGGGGCAGCCGCCACGTGACGCGCCGCAGGTCCAGCTCCCTCCCCCAGCAGGGGCTCGAACTTCCAGCCGCAGCCTTAGGAACAACGAAGGGCCGCGTTGGCACCGCCGGGGGCGCCAGGGGCGCGGAGAAGAAGCCGGTGGTCCCCCGGCACTGCGATCTGAGTGTACGGCGGCGGGGGAGCGCGGCGAAGGCGGGGAGCCCGGCGGCAGGCGGGACCCTCAGCCCGGAGGTGTTAGAGGGCGGCCTGGGCCGCGGCTGGCGAGGAAGACCCCCTGGACCAGAGTCCTGGCTCTGCAGCGAGCCGTGAGGCCTCTGCTCTGAGCCTGCATCCCTTATGGATGAGGGAGGGAGCGATGTCTCCCTGGTCTGCCTCCCAGCGAGTTCCAGCCGGTGGAGTAGATCTGTGTGGTGCCGACAAGCTGAGGAACCTGATTCATACAAGCTGCTCTCTACCTCAGACCCTCAAAACCCTCAAGACCCCTGAACCCTAGCTTGACTCCATGGAAGCCTGACGTAGGTAAGGAAGGAAGAAAATACAAATCCTGGGGCTTCCCTGGTGGCTCAATGGTGAAGAATCTACCTGCCAATGGGGGAAAAACAGGTTTGATCCCGGGTCTGTGACGGAACCGAGCTGAATTGAACAGGGAAGATCCCACATGCCGCGGAGTAACTGTGCTCTAGAGCCTGGGAGTTGCAAGTACTAAGCCCCAGAGCCCGTCTTGCTCCACAGTAAGAGAAGCCACCGCGATGAGAAGCCTGCATAGCAATGAAGACCCAGCACAGCCAAAAATAAATTATATAAAAGGAAATACAAATCCTGGTGGATTTTCACTCAGCCCTAGTATGATTGGCATCCCATTTCACAGATCAGAAAGCCGAGGCAGAGAATGTATGTGATTCATCTGAATTCCCACAGTGGTTGTTTAGTCACAAAGTCCTGTCTGACTCTTGCCCCATAGACCCCGTGGACTGTGGCCTGCCAGGCTCCTCTGTCCATGGGATTCTCCAGGCTAGAATACTGGAGTGGGTTGCCATTTCCTTCTCCAGGGGATCTTTCCAACCCAGGAATTGAACCCAGGTCTCCTGCATTGCAGGCAGACTCTTTACCAACTGAGCTACAAGGGAAGCCATCCCACAGTGAAGCCAGAGCTAAAGAGACCCAAGAGTCCCGAGGGAGGCAGAGCAGGGCCAGTGCAAGGAGCACGGGGGGCGGGGGGAGGGGTGGCAAGCCAGTCGCTATTCTGGGGCTCCCAGACCAGGCTTGCCTCCTCGCCTGTAGCCCTGTCCCTGGGAGGGGTCCTGACTCCATGGCACAGCTGGTGAGCCTTCCACTCTCACAACTGTTTCCAGCCTCATGTGCACGAGCCCGTGTGCATGTGCCTCAAGCCCATGTCTGTCTGTCCTCACACAGAGACATGCACACCAGTCCTGTGAGCCACGTCGGCTTTGTCCTTTGTACCCAGAGCCAGAATGGTGCTTGTCAAATCGTTGATTGTACAGAGAGAGGGACTTTCAGTCTTGATCTTCATGCCCAGTGGTCACTGGCCCCTTTGCTGTCTCTGGACACCAGCGACAGCCCCACCCTCTACCCAGGACCCCCACCATCCTCACCGGGATCCCCAGCCCACTCACCGGTGTCATCAGAGACGCTGGGCCTCTGGCTGCCGGCTGGAGAGCGGAGCACGTCATCGCTGTACATGAGAAAGCTCTCGTAGTCCTCCCCACTCTGGGCGTCCACGATGGGGATGTCAGGGATGATGGGGACTGCGGGGTGGCGGGGAGGTGAGCCAGGGCCTAGAGCTCGGGCCCCTGCCCACCCCCTGTCTGCCCCGTGCCTCCCTGCCCCCTGCTCACTGGACATGGGTCGCTTGGGCTGGGTGGCCAGGTTGATGATGGCCTCCCGCTCAGGGCCCCAGCCTGCCCCGTTGCGAGCCTTGACCGTGTAGCGGTACGGCTGGGACTCGCGCAGGTTCTCGATCAGCAGTGTCCGCTTCTTGGGGCCATCCACCAGCACCTTCTTCATGGGCCCGATGGGTCCTGGGGCAGGGAGAGTGCCTCAGAAGGATCGTCTAGCTTCTGGCCTGGTCCTGGTCTCAGATGCCCCAGTACCGTCGCGCGGCCCCTGAACTGCACCCAGGGGTGGGGGAACAAGGCAGGGAGCGAGCAACTGTTGATGCCCAGCCACGGGCCAAGCCCTGAGAACCTGGGTGTGACTGGCTTAGAGAAGTGTCACCAGGGCTCCACAGGGTTCATTGCTAAGTTGAGTGGCAGAGACACACTAGACACAAGTCAGCGCGTGTCACCTTGACCCATTGGTAAAGGTCCTGCGTTCACGTGCGTCTGTGCGAGTCTGGCTTCAGAGCCAAGAATACCCTCACCACCTGGGCCTCACTGTCCCCAACCAAACCCCAAATACTCTATTGGGAAATCCAAAGTGGAGACATTTGGGGACTTCCTGGTGGTCTAGGGGCTAAGACTTTGCTCTCCCAATGCAGGGGACCCGGGTTCAATCCTTGGTCCAAGAACTAGATCCTACATGTTGGTGCTGAACAGCCAAGTTGTGTCTTAAGTCTTTTGCGACCCCATGGACTGTAGCCCTCGAGGCTCTTCTGTCTATGGGATTTCCCAAGTAAGAACACGGGAGTGGGTTGCCATTTCCTCCTCCAGGGGATCTTCCCCACCCAGGGACTGAACCCAGATCTCCCTCGTTGGCAGGTGGACTCTCTTCTACTGAGCCACCAGGGAAGCCCCCAGATCCCACAGGCCACAGCTGAAAAGATCCTGCACGCCACGATAGAGACTGATCATCCCGCATGCCCCCATGAAGACCTGGCACGACCAAAACAATAAATAAAAAATATGTAAAAAGTGGAGACATTCGGGCACTTGTCAAGGCTGCCCTGGCCACCTGGGCAAGGATGGGAGGAGAAAAGCAGGCCTGACCCTGCAGCGGAGGACAGGCCGAGGCCTGCACGAGCTGAGTGCGCCGGGGTGGGATAGAAGTTGCAGAAGAGTCAGTTAGCCAGGAGCAGAGGTGAGGCAGCTCCCCCACACCCAGAAGGAAGGACACGCAGCCCTGGGAGGGGGCAAGGAAGAGACCCCAGGCTGCTCTGAGTGAGTTATGGTGCCTAGGGTCCTTGACCTGACAACATGGGGCTCTCTGGATGATCAGAAGACATCTCAGTGTCCGAGGGGTCCAAAGGAGGGCTCTTGGGGAAAACCCCACCTTCGAAGCTTGATGCTGTCTGATAAAAGAATGGCTGTGCTCCAAGAACTGGCTGATGTTGGACTGTCTGCCTGGGGGAGGCCTCTGAGTGCTGATGCCACCAGGGAAGTGCTCTGAGTGCTGATGCCACCAGCCTCTGAGTGCTGATGCCATCCCAAAGGGCTGATGCCCTTGGCTCAGGAGGGCTTCCTCACACGTTTGTGAGGCAAGAGCTAAGACTGTGGGCCGAAATCATCAGTCACGCCTGGTTAAGATTAAAGGCCGGGCCACAAAAGACTTCCTGACAGTGGTCCAGGGTGGACCAGGGGTTGCCAGCAGGAGCCAAGGTGTGACGCAGCGGCTGAAAAGGTTGTGCTTGGTCTGCCAGGTGAATATAGCAAGGAGCCTGAGGCCCAGAACAACCTTGCTGCCCTCTGCCCTGTGGGGCCACCTGGGAGTGCTAAGCCTGACCCACTTTAGGGTCCACAGGTTGTATCTGGGAGTGGGAAGCTCTCCATCCCTGGGATGGACTGAACAGGTGAGGATGCAGAGAGGAGGGCCCTGTACCAGGCAAGAGCGGGAGACTGAGTTCTCCTGAAAAGTTTTCCATCCTGACAAGTGCAGGGGTCATCTCTCCCTTCCAGGACGGGAGAAAAATAAAGAGTTCTGCCTCGTACTCTGGCCTAGGGCTGCCAGATAACACGTTGCATGAAATGTACTAGAAAAACTGTTTGAAGTTCAGGGCGTCCTCTGCTTTTTATTTGCTAAATCTCTCTACTCTGACCTGAAGACACCCATGTAGAATTGAGCCACTCTCGTTAACCTGCATGAGCAGGCACTCTGGACCTGTGACCCCACTGCACACACATAACCTCGGCCTTCCATCCTCACCTGCCCTGGGAGCTTCTGGGCTCTGCTTTGGAATGCAACTAACTCAGCCCAAACCTGACCTCAAACCTAACGATGCCCCCAGGCAACCAGACAAGGGGGCTCATCCACTGACCTGGATGCTGTGACCCCCTCCTGGTCTCCGCCCCCTCCCCTCCCTGGAGGCAGAAGGCGAGGGCGGGCCTTACGGTTGTCCTCATTGACCAGGCCGTAGCAGACCTCATAGGCTGTGATCTCGCCGTTGGTCTCTGCTGGCTCGGCCCAGCTCAGCTGGGTCACAGTGGAGGAGACGACGTTGAAGGCCAGACGTCCGGGCTCGCTGGGCACTGGGTGGAGCAGAGGGGGTGCAGGAAGAGCACCATCAACAGCGGACAAGAGGGCAGAGTTCCGGGTGGGGCCAGGGCCGGGCAGGCTGGCATCAGGGTGCCCGGGGATGGACGTGGCGAGGCCTCACCTTCCTGGTGGGTTCGACAGGACACCAGGGAGCTGTAGGGGCCCTCGCCCTGTGCCCCGTAGGCGCACACCTTCATCTCGTAGTCGCAATGTGGGTACAGGTTGGTGAGCTCCACTGAGGGCAGCTTGCTGTCGAGCAGGTGAGCTTCAGACTCGGAGTCACCCTGGATCCAATACTTCACCTGTGCCCAGGGCAAGGCTGCTCAGCGGGGAGCAGCTGGCAGAGCCCACCGTCCCTCCGCTGAGCCCTGCCCTTACAATCCCGTGGGCACACAGACATGGAGGGACTGAGTGCCCTGCCAGGAGCATGCAGCAGGGCTGGCCCAGAGCATAGGTGTTTCTGGGTTCTCGGGGCCACATTCCAGGGACTTCTTCCTCTCTAGGGGCCGATGGGGTTCCCCACCCACTGAGGCCAAGCACGCCCTCTCCTCTCCCTGGGGCCCTCTCTGGCCTCGGTGGGCCCACCTCCGCAATGTGTGCCGGCCTCCCATCCACCTCCCTCATCGCCCCCCACCTTACCCGGTACCCTGTTGGCTTGCCAGGAGGCGGCAGCCAGTTGAAGTGGATCTTCCGGGACCCGGCAGCCTTGGCATTGGGGTTCTGTGGGGCACCCAGGTCGCCCCGGGGTGGTGGGGGTGATGATACAGTCTGGTTCATTACGTTCCGGTCCAGCTCGTCTGCAGAGGGTCAAGCCAGGGCAAGGCAGTCAGCAGAGACTCCTCTCTGGCTTTGAGGGGGCAGGAACCCATCTGCACCACCAGGGGGCACCAAATGGCATCACCAACTCAATAGACATGAGTTTGAGTAAACTCCAGGAGTCAGTGATGGACAGGGAGGGGTGTGCCGCAGTCCATGGGGTCACAAAGAGTCTGACACGACTGAGCGACTGAACTGAACTGAACTGAATCTTCCCCCTGCTCTAGGGGGACCCAGGAGGGTCTCAGAGGGATGAGGGCTTGCTCTCTTTGTCCCTTTGGCAGCCAAGGCGTTGTCCCACAAGGAACATTTTCTCCTCCCAACGCCCTTCCTCTCTCCCCTACCCCAAGACTCCTCCACTCCCATCCTCTTGGCAAACCTCCCGTCCAGGGTGGGCTCACAGGCCCCTCTATACTGGAAGCTAAGGGCCCATAAGAAGTGTTTCACCCCTTCTGAAACACTTGCATTTTAGCTTGAACTAAGGCTGAAGTCAAAGGGTTAAGGCCTAATGGTGGGATTGCCAGCCAGCGGCAGGCCAGTGGCCACATGACCCCGGTCTCTCTGAGAGCAGCGTTGCCAGATAAATACAAGATGCCTAGTTAAATTGGAATTTCACACAAAGATACTTTTTAAGAATAAGTATATCCCAGATAGCATATGGGATATACTTATACTACAAGTTGAGTTGTTATTTATCTGAGATTCAAATTTATCTGAGCATTCTGTATTTTTATGGCTGAGACTTTCAAGAAGCCCCAGCCCTCCCTCCCCACCTGCTTAACCTGATCCCAGGCTCCAGCTACCTCGGTCCCCGATGATGACAGTGGCAGACTGGGGCTGGCCCAGGCGCGCCCCGAACTTGGGGTTGCTGAGTTGGATGTAGAAGCGGCGGGTCTGGGGACCCCGCAGGAGGGAGTCCATCTCCTGCAGCTCCAGCAGCTTCACCTGCAGCTCCTTCCAGGTCTCCCCAGGTTGGAATAGCAGCTCACCCTCCATGGGGATGTAGTCCTAGGAATGGGAAGGGGTCAGAGTTGGAGCAGGCCTGGGAGATGAGCCAAGGCCACACACTCCACCCCCACCCCACAGCCAGTGCAGAGACCCTCACGCACAGACTGTCCCACTTGGACACGGAATGGCTCTTGTTCATACAGCACCTCTTGTGCATCAAGTACTTTACAGATATTAGCTCGTTTCTTCCTCAGGGCAGAGTGAGGTAGAGATATCACTGTCTCCATTTTACAGATCAGGTAACTGAGGCACACAGAGGTAAAGAAAGATGCCCAAGTTCACCCAGGTAGTTGTGGTGGAGCTGGGATTTGAACCAAGGCACAGAGAGAAGGATGCAGGTACAGGAGGGTCCCACACAGGCAGGCACTCAGCCAGGGGAGCTGAGATTTGCAGGCCTCACCTAGGAGGGAGGAACTGTTCCCCACCCTGGGGCTCTGAAGTCTGAATCCCACCAGCCCCCGGTCCTGCTTCCTGGGTGGGGTGCTTCTATTACCTCCAGTTTTTATTTTTCAATGCCCTAGAGCTTTTTCCTGAACATCTTGGGATTAAGTCAGAAAACAAAGATCATGGCGTCTGGTCCCATCACTTCATGGGAAATAGATGGGGAAACAGTGGAAACAGTGTCAGACTTTATTTTGGAAGCTCCAAAATCACTGCAGATGGTGACTGCAGCCATGAAATTAAAAGACGCTTATTCCTTGAAATGAAAGTTATGACCAGCCTAGATAGCATATTGAAAAGCAAAGACATTACTTTGCCAACAAAGGTCCATCTAGTCAAAGCTATGGTTTTCCCAGTGGTCATGCTTGGATGTGAGAGTCGGACTGTGAAGAAGGCTGAGCACCAAAGAATTGATGCTTTTGAACTATGGTGTTGGAGAAGACTCTTGAGAGTCCCTTGGACTGCAAGGAGATCCAACCAGTCCATTCTGAAGATCAGCCCAGGGATTTCTTTGGAAGGAATGATGCTAAAGCTGAAACTCCAGTACTTTGGCCACATCATGAGAAGAGTTGACTCACTGGAAAAGACTCTGATGCTGGGAGGGATTGGGGGCAGGAGGAGAAGGGGACGACAGAGGATGAGATGGCTGGATGGCATCACGGACTCGATGGACGTGAGTCTGAGTGGACTCTGGGAGTTGGTGATGGACAGGGGGCCCTGGAGTGCTGCGTTCATGGGGTCGCAAAGAGTCGGACACGACTGAATTGAACTGATACGGGGCAGATAGATTGCAGTGTGTGTAGGGGGAAGCATTTTCACATAATTCCACTAGGTGGCACTGTAAACTAACATTCAGATTCTTTGCTAGTAGTCCGAGCCACCAGGGAAGCCCAAAAATGTAAGGATGGAGGTACTGGGGATTGAACCCAGGGCCTCATGCATGCTAAGCATGCGCTCTACCACTGAGCTATACCCCCAGGCACATGTCTGTATATACATACACATATACATCTGTATAGAAAGAGAGAAAGCAACTGTCAACAATGGGTGAATCTATGTCGAGAGTAAACGGGTGCTAATTTTATTAGTCTTTCCAATCTGCTGTAGGTTTGAAGTTTTTCAAAATAAAAAGTTGAGAAATATTTAAAAATGTCAAAAAACATAGTTCACTACCAAAGGATCTTTATAAAGGGCTTCCGTAGTACTCCAGCACTCTTGCCTGGAAAATCCCATGGACAGAGGAGCCTGATGGGCTGCAGTCCATGGGCCACAAAGACTCAAACATGCCTGAGTGACTTTACACTTTCACTTTTTCACTTTCAGTGAAGTTATGGTTGTACAAATTCCTTTTTGGAATTTTTACTGGGAGCACTAGAGCAGTAATGAGAACTATTCCTACCTATAAAAAGAAATAAAGAATAGGGTGTGTGTGCACACTTGCTCTCATGATTGCCAAGTGGGCCTGCAGGCCAGTGCAACTAACCCTTATTACTTCTTGAGTGAAGTTTTGTTTTCAATTTTGGGCCACACTCTGTGGCATATGGAATTTCCCCAAACCAGGATCGAACCCATGCCCCCACCAGTGAAAGTGCAGCATCTTAACCACTGGTCCAAGAGGAAAGTCCAGTGAAGTTTTGATATGAATATTTTTAGTTTTAAAATGTTGGTAATAGGTATAAAATAGATAACTAATAAGAACCTATGGTATAGCACAGGGAACTCTACTCAGTACTCTGTAATGACCTATATGGGAACAGAATCTAAAAAGAATGGATATATGTCTATGTTTACCTGATTCACTTAGCTGTACAGCAGAAAGACAATATGGTAAATCAACTGTAGACCAATAAAAATATTAATTTTAAAAAATTGGTGATGGTAATAGGGAATTCTCTGGCAGTCCAGTGGTTAGGACTCTTCAATTTCATTGCCAGGCCCCTGGGTCCAGGTTTGATCCCTGGTTGGGGGACTAAGATCCCGCAAGCCATGCAGCATGGCCAAAAAAATCAAAATACACAAAACATTGGTAATTAATTTAGAAAAACAGACGTATAAGCCAAACTAAGCACAGACATGGCTGTTGTCCGAGAGTGATTAAGTTGTGAAAAAGTGATAAAGTTGACACCAGCTCACCACGAGGCCTTCCCTGCCCCGAACGATCGGTCCTGTGGCCTGGCCGACAGAGGGCCTGCCTAGCAATGACAGCCTGGGGGACCTGAGGCCTGTGATCCCCCGTCAAGAAGGCCAGAGTCCCTGGGCCATGGCAGAGGGGGCAGTCTATTTCTTTGAAGAGTGTCCAGATGGGTCCTGGAATGTTGCAAGGGGGACACGGATGGTCTGGACATGAGGCGGCCTTATTCAGGGCATCACTGGCCCTTTTGGTGACAGTGAAAGTGAAATCGCTCAGTCCTATCTGACTCTTTGCCACCCCACGGACTGTAGCCCACTAGGCTCCTCTGTCTATGGGGTTTTCCAGGCAAGAACAGGAGTAGGTTGCCACTTCCTTCTCTAGGAGATCTTCCTGACTCATTTGAAAAGACCCTGATGCTGGGAAAGACTGTAGGTGGGAGGAGAAGGGGATGCAGAGGATGAGATGGCTGGATGGCCTCACCGACTCAATGGACATGAGTGTGAGTGAGCTCCGGGAGTTGATGATGGACAGGCTGGTCTGGGGTGCTGCAGTCCATGGGGTCGCAAGGAGCTGGACATGACTGAGTGACTGAACTGAACTGATGTCCCTGCTGCAGGGTGGCAGGGGGAATGTGTCCTTGGGAGGCCAGCCTGTGGCACACCAGCATCCAGAGACCCAGGATGCTGCTGTGTCCGGCCCCTACTGGGCCCTTGGGATGCGCCTGACCTCGTGGCAAGGACTCACCCTGTTGCCCTTGGCGGTGTTGTCCTGCGTGCGGTAGGAGACCTGCGACTTGCCACTATCCAGGATGCGCCGGACCACAGGGATGCGGGCAACGTGCTCCCCGCTGCTGACCAAGTACTCGGGCTGCTCAAAGGACACGATCCCGCTGGCTGCAAGGAGCCACGTGCTGGTCAGGGGTCTTGACCACAGTCCCCCTTTCAGCCCCTGCCCTCCCTCTGGCCCAGCCCAATCCAGACTTCAGGAGTCTGCTTACCACCCCCTCATCCCTCTGCTCTCTGGGGAGGGTGGACAGAGGGGCTGGAAAAGTCTTCCAGGAAAAGTTGACAAGGCTGGAACAGTGTCCAGCTGACATCCTGGAAGGGTCGGGGCAGAGAAGGGAGGCCAGTCAGCGGCAAGACCAGAGATGAGGGCTGAGACCGAGGGCCAGGGCAGAGCAGGCCTAGGTTCTGTGGCAAGTGGGGAGGAGGGGTCAGCGAACAGAACAGACCCTCCGGACACCAGAGGACAGTCATCAGCAAGTCCAGGTTCCCTGAGGAACTAGCAGGGAAGGCAAGGTAGGTGACGGTGGTGTGACGCCTTGCCTGCCTTCTAGGTAGGCCTGGGCAGAAGCCGCCCCAGGTCCCTTCTTGCTCTGATGTCCTTGCATCCTGGGGACCCATTCAGTCTCAAGTTCAAAGGCCACAGGACAAGGAGAGGGTCGTGGGACGGCTCCAGAACTCAGTACCCTCTGATGATGATAAGAGAAGCCCCCCCTTATAGAGAGAGGTACAGCCACACCCCTCACAAGAGCCTGATACCCATTTTGCAGATGGAGAAACCAAGCCTCAGAGGTTGAGTCGCTTGCCTAGGCCACAGGGCCAGGTCCCACTTCTACTTGGATGTGAGGAGAGACAAGGGTCCCAGAATCCCCTTTGGGTCCCCGGTGGCCCCCATCCTGACCGACCTTGCTCCTTGATGATGGTGATATTGACCAGGCGGGCGTCCGAGAGTGGCGGTGCCCACGGGCACGTCGATGGCCTCCACCAGCAGCTGTTTCTCGTCGTCGTCCTCAGGCCGGATAAACAGAGGCACCCGCACGTCCACCAGCTCCACGCCCTCCTGGAACTCCACCATGCCCCGGGCGTCTGGTGGGGAGCCGTCAGACAGGGCTCAGGGGCGCTGCACGGGGGTGGGAGGTGAGAGGGGAGGGGCACAGGGAGCCTGCCCACCTACCCTGGTCTGCAGTGAGCGTGTAATAGCCAGGGGCCACCTTGAGCTCATGGAAGGCCCCCTGCTCCACATGCTTCTCTGTCAACTTCAGCAGGGCCTGCTTGGCTGAGCGGGGAGCCATCAGCACCGTGTCCACAATGGTGTGATCCTGCCTGGGGGTGGGGTGGGTGGGGGGTGTCAGGCCATCCGGGAGGCTGCCACGCATCCCTGTCTGCCCCTCCTGCCTGTCCTCTCTGCATCGGGGCACAAGATTCCAGGCAGCAAAAAGCATTTTTTTCAGAGCCAGACAGACGTAGAGACCCAGCCTGGCCCTGCCACCGCCCTCTGCAGCCTCAGGGTCCTTATCTGTGAAAGGAGGCTCCTCTCCCTGCCCACCTCTCCCAGAGGGGCTGCAAAGACGCCAAGGGGACAGCCCAGACTCCCTGGCTGCAATCCTGGCTCTTCATCTTAAAGTTTTTTTTCTTTTTTTTACCCAGCCATATGGAAATTGAACCTGGTCCCCAGCAACGAGAGCCTGAGTCTTAACTGCTGCTCCTGTGCTGAGCTCAGTAGTGTCTGACTCTTTGCGACCCCACGGACTGTAGCCCGCCTGGTTCCTCCATCCATGGAATTTTCCATACAAGAATACTGGAGTGGGTTGCCATTCCTACTCCAGGAAATCTTCCAGACCCAGGGACTGAACCTGTGTCCTTTGTCCTTTGCACTGGCAGGCAGGTTCTTTGCCACTGAGCCACCTGGGAAGCCTTAACTGCTGGACCACCAGGGAATTCCCCTGGTTCTGTCTTAATGGCTAGGTAACCTTGGGTAAGTTACTTCTCTGATCCTCAGTTTCCTCAACTATACAATGGGCACAGCAATGATACCCACTTGAGTAAGAACCACACACACGAGTCCTTAGAACAAGGCCTGGCCAGTGGTCAGCACTCAAAGTGCCAGTCTCAACGGTTCTTACTGACAGCGATGTATCCAGTGAGAGCTGGGTTGTCTTCTTGGTATTGAACCCCACCCCACTCTTCCCTGGGGGGTCTGGGACTCGGGGTGGGAACTGGGAAAGAAGTGTGTCGCCCACTGGACCATCTGATTAGTAACCGGCAGCGCCTCTAGGATCAAGGCTTTGGCCTCAGAGGAGGGCTGGCTCTGGGCACCGGCCATCCCTGGTACTGGGTGGGGGCTATTGCCCGTGTGAGGCCAGGGACTGGGTTGGCTCTTTTCCCTGTGGGTTCCTTGTTCTCATACAGGGGCTGGCTCTTGGTGAGGGCTTCATACAGATATATGTTCAGTGAAGGTCCTACCCCAGCACAGACCCAGACAGCCCTCCTCTCCCATGGGGCGGAGATGATGGAGATGGAAGTGCGGATGGGGGAGGTGGGGATGGTGGAGGTGGGACTTGGGGCTGGTACTGCCCACCGATGTGTCTTCAACTCACTTTTTCCCAGCGTTGGGCTGCTGCCTGTGGGGGACAAAGTGAAGATCGTGAGCCAGAAGGTCCCTAGGGGGCAGGGATTATCTGCTTGGGAGAAATCCCCTGGCATCAGCTATGGGAGCAGCGCCCCACCCCCAACCCCAACCTGGGTGCCCAGGACCCACCGGAACTTGGTCTGCTGGAGGCTGTGAGCGCCTGAGATTTGTCGGTACACCTCGTTCAGCTGCCGGGCAAGGGAAGGCTGTGAGGCTGGGGCCCTAGGGGAGCCCCTGCACCCAGAGGACCTCCTGGGGGTGGCTAGAGGCGTGGCCACGGGCATGAGCAGTGGCTCTACCCTTCTGGAAGCATTCACAGGGGGCAGATCCCAGGGTGACCCCCCAGCCACGCATCGTGTCCAAGGAAGCCCTTCTCTCCCACCCGGACACATCCAGGCATCACGGTGGCTTCCCTCTGCCCTCCCACCACCCGTCTCACACCCGGCCCAGAGGCACCCACTGCCGGGGACCGGCTCCTTACATTCTCCTCCACCTCCTGGCGCAGCTGGTCGCACTCTCGCGTGCCAGGCTTCAGCAGGTTCTCGGTGCAGAGGCGGGCGAGCCGCAGGGACAGTCCGTAGGGCACTAGGGCAGGCGAGAAGAGGCGAGTGGTCAGTCCCACCATGGCGGGCACCGCAGAAGCCCCCTCCAGAAGCCGTGCTCGGACTGGGGGCACTGGAGGCGTGTACCCCCTCAGGAAGGGTAGGAGGTGCCAGGCATGTGCCTGCACCCGATACCCAGGGAAAAGAGGGATGTTGGATCCCAGAGCGGGGAGCGGTGGTGAACATGCCCTGGGCCCCAAGGGCAGCACCAGGAGCCCCGGTGCCCAGCCCTGGCCCTCACCCAGCTCCGAGGGGCTGATGCCTGCAGCGTGCGAGGCGAAGCCCGGCCGCTGCACGTTGTTGGTGATCTTCCATCGGACCGTGTCTCGCCCCTTGAGGGTCCCGCTGCGCAGCAGGGGCGTGTCCAGGTGGTCTGAGGCCATCAGGTTCTCTCGAAGCATGTAGTGGTCTTCCTTGAACCCCACCATGTGACCTGTGGGACCTGGGCCTCAGTACGTGGCTGAGAGGCTGCTTTCTAGACCCTCCCCCACCACACCCCACAGGTGGGACGCCCCACACTCCCCACCCTCTGTCCCAGACTTGGCGCCCTGCTTCCCCTCCACCCTCGCTGAAGGATGGAGCTGTCAGAGGCCCACCGCCCCCGCCGAGGCCAGGCCCGTACCTTGGTTGCAGCAAGGGAGAAGGGCCAGGCAGGCCTAGGAGGCAAGGAGGGTGGGGATGAGAGCTGAGACAGCCGAGCCGGCCCAGGGAAGTCCCTCCGGCTACTGCCTCCCGCCCATGCCAGTGGCCCAGAGGGGCCAGCAGTGCCTTCCCCAGACATCGGGATATCCAAGCAGTTACAGGGGCCTGGGTGTGGGCACAGAGGCGGACAGGGGCAGAGGGTACCCAGAATGCATGCCATGGGACCCTGGTCCTGCTATCTACTCTGGAAAGTAAAAGGTTCTGTGATCAAACCCCTTTGGGAAGCACTGAATTCCTTCCCCATGTAAGTTTCATTATGTATCAACTAGCTCAAAGGCTCCGAGAAGCCCTGCAGAGGAGAAACTGCTTTCTCAAAAGTATTTAATCACAGAACACTTTCTCCCTGTAACACACAAGAGTACGACCCTGGGGGCTGCCGTACGGGCGCCTCTGCCCCCTTCAGTATCCCATGCTCTGCACGCTCCTGTCTCTGGTCTTTCCTCCCAGGGAGACGGCCAGCTCCTGGTGGGCAGAGCCCTTCCTTCCTGTTGGCTCTCGTGACCCTTTGCATGCGGCTGACCCCCGGGCCGGGGACTCCCAGGAATCCGGCCACTGGTGGCTGGCAGAGGCGAGGGGCTGGGGTGGAGATGGCACAGAGCTGGGCGGAATGTGTGGGTTCACTTGGCCTCTGCCCCCCACAGGGACCCCAGTGGGGTGGGGACCGGGGAGCCCCCACCTTGCAGCAGGCACAGTACTTCCAGCAGAGCAGCAGCAGCAGGACCGGGAACAGAAGGAGGAAGATGAGCAGGGGGATGAGCCACCAGAAGGTGCCCGGGGGGCATTCTAGAGAGGAAAGAGGAGGAGGAGGGGGCCAGTGCCATCCCCCAACGCAGGTCTGACAGGCCACCCAGGCCCATCCCTGCCAGCCCGCCGGCTCACCCTTCCTCCTCTGCACCAGGACGGTGCTGTTGGGCCCGGGGGCGCTGTCGCCCTCCACGGTGTAACTGTAGGTACAGTCGTCATCCTCATCCCGGAAGGAGCAGTGCTCCACCACCTCCTCCGCTGCAGACAGAGATGGTCAGCAGGGCACCCGACCCCAACCCGGAGCGCCTCAGGGCCTGGTGAGGGGTCTGCTCCTCACCACGGCCTTGCTCTGGGGCCCACCCCGCCCATCGCGGGGTCGGCGTGGAAGGGAGGAGGCCTCTCCCTGGGGAAGAATGTGAGTTCCTGGCAGACTGCACGTGGAGGGCGGGGTTGGGTGGGTAAAGTGGGTGCTGCCCTGCCCAGGACTGTCAAAGCCTGCAAATCTGTGCCTGTCCTGGGCACCACTCAGGAGCTGGGCTTCTAGAACATTTTTCTGACCAGAGGAAAGGAGGCTGTGTGCCCCAGGGCCCGTTTCTGTGCCTTCGCGATGTTCATGGGCCCCCTCCCCAGGACCGGGTGCCCTGGCCAGACTGTGCGTCCCCTCCCTGGGTCTGTGTGGCCGGTCTGGATTCTGTGACCACTCCTCAGGCCTGGAACCCCTCTTTGTGGACTGCCTGTCCTCACTTTGGACTACAAGCCCCCTACCCAGCTCTACAGCCCCGCCCCGATGAGCGACACCCCCACCTCTCAGAGGTCTCCCCTTGCCTAGTTCTCTTGCCTGCCCTGTACCTTTCTTAAGCTCATCCACCATCTTGACCTTGAAGCTGCACTCCTCGCACGTGCGCCCCTTCTTCTCACCGGTGCCCCAGGCCTGGCACTGCACGCAGGAGCGCAGGTCCTCACAGAGGCCCAGGTGGATCTGGGTGGGCGAGGAGGAGGGGCAGACGGGCACTGTGCTGGGTGGCCCTGCCAGGCCTGCTCCTGCAACCTGACCCCCTTGGGCAGCTCCCATGGCAATGGGTCCCCGCGCCCACACCCAGGAGTCTGGCCTCACCGCCGAGTAGTTGATCTCACAGACGGTGTCCGTGTAGAGCGACTGTTGATTGCAGTGGCAACGGCCACATTCGCAGGAGCCACGCCCGTTACAGAGGCCCTGGGGTGGGAGGAGGCTCCCATGAGCCAGCTGCGCCCCCCTCCCTGTCTGAGAGGGGGCCCCCCCCGTCCCCCACTGCCTGCCTCACGCTCAGGCCTACCCCGTTGCTGTCGATGCAGGTGGCGTTGCTGAGAGGACAGTCGCAGCTCAGGCCTGTCCAGCCAGGCTCACACATGCACTGGCCCATGGAGCAGCGTCCCCGGTCTGCAAAGAAAGGAGGGCGAGAGAGGAGAGGCACGTTTGCACCTGCAGTCCAGGCTGCCCACCCGGCGGAGCTGCCTTGGGAGCTAGGATGTCTCCAGCCTCGAGCAGAGTCATCTCTTCCTTTCTTTCCTGGAATCCCCTTCTCTCTATTTTTCCAGCTCTGTGCTGCCCTCTACCTTCCACTCTGCAGATGGAGTGATCACCTCAAAACACAAACCCAGACACATGTCTCCCTGTTTAAGAACCTCTGGTGAGTCCTGACCAATGCAATAAGGTAAGAAAAAGAAATAAAACATACGCATTGGAGAGTAAGAAACAGAAAACTGTCATTATTTGCCAGTATCAGAAATGTCCCCAAATAGCAAGAAGAATCTATAGATAAATTACTAGGTTTCATAAGTTAGTTGAGCAAGGTAGCTGAATACAAAGTTAACATATAAAGAGAAAATGAAATTAAAACCTCCAATGACTCCTTTTGCCCAAAGGATAAAGTCCAATATCCTTGCTACAATAGGGGCTGACTAACTGCAGCCTGCAGGCCAAATCTAGCTCACCACCTGCTTTTGCAAAAGTGTTATTGGAACAGAGCCACACTCGTTTGCTTCCGTATTGCTTATAGCTGCTTTCTGCTGCAATGGCAGAGCTGAGTAGTAGTGATAGAAATAGTTTGTCTTACAAAACTGAAAACATTTAATGTCTGGCCCTTTAAGAAAAAGTGTGGACTAGGCTAAAACTGGATACATCCTGGCCTGGAATCCAAACCCCTCACACTCTGGCCCTGCCTCCTTTCCAGCAGCATCTCCCTCCCTTCCTATCTCATGGCTCCACCTGTGCTAAATACCTGTCTTTCTCCAGACATCCTGGGTTCTCCCTTCATTTCTCTGAGTACACTGTGGGGTAGGCAAGTAAAGAGAAGAGAAGGCAGATAAAAGCAAGAATGAAGGAAAGAGTAGACCCTCAGTGGCAAGTATACAGTTGGGATTTAATAAGTATTTGGTGAATGGATTTTCATTCAGTCTTTTCCATTTACCCAGTCAGCCCTTCCCTGTGGCCCCTGTGGTTTCTGTGGCCCTTGCCCAGTTCCAGAAGCTCTGGCCAGCCTAAGGGCCCCTGGCCTGGACCCACACTGTGTTGGGCCCTGTGGGATGCATTACCCCAGGCCCTGCCTGCCAGAGATGTAGCACCTTCCAAGAGAGGAAAGATCATCATGGCTTCTAGCACCAATCCCTGAGACCGAGCTGGGTAGTACCCACCCTAGTGGGATAAGAGAGTGGAGAAGGTGAGTGTGGACTGGAGGACCTCAGGGGAGCCAGAGTCTTAAACATAAGGGTAATGTCATGCTGATAGGGGCTTTGGGCATCAAGTTTTGGAGGAGGAGAGAGGTCCAGGTTGGGGCTGGACTTGGGGGAGGTGGTTAGGGAATCTGAAAGAGGGCTAGGCCTGCACGTGGGGATTCTGACTCCTGGTGTGGCTCTCCCTACTTGGGCTCTGATGGGACAGCCAGCGGAGCAGGGTGTGGGCTGGGCACCCAGGCCACCCCAAAGCCCTGTGCCACCCCACTCTGATCAGCAGCTCACCATTGCAGAGGAACCCAGAGGTGCGGGGCACTGGAAGTTGTCATATTCGCAGAACTGACCCTCGTAGCGGCCTTCGCCATAGCACACACAGTGCCCACACTGGCATTCGCCCCGCCCGGAGCACACCTTGTCCTCGCCCTCCCGCCGGCAGGGCTGCAGGTCGCTCTGGGAGCCGGTGGAGCAGTTACAGGTCTTGCCGCTCCTGCAGGAGGAGCCAGTCACTTCCCCACTGCCCAGCAAGAAGGCTGGGCCTTCACCATCTCATTTTACAGATGAGGAAACTGGGGCTCTAAATTAAGTCTAAGTTAAGCAGATAGCAGTGGTTGAGCTGAACTCAAACCTCAGTTCCCTGAGACCCTCCCTCTGTCCCCTGAAGTCACGACAAATCTGTTCAGTGTCCTGAGGCTTGAAAAGCCCTTCTCTTACCATCACTCATTCATGACTCACTTCTGCTCAGGGAATAGGGGCCCATGGCTCAAATGTGCTGTGTGCGCACGCAGTCATGTCTGACTCTTTGCACCCCCCATGGACTGTAGCCCACCAGGCTCCTCTGTCCATGGGATTTTTCCAGGCAAGAATACTGGAGTGGGTAGCCATTTCCTTCTCCAGAATGGCTCAGATACTAGATACTAAAGGCTCAAAAGGGATGGAAGGCAAAGTCAGCCTCCCCCTCTGCCCGACCCGCAACACCCTGATGGCCACTGTCCTGCTTCTTAAATGGCTTTCCAGAGATAATCCAATATACCCAGGTATTTTTTCAAGAATTATCCAGGATTTTTGGGGGAGTGTGGTGGGTGTTGCACTGGATGGCTTGCAGGATCTTAAGTTTCCCAATCAGGGAATGAACCCACAGCTCCAGCCATGAGAACACCAAGTCCTAACCACTGGACCATCAGGGAATTCCCATATCCATGTTTTTCAAAGTGCTTTGAATCCACCAACTGGATGTGCCCCTTTCTCAGCCTTTTCTATGCCCGGCTGCCACCCCCTCCTCAGCTTGCCTCCATGGTATGCCCAGTGTCAAGCGATTGCAGTCCCCTTCACTGGGAGCTGCTGGCATCCTGGGTGCCAGCTTCACCCCCCTCCACACTTACCAGCCCTCATGGCACACACAGTGTCCGCACATGAAGTCCCCGTGGAAGTTGCAGCGAGATGACCGCTCCTCTTTTTGCTGAAATGAAATCATGGTGGGGTGGGTGGGGGCGGGTGGGAGATGCTTGCCGGCACCCAGAAAAGGGAGTTCTGCTTTGTTACTCGGGTCCCTGGGCGGTCAGCTTAGCCTTTCCCTGCCCGCACCCCCTGGGCAGGGCTGTGTCATACCAGCTCACAGGAGCACACGTCACAGATGATGCCCACATCCATCCGGAGGCCGTTGGAGAAGGATGGCTTCAGATGGATGGTGCCCTTCTGGTCTGCCTCCGGCAGCTGGCACACATGAGCCCCGTCCAAGTCCTCGATGGCCCGCAGCTGCACTTGGTATGTGCCCTACAGGGACCTCACCTTTAGCCGAGGCAGGCCTGGCTAGACCAGCTGGGATGGCAGTTCCACCTGAAAGCTCTCGGCCCTAAAGCTTCAGGAATGTGTCTGGCCCCTGCTACCCATATCCCTGCCCGTCCTTCCTCAGGGCTGCCAACTCGCTTCCTCCAGGCAGAGTCAGGATAACAAGAGCCCGACAGTAAGCAGGGCTGCCTTCTTCCCGCTCATTCAGCTGAGCAGCCTGGGCTCCATGCTGACTGATCTCCGCTTTATAGCTGAGCAAAAGCCAAGGGCGGTGCAGAGCTCAGCTAAGAGGCTGCTCCAGGGGGCTTCCAAACCCAGATCTGTCTGACTTGGGAGGCCACGCTCTGGATCTCTGTTTGGGTAGACCCCACCCCACAGGGTGCTGTCCCCATCCTCCCCTATCTCAGGGCCCCCCATGGAGGCATACCACTTCCCCTCGCCGGATGAAAAAGGACCCCGTGTCTGTCTTCTGGAACATCCTAGAGGTGACCTCTGTCCGCAGGCCTCGAGGACTGTCCAGGGCCCGAATGTCCAGGTTGGAGCGGATGCGCTAAAAGGGGGCAGGTTACCGATGATCTGGGAGGTGGGGCCCAGACCCACCCACTGTCTTACCTGCATGGAGGCCTGGGTGCTGGGGGGTCATGGGGGCAGGAGCCTGGGGCCAGGCCAGGGGGGCTCCTCAGGGACCGCAGGAGACCCTTCCGCCCTCCCAGCCTGTTTCCCAATCCTCTGTCATTCAGCCGTCTCTCCTGCCCGCCCCTGCCGCCCTCAGACCCTGGAGCCCGCACTGGCCCTCACGTTGAAGGCTTCCTGCAGCAGATCCACAATGTTGGACGAGTCCTCCTGCAGCACCCCCAGCGAAGAGACGGGGAAATAGGACGACAGCCTCTGCGGGCGAGAAAGCCAGGCCCCGGGGCTTAGCCTCTGACGAGGGTCATTGCTCCGGATCCAGACAGGAGCTTTGGGGCTCACCCACTTTGCGGGTGGGGGACGCTCTCAGCTCCTGCCTGCTGGGGAGTGGGGTCAGAGGATGGGCACATGACTGCCTCTTCCTACCAGGGCCCATCCGAAGTTTCCAGAAGGAAGGAAAGGAGGGTAGGGGTGGGGGGTGTGTCTAAGAAGTTCCATGGGTCCCTCTCCCAGCCCAGGGAGGCCCAGCCCCACACCTCGTAGTAGCTATAGGAGTAGTTGGTGACGGCGAAGATGGGGATGATGTTGTGTTGGCCGAGCAGGCGCACCAGGGTGGGCACCGACGGGTAGTCCTGCATCTTGTACTGGGTGTAGGTGCCCGTGGGATCCAGGTGGCACTCCTCGTCGTTACGCCTCATGATGCCAGCCAGCACGTTGGCCCCGTCGGCCTCGTAGTGGAAGGCTGACTCGGTGGAGAACACCAGCAAGTGGGTGCTGTCAGGGCGCCAGCCAATGTCCCTCTGGGGAGAGCAAGAGGGGGGTGCCCGTGGAGCAGGCAACCTGCTGATGGCAACGTCACAGCGCCGCGAACCATCAAGGCAAAGGCGCATCCCAACGCGGTTCTCAGCAAGGACTCGGGATTCACAGCATCTGTGAGCAACGCTCATGACAAAACAGTGCCGAGTGGATGACCGAGGTGGGGAGGAGGCCCAGAAACCAGCCATGGGGGAGCGGGAAATGGATGCAGGGACGGTGCCCACAGCGGGCACCACGCAAGATGGGAGCCAGTTTCAGCTAGCTGTCCCCTCAAGGTCTCAATCACTCTGCGAGCATCTCTCAACTGCATAGAAAAACAGACACCACGCAACGTTCAACAAGAGACTTAAAACAGGGACAGCAGCGCATGGCCATTTGTTTGAGAAATATACAGGGTGGTTCTGGAAACCATGTTTATAAAAGCAATAGATGGGGGAAAAAGGGCCGAATATAACGTGCACTGATTTCGACTACTCAAGGGAATTCTAGACGCTGGCGGGGTAGCAGGCAGCTGGGTCTGTGATGGTGGTGGAATTATGGGCAATTTCTGTTCTTTGTTTTCCAAATTGTCTATAACATCCATGCACTATTTTTTAAATGAAAAAATTGATGTGCATGTAAAAGTGCCCTCTTCTAGCACAGCTGGAGATGGGTATTAGCAGGGAGCTTGGGCTCAGGGCACTGAAGATTCCAGAACACCAAGGCTTAGGTCCGCCTTGGTGGCCAATACAAAACCAGGGTAAGACTGCTCAGGCCCCAACACCTCTAAACTTGGATTGGAATTCAGGGTCCCTCAGAGGGTCTGAGCTTGTCTGAGAGCATGGGGGCCCCAGCCTGGCACCAGAGCAGGCCAGTGGGCAGCTCTTGACCTTGTAGAGAAACACAGCCCTGGTCTAGGCTGGAAGGAGCCTCCCCGCACTCCACGGTGCACACGGCCGTCTGCAGGATGGCATCGAAACCTCCTTCGGGGGGCATCCAGGTTGCCTGAGATGCGTTCCCCCTTCAGCTTGTTCCGGAACTCCTCCACGTCTTCCGTCAGGCTGATGACATTCTTGAAGGAGAAGGGGGGGTCACTGTTGGGCCAGGGTTCCTTCAGCCTGGGAAGGTGGGAAGGGGAGCGTCAGGGAGAGAGAAAGTCAGGGAAGAAGACCCCCATGCCCCACGCCCACTCTCCTTGTGGACCACCCCCTTGGCTCAGTGTAACCCCAAGATTTTCAAAGTGCCTGGGTGGAGAAGAGGTGGGCCACCTGGCCAGGACCCCCGTCCACTTGGTCAATCACTCACTTCTCAGGCCTCATGTCCGTCTGAGGGACGCTGACTTTGTCCACGAACTTGCCAAATCCTATTGTGTAGTCGCTGGTGAGTTGCCTCAGGACCTGAGCTGGGCATCAGTAGGAAAGAAAGGGGGCAGCTACAGGTGGGATAAACGGAGAGTCCCACAGAAGCAGATGCACTGCCATGTGTAAAATAGCAGCCGAGGGATTCGCTGTGTGGCTCAGGGGCCTCAACCTCGGCACCTCTAGGACAGACTCGATGGGTGGGATGGGTGGGAGGTGGAGGGGGCTTTAAGAGGGAGGGGGTCATATGTACACCTACGGCTGATTCATGTTGGTGTATGGCAGAAACCAATGCAATATTGTAAAGCAATATCCTTCAATTAAAAATAAATAAACTTTTAAAAAAAAAAGAGAGGAGCTGAGCCCCAAGAACCCCACGTCCACATAGGTGTTGGGGGCTGGTGTAGGAAGGAGGAAGAGGAAGAGTAACTTAATAACGTCAACGCTTTGCATGTTTGGCATCAGTTCGTGCACACAGCAGCCCTGTCATTATTTACAGATGAAGGGAATGGGACTCAGGGGACCCGGAGTCACGCGTGCAGCAAGTTGGAGGGGGCGGGTGGGGAGCTGGACCAGCCGTCTGTTGAGCTCGGACTTAACCTCAGCCTCGTAGCAGCTGGGACCCTCCTTGTCAGGACCAGAGGAGGGCACTTCTTGGCGGTCCAATGGCTAGGACGCTGGGTTTCCACTGCAGAGGCACGGGTTTGACCCTGGTCAAGGTATTAAGATCCCACAAGCCACATGACATGGTCCAGCCAAAAACCCAAAAAGGACCAGAGGGGGTCTGGGGCCCACTCAGTGGGGCCCTCCTCTGTACTGCTGAGTGGTTATTGGGGGGTCTGGCCAGGACTCTCCTCTGAAAATGGGGAGAAGGAGTTCTTGGGGTGCTCAGAAGTCCTGTCCTTCCTTGAGGAGTGGGTATAGCTAGCCTGAGCCCTGGCCTCCTGAGCAGCTGGGGCGGGGGGCACCCTCTCCATGCCCCACAGTCTTCCTCTCCATGCCCAGATCCTGCCCCATCTTCTTGAGGTTGTCCAGATCGTCAGACATGGAGTTGGAGAAGTCCATGAGGATATACAGGTCCATGGGGCTCTCCAGGGGCTCAAACACCTGCAGCTCGAAGTGCCGCTCCTCGCCCGGCCGCAGCCGGACCCGCAGTGCCTGGGGGACACCTGGCTGCGGCGCAGCGTGGTGTCGATCTGCCTTTCCTGCGCCCAAGGGAGGGGGACAGCTGGCTGGAGGGACTCTCCAGATCGAATGGAGAGACTGCTCAGCCAGGGGACCCCATAACGTCCCATAAAATGCTGGCCTTGAGCTTGCCTCCCCCTACCCCCGACCCTGGGCACCTCCATGATCTCCAAGCTGCTCTCCATGACCACCACGCTCTGCAGCCGGCAGCCGGCAGCCAGCAGCTCGGCCTGGGTGTTGCAGCGCCGTTCCTTGAACTCCTGGCCAGAAGGAGACGGGGTCAGGGGCCCATGCCCGTCCCCGCTGCTGTCCTAACCCCGGATTTACGCACCTCGATTTTCCTGAACCCTTGCCCGTTCTCCCACGCCCGCCTGGCCCAAGGCTGGGCCAAGGGTGGGGCAAGTGTGGACTCGGCCAGAGCCCAGGGGTGGGTGCACAGGCTGGGGAGGTGGCCCGGCTGGGCAGCAACACACCTCGTCCGTGCAGTAGGCGCAGTCCTTGTCCACGCGGATGCACTCGGTGCAGCTCTTCACCTGGGCTTTCTTGCAGCGGTTCGCTGCGGAGCAGAGCGGGGTGGGCCCCCTGAGATGGGTCTCCCCCAGGGCCAAGCCCTCCCCTTAAGCATCCTCATTTGAAAGAGGTAGGGACCCTCTCCCAAGATACAGAGGGGGAAACAGAGGCCAATGGCTACGTGGCTAGCAACCTGCAGAGCCAGGTCTCAAACTGGGATTTTCCACCCAAGTCTGGAGGGAAGGAGGGTAGGGGCTGAGATGGAGGCGCCGGCCCATTTGCTGGCAGGGACACCCTAACCAGCCCCCTGCCTGCTCCTCCCGGGATTGTTTTTCTTTTATCAGTGCCCCTAGTGCTGAGCCTATGCCCTGCACATGGTGAGTCTTTAATAAATAAATGAGGTGAAACTTCAGTTTCCCCAAAGGTTGGGATACCGTCTGATTTGTTCAGTTAAAATCACAGTCAGGACCCGCCCTCACTAGTGGACAGGGCTCCTGGACTTTCAGGAAAAGGAGTGCTGTCAATGTTTAGCAGTGTCTCTGGTGAAGGCGGGGACCTTCAGTGTGCTGAAGTGCTGTTTAGCAGTGCTGTTTAGCAGTGTCTCTGGTGCTGCAAGGCCCTGACTTGCAGCATTTACTGATTTCCAAAATATAAATGTTCCCACCAAGGACTCCTTTGAGCTGCCAGCCATGGCGTCCACTGACAGGCACTATTCTATCAGTAGGAGCCCTTTGCAGACTGCAGACACTCAGAGAGCCAGTGTCGATCACCTCCCTCTCCTTCAAATTCCCACAAAATCTTTCAACTCTGCTGTCCGGGCCTCAGCACACCCTGCAAGCACCTGCCTCTCTGAGTGGATGTCTCTTTCCTCCTTCAGACGAAGTCTCCTTGCGCTTCCCTAAGTGTTTGGGCCACGCGGCTCAGTATTACAGCTCCGCAACCCTTGAAGTGGGTGGTGGCTGTTTGCTGAAAGGCTGAGTGAGAGCCTCCCCCACACCCTGCTACCTTAAGGGCAGGGCCTTGAAAGCTGAGGCCCCACCAAGAAGGGTGCTGCAGGGGCGTGTCCGACTCACCCATGTCCCCAGGGAAGCTGACGCTCAGCAGGGCTGCCAGCAGCAGCCTGGTCCACAGGCTGGGATTTGGAATTGCCATCCTCCTCCTCCTGTAAAACACCCACAATTGACACAGGATACCTGACAACCCTGGTCCACGTGTCAGCTCACTGGGTCCTCATCAGAGCTCCACCATTTCCACTGCACAGATGTACAAACTGAGGCTCTGAGAATTTTAGTGACGTTCCGAGGCCACCTGGCCTACAAGTGGCAGGGCCCAGGACCCCTGATCCCTCTTTTCCTCTGCCCCTTCCTTGGCATCCCTAGAGCGGCCAGATGCCCTGTAGGCCTACGCCCTGCCGGGGAGGCCCCCACCCTCTTACCACCGAGGACTCTGGGCTCTGAGCTTGTCAAGCCGCTAGGTCTCTTGTACTGGGCTCCCCGGAGGGCGGACCAGGGATTTTTTTTCCACCCTCGCCTTTCAGACCGCACTGGGTTGGGTCAGGCTTGGCAGGGACAGGGCCACCCTAGAGGGTCCTGGCCCGCTTACTTGCCCTCCGGTGATGGGATACAGCCTAGGAGGAGAGGGCCCCTCCCCAGTATTGGGGGCCTGGGGAGGGGAGGACATGATCTGCTGCTCAGCTAAATTCTGTAATGGCTGCCTGGCCCATCAGAGGAGGGGATCCCTGCACCTGTGCCTGCCCGAGTTGAGTTGGGGGATCCTGAGCAGATCACCCTTTCGAAAGTTAGCCTGGAGGGGGATTAAAAACCTCTGCAGCCCACTCATACACACACACACTGCCAGCCACCCCAGGACACCCCATCTGCTTTGCGTCACTGTTCTTTTTTAAACGACTTATTTATTCATTGCTTCTGGCTGTGCTAGGTCTGCCTCGCTGCGCGGGCTTCTCCTTAGTTGCGGTGCGCAGGGTTCTCCCTGCGGTGGGTTCTCTGCTTGCAGCTCTCGGGCTCTAGGGCACAGGCTCAATGGTGTGGCCCACGGGCTTAGCTCCTCCTCAGCGTGTGGGATCTTCCTGGATCAGGGATCGAACCTGTGTCTCCTGCATTGGCAGGCGGATTCTTTTACCACTGACCCAGGGAAAGCTCCCTTTGTGTTCAACTTTTAAGCCATCTTGAGTCATTGGTGACCTTCAGGGGCAGGTAATGACATTCCTGAGACTGTTTCAAGATGGACAGCCTGCTGAAGAGAGGGGCTGGCCAGAGGCACCTGGCCTGGCAGAGCTGAGGGCAAGAGTGACCACCCCGGCCTCCTTCTCCAGAGCCAGTCACCCAGCAGCCCGAGACTAGGCCATGCCTACTGGCCCTCAGCCTTGAGTCCTCGCTCAGGCCTTGGCTTGTGGGGCAGGCACACCCCCAGGCTCTGGGGAGACCAGAGCGGCTGCAGGAGGGCATGCCTCCGTCTCTCCAAGGCAGCGACCAGGGGCTCCAACACATCCGCAGGCGGTCAGCTGGGGAGGAGCCCACCTCTAAGAAGGGCCTGGGGTAAGGGTGCCCCAAGCCAGCCAAGGAGGGGTGCTTCTTGGAGGGAAATGGTTTTCCTGCAGCCTTGGGGCACAGGCACCACACCCACAGGCTACACAATACTGGCTGCTTCCCCGGGCCTCCCTGGGGCACCATTACACATGCAGGTACAGGCACTGCCCAGCCCGGCTCTTACTCACTCTTCTGTGCCCCCAGGCTGGGCACACAATGGGCAAGTGCCCAGCATGTCACGTACATAATCGCCATTTAATCTGCTCAGGAACCAGTTGGGGAATGACTGCCTGTTCCTCTTTGTCCAGATGAGACGGGGCAGTGCAGCAGCAGCACCCCCGCCCCATTTAACCTTCACATATATTCAGAGACTCAAAATAGCAGTGATGCACACAGGAGTGTTGTGTTTGACTCAACTTGTGTTTTTGAAAGTTTTTTTTTTCTTTTTCTTTTTTAAGGCTGAATCTTGCAGCATGAGAAATTTCAGTTCCCCAACCAGGAACTGAACCTGTGCCCCCTGCGTCGGGAGCTGGAGTCTTAACCACTGGGCCACCAGGGAACTGCCTAAAAAGCTTTTTTTGTTTTTGGCCACACTAAGTGACTTGTGGGACCTTGGTTCCCTGCCCAGGGATTGAACCCAAGCCCAGGCAGTGGGAGCACCGATTCCTATCCACTGGACCACCACTGCATGCATGCTCAGGCGTGTCCGACTCTCTGCTACCCTACAGACTGGAGTCCGCCAGGCCCCGCTGTCTGTGGGAGTTTTCCAGGCAAGAATACTGGAGTGGGTTGCTGTCTTCTCTTCCAGGGGCTCTTCCTGACCCAGGGATCGAACCCATGTCTCCTGCATTGGCAGGCGGACTCTTTACCACTTTGCCACCTGGGAAGCCCTGGACCACAAAGGGGCCTCCCTAAAAGTTTTCAAAGTAGTCATTGGTGGGTGAAAAAGTCCTAACATGAGAGTTAGGACTGTGGGCTTCCTGGGAGACGTGACTGTGGCGGCATGGGCAGAGCCCTTGGAACACGAACTCCCCAGCTACTCTGGGCCTTTTTATGCAGCAGCCGGGTCCCGGAAGTGAGTGCTTGCCACCCACTGTTATCACATAGCGGCACACCCAGTCTGACAGGCTCAGGGACACACATACTCTTGGACACATACTATAGCCCACATAACGTGGGCTCAGCGTTCTCCTGATACCTACCCCATGGGACCCCCCGCCTGGCACGTCCGCACCCGCCCTCCACGGCTCTCTTCCCTCCTGCTTCCCTATCCACTGGCCCCTCTGCTGCTCTATCACTCGCAGATTCAAGGCCAAGGAGACAGACAGACACCCCTTCCCCACTGTCCCTCCTGCTCCCCTCTACCCGCTCATTCCCCGGGGACAGAGACCCGCAGCCTTCACGTCCAGCTGTGGTCTGAGGCAGCCACAACCCCGTCCAGCCTTGGGCTCAGGGTGTGGCCAGGTCACTGGGGAGAAGGAGCCCAGGAGGAGCCATCTAGAGGTCCCCACCTACAACTGGACAGGGCCACCCAGAGCTGAGGGGGGTGGGGACGGGGGGCTGGCCCTGGAGGAGGTCACAGGGGTAGGCCATGAGGTCAGGAGGGCTTCCTGGAGGAAGGGTGTCCTGAGCTGACTTTGGGAGCAAGGCAGGCGTGTGCCCAGCCAGGAGGAGAGGAGAGTCAAGGAGTCCCCAAGACCCCAGCTGGACGGTGGCACCACCCAGCCGAATCGGAGGGTCTCTGCCTCTAGGTGGCTGCTTCTTTTTGAACCCCAGAAGTGCACAGCCCAGTAGGCCACCCGCCGGGCCCCTGCCCACCACTTCTCCCGAGCACCCACCTGACGCCCAGACCTCTCTCCCTGCTGCCCTCCTCCACCCAGAGGTCTGACAACCAAGCGCCTTCTCCAGCTCTGCCTGTTCCCTTTCCGCCGGGGGTCCCCTGGACACACCCGGGCAGGCTGGGCACCTGCCCTGGGCCGCCGGCCTTTAGGAAAGGAAGAGCTGGGGAAACAAAGCCGCCGGCCCACCAATCAGCTCCCCGTCGGGCTGCCCGGGCCTGGGGTGCGCACTCCCCTTTCCGCTTCTCCCCTCGGAGATCTCCTAGAGCGCACCCAGCCTCGGCGGCTCGGGGCCCTGGAGGGGCGGGCGGAGTGCGGGGGGATGGCTGGACCTACCTTGAGGCGGACTCGCGCCCTCCCCGCTCTGGGCTCCGCTCGGCCGCTCCAGATGCGGCGCACGGACGAGCCGGGACGGTGCGGAGGGCGGGCTGCAGGGAGGGCGGGCGGCGGCGGGGAGGGGACCGCTTTATGGGGCGGGCGGCAGGTAGGAAGGAGGCGCTGGTGAGTCAGGCCGGCCGCATTCCTGCGTGCGGCGCGCACCTGTCGGGGCAGGAGCCGGGCGCTGCCGCCTCTGGGCCCGCCCCCGGAAAGGGCTGGGGCTCCCGCGGCGCGCCCGGCCCCGCGCCCCGACCCAGGGCGGCGGGGCCGAGGAGGAGCCACCCGCCTCTCTCCGGTCCAGCCCCGGGATCCGAGCCTCCTCGCCCCTCCGTGCTTCAGGCACGGGGGGCGGGTTGCCTCCAGCTGGAGGCGGCCCCTCCTAGCCCCATTCTGGGACCGCCGTCTCTTTCCTCCAGACCCTGGGCCGGGAGCCATCGCCCCCTGCCCTGGGGAGCCATCGGGAGCCCCAGACACACAACCCGACAATCATACACCGCGCATCCCCTCTCTGTGTGCCTGCGCCGAGGACGAGCCCTGGGCTGCCCCAGGCCGGGTCTGCCTTCCCAGCATCTTAGCCTCCCCAACTCCCCAGAGCACTCACCCCGTGTGACCAGAGGGAGCTCTGGGCAAGGACTGATTCTCTGAGTGTCTGCAGGCAAGCTAATTAAACCTTCTTAAAGCGAGAGTAATGCCCCTCAAGAGGCAGCACCCACCTGAGGTGGAGAGGCACTCGAATGGTTACAGCTGTTCTTGACAAGCTGCTTCACAAATCTGACCCCCACCCCCACCCTGCCCGTTCTCTCTCAAGTGCTGCTGGTTAAGTGGATTCAACTCTCTGGTGTTGCTCCATGACCTCAACTTGGTCTTTTTCTCTGGCCCCACCTTGCACAAAATGCCCCCTCTCTCCCCCAACCAAGCAGCTTCAAGCCAGCATCCTTTTGCAAACTGGGACTGAGGCTATTTTACACCAGGCTGGTCCCTTTACTTGGGGTCTTCCCACTCTCACCCAGCTTGGTTTATCCTCCTTATCCTTGAGGGCCTTATGCTGATGTCACATGCTCCAAGGAGCCTCCTTGACCTCCCTGAACCCTGGACTGGGTTGTGTACCCCTGGGGCATGGTTTGGTTTTTTTTTTTTTCCATTTGCCACACTGGTTTGAAATAATCTGTTTAGGGGTCTGTTCCCTATTGCATGGTGAATCCCAAGGATGGGCACGGTGTAGCACATTTTTGATCCCCAGCACCTAGCTCAATGCCGGCCACATAGCAGTTGCTCAATAAACTAAACGTGTAGTCCACACAGCCTCCCTGAGCCTCAGCATTCTCATCTGCAAACAGACGCAAACATCACCAGCTCTCAGAGTGACCCTAGGAACAGCTGGGATTGACTGAGGAGCCGCTAAGGATGCCAAGCACTCACTGCAACTGCGCTAGCCGCAGGTCACCCCTTTGCCACCTTGCCCAGGCATCTGAGATCTGCTCTGCATGGGCCAGGGGCTCAGAGGCTGGCTCCTGGAGTCCAGGAGCTCTGTGGCAGAAGCCCCAGTTTGGTTGGGGTACCCAGGTCATGCCCGACGGATCTGAGCTACTCCAGCTGTCACCCAGTCCACCCCGGGAAATACAGGCTCAGGGGGCAGCCTGCCGGCACCATCCATCAGGTGTACCCCACGGTGGGGGCTGCTGATGCGCCCTCCGAGAGGAGAGCCCGTCCCAGAGGCAGTAATGCCACAGACCCCACTGAGCCCAGCAACCCCTTCCCCTCCTCATTCCAGACCCTTTAAAAAATGACTAATGGAGGGCTTCCCTGGTGGCTCAGTGGGAAAGAATCTGCCTGCCAACTTAGGAGACACAAGTTCCATCCCTGGTCCTGGAAGATTCCCCATGCTGTGGAGCAACGAAGCTGGTGTGCCACAATTGAGCCTGCGCTCTAGAGCCCACGAGCCGCAACTACTGATGCCTGAACACCCTCGAATCCGTGGTCTGCAACAGAGGCCACTGAAATGAGAAGCCCTCACAACTCAGCTAGAGAGTAGTCCTCACTTGCGGCATCTAGAGAAAAACCTGCACAACGAAGACCTAGCACGGCCCAAAATAAATAAATAAGATCATATATACAAATGACTACGGGGACTTCCCTGGTGACCCAGTGGTTAAGATGCAAGGGTCCAGTGCTTCAGATGCAAGGGGTGCAGGTTCAATCTCTGGTTGGGAGACTAAGATCCTACATGCTGTACAGCACAATCCAAAAAAAAGACTAGGAGAGCAGGAGTTTGGCAGCACTTGAGAGGTAAGAAGTGCACCCTGAGAGGCCCTCAGAAGACAACCCATGAGGTCCCTCAGGTTTCTTCAAGTCTGGAATTTCGTTACCCAGAACCTGAGTATGGACCTGGGTTGGGGGTGGTCCATGAATCACCTGAGATCACGTGTGAAACTCAAGGTGTATCTGACACGGAAATGTGGGTTTGCCGGGAAAGGATCCTTTGATTACACTGAATTCCCAAATAGGTACTGGTCCCCAAAGGGTTAAGGAGTTCTGTACTACATATTACTTCTATATAAAAAAATAATAAAACAAAACCCTCTATTGTCTGATTCTGCAGCCTTAGGGCCAGAGTGAGTCTGGTATGTAGTGGGATTTCCTTCTGCAGACTTTTCCAAAGAGCTGAGGTCCCTGAAACAGGGGTCCAGACACCTCAGATGGCAGCTCCCACCTACCCACGCTCATTCCACGGCCTCAGGGAGGCCAGACTTGCTCCCTCATTAGTTCAATCATTTATTCATTGACAAGCATTTAACGAGCTCTTATGCCAGGTGCTGGGGATCACAGAGGTATAAGCCACACCACCTGCTTGCTTCACGGAGCTCACAGTGGAAACCACGGGCATCCGAGGTGGGCGGCGTATTCTCCAGGGATGTGCCACAGGAGGCACTACTTTTTGCTTGACCGTGTACATCAGTTATGGTACCTGTTTCTATAAAGAAACAACTTAAATAATGAATGGACTGTGGATGTGTGACCAGAACAGTTTGGTGACTCGTCTAGAGACCTTGTAATTAACCCCCACAACAGTTGACTGTTTAATCTTTCTTACTCCTAAAACAGTCTCTCCTCTCTCTCACCCCCAAACATTGACTTTAAAAAAATCGTTTTCTTTGTGCATTTTTGGCTGTGCTGGGTGTCTGTTGCTGCTTGGGCTTTTCTCTCGTGGCAGGGAGCAGGGGTCACTCTCTAGTGGCTGTGCAAGGGCCCCCCACTGTGGCGGTCTCTCCCGTGGAGGGTGGGTGGGCTTAGGTAGTTGTGGCTCCCCGGCTCTAGAGCACAGGCTCAGTAGTTGTGGCAAACGGCTTAGTTGCTCCTTGGCACGTGGGATCTTCCCAGACCAGGGGTCAAACCTGTCCTCCGCATTGGCAAGTGGATTCTTAACCACTGAGCCACCAGGGAAGCCCTCCACTATTTTTTGTTTGACAATGTATGTCACTTATTGGAAGAAGTGGTATCCATTTCTATGAACAACTTAAATGATAAATGGACAGTGAAAGTGTGACCGGAACAGTTTGGTGACCCGTCTAGAGACATGATCTCGACCCCCACTACAGTTACTGTTTTTTAATCTTTCGTACCCCTGGAACAGTCTCTCCCCTCCCCCCACCCCCAAACATTGACCTTTTAAAGAGATTGGCCAGTTGACCAGAAGAATGTCCTACTCTCTGTATTTGTCTGATTACTTCCTCGTGGTGTTATTTGACTTGATTTTTTTCCCTCCTGTAAACTGGAAGTGAAGTGAAGTGAAGAAGTCGCTCAGTCATGTCCGTCTCTTTGCGACCCCGTGGACTGTAGCCTGCCAGGCTCCTCTGTCCATGGGATTTTCCAGGCAAGAATACTGGAGTGGGTTACCATTTCCTTCTCCAGGGGCTCTTCCCAACCCAGGGATCTAACCCGGGTCTCCTGCACTGGAGGCAGACGATTTAACCTCTGAGCCACCAGGGAAGCCCTGTAAACTGGAAGTTATGTCTAAAAGCCTGACTAGATGTAAAGTTTCTCGGCAAGGATGGTCTTCTGAGGTGCTGTGTTTTATTGGCTGGCACAGGATGTTAGCTGCCTCACCATCTCTCTTAATTGTAAAAATGCATTTTCACTTTATGATTAAGAAGTAAATAAGAGGCAGTGATGGTGTTTCGTCATCCTGCCCTTTTCCCAACAAACTTTCACTGAACAGTTCTAGCATCCATTGTTGATCCTTGCTTGAATCAATTATTCTTTGGGGGTTGAAGAGTAGTGACTTTCTGTTTCTATATTTAATAAAAGGTGTCCTTCAAAAAAAAAGTTTCCTTCAACGGGAATGAATTATACACCTCCAAAATACAGGGTAAAATCTTTTGAGTTATAGAACTTTAAACAATTACATTAGAAAACAACTCCAAAGATTTTTTTAAATTGTAGTAAAAACACAAAAATCACATCATAATCAGTTATTTATTTACGCTGTACTTCATGGCTTGAAGAATCTTAGTTCTCTAACCAGGGATTGAACCCAGACCGGGGCAGCAAAAGCACCTAACCACTGGACTGCCAGGAATTCCCTTAATCAGTTTAAGTGTATAGATCAACAGTGTTAACTATGTACACATTGCCGGGAAACAGATTTGCAGAACTTTTTCATTTTGCAAACTGAAACTCTATACCCATTAAATGGCTCCTCACTCCCCCACCTCCACCCCTGATTAACCATCATTCTATTTTCTGAATCAGTGATTTTGACCACTCTCAGTTCAGTTCCGTTCAATCGCTCAGTTGTGTCTGACTCTTTGAGACCACATGGATTACAGCACTCCAGGCTTCCCTGTCCATCACCAACTCCTGGAGCTTGCTCAAACTCGTGTCCATCGCATCGGTGATGCCCTCCAACCGTCTCATTCTCTGTCGTCCCCTTCTTCTCCTGCCTTCAGTCTTTCCCAGCATCAGGGTCTTTACCAGTGAGTCAGCTCTTCACATCAGATGGCCAAAGGATTGGAGTCTCAGCTTCAGCATCAGTCCTTCCAGTGAATATTCAGGACTGATTTCCTTTAGGAGGGACTGGTTGGATCTCCTTGCAGTCCAAGGGACGGCTACTGCTACTCTAGTGCCTCACGTGGTTGGAATCACACAATCTTTTTGCGTTTGGCTTATTTCTCTTAGTACAACGCCCACAAGCTTCTTCTCTGTTGTAGCATATGGCAGGGTTTTCTTCCCTTAAGGCTGAATAATATTTCATTGTATGTATAGACCACATTGTTTTTATCCATCAGTTGATGGACATTGGGCAGCTTCCGCCTCTTGGTTACTGTAAATCAAGCTGCTGTGAACACAGGTGTGCAGTCATTATCTTCCAGACCCTGCTTTCAGTTTTATTGGATATAAACCCAGAAGTGATGGACCGCGTGGTAGTCCTAATTTTAATTTTGAGGCCCACCATACTGTTTTCCATAGCAATTGCATCATTTTATAATCCCATCAGCAGTGCACAAAGATTAATTCTTTTAATTCTAACTTTCAGAATAAAAAGTTGATATATTCAACTCGAATGGTGGCAAATACATTTTTCTGTTTTTTCAACTCCAATACTATGCACGAATGGATTTTCACTTATGTAATAGTTTACACTGGTGATGTTCTGATATAATCAGCAAGGTATGTTTGGTTTTTGTCTATGGTTCTTGGAAAAGCTTCAGAGCGATATAAGTGAAAGGAGAGTCTTTGTTATTCATAAGAAGCCCTTTCAATAACAATAGAGTTTATGTTAATGAAGTGACTTTTGGAAAGCCACTGAGGTTGGGGGCACCGGTTGCCAGGGAACCAACCACGTGATTAGAGTTGGAACTTTCAGCCTCAATACTCCCCCCACCCTCACCCCAACTCCCAACCTCCAGAGAAGGGGGACGGGTTAGAGATTTGAATTTCATCTCCAAAACAATGTCCAATGATTTAATGAATCATGTAATGAAGGTGCGCAGTCATGTCTGACTCTTTGTGACCCATGGACTGTAACCTGCCAGGCTCCTCTGTCCATGAAATTCTCCAGGCAAGAATACTGGAGTGGGTTGCCATTTCCTACTCCAGGGGATCTTCCTGACCCAGGGATCAAATCCCTGTCTTCTGAGTCTCCTGCATAGGCAGACAGATTCTTTACCACTGTGCCTCCTGGGAAGCCCCTGCCTAGTCATCAGTCTGGCATAAAACTGTAACCAGAGTGGGTTCCGACGCCTCCAGATTGCTGGGTACGTGGAGTGCTAGGAGGGAGGGTGGAGAAACCGGAGGGAGCTCACCCTGTACTGGGTCCTGTGCGTCTCTTCCCTTCTGGCCAGTCCTGAGATCCTGAGTTGTATCCTTTCACAATAAACCGGTAACCTAGTAAGTAAACTGTTTTCCTGAGTTCTATGAGTCCTTTTAGCAAATTATTGAGCCCAAGGAGGGGTCATGGGAACCCCCAATTTATAGCCAGTCAGTGGGAAGTTGGGGAGGCCAGGACTAGCAATTGGCTTCTGGGCAGGAGAGTCTTATGGGATGAAGCCCTTTTCACCTGTGGGGTTGGTGCTGACTCTGGGCAGTTGGCATCAGAAGTGCTTGGTTGTGAAAAGCCCACGCACTTGGTGTGAAAGTGTAGCAGTGTACAGGCAGCAAGGGAGGTTTTCCTTTTTCACAATAATTGGTCAGTGGGAGGTCTTTTCAAACCAGCTCCTTTGACCTTTGAAACCCTCCTTGCAGTCCTCCCTGCTTTCTGGGACACACTGGTGCAGTTCCACTTAGATTTCTGGATTAGCCCTTTCTCTGCGAGCAGCCCTGGCTCCTTTTTGGGAGAGAAGCTTAAGACTCGGGTGCTACTTGTGCTCATTGCTACAAGGGGCCAGCCATTGCTTCTGGGTCCTTCTGAAGGACATAGCTGGGACTTTTTCTTATTTTTGAATCATGAGCTCATACTGATATTTCCAATTCAAATTTAAAATGCGTTTTCTGTGTCTTTCCTCTCTATACTTTTGGTTTTGTATTTCCTCCCTGTCTTACACAAAAGCATATTCCTTGCCCTGTTCAGCACCTTGCTCTTTTTATTTTTCTGAGGACCACTCCAAATCTGGTCACAGAGACCTTTCTTATTCTTGATGGTTCAAAGGACCTTGACTTTTTTTTTTTATTATAAAGATTTTATATTTTTGGTCACAAGGCCTGTGGGATCTTAGTTCCCTGACCAAGGATTGAATCTGCGCCCCCTGCAGTGGAAGTGTGGAATCTGAACACTGGACCACCGGGGAAGTCCCTGGAGTTTTCAACATGCCTGAAGGCCTTCCTCTGAATTAGGGAGAACACCCACACCCTTTCTCTGCAGGTGTGTATCTCTGCCATCTTAAATAAACAAACTGTTTTTCTGTATGCACCTCTCACACCCTGATTGAAAAAAAAAGAACAACAAAAAAACCCTCATGCATAAAATGAGAGAGTGCAGGGACTTCCCTGGAAGCCTGAGGCAGTGGTTAAGACTCAGTGCTCCCAAGGCAGAGGCCATGGGTTTAACCCTCTCCTATCTGGGAAATAAGACCCTGCATGCTGCATGTTTTGGCCAAAAACGCCCCCTCCATCCCTCCCATCACCTTGGTACTTGGGACAGATGCTGCAGGCAGTAGTGTTATCTGAGATACAAGAAAGAGTATGGAGCAACTAAGGGAAATCAGGACAGGATTGAGACAATCTGACCTGCAATTAGGAAAATCTTACAAGTGTTAGTGCTGAGGTTGGGAGTGAGAAAGTTGGGAGGAACCAAGCATGGGGGTGTTGGGGGTGGGGAGAAGGAGGAGGAAGGCTGGAGAGGTGATGAGAATGCTGGTGGCCTTGCCTGCCTGGCTCAAGTGGGCTCTCCTGTGGTCAGCAGGAGACCACGTGACTTTGTAAGAGCTCGGGGGCAGGAAGATGCTGGCCAGACTGGAGCTTGGATGGAAGAGTTCGAGTCAGCAGATGAGGCGGGAGCAGTTGGGGCCGGGGGCAGCAGCGACAAAGATGGAGGGGTTCCTGAAGTGACCCACAGGATGCGGGGAGAGCTGGGGTAATCCTGATGTCATCACCCAAGATGGGGACCTTGGGGAGAGGGTGGGGATGTGTGGGTGGGCGGGACTAGAGTTCAGCTTGGACAGGCTGTGAGCAAGGACAGGGCACTTTGGGACACCCAGCCTTCAGAGAAGGCAGAGAACCTGGCCCTGTGGCTCCCTCAGTGGGACTGTGGTGGCCAGGCACTAAACCTCATTCACAGGAGAGCTAACCGAAATTCAGCAGGACTAAAGGCCTTCACCCACTCACCAGGCCAGTATGCGGAGCAGCTCTAACTCTGGGCTGTCCAACTCCCAGACTTCTCCGCCCAGGGCCCTTTGCGACTGGGGCCCCAAGGGGGAATAGCCATTACTGATCGAGCCTGGGACTGCCTGCAGGACAGTCGAAGGCCATGATCCAGGCTGATTTTATCATCTCTAGAGGGTGCTTCCCTCCTTGGTCTAAAACGAGGAGCTGGCCTGACCAAGCCTGGGCAGAGTACTCCATAAATGTATCCCTGGTGGCTCAGTGGTGAATCAGCCACTAGTGCCTGCTAATGCAGGAGACACAGGAGATACAGGTTCACTTCCTGGGCTGGGAAGATCCCCTGGAGAACAAAATGGCAACCCACTCCAGTATTCTTGGCTGGGAAACCCCGTGGACAGAGGAGCCTGGTGGGTTACAGTCTGTGGGGCTGTAGAGTCAGACATACCTGAGCAACAACAGCGATGCACAAATCATCTCGTAGATTCCTCACAACCAGCTCAAAAAGCTTTATTACCATGATTTGACAGAGAAGACTGACAGAGCAAAGGGCCTGAGACAACACACGACTCAAACACAATTTGTTTTAACCTGGGCTCCAGGGCAGAGGTGCTGACTCCAAGATCCCAGCTGCCGGCACAGGAGCTCCCTGGGGCCCTGGCGGAGGCTGCAGGCGGGAAGCCCTCTCTCTCGAGGGCTGCGAACTTCCTCAAGGGACAGGGAGGCCTGGCCTCTTCTGCAGCTGAGGATGTGTTGGGGGAGAGGGCAGGGCTGGGTTGTCACACTCCCCCAGTCACGCTCCAGCACCTGGTGCCTCCTGGAGACCACCTTTCTGAACGCCTGCCCGCTCCGGGGAAGCAGGTCAGCTCTTCACAGCCTGGCTTCCTTCTCTGACTCACGGCCCTTCCGCTGGCGGGGGAGAGAGCTGCCCAAGAGCAGGAAAAGCACTCTTTCCCTCCAGACCTGGGACTCCAGGCCTGGCAGCTGCTGGGAAATCTGTTCTGGCGCCAGAGGAGCCCAGCGGCCACTGGAGCTGCCCGAGGGCTGCTGTGGGGCAGAGATAACAGGCACAGGAAGGGTGGGGTGTCAGATCCTCCCAGGAGCTGGACTTTACATAAACAATGAACGGCTGCCCAGCCAGGCCAGGAGGTGATTCATCTCCCCACTGCGACCTGCCCCCTCCCTGCGTGGGCCAGGGGTCAGCTCCTGCCCTTCTGGTGGCTGGTTAAGACCTCAAAGGCCAGGGCGTGCCCAAGAAGCGGCTGGAGGAGGGCTCAATTGTGCCCAGGGGAGGACAGGGTGGGCTCCTGCCTGACAGCTGGTGGGGTTCAGAGCTCCAGGACCAGGGCAGCGGGAGCCCGGGCCTTCCCCCTCTCAGGACCCCCTGCCTGCCCTCGCCAAGAGACATTCACTGGGGATGACCGAGGTGACTTCTCAGGCCTCCCCCTCTGAGCCGGCTGCAGGCTGCAGTCACCCCACTGTGTCCGAGGTGAGGATCCCTACCGAAAAGATGAGAGGACACTTGAGTTTTCACATTTGCCTGAAAACAGACTGTAGAAGAGACCAGGGCATCCGAGACGCCGAGATGTGAGGATGCGGCACTTTTAATTGGGCGCAGACCCTGTGGCGGGGCGCCATCCACAGAGCCCTGCACCTCTGCAGCCCCGTTTCTTCCAGGCCAAACGCCACCCGGAGCTTCTCGCAGGGGAGGGAGGGAGGGAACGGGTCCCAGTCCTGAAATGTACAACGTGGAACCTCCCAGGAGGCCATGGTCTCGTCAGGTCCCAGAGTGGCTCCTCCCCTCCATGGTGGGGAGACTGTCCGAGCCACCCTAAGCTGGCCCCTGGGGTCCCTGGCGTCACTGCTTGGCCTTCTTCACGATGGTGCCCACGGCGGAGATAACGGTGGTCTTGGAGCCGCTGGCGCTGGTGGTCACGGTGACGACAGCTGGCAGCGTGGCCGTGGTGGTGAGGATGGTGGGCTGGGCTATCGTCGTCACCGGGATGGCCGAGTCCCACTTGCTCTTTCTCTTCTGGGCGTCTGGGGACGAGGCCAAAGAGAAGTCAGGACCCACCTAGGCCAGTGGTCTGAGACCAGGGAGCAGAAACGGCAGGCCACAGCCCCAGGAAGCTGAGGGCAGCCGGGGGCCAGGACCCACCCCAGGACTGAAGCGCCACGGCCCTGCTCCCGCAGATAAGGCGGGGAGGCCCAGGCTGTGTCTGCGGGGGCCGGGAGCGGAGCCGCCCGTACCTGCGACGGCGGTGCTGGCCGTGGTGGTGGTGGTGGCTGTGGCGTTGGTCGTGGTGCCCTTCTTGGTGCCTGTCACAAACTCAATCTGGGGGCGAGAGGGCGAGCGTTGGTTAGGACCTGCACATAGTGCACACCCATGTCTTTCTGCCAGCTGTCTGCTCCTGGGGGACGGGAGGCAACTTGGCACCGCATGAGGGAAGCACTGAGAACCAGCCTTGACTGTCGAGCGGGGGAGGCATTGGAGAGGACGGTTATTCCTTGGAAGAGAGCTTCCGCAGTCACCCCTCCCGCCATGGCCATCTCTGCGCGTGCTGGGGCACCCCTGCCCGCCCAGGCCCCGCCCTCACACCTCGGGGAGGCGGTGCCCGTGCGCACTGGGGAAGGACAGCTCCGGCCCCCAGGTGCTGCAGACACGTCCCTGCAACAAGCCTGGGGTTTGGAAAGGGGGAAGGAGAGAGAGTTGGGAAATTCAATCAAGGGTTAAGAATGAGGACCCCTGATCGCCCCAGCACCAGCTCCCAGAGGGATCAACCCTGTGGCCTCAGGGAGAGGGGTGGGGGACACACGCCCTGGAGGCCACATGTGCTGTGGGGAAGAGAACCAGGCTAAACTGCAGGTGGAAGGGCAGGCGTCCTGCGGCTGTGTTCTCTCTTAGACTCCGGTCAAAGGGCACAGCCCAGAGGACTTGGTCTCACAGCCAAGCTTCCATCCCCTGAATGACCCAGACCAGAGGCAAGCAGCGTGCTCAGGGTCCTGACGTGAGGGGTCACCTGGCCATGGAGGCACACGGATACATTCAGGTGGGCTGCAGAGGCCAGTGCTGGAAGCCAAGAACGCACAGACCAGAGCGCCCTTCCTCTGTTCAGGCCGAGGAGACTGCCGATAGGCCCAAGGGAGAAAGCCCCCAGGGCTCGGCAGCTGTAAGGGTGTGGGGGGGGAGGGGGACATAATGCAGCCAACATTAAGACGGTGAGAAACCAAGTGGAAGCAGCCCGGGAAGTGTCTTCAAGCTGAGTCATGGAGGCTTAAAATCCAGCACCTCTAAGGCTGCTCAGAGCGAGGCTGGGTGATGAACCGCGGTTGGGGGGGTGGGGGGTGAGGGAAGCCCCCTGGCTCAGCCTGCAGGACCCATGTGGCCCAGACAGCTGCCCCCTGGCTCAGCCTGCAGGACCCATGTGGCCCAGGAAGCCCCCTGGCTCAGCCTGCAGGACCCATGTGGCCCAGGAAGCCCCCTGGCTCAGCCTGCAGGACCCATGTGGCCCAGGAAGCCCCCTGGCTCAGCCTGCAGGACCCATGTGGCCCAGGAAGCCCCCTGGCTCAGCCTGCAGGACCCATGTGGCCCAGGAAGCCCCCTGGCTCAGCCTGCAGGACCCATGCGGCCCAGACAGCTGCCCCCTGGCTCAGCCTGCAGGACCCATGTGGCCCAGGAAGCCCCCTGGCTCAGCCTGCAGGACCCATGTGGCCCAAACAGCTGCCCCTTCATCAGGACGTCCACCCATCACTTACTTTGGTTCGCTCCTTCTTGGCCTTTTCCAACTTGTCCATTTCAATCTTCTGGGCTTTGGCTATGAAGACAGGACAGGCAGTTACAAAACAGCTGATTTAAACAAGATAATCCAGGCCAAAGAACCCTGGACTGCCGCCTGCCGCTCTCCCGGGGCTCCTGTCTGCAGCATCTCTTTGTGATGGGCAAAGTCATGAGCCAGCACGAAGTCGGGCCTCACAGTCCAGAGGCCCCTGAAGCTGGGGCTGCGCGCCCCGTCTGGAGGGGTGAACTGCTCCTGGGCTCCAGCAGGCTACAGCCACAGGGGAATGCTGGCCTAGGGCAACCACCTTCTCAGCAACCGGGATCTCAGATTTGCAGCGTTCCTTTTCTGGCCTGGCTGCACGGCACGTGGGATCTTACTACCCTGACCAGGGAATCCAACTCGAGCGCCCTAGAGTGGAGGCATGGAGTCTTAAGCACCTGACCACCAGAGAAGTCTCTGGATTTTTAGATAAAACACTGGCAGTGAATTCAAATTAAAGCAAGACAGAACTTATAGGGGCCCAACAACACACACCTACGGCCAGATCTGGTGGTCCACAGGCCACTGGTTTGG